>OZ030027.1:16048682-17298682 GCA_964023405.1 Apodemus agrarius
ATTGAGGAAAAGTTAAGTTAATTTATAAAATTGAAGAATTTATTAAAAAAAACAAAGATACACAAATGAGCATACAAATGCTATTAGAATACAATTGAAAAGGGAAGATGAGACATTTTCTGATAAAACTAAAGATTTTCATCTAACATGTATGATAAAATTGAGGGTTACATAGTTTAACTTATATAATTGAAGATTTTTCTTAGAAAAATCTCAGATACAATGATAAGCATACAAATACAATTATCACATATTTGACAAAGGAAGTGGAGACATTTTCTGATAAAACTGAAGATTTCATACAAAATAAGGGAAATTCATAGAAAAAATTTAAAAATTGTAGATTTTTGTGGTAATTTTCACGGATACAACGGTACGTGTGCAAATATAATTAGAATGTAACTGAAAAAAGAAGTGGAGATATTTTCCTATAAAACTGGAGATTTTCCTCTATCATATGTATGATTAAATTGAGAATTACATAGGATAATTTTTAAAACTGAAAATTTGTTTGAAATAGAAAACTCAGATACAATGATAGGCATACAAATTCAATTAGAGTACATTTGAAAAAGGAACTAGACACATTTTCTGATAGACCTGAAGATTTTCATCTAACATATGTATGATAAAATTGAGGATTACATAGGATAACTGATAAAATTGAAGATATTCTTAGAAAAATCAGAGATATAATGACAGGCATATAAATACAATTAGAATTTAATTCAATAAGGAATTGGAGACATTTTCATAAAGAACTGAAAATTTTCATCTAATATATGTATGATAAAATTGAGGATAACATAATGTATAAAATTGAAGTTTTTTCGAAAAAAAATACAATGATAGCCATAGAAATATAATTAGAATTCTATTGAAAAAGGAAGTGGAGATATTTTATGATTTCCATCTAAAATATGCATGATAAAATTAAAGATTACATAATATATCTGATATAATTGAAGATTTTTTTGGAAAAAAACTCTGGTACAAGGATAGGCATACAAATAGAATTATCACATAATGGAAAAGTAAGTGGAGACATTATCAGATAAAACTAAAGATGTCATATAACATATTTCTTATAAAGTAAGGAAAATTTATAGGAAAATTTTAAAAAATTGAAGATTACTGTGGTAATTTTCACACATACAATGGTATGCATACAAATACAATTAAAATGTCATTGAAAAAGGAAGTAGAGACATTTTTCTATATCTGAATATTTTCCACTAAAATATATGTGATAAATTGAGGAAAACTTAGGATAATTTATAAAATTGAAGATTCTTTGAAAAAAACTCAGACACAATGATAAGCTTATAAATAAATACGATTGAAAAAGAAGATGAGACATTTTCTGATAAAACTGAAGATGTTCCTCTAACATATGTATGAAAAAATTGAGGATTTCATAGGATAACTGATAAAATTGAAGATTTATTCAGAAAAAAACTCTGATACAATGATAGGCATACAAATACAATTAGAATACAATTGAAAAATGACGTGGAGATATATTCTGTTAATTCTGAAGATTTACATCTAACTTATGCATGACAAAATTGATGATAACATTAGGACAATTCCTAAAATTGAAGATTTTTTATAACACCTCAGATACAATAATTTGAATATAAGTGAAAAGAAAGTGGAGACATTTTAAATAAAACTGAATATTTTTGTATTACATTTCTGCTAAAATTATGGAAATTCATGTGAAAATGTTAAAATTTAAGATTTCTGTGGTAATTTTCACAGATACAAGGGTAGGCATACAAATAAAACAATAATATGGTTCAAAAAGAAGTGGAGACATTTTCTGATAAATTTGAAGAAGTTTGTACAACATATAAATGATAAAATGATGGAAATTCATAGGAAAACTCTAAAATTTGAAGATTTCTGGGGTAATTTCCACAGATACAGTGATAGGCATACAAACACAATTAGAATATAATTGAAAAAAGAAATAGAAATATTTTCTGTCAAAACTGAACATTTTCATCTAACATATGTATGTTAAAATTGAGGATAACAGAAGATAATTTATATAATTGTAGATATTTTGGGAAACAAAATCTCAGAAAAAAAGATAGGTATACAAATACAACTAAAGTATTATTGAAAAAGGAAGAGGAGAAATTTTCTTAAAGAACTAAAGATTTTCATCTAACATATGTATGATAAAATTGAGGATTATATAGGATAATTGATAAAATTGAAGATTTATTCATTAAAAAACTCAAATAATTGAAAAGGAAGTAGAGACATTTTCTGATATGATGGAAGATTTTGTATAACATATTTCTGATAAAGTAAGGGAAATTCACAGGAAAAATTTAAAAATTGAAGATATTAGTGGTAATTTTCACATATAAAATGGTATGTATACGAATACAATTAGAATGTAACTGAAAAAGGAAGTGGAGACATTTTCCTATAAAACTGAAGATGTTCCTGTAACATATGATTCATAAAATCGAGGAAAACTTAGGATAATTTATAAAATTGAAGATTTTTTTGAAATACTCAGATACAATGATAAGCTTACAAATTCTATTAGAATACAATTGAAAAAGGAAGATGAGACATTTTCTGATAAAACTGAAGATTTTAATCTAACACATGCATGATAAAATTGAAGATTATATAGGGTAACTGATAAAATTGAAGATTTTCTTAGATAAATCTCAGATACAATGATAGGCATGCAAATACAATTAGAATATAATTGAAAAAGAGGTGGAAATATTTTTGTGGGATTCCAAGATGGTACAAATGCTCTGGAAATCAGTCTGGTGGTTCCTCAGAAATTTGGGCATGACATTTCCAGAGGACACTGTCATAGCACTCCTGGGCATATACCCAGAGGATTCCCCTGCATACAATAAAGACACATGCTCCACTATGTTCATAGCAGCCTTATTTATAATAGCCAGAAGCTGGAAGGAGCCCAAGTGTCCCTCAAAGGAGGAATGGATACAGAAAATTTGGTAGATTTATACAATGGAATACTACTCAGCAATTAAAAATAATGAATTCATGCAATTTGTAGGCAAATGGTTGTATCTGGAAAATATCATCCTAAGTGAGTTAACCCAATCACAAAAGAATACACATGAAATCGAATCACTGATATGGATATTAATGAGCCCAGAAGCTATGAATACTCAATGTACAATTAGCAAGTCAAAAGATCCCCAAGAAGAAGGAAGGAGAGGACCCTGGGCCTAAAAAGACTGGATCCAGTTTAGTAGGAGAGTACCAGAACAGAGAAATGGTGGGGGGAGGAGTGAGTAGGGAATAGGTGGGGGAGAGAGGACTTATGGGAGATATGGTGAGGGGGGAACTGGGAAAGGGGAAAGCCTTTAGAATGTAAACAAAGAATATAGAATACATAAAAAAGAATATATCCAATAAAAGAAATTAAAAAAGAATCATTGAAAAAAAATCCCACTTCCTTTCTCAATTAAAATTCTAATAGTTTTCATATGCCTACCAGAGTATCTGATAAATTTTCCCCCCAAAATTTTAATTTCAATATTTTTCCTATCTTTCCTCAATTTTAATCAAACTATTTTATACAAAAAACTTCAGTTCCATGAGAAAATGTGTCCATTTCCTTTTTTAATTAAATTCAAATTCTTTTGTATGCCTACCATTATATCTCTAAATATTCCAAGAAAAATCTTCAAATTTTACATTTTTACTAATTGCTCAATTTATTGGATATATAAAAACTTTCAGTTCTATTATAACATGCCTCCTGTTCCTTTCTCAATTAAAATTGCAATAGTTTTTAAATGCCTACCATTGCATTTAATAAATTTTCCCAAAAAACTCTTTAATTTCAATATTTTTCCTATATTTCCTCAATTTTAAGCAAACTGTTATACGAAAATCTTCAGTTCCATAAGAAAATGTGTCCACTTCCTTTTTTAATTAAATTCAAATTCTATTGTATACCTACCATTATATCTCTAAATATTCCAAGAAAAATCTTCAAGTTTTACATTTTTACTAATTGCTCAATTTATTGGATATTTACAAAAACCTTCAGTTCTATTATAATATGCCTCCAGGTCCTTTCTCAATTAAAATTGTAATAGTTTTAAATGCCTATCAATGCATCTAATAATCTTTCCCTAAAAATCTTTAATTTCATTATTTTTTCTGTCTCCTCAATTTTAACTAAAATGTGTTAAATGATAATCTTCAGTTCTATCAGAAAATATCTCCACCTTCTTTTTAAATTGAATTCTATTTGTTTTTGAATGCTAAACATTATATCTCAGGTATTTCCCAAGAAAAATTTGAAATATTACATTTTTCCTATCTACTTGCTCAACTTATCACAAATATACAAAAATCTTCAGTTCTATTAGAAAATGCTTCCACTTCCTTTCTCAATTAAAATTCTAATATTTTTCATATGCATATCATTGTATCTGATAAACTTCACAAAAAATCTTTAATTTCAATATTTTTCCTGTCTGTCCTCAATTTTATCCAAAATATGTTGTACAAAAATCATCAGTTCGATGAGAAAATGTCTCCCTTTTCTTTTTCAGTAGAATTCTAATTTTTGGTGTGCCTACTATTATATCTCTGAAATTTTCCAAGAAAATCTTCATATTCGGCAGTTTTCCTTTCTAATTGCTCAATTTATCATAAATATTCAAAAACCTTCAGTTCTATTAGAAAATGCCTCCACTTCTTTTCTCAATTAAAATTCTAATACTTTTCATATGCCCACAATTGTATCTGATAAATTCTCCCCAAAAATCTTTAATTTAAATATTTTACCTGTCTTTCTTTAAATTTTAACCAAAATATGCTATATGAAAATCTTCATTTCTATCAGAAAATGTCTACATTTCAATTTTCTTGTTATATCTTTTTTGGGTAAGTAGTATTTAGTTGCTACATTCTTTTTTTATTTTCTATATTCTTTGTTTACATTCCAAAGGCTTTCCTCTTTCTCAGTTCCCCCCTCACCATATGTCCCATAAGTCCTTTTCCCTCCACCCATTCCCCAATCACCCCACCCCCATTTCTCTGTTCTGGTACTCTCCTACAAAACTGGATCCAGTCTTTTCAGGACCAGGGTCATCTCCTTCCTTCTTCTTGGGAATCTTTTGGAATGCCTACTATTATTTCTCTGAAATTTTCCTAGAAATTCTTCAAATTTTACATTTTTCCTATCTAATTGCTCAATTTATAAGAAATATACAAAAGCCATCATTTCTATTAGAATATGCCTCCACTTCCTTTCTCTATTAAAATTCTAATAGTTTTCATATGCCTACCATTGTATCTGATAGATTTTCCCAACAAATAAATTTCAATACTTTTCCTGCCTTTACACAATTTTAAGAAAAATATGTTAGATGAAAATTTTCAATTTTATCAGAAAATGTCTCCACTTCATTTTTCTATTTTATTCTAATAGTATTCCTATGCCTATCTTTGTATTTGAGATTTTTCCAAAAAATCTTTAATTTTAAATTGCATTATGATATCCTCAATTTATCATAAATGTGTTATATAAAAATCTTCAGTTTTATTTGAAAATGTTTCCACTTCGTCCTTCACTTATATTCTATATGTATTTGTATGCCTATCATTAAATCTGAATTTTTTTCAAAAAAATCTTCAATTTTATAAGTTATCTTAAGTTATCCTCAATTTTATCATACATATATAACAGGAAAATCTTCAATTTTAAATGAAAATGTCTCTACTTAATTTTCCAATTACATTCTAATTTTATTTGTATACATACCATTGTATCTGTGAAAATTACCAAAAAATTTTCAATTTTTAAATTTTTCTTATGAATTTTCCTTACTTTTTCAATAATATATTATAAGAAATCTTCAGTTTTGTCAGAAAATATCTCCACTTCATTTTCAATTATGTGATAAAACTATTTGTATGCCTATCGTTGTATCAGGGTTTTTTCCCCAAAAAAATCTTCAATTTTATTAGTTATCATATGTAATCCTCAATTTTATCATATATATGTTAGATTAAAATCTTCAGTTCTATCAGAAAATATCTCCACTTCCTTTCTCAATTATATTCTAATTATATTTGGTTGCCTATCATTTTATCAGTTATCCAATGTAATCCTCAATTTTAGCATGCATATTTTAGATGAAAATCTTCAGGTCTATCAGAAAATATCTCTACTTCCCTTTTCTCTTGATCTCACCCAAAAGGCCGAGAAGCAAACTCTACTTCCCTTTTGAATTATATTTTAATTGTATTTGTATGCCAATTGTTGTATCCAAGTTTTTAGTAAATAAATCTTCAATTTTATCTATTATCTTATGTAATCCTCAATTTTATGATACATGTTATGTGAAAATCTTCAGTTCTTTACAAAATTGTCTCCTCTCCTTTTTTCAATAATACTCTAGTTGTAGTTGAATGCCTTTCCTTGTATATGACATTTTGTTTTCCCAAATATCTTCAATTTTATAAATTATCTTAAATTATCCTCAATTTTACCATACATATGTTAGATGAAAATCTTCTGTTTTATCAGAAAACATTGCTATTTCTTTATTCAATTACATTCTAATTGTGTTTGTACGCCTATCATTGTATCTGTGAAAATTACCAAAAAAATATTCAATTTTAGTTTTCCTATGAATTTCCATAATTTTATCAGATATATGCTGTGCAAAATTCTTCATATTGATCAGAAAATAACTCCACTTCCTTTTTCAACTACATTACTATTTTACTTGTATGCATACCATTGTATCTGTGAAAATTACCATAAAATCCAAAATTTTATCAGAAATGTTATACAAAAATCTTCAGTTTTATCAGAAAAAGTCTCCACTTTCTTTTTCACTTATACTCTAATTGTATTTGTATGCCTTTCACAGTATCTGAGATTTTTATTAAAAAAATCTTCAGTTTTTAAAATATTCCTATTTTATCAACCATTTTATTTATATGTTAGATGTAAATCTTCAGAACTAATAGAAAATATCTCCACTTCCATTTCAATTTTATTCTATTGTATTTGTATGCCTATCATTGCATCCACATATTTTTCTGAATAAAATTTCAATTTTATAAATTATCTGAAGTAATCTTCAATTTTTTAATATATATGTTAGATGAAAATCTTCAGTTTTATAAGAAAATGTCTCCACTTCTTTTTTAAAAAAATACATTATAATTATTTTTATGTGTACCATTGTATCTGTGAAAATACCACAAAAATCTTCCTTTTTGTAAATTTTCCCTATAAATTTCCCTTAGTATATGTAATGTTATACAAAATCTTCAGTTTTATCAGAAAATGTCTCTACTTCCTTTTTCAATTGAATTCTAATCATATTTGTACAGCTATCATTGTATTTTAGTTTTTATCAAAAAAACTTCAATTTTTTACATTATCTTAGGTTATCCTCAATTTTATCATACATGTGTTTGATGAAAATCTTCAGTTCTTTATGAAAATGTCTCCACTTGCTTTTTCAATTAAATTCTAATTGCATTTATATGCCTATCATTGTATCTGACTTATTTTTAAAAATATATTCTATTTTATAAATTATGTTATGGTGCATCAGCTCTAATAGTTTCTGTCTGATACTCATTCTGCAGAACAGAGGTGGGAGAAATGTCTTGTAGGGCTAACAGAGTCCCTACAACATAGAAGCCATAATATTTCATTTGGCATTTTTGTAACCTCTTTTATTTCTGGTAGATATGACTGCATAGATTCGAGAAAATAAATTATAATTCACCCTCTGAAGTATTATTACTGGCCAATGACCTTTGTTTGGATGCTTTATTTCAGCCATGCTTAGTTTGAAACTAATATTCCATAAAAATTATTACTACAAATAGAAATGTTAAGCCATTGCTAAATACTCTAGTTCAAATCTAGTCTAAGACTGTGGGCTCTGGCTAGAAAGTCTGCATATGAGTAGGTGCTAAGCTCAGAGTCCCCTCAACAGAAGCTTACAGAGTTGCCATCTTTTGTCTTGCTAACGCTAGTGCTTGCAGAGTCACCAGCCATCCAAATAGCCATAATAACTACTCTGGCCAGGTGTGGCTCAGACTTCAGTTCATGAAATATTAATGAGGCTATGTGAAGCCTAAGGAAAGACTTACAAATTTTAGCTTGTCTGACAATTCAAGATATAAGAGATTTTAAGTTTTACAGACAAAAGCTAGATGTTAGAGTTTACTCATAAAGACTCATTTGGTCTAAAAATGTCATTGCCCATATTTTAAGTTTCTAAGCTTGTTTCACAGGATACTCTCTATCTGGCTGTTTCCACATTGCTTTGTGTGGTATGGTCATGTAAATTGTCCTTGCTTGGCTAGCTGTATCTTTTACTCTGTAAATGTCAAAACCAGGGCCTTAAAAAGAGATAGTTCACTACTAGAGAAAGAATCTCTGGCTTAGGCAGGAATCTCTGGCTTAGGCAGAATCTCTAGCTTAGGTAGGTATCTCTAGCTTAAGGATCTCTAGCTAAGGCAGGTATGGCTCAGGATTTTTTAGCTCATAACCTAAGGATGCTAGTTATGCTTGCTTAGCATGTCACATTTTTTAGTATGTAATTGTCAGAACCTGGCGCTTGAGTAGGGGGGCGCTAAAACAGGGCTCCTTACTAAAGAAAATACAGATTTTTCCACAATGTAAAGTATCCTGTGTGTGTCTTCAATTCTCGCTGATTTGTACCTTCCTGACCCAAAAATCATGGTCTAGCCTGCGACTGAACCTCCCACGAGGAGCTATGGCTTTCAGCAATATTATGCTTTCCTCATTTATCATAAATTTATTAGATAAAAATCTTCAGTTTTACTTGAAAATGTCTCCACATCTCTTTAAGATATATTCTAATTTTATTTTTATGCCTATCATTGTATCTGAGTTTGGTCCAAATAAATCAATTGTATCAATTACCCTAAAACCCTCGATTTTATCATATATATGTTAGATGAAAATCTTCAGTTTTATCAGAAAATGTGTCCACTTCAGTTTTCAATTGTATTCTAATTGTATTTCTATGCCTATCATTGTATCTGAGCTTTCTCTAAAGAAATCTTCAATTTTATCAGTTTTCACATATAACCCTCAATTTTATCCTACATGTTAGAGTAATTCTTCAGTTCTACCAGAAAATATCTCTACTTCCTTTCTGAATTATATTCTAATTTTGTTTGCCTATCATTTTATCTTAGTTTTTTTCAAAATATCTTCAATCTTATAAATTATCTTATGATATCCTCAATTTATCATACATATATGAAAATCTTCAGTTTTGCATGAAAATGTTTCCACTTCCTCCTTCAATTATAATCAAAATGTATTTGTATGCCCATCATTGTATCTGAGGTTTTAGCAAAAAAAATCTTCAATTTTATCAGATATCATATAATCCTCTATTTTATCATGCATATTTTAGATGAAAATCTTCAGTTCTATCAGAAAATATCTCCACTTCAATTTTCAATTATATTCTAATTGTATTTGTATGCCGATCATTGTATCTGAGGTTTTTCCAAATAAATCTTCAATTTTATCAATTATCCTATGTAATCCTCAATTTTATCATACATATGCTAGATGAAAATCTTCAGTTCTTTATGAAAATTACTCCTCTTCCATTTTCAATGATACTTTAGTTGGATTTGTATACCTATCCTTTTATCTGAGTTTCTGCTTTCTAAAATATCTTCAATTTTATAAATTATCTTATGTTATCCTCAATTTTAACATACATATGTTAGATGAAAATGTTCAGTTTTATCAGAAAATGTTTCTATTTCTTTTTTAATTACATTCTAAAAGTGTTTGTAAGCCTATCATTGTATCTGTGAAAATTACCACAAAATTCTTCAAAATTTTAGAATTTTCCTATGAATTTGCATCATTTTCTCAGATATGTGTTGTGCAAACTTCTTCAGATTTATCAGAAAATGTCTCTACTTCCTTTTCCAACTATATTATTATTTTATTTGTATGCCTACCTTTGTATCTGTGAAAATTACCACAAAAATCTTCAAATTTTAACATTTTCACATGAATTTCCATAACTTTAGCAGAAATGTTATACAAAAATCTTCAGTTTATTAGAAAATGTCTCCCCTTTCTTTTTCACTTATATTCTAATTGCATTTGTATGCCTTTTATTATAACTGATATTTTTATCAAATAATTCTTCAATGTTATCAATTTTCCTAATGTTATAATCCATTTTGTCATATATAAATTAGATATAAATCTTCAGAATTAACATAATATCTCTCTACTTCCTTTTTCTATTGTATTCTAATTGTATTTGTATGCCCATCATTTTATCTGAGTTTCTTTTCTGAATAAATCTTCAATTTTATCAGTTATCCTATGTAATCCTCAATTTTTTCATACATATGTTAGATGAAAATCTTCAATTTTATCAGAAAATATCACGTCTTCTTTTTTTAATTGCATATCAACAGTATTTGTAACTTGTCATTGTATCTGAGTTTTATAGGAAAATGTCTCTACTTCCTTTTGCAATTACTTTCCAATTGTATTTGTATGCATAACATTGTATCTGTGAAAATTACCACAAAAATCTTCAATTTTTAAATTTTTCCTACGAATTAACTTTATATTACACAAAGTATTTTATACAAAATTTTCAGGTTTATCAGAAAATGTCTCCACTTCCTTTTTCAATTATGTGATAATTGTATTTGTATGCCTTTCATTTTATCTGAGATTTTTCCAAGAACATCATCAATATTATCAGTTATCCTATGTAATCCTCAATTTTATCATACATATGTTAGATTAAAATCTTTAGTAGTACCAGAAAATGTCTCCACTTCTTTTTCAATTATGTGATAGTTTTATTTTATGCCTATCATTGTATCTGGGTTTTTTTTCCAAAAAAAATCTTCAATTTTATAAATTATCCTAAGTATTCCTCAATTGATCACATATATGTTAGAGGAAAATATTCAGATTTTAAGGAAAATGTCTCCACTACCTTTCTCAATTACATCCTAATTGTATTTGTATGTATACCATTGTATCTGTGAAAATTTCCAGAGAAATCTTCAATTTTTTTAATTTTTCCTATGAATTTCCCTTACTTTATCAGAAATGTGTTATATGAAATCTTTAATTTTATCTGAGATATCTCCACTTCATTTTCATTTATGTGATAAATCTATTTGTATGCCTATCATTGTATCTGAGCTTTTTTCCAAAAAATTCTTCAATTTTATTAGATATCCTATGTAATCCTCAATTTTATCAAGTATATTTAAGATGAAAATCATTAGTTCTCTCATAAAATGTCTCCACTTCATTTTTTTCAATTGAATTCTAATTAAATTTGAATGGCTATCATTCTATTTGAGTTTTTCTCAAAATAATCTTCATTTTTATACATTATCTTATGTTATCTTCAATTTTATCATACATATTTAGGATGAAAATCTTCAGTTCTTTATGAAAATATTGCCACTTCCTTTTCCAATTACATTCTGTCTTTATATGCCTATCATTGCATCTGAATGCCTTTTAAAAAAACTATTCTATTTTATAAATTATGTTATGCTGTTTCCTTATTTTTATCATATATATATATATATATATATATATATATATTAGATGAAAATCTTCAGTTTTATATGAAAATATATCTATGTCTGTTTTACTTATATTCTAATTGTATTATTATGCCTATGTTTGTATCTCGGGTTTGTCCAAATAAATCTTCAATTTTATCATTTACCCTAGTAATCCTCTATTTTATCATACATATGTTATATGATAATCTTCAGTTTTATCAAAAAATTTCTCCACTTTATTTTCAATTGTATTCTAATTATATTTCTATTCCTATCATTGTATCTGAGTTTTTTCCAAAAAAGTCTTTAATTTTATAAATTACCTTATGATATCCTCAATTTATCATACTTCTGTTATATGAAAATCTTCAGTTTTATATGAAAATGTCTCTACTTTATCCTTCAATTTTATTCTAAATGTATTTGTATGGCTATATTTGTATGTCAGGCTTTTTCTTTTCAAAAAAATCTTCAATTTTATAAATTATCTTGTTATCCTCAATTTTATCATGCATATGTTAGAAGAAAATCTTCAATTTTAAATGAAAGTGTATCCCCTTCATTTTTCATTTTCCTTTTTTTTGTTTGTTTTTTTGTTTGTTTGTTTGTTTTTTCGAGACAGGTTTTCTCTGGGTAGCCCTGGCTGTTCTAGAACTCACTTTGTAGAACAGGGTCGCCTCAACCTTAGAAATCCGACTGCCTCAGCATCCCAAATTCTGGGATTAAAGGCATGTGCTACCATTGCCCAGCCCACTTCTTTTTTAGATTACATTTTAATTGTTTTCTATACCTAGCATTGTATCCAAGAAAATTAACACAAAATAATTTCAATTTTTAAATTTTTCCTATGAATTTCCCTTACTTTATCAGTAATATGTTATAAGAAAACTTCAGTTTTTTCAGAAAATGCCTTCAATTTATTTTTAATTATGTGATAATTCTATTAGTATGACTAACATTGTATCTGAATTTTTCAAAAAAACCTTCAACTTTATATATTATCTTAAGTTATCCTCAATTTTATCATACATATGTTAGAGGAATAATAGAACTGAAGCTTTTTGTATATTTCTGATAAATTGAGAAAGTAGATCGAAAAAATGTAAAATTTGAAGAATTTCTTGGAAAATTTCAGAGATATACTGGTAGGCATACAAAAATATTAGAATTTAATTAAAAAATAAGAGGAGACATTTTCTGTTGTAACTGAAGCTTTTTGTATTAACATATTTTGGTTAAAATGTAGAAAAGTCCAGAAAAATAGTGAAATTAAAGATATTTTGGGGAAATTGCTCAGATACCCTGGTAGGCATATAAAAACTATTAGGATTTTAATTGATAAAGGATGTGGATGCATTTTCTAAGAGAACTGAGGTTTTTGTATATTTAAAGAAACTTGAGCAATTAGGAAAAATGTAAAATTTGAAGATTTTCTTTGAAAATTTCTGAGATAATGAAAAAATTAGAATGCAAATAAATTAGAATACATATTGAGAAATTATAAAAAATGTAAAATTTGAAGATTTCCTTTGAAAATTTCTGAGATCTAATGGTATGCATATGAAAAAAATAGAATACATATTTTGGTTAAATTTGCAGAAATTGAGGATTACATAGGATAACTGAAAAAATTGAAGATTTTATAAGAAAAATCTCAAATACAATGATAGGCATACACACACAATTAGAATACAATAGAAAAGGGACATGGAGATATATCCTTTTAATTCTGAAAATATACATCTGACTACGTATGATAAAATGGATGATAACATAGGAAAATTGATAAAATGGAGATTATTTTGATAAAATCTCAGATACAATGAAAGGCATACAATTACAATTAGTATATCAGTGAAAAAGAAAGTGGAGATATTTTCTGATAAAACTGAGGATTTTTGTATAACATTTCTGAAAATATTATGGAAAATCATGTGAGAATGTTAAAATTTGAACATTTTTGTGGAAATTTTCACAGATACAAGGATAGCCATTACAAATACAACTAGAATATTACTGAAAAAGGAAGAGGAGATATTTTCATAAAGAACTGAAGAGTTTCATCTAACATATGTATGATAACCTTGAAGATTACATAAGATAATTGATAAAATTGAAGATTTATTTAGAAAAAATATCAGATACAATGATTGGCACACAAATACCATTAGAACATAATTGAAAAGGTAAGTAGAGCTATTTTCTGATAGAACTGAAGATAATTATCTAAAAGATGCATGATAAAATTGAGGATTATATCAGATAACTGATAAAATTGAGATTTTTTGAAAAAATCTCAGATAAACTAGTAGGCATCCAAATATAATTAGAATATAATTGAAAAAGGAAGTGGCGATATTTTCTGGTAGAACTGCAGATTTTAATCTAACATATGTATGATAAAATTGAGGATTACATATGATAATTGATAAAATTGAAGATATTTTTGGAAAAAAACTCAGATACAATGACAGGCATACAAATAGAATTATCACATAATTGAAAATAAAATGGACACATTTTCTGACAACACTGAAGATTTCGCATAACATATTTCAGATAAAATAAGTGAAAATCATAGGAAAAATTTAAAAATTGAAGATTTTTGTGGCAATTTTCACAGATACAATGGTGCACATACAAATACAATTAAAATGTTATTGAAAAAAGAATTGGATATATTTTCCTATAAAACTGAAGATTTTCCTCTAACATATGTAAGATAAAATTGAAGATTACATAGGTTAATTGAAAAAAATGAAGATTTATTCAGAAAAAATCTCAGATACAATTATAGGCATACAAATACAATTAGAATATATTTGAAAAAGGAAGAGGAGACATATTCTGTTAATTCTGAAGATTTACATCTAACATATGTGTGATTAAATGGATGAAACCATAGGAAACTTGGTAAAATTGAAGATTTTTTAATAAAATCTCAAATACAATGAAAGGCATAAAAATACAATTAGCATATCAGTGAAAAAGAAAGTGGAGACATTTTCTGATAAAATGAAGATATTTGTATAACATTTCTGATAAAATTATGGAAATTCATGTGGAAATGTTAAAATTTGAAGATTTTTGTGGTAATTTTCACAGATACAATGATAGGTATATGAATAATATACTCATATAGTTGAAAAGGAAGTGGAGATATATTCTGATAAATCTGAGGAATTTTGCCTAACATATCTGATAAAATTATGGAAATTTATAAAAAAATTATAAAATTTCAAGATTATTGTGGTAATGTTCACAGATACAATGATAGGCTTACACACACAATTAGAATGTAATTGAAAAAAGAAATAGAGACATTTTCTGATAAAACTGAAGATTTTCATCTATACTATGCATGTTGAAATCGAGGATAATATAAGGTAATTAATGAAATTGAAAATATTTTGGTAAACAAAAACTCAGATACAAGGTACAGCATACAAATACAACTAGAGTATTATTGAAAAAGGTAGAGGAGTCATTTTCATAAAGAACTGAAGATTTTCATCTAAAATATGTATGATAAAATTGAGGATTACATAGGATAACTGATAAAATTGAAATTTTTTTGGTAAAAAGCTCAGATACAATGATAGGCATACAAATATAATTATCACATAATTGAAAAGAAAGTGGAGACATTTTGAGATAAAACTAAAGATTTTGTATGACATATTTCAGTAAAATATGAAAAATTGAAATTTTTTGTGGCAGTTTTCACAGATACAATGGCATGAATACAAATACAATTAGAATGTAATTGAAAAAGGAAGATGAGACATTTTCCTATGAAACTGAAGATTTACCTCTAACATATGTGTGATAAAATTGAGGAAAACTTAGGATAATTTATAAAATTGAAGATTCTTTTTTGCAAAGAAAAAACTCAGATACATTGGTAAGTTTACGAATACAATTAGAATAAAATTGAAAAAGGAAGAGGAGACACTTTCTTATAAAACTGAAGATTTTCATCTAACATGTATGATAAAATTGAGGATTACAAAGGATAACTCATAAAATTAAAGATTTTCTTAGAAAAATCTCAGATACAATGATAGGAATAAAAATACAATTAGAATATAATTGAAAAAGGAGGTGGAGACATTTTTGTATAAAACAAGATTTTCATCTAACATATGTATGATAAAATTGAGGATAACATAAGAAAATTTTTTAAAATGAAAATTTTTTGAAAATGGAAATTCATATACAATGATAGTCATACCAATACAATTAGAATACAATTGAAAGGAGGTAGAGACATTTTCTGATAGAACTGAAGATTTTCATCTAACATGTGCATGATGAAATTTAGCATTACATATGATAACTAATAAAATTGAGGATTTTCGTGGAAAAATCTCAGAAACAATGATAGACATACAAATACAATTATCATGTAATGGAAAAAGGAAGTAGAGAAATTTTCTGATAAGACTGAAGATTTCGTATAACATATTTTGTAATAAATCAGGGAAATTCATAGGAAAAATTTAAAAATTGAAGATTTTTGTGGTAATTTTCACAGATACAATGGTATGCATACAAATACAATTAGAATGTAATTTTAAAAAGAAGAGGAGACATTTTCCTATGAAAGATAATATTTTCCTCTAACATATGTACGATAAAATTGAGGATAACTTAAGATAATTCATAAAATTGAAGATTTTTTTGAAAAAATCTCAGATACAATGATAAGCAGACAAATACAATTAGAATACAATTGAAAAGGGAAGTGGACACATTTTCTGCCAAAACTGAAGATTTCATATAACACATTTTCAAGTAAGGAAAATTCATAGGGAAAAATTTAAAAATTGAAAATTTTTGTGCTAATTTTCACAGATACAATGGTAGTCATACAAATCCTATTAGAATGTAATCCAAAAGGGAAGAGGAGACATTTTCATTTAAAATTGAAAATTTTGACCTATCATATATATGATAAAATTGAGGATAACAAGATAATTTATAAAACTGCAGATTTTTTTGGGAAAAAAACTCAGATTCAATTATGCACATCCAAAAACAATTAGAATATAATTGAAAAAGGAAGTGGAGATATTTTCTTGTAGAACTGAAGATTTGAATCTGACATATGTATGATATAATTGAGGATTTCATATGATAACTGATAAAACTGAAGATAATTTTGGAAAAAGCTCAGATAAATTGATAGGTATACAAATAGAATTACCACATAATTGAAAATAAAGGGGAGATATTTTCTGACAAACTGAAGATTTTGTACAACATATTTCTGACAAAGTAAGGGAAATTCCTAAGAAAAATTTTAAAAAATTGAAAATTTTTGTGGTTATTTTCACAAATACAATGGTAGGCATCCAAGTACAATTAGAATGGAATAAAAAAATGAAGAGTAGACATTTTTGTTTAAAATTGGAGATTTTCATCTATGATAAAATTGAGGATAATTTAACATAATTTACAAAATTGAATTAAAAAAACTCAGGTACAATGATGGGCATACAAGTACATTTTTAATATAATTGAAGAAGAAAGTGGAGACATTTCGTATAAGACTAAAGGTTTGCATATAACATACATATGATAAATTGATGAAATCATATGTTAATTTCTATAATTAAAGACTTTTTGGATTAAAAACTCAGATACAATGATAGGTATAGAAATCCAATTAGAATAAAATGAAAAACGAAGTGGAAATATTTTCTGATAAAACTGAAGATTTGCATCTAACATATGTATGATAAAATAAATGATCACTAGGGTAACTGATAAAATTGAAGTTTTACTTGGACATAACTCAGATGCAATGATAGGCATAAAAATACAATTAGAATATAATTAAAACAAACGTGGAAACATTTTCATATAAAACTGAAGATTTTCATCTAATATATGTATGATAATAATGAGGCCAACATAACATAATTTATAAAATTGAATATTTTTTTAAAAAAACTCATATACAATGATAGGCATATAGTAGAATGTAATTGAAAAAAAAGTTAGATATTTTCATAAAGAACTGAAAATTTTCATCTAACATATGTATGATAAAATTGAGGATAACATAAGATAATGTATAAAACTGAAGAAATTTTGAAAAAACTCAAATAAAATGATAGCCATACAAATATATTTAGAATTCAATTGAAAAAGGAAGTGGGGACATTTTATGATAGACCTGAATATTTTATCTAAAAAATGCATGATAAAATTGAAGATTACCTAGGATGTTCAATAAAATTGATTTTTTTTTGGAAAAAAAAAACTCCGATGCAATGATAGGCATACAAACAGAATTGTCACATAAATGAAAATGAAGTGGAGACATTTTCTTATAAAACTTCAGATTTTGTTTCATATATGTCTGATAAAATAAGGGAAATTCTTAGGAAAAGTTTAAAATTGAATTTTTTTGGTAATATTCACAGATACATTGGTATACATACAAATATAATTACAAAGTAATTGAAAAAGAAAGTGGAGACCTTTTCCTATAAAACTGCAGATTTTACGCTAACATATGCATGATAAAATTGAGGAAAATTTAAGATAATACATAAAATTGATTTTTTTGAAAAAAACTCAGATACAATGGTAAGCTTGCAAATACTATTAGAATATATTTGCAAAAGAATGATGCGCCATTTTCTCATAAAACTGAAGATTTTCATATGACATATGTATGGTAAAATTGAGGATTTCATAGGATAATAGATAAAATTGAAGATTTATTTGGAAATAAAACTTGTGTATAATGATAGGCATACAAATACATTTAGAATACACTTGAAAAAGGAAGTGGAGACATATACTGTTAATTCTGAAGATTTACATCTAACTTACATATGATAAAATGTATAACAGAAAATTGATAAAATTGAAAATTTTTGTGATACAATGTCAGATACAATGAAAGGCAAACAAATACAATTAGAATATCAGTGAAAAATAAGTGGAGAAATTTTCTGATAAAACTGAAGATTTTTGTATAACATTTCTGATAATATGGAATTTCATGTGAAAATGTTAAAAATTGAAGATTTTTGTGGTAATTTTCACAGATACAATGGTAGGCATACACATAAAATAATAATATAGTTGAATAAGGAAGTGGAGATATTTTTGATAAATCTGAAGAATTTTGCATAACATATATCTCATAAAATTAAGGAAATTCATAGGAAAACAGTAAAATTTGAATGTTTCTGTGGTAATTTTCACAGAGAAAATGATAGGCTTACAAACACAATTAGAATGTGATTGAAAAAAGGAAATGGAGACATTTGCTGGTAAAACTGAAGATTTTCATATAACAAATGTATGTTAAAACTGAAGAAAACATGAGATAATATATAAAATTGAAGATATTTTCGAAAACAAAAAGTCAGATACAATGATAGGCATACAAATACAAATAGAGTATTATTGAAAAAGGAAGAAGACAGATTTACGTAAAGAACTAAAGATTTTCATCTAACATATGTATGATAAAATTGAGGATTACATAAGAGTATTGATAAAATTGAAGATTTATTTGGAAAAACTCAGATACAATTATCGGCTTACAAATACATTTAGAATATAATTAAAAAGCAAGTGGAGCTATATTCTAATAGAACTGAAGTTTTTCCTCTAAAATATCCATGATAAAATTGAGTATTATATAGGATAACTGATAAAATTTTAGATATTTTGAAAAAAAAGTCAGATACAATGATAGGAATCCAAATATAATTAGAATATAATTGAAGAAGGATGTGTAGATATTTTCTGGTAGAACTGAAGATTTTAATCTAAAATATGTGTCATATAATTGAGGATTACATATGATAACTGATAAAATTGAAGTTTTTTTTGAAAAAATCCTCAGATACAATGATAGGCATACAAATAGAATTATCACATAATTGAAAATGAAGTGGAGACATTTTCTGAAAAAAAAACTGAAGATTTCATATAACATATTACTGAAATAAAAAGGGAAATTTGTAGGAAACATTTAAAAATGGAAAAATTTTTGTGGTGATTTTCCCAGATACAATAATAGGTATAGAAAAATAGTTTGAATGTAATCGAAAAATGAAGTGGATATATTTTCATTTAAAATTGATTTTCCTCTAATGTATGTATGATAAAATTGAGAATAACTTAAGATAATTTATAAAATTGAAGATTTTTTTGAAAAAACAAACAGATACAATGATAGGCATACAAATACATTTAGAATATAACTGAAGGAGGATGTGGAGACATTTTCATATAAAACTGAAGATTTTCATATCACGGATATGATAAATTGAGGATATCATAAGGTAATTTATAAAATTAAAGATTTTTTTGGAAAAAAACTCAGATACAAAGATAGGCAATGAAATACAATTCGAATAAAATTGAAAAATGATGTGGAGACATTTTCTGATAAAACTGAAGATTTTCCTCTAACATATTTTTGTTAAAATTGAGGAAAGACAGGAAAAATATTGAAATTGATTTATTGGGAAAATTTATCAGATACAATGGTAGACATATGAAACTATTAGAATTATTTGCTGTTTTTTCAAGACATAGTTTCGCTGTCCTGGAACTCACTCGGGAGACCAGGCTGGCCTCGAACTCAGAAATCTGCCTGCCTCTGCCTCCCAAGTGCTGGGATTAAAGGCATGCACCACCACCACCCGGCCTCTATTAGAATTTTAATAGAGAAAGGAAATTGAGGCATTTTCTAATAGAAATGAAGGTTTTTGTATATTTCTGATAAATTGAGCAATTAGATAGGAAAACTGTTAAATTTGAAGAATTTCTAGAAAATTTTCAGAGAAATAATTGTAGGCATTCCCACAAATAAGAATTTAATTGAAAATTGATGTGCAGATATTTTCTGAGAGAATTGAAGATTTTCATATAACATATTTTGGTGAAACTTGAAGAAAGGGGTAAAATATTGAAATTAAAAGATTTTTGGTTGGGGGGAATGATTGGGGAATAGTTGCGGGTGAGAGGAATTATGGGACATATGGTGGGGGGAACTGGGAAATGGGAAATCCTTTGGAATGTAAACATAGAATATAGAAAATAAAAATTAAATAAAAAAAGATTTTTGGGAAAATTTATCAGATACAATTGTGGATGAATGAAAACTATTAGAAATTAATAGAGAAAGGAAGGGGAGGCATTTTCTAATAGAACTGAAGTTTTTTTAATATTTATGATAAACTGAGTAATAAGAAAGGAAAAATGTAAAATATGAAGATTTTCTTAAAATTTCAGAGATATAATAATAGGAACACCAAAAAATTATAATTTTGCTGACTAAGAAAAGGGAGACATTTTCTCATAGAACTGATGATTTTTGTATAACATATTTGGATAAAGTTGGGGAAAGACAGGAAAAATATTGAAATTAAAGTTCTTTTGGAAAATTTATCAGATACAATGGTATGCATATGAAAAATATTAGAATTTTAATTGAGAAATGAAGTGGAAGCATTTTCTAATAGAAATGAAGGTTTTGAATATTTGTGGTAAGTTGAGCAATTAGTAAGTAAAACTGTAACATATGAAAATTTTCTTGGGAAATACCTGAGATATAATGTTTAACATTAAAAAGCAATTAGAATTTAATTTAAAAAGGAAGTGGAGACATTTTCTGATAGAACTGAAGATTATTGAATAACATATTTTGTTTAAAATTGAGGAAAGACAGGAAAAATAATGAAATTAAAGATTTTTAGGGGAAATTTATTAGATACAATGGTAGGCATATGAAAACTATTAGAATTTTAATTGAGAAAGGAACTGGAGCCATATTATAATAGAACTGAAGGTTTTTGTATAGATCCAATAAATTGAGCAATTAGATAGTAAAAATGTAAATTTAAAGATTTTTCTTAGAATATTTAGAGATATAATGGTTGGCAAAAAAATAGAATTTAATTAACAAAGGAAGTGGTCACATTCTCTTATGGAACTGAAGTTTTTTAAATAACATAGCTTAAAATTGAGGAAAGAGGAAAATATTGAAATTAAAGATTCTTTGGGAAAATTTATCAGATAATCTGGTAGGCATATGAAAACTATTAGAATTTTAATTGAGAAAGGAAGTGGAAGCATTTTCTAATAGAACTGAATGTTTTTGTATATTTCTCATAAATTGTGCCAGTTGATAGGAATAATAGAATATTTGAAGATTTCCTTTAAAAATTTTAGAGGTATAATTGTTGGCATACATATAAGAATTTAATTAAAAATGGATTTGTAGACATTTTAAGATAAAACTGAAAATTTTGTATAATATATTTTTGTTAAAATTGAGGAAAGGGAAGAAAAATATTGAAATTGAAGATTTTTGGGGATAATTTATCAGATTCATTTGAAATGAAATGAATTTGAAAACTATTAGAATTTTAATTCAGAAAAGAAGTGGAGGCATTTTCTAAAAGAACTGAAGGTTTTTGTATATTTCCAATAAATTGGGGAAGTAGATAGGAAAAGTATAAAATTTAAAGATTTTCTTGTAAAATGTCAGAGATATAACAATAGGCATACAAAAATAGAATTTAATTAAAAAAGGAAGTGGAGAAATTTTCTGATAGAACTGGTGATTTTCTTATAAAATATTTTGGTTAAAATTGAGTAATGACAGGAACAATATTGAAATTAAAGATTTTTCAGAAAATTTATCAGATATTCTGGTAATGATATGAAAACTATTAGAATTTTAATTGAGAAAGGAAGTGGACGCTTTTTCAAATAGAACTGAAGGTTTTAGTACATTTTCTATAACTTAAGCAATTAGATGGAAAATATAAAATTTGAAGATTTGGTTAGAAAATTTCAGAGATATAATGGTTGATCTAAGAATAAATTAGAATTCAATTAAAAAGCAAATGGAGATATTTTCTAAAAGAAGTAAAGTTTTTTGTATAACATATTTTCATTAAAATTGAGGGCAGTAAAAATATTGAAATTGATTTATTGGGGAAATTTATTGGATACAATGGTATGGATATAAAAATTATTAGAATTTTAATAGAGAAAGAAAGTGGAGTCATTTTCTAATAGAACAGAATGTTTTTGTATATTTCTATTAATTGAGCAACTAGATAGGAAAAATGTAAAATATGAAGAATTCCTAAGAAAGAATAATAATAGGAGGCATTCTACAAAATAAGAATTTAAATGAAAATTGAAGTACAGACATATACAGATAGAAATGAAGATTTTTGTATAACATATTTTAGTTAAATTTGAAGAAAGACAGGTAAGATTTTTAAATTAAAGATATTTTGGGAAAATTTATTGGACACAATTGTAGGCATATGAAAACTATTAGAATTTTAATTGAGAAAAGAATTGGAGGAATTTTCTAATAGATCTGGAGGTTTTTGAATATTAATCATAAATTGAGAAATTAGAAAGGAAAAATATAAATGATTTTCGTGGAAAATTTCAGAGATATAATAGTAGGCCCACCAAAAAAAATAGAATTTTACTGAAAAAGAAAAGGGAGACTTTTTCTCATAGAACTGATGTTTTCATATAACATATTTTGGATAAAATTGAGGAAAGAGAGGAAAATATTGAAATTAAAAATTTTGGGGGAAATTTATCAGATACATTGGTATGCATACGAAAACTAGTAGAATTTTAATTGAGAAAGGAAGTGGAAGGATTTTCTAAGATTTTTAGCAAAAAACTCATAAATATATCAACAAGCTTACAAATACAATTAGAGTACATTGAAAAAGGAATATGAGACATTTTCTGATAAAACTGAAGATTTTTATATGACATATTTATGATAAAATTGAGGATTACATGGGATAACTGTTAATATTGAAGATTTTCTTAGAAAAATCTCACATAAAATGATAGGCATACAAATAGAATAGAATTGAAAAAGGAGCTAGAGACATTTTTTATATAAAACTGAAGATTTTCATCTAACATATGTATGATAAAATCAAGGATAACATACTTTTTAAAACTGAAGATTTATTTGGAAAAAACTCAGAGACAATGATCGGCATACAAATACAATCAGAATATAATTGAAAAGGGAAGTAGAGATATTTGCTGATAGAACTGAAGATTTTCATCTAAAATATGCATGATAAAATAGTTGATTACATAGGATAACTGGAAAAATTGAAGATTTTTTTGAAAAAATTCTCAGATACAATGATAAACATCCAAAATGTAATTAGAATATACTTGAAAAAGGAAATGGAGATATATTATGGGAGAACTGAAGATTTTAATCTAACATATAAATCAAAAAATGAGGATTACACATGATAACTGATAAAAGTGCAGATTTCTTTAGAAAAAAACTAAGATACAATGATAGGCATACAAATAGAATTATCAGATAATTGAAAATGAAGTATAAACATTTTCTGACAAAACCGAAGATTTTTTTTTATCATCCTGTCTGTTTTTGATGTTTTTTTTTAACTGTTTAACTTGATATAACCCACAATGATGTAGGAAGATATTCTTAACTGAGATTTTATCTATATCATGTTCCCCTATGGCTATGTATGTGAAAGACTTATTATTAATTAATGTGGTAAAGCCACAGTACACTCGCTTTGTGTGGCATCATTTTATATATTGGTAATCGATCTATATAATTTTGTTGCATATATAATGACCTTTAAAGGATAGAATATCCATTTTTATACACTGGGTAAAAAATATTACAGTTATATGAATTAAGTTATAGTGTTATCCACACTAATAAGAAATCATATTGGGAAAGCTCTCATGCTGGGTGTGACATAGTATATCTTGAGATAAATGTATAAAGCACAGATTTTTAAAATCTTAGCTTTTAGCACTAGGTTGGAAATTGAATGATGATCTTACATGCTTTCATATTTCATTGATTTTAGTAATTTAAAAGATCTTTGGCTACTTTGATATGAGATAATTATCTGTATGTATTTTTTTGGTTTTTATTTGGTTTCTGTTGTTTAGTTTAGTTTTGTTTTTTCAATATAGGATTTCTCAGTGTAGATCTGGCTGTCCTGGAACTCACACTGTAGAATTGGCTGGCCTTGATTTCAGAAATCCACCTGCCTCTGCCTCCCATGTGCTGGGATTGAAGGTGTGGAATATCATTAATTTTTTTCTTTTTATTTACTTTTTTATTTTCTATATTCTTTGTTTACATTCCAAAGGCTTTTCCCTTTCTCAGTTCCCCCCTCACCATATCTTCCATAAGTCCTCTTACCCCCTTCCATTCCTCAATTAAATTTCCATTCTCAATTAAATTTCTAATAGTTTTCATATGCCCATGAGAATATCTGATAAATTTTCCCCAAAAATAATTTCATTATTTTTCCTATCTTTCCTCAATTTTAAGCAAACTATGTTATATGAAAAACTTCAGTTCCATAAGAAAATGTGTCTGCTTCCATTTTTAATTAAATTCGACTTTTTTGTAGGTCTAGCATTATGTCTCTAAATATTCCAAGAAAAATCTTCAAATTTTACATTTTTACTGTCTAATTTCTCAGTTTATTGGATATATACAAAAACTTTCAGTTCTATTATAATATTCCTCCAGTTCCTTTCTCAATAAAACTTGTAATAATTTTCAATTGCCTAACATTGTATCTAATAAACTTTCCCTAAAAACCTTTAATTTCATTATTTTTCCTGTCTTTCCTCAATTTTAACCAAAATATGTTATATGATAATCTTCAGTTCTATCAGAAAATATCTCCACTTCCTTATTAAATTAAATTCTATTTGTTTTTGAATGCTAAACATTATATCTCAAGTATTTCCCAAGAAAATTTTCAAATATTACATTTTTCCTATCTACTTGCTCAACTTATCACAAATATACAAAAACATTCAGTTCTATTAGAAAATTCTTTCACTACCTTTCTCAATTAAAATTCCAATATTTTTCATATGCATACCATTGTATCTGATAAACTTCCCCAAAAATCTTTAATTTCAATATTTATTCTATCTCTCCTAAATTTTATCCAAAATATGTTGTACAAAAGTTATCAGTTCGATGAGAAAATGTCTCCATTTCTGTTTCAGTAAAATTCTATTTTATGGTGTGCTTACATTATATCTCTGAAATTTTCCATGAAAATAATTTACATTTTTTCTTTCTAATAGCTCAATTTATCATCAATATTCAAAAACCTACAGTTCTATTAGAAAATTCCTCTACTTCATTTCTCAATTAAAATTCTAATAGTTTTCATAGGCCCACAATTGTATCTGATAAATTTTCCAAAAAAAAAAACAATTACTTTCAACATTTTACCTGTCTTTCTTCAATTTTAACCAAAATAGGTTATACGAAAATCTTCATTTCTATCAGAAAATGTCTCCCTTTTCTTTGTTAGTAAAATTCTAATTTTTGGTGTGCCTATTATTATATCTCTGAAATTTTCAAGAAAATCTCCATATATTAGGTTGTTCCTTTCTTATTGCTCAATTTGTCCAAAATATTAAAAAAAACCTGCAGTTCTATTAGATAGTGCCTCTACTTCCTTTCTCTATTAGATTCGAATAGTTTTCATACATCCACAATTGTATCTGATAAATTTTCCCAAAATATCTTTAATTTCAATATTTTACCCATCTTTCTTCAATTTTAACCAAATATGTTATACAAAAATCATCATTTCTATCAGAAAATGTCTACACTTCAATTTTCAAGTAAATTCTTATTTTTTGGAATGCCTACTATTATTTCTCTGAAATTTTTCTAGAAATTCTTCAAATTTTACATTTTCCTATCTAATTGCTCAATTTATCAGAAATATAAAAAAACTTCATTTCTATTAGAAAATGCCTCCATTTCCTGTCTATTAAAATTCTAATAGTTTTCATATGCCTACCATTGTATCTGATAAATTTTCCCAATAAATCAATTTCAATAATTTTCTTCCCTTTCCTCAATTTTAACAAAAATATGTTAGATGAAAATCTCCAGTTTTATCAGAAAATGTCTCCACTTCATTTTTCAATTTTATTCTAAATGCATTTCTATGCCTATCTTTGTATCTGAGTTTTTTTCCAAAAAAAATCTTTAATTTTAAGTTACCTTATGATATCCTCAATTTATCATACTTGTGTTATATAAAAATCTTCAGTTTTATATGAAAATGTTTCCACTTCCTCCTTCACTTATATTCTAAATGTATTTGTATTCCTATCATTGAATTTGAGTTTTTTAAAATAAATCTTCAATTTTATAAATTATCTTAAGTTTATACAATTTTATCATAGATATTTTAGAGGAAAATCTTCAATTTCTAATAAAAATGTCTCCACTTCATTTTTTAATTACATTCTAATTTTATTTGTATGCCCACAATTGTATCTGTGAAAATTAAAAAAAATATTCAATTTTTAAATTTTTCCTATGAATTTTCCTTACTTTATTAGTAATATGTTATACGATATCTTCAGTTTTGTCAAGAAAATGTCTCTTCATTTGCAATTATGTGATAATTCTATTTGTATATCTATCATTGTATCAGAGTTTTTTTCCCAAAAACAATCTTCAATTTTATCAGCTATCCTAAGTAATCCTCAATTTTATCATACTTATGTTAGATAAAAATCTTCAGTTCTATCAGAAAATATCTCTACTTCCTTTTTCAATTATATTTTAATTGCATTTGTATATTGATCATTGTATCTGATTTTTCCAAATAAATCTTCAATTTTATCTATTATCTTATGTAATCCTCAATTTTATCATACATATTTTAGATGAAAATCTTCAGTTCTTTACAAAATTGTCTCCTCTTCCTGTTTCAATAATACTCTAGTTGTATTTGGATGCCTATCCTTGTATCTGACATTTTGTTTTTCAAAATATCTTCAATTTTATAAATTTTCATATCCTCAATTTTAACATACATATGTTAGATGAAAATCTTCTGTTTTATCAGAAAACATCACTATTTCTTTTTTCAATTACATTCTAATTGTGTTTGTAAGCCTATCATTGTTTCTTTGAAAATTACCACAAAAATCTTCAATTTTTTAATTTTCCTATGAGTTTCCATAATTTTATCAGATATATGTTGTGCAAAATTCTTCATATTGATCAGAAAATAACTCCACTTAATTTTTAAACTACATTATTATTTTACTTGTATGCCTACCATTGTATCGGTGAAAATTAACATAAAAATCATCTAATTTTAAATTTTTATATGAATTTCCATAATTTTATCAGAAATGTTATGCAAAAATCTTCAGTTTTATCAGAAAATGTCTCCCCTTTCTTTTTCACTTATACTTTAATTGTATTTGTATGCCTTTCATTGTATCTGAGATTTTTATCAAAAAAATATTGTTTTTTCAATATTCCTATGCTATCATCCTTTTTATTTGTACGTTAGATGTAAATCTTCAGAATTAATAGAATATGTCTCCACTTCCATTTCAATTGTATTCTAATTGTATTTGTATGCTTATCATTGTAGCCAAGTCTTTTTCTGAATAAAACTTCAATTTTATAACATCCTAAGTAATCCTCAATTTTTTAATACATATGTTAGATGAAAATCTTCAGATTTATCTGAAAATGTCTCCTGTTCATTTTTCAATTGTATTCTAATTGTATTTGTATGCTTATCGTTGCATCTGTGATTTTTCAAAAAAAATCTTTTATTCTATATATTCTTTTAAGGTGTCCTCAATTTCAACAGAAATGTGATGCAAAAATCTTCAGTATTATGAGAAAATGTCTCATCTTCTTTTTGAAAATACATTCTAATAGTATTTGTAGACTTAGCATTGTATCTGAGATTTTTTAAAAAATCAATTTTATGAATTATCTTAAGTTTTCCTCAATTTTATCACACATATGTTAGAGGAAAATCTTCAGTTTTATAGGAAAATGTCTCCACTTTGTTTTTTCCAGGCTGGCCTCGAACTAGTAATATTCCTGCCTCTGCCTCCTTCAGCAAATCCTACAGGCGTGTGCCACCACAACTGACTCCACTTCATTTTTCAATTACATTGTAATTGTATTTGTATGCATACCATTGTATCTGTGAAAATTACCATAAAAATCTTCCATTTTTAAACTTTTCTTATGAATTTCCCTTTTTTATCAGACATATATGAAACAAAATCTTAAGTTTATAAGAAAATGCCTCCATTTCTTTTCATTTATGTGATAATCCTATTTGTATGCCTATCATTGTATCTGAGGTTTTTTAAAAAAAATCAATTTTATCAGATATCCCATGTAATCCTCAATTTTATCATGCGTATTTTAGATGAAAAAGCTCAGTTCTATCATAAAATGTCTACTCTTCTTTTTCATTTGAATTCTAGTCATATTTGTATGGCTATCATTGTATTTGATCTTTTTTCAAAGTTTCTTCAGTTTTATCTGAGTATCTGAGCTTTGTCCATATAAAACTCCAATTTTATCAGTTACCCTGGTAATTCTTTAATTTATCATATATACATTAGATGCAAATCTTCAGTTTTATCAGAAAATGTCTCCCATTCGTTTTTCAGTTGTATTCTAATTGGATTTCTATGCCTATCATCGTCTCTGCGTTTTTTCAAAAAAATCTTTAATTTTATAATTAAAATTATAAAATTTTAATTATAATTTATGATATCCTCAATTTATCATATGTATGTTAAATGAAAATATTCAGTTATACACAAAAATATCTTCACTTCTTCAATCAATTATATTCTTTTTATGTTTTTTAAAATTATTATTGGATATATTCTATATTTATATTTCATTTTCCTTTTTCTGGTTCCCTGCCGCCCAAAAGTCCCACATGCCCTTTTCCCTCCCTCTGTTCCCCCATCCACCCCTTCCCACTTCCCTGTTCTGGTATTCCCCTACACTGATGCTTTGATCTTTTCCAGCACCAGGGCCCTCTCCTTCCTTCTTCTCAGACATTATTTGATATGTGGATTGTGTCTTTGGTGTTCCAGGATTCTAGGCTAATATCTACTTATCAGTGAGTGCATACCATGGGTGTTCTTTAGAGACTGGTTTACCTCACTTAGTATGATGTTCTCCAGCTCCATCCATTTCTCTAAGAATTTCATGAATTCATTGTTTCTAATGGCTGAATAGTAGTACTC
Source organism: Apodemus agrarius (assembly GCA_964023405.1). NCBI lineage: Eukaryota > Metazoa > Chordata > Mammalia > Rodentia > Muridae > Apodemus > Apodemus agrarius. Next base: position 16,078,419 of record OZ030027.1, read on the forward strand.
CATTGTGTATATATACCACATATTCTTTATCCATTCCTCTGTTGAGGGACATCTGGGCTCTTTCCAGCTTCTGGCTATTATATATAAGGCTGCTATGAACATAGTGGAGGATGTATCCTTATTGTATGCTGGGGAATCTTCTGAGTATATTCCCAGGAGTGGTATGACAGGGTCCTCCGGAAGTATCATGTCCAATGTTCTGAGGAATCGCCAGACTGATTACCAGAGTGGTTGTACCATCTTGTAATCCCACCAGCAGTGGAGCAGTGTTCCTCTTTCTCCACATCCTCGCCAACACCTGCTGTTTCATAAGTTTTTAATCTTAACCATTCTGACTGGTGTGAGGTGAAATCTCAGGGTTGTTTTGATTTGCATTTCTCTAATGACTAATGATGTTGAACATTTTTAAGGTGTTTCTCAGCCATCCAAATTTCTTCAGGTAATCATTTATATTCTAAATGTATTTATATGACTATCACTGTATCAGTTATTTCAAAAAAACCACCCAAATTTATATATTATCTTAAGTTACCCTCCATTTTATCATTCATAACTTAGAAGAAAATCTTCAGTCTTATAGGAAAATGTTTCCTCTTCATTTTTTGATTATGTTCTATTTGTATTTGTATGCCTACCATTGCATCTGTGAAAAATATCACAAAATCTTCAATTTTTAAATTTTTCCTATGAATTTTCCTTACTTTATCAGAAATATATGATACGTAATCTTCAGTTTTGTCAGAAAATGTGTCCAGTTCCCTTTTCAATTGTATTCTAGTTATATTTGTATGCTTATCATTGTATCTGAGTTTTTTAAAAAATAAGCTTCAATATTATAAATTATCTTAAGTTATCCTCAATTTTATCATACATATGTTAAAGGAAAACATTCAGTTTTTTAGCAAAATGTCTCCACTTGTTTTTTCAATTACATTCTAATTGTATTTGTATGTATACCATTGCATATGTGAAAATTACCACAAAAATTTTCAATTTTTAAATTTTTCCTATGAATTTTCCTGATTTAATAAAAAATATGTTATATGAAATCTTCAGTTTTAGTAGAAAATTTCTCTACTTCATTTTTCAATTATGTGATAATTGTATTTGTATCCCTATCACTCTTTCTGAGTTTTTTATGAGAAAATCCTCAATTTTATCAGCTATCCTATGTATTCCTCAATTTTATCCTACATATGTTAGAAGAAAATCAAAAAAATGTCTCATCTTCCTTTTTCAATTGTATTCTAATAGTATTTGTAAGCTCATTTTTATGGTTAGGAATTTTTTTTTGCTAAAAATCTTAGAAAATGCTTCCACTTCCTTTCTCAATTAACATTCCAATGTTTTTCATATGCGTATCATTGTATCTGATAAACTTCCCAAAAAATCTTTAATTTCAATATTTTTCCTGTCTCTCTTCAATTTTTTTCAAAAAATGTTATACAAAAATCATCAGTTCTATGAGAAAATGTCTCCCTTTTTTCAGTAGAATTCTAATTTTTTTGTGTGCCTACTATTATATCTCTGAAATTTTCCAAGAAAATCCTCATATTTGGCAGTTTTCCTTTATAATCGCTCAATTTATCATAAATATTAAAAAACCTTCAGTTCTATTAGAAAATGCCTCCACTTCTTTTCTCAATTAAAATTCCAATAGTTTTCATATGCCCACAATGGTATCTGATAAATTCTCCCAATAAATCTTTAATTTAAATATTTTACCCATCTTTGTTCAATTTTAACCAAAATATGTTATATGAAAATCTTCATTTCTATCAGAAAATATCTGCATGTCAATATTCAATTAAATTCTTATCTTTTGCAATGCCTAGTATTATTTCTCTAAAATTTTCCTAGAAATTCTTCAAATTTTACATTTTTCATATCTAATTGCTCAATTTATCAGAAATATACAAAAACTGTCATTTCTATTAGAAAATGCCTCCACTTCCTTTCTCTATTAAAATTCTAATAGTTTTCATATGTGTACCATTGTATCTGATAAATTTCCCCCCAAAATCTTTAATTTCAATATTTTTCCTGTCTCTCCTCAATTTTATCCAACATATGTTATTACAAAAATCATCAGTTTCCTGAGAAAATGTCTCCCTTTTCTTTTTCAGTAAAATTCTATTTTATGGTGTGCCTACTAGTATATCTCTGAAATTTTCCATGAAAATAATTTACATTTTTCCTTTCTAATTGCTCAATTTACCATCAATATTCAAAAACCTCCAGTTCTATTATAAAATTTGTCCACTTCTTTTCTCAATTAAAATTATAATAGTTTTCATATGCACACAATTGTATCTGATAAATTTCCAAAAAAATCTTTACTTTCAACATATTACCTGTCTTTCTTCAATTTTAACCAAAATATGTTATACGAAATATTCATTTCTATCAGAAAATGTCTCCCTTTTCTTTTTCCGTAAAATTCTAATTTTTTTGGTGTGCCTATTATTATATCTCTGAAATTTTCAAGAAAATCTTCATATTTTATGATTTTTCTTATTGCTTAATTTATCATAATTATTCAAAATGCTTCAGTTCTATTAGATAATGCCTCCAATTCCTTTCTCTATTTAATTTGAATAATTTTCATACATCCAAAATTTTATCTGATAAATTTTCCCAAAAAATCTTTAATTTCAATATTTTACCCATTATAACCAAAATATGTTATAAGAAAATCATCATTTCTATCAGAAAATGTCTGCACTTCAATTTTCAATTAAATTCTTATCTTTTGCAATGCCTACTCTAATATCTCTGAAATATTTCTAGAAAATCTTCAAATTTTACATTTTTCCTTTACAATTGTTAAATTTATCAGAAATATACAAAAACCTTCATTTCTATTAGAAAATGCCTCCACTTCCTTTTTCTATTAAAATTCTAATAGTTTTCATATGCCTACCATTGTATCCCTTAAATTTGCCCAATAAATCAATTTTAATATTTTTCCTGCCTTTCCTCAATTTTAACAAAAATATGTTAGATGAAAATCTTCAGTTTTATCAGAAAATGTCTCCACTTCATTTTTCTATTTTATTCTAATTGTATTTCTATCCCTATCTTTGTATCTGAGTTTTTTTCCAAAAAATCTTTAATTTTATAAATTACCTTAAATTACTTTAAATTTTATAAATTACCTTAAATTACCTTATGATATCCTCAATTTATCATACCTGTGTTATATAAGAATCTTCAGTTTTTTATAAAAATGTTTCCACTTACTTCTTCACTTATATTCTAAAAGTATTTGTATGCCTATTACTGAATCTGTGTTTTTTTTTCACAAAAAAATCTTCAATTTTATAAATTATCTTAAGTTATCCTCAATTTTATCATACATATGTTAGAGGAAAATCTTCAATTTTAAATGAAAATGTCTCCACTTCATTTTTAAATTACATTCTAATTTTATTTGTATGCATACCATTATATCTGTGAAGTTTACCAAAATAATTTCAATTTTTAAATTTTTCCTATGAATTTTTCTTAATTTATCAGTAATAGTTTATATGAAATTTTCAGTTTTGTCAGAAAATGTCTCAACTTCATTTATGTGATAATTTTATTTGTATGTTTATCATTGTGTCAGAATATCAGTAAAAAAGAAAGTGGAGATATTTTCTGATAAAACTGAAGATTTTTGTATAAAATTTCTGAAAATATTATGGAATATCATGTGAGAATGTTAAAATTTGAAGATTTCTGTGGTAATTTTCACAGATACAAGGATAGCCATACAAATACAACTAGAATATTATTGAGAAAAAAAGAGGAGACATTTTCATAAAGAACTGAAGATTTTCATCTTACATATGTATGATAACCTTGAGGATTACATAAGATAATTGATAAAATTGAAGATTTTTTTAGAAAAAATCTGATACAATGATTGGCATACAAATACCATTGGAATATAATTAAAAATGTAAGTAGAGATTTTTTTCTGATTGAGCTGAAGATTTTTATCTAAAATAAGCATGATTAAACTGAGGATTGCATAGGATAACTGATACAATTGAATTTTTTTTGAAAAAATCTCAGATAAACTAATAGGCATCCAAATATGATTTGAATATAAATGAAAAAGGAAGTGGAGATATTTTCTGGTAGAACTGCAGATTTTAATCTAACATATGTATGATAAAATTGAGGATTACATATGATAATTGAAAAAATTAAAGATATTTTTTGAAAAAACTCAGATACAATGGCAGGCATACAAATAGAATTATCACATAATTGAAAATAAAATGGACACATTTTCTGACAAAACTGAAGATTTCGCATATGTCATATAAAATAAGTGAAAAATCATCGGAAAAATTTAAAAATTGAAGATTTTTGTGCCAATTTTCACAGATACAATGGTGCACATAAAAATACAAATAAGATGTTATTGAAAAAAGAATTGGATATATTTTCCTATAAAACTGAAGATTTTTCTCTAACATATGTAAGATAAAATTGAGGATTACATAGGTTAATTGAAAAAATGAAGATTTATTCAGAAAAAAATCTCAGATACAATGATAGGCATACAAATACAATTAGAATACATTTGAAAAGGGAAGAGGAGACATATTCTGTTAGTTCTGAAGATTTACATCTAATTTAAGTGTGAAAAAATGGATGAAACCATAGGAAACTTGATGAAATTGAAGATTATTTTGATAAAATCTCAAATACAATGAAAGGCATAAAAATGCAATTAGCAAATCAGTGAAAAAGAAAGTGGAGACATTTTCTGATAAAACTGAAGATTTTTGTGTAACATTTCTGATAAAATTATGGAAATTCATGTGTAAATTTTAAAATTTGAAGATTTTGTGGTAATTTTCACAGATACAAAGGTAGTTATATGAATAATATAATCATAAAGTGGAAAAAGGAAGTGGAGATATTTTCTGACAATTCTAAGGAATTTAGCATAACATATATCTGATAAAATTATGGAAATTCCTTAAAAATTATAAAATTTCAAGATCACTGTGGTAATGTTCACAGATACAATGATAGCCTTACACACCATTAGAATGTAATTGAAAAAAGAAATAGAGACATTTTCTGATAAAACTGAAGATTTTCATCTAAACTATGTATATTGAAATTGAGGATAATATAATTTATGAAATTGAACATATTTTGGTAAACAAAAACTGAGATACAAGGATAGGCATACAAATACAACTAGAGTATTATTTAAACAGATAGAGGAGTCATTTTCATAAAGAACTGAAGATTTTCATCTAAATTATACATGATAAAATTGAGGATTGCATAGGATAACTGATAAAATTAAATTTTTTTTGGAAAAAATCTCAGATACGATGATATGCAAACGAATATAATTATCACATAATTGAAAAGAAAGTGGAGAAGTTTTTTGATAAAACTGACTAAAGATTTTATACGACATATTTCAGATAAGGTAAGGGAAATTCAAAGGAACAATTTAAAAATTGAAATATTTTTGTGGAAATTTTCACAGATACAATGGTATGAATACAAATACAATTAGAATGTAATTGAAAAAGGAAGAGGAGACATTTTCCTATGAAAGTTAAGGTTAACCTGTAACATATGTGTGATAAATTTGAGGAAAACAGGGTAATTTATAAAATTGAAGATTCTTTTTTGCAAAAAAAAAACCTCATATATTGGTAAGCTTACAAATACTATTAGAATACAATTGAAAAAGAAAGATGAGACATTTTCTGAAAAAACTGAAGATTTTCATCTAACATATGCATGATAAAATTGAGGGTTACATAGGATAACTGATAAAATTGAAGATTTTCATATAAAAATCTCAGATAAAATGATAGGCATACAAATATAATTAGAATATAATTAAAATAGGAGGTGGGGACATTTTTGTATAAAACTGAAGATTTTCATCTAACATATGTATGATAAAATTGAGGATACCATAAGATATTTTTTAAAACTGAAGATTTTTTAAAAAAAAAACTCATATACAATGATAGGCATACAAATACAATTAGAATTCAATTGACAAAGGAAGAGGAGACACTTTCTGATACAACGGAAGATTTTCATCTAACATATGTATGATAAAATTGAGGCTAACAAGATAATTTTTAAAAATGAAGATTCTTTTGAAAAAGAAAACTCAGATACAATGATAGGCAAACAAATACAATTAGAATACATTTAAAAAAGGAATTGAACACATTTTCTGAAAGAACTGAAGATTTTCATCTAACATGTATGATAAAACTGAGGACTACATAAGAAAACTCATAAAATTGAAGATTTTCTTAAAAAAATCTCAGATACAATGATAGGCATACAAATACAATTATCACATAATTGAAAAAGGAAGTAGAGACATTTTCTGAAAAAACTGAAGATTTCATATTACATATTTCCATATAAAAGAAGGGAAATTCAGAGGAAAAATTTAAAAATTGAAGATTTTTGTGTTAATTTTCCCAGATACAATGGTACGCATACTAAAACTATTAGAATGTAATTGCAAAAAGAAGTGGAGACATTTTCCTATAAAACTGAAGATATTCCTCTAACACATGCATGATATAATTGAGGATAACTTAAGATAATTTATAAAATGGAAGGTTTTTTTGAATAAAAATCTCAGATGCAGTGATGACCATACAATTATAATTATAAAACTATTGCAAAAGTAAGTGGAGACATATTCTGTTAATTCTGAAGATTTACATCTAACTTATGTATGGTAAAATGGATGACAATGTAGGAAATTGATAAAATTAAAGATTTTTTGATAAAAATCACAGATACAATGAAAGGCATACAAATACAATTAGAATATGAGTGAAAAAGAAAGTGGAGACATTTTCTGATAACACTGAAGATTTTTGTAAAACATTTTGATAAAATTATGAAAATTCATGTGAAACTTAAAATTTGAAGAGTTTTCTGGTAATTTTCACAGATACAATGGTAGGCATTCAAATAAAAATAATAATATATTTGAAAAAGGAAGTGGAGATATTTTTTGATAAATCTGAAATATTTTGCATAACAAATATTGGATAAAATTATGGAAATACATAGGAAAAGTATAAAATTTGAAGATTTTTGTGGTAATTTTCACAGATTCAATGATAAGCTTACAATTACAATTAGAATATGATTGAAAAAAGAAATAGAGACACTTTCTGATAAAACAAGATTTTCATGTAACATATGTATGTTAAAATTGAGGATAACAAGATAATACATAAAATTGAAGATATTTTAGAAATCAAAAACTCAGATACAAGCATAGGCAGAAAAATACAAAGAGAGCATTATTGAAAAGAAAGAAGAGACATTTATGTAAAGAACTAAAATTTTTCATCTAACATATGTATGATAAAATTGAGGATTACATAAGATTGATAAAATTGAAGGTTTTTTTGCAAAAAAAAACCCACAAATACAATGATAAGCTTACAAATAATATTAGAATAGAATTGAAAAAGGAAGACTATCACAAATACAATGATCAGCATAAAATACTGTAGAATATAATTGAAAAGTAAAGTGGAGATATTATCTGATAAAACTGAAGAATTTCATCTAACATATGTATGTTAAAATTGAGGATTACATAGGATAACTGAAACAATTGAAGATTTTATGGAGAAAAACTCAGGTACAATGATAGGCAAACAAATATAATTATCACATAATTGGAAAGGAAGTGGAGACATTTTCTGATAAAACTACATATTTCCTATAGCATATTTCTGAAAAAGTAAGTAAAACTCATAGGAAAATTTAAAAATTGAAGATTTTTGTGGTTATTTTCATACATACAATGGTATTCATACAAAAACAAATAGAATCCAAATGAAAAGCATGTGGAGAATTTTCCTATAAAGCTAAAGATTTACCTCTAATATATGTATGATAAAATTGAGGATAACTTAAGTTAATTTATAAAATTGAAGAATTTATTGAAAAAAATTCAAATGCAATGATGAGCTTACAAATACAATAAGAATACAATTGAAAAAGGAAGACGAGACATTTTCTGATGTAACTGAAGGTTTTCATCTAAAATATTTATGATGAAATTGAGGATTACATATGATAACTGATAAAATTGATGTTCTTAGAAAAATCTCAGATATAATTATAAGAATATAAATACAATTAGAATTTATTTGAAAAAGGAAGTGGAGACATTTTCATAAAGAACTGAAGATTTTCATCTAACATATTTAGGATAAAATTGAGGATAACATAAGATAATGTATAAAATTGAAGATTTTGTTGAAAAAACACAAATACAATGACAGCAATACTAATATAATTAGAACTCAACTGAAAAAAGAAGTGGAGTCATTTTATGATAAAACTGAAAATTTTCATCTAAAATATGCATGATAAATTTAATGATTATAAGATATCTGATAAAAGTGAAGATTTTTTTTGAAAAAAAAAACCTCTGGTACAATGATAGGCATACAAATAGAATTATCACATAATTAGAAATAAAGTGTAGACATTTTCAGATAAAACTAAAGATTTCATATAACATATTTCTGATAAAGTAAGGGAAATTCATATGAAAAATTAAAAAATTGCAGATTTCACTGGTTATTTTCACAGATACAATGGTATGCATACAAATACAATTAAAATGTACTTGAAAAAGGATGGGGAGTCATTTTCCTATAAATCGTAATATTTTCCTCTAACACATATATGATAAAATTGAGAAAAACTTAGGATAATTTATAAAATTGAAGATTTTTTTGGAACAAAACTCAGATACATTGATAAGCTTACAAATACTATAAGAATACAATTGAAAAAGAAGATGAAACATTTTCTGATAAAACTGAAGATTTTCATCGAAAATATATATGATAAAATTGAGGATTACATAGGATATCTGATAAAATTGAAGATTTTTTGCTAAAAACTCAGATAATATGATATGTATACAAATACACTTAGAATATAATTGAAGGAGGAAGTAGAGACATTCTTGTATAAAACTGAAGATTTTCATATAACATACATATGATAAATTGAGGATATCATAAAATAATTTATAAAATTGTAGATATTTTGAAAAAACTCAGATAAAATGATAGGCAAACAAATATAATTAGAATATAATTGAGAAAGGAAGTGGAGATATTTTCTGGTAAAACTGAAGAATTAATCTAACATATGTATGATAAAAATTGAGGATTACATGTGAAAACTGATAAAATTGAAGATTTTTGGAATAAGCTCTGATACAATTATAGGCATAAAAATATAATTATTCCATAACTGAAAATGAATAGGGAACATTTTCTGATAAAACTGAAGATTTTGTATAACATATTACTGATAAAATAAGGGCAATTCATAGGAAAAATTTAACATTTATGTGGTAATTTTCACAGAAATACTGGTAGGCATACAAACACAATTAGAACTAAATTGAAAAATGAAGTGGAGACATTTTCATTTAAAGTTGAAGAGTTTCCTCTAAAATATGTATGATAAAATCAAGGATTTTAGGGTAATTGATAAAATTGATTTATATGGACAAAACTCAGATACAATGATAGGCATAAAAATACAACTAGAATATAACTAAAACAGACGTGGAGACTTCTTCATCTAAAACTGAAGATTTTCATCCAATATATGCATGATAATAATGAGGAAAACATAACATTGCTGCAAGCTGTAGCTCTTCATGGGAGCTTTGTTTGCAGGCAAGACCATAATTTCTGGGTCAGGAAGGTACAAATCGGCAAGAATTGAAGACACACGCAGGATAATTTACATTGTGGAAAAATCTGTATTTTCTCTAGTAAGGAGCCTGTTTTAGAGCCCCCTACTCGAGCATCAGTTTCTGACAATTACATACTAAAAAATGTGACATGCTAAGCAAGCATAACTAGCATCCTTAGGTTATGAACTAAAAAATCTTGTGCCATACCTGCCTTAGATAGAGATGCTTATGCTAGAGATCCCTACCTAAGCTAGAAATTCTGCCTAAGCCAGAGATTCCTGTCTAAGCCAGAGATTCTCTAGTAGTGAACTGTCTCTTTTTAAGGCCCTGGTTTTGACATTTACACAGTAAAAGGTACAGCCAAAGAAGCAAGAACAATTTACATGACCATACTGCACAAAGGAATGTAGAATCAGACAGATAGAGAGTATCCTGTGAAACAAACTTAGGAACTTAAAATATGGGCAATGACATTTTTAGACTAAATGTGTCTTTATGACTAAACATCTAGCTTTGTCTGTAAAACGTAAAATCTCTTATACCTTGTAATGTGAAACAAGCTAAAACTTGTAAGTCTTTCCTTGGGTGTCAAATATCCTCATTAATATTTGATGAGTTGAAGTCTGAGCCACACCTGGCCAGAGTAGTTGTTATGGCTATTTGGATGGCTGGTGACTCTGCAAGCACTAGCATTAGCAATATGAAAGACTGTAGCTCTGTAAGCTTCTGTCCAGGGGGCTCTGAGCTTAGCACCTACTCGTATGCAGATTTTCTAGCCAGAGCCCACAGTCCTAGACTACATTTGAACTAGAGTATTTGGCAAAGGCTTACCATTTCTATTTGTAGTAATAATTTTTACAGGATATTAGTTTCAAAGTAAGCATGACTGAAATAAAGTATCATGCTTCCATACAAAGGTCATTGGCCAGTAATAATACTTCAGAAAGTGAGTTATAAATTATTGTTTCAAATCTATGTGGTCTAGGCTACCAGAAATAAAAGAGGTTACAAAGATGCCAAATGAAAGATTATGGCTTCTATGTTGTAGACACTATGTTAGCCTTAAGAGACATCTCTTGGGCCTCCGTTCTGCATAAATATTATCTTATAGAAACAATTAGAGCTGACGCAGCATAACATAATTTCTAAAATAGATTATTTTTAAAAAAATAACTCAAATACAATGATAGTCATATAGATGCAATTAGAATTTAATTGAAAAATGAAGTGGAGATATTTTTGTAAAGAATTGAAGATATTCATCTAACATATGTATAATAATATTGAGGATAAAATATGATAATGTATAAAATTAAAGATTTTTTTGAAAAAAAGCTTAAATACAATGATAGCCATGCAAATATAATTAGAATTCGATTGAAAAAGGAAGTGAAGACATTTTATGATAGAACTGAAGATTTTCATCTAAAATATACGTGAAAATTTTGAGGATTATATAGGATATATGATAAAATTGAAGATTATTTGGAAAGCAACTCAGATATAATGATAGGCATACAAATAGAATTATCACATAATTGGAAAGGAAGTGGAGATATTTTTCTGATAAAACTAAAGATTTCCTATAGCATATTTCTGATAGAGTAAGGGAAATTCATAGGAAAAATTTAAAAATGAAAGATTTTTGTGGTCATTTTCCCAGATAAAATGATAGGCATACAAATAAAACTTAATAATATTGCTGAAAAGGGAAGTGGAGACATTTTCCTATGAAACTGAATATTTTCCTCTAATATATGTATGATAAAATTGAGGAAACTTAGGATAATTTATAATATTGAAGTTTTTTTGCAAAAAATACTCAGATACAATGATAAGCTTGCAAATACTATTAGAATACAATTGAAAAGGAAGACAAGATATTTTCTGCTAAAACTGAAGATTTTTATGTAACATATGTATGATAAAATTGAGGATTACATAGGATAACTGAAAAAATTGAAGATTGTATTAGAAAAATCTCCGATACAATGATAGGCATACAAATACAATTAGAATGTAATTGAAAAAGGAGGTGGAGACATCTTTGTATAAAACTGAAGATTTTCATCTAACATAAGTATGATAAAAATTGAGGCTAACATAAGATAATTTATAAACTGAATATTTTTTTTGGAAAAGAAAACTCAGAAACCATGAGCGGCAATGAAATACAATTGGAATACAAATGAAAAATTAACTGGAGAAATTTTCTGATAGAACTGAAGATTTCCATCCAACATACGTATGATGAAATAGAGGATTATCTAAGATAACTGGTAGATGAAAATCTTCAGTTCTTTATGAAAATGACTCCTCTTCCATTTTCAATGATACTTTAGTTGTATTTGTATACCTATCCTTTTATCTGAGTTTCTGTTTTCTAAAATATCTTCAATTTTATAAATTATCTTATGTTATCCTCAATTTTAACATGCATATGTTAGATGAAAATGTACAGTTTTATCAGAAAATGTTTCTATTTCTTTTTTAATTACATTCTAAATGTGTTTGTAAGCCTGTCGTTGTATCTGTGAAAATTACCACAAAATTCTTCCAAATTTTAGAATTTTCCTATGAATTTCCATCATTTTCTCAGATATATGTTGTGCAAACTTCTTCAGATTTATCAGAAAATGTCTCTACTTCCTTTTCCAACTATATTATTATTCTATTTGTATGCCTACCTTTGTATCTGTGAAAATTACCACAAAAATCTTCAAATTTTAACATTTTCACATGAATTTCCATAACTTTAGCAGAAATGTTATGCAAAAATCTTCAGTTTTATTAGAAAATGTCTCCCCTTTCTTTTTCACTTATATGCAAATTGCATTTGTATGCCTTTTATTATAACTGATATTTTTATCAAATAATTCTTCAATGTTATCAATTTTCCTAATGTTATAATCCATTTTGTCATACATAAATTAGATATAAATCTTCAGAATTAACAGAATATATCTCTACTTCCTTTTTCTATTGTATTCTAATTGTATTTGTATGCCCATAATTTTATCTGAGTTTTTTTCTGAATAAATCTTCAATTTTATCAGTTATCCTATGTAATCCTCAATTTTTTCATAAATATGTTAGATGAAAATCTTCGGTTTTATCAGAAAATATCTCGACTTCTTTTTTTAATTGCATATCAACAGTATTTGTAACTTGTCATTGTATCTGAGTTTTATAGAAAAATGTCTCCACATCCTTTTGCAATTACATTCCAGTTGTATTTGTATGCATAACATTGTATCTGTGAAAATTACCACAAAAATCTTCAATTTTTAAATTTTTCCTATGAATTAACTTTATATTATACAAAGTATTTTATACAAAATTTTCAGGTTTATCAGAAAATGTCTCCATACCTTTTTCAATTATGTGATAATTGTATTTGTATGCCTATCATTTTATCTGAGATTTTTCCAAGAACATCGTCAATATTATCAGTTATCCTATGTAATCCTCAATTTTATCATACATATGTTAGATTAAAAACCTTAGTAGTACCAGAAAATGTCTCCACTTCTTTTTCAATTATGTGATAGATTAATTTGTATGCCTATCATTGTATCTGAGGTTTTTTCCAAAAAATCTTCAATTTTATAAATTATCCTAAGTATTCCTCAATTTTATCATATATATGTTAGAAGAAAATATTCAGATTTTAAGGAAAATGTCTCCACTACCTTTCTCAATTACATCCTAATTGTATTTGTATGTATACCATTGTATCTGTGAAAATTTCCAGAGAAATCTTCAATTTTTTAATTTTTCCTATGAATTTCCCTTACTTTATCAGAAATGTGTTATATGAAATCTTTAGTTTTATCTGACATATCTCCACTTCATTTTCATTTATGTGATAAATCTATTTGTATGCCTATCATTGTATCTGAGATTTTTTCCAAAAAATTCTTCAATTTTATTAGATATACTATGTAATCCTCAATTTTATCAAGTATATTTAAGATGAAAATCTTTAGTTCTCTCATAAAATGTCTCCACTTCATTTTTTTTCAATTGAACTCTAATTAAATTTGAATGGCTATCATTCTATTTGAGTTTTTTTCAAAATAATCTTCAATTTTATACATTATCTTATGTTATCTTCAATTTTATCATACATATTTAGGATGAAAATCTTCAGTTCTTTACGAAAATATCGCCACTTCCTTTTCCAATTACATTCTAACTGTCTTTATATGCCTATCATTGTATCTGAATGCCTTTTAAAAAAACTATTCTATTTTATAAATTATGTTATGCTGTTTCCTTATTTTTATAACATATATATGTATATATATATATATATATATATATATATATATATGAAAATCTTCAGTTTTGTATGAACATATATCTATGTCTCTTTTACTTGTATTCTAATTGTATTATTATGCCTATGTTTGTATCTCGGGTTTGTCCAAATAAATCTTCAATTTTATCATTTACCCTAGTAATCCTCTATTTTATCATACATATGCTATATGATAATCTTCAGTTTTATCAGAAAATTTCTTCACTTTATTTTCAATTGTATTCTAATTATATTTCTATTCCTGTCATTGTATCTGAGTTTTTTCCAAAAAAGTCTTTAATTTTATAAATTACCTTATGATATCCTCAATTTATCATACCTCTGTTAAATGAAAATCTTCAAATGTCTCTACTTCATCCTTCAATTTTTTTGTAAATGTATTTGTATGGCTATATTTGTATGTCAGGTTTTTCTTTTCAAAAAATCTTCAATTTTATAAATTATCTTATCCTCACTTTTATCATGAATATGTTAGAGGAAAATCTTCAATTTTGAATGAAAGTGTATCACCTTCATTTTTCATTTTCTTTTTTTTTGTTTGTTTGGTTTTTTTTTGTTTGTTTTTTCGAGACAGGTTTTCTCTGTGTAGTCCTGGCTGTTCTGGAACTCACTTTGTAGAACAGGGTCGCCTTGACCTTAGAAATCCGATTGCCTCAGCATCCCAAATTCTGGGATTAAAGGCATGTGCTACCATTGCCCAGCCCACTTCTTTATTCGATTACATTTTAATTGTTTTCTATACATAGCATTGTATCCGAGAAAATTAACACAAAATAATTTCAATTTTTAAATTTTTCCTATGAATTTCCCTTACTTTATCAGTAATATGTTATAAGAAAACTTCAGTTTTTTCAGAAAATGTCTTCACTTCATTTTTAATTATGTGATAATTCTATTAGTATGACTAACATTGTATCTGAATTTTTCAAAAAAATCTTCAACTTTATATATTGTCTTAAGTTATCCTCAATTTTATCATACATATGTTAGAGGAATAATAGAACTGAAGCTTTTTGTATATTTCTGATAAATTGAGAAAGTAGATCGAAAAAATGTAAAATTTGAAGAATTTCTTGGAAAATTTCAGAGATATACTGGTAGGCATACAAAAATATTAGAATTTAATTAAAAAATAAGAGGAGACATTTTCTGTTGTAACTGAAGTTTTTCGTGTTAACATATTTTGGTTAAAATGTAGAAAAGTCCAGAAAAATAGTGAACTTAAAGATATTTTGGGGAAATTGCTCAGATACCCTGATAGGCATATAAAAACTATTAGAATTATAATTAATAAAGAATGTGGATGCATTTTCTAAGAGAACTGAATTTTTTGTATATTTAAAAAAACTTGAGCAATTAGGAAAAATGTAAAATTTGGAGATTTACTTTGAAAATTTCTGAGATAATGAAAAAATTAGAATGCAAATAAATTAGAATACATATTGAGCGATTAGAAAAAATGTAAAATTTGAAGATTTTCTTTGAAAATTTCTGAGATCTAATGGTATGCATATGAAAAAATAGAATACATATTTTGGTTAAATTTGCGGAAATTGAGGATTACATAGGATAACTGAAAAAAATGAAGATTTTAAAAGAAAAATCTCAAATACAATGATAGGCACACACACAATTAGAATGTAATAGAAAAGGGACGTGGAGATATATCCTTTTAATTCTGAAAATATACATCTGACTATGTATGATAAAATGGATGATAACAGGAAAATTGATAAAATGGAGATTATTTTGATAAAATCTCAGATACAATGAAAGGCATACAATTACAATTAGTATATCTGTAAAAAAGAAAGTGGAGATATTTTTTGATAAAACTGAAGATTTTTGTATAACATTTCTGAAAATATTATGGAAAATCATGTGAGAATGTTAAAATTTGAACATTTTTGTGGAAATTTTCACAGATACAAGGATAGCCATTATAAATACAACTAGAATATTACTGAAAAAGGAAGAGGAGATATTTTCATAAAGAACTGAAGAGTTTCATCTAACATATGTATGATAACCTTGAATATTACATAAGATAATTGATAAAATTGAAGATTTATTTAGAAAAAATATCAGATACAATGATTGGCACACAAATACCATTAGAACATAATTTAAAAGGTAAGTAGAGCTATTTTCTGATAGAACTGAAGATAATTATCTAAAAGATGCATGATAAAATTGAGGATTATATCAGAAAACTGATAAAATTGAGATTTTTTTGAAAAAAATCTCAGATAAACTAGTAGGCATCCAAATATAATTAGAATATAATTGAAAAAGGAAGTGGCGATGTTTTCTGATAGAACTGCAGATTTTAACCTAACATATGTATGATAAAATTGAGGATTACATATGATAATTGATAAAATTGAAGATATTTTTGGAAAAAAACTCAGATATAATTACAGGCATACAAATAGAATTATTACATAATTGAAAATAAAATGGACACATTTTCTGACAACACTGAAGATTTCGCATAACATATTTCAAATAAAATAAGTGAAAATCTTAGGAAAAATTTAAAAATTGAAGATTTTTGTGGCAATTTTCACAGATACAATGGTGCACGTACAAATACAATTAAAATGTTATTGAAAAAAGAATTGGATATATTTTCCTATAAAACTGAAGGTTTTCCTCTAACATATGTAAGATAAAATTGAAGATTATATAGGTTAATTGAAAAAAAATGAAGATTTATTCAGAAAAAATCTCGGATACATTTATAGGCATACAAATACAACTAGAATACATTTGAAAACAGAAGAGGAGACATATTATGTTAATTTGAAGATTTACATCTAACATATGTGTGATTAAATGGATGAAACCATAGGAAACTTGATAAAATTGAAGATTTTTTTGTTAAAATCTCAAATACAATGAAAGGCATAAAAATACAATTAGCATATCAGTGAAAAAGAAAGTGGAGACATTTTCTGATAAAATGAAGATATTTGTATAACATTTCTGATAAAATTATGAAATTCATGTGGAAATGTTAAAATTTTAAGATTTTTGTTGTAATTTTCACAGATACAATGATAGGTATATGAATAATATACTCATATAGTTGAAAAAGGAAGTGGAGATATATTCTGATAAATCTGAGGAATTTTGCCTAACATATTTGATAAAATTATGGAAATTCATAAAAAATTATAAAATTTCAAAATCATTATGGTAATGTTCACAGATACAATGATAGGCTTACACCCACAATTAGAATGTAATTGAAAAAAGAAATAGAGACATTTTCTGATAAAACTGAAGATTTTCATCTAAACTATGCATGTTGAAATCGAGGATAATATAAGGTAATTAATGAAATTGAAAATATTTTGGTAAACAAAAACTCAGATACAAGGATAGGCATACAAATACAACTAGAGTATTATTGAAAAAGGTAGAGGAGTCATTTTCATAAAGAACTGAAGATTTTTATCTAAAATATGCATGATAAAACTGAGGATTACATAGGATAACTGATAAAATTGAAATTTTTTTTGGTAAAAACTCAGATACAATGATAGGCATACAAATATAATTATCACATAATTGAAAAGAAAGTGGAGACATTTTGAGATAAAACTAAAGATTTTGTATGACATATTTCAGTAAAATATGAAAAATTGAAATTTTTGTGGCAGTTTTCACAGATATAATGGCATGAATACAAATACAATTAAATGTAATTGAAAAAAGAAGATGAGACATTTTCCTATGAAACTGAAGATTTAGTTCTAACATATGTGTGATAAAATTGAGGAAAACATAGGATAATTTATAAAATTGAAGATTCTTTTTTGCAAAGAAAAAACTCAGGTACATTGGTAAGTTTACAAATATAAGTAGATTAAAATTGATAAAGGAAGAGGAGACACTTTCTTATAAAACTGAAGATTTTCATCTAACATGTATGATAAAATTGAGGATTATAAAGGATAACTCATAAAATTAAAGATTTTCTTAGAAAAATCTCAGAAACAATGATAGCAATAAAAATACAATTAGAATATAATTGAAAACGGAGGTGGACACATTTTTGTATAAAACAACATTTTCATCTAACATATGTATGATAAAATTGAGGATAACATAAAATTTTTTTTAAAATGAAGATTTTTTTAAAATGAAAATTCATATACAATGATAGATATACCAATACAATTAGAATACAATTGAAAGGAGGTAGAGACATTTTCTGATAGAATTGAAGATTTTCATCTAACATGTGCATGATAAAATTTAGCATTACATATGATAATTAGTAAAATTGAGGATTTTCGTGGAAAAATCTCAGAAACAATGATAGACATACAAATACAATTATGTAATGGAAAAATTAAGTGGAGAAATTTTCTGATAAGACTGAAGATTTCGTATAACATATTTTGTATTAAATCGGGGAAATTCATAGGAAAAATTTAAAAATGGAAGATTTTTGTGGTAATTTTCACAGATACAATGGTATGCATACAAATACAATTAGAATGTAATTGTAAAAGGAAGAGGAGACATTTTCCTATGAAAGACAATATTTTCCTCTAACATATGTATGATAAAATTGAGGATAACATAAGATAATTCATAAAATTGAAGATTTTTTTGAAAAAATCTCAGATACAATGATAAGCAGACAAATACAATTAGAATACAATTGAAAAGGGAAGTGGACACATTTTCTGCCAAAACTGAAGATTTCATAGAACATATTTTCAAGTAAGGAAAATTCATAGGGAAAAATTTAAAAATTGAAAATTTTTTGCTAATTTTCACAGATACAATGGTAGTCATACAAATCCTATTAGAATGTAATCCAAAAGTGAAGAGGAGACATTTTTGTTTAAAATTGAAAAATTTTGACCTAATATATATATGATAAAATTGAGGATAACAAGATAATTTATAAAACTGCAGAATTTTTTGGGAAAAAAACTCAGATTCAATTATGCACATCCAAAAACAATTAGAATATAATTGAAAAAGGAAATGGAGATATTTTCTTGTAGAACTGAAGATTTGAATCTGACATATGTATGATATAATTGAGGATTTCATATGATAACTGATAAAACTGAAGATAATTTTGGAAAAAGCTCAGATAAAATGATAGGTATACAAATAGAATTACCACATAATTGAAAATAAAGGGGAGATATTTTCTGACAAACTGAAGATTTTGTGCAACATATTTCTGACAAAGTAAGGGAAATTCCTAGGAAAAATTGTAAAAAATTGAAAATTTTTGTGGTTATTTTCACAAATACAATGGTAGGCATCCAAGTACAATTAGATTGTAATAAAAAATGAAGAGTAGATATTTTTGTTTAAAATTGGAGATTTTCAACTATGATAAAATTGAGGATAATTTAACATAATTTACAAAATTGAATTTTTTTAAAAAAACTCAGGTACAATGATGGGCATACAAATACATTTTTAATATAATTGAAGAAGAATGTAGAGACATTTCGTATAAGACTGAAGGATTGCATATAACATATATATGATAAGTTGATGAAATCATATGTTAATTTATATAATTAAAGACTTTTTGGATAAAAAAACTCAGATATAATGATAGGTATAGAAATCCAATTAGAATAAACTGAAAAATGAAGTGGAAATATTTTCTGATAAAACTGAAGATTTGAATCTAACATATGTATGATAAAATAAATGATCACTAGGGTAACTGATAAAATTGAAGTTTTACTTGGACATAACTCAGATGCAATGATAGGCATAAAAATACAACTAGAATATAATTAAAACAAACGTGGAAACATTTTCATATAAAACTGAAGATTTTCATCTAATATATGTATGATAACAATGAGCCCAACATAACATAATTTATAAAATTGAATATTTTTTAAAAAACTCATATACAATGATATGCATATAAATACAATTAGAATGTAATTGAGAAAAGAAGTTAGATATTTTCGTAAAGAACTGAAAATTTTCATCTAACATATATATGATAAAATTGAGGATAACATAAGATAATGTATAAAACTAAAGAAATTTTGAAAAAACTCAAATAAAATGATAGCCATACAAATATATTTAGAATTCAATTGAAAAAGGAAGTGGGGACATTTTATGATAGAACTGAATATTTTATCTAAAAATGCATTATAAAATTGAGGATTACCTAGGATTTCTGAGAAAATTGATTTCTTTTGGGAAAAAACTCAGATGCAATGATAGACATACAAACAGAATTGTCACATAAATGAAAATGAAGTGGAGACATTTTCTTATAAAACTTAAGATTTTGTTTCATATATGTCTGATAAAATAAGGGAAATTCTTAGGAACAGTTTAAAATTGAATTTTTTTGGTAATATTCACAGATACAATGGTATACAAACATATATAATTAGAAAGTAATTGAAAAAGAAAGTGGAGACCTTTTCCTATAAAACTGCAGATTTTACGCTAACATATGTGTGATAAAATTGAGGAAAATATAAGATAATACATAAAATTGATTATTTTGAAAAAAAACTCAGATACAATGGTAAGCTTGCAAATACTATTAGAATATATTTGCAAAAGGATGATGTGCCATTTTCTCATAAAACTGAAGATTTTTATCTGGCATATGTATGATAAAATTGAGGATTTCATAGGATAATAGATAAAATTGAAGATAAATTTGGAAATAAAACTTGTGTATAATGATAGGCATACAAATACATTTAGAATACACTTGAAAAAGGAAGTGGAGACATATACTGTTAATTCTGAAGATTTACATCTAACTGACATATGATAAAATGTATAACAGAAAATTGATAAAATTAAAAATTTTTGTGATACACTCTCAGATACAATGAAAGGCAAACAAATACAATTAGAATATCAGTGAAAAGTAAGTGGAGACATTTTCTAATAAAACTGAAGATTTTTGTATAACATTTCTGATAATATGGAATTTCATGTGAAAATGTTAAAATTTGAAGATTTTTTGTGGTAATTTTCACAGATACAATGGTAGGCATACACATAAAATAATGATATAGTTGAATAAGGAAGTGGAGATATTTTTGATAAATCTGAAGAATTTTGCATAACATATATCTCATAAAATTAAGGAAATTCATAGGAAAACAGTAAAATTTGAATGTTTCTGTTGTAATTTTCACAGAGAAAATGATAGGCTTACAAACACAATTAGAATGTGATTGAAAAAAGAAATGGAGACATTTGCTGGTAAAACTGAAGATTTTCATATAACAAATGAATGTTAAAACTGAAGAAAACATAAGATAATATATAAAACTGAAGATATTTTCGAACACAAAAACTCAGATAAAATGATAGGCATACAAATACAAATAAAGTATTATTGAAAAAGGAAGAGGACAGATTTACGTAAAGAACTAAAGATTTTCATCTAACATATGTATGATAAAATTGAGAATTATATAAGATTATTGATAAAATTGAAGATTTATTTGGAAAAAATCAGATACAATTATCCGCTGACAAATACATTTAGAATATAATTAAAAAGCAAGTGGAGCTATATTCTAATAGAACTGAAGTTTTTCATCTAAAATATCCATGACAAAATTGAGTATTATATAGGATAACTGAAAAAATTTAAATTTTTTGAAAAAAAAGTCAGATACAATGATAGGAATCCAAATATAATTAGAATATAATTGAAGAAGGATGTGTAGATATTTTCTGGTAGAACAGAAGATTTTAATGTAAAATATGTGTCATATAATTGAGGATTACATATGATAACTGATAAAATTGAAGATTTTTTTGGAAAAAATCCTCAGATACAATGATAGGCATACAAATAGAATTATCACATAATTGAAAATGAAGTGGAGACATTTTCTGAAAAAAAAAACCTGAAGATTTCATATAACATATTACTGAAATAGAAAGGGAAATTCGTAGGAAACATTTAAAAATGGAAAAAATTTTGTGGTGATTTTCCCAGATACAATAGTATGTATAGAAAAATAATTTGAATGTAATCGAAAAATGAAGTGGAGATATTTTCATTTAAAATTGATTTTCCTTTAACGTATGTATGATAAAATTGAGAATAACTTAAGATAATTTATAAAATTGAAGATTTTTTTGAAAAAAAAACAGATACAATGATAGGCCTACAAATACATTTAGAATATAACTGAAGTAGGATGTGGAGACATTTTCATATAAAACTGAAGATTTTCATATCACAGATAGGAAAAATTGAGGATATCATAAGGTAATTTATAAAATTAAAGATTTTTTTGGGAAAAAAAGATACAAAGATAGGCAATGAAATACAATTCGAATAAAATTGAAAAATGAAGTGGAGACATTTTCTGATAAAACTGAAGATTTTCCTCTAGCATATTTTTGTTAAAATTGAGGAAAGACAGGAAAAATATTGAAATTGATTTATTGGGAAAATTTATCAGATACAATGGTAGGCATATGAAACTATTAGAATTTTTTTGTTGTTTTTTCAAGACAGAGTTTCGCTCTCCTGGAACAAACTCGGTAGACCAGGCTGGCCTTAACCTCAGAAATCTGCCTGCCTCTGCCTCCCAAGTGCTGGGATTAAAAGAGTGCACCATGACCACCCGGCCTCTATTAGAATATTAATAGAGAAAGGAAATTTAGGCATTTTCTAATAGAAATGAAGGTTTTTGTATATTTCTGATAAATTGAGCAATTAGATAGGAAAACTGTAAAATTTGAAGAATTTCTAGAAAATTTTCAGAGAAATAATTGTAGGCATTCCCACAAATAAGAATTTAATTGAAAATTGATGTGCAGATATTTTCTGAGAGAATTGAAGATTTTCATATAACATATTTTGGTGAAACTTGAAGAAAGGGGTAAAATATTGAAATTAAAAGATTTTCGCTTAGGGGAGAATGATTGGGGAATAGTTGGGGGTGAGAGGAATTATGGGGCATATGGTGGGGGAAACTGGGAAAGGGGAAAGCCTTTGGAAAGTAAACATAGAATATAGAAAATAAAAATTAAATAAAAAATTTTTGGGAAAATTTATCAGATACAATTGTGGATGAATGAAAACAATTAGAAATTAATAGAGAAAGAGGAAGGGGAGGCATTTTCTAATAGAACTGAAGTTTTTTTTAATATTTATGATAAATTGAGCAATAAGAAAGGAAAAATGTAAAATATGAAGATTTTCTTAAAATTTCAGAGATATAATAATAGGCACACCAAAAAATTATTTTACTGACCAAGAAAAGGGAGACATTTTCTCATAGAACTGATGATTTTCGTATAACATATTTGGATAAAATTGGGGAAAGACAGGAAAAATATTGAAATTAAAGTTCTTTTGGGAAATTTATCAGATACAATGGTATGCATATGAAAAATATTAGAATTTTAATTGAGAAATGAAGTGGAAGCATTTTCTAATAGAAATGAAGGTTTTGAATATTTGTGGTAAGTTGAGCAATTAGTAAGTAAAACTGTAACATGAAAATTTTCTTGGGAAAAAGATATAATGTTTAACATTCAAAAACAATTAGAATTTAATTTAAAAAGGAAGTGGAGACATTTTCTGATAGAGCTGAAGATTATTGAATAACATATTTTGTTTAAAATTGAGGAAAGACAGGAAAAATAATGAAATTAAAGATTTTTAGGGGAAATTTATTAGATACAATGGTAGGCATATGAAAATTATTAGAATTTAATTGAGAAAGGAACTGGAGCCATATTAAGATAGAACTGAATGTTTTTGAATAGATCCAATAAATTGAGCAATTAGATATTAAAAATGTAAATTTGAAGATTTTTCTTAGAATATTTAGAGATATAATGGTTGGCATACAAAAAAAGTAGAATTTAATTAAAAAGGAAGTAGACACATTTTCTTATGGAAATGAAGTTTTTTATATAACATAGCTTAAAATTGAGGAAAGAGGAAAAATATTGAAATTAAAGATTCTTTGGGAAAATGTATCAGATAATCTGGTAGGCATATGAAAACTATTAGAATTTTAATTGAGAAAGGACGTGGAAGCATTTTCTAATAGAACTGAATGTTTTTGTATATTTCCCATAAATTGTACCTGTTGAAAGGAATAATATAATATTTGAAGATTTCCTTAAAAAATTTCAGAGGTATAATTGTTGGCATACCAATAATTAGAATTTAATTAAATGCATTTGTAGACATTTTAAGATAAAACTGAAAATTTTGTATAACATATTTTTGTTAAAATTGAGGAAAGGGAAGAAAAATATTGAAATTGAAGATTTTTTGGGATAACTTATCAGATTCACTGGTAGGCATTTGAAAACTATTAGAATTTTAATTCAGAAAGGACGTGGAGGCATTTTCTAAAAGAACTAAAGGTTTTTGTATATTTCCAATAAATTGGGGAAGTAGATAGGAAAAGTGTAAAATTTAAAGATTTTCTTTTAAAGTGTCAGAAATATAACAATAGGCATACAAAAAATATAATTTAATTAAAAAAGGAAGTGGAGAAATTTTCTGATAGAACTGGTGATTTTCTTATAACATTTTTTGGTTAAAATTGAGGAATGACAGGAACAATATTGAAATTAAAGATTTTTCAGAAAATTTATCAGATACTCTGGTAATGATATGAAAATATTAGAATTTTAATTGAGAAAGGAAGTGGACGCTTTTTCAAATAGAACTGAAGGTGTTAGTACATTTTCTATAACTTAAGCAATTAGATGGAAAATATAAAATTTGAAGATTTGGTTAGAAAATGTCAGAGATATAATGGTTGATCTACAAATAAATTAGAATTTAATTAAAAAGCAAGTGGAGATATTTTCTAAATGAAGTAAAGTTTTTCATATAACATATTTTCATTAAAATTAAGAGCAGTAAAAATATTGAAATTGATTTATTGGGGAAATTTATTAGATACAATGGTAGGGATATAAAATTATTAGAATTTTAATAGAGAAAGGAAGTGGAGTCATTTTCTAATAGAACAGAATGTTTTTGTATGTTTCTGATTAATTGAGCAACTAGATAGGAAAAATGTAAAATATGAAGAATTCTGAGGAAAAAAATAGGAGGCATTCTACAAAATAAGAATTTAAATTAAAATTGAAGTACAGACATTTACAGAGAGAAATGAAGATTTTTGTATAACATATTTTAGTTAAATTTGAAGAAAGACAGGTAAGATTTTTAAATTAAAGATATTTTGGGAAAATTTATTGGACACAATGGTAGGCATATGAAAACTATTAGAATTTTAATTGAGAAAAGAAGTGGAGGAATTTTCTAATTGATCTGGAGGTTTTTGAATATTAATCATAAATTGAGAAATTAGAAAGGAAAAATATAAATGATTTTCGTGGAAAATTTCAGTGATATAATAGTAGGCCCACCAAAAAAAAAATAGAATTTTACTGAAAAAGAAAAGGGAGACTTTTTCTCATAGAACTGATGTTTTCATATAACATATTTTGGATAAAATTGAGGAAAGAGAGGAAAATATTGAAATTAAAAATTTTGGGGTAAATTTATCAGATACATTGGTATGCATACGAAAACTTGTAGAATTTTAATTGAGAAAGGAAGTGGAAGGAATTTCTAAGATTTTTAACAAAAACCTCATAAATATATCAGCAAGCTTACAAATACGATTAGAATACAATTGAAAAAGGAAGATGAGACATTTTCTGATAAACCTGAAGAATTTTATATGACATATGTATGATAAAATTGAGGATTACATGGGATAACTGTTAAAATTGAAGGATAACTGTTAAAATTGAAGTTTTCGTAGGAAAATCTCAGATACAATGATAGGCATACAAATAGAATAGAATTGAAAAAGGAGCTAGAGACATTTTTGTATAAAACTGAAGATTTTCATCTAACATATGTATGATAAAATTCAGGATAACATACTTTTTAAAACTGAAGATTTATTTGGAAAAAACTCAGAAATTATGATCGGCATACAAATACAATTAGAATATAATTGAAAAGGGAAGTGGAGATATTTGCTGATAGAACTGAAGATTTTCATCTAAAGTATGCATGATAAAATTCTTGATTACATAGGATAACTGGTAAAATTGAAGATTTTTTTTGAAAAAATTCTCAGATACAATGATAAGCAGCCAAATGTAATTAGAATATACTTGAAAAAGGAAATGGAGATATTTTCTGGTAGAACTGAAGATTTTAATCTAACATATAAATCAAAAAATGAGGATTACACATGATAACTGATAAAAATGCAGAATTTTTTAGAAAAAAACTCAGATACAATGATAGGCATACAAATAGAATTATCAGATAATTGAAAATGAAGTGTAAACATTTTCTGACAAAACCGAAGATTTCTTTTTTTTTATCGTCCTGTCTGTTTTTGATGTTTTTTTAACTGTTTAACTTGATATAACCCACAATGATGTAGGAAGATATTCTTAACTGAGATTTTATCTATATCACGTTCCCCTATGGCTATGTATGTGAAAGACTTCTTATTATTAATTAATGTGGTAAAGCCACAGTACACTCACTTTGTGTGACATCATTTTATATATTGGTAATTTATCTATATAATTTTGTTGCATATATAATGACCTTTAAAAGATAGAATATCCATTTTTATACACTGGGTAAAAAATATTACAGTTATATGAATAAAGTTATAGTGTTATGCACACTGATAAGAAATCATATTGGGAAAGCCCTCATGCTGGGTGTGACATAGTATATCTTGAGATAAATGCATAAAGCACAGATTTTTAAAATCTTAGCTTTTAGCACTAGGTTGGAAATTGAATGATGATCTTACATGCTTTCATATTTCATTGATTTTACTAATTTAAAAGATCATGGGCTACTTTGATATGAGATAATTATCTGTATGTATTTTTTGGTTTTTATTTGGTTTCTGTTGTTTTGTTTAGTTTTGTTTTTTCAATATAGGATTTCTCAGTGTAGATCTGGCTGTCCTGGAACTCACACTGTAGAATAGGCTGATCTTGATTTCAGAAATCCACCTGCCTCTGCCTCCCATGTGCTGGGATTGAAGGTGTGGAATATCATTAATTTTTTTCTTTTTATTTACTTTTTTAATTTTCTATATTCTTTGTTTACATTCCAAAGGCTTTTCCCTTTCTCAGTTCCCCCCTCACCATATGTTCCATAAGTCCTCTTACCCCCTCCCATTCCTCAATTAAATTTCCATTCTCAATTAAATTTCTAATAGTTTTCATATGCCCATGAGAATATCTGATAAATTTTCCCCAAAAATAATTTCATTATTTTTCCCATCTTTCCTCAATTTTGAGCAAACTATGTTATATGAAAAACTTCAGTTCCATAAGAAAATGTGTCTGCTTCCATTTTTAATTAAATTCAACTTTTTTGTATGTCTAGCATTATGTCTCTAAATATTCCAAGAAAAATCTTCGAATTTTACATTTTTACTGTCTAATTTCTCAGTTTATTGGATATATACAAAAACCTTCAGTTCTATTATAATATTCCTCCAGTTCCTTTCTCAATAAAAATTGTAATAATTTTCAATTGCCTAACATTGTATCTAATAAACTTTCCCTAAAAACCTTTAATTTCATTATTTTTCTTGTCTTTCCTCAATTTTAACCAAAATGTTATATGATAATCTTCAGTTCTATCAGAAAATATCTCCACTTCCTTATTAAATTAAATTCTATTTGTTTTTGAATGCTAAACATTATATCTCAGGTAATTCCCAAGAAAATTTTCAAATATTACATTTTTCCTATCTACTTGCTCAACTTATCACAAATATACAAAAACCTTCAGTTCTATTAGAAAATGCTTTCACTTCCTTTCTCAATTAAAATTCCAATATTTTTCATATGCATATCATTGTATCTGATAACCTTCCCCAAAAATCTTTAATTTCAATATTTATTCTGTCTCTCCTAAATTTTATTCAAAATATGTTGTACAAAAGTTATCAGTTCGATGAGAAAATGTCTCCATTTCTGTTTCAGTAAAATTCTATTTTATGGTGTGCTTACATTATATCTCTGAAATTTTCCATGAAAATAATTTATATTTTTTCTTTCTAATTGCTCAATTTATCATCAATATTCAAAAACCTACAGTTCTATTAGAAAATTCCTGCACTTCATTTCTCAATTAAAATTCTAATAGTTTTCATATGCCCACAATTGTATCTGATAAATTTTCCAAAAAAAAAATCTTTACTTTCAACATTTTACCTGTCTTTCTTCAATTTTAACCAAAATATGTTATATGAAAATCTTCATTTCTATCAGAAAATGTCTCCCTTTTCTTTGTTAGTAAAATTTTAATTTTTGGTGTGCCTATTAAAATATCTCTGAAATTTTCAAGAAAATCTTCATATTTTAGGTTTTTCCTTTCTTATTGCTCAATTTGTCCGAAATATTAAAAAACCTGCAGTTCTATTAGATAATGCCTCTACTTCCTTTCTCTATTAAATTCGAATAGTTTTCATACATCCACAATTGTATCTGATAAATTTTCCCAAAATATCTTTAATTTCAATATTTTACCCATCTTTCTTCAATTTTAACCAAAATATGTTATACAAAAATCATCATTTCTATCAGAAAAAGTCTACACTTCAATTTTCAAGTAAATTCTTATTCTTTGGAATGCCAACTATTATTTCTCTGAAAATTTTCTAGAAATTCTTCAAAATTTTATATTTTCCTATCTAATTGCTCAATTTATCAGAAATACACAAAATCCTTCATTTCTATTAGAAAACGCCTCCACTTACTTTCTCTATTAAAATTCTCATAGTTTTCATATGCATACCAATTTATATGATAAATTTTCCCAATAAATCAATTTCAATATTTTTCTCCCTTTCCTCAATTTTATCAAAAATATGTTAGATGAAAATCTCCAGTTTTATCAGAAAATGTCTCCACTTCATTTTTCAATTTTATTCTAAATGTATTTCTATGCCTATCTTTGTATTTGAGTTTTTTCCAAAAAAATTATTAATTTTAAATTACCTTATGATATCCTCAATTTATCATACTTGTGTTACATAAAAATCTTCAGTTTTATATGAAAATGTTTCCACTTCCTCCTACACTTATATTCTAAATGTATTTGTATGCCTATCATTGAATCTGAGTTTTTTAAAATAAATCTTCAATTTTATAAATTATCTTAAGTTTACACAATTTTATCATAGATATTTTAGAGGAAAATCTTCAATTTCAAATAAAGATGTCTCCACTTCATTTTTTAATTACATTCTAATTTTATTTGTATGCCCACCATTGTATCTGTGAAAATTAAAAAAAATATTCAATTTTTAAATTTTTCCTATGACTTTTCCTTACTTTATCAGTAATATGTTATACAATATCTTCAGTTTTGTCAAGAAAATGTCTCTTCATTTGCAATTATGTGATAATTTTATTTGTATGTCTATCATTGTATCGGAGTTTTTTCCCAAAAACAATCTTCAATTTTATCAGCTATCCTAAGTAATCCTCAATTTTATCATACATATGTTAGATGAAAATCTTCAGTTCTATCAGAAAATATCTCTACTTCCTTTTTCAATTATATTTTAATTGCATTTGTATATTGATCATTGTATCTGATTTTTTCCAAATAAATCTTCAATTTTATCTATTATCTTATGTAATCCTCAATTTTATCATACATATGTTAGATGAAAATCTTCAGTTCTTTATAAAATTGTCTCCTCTTCCTGTTTCAATAATACTCTAGTTGTATTTGTATGCCTATCCTTGTATCTGACTTTTTGTTTTTCAAAATATCTTCAATTTTATAAATTATCTTATCCTCAATTTTAACATACATATGTTAGATGAAAATCTTCTGTTTTATCAGAAAACATTGCTATTTCTTTTTTCAATTACATTCTGATTGTGTTTGTAAGCCTATCATTGTTTCTTTGAAAATTACCACAAAAATCTTCAATTTTTTTAATTTTCCTATGAGTTTCCATAATTTTATCAGATATATGTTGTGCAAAATTCTTCATATTGATCAGAAAATAACTCCACTTAATTTTTAAACTACATTATTATTTTACTTGTATGCCTACTATTGTATCTGTGAAAATTAACATAAAAATCATCTAATTTTAAATTGTTTATACGAATTTCCATAATTTTATCAGAAATGTTATGCAAAAATCTTCAGTTTTATCGGAAAATCTCTCCCCTTTCTTTTTCACTTATACTCTAATTGTATTTGTATGCCTTTCATTGTATCTAAGATTTTTATCAAAAAAATCTTCAGTTTTTTCAATATTCCTATGCTATCATCCTTTTTATTTGTACATTAGATGTAAATCTTCAGAATTAATAGAATATGTCTCCACTTCCATTTCAATTGTATTCTAATTGTATTTGTATGCTTATCATTGTAGCCAAGTATTTTTCTGAATAAAACTTCAATTTTATAACATCCTAAGTAATCCTCAAGTTTTTAATACATATGTTAGATGAAAATCTTCAGATTTATCTGAAAATATCTCCTGTTCATTTTTCAATTGTATTCTAATTGTATTTGTATGCTTATTGTTGCATCTGTGATTTTTCAAAAAAATCTTTTATTCTATATATTCTTTTAACAACAGAAATGAGATGCAAAAATCTTCAGCTTATCAGAAAATGTCTGCACTTCTTTTTTAATTTACATTATAATTATTTTTGTTTGTGTACCATTGTATCTGTGATAATACCACAAAATCTTCAATTTTTAAATTTTTCCTATGTATTTCCCTTGTTATATGTAATGTTATACAAAACCTTCAATTTTTTTCAGAAAATGTCTCCACTTCCTTTTTCAATTATATTCCAATTGTATTTGTATGCTTAAGATTGTATCTGAGGTTTTTCTAAAAAAATTTTCAGTTTGATCAGTTATCCTCTGTAACCCTAAATTTTATCAAACTGAAGATGAAAATCTTCAGTTTTTTCAGAAAATGTCTCGCCTTCCTTTTTCAATTGTACTCTAATAGTATTTGTAAGATTATCATTGTATCTGAGGTTTTTGCAAAAAAAATCTGCAATTGTATAAATTATCATAAGTTTTCCTCAATTTTATCATACATATGTTAGAGGAAAATCTTCAGTATTATGAGAAAATGTCTCATCTTCTTTTTGAAAATATATTCTAATAGTATTTGTAGACTTAGCATTGTATCTGAGATATTTAAAAAATCAATTTTATGAATTATCTTAAGTTTTCCTCAATTTTATCACACCTATGTTAGAGGAAAATCTTCAGCATTATAGGAAAATGTCTCCACTTTCTTTTTTCCAGGCTGGCCTCGAACTCGTAATATTCCTGCCTCTGCCTCCTTCAACAAATCCTACTGGTGTGTGCCACCACAACTGACTCCACTTCATTTTTCAATTACATTGTAATTGTATTTGTATGCATACCATTGTATCTGTGAAAATTACCATAAAGATCTTCCATTTTTAAACTTTTCTTATGAATTTCCCTTTTTTATCAGACATATATGAAACAAAATCTTAAGTTTATAAGAAAATGCCTCCATTTCTTTTCATTTATGTGATAATTCTATTTGTATGCCTATCATTGTATCTGAGGTTTTTTTTCAAAAAAAATCAATTTTGTCAGATATACCATGTAATCCTCAATTTTATCATGCATATTTTAGATGAAAAAGCTCAGTTCTATCATAAAATGTCTCCTCTTCTTTTTTTCAAT
Organism: Apodemus agrarius; assembly: GCA_964023405.1. NCBI lineage: Eukaryota > Metazoa > Chordata > Mammalia > Rodentia > Muridae > Apodemus > Apodemus agrarius. Next base: position 16,110,258 of record OZ030027.1, read on the forward strand.
TAAATTCTAGTCATATTTGTATGGCTATCATTGTATTTGATCTTTTTTCAAAGTTTCTTCAGTTTTATCTGAGTATCTGAGCTTTGTCCAAATAAAACTCCAATTTTATCAGTTACCCTAGTAATCCTTTAATTTATCATATATACATTAGATGCAAATCTTCAGTTTTATCAGAAAATGTCTCCCATTTGTTTTCAGTTGTATTCTAATTGGATTTCTATGCCTATCATCGTCTCTGCATTTTTTCCAAAAAATCGTTAATTTTATAATTACCTTGTGATATCCTCAATTTATCATATTTATGTTAAATGAAAATATTCAGTTATACACGAAAATATCTTCACTTCCTCAATCAATTATATTCTTTTTATGTTTTTTAAAATTATTATTGGATATATTCTATATTTATATTTCATTTCCCTTTTTCTGGTTCCCTGCCCCCCAAAAGTCTCACATGCACTTTTCCTCCCCCTGTTCCCCCATCCAACCCTTCCCACTTCCCTGTTCTGGTATTCCCCTACACTGATGGTTTGATCCTTTCCAGCACCAGGGCCCACTCCTTCCTTCTTCTCGGACATCATTTGATATGTGGATTGTGTCTTTGGTGTTCTAGGATTCTAGGCTAATATCCACTTATCAGTGAGTGCATACCATGGGTGTTCTTTTGAGACTGGGTCACCTCACTTAGTATGATGTTCTCCAGCTCCAACCATTTCTCTAAGAATTTCATGAAATCATTGTTTCTAATGGCTGAATAGTACTCCATTGTGTATATATACCACTTTTTCTTTATCCATTCCTCCGCTGAGGGACATCTGGGCTCTTTCCAGCTTCTGGCTATTATATATAAGGCTGCTATGAACATGGATCATGTATCCTTATTGTATGCTGGGGAATCTTCTGGGTATATTCCCAGGAGTGGTATGACAGGGACCTCCTGAAGTATCATGTCCAGTGTTCTGAGGAATCGCCAGACTGATTTCTAGAGTGGTTGTACCATCTTGCAATCCCACCAACAGTGGAGGAGTCTTCCTCTTTCTCCACATCCTTGCCAACACCTGCTGTTTCCTGAGTTTTTAATCTTAACCATTCTGACTGGTGTGAGGTGAAATCTCAGGGTTGTTTTGATTTGCATTTCTCTAATAACTAATGAGGTTGAACATTTTTTAAGGTGTTTCTCAGCCATCCAAATTTCTTCAGGTAATCATTTATATTCTAAATGTATTTATATGCCTATCACTGTATCAGTTTTTTTAAAAAAAAAACCTCAATTTTATATAGTACCTTACGTTATCCTCCATTTTATCATTCATATGTTAGAAGAAAATCTTCAGTCTTATAGGAAAATGTTTCTACTTCATTTTTTGCTTACGTTCTATTTGTATTTGTATGCCTACCATTGCATCTGTGAAAAATATCACAAAAATCTTAAATTTTTAAATTTTTCCTATGAATTTACCTTACTTTATCAGAAATATATGATACGTAATCTTCAGTTTTGGCAGAAAATGTGTCCAGTTCCCTTTTCAATTGTATTCTAGTTATATTTGTATGCTTATCATTGTATCTGAGTTCTTTAAAAAATAAGCTTCAATATTATAAATTATCTTAAGTTATCCTCAATTTTATCATACATATGTTAGAGGAAAACATTCAGTTTTTTAGCAAAATGTCTTCACTTCTTTTTTCAATTACATTCTAATTGTATTTGTATGTATATCATTGTATATGTGAAAATTACCACAAAAATTTTCAATTTTTAAATTTTTCCTATGAATTTTCCTGATTTAATAAAAAATATGGTATACAAAATCTTCAGTTTTATTAGAAAATTTCTCTACTTCCTTTTTCAATTATGTGATAATTGTATTTGTATGCCTATCACTCTTTCTGAGATTTTTTTTGAGAAAATCCTCAATTTTATCAGCTATCCTATGTATTCCTCAATTTTATCCTACATATGTTAGAAGAAAATCAAAAAATGTCTAATCTTCCTTTTTCAATTGTATTCTAATAGTATTTGTAAGCTCATTGATATGTTTAGGAAATTTTTTTTGCTAAAAATCTTAGAAAATGCTTCCACTTCCTTTTTCAATTAAAATTCCAATGTTTTTCATGTGTGTATCATTGTATCTGATAAACTTCCTAAAAATCTTTAATTTCAATATTTTTCCTGTCTCTCCTCAATTTTATCCAAAATATGTTATTACAAAAATCATCAGTTTCCTGAGAAAATGTCTTCCTTTTCTTTTTCAGTAAAATTCTATTTTATGGTGTGCCCACTAGTATATCTCTGAAATTTTCCATGAAAATAATTTACATTTTTCCTTTCTAATTGCTCAATTTATCATCAATATTCAAAAACCTCCAGTTCTATTAGAAAGTTCATCCACTTCTTTTCTCAATTAAAATTATAATAGTTTTCATATGCCCACAATTGTATCTGATAAATTTCCAAAAAAACCTTTACTTTCAACATATTACCTGTCTTTCTTCAATTTAAACCAAAATATGTTATATGAAATATTCATTTCTATCAGAAAATATCTCCCTTTTCTTTTTCAGTAAAATTCTAATTTTTTGGTGGGCCTATTATTATATCTCTGAAATTTTCAAGAAAATCTTCATATTTTATGTTTTTCCTTTCTTATTGCTTAATTTATCATAATTATTCAAAAAGCTTCAGTTCTATTAGATAATGCCTCCACTTCCTTTCTCTATTAAATTTGAATAATTTTCATACTTCCAAAATTTTATCTGATAAATTTTCCCAAAAAATCTTTAATTTCAATATTTTACCTGTCTTTCTTAATTATAACCAAAATATGTTATAAGAAAAACATCATTTCTATCAGAAAATGTCTGCACTTCAATTTTCAATTAAATTCTTATCTTTTGCAATGCCTACTCTAATATCTCTGAAATTTTTCTAGAAAATCTTCAAATTTTACATTTTTCCTTTACAATTGTTAAATTTATCAGAAATATACAAAAACCTTCATTTCTATAAGAAAATGCCTCCAGTTCCTTTTTCTATTAAAATTCTAATAGTTTTCATATGCCTACCATTGTATCTCTTAAATTTGCCCAATAAATCAATTTTAATATTTTTCCTGCCTTTCCTCAATTTTAACAAAAATATGTTAGATGAAAATCTTCAGTTTTATCAGAAAATGTCTCCACTTCATTTTTCTATTTTATTCTAATTGAAGTTCTATGCCTATCTTTGTATCTGAGTTTTTTCCAAAAAAATCTTTAATTTTATAAATTACCTTAAATTACTTTAAATTTTATAAATTACCTTAAATCACCTTATGATATCCTCAATTTATCATACATGTGTTATATAAGAATCTTCAGTTTTATATAAAAATGTTTCCACTTACTTCTTCACTTATATTCTAAATGTATTTGTATGCCTATTACTGAATCTGTGGTTTTTTTTTCACAAAAAATCTTCAATTTTATAAATTATCTTAAGTTATCCTCAATTTTATCATACAAATGTTAGATGAAAATCTTCAATTTTAAATGAAAATGGCTCCACTTCATTTTTTAATTACATTCTAATTTTATTTGTATGCATACCATTATATCTGTGAAATTTACCAAAATATTTTCAATTTTTAAATTTTTCCTATGAATTTTCCTTACTTTATCAATAATATGTTATACAAAATCTTCAGTTTTGTCAGAAAGTCTCTCAACTTCATTTATGTGATAATTTTATTTGTATGCTTATCATTGTGTCAGAATATCAGTGAAAAAGAAAGTGGAGATATTTTCTGATAAAACTGAAGATTTGTGTATAACATTTCTGAAAATATTATGGAAAATCATGTGAGAATGTTAAAATTTGAAGATTTCTGTGCTAATTTTCACAGATACAAGGATAGCCATACAAATACAACTAGAATATTATTGAGAAAAAAGAGGAGACATTTTCATAAAGAACTGAAGATTTTCATCTAACTTATGTATGATAACCTTGAGGATTACATAAGATAATTGATAAAATTGAAGATTTGTTTAGAAAAAATCTCAGATACAATGATTGGCACACAAATACCATTGGAATATAATTGAAAATGTAAGTAGAGATATTTTCTGATAGAACTGAAGATTTTTATCTAAAATAAGCATGATAAAATTGAGGATTACATAGGATAACTGATAAAATTGAGATTTTTTTTTAAAAAATCTCAGATAAACTAATAGGCATCCAAATATAATTTAAATATAAAAGAAAAAGGAAGTGGAGATATTTTCTGGTAGAACTGCAGATTTTAATCTAACATATGTATGATAAAATTGAGGATTACATATAATAATTGAAAAAATTGAAGATATTTTTGGAAAAAACTCAGATACAATGGCAGGCATACAAATAGAATTATCACATAATCGAAAATAAAATGGACACATTTCCTGACAAAACTGAAGATTTTGCATATTTCATATAAAATAAGTGAAAAATCATAGGAAAAATTAAAAAATTGAAGTTTTTGTGCCAATTTTCACAGATACAATGGTGCACATAAAAATACAAATAAGATGTTATTGAAAAAAGAATTGGTAATAAAACTGAAGATTTTTATCTAACATATGTGTGTTAAAATTGAGGATAACAAGGTAATTTATAAAATTTAAGATATTTTGGAAAACAAAACCTCAGATACAAGGATAGGCATACAAATACCACTAGAGTATTATTGAAAAAGGAAGAGGAGACATTTGCATATAGAACTGAAGATTTTCATCTAACCTATGTATGATAAAATTGAAGAATAAATAAGAAAATTGTAAAACTGAAGATTTATTTGAAAAAAACTTCAGATAAAATGGTCAGCATACAAATACAAAGAGAATATAAATGAAAAGGGAAGTAGAGATATTTTCTGATAGAAGTGTAGATTTTCATCTAAAATATACATGACAAAATTGAGGATTACATAGGGTAAATGATAAAATTGAAGATTTTTTTGAAAAAAAACTCAGATACAATGATAGGTATCCAAATATAATTAGAATGTATTTGAAAAAGGAAAAGGTGATATTTTCTGGTTGAACTGAAGATTTTAATCTAACATATGTATCATAAAATTGAGGATTACACATGATAACTGATAAAATTGAAGATTTGTTTGGAAAGAACTCAGATACAATGATAGGCATTATCACATAATTGAAAATGAAGTGGAGAGATTTGCTGCCAAAACTGAAGTTTTCATAAAATATATTACAGGTAAAGTAAGGGAAATTCATCGGAAAAAAATTAAAAATTAAAGATTTTTGTGGTAATTTTCACAGATACAATGGTAGGCATACAAATACAATTAGAATGTAATCGAAAAATGAAGTGGAGACAATTTTGAGTAAAATTGGAGATTTTCCTCTAGCATATGTATGATAAGATTGAGGATAACAGGATAAATGATAAAATTGAAGATTTTTTGAAAAATATTCAGATGCAATGATAAGCATTCAAATATAATTAGAATGAATTGCTGAAGATAGAGGAGATATTCTCTGATATAACTGACGATTTTTAATTGACATACGTATGATAAAATTCAGGATTACATAGGATAATTGATTAAATTGAAGATTTATTCAAGAAAAAACTGGGATACAATTATAGATTTACAAATAATTATAACACTATTGAAAAAGGAAATCGAGACACCTTCTGTTAATTCTGAAGATTTACATCTAACTTATGTATGATAAAATGGATGTTAACATAAGAAAATTGATAAAATTGAAGATAATTTTGATAAAATCTGAGATATAATGAAAGGCACACAAATACAATTAGAATATAAATGAAAAAGAAAGTGAGAGATATTTTTGGATAAAATTGAAGATTTTTGTATAACATTTCTGATTAAGAAATTCATGTGAAAATGATAAAATTTGAAGATTTTTGTGGTGATTTTCACAGATACAATGGTAGCCATACAAATAAAACACTAATACACTTGAACAAGGAAGTGGAGATATTGTCTGATAACTGAAGAAATTTGCACAACATATATCTGATAAAGTGATGGAAATTCATAGGAAACCTGTAAAATTGAAGATTTTGGTGGTAATTTCCACAGATACAATGATAGGCTTACAAACACAATTAGATTGTGATTGAAAAAAGAAATAGAGACATTTTCTGATAAACCTGAAGATTTTGTATCACATATGTATGTTAAAATTGAGGATAACATAATTTATAAAATTGCAGATATTTTGGAAAACAAAACCTCACATACAAGGATAGGCATAGAAATACCTCTAGGGTATTATTGAAAAAGGAACAAGAGACATTTTTGTAAAGAACTGATGATTTTAATCTAACATATGTTAATTTAAATGATATGTACAGGGATATAAATTCCCTTCTCTTTTCCTTTTTTTAAGAATATACTGTTTTATATATATTTATATATATATTTAATTCTTTGTTATACTCAAAGCCTCTTGGCTTTGAGTATAACAAAGAATTAAATTGTCAAACATCTGAAATGTTTGATAACCTTTTTAAATGGCCAGTTCTATTGTCTGTATTACTTTAAATTGGAACACCAAGCATATATCATAACATAAATTAGAAATATGAGTATCATTTCTATGCAACAATTAAATAAGTCCTCTAGAATTAACACGATTATGTGGTAGGGGTAGAAATTGAGGACATTTAAGAACAAACCTTTATAATTTGATGAGTACAAAAATATAAAATTATTTTTAAGTCATTATTCTTTTTGATGATATAAAAGTATGTCTGTATTCCCAACTGTCTCTACAGAATCTGTCTGTAATACAAAATTTATGTGCCCTGCATTAAGAGGTCTTTATCTAGGCACCTTTTTAAAGATTAACTATACCAAATATTTAGAAGATAGGTATTTAAAGAACATATCTTTTTAAACTTGAATTATTTCTATAAACAATTATAAAAAGTAAGAATTAGCAGTATGAAAATAAATGAATAATTTTAATTAATTGTAAACCATGAGCCATATATACTGAAAGATCCCCGAATTGGGGAGGCCCTCGCTCTAGTCTTGGAATAAGGCGACACCCCAGAAATTCACAAAAAACCTTCCTGCAATCACATGAGGTTTATTTAGGGGAAAACAGTGCACTGGGGCCAGGCTCATAACCCATGCAGGGGCAGAGGAGCTCAACCACAAACAACTGAAGTTGGGGGCTTTTAAGGGGGAAAATCATAAGGCAGGGGGCAGAGGACAAAAAATCATGAGGTAAGGGGTGGAGAGTAAAGAAAGTCACAAGGTGCGAATGTTAAACATTATATCTCAATTATTTGTCAAGAAAATTTTCATATGTTACAGTTTTACTTACTAATTGCTCAACTTACCTCAAATATTCAAAACGATCAGTTTTATTAGAAAATGCTTCCACTTCATTTATCAATTAAAATTCTAATATTTTTCATATGCATAACATTGTATCTGATAAATTTCCAAAAAAACCTTTAATTTCAATATTTTTCCTGTCTTTTCCAAATTTTATCCAAATATGTTATATGAAAATCATCAGTTGTATGAGAAAATGTCTCCCTTTTCTTGGTCAGGAAAATTATAATTTTTTGGTGTGCCTATTATTATATCTCTGTAATTTTCAAAAAAATCGTCATATTTTACATTTTTCCTTTCTTATTGCTGTTTATCATAAATATTAAAAAAACCTTCAGTTCTATTAGGAAATGCCTCCACTTGCTTTCTCTATTAAATTGTAATAGTTTTTATTCATCAAAAATTGTATCTGATAAATTCTCCCAAAAATCTTTTAATTTTAATATTTACCCCTTTCTTCAAGTTTCACCAAATATGTTATATGAAAACCTTCAATTCTCTCATAAAATATCTGCACATTAATTTTCAATTAAATTCTTACTTGTGGGAATGCCTACAATTATTTCTCTGAAATTTTTCTAGAAATTCTTCAAATTTTACATTTTTCCTATCTAATTGCTCAATTTATCAGAAATATACAAAAACCTTCATTTCTATTAGAAAATGCCTCCATTTCCTTTCTCCATTAAAATTCTAATAGAGGCCAGGTGGTGGTGGCACACGCCTTTAATCCCAGCACTTGGGAGGCAGAGGCAGGCAGATTTCTGAGTTCGAGGCCAGCCTGGTCTACAGAGTGAGTCCCAGGACAGCTGGAGCTACACAGAGAAACCTGTCTTGAAAAACAACAACAACAAATCCTTTTTCAATTGTATTCTAATTGTATTTGAATGCTTATCATTGCATCTGTGATTTTTTTCAAAAAATCTTCAACTTCATAAATAACCTTAAGTTATCCACAATTTTATCATACATATGTTAGAGGAAAATCTTCAGTTTTATAGGAAAATGGATCCTCTTAGTTTTGCAATTACATTCTAATTGTATTTGTATGCATACCATTGTATCTGTGAAAATTGCCACAAAAATCTTCAAATTTTAATTTTTCCTATGAATTTCCCTTATTTTATATGAAACATCTTATACAAAATTTTCAGTTTTATCAGAAAATGTCTCCACTTCCTTTTTCAGTTATGTGATAATTGTATTTGTATGCCTATCATTGTATCTGAGATTTTTCAAAGAAAATCTTCAATTTTATCAGTTAACCTATGTAATCCTCAATTTTATCATACATATGTTAGATATCAAGCAGTACTACAGAGCAATTGTGTTAAAAGCTGCATGGTGTTGGTAGAGTGACAGGCAAGTAGATCAGTGCAATATCATTGACGACCCAGAAATGAACCCACAGACTTATGGTCACTTGATCTTTGATAAAGGAGCTACAAACATCCAGTGGAAAAAAGATAGCTTTTCAACAAATGGCGCTGGTTCACCTGGAGGTCAACATGGAGAAGAATGCGAATTGACCCACTTTTATCTCCTTGCACAAAGATCAACTCCCAGTGGATCAAGGACCTCCACATAAAACCAGACACACTGAAACTAATAGAAAAGAAACTGGGGAAGACCCTGGAGGACATGGGCACAGGGGAAAAGTTCCTGAACAGAACACCAATAGCTTATGCTCTAAGATCAAGAATTGACAAATGGGACCTCATAAAATTACAAAGTTTCTGTAAGGCAAAAGACACTCTCAGAAGGAAAAAACGGCAAGCAAGAAATCGAGAAAAGACCTTCACCAACCCTATATCCGATAGGAGGCTAATATCCAATATATACAAAGAACTCAAGAAGTTAGACCCCAAAGAACCAAATAACCCTATTAAAACATGGGGTACAGAGACAATGAAAGAATTTTCACCAGAAGAAATCCAGATGGCCGAGAAGCACATTAAAAGATGTTCAACATCATTAGTCATCAGGTAAATGCAAATCAAAACAACCCTGAATTTTTTTCTTCAATTTTATAATTTATCCTAAGTTTTCCTCAATTTTGTCAAACATGTGTTAGAGGAAAATCTTGTTTTATAGGAAAAAGTTTCCTCATCCTTCTACAATTACATTCTAATTGTATTTGTATGCCTCTTATTGTCTCTGTGGAAATTACCAAAAACATTTCAAATTTTACAGTTTTCCTATGAATTCCCATAATTTTATCAGATATATATTATGCAAAATTTTTCAGATATATCAGAAAAATACCTCCACTTCCGTTTTCAACTATTTTTTATTTATTTGTATGCCTACCTTTGTGTCTGTGAATATTACTAGAAAATCGTCAATTTTCAGAGTTTTCCTTTGAACTTCTCATAATTTTATCAGATATATATTATGCAAAATTTGTCACATTTATCAGAAAATGTCTCTACTTCCTTTTTCAACTATATTAGTATTTTATTTGTATGCCTACCATTGTATCTGTGAAAATTACAACAAAAATCTTCAATTTTCACATGAGTTTCTATAATTTTATCAGAAATGTTGTATAAAATCATTAGTTTTATAAGAAAATGTCTTTACTTCCTATTCAAATATATGATAATTCTATTTCTATGCCTATCTTTGATTCTGGATTTTTCACAAATATCTACAATTTTATCAGATAACCTATGTAATCATCAATTTTATCATACATATTTTAGATGAAAACATTCATCTCTCCACTTCCATTTTCTACTGAAAAAAAATCCTAAATGTTATACATTATCTTATGTTGTTCTCAATTTTATCATAAAATGTCTCCATCTCCTTTTTCATTATTCAGTTACATTCTAATTGTATTTGTATGCCTACCATTGTATCTGTGAAAATTACCATAAAATGTACAATTTTTACATTTTTCCTACAAATTTCCCTTTCTTTATCAGGAATTGTAACCAAGGGGCAAAGAGACACTATCCAAATTAACAAAATTAGAAATGAAAAGGGGGATACAACAACAGAAACTGAGGAAATTCAAAAAATCATCAGATCCTACTACAAAACTCTACACTCAACAAAACTGGAGAATCTGGAAGAAATGGACAATTTCTTAGATAGATACCAATACCAACATTAAATCAAGATCAATTAGATCAGATAAACAGTCACATAAACCCCAAAGAAATAGAAGGGGTTATAGAAAGCCTCCCAACCAAAAAAGTATGGGATCAGATGGTTTTAGTGCAGAATTCTACCAGACCTTCAAAGAAGACCTAACACCAATACTCTTCAAACTATTCCACAAAATTGAAACAGAAGGGACACTGCCCAACTTGTTCTACCAAGCCACAATTATGCTGATACCAAAACCACACAAAGATCCTACAAAGAAAGAGAACTTCAGGCCAATTTCCCTTATGAATATCGATGCAAAAATACTAAATAAAATTCTTGCCAACCGAATCCAAGAGCACATCGAAATGATCATTAAACATGATCAAGTAGACTTCATCCCAGGGATGCAGGGATGGATCAATATATGGAAATCCATCAATGTAATCCACTACATAAACAAATTAAAAGAAGAAAACCACATGGTCATCTCATTAGATGCTGAAAAGGCTTTGACTAAATTCAGCATCTTTTTATGCTAAAAGTCTTAGAAAGAACAGGAATTCAAGGCCCACACCTAAATATAGTAAAAGCAATATACAGCAAACCAGTAGACAACATCAAAATAAATGGAGAGAAACTTGAAGCAATCCCACTAAAATCAGGGACTAGACAAGGCTTTCTTCTTGCTCCATCCCTTTCCAATATAGTACTTGAATTTCTAGTGAGAGCAATTGGACAACAAAAGGAAGTCAAAGGGATACAAATTGGAAAGGAAGAAGTCAAACTATCATTATTTGCAGATGATATAATAGTATACTTAAGGGACCCAAAAAACTCCACCATAGAACTCTTACAGCTGATAAACAACTTCTGCAAAGTGACTGGTTATAAAATCAACTCAAGCATTTCAGTAGCCTTTCTGTTCTCAAAGGACAAGCAGGCTGAGAAAGAAGTTAGGGAAATAACACCCTTCAAAATAGCCACAAACAATATGAAGTATCTTGGTGTAACTCTAACTAAACAAGTGAAAGATCCATATGACAGGAGCTTCAAGTCCTTGAAGAAAGAAATCAAAGACTTCAGAAGATGGAAAAATATTTCATGCTCTTGGATTGGCAGGATCAATATTGTAAAAATGTCCATCTTGCCAAAAGCAATCTACAGATTCAATGCAATCCCCATCAAAACCACAAATCAATTCTTCATGGATATAGAACGAGCAATTCTCAAATTCATTTGGAGTAACAAAAAACACAGGATAGCTAAAACTATTCTAAACAATAAAAGGACTTCTGGGGGAATCAATATCCCTGACCTCAAGCAGTACTACAGAGCAATTTTGTTAAAAGTGCATGGTATTGGTACAGCGACAGGCAAGTAGATCAATTGAATAGAATTGATGACCCAGAAATGACCCAGAAATATGGTCACTCGATCTTTGATAAAGGAGCTATAACCATCCAGTGGAAAAAAGATAGCCTTTTCAAGAAATGGTGTGGGTTCAACAGGAGGTGAACATGCAGAAGAATGAGAATTGACCCACTCTTATCTCCTTGTACTAAGATCAACTCCAATTGGATCAAGGACCTCCACATAATACCAGACACACTGAAACTAATAGAAAAGAAACTGGGGAAGACCCTGGAGGACATGGGCACAGGGGAAAAGTTCCTGAACAGAACACCAATAGCTTATGCTCTAAGATCAAGAATTGACAAATGGGACCTCAGAAAATTACAAAGTTTCTGTAAGGCAAAGGACACTATCAGAAGGACAAAATATCAACCAACAAATTGGGAAAAGATCTTCACCAATCCCACAACCGACAGAGGGCCATTATCCAATATATACAAAAACTCAAGAAGTTAGACCCCGAAGATCCAAATAACCCTATCAAAAAATGGGGAACAGAGGTAAATAAAGAATTTTCACCAAAAGAAATTCGGATGGTTGAAAAGCACCTTGAGAGATTTTCAACATCATTAGTCATCAGAGAAATGCAAATCAAAACAACCCTGAGATTTCACCTCACACCAGTCAGAATGGCTAAGATTAAGAACTCAAGGGAAAACAAGTGCTCGAGAGGATGTGGAGAAAAAGGAACACCAATTTACTGTTGGTGGGATTGCAAGGTGGTACAATCACTCTGGAAATCAGCCTGGCGGTTCCTCAGAAAATTGGGCATGACACTTCCAGAGGACCCTGTCATATAACTCCTGGACATATACCCAGCGAATTCCCCTACATGCAATAAAGACACATGCTCCACTATGTTCATAGCAGCCTTATTTATAATATACAGAAGTTGGAAGCAGCCCAGGTGTCCATCAAAGGAGGAATGGATTCAGAAAATGTGGTATATTTATACAATTGAATACTACTCAGCAATTAAAAATAATGACTTCATGCAATTTGTAGGCAAATGGTTGGATATGCAAAATATAATCCTAAGTGAGCTAACCCAATCACAAAAGAATACACATGAAATGGAATCACTGATGAGTGGATAGTAATGAGCCCAGAAGCTCTGAATACTCAAGGAACAATTAGCAAATCAAAAGATTCCCAAGAAAAAGGAAGGAGAGGACCCTGGTCCTGAAAAGACTGGTTCCAGTTTTGTAGGAGAGTACCAGAACAGAGAAATGGTGGTGGTGGTGGTGGTGGGTGGGTGATTGGGGAATAGGAGGAGGCAAGAGGACTTATGGAACATATGGTGAGGGGGGAACTGAGAAAGGGAAAAGCCTTTGGAATATAAACAAAGAATATAGAAAATAAAAAATAAATAATAAGAAAAAATTACTGATATTCCACACCTTCAATCCCAGCACATGGGAGGCAGATGCAGGTGGTTTTCTGAAAACAAGTCCAGCCTATTCTACAGTGTGAGTTCCAGGACAGCCATATCGAAACTGAGAAATACTCTATTGAAAAAAAAACAAAACTAAACAAAACAACAAAAACCAAATAAAAACAAAAAAAACCTACATATAATTATCTCATATCAAAGTAGCCCATGATCTTTTAAATTAGTAAAATCAATGAAATATGAAAGCATGTAAGATCATCATTCAATTTCCAACCCAGTGCTAAAAGCTAAGATTTTAAAAATCTGTGCTTTATACATTTATCTCAAGATATACTATGTCACACCCAGCATGAGAGCTTGCCCAATATGATTTCTTATCAGTGTGCAAAACACTATAACTTAATTCATATAACTGTAATATTTTAGCCCAGTGTATAAATTGGATATTCTATCCTTTAAAGGTCATTATATATGCAACAAAGTTATATAGATCGATTACCAATATATAAAATGATGCCACACAAAGTGAGTGTATTGTGGATTTACCACATTAATAAATAATAAAAACAGTCTTCACATACATAGCCATAGGGGAACCTTATATAGATAAAATCTCAGTTAAGAATCTCTTCCTACACCATTGTGGGTTATATCAAGTTAAACAGTTTAAAAAAACAACCATCAAAAGCAGACAGGACGATAAAAAAAAAGAAATCTTCAGTTTTGTCAGAAAATGTTTCCACTTCATTTTCAATTATGTGATAAATCTATTTGTATGCCTATCATTGTATCTGAGTTTTTTTTCTAAAAAATTCTGCATTTTTATCAGTTATCATGTGTAATCCTCATTTTTGATATATATGTTAGATTAAAATCTTCAGTTCTACCAGAAAATATCTCCATTTCCATTTTCAAGTATATTCTAATTACATTTGGATGCTTATCATTGTATCTGAGATTTTTTTTCAAAAAAAATCTTCAATTTTACCAGTTATCCTATGTAATCAACAATTTTACCATGCATATTTTAGATGAAAATCTTCAGTCCTATCAGCAAATATCTCTCCTTCCCTTTTCAATTTTATTCTGATTGTATTTGTATGCGGATCATTGTTTCTGAGTTTTTTCCAAATAAATCTTCAGTTTTAAAAATTATCTCATGTTATCCTCAATTTTTTTCATACCTGTGTTTGATGAAAATCTTCAGTTTTATACAAAATGTCTTTAGTTCCATTTTCAATTCTACTCCATTTGTATTTCTGAGATTTTTCTAAGAAAATCTTCAATTTTAAGTTATCCCATGTAATCCTCAATTTTATCATACATGTCATATAAAAACCTTCAGTTTTATCAGAAAATGTCTCATCTTCCTTTTTCAATTGTATTCTAATAGTATTTGTAAGATTATTGATATGTTCATGAGTTTTTTGCTAAAAATCTTAGAAAATGCTTCACTTCTTTTCTCAATTAAAATTCTAATAGTTTTCATATGCATTCCAATGTATCTGATAAATTTTCCAAAAAAAACTTTAATTTCTATATTTTTTCACTCTTTCCTCAATTTGATCCATAATATGTTATATATACATATATGTTCTATGAGAAAAAGTCTTCCTTTTCTTTTTCAGTAAAATTCTATTTTTTGGGGGGGTGGGCCTACTATTATATCTCTGAAATTTTACAAAAAAAACTACATTATTTACATTTTTCTTTCTTTTTTTGTTTTAAGTTTTCTTTCTTTTTTTTTGCTTTCTGCTATTTTTTTATTGTATATATTCTATATTTACAATTCATTTCCCTTTTTCTGGTTCCCCACCCCCAAAGGTCCCACATGTCCTTTTCCCTCCCCCTGCTCCCTCATCCACCCCCTCCCCCTCCTTGTATCTGACTTTTTGTTTTCCAAAATATCAATTTTATAAATTATGTTATATTATCCTCAGTTTTAACATACATATGTTAGATTACAATCTTTGGTTTTATCAGAAAACATTCGCTATTTCATTTTTTCAATTACATTCTAATTGTTTTTGTAAGACTATCATTGTATCTGTGAAATTTACCACAAAAATCTTCAATTATTTAATTTTCCTATGAATTTCCATAATTTTATCAGATATATGTTGTGCAAAATTCTTTATATTGATCAGAAATAACTCCACTTAAGTTTCCAAATACATTATTATTTTACTTGTATACCTACCATTGTATCTGTGAAAATTACCATAAAAATCTTCTAATTTTAAAATTTTACATGAATTTCCATAATTTTATCAGAAATATTATACAAAAATCTTCAGTTTTATCAGAAAATATCGCCACTTTCTTTTTCACTTATACTCTAAATGTATTTGTGTGCCTTTCATTGTATCTAAGATTTTTATCAAAAAAATCTTCAGGTTTTTCAATATTCCTATGTTATCATCCTTTTTATTTATATGTTAGATGTAAATCTTCAGAATTAATAGAATATGTTTCCACTTCCATTTCAATTGTATTCTAATTGTATTTGTATGCCTATCATAGTGTCCAGGTCTTTTTTCTGAATAAAACTTCAATTTTATAAATTATCCTAAGTAATCCTCAGTTTTTAATACATAAGTTAGATGAAAATCTTCAGATTTATCTGAAAATATTTCCTCTTCATTTTTCAATTGTATTCTAATTGTATTTGTATCCTTATCATTGCATCTGAGATTTTTTTCAAAAAAATCTTCTATTTTATAAATTCCTTTAAATTGTCTTCAATTTTAACATACATATGTTAGAGGAAAATTTTCAGTTTTATAAGAAAATGTCTCCACTTCTTTTAAAAATTACATTATAATTATTTTTGAATGCATACCATTGTATCTGTGAAAATATCACAAAAATCTTCAATTTTAAATTTTTCCTTTGAATTTCCCTTATTATATGTAATATGTTATACAAAATCTGCAATTCTATCAGAAAATATCTCCACTTTCTTTTTCACTTATACTCTAATTGTATTTGTATGCCTTTCATTGTATCTAAGATTTTTATCAAAAAAATCTTCAGGTTTTTCAATATTCCTATGTTATCATCCTTTTTATTTATATGTTAGATGTAAATCTTCAGAATTAATAGAATATGTTTCCACTTCCATTTCAATTGTATTCTAATTGTATTTGTATGCCTATCACAGTGTCCAGGTCTTTTTCTGAATAAAACTTCAATTTTATAAATTATCCTAAGTAATCCTCAGTTTTTAATACATAAGTTAGATGAAAATCTTCAGATTTATCTGAAAATATTTCCTCTTCATTTTTCAATTGTATTCTAATTGTATTTGTATCCTTATCATTGCATCTGAGATTTTTTTCAAAAAAAATCTTCTATTTTATAAATTCTTGTAAATTGTCTTCAATTTTAACATACATATGTTAGAGGAAAATTTTCAGTCTTATAAGAAAATGTCTCCACTTCTTTTTTAAATTATATTATAATTATTTTTGCATGCATACCATTGTATCTGTGAAAATATCACAAAAGTCTTCAATTTTAATTTTTTCCTATGAATTTTCCTTACTTTATCAGAAATATGTTATACGTAATCTTCAGTTTTGGCAGAAAATGTGTCCAGTTCCCTTTTCAATTGTATTGTAATTATATTTGTATGCTTATCATTATATCTGAGTTTTTAAAAATATAAGCTTATTTTATAAATTATCTTAAGTTATCCTCAATTTTATCATACATATATTAGAGGAAAATATTCAGTTTTATGAGAAAATACCTCCTATTTCCTTTTCAACTACATTCTGAATGTATTTTATGCATACCATTGTATCTGTGAAAATTACCACAAAATTTTCAATTTTTATAATTTTACTATGAATTTCACTTATTTTTTCAGAAATATGATATGTGAACTCTTTAATTTTATCAGAAGATGTCCCCACTTTCTCTTCAATTATGTGATAATTCTATTTGTATGCCTATCATACAATCTGATCTTTTTTTCCAAAATAATCTTCAACTTTATCCAAAATATTATATAATCCTCCATTTTATCGTGAATATTTTAGATGAAAATCTTCAGTTCTATCATAAAATGTCTCCATGTCCCATTTCTATTGAATTCTAATTATATTTGTATGGCTATCATTGTATTTGAGTTTTTTCAACATAATCTTCAATTTTATATATTATATTATGTTATCCTCAATTTTATCATATACATGTTAGATGAAAATTTTCCGCTCTTACCAAAATGTCTCAACTTCCTTTTTCAATTACATTCTAATTGTGTTTATATGCCTATAATTGTATCCGAGTTTTTTAAAAAAATATATTCAATTTTATGAATTGTGTTACTTTATCCTCATGTTTATCATACATATATTAGATGAAAATCTTCAGATTTATAAGAAAATGCCTCCACATTTGTTTTAGTTATATTCTAATTATATTTTTATGCCTGTCATTGTATCTGAGTTTTCTCCAATTAAATCTTCAATTTTATCAATGACCCTAGTAATCCTCTATTTATCATATTTATGTTAGATGAAAATCTTTAGTTTCGTCAGAAAATGTTTCCACGTCCTTTTTCAATTATATTCTAATTGTATTTGTATGTTTATTATTGTATCTGAGTTTTTAAAAAAATTCTTCAATTTTATAAATTATCTTATGATATCCACAATTAAACATATGTATGTTATATGAAAATCTTCAGTTTTATCTGAAAATGTATCCACTTCCTACTTCAATTATATTCTAAATGTATTTGTAAGCCTATCATTGTATCTCAGGTTTTTCTTTTTCAAAAAATTCTTCAATTTTGAGAATTATCTTATATTTTCCTCAATTTTATGATACATATGTTAGAGTAAAATCTTCAATTTTAAATAAAACTATTTCCACTTCATTTTACATTTGCCTTCTAATTGTAATTGTACACATACCATTGTATCTGTAAAAATTACCACAAAAATCTTCAATTTTTAACTTTTTCTATGATTTTTCCCTTATTTTATCAGAAATATGTTATGTAAAACCTTCAGTTTTTCAGAAAATGTCTTCACTTCATTTTCAATGATGTGATAATTCTATTTGTATGCCTGTCATTGTAAGAGACTTTTTTCCAAAAAAGTCTTCAATTTTATCAGTTATCCTATGTAATCCTCAATTTTATCATACATGTAAGATTAAAATGTTCAGATCTGATCTGTACGCCGACCCAATCGGGCACCAACTCACTCGGGGGTCTGTGCCCGGCTTACAGGGGAGGCCGCCATGTTGCCTTAGGGCACTACATACAGCTAACCAGCATAGCCCCGTGGACTGACAGCATCAACATCTAGGCTCCAGCAGTACAGCCAGGAAAGCTCTGGTCCTGCAGGGAATCCCGTGGTTAGACAAAGCCCTGAGAAATGACACCATCTTGGAGCTGGTAGCCTAACCAGGTATGCAGAGGGCACCAGAGTTAAGGATTTCCCAGGGCAGATCTTGCCTGGCTGCCTTCAGGGAGCTGGGCAGCTCTAAATCTGCCTGGGCACTTGGGGGAGTTTCTGACCTGCAGAAAAACCTGTAGATAGACAGAGCCCCATGGACTGAGATCCCCACCATCTTGGATCCTGCAGTTCAACCAGGGAAGCTCCTGATCTACAGAGTGCCCTGCAGTTAGACAGAGCCCCACCATCCACCACTATCTTGGTGGAAGCAGGTCAACCAGACAGAGCCCTGCGGACTGAGAGCACCACCGTCTAGGCACCAGCAGTCCATCCTGGGAAGCCCTGGTCCCTGCAGGAAATCCTGCAGTTAGACAGAGCCCTGAGACCTGCCACCATCTTGGAGCTGGTAGTCTAACCACAGGTTATCATAGAGAACCAACAGATGAGGCCAGGTATGCAGACATAATCTGAAACTAACATCTCTTGGATGGAAACCTGCAAGGCCTTTGCCTGTAGCCAGGGCCTGGGCAGCTTGGCAGTCTATCTGTATGCCCACCTGACCATGCATTAACTTGGTCGGGGATCATTTGTCCTGCTGACTGCCGACCACTCCCAGTGGTGGTCTCCATCTTGCCTCCAGGTCACCATAGAGAACCAACAGATGAGCCCAGGTCACCATAGAGAACCAACAGTTGATCCCAGATTGATGGAAATAAAGAACTGATTCTTAAGTTTCAGATTATGTCTGCATCTAAGCAACCCATGAGGAGACAGTGGGAGGCTAGTTATGTGCCCAGCAGCAAGCCAGGAGGAGACTTGATTCCAGCCCAGCAGAGCTGAGGAGAAAATTCAGAGCCTTATGGTGGAAACCTTTCAGTTACTGCCTCAGGAGCATGGATGCCCACTGTGACAGCAATGCCAAACCCAATTGTATTCTAATTGTATTTGTAGGCCTATCATTTTATCTGAGTTTTCTTTTCAAAAAAATCTTGTTTTACAAATTATGTTATCCTCAATTTTATCATGCATGTTACATGAAAATCTTTAGTTTTAAAAAATTGTCTCCACCTCATTTTTCAATTTTATTCTAATTGTATTTGTAGGCCTATAATTAATTGTATCTGAGGAATTTTATAATTAAACGAAGGTTTTTGTATATTTCCGATCATATTGAGCAAGTAAATGAAAAAAATGTAAACTTTGAAGATTTTATTTGAAAATTTCAGCGATATAATGTTATACATACAAAAAATTAGAGTTTAATTAAAAATAAGTGGACATTTTCTGATAAAACTGATGCTTTTCATATAACATATTTTGGCAAAAATTGATGAAAGACAGGAAAAGTATTGAAATCAAAGATTTTTGTGAAAATATATGTGATACAATTGTAGGTATATGAAAAATATTAGAATTTTAATCGAGAAAGGAATTAGAGGCATTTTCTAATAGAACTGAAGGTTTTTAATCTATTTGCAGTAAATTGAGCAAAGAGAAAGAAAAATTGTAAAATTTGACGATTTTCTTGGAAAAATTTAGAGATATAATGGTAGGCATACAAAAAGAATTTAATTAAAAAAGGAAGTGGACACATTTTCTGATAGAACTGAATATATTCGTATAACAAATTTTGGGTAAAATTGAGGAAAGAGGAAAATATGGAAATGAAAGGTTTTTGGGAAAATTTATTGTATACAATGGAAGGCTTATGAAAACTATTAGAATTTTAATTGAGAAAGAAGTGGAGGAATTTTCTAATAGAACTGAAGGCTTTTCTACATTTCTGATAAATTTCACAATTAGATAGAAAAATGTAAAATTTGAATATTTTCTTGGCAAATTTCAGAGATATAATGGTAGATATACAAGCAAATTAGAATTTTTATTAAAAGGAAGTTGAGACGTTTTCTGATAGAACTGAAATTTTCGTAGAACATATTTTGGTTAAAATTGAGGAAAGACAGGAAAAATATTGAAATGAAAGAATTTTAGGGCCGGGCGGTGGTGGCGCACACCTGTAATCCCAGCACTTGGGAGGCAGAGGCAGGCGGATTTCTGAGTTCGAGGCCAACCTGGTCTACAGAGTGAGTTCCAGGACAGCCAGGACTACACAGAGAAACCCTGTCTCAAAAAACCAAAAAAAACCCAAAAAAAACAAAACAAAACAAAACAAAGTATTTTAGAGAAAATTTATCATATACTCTGGTAAGCTTACAAAAAGTATTAGAATTTTAATTGAGAAAGGAAGTGGAGGCATTTTTAATAGAACTGAAGATTTTTGTATATTTCTGATAAATTGAGAAAGTAGATTGAAAAAAATGTAAAATTTGAAGATTTTCTTGGAAAATTTCAGAGATATATTGCTGGCATACAAAAATATTAGAATTTAATTAAAAAATAAGTGAAGACATTTTTGGTGTCACTGATTTTTTTAATTAACATATGTTGTTTAAAATGTAGGAAAGTCCAGAAAAATAGTGAAATTAAAGATATTTTGAGAAAATTGGTCAGATACACTGGTAGGCATGTGAAAACTATTAGAATTTTAATTATGAAAGGAAGTGGATGCATTTTCTAATAGAAGAGAAGGTTTTTGTGTATTTACAAAAAATTGAGCAATTAGGAAAAATGTAAAATTTGATGATTTTCTTTGAAAATTTCTGAGATATAATGTTATGCATATGAAAAATTAGAATATATATTTTGATTAAATTTGAGGAAATTGAGGATTACATAGGATAACTGATGAAATTGAAGATTTTCTTAGAAAAATCTCAAATTCAATGATAGGCATAAAAACACAATTATAATGCAATAGAAAAGGGATGTGCAGATATATCCCTTTAATTCTGAAAATTTATATCTAATTATCTATGATAAAATGGATGATAACATAGAAAAATTGATAAAATTGAAGATTATTTTCATAAAATCTCAGATACTATGAAAGGCATACAAATACAATTAGAGTATCAGTGAAAAAGAAAGTGGAGATATTTTCTGATAAAACTGGGGATTTTTGTTTAACATTTCTGATAATATTATGGAAATTCATGTGAGAATTTTAAATTTGAAGATTTTTGTGGTAATTTTCACAGATAGAAGGATAGCCATACAAATACAACTCGATAATTATTGAGAAAAAAAGAGGAGACATTTTCATAAAGAACTGAAGATTTTCATCTAACATATGTATGATAACCTTGAGGATTACATAAGATAATTGATAAAATTGAAGATTTATTTAGAAAAAAATATCCGATACAATGATTGGCACACAAATATCATTAGATTATAATTGAAAAGGTAAGTGGAGATATTTTCTGATAAAACTGAAGATTTTTATCTAATATAAGCATGATAAAATTGAGGATTACATAGGATAACTGATAAAATTGAGATTTTTTTGAAAAAATTTCAGATAAAATAATAGGCATACAAATATAATTATCACATAATTGAAAATAAAATGGAGATATTTTCTGATAAAACTGAAGATTCTGTATAACATATTTCATAAAATAAGGAAATTCACAGGAAAAATTTAAAAATTGAAGATTTTTGTGGCAATTTTCACAGATACAATGGTGCTCATACAAATACAATTAGAATGTAATTGAAGAAAGAAGTGGATACATTTTCCCATAAAACTGAAGAATTTCCTCTAACATATGTAAGATAAAATTGAGGATAACATAGGTTAATTGAAAAAAATGAAGATTTATTCAGAAAAAAAAACTCGGATACAATGATAGGCATACAAATACAATTAGAATACATTTAAAAACAGGAAGAGGAGACATATTCTGTTAATTCTGAAGATTTACATCTAACTTATGTGTGATAAAATGGATGAAACTATAGGAAAATTGATAAAATTGAAGTTGTTTTCTTGATAAAATCTCAAATACAATGAAAGGCATACAAATACAATTATCATATCAGTGAAAAAGAAAGTGGAGATATTTTTTGATAAAACTGAAGATTTTCGTATAACACTTCTGATTAAATTATGGAAATTCATGTCAAAATGTTAAAATTTGAAGATTTTTGTGGTAACTTTCACAGATAAAATGGTAGGCATACAAATAAATAATAATATACTTGAAAAAGGAGGTGGAGATATATTATGATAAATATGAGGAATTTTGCATCACATATATCTGATAAAATAATGGAAATTCATAGAAAACTGTAAAGTTTGAAGATTTTTGTGGTAATTTTAACAAATACAATGATAGGCTTACAAACACAATTAGAATGTATTTGAAACAAAGGAATAGAGACATTTACTGATAAAACTGAAGATTTTCAACTAATATATGTGTGTTAAAATAGAGGATAACACAAGATAATTTATAAAATAGAAGATATTTTGGAAAACAAAAACTTACATACAAGGATAGGCATAAAATACCACTAGGGTATTATTGAAAAAGGAAGAGGAGCCATTTTTGTAAAGAACTAAAGATTTTCATCTAACATGTATGATAAAAATGAGGATTACACAAGATAACTGATAAAATTGAAGTTTTATATGGACAAAACACAGATATAATGATAGGCATAAAAATACAATTAGAATATAACTAAAACAGACATGGAGACATTTTGATATAAAAGTGAAGAATTTCATCTAATATATGTATGATAAAAATGAGGATAACATAACACAATTTATAAAATTGAATGAATGTTTTTTTAGAAAACCTCTGATACATTGATAAGCATATATATACAATTAGAATGTAATTTAAAAAGGAAATGGAGACATTTTCATGAAGTAATGAAGATTTTCATCTAGCATATGTATGATAAAATTGAGGATAACATAAGATAATAGAGAAATTTATATTTATTTGGAAAAAACTCAGATAGAATGATCTGCATACAAATACAATTAGAATATACCTGAAAAGGGAAGAAGAGACATTTTCTGATAAAACTGAAGATTTTCATGTAATATAGGTCTGATAAAATTCAGGATTACATAGGATAACTGATAAAATTGAAGATTTTCTTGGAAAAATCTCAGATACCATGATAGGCATACAAATACAATTATCACATAATTGAAAAAGGAACTGGAGATATTTTATGCTAAAACTGAAGATTTCATATAACATATATCATATAAAATAAGGGAAATTCATAGGAAAAATTTAAAAATTGAAAATTTCTGTGGTAATTTTCACAGCTACAATGGTATGCATACAAACACAATTAGAATGTAATTGAAAAGGAATTGTGGACATTTTTCTATAAGACTGAAGATTTCCCTCTAACTTATGTGTGATGAAATTGAGGAAAACTTAGCATACTTTATAAAATTGAAGATTTTTTTAGCCAAAAAATAGAGATACAATGATAAGCTTACAAATACTATTAGAGTATATTTGGAAAAGGAAGATGAGACATTTTCTGATAAAACTGAAGATTTTTATCCAACATATGTATGATAAAATTGAGGATTACATAAGATAATTGATAAAATTGAAAGTTTATTTGGAAAAATCTCAGATAGATTAATCGGCATACAAATACAGTTAGAATATAATTGAAAAGGCAAGTTAGATATTTTCTGATAGAACTGAAGATTTTTATCAAAAATATGCATCATAAAATTTAGGTTACATGGGTTAACTGATAAATTGAAGATTTTTTTCAAAACATCTCAGATGCAATGATAGGCATACAAATAGAATTACCACATAATTTAAAATGAAGTATAGACATTTTCTGACAAAACTGAAGATTTCGTATAACCTATTACTAAAATAAAGTAAAGGAAATAAAGAAAGAAAGAAAGAAAGAAAGAAAGAAAGAAAGAAAGAAAGAAAGAAAGAAAGGGCATTCATAGGATAAATTTAAAAATTGGATTTTTGCGGTAATTTTCACAAATACAATGGTAGGCATACCAATACAATTATAATGTAATCCAAAAATGAAGTGGACACATAATCATTTAAAATTGAAGATTTTCCTCTAACTTATGTATTATAAAATTGAGAATATCTTCAAATAATTTAGGATATTGAAGATTTTTTGAATAAAAAACTAAGATACAAATATAGGCATACAAATATATTTAGAATATAATTGCAAGAAGAAGTAGAGACATTTGATGATTTTCTTATGACCTACATATTTTAAATTGAGGATATCAAAGATAATTTATAAAATTGAAGATTTTTTAAAAAAAATATCAGAAAAAATGATTGGCATACAAGTACAATTATAATACAATTGAAAAACGTTGTGGAGACATTTTATGATAAAAATGTAGATTTTCATCTAAAAATGTAGATTTTATGTATGATAAAATAAGGGATTACTAGGGTAACTGATAAAATTGAAGTTTTATATGTACAAAACACAGATACAATAATAGGCATAAAAATACAATTAGAATATAACTAAAACAGACATTGGGACATTTTCATATAAAACTGAAGAATTCATCTAATATATGTATGATAAAAATTAGGATAATTTATATAATTAAAGATTTTTTTAAAAAACTCAGATACATTGATAGGCAATTCGAATGTAATTGAAAAAGGAAATGGAGACATTTTCATAAATTAATGAAGATTTTCATCTAACAGATATATGATAAAATTGAGGATAACATAAGATAAAGTAAAAAACCGAATAAATTGTGAAAATAACTCAAAAGCAATGATAGCCATACAAATATAATTACAATTCAATTGAAAAAGGATATGTGGACATTTTATGATAGAACTGAAGATTTTTATCTAAAATATGCATGATAAAATTGAGGATTGCATAGAATATCTGATAAAATTGAAGATTGTTTTGGAAAAATCTCAGATACAATGATAGATATACAAATAGAATTATCAAATAAGAAAAGGAAGTGGAGATATTTTCTTATAAAACTAAAGATTTTGCTTCAAATATTTCTGATAAAACAAGGTAAATTATTACGGAAAGTTTAAAAATTGAAGATTTTTGTGGTAATTTTCACGGATACAATGGTTTGCATACAAATACAATTACAATATAATTGAAAAAGGAAGTGGAGATATTTACCTATAAAACTGAAGATTTTCCTCTAACATATGTGTGATAAAATTGAGGAAAACAGTTAATTCTAAAGAATTACATCTAACTTATGTATAACAAAATGTATGATAACATAGGAATATTGATGAAATTGAAGATTTTTGTGATAAAATGTAGCTGCCAGCAGCTACTCTGAACTGGGTCCTGGAAGGGAAGCAGAGGGATGGATGGTGAGGCGGCCAGAAGGAATGAAGGACAGGACAAAGTTTCAGATCAAGGCCCCAAGTTTAATGGAGGTCACACAATATAACAGCTTGGGTGAACACAACCCCCCCAGGCTCCAGGTTGGGTTTCAGGAACTGGTGCCGCTGTTCACTGGGCATTGACTCAACTGCTCAGGCAGCTGGGCAGGCCACCTGCTTAATTCAGGAATTTGCAGGACAGGTGGAACTTCACATTCACTCTGAGCACTCCACCCTAGATGGAGTTGGATTATGAATAGCACAGGAATCCTCGCTCAACAAAAGCTGGAGGAAGATCGCCTTGACCAATGTCAAGTTTCTACCACATGGCAAGACACCCCAATATGGCTCTGTACAATAAAATCTCAGATAAAATGAAAGGAATACAAATACAATTAGAATATCAGTGAAAAAGAAAGTGCAGACAATTTCTGAGAAAACTGAAGATTTTGTATAACATTTCTGATAATATTATGGAAATTCATGTGAAAACATTAAAATTTGAAGATTTTTATGGTAACTTTCACAGATCCAATGGTAAGCATACACATAAAATAATAATACAGTTGAAAAGGGAAGTGGAGATATTTTTGTTAAATCTGAAGAATTTTGCATAACATATATATCATAAAATTATGGAAATATATAGGAAAAGTGAAAAATTTGAAGATTTTGTGGTAATTTTCACAAATACAATGATAGGCTTACAATCTCAATTAGAATATAATTGAAAAAGAAATAGAGATATTTTCTGATAAAACTGAAGATTTTCATCTAACATATGTATGTTAAAAGTAAGGATAACAGATAATTTATAAAATTGAAGATATTTTGGAAAAAAACTCAGATACAAGGATTGGCATACAAATGCAAATAGAGTATTATTGAAAAAGGAAGAGGAGACATTTATGTAAAGAACTAAAGATTTTTATCTTACATTTATATGATAAAATTAAGGATAACAATATAATTTATAAAATTGAAGATTTTTTTCAAAAGAAATTGAGATACAAGCATAGCCATACTAATACATCTAGAATAAAATTGAAGGTGGAAATGGAGATATTTTCATATAAAACTGAAGATTTTCATATAATATATGTATGATAAATTGAGGATAACATAAGATAATGTATAAAATTGAAGATTTTTTTGAAAAAAACTCAAATAAAATGATAGCCATTCAAATGTAATTAGAATTCCATTGAAAAAGGAAATGGAGAGATTTTATGAGAGAACTGAAGAATTTCATCTAAAATATGCTTGATAAAATTGAAGATTACATAGGATATATAATAAAATTGAAAATTTTTTGGAAAATATTTCAGATAAAACAATAGGCACCCAAATAGAATTATCACATAAATGAAAAGAAGTGGAGACATTTTCACATAAAACTAAAGATTTCCTATAACATATTTCTGATAAGGTAAGAGAAATTCATAGGAAAAATTAAAAATTGAAGATTTATGGTGTAATTTGGTATGCATACAAATACATCTAGAATGTAATTGAAAAAAGGAAATGGAGCCATTTTCCTATAAATTTGAATATTTTCTTCTAACATATATGTGATAAAATTAAGGAAAACATAGGATAATCTATAAAATTGAAGATGTTTTTGGAAAGAAAACTCAGATACAATTATAGTCATACAAATGGAATTATCACACGATTAAAAAGGAAGTGGAAACAGTTTCTGGTATAACTGAAGATTTTAACCTAACATATGTATGATGAAATTGTAGATTACATAAGATAACTGATAAAATTGAAGATTTTCTTAGAAAAATATCATATACAATGCTAGGCATAAAAATACAACTAGAATACAATTGAAAAAAGAAGTGGAGACATTCTGTTAATTCTGAAGATTTTTATCTGACTTATGTATGATAATATAGTTGATAAAATTGGAAAATTGATAAAAATGAATATTTTTTGATGAAATCTCAGATACAATGAAAGGAATACAAATACAATCAGAATACAAGTGAAA
Organism: Apodemus agrarius; assembly: GCA_964023405.1. NCBI lineage: Eukaryota > Metazoa > Chordata > Mammalia > Rodentia > Muridae > Apodemus > Apodemus agrarius. Next base: position 16,138,223 of record OZ030027.1, read on the forward strand.
ATAAATTGGAGACATTTTCTGATAAAACTGAAGATTTTTCTATAATATTTCTGATTAAATTATAGAAATTCATGTGAAAATGTTAAAATTTGAAGATTTTTGTTGTAATTTTCACAGATTGAATGGTAGGCATACAAAAATAATATAGTTGAAAAAGGAAGTGGAGAAATTTTCTGATAAATCTGTAGAAGTTTGCACAACAATATCTGATAAAATGATGGAAATTCATAGGAAAACTGTAAAATTTGAAGATTTTTATGGTAATTTTCACAGACACAATGATAGGCTTACCAAAACAATTAGAATGAAATTGAAAAAAGAAATAGAGACAATTGCTGATAAAACTGAAGATTTTCATCTGACATATGTATGTTAAAATTGAGGATAACATAAGAAAATGTATAAAGCTGAAGAGATTTTGGAAAACAAAAACTCAGATACAAGGATAAGCATACAAATACACCAAGAATTTTTTTAAAAAGGGGAGAGGAGACATTTTCGTAAAGAACAGAATATTTTCATCGAACATATATATGATAAAATTGAGGATTACATAAGATAATTGATAAAACTGAACATTTATTTGGAAAAAACCCAGATACAATGATAAGCACACAAATACAATAAGAATATAATTGAAAAGGGAAGTGGAGACATTTTATGATAGAACTGAAGATTTTGATCAAAAATATGCATGATAAAATTTAAGATTACATAAGATAACTGATAAAATTGAAAACTGATAAAATTACATAAGATAACTGATAAAATTTTCTTGTAAAAATCTCACATAAAATGATAGGCATACAAATACAAGTATCACAGAATTGAAAAATATGATAAATTGAGGAAATCATGTTAATTCATAAAATTAAAGATTTTTTGGATAAAAAACTCAGATACAATGATAGGCATAGAAATCCAATTAGAAAAAACTGAAAAACGAAGTGGAAATATTTTCTGATTAAAAATGAAGGTTTGCATATAACATATGTATGACAAAATAAATGATCACTAGTGTAACCGATAAAATTGGTGTTTTATTTGGACATAGCTCAGATACAATTATAGGTATAAAAACAATTAGAAAATAATCAAAACAAATATGGAGACATTTTCATATAAAACTGAAGATTTTTATCTAATATATGTATGATAATAATGAGGACAACATAACATAATTTACAAAATTGAATATTTTTTAAAAAACTCATATACAATGACAGGCATATAAATACAATTAAAATGTAATTGAGAAAGGAAGTTAGATATTTTCATAAAGAACTGAAAATTTTCATCTAACCTATGTATGATAAAATTGAGCATAGCATAAGATAATGTATAAAACTTAAGAAATTTTGAAAAAAACTCAAGTAAAATGATAGTCATACAATTAAAATTAGAATTCAATTGAACAAGGAAGTGGGGACATTTTATGATAGAACTGAATATTTTATCTAAAATATGCATGATAAAATTGAGGATTACCTAGGATGTCTGATAAAATTGATTTTTTGGAAAAAAAACTCAGATGCAATGATAGGCATACAAACAGAATTATCACATAAATGAAAGGGAAATGGAGACATTTTCTTATAAAACTTAAGATTTTGTTTCACATATGTCTGATAAAATAAGGGAATTTCTTAGGAAAAGTTTAAAAATTGAAATGTTTTGGAAATTTTCACAGATACAATGGTATACATACAAATATACTTACAAAGTAATTGAAAAAGGAAGTGGAGACATTTTCCTATAAAACTGCAGATTTTCCACTAACATATGTGTGATAAAATTGAGGAAAATTTAAGATAATTCATAAAATTGATTTTTTTGAAAAAAAACTCAGATACAATGGTAAGCTTACAAATACTATTAGAATATATTTGCAAAAGGATGATGTGCCATTTTCTCATAAACTGAAGATTTTATCTGACATATGTATGATAAAATGATTTCATAGGATAATAGATAAAATTGAAGATTTATTTGGAAAAAGACTCAGGTATGATGATAGGCATACAAATACATTTAGAATACAATTGAAAAAGGAAGTGGAGACATATACTGTTAATTCTGAAGATTTACATCTAACTTACATATGATAAAATGTATAACAGAAAATTGATAAAATTGAAAATTTTTGTGATACAATGTCAGGTACAATGAATGGCAAACAAATACAATTAGAAAATCAGTGAAAAATAAGTGGAGAAATTTTCTGATAAAACTGCAGATTTTTGTATAACATTTCTGATAATATGGAATTTCATGTGAAAATGTTAAAAATTGAAGATTTTTGTGGTAATTTTCACAGATAGAATGGTAGACATACACATAAAATAATAATATAGTTGAAAAAGCAAGTGGAGATATTTTTGATAAATCTGAAGAATTTTGCATAACATATATCTGATAAAATTATGGAAATTCATAGGAAAACTAAAATTTGAATGTTTTTGTGGTAATTTTCACAGACACAATGATAGGCTTACAAACACAATTAGAATGTGATTGAAAAAAGAAATAGAGACATTTGCTGATAAAACTGAATATTTTCATCTAACATATGTATGTTAAAACTGAAGAAAACATAAGATAATTTATAAAATTGAAGATATTTTGGAAAACAAAACTCAGATGCAATGATAGGCATAGAAATACAAATAGAGTATTATTGAAAAAGAAAGAGGACACATTTACATAAAGAACTAAAGATTTTCATCTAAGATATGTATGATAAAATTGAGGATTACATAAGATTATTGTTAAAATGGAAGATTTATTTGGAAAAATTCAGATACAATTATCGGCTTACAAATACATTTAGAATATAATTGAAAAAGGAAGTGGAGATATTTTCTAATAGAACTGACGTTTTTCATCTAAAATATGCATGATAAAATTGAGTATTATATAGGATAACTGATAAAATTTTAGATTTTTTTGAAAAAAAGACAGATACAATGATAGGAGTCCAAATATAATTAGAATATAATTGAAGATAGAAGTGTAGATATTTTCTGGTAGAACTGAAGATTTTAATCTAAAATATGTATCATATAATTGAGGAATACATATGATAACCGATAAAATTGAAGATTTTTTTTGAAAAAAACCTCAGATACAATGATAGGCATACAAATAGAATTAACACATAATTGAAAATGAAGTGGAGACATTTTCTGAAAAAAACTGAAGATTTCATATAACATATTACTGAAATAGTAAGGGAAATGCATAGGAAATATTTAAAAATGGAATTTTTTTGTGGTGATTTTCGCAGATAAAATAATAGGTATAGAAAAATAATTAGAATATAATCAAAAAATGAAGTGGAGACATTTTCATTTAAAATTGAAGATTTTCCTCTAACATGTATGATAAAATTGAGAATAACTTAAGATAATTTATAAAATTAAAGATTTTTTTGAAAAAAAAAACCCTCAGATACAATGGTAGGCATACGGATACATTTAGAATATAACTGAAGAAGATGTGGAGACATTTTCATATAAAACTGAAGATTTTCATATAATACACATATGATAAATTGAGGATATCATAAGGTAATTTATAAAATTAAAGAATTTTTTGGAAAAGACTCAGATACAAATATAAGCAAAGAAATACATTTAGAATAAAAGTGAAAAATGATGTGGAGACATTTTCTGATAAAACTGAAGATTTTCATCTAACATATTTTTGTTAAAATTGAGGAAATGGAGGAAAAATATTGAAATTGATTTATTGGGAAAATTTATCAGATACAATGGTAGGCATATGAAAACTATTAGAATATTAATAGAGAAAGGAATTGGAGGCATTTTCTAATAGAAATGAAAGTTTTTGCATTTTTCTGATAAATTGAGCAATTAGATAGGAAAAATGTAAAACTTGAAGAATTTGTAGAAAATTTTCAGAGAAAAAATTGTAGGCATTTCCACAAATAAGAATTTAATTGAAATTTGATATGCAGATATTTTCTGAGAGAATTGAAGATTTTCATATAACATATTTTGGTGAAAATTGAAGAAGGGTAAAATATTGAAATTAAAGATTTTGGGAAAAATTTATCAGATACATTTGTGGATGAATGAAAACTATTAGAATTTAATAGAGAAAGGAAGTAGAGGCATTTTCTAATAGAACTGAAAGTTTTTAATATTTATGATAAACTGAGCTTAAGAAAGGAAAAATGTAAAATATGAAGATTTTCTTGAAAATGTCAGAGGTATAATAATAGGCATACCAAAAAATTATAATTTTACTGACAAAGAAAATCGAGACATTTTCTCATAGGACTGATTTTGGTATAATATATTTGGATAAAATTGGGAAAAGACAGGAAAAATATTGAAATTAAAGTTTTTTGGGAAATTTATCGGATACAATGGTATGCATATGAAAACTATTAGAATTTTAATTGAGAAATGAAGTGGAAGCATTTTCTAATAGAAGTGAAGGTTTTTGAATATTTGCAGTAAGTTGAGCAATTAGAAACAAAAACTGTAAAATATGAAAATTTTCTTGGAAAATACCTAGGATATAATGTTTAGCATTCAAATACAATTAGAATATAATTTAAAAGGAAGTGTAGATATTTTCTGATAGAACTGAAGATTATCGAATAACATACTTTGGTTCAAATTGAGGAAAGGAAAAATAATGAAATTAAGATTATTAGTAAAAATTCATTAGATACAATGGTAGGCATATGAAAACTATTAGAATTTTAATAGAGAAAGGAACTGGAGGTATATTATAATAGAACTGAAGATTTTTGTATAGATCCAATAAATTGAGCAATTAGATAATAAAAATGAAAATTTTAAGATTTTTCTTGGAATATTTAGAGATATAATGGTAGGCATACAAAAACTAGAATTTAATCAAAAAAAGGAAGTGGACACATTTTCTTATGGAACTGAAGTTTTTTATATAACATAGTTAGCTTAAATTTGAGGAAAGTTAGAAAAAGTAAAGATATTTTGGAAAAATTTATCGGACACAATTGTGGGCATATGAAAACTATTAGAATTTTAATTGATAATAGAAGTGGAAGAATTTTCTAATAGATCTGGAGGTTTTGAATATTGATGATAAATTGAGCAATTAGAAAGGAAAAATATAAATTATGAAGATTTTTTTTGGAAAATTTCACAGATATAATAGTAGGCCCACCTAAACAAAAACAGAATTTTACTGAAAAAGAAAAGGGAGACTTTTTCTCATAGAACTGATGATTTTTATATAACATATTTTGGATAAAATTGAGGAAAGAGGAAAATTATTGAAATTAAAGATTTTTTTTGGGAAATTTATCACATACATTGGTATGCATATGAAAACTATAAGAATTTTAATTGAGAAAGGAACTGGAAGCATTTTCTAAGATTTTTAGAAAAAACTCATAAACATATCAATTAGCTTACAAATATTATTAGAATAAAATTGAAAAAGGAAGATGAGAAATTTTCTGGTAAAACTGAAGATTTTTATATGACATGTATGATAAAATTGAGGATTACATGGGATAACTGTTAAAATTGAAGATTTTGTTTAGAAAAATCTCAGAAACAATGATAGGCATACAAATAGAATAGAATTGAAAATGGAGCTAGAGACATTTTTGTATAAAACTGAAGGTTTTCATCAAACATATATATGATAAAATTGAGGATAGCATAATTTTTAAAACTGAAGATTTATTTGGTAAAAACTCAGAAACAATGATCGGCATACAAATATAATTAGAATATAATTGATAAGGGAAATGGAGATATTTGCTGATAGAACTGAAAATTTTCATCTAAAATACACATGATAAAATTGTGTATTATATAGGATAACTGGTAATATTGAAGATTTTTTTGAAAAAATCTCAGATACAATTATAAGCATCCAAAATGTAATTAGAATATACTTGAAAAAAGGAAATAGAGATATTTTCTGGTAGAACTGAAGATTTTAATCTAACATATATATCAAAAAATGAGGATTACAAATGATAACTGATAAAAGTGCAGATTTTTTTAAAAAAACTCAGATTCAATGATAGGCATAAAAATAGAATTATCACATAATTGAAAATGAAGTGGAAACACTTTGTGACAAAACTGAAGATTTCTTTTTTTATTGTCCTGTCTGCTTTTGTTGGTTTGTTTTTTAACTGTTTAACTTGATATAACCCACAATGATGTAGGAAGAGATTCTTAACTGAGATTTTTATCTATATCAGGTCCCCCTATGGCTATGTATGTGAAGACTTTTTTTTATTATTAATTAATGTGGTAGAGCCACAATATACTCACTTTGTGTGGCATCATTTTATATATTGGTAATCGATCTATACAACTTTGTTGCATATATAATGACCTCTAAAGGATAGAATATCCATTTTTATATACTGGGTTAAAATATTACAATTATATGAATTAAGTTATAGTGTTATGCACACTGATAAGAAATCATATTGGGAAAGCTCTCATGCTGGGTGTGACATAGTATATCTTTAGATAAATATATAAAGCACAGATTTTTAAAATCTTAGCTTTTAGCACTAGGTTGGAAATTGAATGATGATCTTACATGCTTTCATATTTCATTGATTTTACTAATTTAAAAGATCATGGGTTACTTTGATATGAGATAATTTTAAGTAAGTTTTTTTTGGTTTTGATTTGGTTTTTGTTGTTTTGTTTAGTTTTGATTTTTCAATAGATGATTTCTCAGTGTACATCTGGCTGTCCTAGAACTCACAATGTAGAATAGGCTGGCCTTGATTTCAGAAATCCACCTGCCTCTCGCTCCCATGTGCTGGGATTGAAGGTGTGGAATATCATTATTTTTTTCTTTTTATTTGTTTTTTTATTTTCTATATTCTTGGTTTACATTCCAAAGGCTTTTCCCTTTCTCAGTTCCCCCCTCACCATATGTCCCATAACTCCACTTCCCCCCTCACATTCCCCAATCACCAATCTACCTCCACCACCATTTCTCAGTTCTGGTACTCTCCTACAAAACTGGAACCAGTCTTTTCAGGAACAGTGTCCTCTCCTTCCTTCTACTTAGGAATCTTTTGATTTGCTAATTGTGCCTTGAGTATTCAAAGCTTCTGCACTCATTAATATCCACTTATCTGCGATTCTATTTTATGTGTATTCTTTTGTGATGGAGTTAGCTCACTTAGGATGATATTTTCCAGATCCAACCACAAACCAGCCTACAAATTGCATAAATTCATTATTTTCAATTGCTGAGTAGTATTCCTTTGTATAAATATATCACATTTTCTGAATCCATTCCTCCTTTGATGGACATCTGTGCTCCTTCCACCTTCTGGCTATTATAAATAAGGCTGCTATGAACATAGTGGAGCATGTGTCTTTATTGTATGCAGGGGAATCCTCTGGGTATATGCCCAGCAGTGCTATGACAGGGTTCTCTGGAAGTGTCATGCCCAATTTTCTGAGGAACCACCAGGCTGATTTCCAGAGCGATTGTACCATCTTGCAATCCCACCAACAGTGTACGAGTGATCCTCTTTCTTCACATACTCACCAGCACCTGTTGTCTCCTGAGTTTTTAATCTTAACCATTCTGACTCTTGTGAGGTGGAATCTCAGGGTTGTTTTGATTTGCATTTCCCTGATGACTAATGATGTTGAACATCTCTTAAGGTACTTCTCAGCCATCAGAATTTCTTCTGGTGAAAATTCTTTGTTTAGCTCTTTAGCCCATTTTTGATAGGGTTATTTGGTTCTTTGTGTTCTGACTTCTTGACTTCTTCATATATATTGGATATTAGCCCTCTGTCAGATGTGGGGTTGGTGAAGATCTTTTCCCAATTGGTTGGTTGCTGTTTTGTCCTTCTGATGGTGTCCTTTGCCTTACAGAAACTGTAATTTTTTGAGGTCCCGTTTGTAAATTCTTGATCTTAGAGTATAAGCTATTGGTGTTCTGTTCAGGAACTTTGCCCTGTGTCCATGTCCTCCAGGGTCTTCCCAGGTTCCTTTTTTATTAATTTCAGTGTGTCTGGTTTTATGTGGAGGTCCTTGATCTACTTGGAGTTTACCTTAGTATAAGGTGATAAGAGTGGGACAATTCACATTCTTCTGCATGTTGACCTCCAGTTGAACCAGCACCATTTATTGAAAAGGCTATCTTTTTTCCACTGGACAGTTGTAGCTCCTTTATCAAAGATCAAGTGACCATATCTCTGTGGGTTCATTTCTGGGTCTTCAGTTCTATTCCATTGATCTACTTGCCTGTCACTGTACCAATACCATGCAGTTTTTAGAACAATTGCTCTGTAGTACTACTTGAGTTCAGGGATATTGATTCCCACAGAAATCCATTTATTGTTAAGAATAGTTTTAGCTACCCTGGGTTTTATGTTAGTCCAGATGAATTTGAGAATTGCCTTTTCTATATCTATGAAGAATTGATTTGGTATTTTGATGGGTATTGCATTGAAACTATAGATTGTATTGGCAAGATGGCCATTTTTACTATATTCTTCCTGCCAATCCAAGAGGATGAAATGTTTTTCAATCTTCTGAGATCTTCTTAGATTTATTTCTTCAAGGACTTGAAGTACCTGTCATACATATCTTTCACTTGTTTGGTTAGAGTCATGCCAAGATACTTTATATTGTTTGCGGCTAGTGGGAAGGGTGTTATTTCCCTAACTTCTTTCTCAGCCTGCTTGTCCTTTGAGTATAGGAAGGCTTACTGATTTGCTTGAGTTGATTTTATAATCAGCCACTTTGCTGAAGTTATTTATCAGTTTTAGAAGTTCTCTGGTGGAGATTTTTGGGTCACTTAATTATACTATAATCTCATCTGCAAATAGTGAAAGCTTGACTTCTTCCTTTCCAATTTGTATCCCGTTGACTCCCTTATGTTGTCTAATTGCTCTCGCTAGAACTTCAAGTACTATATTGAAAAGGTATGGAGAGATTGGGCAGCCTTGTCTAGTCCCTGATTTTAGTGGTATTGCTTCAGTTTCTCTCCATTTATTTTGATGTTGGCTACTGGTTTGCTGTATATTGCTTCTACTATGTTTATGTATGGACCTTGAAATCCTGTTCTTTCCAAGATTTTTACCATTTAAAGGATGCTAAATTTTGTCAATTGCTTTTTCAGCATCTTATGAAATGATCATATGGCTTTTTTCTTAGAGTTTGTTTATGTAGTGGATTGCATTGATGGATTTCCGTATATTGAACCATCCCTGCATCCCAGGGATGAAGCCTACTTGATCATGGTGGATGATCATTTTGATGTGTTCTTGGATTTGGTTGGCAAGAATTTTATTTAGTATTTTTGCATCAATATTCATAAGGGATATTGTTCTGTAGTTCTCTTTCCTTGAATGATTTTGGTATCAACGTAGTTGTGGCTTTATAGAATGAGTTGGGCAGTGTTCCTTCTGTTTCTATTTTGTGGAATAGTTTGTCGAGTATTGGTGTTTGATCTTCTTTGAAGTTCTGATAGAATTCTACACTAAAACCATCTGGTCCCATACATTTTTGGTTGGAAGACTTTCTATAACCTCTATTTCTTTAGGGGTTATGGGATTGTTTACCTGATCTAATCGATCCTGATTTAATTTTGGTATTTGTTATCGGCCAAGGAAATTGTCCATTTCCTGCAGTTTCTCCAGGTGTGTTGAGTAAAGGCTTTTGTATTTTTTGAATTTCCTCAGGCTCTGTTGTTATATCTCCATTTTCATTTCTAATTTTGTTCATTTGGATACTGTCTCTGTGCCCTTTGGTAAGTCTGGCTAAGGGTTTATCTATCTTGTTGATTTTCTCAAAGAACCAGCTCCTGGTTTTGTTGATTCTTTGGATGGTTCTCTTTGTTTCTACTTGATTTCAGCCCTGAGATTGATGATTTCCTGTCTTCTACTCCTCCTGGGTGAATTAGCTTCTTTTTGTTCCAGAGTTTTCAGGTGTGCCATTAAGTTGCTAGTGTATGTTCTCTCCAGTTTCTTTTTGGAGGACTCATAGCTATGAGTTTTCCTCTTAGCACTGCTTTCATTGTATCCCATAGATTTGTGTAGGTTGTACCTTCATTTTCATTGAATTCTAAAAAGTTTTGATTTCTTTCTTTATTTCTTCCTTAACCAAGTTGTTCTTGAGTAGAGTATTGTTCAGTTTCCATGTGTATGTGAGCTTTCTGCTGTTTATCTTACGACTGAAGACCACTTTTACTCCATAGTGATCTGACAGGAGGCATGGGACTAGTTCCATCTTTGTATTTGTTGAGGTCTGTTTCTGACCAATTATATGATCGATTTTGGAGAAGGTACCATGAGGTGCTGGGAAAAAGATATATTCTTTGCTTTACGATGAAGTGTTCTTTATGTATCTGTTAAATCCAATTGGTCCAAAGCTTCAATTAGTTTTACTGTGTCCCTATTTAGTTTCTGGTTCCTGATCAGTCCATTGAGGAGAGTGGAGTATTGATTATTGTGTCATGTCATTTTTGATGCTTTTTATATTTGATAGGCTTCTTCTTTTGGGTTTGATGACAAAAGGTTACTATCTTGCTTTTTCCATGGTGTAGTTTCCCTCCTTGTATTAGTGATTTCCCCCTATTATCTTTTGTAGGGCTGGCTGGATTTGTGGAAAGATATTGTGCAAATTTGGTTTTGCCATGGAATATCTTGGTTTCTCCCTCTATGGTGATTGAGAGTTTTGCTGGGTATAGTAGTTTTAGCTGGCATTTGTGTTCTCTTAGAGTCTACATTAGATCTACCCAGGATCTTTTAGCTTTCATGGTTTCTGGTGAGACGTCTGGTCTAATTCCTATAGGTCTTCCTTTATATGTTACTTGGCTATGGGCAAAAGCCTGGCAGGTTTCCACCCGAGCAGTGTTAGTCTTGGATTAAGTCTGCATACCTCGGCCCATCTGTTGGTTCTTTATGGTGACCTAGAGGCAAGATGGAGAATGCTGCTGCAAGTACTGGGCAGTCCGCAGGACTGACAAACCCCATCTAAGTTGGTGCATGACCGGGTAGGCATACAGATGGCTCACCGATGTTGTCCTCCATTTTAACATATTTATGTTAGATGAATATATTTAGTTTTATCAGAAAATGTCTCTATTTTTTCAATTACATTCTAATTGTTTTAGTAAGGCTGTCATTGTCTCTGGGAAAATTACAACAAAATTTTTCAAATTTTACAGTTTTCCTTTGAATTTCCATAATTTTATCACATATATATTTTGCAACATTCTTCATATTTATCAGAAAATATCTCCACCTGCTTTTTCAACTATATAATTATTTTATTTGTATGCCTACCATTGTATCTGTGAAAATAACCACAAAATTTTTCAAATTTTAACATATTCCATAATTATATCAGAAATGTTATATAAAAGCCTTCAGTTTTTTTTCAGAAAATCTCTCCCCTTTCTTTTTAACTTATATTCTAATTCTATTCGTATGCCTTTCATTGTATCTGAGATTTTATCAAAGAAATGTCTTCAATTTTATCAGTTATACTATGTAATCCTCAATTTTATCATACATATGTTAGATGAAAATCTACAGTTTTATCAGAAAATGTGTCATCTTCCTTTTTCGATTGTATTTTATTTGTATTTCTATGCTTTTCATTGCATCTGAGTTTATTTCAAAAAACCTTAAATTTTATAAATTATCTTGAGTTATCCTCAATTTTCTCATATATGTTAGAGGAAAACCGTCAGTTTTATAGGAAAATCTCTCCACTTTTTTTTAAAAATACATTCTAATTGTATTTGTATGTGTACCATTGTATCTGTGAAAATACCACATAAATCTTCAGTTTTTAATTTTTTTATGAATTTCCCTTATTTTATACGAAATATGTTATACAAAGGCCTCAGTTTTATCCGAAAATGTTCCACTTGCTTTTTCAATTATGTGATAATTGTATTTGTATGTCTATCATTGTATCTGAGATTTTTTTTTAAGAAAACCTTCAATTTTATTAGTTATCCTATGTAATACTCAATTTTATCATATATGTGTTAGATGAAAATCTTCAGTTTTATACAAAAATGTCACCACCTCCTTTGTTAATAATATTCTATTTGTATTTGAATGCCTATTATTGCATCTGAGATTTTTCTAAGAAAAATCTTCAATTTTATCAGTTATCCTATGTAATCCTCAATTTTATCATATATATGTTAGTTGAAACTCTTTACTTTTATCAGAAATTTTCTCATCTTCCCTTTTCAATTGTATTTTAATAGTATGTGTAATCTTATCATTGATTCTCAGATTTTTGCAAAAGAAAGAAACCCTTCAATGATATAAATTATCCTAAGATTTCCTCATTTTTATCACAAGTATGTCAGTGGAAAATCTTCAGTTTTATAGGAAAAATGTCTCCACTTCCTTTTTCAATTACATTCTAATTGTATTTGTATGCATACCATTGTATATAAATACAATTAGAATATAATTGAAAAAGGAAGTTGAGACATTTTCATAAGAGCTGAAGATTTTCATCTAATATGTATGATAAAATTGAGGATTATGTAGGATAATTGATAAAATTGAAGTTTTAGGGGTAAAAAAATCAGGAACAAATAGGCATACAAATACAATTAGAATATATTTGAAAAAGTAAGTGGAGGTATTTTCTGATAAAATTGAAGATTTTTCTATAACATTTCTGATAAAATTATGGAAATTCATATAAGAAAGATAAAATTTGAAGATTTTGTGGTGATTTTCACAGATAAATTGGTAGGCATACAAAACATTTATAGTAAAATTGAAAAAGGAAGTAGAGATGTTTTCTGATAAATCTGAAGAAATTCATGTAATATATTTTTGATAAAATTATCGAAATATTAGGAAAATGTAAAATTCGAAATTTTTTGTGGTAATTTAAACAATCAAACTTGTAGGCATGCAAATACAATTAGAAATAAATTGAAAAAGAAAGTAGAGACATTTTTCTCAAAAATCTGAAGATTTTCATCTAACAAATGTATGATAAAATTGAGGATTACATAGGATAATTGATAAATTTGAAGATTTATTTGTAAAAACTCAGATGTAGTGATAGGCATATAAATACAACTAGCATATAGTTGAAAGAGAAATTGGAGACTTTTTTCTGATAAAAGTAAAAATTTTCATCTAATATATGTATGATAAAATGAGGATTACATATGATAATTGATAAAATTGGAGATTTATTTAGAAGAATTCAGATACAATGATAGGCATACAAATAGAATTATCAGAAAATTGAAAAGGAAGTGTAGACATTTTATGATAAAACTAAAGATTTCATATAACATATTCCTGATATGGTAAGGAAAATTCATAGAAAAAATTTAAAAATTAAAGATTTTTTGTTAATTTTCACAGATAAAATGGTATGCATTCAAATAAAATTAGAAGGTAATTGTAAAAAGAAGTGGAGACATTTTCCTATAAAACTGAATATATACTTGGGATAATTTATAAAATTGAAGATTTTTTGCAAATAAACTCAGATACAATGGTAAGCGTACAAATACTGTTAAAATACAATTGAAAAAGAAAGGTTAGACATTTTATCATAAAAATGAAGATTTTCAACAAACATGTGAAAAAATGAGGATTACATAGGATAACCAATAAAATGGAAGATTTTCTTAGAAAAATCTCAGATACAATGATAGGCATACAAATACAAATAGAATACAATTGAAAGGAGGTGGAGACATTTTCTTTTTTTCTTTTTCTTTTCTTTTTTTTTTTTAGATCAGGAAGTACCTTCCCACAAATCTTCTTTTTTTATTGTATATATTCTATATTTACAATTCATTTCCCTTTTTCTGGTTCCCCACCCCCAAAGGTCCCACCTGTCCTTTTCCCTCCCCCTGCTCCCGCACCCACCCCTCCCACTTTACTGTTCTTGTACTCTCCCACAATGATGTTTTGGTCCATTCTAGCACCAGTGTCCACTCCTTTCTTCTTGTGAGACATCACTTGATATATGATTTGTGTCTTTGGTGTTCCAAGCTTCTAGGCTAATATCCACTTATCAGTGACTGTATACCATGGGTATTCTTTTGAGACTGGGTCACCTCACTTAGTATGACATTCTCCAGCTCCATCCATTTCTCTAAGAATTTCATGAATTCATTGTTTCTAATGGCTGAATAGTACTCCATTGTGTTTATATACCACATTTTTTGTATCCATTCCTCTGTTGAGGGACATCTGGGTTCTTTCCAGCTTCTGGCTATTATATATAAGGCTGCTATGAACATAGTGGAGCATGTATCCTTATTGCATGCTGGTGAATCTTCTGGGTATATTCCCAGGAGTGGTATGGCTGGGTCCTCCGGAAGTATCACGCCCAGTTTTCTAAGGAACCGCCATACTGATTTCCAGAGTGGTTGTACCAGCTTGCATTCCCACCAGCAGTGGAGGAGTGTTCCTCTTTCTCCACATCCTCACCAACACCTGATGTCTTCTGAGTTTTTAATCTTAGCCATTCTGACTGGTGTGAGGTGAAATCTCAGGGTTGTTTTAATTTGCATTTCCCTAATGACTAGTGATGTTGAACATTTTTTAAGGTGTTTCTCAGCCATCCGAATTTCTTCAGGTGAAAAGTCTCTGTTTAGCTCTGTACCCCATTTTTGGATAGGGTTATTTGGTTTTCTGGGGTCTAACCTATTGAGTTCTTTGTATACATTGGAGATTAGTCCTCTGTCGGATGTAGGGTTGGTGAAGATTTTTTCCCAATTCGTTGGTTGCCGATTTATCCTTTTGACAGTGTCTTTTGCCTTACAGAAACTTTGTAGTTTTATGAGGTCCCATTTGTCTATTCTTGTCTCAATTGGTGTTCTGTTCAGGAATTTTTCCCCTGAGCCGATGTCTTCAAGGGTCTTCCCCAGTTTCTTTTCTATTAGTTTTAGTGTGTCTGGTTTTATGTGGAGATCCTTGATCCACTTGGAGTTGAGTTTAGTGCAAGGAGATAAGAGTGGATCAATTCTCATTCTTCTGCATGTTGACTTCCAGTTGAGCTAGCACCATCTGTTGAAAAGGCTATCTTTTTTCCACTGGATGTTTTCAGCTCCTTTGTCGAAGATCAATTGGCCATAGATGTGTGGGTTCAATTCTGGGTCTTCGATCCTATTCCATTGATCCTCTTCCCAGTCACTGAACCAATACCATGCAGTTTTTAATACCACTGCTCTGTAATATTGCTTGAGGTCTGGGATATTGATTCCCCTAGAAGTTCTTTTGCTGTTGATGATAGTTTTAGCTATCCTGGGTTTTTTGTTATTCCAGATGAATTTGAGAATTGCTCTTTCTAGCTCTATGAAGAACTGAGTTGGGATTTTGATGGGGATTGCATTGAATCTGTATATTGCTTTGGGCAAGATTGCCATTTTGACTATATTAGTCCTGCCAACCCACGAGCATGGAAGATTTTCCCATTTTCCGATGTCTTCTTCAATTTCCCTCTTCAGAGACCTGAAGTTTTTGTCGTATAAATTTTTCACATGTTTGGTTAGCGTCACTCCAAGATACTTTATATCATTTGTGGCTATTGTGAAGGGTGTCATTTCCCTAATTTCTTTCTCAGCCTGCTTATCCTTCACGTATAGGAAGGCTACTGATTTACTTGAGTTGATTTTATAGCCAGCCACTTTGCTAAAGTTGTTTATCAGTTGCAGGAGTTCCCTGGTGGAGGTTTTTGGGTCACTTAAGTAAACTATTATATCATCTGCAAATAGTGATAGTTTGACTTCTTCCTTTCCGATTTGTATCCCTTTAACATCCCTCTGTTGTCGAATTGCTCTAGCTAGTACCTCAAGTACTATATTGAAGAGATATGGCGAGAGGGGACAGCCTTGTCTAGTCCCTGATTATAGAGGGATTGCTTCAAGTTTTTCTCCGTTTACCTTGATGTTGGCTACTGGTGTGCTGTATATTGCTTTTACTATGTTTAGATATGGGCCTTGAATTCCTGTTCTTTCTAGGACCTTTAGCATGAAAGGATGCTGAATTTTGTCAAATGCTTTTTCAGCATCCAATGAGATTACCATGTGGCTTTTTTCTTTGAGTTTGTTTATGTAGTGGATTACATTGATGGATTTCCGTATATTGAACCATCCCTGCATCCCTGGGATGAAGCCAACTTGATCATGGTGAATGATCGTTTTGATGTGTTCTTGGATTCGGTTGGCAAGTATTTTGTTTAGTATTTTTGCATCGATATTCATAAGAGAAATTGGCCTGTAGTTCTCTTTCTTAGTTGGATCTTTGTGTGGTTTTGGTATCAGGGTAATTGTGGCTTCATAGAATGAGTTGGGTAGTGTTCCTTCTGTTTCTATTTTGTGGAATAATTTGAAGAGTATCGGTATCAGGACTTCTTTGAAGGTCTGATAGAATTCTGCACTAAAACCGTCTGGTCCTGTGCTCTTTTTGGTTGGAAGACTGTCTATGACCTCTTCTATTTCTTTGGGGTTATGGGTCTGTTTAGATGATCTATTTGATCCTGGTTTAATTTTGGTATTTGGTAATTGTTGAGGAAATTGTCCATTTCCTCCAGATTCTCCAGTTGTGTTGAGTATAGGTTTTTGTAGTAGGATCTGATGATTTTTTGAATTTCCTCAGTTTCTGTTGTTATATCTCCCTTTTCATTTCTAATTTTGTTAATTTGAATACTGTCTCTGTGCCCTTTAGTAAGTCTGGCTAGGGGTTTATCTATCTTGTTGATCTTCTCAAAGAACCAGCTCCTGGTTTTGTTGATTCTTTGTATGGTTCTCTTTGTTTCAACTTGATTGATTTCAGCCCTGAGTTTGATGATTTCCTGTCTTCTACTCCTCCTGGGTGAAATTGCTTCTTTTTGTTCCAGAGCTTTCAAGTGCGCCATTAAGTTGCTAGTATATGCTCTCTCCTGTTTCTTTTTGGAGACACTCAGGGCTATGAGTTTTCCTCTAAGCACTGCTTTCATTGTGTCCCATAGATTTGGGTATGTTGTGCCTTCATTTTCATTAAGTTCTAAAAATTCTTTGATTTCTTTCTTTATTTCTTCCTGGACTAAGGTATCATTGAGTAGAATATTGTTCAGCCTCCATGCGTATGGGGATTTTCTGTTGTTTTTGTTGCTATTGAAGAACACTCTTACTCCATGGTGATCTGATAAGAGGCATGGGATTATTTCGATCTTTTTATATTTGTTGAGATCTGTCTTGTGTCCAATTATATGGTCGATTTTGGAGAAGGTACCATGAGGGGCTGAGAAAAAGGTATAGTCTTTTGCTTTAGGGTGAAATGTTCTATATATATCTGTTAAATCCAATTGCTCCAAAGTTTTGATGAGTTTCTCCGTGTCTCTGTTTAGTTTCTGTTTTCCTGGTCGGTCCACTGTAGATAGTGGAGTATTGAGGTCCCCCACAATCATTGTGTTAGGTGCAATGTGTGCTTTGAGCTTTAGTAAGGTTTCTTTTACAAATGAGGGTGCCCTTATATTTGGAGCGTAGATGTTTAGAATTGTGAGTTCCTCTTGGTGGATTCTTCCTTTGACTAGCAGGAAGTGACCTTCTGTGTCTCTTTTGATGACTTTGGGTTGAAAGTCAATTTTATCTGATATTAAAATGGCTACTCCAGCTTGCTTCCTGTGACCATTTGCTTGCAAAATTGTCTTCCATCCTTTTACTCTAAGGTAGTGTTTGTCTTTGACTCTGAGGTGTGTTTCCTGTAAGCAGCAAAATGTAGGGTCCTGTTTTCGTATCCAGTCTGTTAGTCTATGTCTTTTTATTGGGGAGTTGAGTCCATTGATGTTAAGAGATATTAAGGAATACAGATTATTACTTCCTGACATTTTTGATGTTATTTTTGTTTTTGAGTAGTTATCTTCCTTTGAGTTTGATGGAAGAAGTTTACTGTCTTGCATTTTCTTGGGTGCCATTCCCTTCCTTGTGTTGGAGTTTTCCTCCTATTATCCTTTGTAGAGCTGGGTTAGTGGAAAGATATTGTGTAAATTTGGTCCTGTCATGGAATATTTTGATTTCTCCATCTATGTTGATTGAGAGTTTTGCTGGGTATAGTAGTCTTGGCTGACATTTGTTTTCTCTTAGGGTCTGCATGAGGTCTGCCCAGGATCTTCTAGCTTTCATGGTTTCTGGAGAGAAGTCTGGTGTGATTCTGATAGGTCTTCCTTTATATGTTACTTGGCCCTTTTCTCTTACTGCCTTTAATATTCTTTCTTTGTTTAGTACATTTGGGGTTTTGATTATTATGTGACAGGAGGTGTTTCTGTTCTGGTCCAGTCTGTTTGGAGTTTTGTAGGCTTCTTGTATATTCATGGACATCTTTCTCTTTAAGTTAGGGAAGTTTTCTTCCATAATTTTGTTAAAGATATTTGCTGGCCCTTTAAGTTGTAGATCTTCACTCTCATCTATCCTTATAATCCTTAGGTTTGGTCTTCTCATTGTGTCCTGGATTTCCTGGATGTTTTGGGTTACAAGCCTTTTGGATTTGTGTTTTCTTTGACTGTGGAGTCAATGGTTACTATGTTATCTTCAGCATCAGAGATTCTTATTTCTATCTCTTGTATTCTGTTGTTTATGTTTGCATCTATGACCCCTGATTTCTTCCCAAGGTTTTCTATCTCCAAGGTTGCCTCCTTTTGTGATTTCTTGGTTGTTTCTACCTCTGTGTTCAGATCTTGGATGGTTTTGCTCAGTTCCATCATTTGTTTGTTTGTGTTTTCATGTAATTCTTTAATATATTTTTGTGCTCCCACTTTCATGACTTCTGCCTGTTGTTTCAAGTTCTCCTGCATTTCTTTAACTGATTTTCTCATTTCCTCTTTATTGGCTTCTGTCCGTTAACCCATATTACCCTGGAATTCTTTAAGTGATCATTGTGTTTACATTGTAAGGGCTTCTAACCTATTCATGTTCCCCTGCATTTCTTTAAGAGATTTGTTTATGTCTTTTTTGTGTTCCTCTAGGAGCATCATGACCTGTGCTTTTATATCTAACTCTTGTTTTTCTGGTGTGCTCGGGTATCCTGGACTTGCTGTGGTTGGCGAATTGGGTTCAGATGGTGCCATATTGCCTTGATTTCTGTTAATAACGTTCCTACGTTTGCCTTTTGCCATCTCTTTATCTCTGGAGTTAGTTGGTCTTATTGTAGATGGCACCCTGCTGAAAGCACAGCACACCTGTCCCCAGGAGACAGATCCCTTCTGGCAGCTTGTCTGTGCTGGTCTATGCTCGCTCTGAGTCCAGGCCCCTGACTCCAGCTGCTAGAGTTCCGAGCTGTGCCCCGAGGCGGCCCGGTGGCCCCTCGCTGCTAGTCCGCTCAGAGAGCTGGTCCAGGCTGGTAGTCTGCACCTGCAGCTGAGCTTTCTGTGCCCGGATCTCCAGCAGAGCTAAGCTAAGCTATAGCTCTGGCCACGCACCTGGTTCCAGCCGCTCACTGCGTCCAGTGTGCCCGCTGTTTGCGCGCGGGTGTCTGAGGCAAGATGGACTACATTTTTCTTTCTAATTGCTCAATTTATCATCTATATTCAAAAACCTCCATATCTATTAGAGAATTCCTCCACTACCTTTCTCAATTAAAATTCTAATAGTTTTCATATGCCCACAATTGTGTCTGATAAATTTTCCCAAAATATCTTTAATTTAAAATTTTCCCTGTCTTTCTTCAAATTTAACTAAAATATGTCATACAAAAATCTTCATTTCTATCTGTAAATGTTTGTACTTCAATTTTCAGTTAAATTCTTATTTTTTGGAATACCTACTATTAGTTCTCTGAAATTTTCCTAGAAATTCTTCATATTTTATATTTTTCCTATCTACTTGCTCAATTTATCAGAAATATACAAATTCATTCAGTTCAATTAGAAAATGACTCTAATTCCTTTCTCTACTAAAATTCTAATAATTTTTATCCATACAATTGTATCTGATAAATTTTCCCAATAAATCAATTTAAATATTTTTACTGTCCTCAATTTTAATGAAAATATGTTATATAAAAAATTTCACTTCTTTTAGAAAATATCTCCACTTCCTTTTTAATTAAATTCGATTTTTTTGTAGATCAACCATTATATCTCTGAAATTTTCTAACAAAATCGACAAAGTTTACATTTTCCATCTAATTGCTTAAGTTATAGAAAATATACTAAAAACTTCAGTTCTATTAGAAAAAGCGTCCACTTCCTTTCTCAATTAAAATTCTAATAGTTTTCATATCATTACTAGAATATCTGATAACTTTTCTGAAAAAATCTTTAATTTCAATATTATTCCTGTCTTTCCTCCATATTAACCAAAACATGTTATACGAAAATCACCAGTTCTATCAGAAAATTTCTCCACTTCCTTCTTTAATTAAATTCTATTTTTGTAAGCCTATTGTTATCTCTCTGTCATTTTACAAGAAAATCTTTAAATTTTACATTTTTCCTATCTACTTCCTCAATTTATTGGAAATATACAAAAACCTTCAGTTCTTTTAGAAAATGCCTCCACTTCCTTTCTGAATTAAAATTCTAATAGTTTTCAAATGCCTACCAGAGAATCTGATAAATTATCCCCAAAAATCTTCAATTTCAATATTTTTCTTCCCTTTCCTCAATTTTAACAAAAATATGTTATACAAAATCTTCAGTTTTATCTTAAAATGTCTCCACATACATTTTTAATTAAATTCTAATTATTTGTATGCCAACAATTATATCTCTGAATTTTTTTAAGGAAATCTTCAATATTTTATTATTCCTATCTACCAGCTCAATTTCTCATAAATATACAAAAATATTATGTTCTATTAGAAAAATGCTTCCACTTTCTTTCTCAATTAAAATTCTAAGAGTTTTCATATACCTACCAGAGTATCTGATAAATTTCCCCCAAAATCTTTAATTTCAATGTATTTCCTATCTTTCGTCAATTTTAAGCAAACTATGTTATATGAAAACTTCAGTTCTATAAGAAAATGTGTCCACTTCCCTTTTTAAATAAATTCTATTTTTTGTATGCCTACCATTATCTCTCTAAATATTCCAAGAAATATCTTCAAATTTACATTTTTACTAATTGCTCAATTTATTGGATCTATATAAAAATCTTCAGTTCTATTATAATATGCGTCCAGTTCCTTTCTCAATTAAAATTCTAGTAGTTTTCATATGCCTACCATTGTATCTAATTAATTTTCCCTAAAAATCTTTAATTTCATTATTTTTCCAATCTTTCCTCAATTTTAAACTAAATATGTTATTCGATAATCTTCAGTTCTATCAGAAAATGTCTCCTCTTCCTTTTTAAAGTAAATTCTAATAGTTTTTGAATGCTAAACATTATTTCTTAGGTATTTACCAAAAAATTTTCATATGTTACTGTTTTCCTTTCTACTTACCTTACTTTCCTTCCTCAACTTACCACAAATATTCAAAACCTTCACTTCTATTAGAAAATGCTTCCACTTCTTTTCTCAATTACAATTCCAATAGTTTTCATATGCATACCATTGTATCTGATAAATTTCCCCAAAAAACTTTAATTTCAATATTTTCCCTCCTCTTTCCCAAATTTTATCCAAATATGTTATAAGAAAATCATCAGTTCTATGACAAAATGTCTCCCTTTTCTTGGTCAGGAAAATTATAATTTTTGGTGTGCCTATTATTATATCTATGAAATTTTCAAGAAAATCTTCATATTTTATATTTTTCCTTTCTTACTGCTCAGTTTATCATAAATATTAAAAAACCTCCAGTTCTATTAGGAAATGCCTCCACTTCCTTTCTCTACTACATGTAATAGTTTTCCTTCATCCACATTTGTATGTGATAAATTTTTCCAAATATCTTTAATTTCAATATTTTACAACTTTCTTCAATTTTCACTAAAATATGCCATATGAAAATCTTGAATTCTCTCAGAAAATATCTGCCCATCAATTTTCAATTAAATTCTTATTTGTGAAGAATTATTTCTCTACAAATATTTCTCTAAAAATATTCTAGATATTCTTCAAATTTTACATTTTTTCTAATTGCTCAATTTATCAGAAATATAAAAAACCTTCATTTCTATTAGAAAATGCCTCCATTTCCTGTCTATTAAAATTCTAATAGTTTTCATATGCCTACCATTGTATCTGATAAATTTTCCCAATAAATCAATTTCAATAATTTTCTTCCCTTTCCTCAATTTTAACAAAAATATGTTAGATGAAAATCTCCAGTTTTATCAGAAAATTTCTTCATGTCATTTTTCAACATTATTCTAATTTTATTTCTTTGGCTATCTTTGTATCTGAGTTTTTTCCAAAAAAAATCTTTAATTTTAAATTACCTTAGGATATCCTCAATTTATCATATCTGTTATATGAAAATCTTCAGTTTTATATGAAAATGTCTCCACATCCTCCTTCAGTTATATTCTAAATGTTTTTGTGTGCCTATCATTGTATCTGAGTTTTTTTCCAAAAAATCTTTAATTTTATAAATTATCTTAAGATATTCTCAATTTTATCATACATATGTTAGAAGAAAATCTTCCATTTTAAATGAAAATGTCTCAACTTCATTTTTCGATTACATTCTAATTGTTTTTCTATACCTATTATTGTATCTGGGAAAATCACCACAAAAAAAATTCCATTTTAAAATGTTTCCTGTGAATTTCCCTTACTATTTCAGTAATATGTTATATGAACTCTTCAGTTTTTTTCAGAAAATGTCTCCACTTCTTTTTCAATTATGTGATAATTCTATTTGTATGCCTATCATTGTATCTGAGTTCTTTTCCAAAAAAATCTTCAATTTTATCAGTTATCATATGTAATCCTCAATTATATGATACATATTATGGATTAAAATCTTCAGTTCTAACAGAAAATTTCTACACTTCCCTCTTCAATTATATTGTAATTATATTTGGATTCCTATCATTGCATCCGACTTTTTTTTTTCAAAAAAATCTAAAATTTTATCAGTTATCCTATGTAATACTCAATTCTATCATGGATATTTTAGATGAAAAACTTCAGTTCTATTAGAAAATATCTCCACTTCCTTTTCAATTATATTCTAAATGTATTTGTAAGCCGATAATTGTATCTGAGTTTTCCCAAATAAATCTTCAATTTTATCAATAATCTTGTGTAATCCTCAATTTTACCATACATATTTTAGATGAAAATATTTATTTCTTTACATGAATGTGTCCTCTTCCTTTTTCAATAATACTCTATTTGTATTTGCATGCCTATCATTGCATCTGAGTTGTTGTTTTCTAAAATATCTTCAATTTTATAAATTACCTTATGGTTTCTTTAGTTTTAACATACATGTTATATGAAAATCTTCAGTTTTATCAGCAAATGTCTCTATTTCTTTTTTGAATCACATTCTAATTGTGTTTGTAAGCCTATCATTGTATCTGTGAAAATTACCACAAAAACATTAAAATTTTACAAATTTCCTATGAATTTCCATAATTTTATCAGATATGTTATTCAAAATTCTTCAGATTTATCAAAAATATCTCCACTTGCTTTTTCAACTATATATTTATTTTATGTGTATGCCTACCATTGTATCTGTGAAAATTACCACAAAAATCTTCAAATTTTAACATTTTCACATGAAATTCCATATTATTATCAGAAATGTTGTACAAAAATCTTCAGTTTTATCAGAAAATGTCTCCACTTACTTTTCACTGATATTCTAGTTGTATTTGTTTGCCTTTCATTGTATCTGAGATTTTATCACATACGATTTTCAATTTTATCAATTTTCCTATGTTATCATACATTTTATCATATGTAAGTTAGATGTAAATCTTCAGAATTAACAGTATATGACTCCATTTCCTTCTTCAAGTGTATTGTAAATGTATTTGTATGCCTATCATTATACGCGAGTCTTTTTCCAAATAATTTTTCAATTTTATCTATTATCCTATGAAATCCTCAATTTTATTATATATATGTCTCATGAAAATCTTCAGTTTTATGAGAAAATTGTGCATTCTCCTTTTTCAAATATATTCTAATAGTATTTGTAAGCTTACCATTGTATCTGAGTTTTTTTTTAAATCAATTTTATGAATTATCTTAAAATTTCCTCAATTTTATCACACATATGTTAGTGGAAATTCTGCAATTTTATAGGAAAATGTCTCCACTTCCTTTTTCAATTACTTTGTAAGTATATTTGTATATATACTATTGTATCTATGAAAATTACCAAAAAATTTCAATTTTTAAACTTTTCCTAAGAATTTCCCTTATTTTATCAGACATATGTGAAACAAAATATTAAGTTTTATAAGAAAATGTATCCACTTCATTTTCTTTTATGTGATAATTCTGTTTGTATGCCTATCATTGCATCTGAGTTTTTTCCAAAAAAAAATCAATTTTCTCAGAAATTCTAGGTAATCCTCAATTTTATAATGCATATTTTAGATAAAATATTCAGTTCTATCATAAAATGTCCCCACTTCATTTTTCAATTGAATTCTAATTATATTTGTATGGCTATCATTTTATTTGAGTTTTTTTCAATTTTTTTCAGTTTTATACATTATCTTATGTTATCCTCAATTTTATCATACATATGTTAGATGAAAATTTTCAGTTCTTTATGAAAATATCTAACTTCCTTTTTCAATTACATTCTAATTGTATTTAAATGCCTATCATTGTATATGAGTTTTTAAAAAATATTCAATTTTATAAATTATGTTATGTTGTCCTCATTATCATACATATATTAGATGAAAATCTTGTTTTATATGAAAATGTCTCCACGTTTGTTTTATTTATATTCTAATTGTATTTTTATGCCTATCATTGCATCTGAGTTATGTCCAAATAAAACTTCAATTTTATCAGTTACCCTAGTGATCATTTATTTTATCATACATATGTTAGATACAAATCTTCACTTTTATCAGAAAATATTTCCACTTCATTTTTCAGTTTATTCTAATTGGATTTCTATGCCTGTCATTGTATCTGAGTTTTTAATTCAAAAAATCTTTAGTAATATAAATTTACTCATGATTTCCTCTATTTATCATATGTATGTTATATACCAACCTTCAGTCTTCTATGAAATGTCTCCACTTCCTTCTTCAATTATATTCTAGATGTATTTGTATGCCTAATCCTTATACATGCGTTTTTTTAAATCTTCAATTTTGTAAATTGTGTTAAATTATCCTCAATTTTATCATAGATATGTTAAAGGAAAATCTCCAATTTAAAAAAAATGTCTGCTCTTCATTTTTTATTATATTATTATTGTACTTGGATGCCTACCATTGTATTTGTGAAAATAACCACAAATAATTTCAATTTTTAAATTTTTTTCTAGGAATTTCCCTTACTTTGTCATAAATATGTTGTATGAAATCTTCAGTTTTGTCTGAAAATATCTCCCCTTTATTTTCAATTATGTTGTAATTCTATTTATTTGCCTATCATTTTATCTGAGATTTTCCAAAATTATCTTCAATTTTATCAGTTATCATATGAAATCCTCAATTATATCATACATAAGTCAGATTCAAATCTTCAGTTCTACAAGAAAATATCTCCACTTCCTTTTTCAATTATATTCTAATTGTATTTGGATGTGTATAATTGAATCAGTTTTTTTTCAAAAAAAATCTTCAGTTATATAAATTATCTTAAGTTATCCTCAATTTTATCATATATATGGTAGGTGAAATTTTTCAATTTTAAACAAAAATGTCTCCACTTCGTTTTTTGACTACATTCTAATAGGATTTGTATGACTACCATTGTATCTATGAAAATTACCACAAAATTTTTCAATTTTTAAAATTTTTCCTATGAATATCCTTTACTTTATCCGAAATATATTATGCAAAATCTTCATTTTTGGCAGAAAATGTGTCCAGTTCCCTTTTCAATTGTATTATAATTGTATTAGTCTGCTTATCATTGTATCTGAGGTTTTTTCAAAAAAAATCTTCAATTTTATGAATTATGTTAATTTATCCTCAATTTTATCATACATATGTTAGAGGAAAATATTAAGTTTTATAGAAAAATATCTCCACTTTTTTACAACTACATTCTAATTATATTTGTATGCGTTCCATTGTATCTGTGAAAATTACCAGAAAAATCTTCAATTTTTAAATTTTTCCTATGTATTTACCCTATTTAATAAAAAATATGTTATATGAAATCTTAAGTTCTATCAGAAAATCTCTCCACTTCCTTTTCCATAACATGATAATTGTATTTTTATGTCTATCATTGTTTCTGAGATTTTCTTAGAAAATCCTCAATTTTATCAGTTATCCTATATACTCTTCAATTTTATCATACATATGTTAGATGAAAATCTTCAGTTCTATCTAAAAATGTCTCCACCTCCTTTCAATTTTATTCTAATTGTATTTGTATGCCTATCATTGTATTTGAGTTTTCATTTTCAAAAAATCTTCACTTTTACAATTTTTCTTATGTTATCCTCAATTTTATCATACATATGTTAGGAGAAAATCTTCAGTTTTACACAAAAATGTCTGCACCTCCTTTTTCAATTATATTCTAATTGTATTTGTATGCCTATCATTGTATCAGATTTTTCTAAGAAAATCTTCCATTTTATTAGTTATCCTATGTAATCCTCAACTTTTTCACACATATTGTTTGTTGAAAATCTTCAGTTTTATGATAAAATGACTCACCTTCCCTTTGCAATTGTATTCTAATAGTATTTGTAAGCTTATCATTGTATCTGTTTTTTTTGCAAAAAACTTCAATTCTATAAATTATCTTAAGTTATCCTCAATTTGATGACACATGTTAGAAGAAAATCTTCAGTTTTAAATGAAAATGTCTCCATTTCTTTTTCAATTACATTCTTATTGCATTTTTATGTATGCAATTGTATCTGTGAAAATTACCACCAAAATCTTCAATTTTTATAATTTTTCTATGAACTTCCCTTATTTTTTCAGAAATATGTTATATAAATCTATAGTTTTCTCAGAAAAAGTCTCCACTTCCTTTTCAATTATGTGATAATTCTATTTGTATGTCAGTCCTTGTATGATATTTTTTCCAAAATAATCTTCAACTTTATCAGATATACTATTTCATCCTCCATTTAATCATGGATATTTTAGATGAAAATCATCAGTTCTATCATAAAATATCTCCACTTCCTTTTTCAATTGAATTTTATTTGTATACCTATCATTCTATTTGAGTTTTTTCATAAAAATCTTCAATTTTATACATTATTTTATGTTATTGTCAATTTTATCATACATATGTTAGATGAAAATCTTCAGCTCTTATAAAAATGTCTCAACTTTCTTATTCAATTACATTCTAATTGTATTCATGTGCCTATAATTGTAAATAATCTGAATTTTTAATATATATTGGATTTTATTAATTATGTTACATTATCCTCATGATTATCATACATATATTAGATGAAAATCTTCAGTTTTATATGAAAAGGCTCCACATCTGCTTTAATTATTTTCTAATTGTATTTTTATGCCTGTCATTGTATCTGAGTTTTGTACAAATAAATCTTCAATTTTATCAATCACCATAGTAATCCTATATTTTATCATACATATGTTAGATGAAAATCTTTAGTTTTATCACAAAATATCTCCACGTCCTTTTTTCAATTGTATTCTAACTGTATTTGTATGCCTATCATTGTATCTGAGTTTTTAAAAAAATCTTCAATTTTATAAATTATCTTATGATATCCTCAATTTATCATATGTATGTTATATGAAAATGTTGTTTTATATGAAAATGTCTTCACTTCCTACTTCAATTATATTCTAAATGTATTTGTATGCCTATCATTGCATCTCAGTTTTTTTTCAAAAAAATCTTCAATTTTTAAATTCTTATGTTATCCTCAATTTTATCGTACATATGTTAGAGGAAAATCTTCACTTTTAAAAGAAAATGTCTGCACTTCATTTTATGATCACATTCTAACTGTATCTGTGAAAACTACCACAAAAATCTTCAATTTTTAAACTATTCTATGATTTTTCCTTATATTATCAGATATATGTTATACAAAACCTTCAGATTGTCAGAAAATGTCTCAACTTCATATTCAATTATGTGATAATTCTATTTGTATGCGTATTATTACATGAGATTTTTCAAAAAAATCTTCAATTTTATCATTTATCATATGTAATCCCCAATTTTATCATACATATGTTAGATGAAAATCTTCAGTTTTGATCTGTACACCAACCCACTCGGGCACCAACTCGCTCACGCATCAGTGCCCGGCTTACGGGGGAGGCCAACATCTTGCCTCCGGGACACCACAGACAGCTAAGAAATATAGCCCCGTGGACTGAGAGTGCCACCATCTAGGTGCCAGCAGTCCTCCCAGAAAAGCTCTGCTCCTGCAGGGAATCCCGTGGTTAGACAGAGCCCCGAGAACCGACACCATCTTGGAGCTGGTAGCCTAACCATGTACACAGAGGGCACCAGAGTTAAGGGTTTCCCAGGGCAGATCCTGCCTGGGTGGCTTCTGCACCAGGGAGCTGGGTAGCTCTACAGCTGCCTGGGCACTTGGGGGAGCTTCTGACCTACAGGAAGTCCCATAGATAGATAGATGGAGCCCCATGGACTGAGATTCCCCCATCTTGGATCCCACAGTTCAACCAGGGAAGCTCCTGATCTATAGAGTGGCCTGCAGTAAGAGAGAGCCCCACCAACAACCACTATCTTGCGGGAAGCAGCCCAAACAGACAGAGCCCTGTGGATGAGTGCACCACCTTCTAGGCTCCAGCAGTCCAGCCAGGGAAGCTCCAGTCCCTGCAGAAAATCTCACGGTTAGACAGAGCCCCTAGACCCGCCACCATCTTGGAGCTGGTAGTCTAACCAGGTCACCATAGAGAACCAACAGACGAGTCCAGGTACGCAGACATAATCTGAAACTACCATCTCTCAGGTGGAAAACTGCCAGGCATTTGCCTGTAGCCAAGGCCTGGGCAGCTTGGCAGGCCATCTGTATGCCCACCTGGCCATATACCAATTTGGTCAGGGACTGTTTGTCCTGCGGACCACCCACCACTCTCAGTGGCGGTCTCATTTCTGCCTCCAGGTCACTATAGAGAACCAACAGATGAGCCCAGGTCATCATAGAGAACCAACAGATGAGCCCAGATCAGTGGAAATAAGGAACTGATTCTTAAGAGCTGGCATCTAGGCAAACCAGGAGGAGACGATGCGAGGCCAGTTACATGCCCATCAACAAACCAGGAGGAGACTTGAGTCCGGCTCAGCAAAGCTGAGGAGATAATACAGAGCGCAGTGGTGGAATCCTTTCATTTCTGCCTTGAGAGCACAGACACCTCAGCGACAGCAGCGTCAAACCCAAGGCTCACAGGAGCTTCAAACACCAACCAGTAACAACAAAACCAACTAACTCCAGAGATAATCAAATGGCAAAATGCAAATGTAGGAACGTTATAACAGAAATCGGGTCAATATGGCAGCATCTGAACCCAATTCTCCAACCACAGCAAGTCCTGGATACCCCAACACACCAGAACAACAAGATTTGGATTTAAAAGCACTGGCCATGATGTTGCTAGAGTAACACAAAAAAGACATAAACAAATCTCTTAAAGAAATGCGGGGGAACATGAATAGGTTAGAAGCCCTTACAATGTAAACACAAAGATCACTTAAAGAATTCCAGGGTAATATGGGTTAACGGACAGAAGCCAATAAAGAGGAAACAAACAAATCACTTAAAGAAATGCGGGAGAAATTGAGTAAACAGGCATGAGGCATGAAAGAAGAAACACAAAAATCTCTTAAAGAATTGCAGGAAAACACAAACAAACAGGTAAAGGAACTGAGCAAAACCATCCAGGATCTAAACACAGAGGTAGAAACGACTAAGAAATCACAAAGGGAGACACATTGGAGATAGAAAACCTTGGGAAGAAATCAGGGGCCATAGATGCAAATATCAACAACAGAATACAAGGCATAGAAATAAGAATCTGAGATGCTGAAGATACCATAGAAACCATTGACTCCACAGTCAAAGAAAATGCAAAATGCAAAAGGCTTGTTACCCAAAGCATCCAGGAAATTCTGGACACACTAAGACCAAACCTAAGGATTATAGGGATAGATGAGAGTGAAGATTTACAATTTAAAGGGCCAGCAAATATCTTCAACAAAATTATGAAAGAAACTTCTTTAACTTGAAGATAGAGATGTCCATGAATATACAAGAAGCCTACAGAACTCCAAACAGACTGGACCAGAACAGGAATACTTCCTGTCACATAATAAACAAAAGCCCAAGTGTACTCAACAAAGAAAGAATATTAAAGGCAGTAAGAGAAAAGGGCCAAGTAACATATAAGGAAGATCTATCAGAATCACACCAGACTTCTCACCAGAGACCATGAAAGATAGAAGATCCTGGGTAGATTTCATGCAGACTCTAAGAGAACACAAATATTAGCCAAGACTGCTATACCCAGCAAAACTCTCAATCAACATAGATGGAGAAATCAAAATATTCCATGACAAAACAAAATTTACACAATATCTTTATACAAACCCAGCCCTACAAAGGATAATATTAGGAAAACTCCAATACAAGGAGGGAAACTACACCCTGGAAAAAGCAAGATAGTAACCTTCTTCCATCAAACTCAAAAGAAGATAACCACTTGAAAACAAAAGTATCAAAAAATTGCAGGAAGAAATAATCACTATTCCTTAATATCTCTTAAATCAATGGGCTCAATTCCCCAATAAAAAGAGATAGACTAACAGGCTGGATATAGAAAAAGGACACTACATTTTGCTGCATACAGGAAACACACCTCAGTGTCAATGACAAACACTACATTAGAGTAAAAGCCGGGAAGACAATTTTATAAGCAAATGGTTTCAGGAAACAAGCTGTAATGGCCATTCTAATATCAGTTAAAATTGAATTTCAACCTATGGTCATCAAAAGAGACACAGTAGGTCACTTCTTGCTTGTCAAGGGAAAAATCCACCAAGAAAAACTCACAATTCTAAACATCTGTGCTCCAAATGCAAGGGCAGCCTCATTCATAAAAGAAACTTTACTAAAGCTCAAAGCACACCTTGCACCTAACACAATAATTGTGGGGGACAACAACACGCCACTATTCTTAATGGACCAATCAGGAAAGCAGAAACTAAACAGTGACACAGGGAAGTTTATTCATGCTTTGGACAACTTGTGTTTAATATATATATACTTATCTTATATATATTATATATATACTTATATATATATATATATATATATATATATATATATATATAAAACATTTTGTCCTAAAGCAAAGGAATATACCTTTTTCTCAGCACCTCATAGTACCTTCTCTAAAATCGACCATGTAATTGGTCACAAGACAGTCCTCAATATATAATAAATATAAAAATATCGACCTAATTCCATGCCTCCTATCAGATCAACAAGGAATAATGGTGGTCTTTAATAGCAACAAAAACAGCAGATAGTCCACAGACACATGGAGGCTGAACAATATTCTACTCAATGATGCCTTATTCAAGGAAGAAATAAAGAAAAAAAATCAAAGACTTTTTAGAATTCAATGAAAATGAAAGCACAACATACGCAAATCTATGGGACACAATGAAAGCAGTGCTAAGAGGAAAACTCATAGTCCGGATTGACTACAAAAAGAAATAGGAGAGATCATATACTAGCAACTTTAAAAAACTTTAAACTTTTAACACACCTGAAAACTCGGGACCAAAAAGAATTTAATTCACCCAGGAGGAGTAGAAGTCAGGAAATCATCAAACTAAGTGCTGAAATCAATCAAGTAGAAACAAAGTAACCATAAAATGAATCAACAAAACCAGGAGCTGGTTCTTTGAGAAAATCAACAAAATAGATATAGTCTTAGCCAGACTAACGACTGGGCACAGAGACAGTATCTAAATTAAAAAATTAGAAATAAAAAGGGAGATATAACAACAGAAACTGAGGAAATTCAAAAAATTATCAGATCCTACTGCAAAGTCTATGCTCAACACAACTGGAGAATCTGGAGGAAATGGACAATTTCCAAGAGAGTTACCAAATACCAAAGTTAAATCAGGATCAAATAGATCATCTAAACAGTCCCATAACCCCCAAAGAAATAGAAGCGTTCATAGAAAATCTTCCAACCAGAAAAAGGACAGGACCAGATGGTTTTAGTGCAGAATTCTATCAGACCTTCAAAGAAGACCTAATACCAATTCTTTTCAATCTATTTCACAAAATAGAAGCAGAAGGAACACTGCCCAACTCCTTTTATGATGCTTTAATTATGCTGATACCAAAACCACACAAAGATCCAGCTAAGAAAGAGAACTTCAGCCCAATTTCCCTTATGAATATCAATGCAAAAATACTCAATAAAGTTCTTGCCAACCAAATCCAACATTACATCAAACAATAATTCACTATGATCAAGTTGGTTTCATCCCAGTGATGCAGGGATGTTTCAGTAGATGGAAATCCATCAATGTAATCCACTACATAAACAAACTCCAGGAACAAAAAACACATGCTCATCTCATTGGATGCAGAAAAACATTCAAAAAATTCAGCATGCTTTCATGCTAAAAGTCTTGGAAAGAAAAGGAATTCAAGGCCCATACCTAAACATAGTAAAAGCAATCTACAGCAAACCAGTAGCCAACATCAAACTAAATGGAGAGAAACTTGAAGCAATCCCACTAAAATCAGGGACTAGACAAGGCTGCTCCCTCTCTCCATATATTTTCAATATAGTACTTGATGTACTAGCTAGAGCAATTTGACAACATAAGGAAGTCACGGGGATACAAATTGGAAAGAAAGAAGTCAAACTATCACTATTAGATGATATGATAATATACTTAAGTGACACCAAAAATCCACCAGAGAAATCCTATAGCTGATAAACAACTTTAGCAATGTGACTGATTATAAAATCAACACAAGCAAATCAGTATCCTTTCTATACTGAAAGGATAAGCAGACTGAGAAAGAAATTAGGGAAATGACACTCTTCAAAATAGCCACAAACAATATCAAGTATCTTGGTGTGACTCAAACCAAACAAGTGAAAGATTTTTATGAAAAGAACTTCAGGTCTCTGAAGAAGTAAGTTGAAGAAGACCTCAGAAAATAGAAAAATCTTCCATGCTCGTGGGCTGGCAGGATTAATATAGTTAAAATGGTAATCTTGCCAAAAGCAAAATACAGATTCAATGCAATCCCCATCAAAATACCAACTCAGTTAGTTCTTCATAGAGTTAGAAAGAGCAATACTAAAACTCATCTGGAATGACAAAAATCCAGGATAGATAAACCTATTACCAACAGTAAAAGAACTTCTGGGGTAATCAGTATCCCGGACCTAAAGCTATACTACAGAGCAGTAGTGTTAAAAACTGCATGATATTGGTACAGTGACAGGGAGGTGGATTAATGGAATAGGATTAAAGACCCAGAATTGAACCCACACATCTATGGCCAATTGATCTTCGACAAAGGAGCTGAAAACATCCAGTGGAAAAAGGTGGCCTTTTCAACAAATGGTGCTAGCTCACCTGCAGGTCATCATGCAGAAGAATGAGAATTGATCCACTCTTATTTTCTTTGTACTAAGCTCAACTCCCAGTGGATCAAGGACCCCCACATAAAACCAGACACAGTGAAACTAATAGAAAAGAAACTGGGGAAGAACCTTGAGGACATTGGCTCAGGGGGAAAGTTCCTGAATAGAACACCAGTACCTTATGCTCTAAGATCAAGAATAGACAAATGGGACCTCATAAAATCACAAAGTTTCTGTATGGCAAAAGTCATTGTCAAAAGGACAAATCAGCAACCAAAAAAATTGGGAAAAGATCTTCACCAACCCTCCATCTGACAGAGGGCTAATATCTAATGTGTACAAAGAACTCAAGAAGTTTGACCCCAGAGAAGAAATAGCCATATCAAAAACAGGGTACAGAGCTAAACAAAGACTTTCCACCTGAAGAAATTCAGATGGTGAGAAACGCCTTAAGAAATATTTAGTCATTAGGGAAATGCAAATCAAAACAACCCTGAGATTTCACCTCACACCAGTCAGAATGGCTAAGATTAAAAACTCAGGAAACAGCAGGTGTTGGCGAGGATGTGGAGAAAGAGGAACACTCCTCCACTGCTGGTGGGATTGCAAGCTGTTACAGCCACTGTGGAAATCAGTCTGGCGATTCCTCGAAATCTGGGTACCATACTTCTGGAGGACCCTGCCATACCAATCCTGCACATATACCCAGAAGAATACCCAGCATGTCATAAGGATTCATGCTCCACTATGTTCATAGCAGCCTTATTTTATAATATGCAGAACTGGAAAGAACCCAGATTTCACTCAAGGGAGGAATGGGTACAAAAATGTGGTATATAAACACAATGAATTACTTTTCAGCCATTAAAACCAATTAATTCATGAAATTTTTAGAAAAATGGAGGAAGGTGGAGAACATCATACTAAGTGAGATATCTATTGCAGTCTCAAAAAATACCCATGGTATGCATTCACTGATAAGTGGATCTTATCCTAGAATCTTGAAACACCAAAGACACAATCCACATACCAAATGATGTCTGAGAAGAAGGAAGGGGTGGACCCTGGTTCTGGAAAGGCTCAGTGCATCAGTGTAAGGGAATACCAGAACAGGGAACTGGTAAGAGGTGGATGCAGAAACAGGGGGAGGGAAAAGGGCATTGGGACATTTGGGGAGCGGGGAAACAGGAAAAGGGAAATGAAATGTAAGTAAAGAATATATCCAATAAAAAAAGAAATCAGAAAAAATGTTCAGTTCTACCAGAGAATATTTCTAATTCCTTTTTCAATTATATTCTAATTACTATTGGATGCATATCAATGTATCTGAGTTTTTTTCCAAAAAATCTTCAATTTTATCAGTTACCCTATGTAATCCTCAATTTTAACATGCATATTTTATATGAAAATCTTCAGTTCTATCAGAAAATATCTCCACTTCCCTTTTCAATTATATTCTAATTATATTTGTATGCAGATTATTGCATCTGACTTTTTTCCAAATAAATCTTCAGTTTTATCAATTATCTTCTGTAATCCTCAATTTTAGCACACATGAGTTAGATGAAAATCTTCAGTTCTTTATGAAAATCCTCGTCTTTTTCAATAATTCTTTAGTTGTAGTTGTATGCCTATCCTTGTATCTGAGTTTTTGTTTTCCAAAATATCTTCAATTTTATAAATTATCTTATGTTATCCTCAAATTTAACATATATGTGTTAGAAGAAAATCTTGAGTTTTATCAGAAAATGTCTCTATTTCCTTTTTGAATTACATTCTAATTGTGTTTGTATGCCTATCATTGTACCTGTGAAAATTACCACAAAAATCTTCAAATGTTACCGTTTCCTATGAATTTCCATAATTTTATCAAATATATCTTATGTAAAACTCTTCAGATTTATCAGAAAATACCTCCACTTACTTTTTCAACTATATTAGTTATTTGTATGCCTACCTTGTATCTGTGAAAATTACCACAAATATCTTCAAATTTTAACATTTTCACATGAATTTCCATAATTTTCTCAGAAATTTTATACAAAAATCTTCAGTTTTATCAGAAAAATGTGGCCACTTTCTTTTCACTTATTTTGTAGGTGAATTTGTATGCCTTTCACTGTATTTGAAATTTCATCACAAACATCTTCAATTTTTATCAATTTTCCTCTGTTATCCATTTTATCATGTATAAGTTGGTTGTAAATCTTCAAAATTAACAGAATATGACTCGACTTCATTTTTCAATTGTATTCTAATTGTATTTGTATGCCTATCATTGTATCCAAGTTTTTTTCTGAATAAATCCTCTGAAAATTACCACAAAAATCTTCAAATTTTAATATTTTGACATGAATTTCCTTAATTTTATCAGATATGTTATACAAAAATCTTCAGTTTTATCAGAAAATGTCTCTACATTCCTTTTTCACTTATTTTCTAAGGGTATTTGTATGCCTTTCATTTTATCTGAGATTTTTTTCAAAAAAATCTTCAATTTTATCAATTTTTCTCTGTTATCATCCATTTTAGTATACATAAGTTGTATGTAAATATTCAGAATTAACAGAATATGACTCGACTTCCTTTTCACTTGTATTCTCATTGTAATTGTATGCCTATCATTGTATCTGAGCTTTTTTTCTGAATAAATCTTCAATTTTCTCAATTACCCTATGTAATCCTCAAATTTATTATATATATGTTAGATGAAAGTCTTCAGTTTTATCACAAAATATCCCCTCTTCCTTTTTCAATTGTATTCTAATTGTATTTGTATGCTAAACATTGCATCTGTGGTATTTTTGCAAAGAAATCTTCAATTTTATAAATTTTCTTATGTTATCCTCAATTTTATCATACATATGTTAGAGGAAAATCTTCAGTTTTATAGGAAAATGTCTCTACTTCCTTTTTTCAATGACATTCTATTTGTACTTGTATGTGTATCATTGTATCTGTGAAAATTACATCAAATATCTTCAAATTTAAATTTTTTTCTACAAATTTCCCTTATTTTATATGAAATAAGTTATACTAACTCTTCATTTTTAATAGAAAATGCCTTCAGTTCCTTTTGCAATTATGTGATAATTATATTTGTATGCCTATCATTGTATCTGAGATTTTTCAAGAAAATTTTCAATTTTATCAGTTATCCTATGTAATCCTCAATTTTATAATACATATGTAAGATGAAAATTTTCAGTTCTATCATAAAATGTGTCCAGTCATTTTTCAATTGTATTCTAATTGTATTTGTATGCCTATCATTGTATCTGAGTTTTTTTCAAAAAAATCTTCAGTTTTAAAATTTATCTTATGTCATCCTCAATTTTATCATACATATGTTAGATGAAAATCTTTAGTTTTTACAAATATGTCTCCAATTCGATTTTCAATTATATTCTAATTGTATTTGTAGGCCTATCATTGTATCTGAGATTTTTATAAGAAAATCATCAATATTATCAGTTATCCTATGCAATCCTCCATTTTATTTTATATATGTTAGATGAAAATCTTCAGTTTTATCTGAATGTGCCTTGTCTTCTTTTGTACTTGCTTTCTAATAATATTTGTAAGTTTAATATTGATTCTCTGTTTTTTTACAAAAAAATCTTCTATTTTATAAATTAACCTAAGTTTTCCTCAATTTTGTCACACATTTGTTAAAGGAAAATCTTCGGATATATAGAAAAATGTCTCCACTTCCTTTTTTAATTACATTCCAATTGTATTTGTATGCATACCATTATGTCTGTGAAACTTACCACAAATATCTTCAATTTTTAAATTTTCCTATGAATTTTCCTTACTTTTTCAGAAATATATTATAAGAAATCCTTAGTTTTATCAGAAAATGTCTCCACTTCTTTCCAATTATGTGAGAATAGTATTTGTATGCCTTTCATTTTATCTGAGTTTTTCAAAAAAAATCTTCAATTTTAAGAGATATCATATGTAATCCTAAATTTTATCATGCATATTTTAGATGAAAATCTTCAGTTCTATCATAAAATTTCTCCATTGACTTTTTCAATTGAATTCTATTTTTATTTGTATGGATATCATTGTATTTGAATTTTTTCATAAAAATCTCAATTTTGTACATTATCTTATGTTATCCTCAATTTTGTCATATATAAGTTAGATGAAAATCTTCAGTTCAATATGAAAATGTCTCTATTTCCTTTGACATACATTCTGTTTGTATTTATATTACTATCATTGTATCTGTTTATAAAAAATATTCATATTTATATATTTTGTTATATATCATTTTTATCATACATATATTAGATGAATTATTCAGTTTTATATGAAAATGTCTCCATGTCTGTTTTACTTATATTCTAATTTTATTTTTATACCTATTATTGTATGTGAGTTTTTTCCAAATAAATCTTCAATTTTATCACTTACCCTAGTAATCCTCTATATTTTCATACATATGTTAGATGGTAATTTTCAGAAATAC
This sequence comes from Apodemus agrarius, assembly GCA_964023405.1. Taxonomy (NCBI): domain Eukaryota; kingdom Metazoa; phylum Chordata; class Mammalia; order Rodentia; family Muridae; genus Apodemus; species Apodemus agrarius. The sequence continues at coordinate 16,176,378 of OZ030027.1, forward strand.
AATGGTAGGCATACAAATGCAATTAGAATGTAATCTTAAAATGAAATGGAGGCATTTTTACTTAAAAATGAAGATTTTCCTCTAAAATATCTATGATAAATTTGAGAATAAATTAAAAATTCATAAAGATGAAGATTTTTATAAAAAATCTCAGGTACAATGAAAGGCAAAGAAAAACATTTAGAATATAATTAAAGGGGAAATTTTTGTATAAAAACATAAATTTTTATACAAAAATTTATATATTTGTATAAAACTGAAGATTTTCATATAACATATGTATGATAAATTTGGATAGCATAAAGTAATCCATAACATTAAAGAATTTTTGTTAAAAAACTCAGATATAATGATAGGCATAGAAATACAATTAGAATGCAATTGAAAAATGAAGTGGACACATTTCATTTTCTGTTAAAATTGAAGATTTTCATCTAACATATGTCTGATAAAATTGAGGATAACATAAGATAATCTATAAAATTAAAAATATTTTTGAAAAAGAAGAGTCAAATACAATGATAGTCATGCAAATATAATTTGAATTGAATTGAAAAGGAAATGGAGACATTTTATGATAGAACTGATGATTTTCATCTATAATATGCATGATAAAATTGAGAGTTACATAGGATATTTAATAAAATTTGAGATTTTTTGGGAATTTTCCATCTTGCCTCTAGGTCACCATAAAGAACCAACAGATGGGCTGAGGTATGCAGACTTAATCCAAGACTAACATTGCTCGGGTGGAAAGCTGCCAGGCTTTTGCTCATAGCCAAGTAACATATAAAGGAAGACTTATAGGAATTAGACCAGATGTCTCACCAGAAACCATGAAAGCTAGAAAATCCTGGGCAGATCTAATGTAGACACAAAGAGAACACAAATGACAGCTAAAACTTCTATACCCAGCAAAACTCTCAATCACCATAGAGGGAGAAACCAAGATATCCATGACAAAAACAAATTTACACAATATCCTTCTGCAAACCCAGCCAATCCTACAAAGGATAATAGGGGGAAATCACCAATACAAGGAGGTAAACTACACCATGGAAAAAGCAAGATAGTAACCTTTTGTCATCAAACCCAAAAGAAGAAAACCTATCAAATATAAAAAAAAATAAAAAATGACATGAAGCAATAATCAATACTCCACTCTCCTCAATGGACTGATCAGGAAAACAGAAACTAAACAGGGACACAGGGAAACTTATTGAAGCTTTAAACCAATTGGATTTAACATATATATATATATATCCAAATCCAATATTTATATATATAAATCCAATATATATATACACATATATACATATATATACATATAATTATGTGTATACATATACATAATTATTTCTATTATATTTTATATTAAATATATATATAATATTTCTATTATATTATATTTCTATATATGTATAAATTATATACATATAATATAATTATATATTTTATATATATATATATGTATATATATATAAAACATTTCATCCTAAAGCAAAAGAATATACCTTTTTCCGAGAACCTCATGGTACTTTCTCCAAAATCGAACATATAATTGGACACAAGACAGACCTCAACAAATACAAAGTTCTAACTAATACCATGCCTCCTTTTAGATCAGTATGGAGTAAAAGTGCTCTTTAATAGCAAGATAAACGACAGAAAGCCCACATACACATGGAAACTGAACAATACTCTACTCAATGACAACTTGGTTAAGAAAGAAATAAAGAAAGAAATCAAAGACATTTTAGAATTCAATGAAAATGAAGGTACAACTGACCCAAATCTATGGGATACAATGAAAGCAATGCTAAGGGGAAAACACATAGCTGTGAATTTCTCCAAAAAGAAACTGGAGAGAGCATGCACTAGCAGCTTAACGGGTCACTTGAAAACCCTGGAACAAAAAGAAGCTAATTCACACAGGAGGAGTAGAAGACAGGAAATCATCAATCTAAGAGCTGAAATCAATCAAGTAGAACAAAGAGGACCATACAAAGAATCAACAAAACCAGAAGCTGGTTCTTTGTGAAAATCAAAAAGATAGATAAACCCTTAGTCAGACTAACATATGGGCACAGAGACAGTATCCAAATTAACAAAATAAGAATGAAAAGGGAGATATAACAACAGACACTGAGGAAATTCAAAAAATACAAAAGCTTTTCCTCAAAACACGTGGAGAATCTGGAGGAAATGGACAATTTCCTAGACAGATACCAAATACCAAAATTAAACCATGATCAATTAGATCAGCTAAACAATCCTATAACCCCTACAGAAATAGAAGGGGTTATAGAAAGTCTTCAAACCAAAAAATACAGGACCAGATGGTTTTAGTGCAGAATTCGATCAGAACTTCACAGAAGACCTAACACAAATAATCGTCAAATTATTTCACAAAATAGAAACTGAAGGAATACTGCCCAACCCATTCTATGAAGCCACAATTACGCTGATACCAGAACCACACAAAGAGACAACAAAGAAAGAGAACTACAAAAAAAATTCCCCTTATGAATATCCATGCAAAAAATACTAAATTAAATTCTTGCCAACCGAATCCAAGAACACATCAAAACAATCATCCACCATGATCAAGTAGGCTTCATCCCTGGGATGCAGGAATGGTTCAATATATGGGAATCCATCAATCCAATCCACTACATAAACAAACTCAAAGAAAAAAGATATATGAACAGTTCCTTAGATGCTGAAAAAGCATGACAAAATTCAGCATCCTTTCATGCTAAAAGTCTTGGAAAGAACAGGAATTCAAGGCCCATACCTAAACATAGTAAAAGCAATCTACAGCAAACCAGTAGCCAACATCAAAATAAATGGAGAGAAACTGGAATCAATTCCACTACAATCAAGGACTGGACAAGGCTGCCCAATCTCTCCATACCTTTTCAATATAGTACTTGAAGTTCTAGCAAGAAAAATTCGACAACATAAGGAAGTCAAAGGGATACAAATTGGAAAGGAAGAAGAAAGACTATCACTATTTGCAGATGATAAAATAGTATACTTAAGTGACCCAAGAAACTACAAAAAAGAACTCCTACAGTTGGTAAACAAGTTCAGCAAAGTGGCTGGTTATAAAATCATCTTAAGCAAATGAGTAGCCTTCCTACACTCAAAGATCAAGCAGGCTGAGAAAGAATTAGAGAAATAATACCCTTCCCATTAGCCGCAAACAATATAAAGTATCTTGGCGTGACTCTAACCAAACAAGTGAAAGATATGTATGACAGGAACTTCAAGTCCTTGAAGAAAGTAATCGAAGAAAATCACAGAAGATGGAAAAATATTTCATGCTCTTGGATTGGCAAGATCAATATCGTAAAAATGGCCATCTTGCCAAAAGCAATCTACAGATTCAATGCAATCCCCATCAAAATCCCAAATCAATTCTTCATAGATATAGAAAAAGCAATTCTCAAATTCATCTGGAGTAACTAAAAACCCAAGATAGCTAAAAGTATTCTCAACAATAAAAGGACTTCTAGGGGAATCAATATCCCCGAACTCAAGAAGTACTACAGAGCAATTGTGTTAAAAACTGCATGGTATTGGTACAGTGGCAGTCAAGTAGATCAATGGAATAGAATTGAAGACACAGAAAGGAACCGACAGAGTTATGGTCACTTGATCTTTGATAAAGGAGCCACAACCATCCAGTGGAAAAAGATACCCTTTCAACAAATGGTGCTTGTTCAACTGGAGGTCAACATGCTGAAGAATGCGAATTGACCCACTCTTATCTCCTTGTACTAAGATCAACTGCAAGTGGATCAATAACCTCCACATAAAACCAGGCACACTGAAACTAATAGAAAAGAAACTGGGGAAGACCCTGGAGGACATGGGCACAGGGGGAAAGTTCCTGAACAGAACACCAATAGCTTATGCTCTAAGATCAACAATTTACAAATGTGACCTCATAAAGTTACAGTTTCTGTAAGGCAAAGGACACCATCAGAAGGACAAAACAGCAACCAATGAATTGGGAAAACATCTTCCTGAACCCCATTTCTGACAGAGGAGTAATATCCAATATATACAAAGAAGTCAAGAAGTTAGACCCCAGAACACAAATAACCCTATTAAAAATGGGGTACAGAGCTAAAAAAGAATTTTCACCAGAAGAAATTCGGATGGCTGAGTAGTACCTTAAGAGATGTTCAACATCATTAGTCATCTGGGAAATGCCAATCAAAACAACCCTGAGATTCCACCTCACACCAGTCAGAATGGCTAAGATTAAAAACTCATGAGACAACAGATGCTGGCGAGGATGTGGAGAAAGAGGAACACTGCTCCACTGTAGGTCAGATTGGAAGATGGTACAAGTACTCTGGAATCACTCTGGCAGATCCTCTGAAAATTGGGCAGGAAAGTTCCAGAGGACACTGTCATACCACTTCTGGGCATATACCCAGAGGATTCCCCTGCATGCAATAGAGACACATGCTCCACTATGTTCATAGCAGCCTTATTTATAATAGCGAGAAGTTGGAAAGAGTCCAGATGGCCCTCAAAGGAGGACTGGATACAAAAAATGTGGTATATTTATACAATGGAATACTACTCAGCAATTAAAAATAATGAATTCATGTAATTTGTAGGCAAAGGGTTGGATCTGGAAAATATCATCCTAAGTGAGCTAACCCAATCACAAAAGAATACACATGAAATGCAATCACTTATAAGTGGATAGTATAGAGCCCAGAAGCTCTGAATACTCAAGGCACAATTAGCAAATCAAAAGATTCCCAAGAAGAAGGAATGAGATGATCCTGATCCTGAATGGAGAGAATCCAGTTTTATAGGAGAGTACCAGAATAGAGAAATGGTGGTGGTGGTGGTGGGTGAATGGGGAATGGGCAGGGGAAGAGGACTTTGGGGAAATATGATGAGGGAGGAACTGGGAAAGGGGAAAACCTTTGTATTGTAAACAAAGAATATAGAAAATATTAAAATAATTTACAAAAGAAGAAAAGAAAGGAGCTTTCTAATGAGAAAAATGAATACTATTGAAAAAGGAATTGGACACATTTTCTGACAGAATTGAAGATTTTCATCTTACATATGTATGATAAAATTGAATATTATATAGGATAACTGATAAAATTGAAGACTTTCTTAGAAAAATCTCAGATACAATTATAGGCACACAAATACAATTAGAATGTAATTGAAAAAGGAAGTGAAGACATTTTTCTAAAAATCTGAAGATATTCCTCTAACATATATAGAGCAAATTGAGGAAAGCTTAAGGTAATTTAGACATTGAAAGGATTTTTGGAAAAAAACCTCAGATGCCATGAAAACCATACAAATGAAATTAGAATAAAATTGAAAAAGGAAGAGGAGACATTTCTAATAAAACTGAAGATTTTTTCTAAGACATTAATGATAAAATTGAGGATTACATAGGATAATTGATAAAATTGTAGTTTTATTCAGAAAAAACTCAGATACAATGAAAGGCATACAAATACTATTAGAATACAATTGAAAAAGTACATGGAGGTATATTCTGTTTATTCTGAAGATATACATAACTCATGTATGATAAAATGGATAATAAGGGAAATTGGTAAAATTGAAGATTTTTTGATAAAATCTCAGTTACAATGAAAGGCATACCAATACATGTATAAATAAGTAAAAATTAAAGTGGGGACATTTTCTGATAAAACAGAAGATTTTTGTATAACTTTTCTGATTATATGATGGAAATTCATGTGAAAATGTTAAAATTTGAAGATTTTTGTGGTAATTTTCACCTTTTACAATGATAGGTATGCAAATAAATAATAATATAATTGAAAAAGTAAGTGGATACATTTACTGATAAATCTGAGGAATTTTACATAACATATATCTGATAAAATTATGGAAATTCATGGGAATAATATAAAATTTGCAGATTTTTGTGGTAATTTTCACACATACAATGGTAGGCATACAAATAAATAATATAGTTGAAAAAGGAAGTGGAGATATTTTCTGATAAATCTGAAGAATTTGCATAACATGTACCTGATAAAATTATGAAAATTCATAAGCAAAATGTAAAAATGTAGATTTTGTGGTAATTTTCACATATACAATGATAGGCTTACAAACACAAATAGAATGTAATTGAAAAAAGGAATAGAGATATTTTCTGATAAAACTGAAGACTTTCATCTAACATATGTATGTTAAAATTGAGGATAACATAAGGTAATTTATAAAATTGAAGATATTTTGGAAAACAAAAACTCAGATAAAAGATAGGCATACAAATACAACTAGACTATTATTGAAAATGGAAGAGGACCCATTTTTGTAAAGAACTGAAGATTTTCATCTAACAAATGTATGATAAAAATGAGGATTACACAAGATAATTGATAAATTTGAAGATTTATTTGGAAAAGTACTCAGATACAGTGATCTGCATTCAGATACAGTTAGAATATAATTGAAAAGGGATGTGGAGATATTCTGATAGAACTGCAGATTTTCCTCTAAAATATGCAGGATAAAATAGAGAATTACATAGGATATCTGATAAAATTGAAGATTTATTTGGAAAAAATTCAGATAAAATTATCTGCATACAAATATAAATAGACAATAATTGAAAAAGGAAGTTGAGATATTTTCTGGTAGAACTGAATATGCATACCATTGTATCAGTGAAAATTACTACAAAAATCTTTAATTTTTAATTTTTCCTATGAATTTCCCATATTTTACATGAAATGTTGTATGAAATCTTCAGTTTCACCAGAAAAATGTCTCCACTTTCTTTTTCAATTATGTGATAATTGTTTTTATATGCCTATCATTGTATGTGAGATTTCTCCAAGAAAATCCTCAATTTGATCCTTTGTAATCCTCAAATTTATCATGCATATGTTAGATGAAAATCTTCAGTTCTATCATAAAATGTTTCCACTTCCTTTTTCCATTGAATTCTAATTATATTTGAATGGCTATCCTTGTATTTTTGTTTTTTTTTTCAAAAGAAGTCTTCAATTTTATATATTATCTTATGTTGTCATCAATTTAATCATACATACATTAGATGAAAATCTTCAGTTTTATACAAAAATATCTCCATCTTCTTTTTCAATTATATACTAATTGCATTTGTTCACCTATCATTGTATTTGAGATTTTTCTAAGAAAATCATCAATTTTATCAGTTATCCTATGTAATCCTCAATTTTTTTCATACATATGTTAGGTGAAAATCTTGTTTTATCAGAAAATGTCATCTTACTTTTTCAATTGTATTCTCATAGTATTTGTAAGCTTATCATTGTATCTGAGTATTTTGAAAAAATATTTTCAATTTTATAAATTATCCTGTTTTCCTCAATTTTATCATACTCATGTTAGATGAAAGTCTTAAGTTTCATAGGAAAATGTTTCCACTTCCATTTTCAATTATATTCTAATTGTATTTGTATGCATACCATTGTATCTGTGAAAATTACCACAAAAATTTTATTTGTTTTAATTTTTCCTATGAATTTCCCTTATTTTATATGAAATATGTTATATGAAATCTTCAGTTTTATCAGAAAATTGTCTCCACTTCCGTTTCAATTATCTGATAATTCTATTTGTATGCCTAGCAATGGAATCTGAGTTTTTTCCCAAATATCTTCAATTTTATCAGCTATCCTATGTAATCCTCAATTTTATCATGCATATTTTAGATGAAAATCTTCACTTCTATCTTAAAATTTCTCCACTTCCTTTTCAATTGAATTGTGTTATATTTGTATGGCTATCATTGTATTTGACTTTTTTTTCAAAAAAATCTTCAATTTTGTACATTATCTAATGTCCTCAATTTTATCAAATATATGTAGGATGAAAATCTTCCATTCTTATGAAAATGCCTCCCCTTCCTTTGTCAATTACACTCTTATTTTATATATATGCCTATCATTGTATCTGAGTTTTTTTTAAAATATATTCAATTTTATAAATTATCTTATGTTATCCTCATTTTTATCATATGTATATTAGATGAAAATCTTTAGTTTTATAGGAAAATATTTGCACGTCTGTGTTAATTATATTCTAATTGTATTTTTATGTCTACCATTGTATCTGAGCTTTGTCCAAATAAATCTTCAATTTTATTAATTACCCTAGTAATCCTCTATATTATCATACATATGTTAGATGAAAATCTTCAGTTTTATCAGAAAATCTCTCCACTTCATTTTTCAATTGTATTGTGATTGCATTTCTATGCCTATCATTGTATCTGAGTTTTTCCCCAACACACTTTAATTTTATAAATTACCTTATGATATCTTCAATTTGTCATATATGTTATATGAAAATCTTCAGTTGTATACAAAAATGACTTCACTTCCTCCTTCAATTATATTCTAAATATATTTGTATACTTATCATTGTACCTGAGTTCTTTTTCAAAAAAACCTTCAATTTTATCAATTACCTTAAGTTATCCTCAATTTCATCCTATATATGTTGAAGGAAAATCTTCAGTTTTAAACGAATATGCCTCCACTTCATTTTTCAATTTCATTCTAGTTGAATTTATATGCCCATCATTGTATCTGTGAAAATTACCACAGAAAATTTCAATTTTTTAAAATTTTCCTAAGAATTTTCTTTATATTATCAGTAATATGTTATATGATATCTTCAGTTTTTTCAGAAAATGTCTCCACCTCATTTTCAATTATGTGATAACTCTATTTTTATGCCTAACATTTTATCTGACTTTTTTTCAAAAAAAAAGTTCAATTTTATCAGTTATCATATATAATCCTTAATTTTATGATATATATTTTACATTAAAATCATCAGCTCTAACTCAAAATATCTCTACTACCTTTTTCAATTTTATTTTAAATATATTTGGATGCCTATCATTGTATCTCAGTTTTTCTTAAATATCTTAAATATTATCAGTTATTCTATGTAATCCTAAATTTTTTCATGCATATTTTAGATGAAAATCATCAGTTCTATCAGAAAATATCTCCACTTCCCTTTTTAATTATATTCTAAATGTACATGAATACCGATCATTGTATTGCAGTTTTTTTCCAAATAAATCTTCAATTGTATCAATTATCTTATATAATCCTCAATTAAAATCTTCAGTTGCTCCAGAAAATATCTCCACTTTTTTTCAATTATATTCTAATTATATTTGGATGCCTATCATTGTATTTGAGTGTTTTTTCCAAAAAAAATCTTGAATTTTCTCAGTTATCCTATGTAAAGCTCAATTTTATCATCCATATTTTAGATGAGAATCGTCAGTTCTATCAGAAATTATCCCCATTTCCCTTTTCAATTAAATTATAACTGTATTTGTATGCTGATCATTGTATCTGAGTTTTATCCAAATAAATTTTCAATTTATCAGTTATCTTAGGTAATCCTCAATTTTATCATGCATATTTCACATGAAAATTTTCAGTTCTATCAGAAAAAATCTTCAGTTCCCTTTTCAATTGTATTCTAATTTTATTTGTATGCCAGTCATTATATCTAAGATTTTTTTCAAATAAATCTTAAATTTTATCAATTATCTTATGTAATCCTCATGGTTTCATCCATATGTTAGATGAAAATCTTCAGTTTTATCAGAAAATGTCTCTATTTAATTTTATAATTACATTCTAATTGTGTTTGTAAGCCTATCATTGTATCTGTTAAAACTACCACAATAATCTTCAAATTTTACAGTTTTCCTATGAATTTCCATCATTTTATCATATACACGTTAAGAAAAATTCTTCAGATTTATCAGGAAATATTTCCACTTCCTTTTTTCAACTATATTATTATTTTATTTGTATGCCTACCATTGAATCTGTGAAAATTACCACAAAAATTTTCCATTTTTAACATTTGTAAATGAATTTCCATAATTTTGTCAGAAATGTTATACAAAAATCTTCAGTTTTATCAGAAAATGTCTCCTCTTTCTTTTTCACTTGTATTCTAATTGTGTTTTTATGCCTTTCATTGTATCTGAGATTTTATCCAAAAAGTCTTCAATTTTATCAATTTTCCTATGTCATCATCCATTTTTCATACATAAGTTAGATGTATATCTTCAGAATTAACAGAATATGTCTCCACGTCATTTTCAAAGGTTTTCTAATTGTACTTGTATTCCCATCATTGTCTCTGAGTTTTTTACTGAATAAACATTCAATTTTTTCAATTATCCTATGTAATACTCAATTTTATCTTAAATATGTTAGATGAAAATCATCAGTTTTATCAGATAATGTCTCCTCTTCCTTTCTCAATTTTATTTTTATTGTATTTGTATGCATATCATTGCAACTGAGATTTTTTCCAAAAAAAATCTTCAATTTTTTAAATTAATCTAAGTTTTCCTCAATTTTATTACACTATGTTAGAGGAAAATCTTCAGTTTTATAGAAAAATGTCTCCACTTATTTTTTTCAATTATATTCTAATTGTATCTGTGAAAATTACAACAAAAATCTTAAATTTTAACATTTTCACATGAATTTCCATAATATATTCAAAAATGTTCTACAAAAATCTTCAGTTTTATCAGAAAATATCTGCACATTCTTTTTCACTTATTTATAGTTTATTAGTATGCATTTACATGTAGCTGAGATTTTATCAAAAAAATCTTCAATTTTATCAATTTTCCTATGTTATCATCCATTTTATCCTACATAAGTTAGAGTTAAGAGTGGATCAATTCTAATTCTTCTGCATGTTGACCTCCAGTTGAGCCAGCACCATTTGTTGACAAACATATCTTTTTTCCACTGGATGTTTTCAGCTCCTTTGTTGAAGATCAATTGGCCATAGATGTATGGTTCAATTCTGGGTCTTCAATCCTATTCCATTGATCCACGTCCCTGTCACTGTACCAATACCATGGAGATTTTTAACACTACTGCTCTGTAGTATTGTTTGAGGTCCAGGATACTGTTTCCCCCAGAAGTTCTGTTACTGTTAATGATAGTTTTAGCTCTCCTGTGTTTTTTGTTATTCCAGATGAATTTAGAATTTATCTTTCTAACTCTATGAATAACTGATTTGGGATTTGTTGCAGATTGCTTTGAATCTCTATATTGCTTTTGGCAAGATTGCCATTTTAAATTCATTAATCCTGCCAACCCATGAGCCTAAAAGATTTTTCCACTTTCTGGGTTCTTCTTCCATTTCCTTCTTCAGAAACCTGAAGTTTTTGTCAAATAAATCTTTCACTTGTTTGGTTAGAGTCACACCAAGATACTTTATATGGTTTGTGGCTATTGTGAAGGGTGCAATTTCCCTAATTTCTTTCTCAGCCTGCTTATCCTTTGAGAATAGGAAAGGTACTCATTTGCTTGATTTGATTTTATAACCAGCCACTTTGCTGAAGTTGTTTATCAGCTAAAAAACTCTCTGGTGGAGTTCTTTGGGTCACTTAAGTATGCTTTCATATCATCTGTGAATAGTGATAGTTTGACTCCTTCTTTTCAATTTGTATCCCTTTGACTTCCTTATGTTTTGAATTCCTCTAGCTAGTACCTCAAGTACTACATTGAAAAGATATGGTGAGAGGGGGTAGCCTTGTCTAGTCCCTGATTTTAGTGGGATTGCTTCAATTTTCGCTCTTTACTTTGATGTTGGCTACTGGTTTGCTGTAAATTGCTTTTACTATGTTTAGGTATGAGCCTTCAATTCCTGTTCTTTCCAAGACTTTTAGCATGAAAGGATGCTGAATTTTGTCAAATGCTTTTTCAGCATCCAATGAGATGACCACGTGATTTTTTTCATCGAATTTGTTTATGTAGTGGATTACGATGATGGATTTCCATATATAAGTCCATCCCTGCATCCCTAGGATGAAGAAAAGTTGATTATGGTGAATGATCATTTTGATGTGTTCTTGGATTTGGTTAGCAAAAATTTTATTGAGTATTTTTGCATCAATGTTCATAAGGGAAATTGGTCTGAAGTTCTATTTCTTAGTTGGATCTTTGTGTGGTTTTGATATCAGCGTAATTGTGGCTTCATAGAATGAGTTGGGTAGTGTTCCTTCTGTTTCTATTTTGTGGAATAGTTTGAAGAGTATTGGTATTAAGTCTTCGTTGAAGGTGTGATAGAATTCTGCACTAAAACCATCTGGTCGTGTGCTTTTTTGGTTGAAAGACTTTCTATGACCCCTTCTATTTCTTTTGGGGTTATGGGGCTGTTTAGATTATCTATTTGATCCTGATTTAAGCTTGGTATTTGGTATCTGTCTAAGAAATTGTCCATTCCCTCCAGATTCTCCTGTTTTGTTGAGTATAGCCTTTTGAAGTAGGATCTGATGATCTTTTAAATTTCCTGTTTCTGTTGTTATATCTCCTTTTCATTTCTAATTTTGTTAATTTGGATACTGTCTCTGTGTCTCTGTGGTAAATCTGGATAAGGGTTTATCTATCTTGTTGATTTTCTCAAAGAACCAGCTCCTCGTTTTGTTGATTCTTTGTATGGTTCTCTTTGTTTCATTTTGATTGATTTCAGCCCTTAGTTTGATGATTTCCTGTCTTCTACTACTACTGGGTAAAATAACTTCTTTTTGTTCCAGAGTTTTCAGCTGTGCAGTTAAGATGCTAGTATATGCTCTCTCCTGTTTCTTTTTGGAGGCACTAAGGGCTGAGTTTTCCTCTTAGCACTGCTTTCATTGTGTCCCATAGATTTGGGTATGTTGTGCCTTCATTTTCATTCAATTCTAAAATGTCTTTGATTTCTTTCTTTATTTCTTCCTTTATTTAGGTATCATTGTGTAGAATATTGTTCAGTCTCCATGTGTATATGGATTTTCTGTTTTTGTTGTTATTGAAGACAACTCTTATTCCTTGGTGATCTGATAGGAGGCATGGGATTAGTTTGATCTTCCTACATTTTTTGAGGCCTGTATTGTGACCAATTATATGGTCTATTTTGGAGAATGTACCATGAGGTGCTGAGAAAAAAGTATATTCTTTTGCTTTAGGATGAAATGTTTTATATATATATATACAATTGCACCAAAGCTTCAATATCTTTCCTGTGTCACTGTTTACTGTCTGTTTTCCTGATCAGTACATTGAGGAGAGTGGAGTGTTGCAGTCACCTACAATGATTGTGTTAGGTGCAATGTGTGCTTTGAGCTTTAGTAAATTTTCTTTTATGAATGAGGATGCCCTTGCATTGGGAGCATAGATATTTAGAATTGTGAGTTCTTTTTGGTGGATTTTTCCTTTGACCTGCAAGAAGTGACCTGTGCATCTTTTGATGACTTTAGGTTGAAAGTCAATTTTATCTGATATTAGAATGGCTATTCCAGCTTGTTTTTGAGACCATTTGCTTGTAAAATTGTCTTCCAGGCTTTTACTCTAAGGTACTGTTTGTCTTTGACCCTGACATGTGTTTCCTGTATGCAGTAAAATGTAGGGTCCTGTTTCCATATCCAGTCTGTTAATCTATGTCTTTTTATTAGGGAATTGATTCCATTGATTTTAAGAAATATTAAGGAATAGTGATTATCTTATTCTATCATTTTAGATGCCATTATTTTTTGAGTAGTTTTCTTCTTTAGAATTTGATGAGAGAAGGCTTCTATCTTACTTTTTCCAGGGTGTAGTTTCCCTCCTTGTATTAGAGATTTCCTCCTATTATCCTTTTGTAGGGCTTGGTTTGTGGAAAGATATTTTGTAAATTTGGCCTTGTCAGAGAATATTTTGATTTCTCCTTCTATGTTGATTGAGAGTTTGCTGGGCATTGTAGTCTTGGATGACATTTGTGTTCTCTTAGAATCTGCATGAGATCTGCCCAGGATATTCTAGCATTCATGGTCTCTGGTTAGTAGTCTGGTGTGATTCTGATAGGTCTTCCTTTATATGTTACTTGGCCTTTTCCTCTTACTGCCTTTAATATTCCTTCTTTGTTTAGTACGTTTGGGGTTTTGATTATTATGTGACAGGTGGTATTTTTGTTCTGGTCCAGTCTGTTTGGAGTTCCGTAGGCTTCTTGTATATTCATGGGCATCTCTCTCTTTATGTTAGGGAAGTTTTCTTCCATTATTTTGTTGAAGACATTTGCTGGCCCTTTAAATTGTAAATCTTCACTCTCATCTGTCCCTATAATCCTTAGGTTTGGTCTTCTCATTGTGTCCTTGATTTCCTGGATATTTTGGGTTACAAGCCTTTTGCATTTTGCATTTTCTTTCTCTGTGGAGTCAATGTGAAGATGGTATCTTCAGCATCTGAGATCTTCTATCTCTTGTATTCTGTTTTTGATATTTGCATCTACAGCCCCTGATTTCTTCCAATGATTTTCTATCTCCAAATTTGTCTCCCTTTTTGATTTCTTAGTTGTTTCTAACTCTGTATTTAGTTCCTGGATGTTCTTGCTCAGTTCCTTCACTTCTTTGATTGTGGTTTCTTGCAATTCTTTAAGAGATTTTTGTGTTTCCTCTTTCATGACTTCTGCCTATTGTCCCAAGTTCTCCTGTATTTCTTTAGGTGATTTTTTTCATTTCCTCTTTATTGTCTTCTGTCGATTGTTCCATATTCTCCTGGAATTCGTTAAGCAGTTTTTGTGTTTGCATTGTAGTGGCTTCTACCCTATTCATGTTCCCCTCCATTTCTTTAAGAGATTTATTTACGTCTTTTTTGTGTTCCTCTAGCAGCGTCATGACCAGTGCTTTTAAATCCAACTCTTATTTTTTCTGGTGTGTTGGGCTATCCAGGACTTCCTGTTGTTGGTGAACTGGTTTCAGATGCTGCCATATTGCCTTGATTTTTGTTAGAAAGGTTCCTACATTTGCCTTTTGCCATATGTTCATCTCTGGAGTTAGTTGGTCTGGTTATTACTGGTTGGTGTTTGAAGCTCCTGTGAGCCTGGCATTTGGTGCTGCTGTTGCATAGGGCATCCGTGCTCCTGAGGTAGAGAAAAGATGGTTTCTGCTACTGTGCTCTGAAATGCCTCCTCAGCTCTGCTGGGCCAGACCCAAGTCTCCTCCGGACTTGATGCTGGATGTGCAATTGGCATCCTGCTGTCTCCTCCTGGCCTGTCTAGTTGTCAGCTCTTAAGAGTCAGATTTTTTCCCAACAATCTGGGCTCATCTGTTAGATCTTTATGGTGACTTGGGCTCCTCTGTTGGTTCTCTATGGTGACCTGGTCAGGCCACCATCTCCAAGTTGGTGGCGGGTCTCATGGCTCTGTCTAACCACAGGATTACCTGAAGGACCTGAGCTTCCCTTGTTGGACTGCTGGAGCCTAAATGGTGGTGCTCTCAGTCCACAGGGCTCTGTCTGGTTAGCTGTCTGTGGTGCCCCAAGGCAGGATGTTGGCCTCCTCTGTACTCCAGGCACAGACACCCCATGCAAGTTTGTGCTCGAGGGGATGGGCGCAGAGACCGCCCGCTGAGATGATCTGGCTCTGGGTGCAGGCAAGTGCCTGATGGGATAGTCAATGTTAGACTAGGACTCTGTACACGAACCTGGCCCCAGCTGCCAGCTGTCTGTAGTGCCCTGAGGCAAGATGGCAGCCCTCTTCCTATTTCAATAATACTCTAGTTGTGTTTGTATTCTTATCCTTGAATCTGAGTTTTGTTTTCCAAAATATCTGCAGTTTTATCAACTATCGTATGTCATCCTCAATTTTAAAATACATATGTTAAATGAAAATTTTCAGTTTTATCAGAAAATGTCTCTATTCCTTTTTTTTAATTACATTCTAATTGTGCCTATCATTGTATATGTGAAAATTGCCACAAAAATCTTCAAATTTTAGAGTATTCTTATGGATTTCCATAATTTTGTCAGATACATGTATGCACAATACTTCAGATTTATCAGAAAATATCTTTATGCAAATGTCTTGTCTTCCTTTTTCAATAATACTCTAGTGGTAGTACTATGCTTATCTTTGTATCTGAGTTTTTGTTTTCCAAAATATTTTCAATTTTATAAATTACCTTATGTTATCCTCAATTTTAACATACATATGTTAGATGAAAGTCTTCAGTTTTATCAGAAAATGTCTCTATTTCTTTTTTCAATTACATTCTAATTGTGTTTGTAAGCCATTTATTGTATCTGTGAAAATCACCACAAAAATCTTCAAATTTTACAGTTTTCCTATGAATTTCCATAATTTTATCATATATATGTTATGCAAAATACTTCTGGTTTGTTAGAAAAGAACTCCAGTTGCTTTTTTAACTATATTATTATTTATTTGTATGCCTGACCTTGTATCTGTTGAAATTACCACAAAAAATGTTCAAATTTTAACATTTTCACATGAATTTCCATAATTTTATCAGAAATCTTATATAAAAATTTTCAGTTTTATCAGAAAGTGTCTCCCCTTTCTTTTTCACTGATATTCTAATTGTATTTCTATTCCTTTCATTGTAGCTGAGATTTTATCAAAAAAATCTTCAATTTTACCAATATTCCTATGTTATCCATTTTATCATACATAAGTTAGATGTAAATCTTCAGAATTAACAGTATATGTCTCCACTTCCTTTTTCAATTGTATTCTAAATGTATTTGTATGCCTATAATTGTACACAAGTTTTTTCCAAATAAATCTTCAATTTTATCTATTATCCTATGGAATCCTCAATTTTATCATACATATGTCAGATGAAAATCTTCAGTTTTATGAGAATATGACACATCATCCTTTTGCAAATATATTCTCATAGTATTTGTATGCTTATCATTGTATCTGAATTTTTGTTCAAAAAATCTTCAATTTTATAAATTATGCTAAGTTATTCTCAATTTTATCATACATATACTAGAGGAAAATATTCAGTTTTATAGGACAATGTCTCCACTTAGTTTTTCAATTACATCCTAATTGTGTTTTTATGCATTCCATTGTATCTGTGAAAATTACTACAAAAATCTACAATTTTGAAAATTTTCCTATGAATATTCCTTATTTTGTATGAAATATGTTATATGAAATCAGTTTTATCAGAAAATGTCTCCACTTTGTTTTTCACTTATGTGATAATTGTAATTGTATGCCCATCATTGCATCTGAGATTTTTCCAAGAAAATCTTCAATTTTATCAGTTATCCTATGTTATCCTCAAGTTTATCATACATATGTTTGATGAAAACCTTCAGTTCTATCAGATAATATGTCCAGTTAATATTTCAATTGTATTGTAATTGTATTTCATTGCCTATCATTGCATCTGCGTCCTGTTTGTCAAAAAAATCTTCAGTTTTAAGAATTATCTCACGTTATCCTCAATTTTATACTCCATATGTTAGATGAAAATCTTCAGTTTTATACAAAAATGTCTCCATCTGCTTTTTCAATTCTATCCTAATTGTATTTGTATGCCTATCATTTTATCTGAGATTTTTCTAAGAGAAGCTTCAATTTTGTCAGTTATTTTAAGTAATCCTCAATTTTATCATACATATGTTAGAGGAAAATCTTCACTTTTATCAGAAAATGGCTCATCTTCCTTTTTAAATTGAATTCTAAGAGTATTTGTAAGCTGATCATTGTACCTGAGGTTTTTTGCTAAAAATTCATCAATTTTATAAATTATCCTAAGTTTTCCTCAATTTTATCACACATATGTTAGAGGAAATTATTCAGTCATGTAGGAAAATGTCTCCACTTCATTTTTGGATTACATTCTCATTGTATTTGTATGCCTACCATTGTTTCTGTGAAAAGTATAACAAAAATCTTCAATTTTTAAATTTTTCCTACGAATTTCCCTTACTTTATCAGAGATATATTATATGAAATATTCAGTTTTGTCAGAAAATATCTCCACTTCATTTTCAATTTTGTGGTAATTCTATTTGTATGCCTATAAGTGTATCTGAGCTTTTTCCAAAAAAAATTCAATTTTATCAGTTATCATATGTAATCCTCAATTGTATCATATATACATTATATTAAAATCTTCAGTTCTACCAGAAAATATGTCCACTTCCTTTTTCAATTATACTCTAATTATATTTGAATGCCTATCCTTGTATCTGAGTTTTTTTTTAAAAACTTCAATTTTATCATTTACCCTATGTAATCCTCAATTTTGTCATGCATATTTTAGATGAAAATCTTCAGTTCTATCAGAAAATAGCTCTACTTACCTTTTCATTTATATGCTAAATTTATTTGTATGCCGAACATTATATCCGATTTTTTCTAAATAAATCTTTAATTTTATCAATTATCTTATGTAATCCTTAATTTTATCATATATATGTTAGAGGAAAATCTTTAGATCTTTATGCAAATGTCTCACCTTTCTTTTTCAACAATACTCTAGTGGTTTTAGTATGTCTATCCTTATATCTAAGTTTTTATTTTCCAAAATATCTTCAATTTTATAAGTTAATTTTTGTTATCCTCAATTTTAACATACATATGCTAGATGAAAATTTTCACTATTTTCAGAAAATATCTCTATTACTTTTTTCAATTACATTCTAATTATATTTGTAAGCCTATCATTGTATCTGTGAAAATTACCACAAAAATCTTCAAATTTTAGTTTTCCTATAAATTTCCAACATTTTATCAGATATATGTTGTGCAAACTTCTTCAGATTTATCAGAAAATATCTTTACATCCTTTTCAACTATATTATTATTTTAATTGTATGCCTACCATTGTATCTGTGAAAATTACCACAAATATCTTCAAATTTTAACATTTTCACATGATTTTCTATAATTTTATCAGAAGTTTATACAAAAAACTCCAGATTTATCAGAAAATGTCTCCACTTTCTTTTGCACTTATATTTCAATTGTATTTGTATGCCTTTCATTGTATCTGAGATATTACCAAAAAATCTTCAATTTTATCAATTTTCCTAAGTTATAATACTCTAGTGGTATTTTTAAGCCTATCTTTGTATCTGAGTTTTTGTTTTCCAAATTATCTTAAATTTTATTAATTACCTTATGTTATCCTCAATTTTAACACACATATATTAGATAAAAATCTTCAGGTTTATCAGAAAATGTCTCTATTTCTTTTTTCAGTTACATTCTCATTGCATTTGCAGGCCTATCATTGTATCTGTGAAAATTACCAAAAATATCTTCAACTTTTACAGTTTCCTATGAATTTCCACCATTTTATCAGATATATGTTTTGCAAACTTCAGATTTGTCAGAAAATATGTCCACTTCATTTTTCACCTATTATTATTATTTTATTTGTATGCCTACCATTGTATTTATGAAAATAACCACAAAAATCATCAAATTCTAACATTTTCACATGAATTTCCAAAATTTTATCAGAAATGTTACACAGAAAACTTCAGTTTTATCAGAAAATGTCTCCCCATCCTTGTTCATTTATATTTTAATTATATTTGAACGCCTTTCATTGTATCTGAGATTTTATCAGAAAAAAACTTCAATTTTATCAATTTTCCAGTTATCATCCACTTTATCATATATAAGTTAGATGAAATTCCTCAGAATTATCAGAATTTGCTCCACCTATTTTTCAATTGTATTCTAATTCTATTTGTATGCCTATAATTCTATTCTAGTTTATTTGAATAAATTTATATTTTATTATTTAGCCTATGTTATCCTCAATTTTATTATACATATGTTAGATGAAAAATCTTCAGTTTTATTGGAAATTGTCTCCACTTCATTTTTCAATTGTATTCTAATTGTATTTTTGTGCTTCTCATTGTATCTGAATTTTTTAAAAAAATCTTTAATTTTATAAATTACCTTATAATATTCAGATTTATAGGAAAATATCTCCACATCCTTTTACAATTACATTTTAATTGTATTTGCATGCATACCATTGTATCTGTGAAAACAACCTTTGAAATCTTCAATTTTTTAATTTTTCCTATGAATTTCCCTTACTTTATCAGAAATATGTTATACGAAATCTTTAGTTTTATCTGAAAATGTTTACACTTTCTTTATAATTATGTGAGAATTCTATTTGTATGCCTATCATTTTACCAGAGGTTTTTTTTTCAAAAAAAACTTCAATTTTATCACATATCTTATAATCCTCAAATTTATCATGTATATGTTAGATGAAAATTTTCAGTTCTATCATAAAATGACTCCACTTCCTTTTTCACTTGAATTCTAATTATATTATTATGGCTGTCATTGTATTTGTGTTTTTTTAACAAAGTCTTTAATTTTATACATTATCTTATGTTATCCTCAATTTTATCCTTCCTATGTTAGATGAAAATCTTCAGTTCTTTATGAAAATGTCTCCACTTCCCTTTTCAAATAAATTCTAATTGTATTTATATTCTTATAATTATATCTGAGATTTTTCAAAGAAAATCTTCAATTTTATCAGTTATCATATGTAATCCTCAATTTTATCATAAATATGTTAGATGAAAGCCTTCAGTTTCATCAGAAAATGCATCGTCTTCATTTTTCAATTGTATTCTAATAGTCTTTGTAAGCTCATCATTGTATCTGAGGTTTTTTTCAATAAATTCTTAAATTTTATAAATTAATTTAACTTATCCTCAATTTTATCGTACATATGTTAGAGGTAAATCTTTACCTTTATAGGAAAATTCTCCACATGCTTTTCATTTAGATTCTGTTTGTTTTTGTATGAATACCATTGTTTGTATGAAGATTACCACAAAAATCTTCAATTTTTAAATTTTCCTATGAATTTTACTTACTTTTTCAGAAATATGCTATAGGAACTATTTAGTTTTATCAGAAAATGTCTCCACTTCCTTTCCAATTATGTGATAATTCTATTTGTTTGCCTATCATTGTACCTGAGTTTTTGTCCAAAAAAAGCTTCAATTTTATCAGTTATCCTATGTAATCCTCAATGTAATCATAGAAATGTTAGATGAAATTCTTCAATTTTATCAGAAAATATCTCCACTTCACTTTTCAATTATATTCTAAATGTATTTGTATGCCAATCATTGTATCTGTGGTTGTCTTCCTTTTCCAGTTCTACTTTAATATTATTTGTATGCTTATTATTGTATTTGTGTTTTTTTTAAAAAAACTTCAATTTTATCAATAATTTTACGTAATCCTCAATTTTATCATACATATGTTAGATGAAAATTTTCAGATCTTTATATAAATGTCTCTTCTTTCCTTTCAATAATACTCTTTGTATTTGTATGCCTATGCTTGTATCTGAGTTTTTGATTTCGAAAATATCTTCAATTTTATATATTATCTTGTTATCAATTTTAACATACATATGTTAGATGAAAATCTTCAGTTTTATCAGAAAGTGTCTCTATTTCTTTTTTCAATCACATTCTAATTGTGATTGTAAGCTTATCATTGAATCTGTGAAAATTACCACAAAAATCTTCAAGTTTTATACTTTTCCTATGAATTTCCATAATTTTATCCAATATTTGTTATGCAAAATATTTCAGATTTATCACAAAATATCTCCACTTCCTTTTTCAACTATATTATTATTTTATTTGAATGCCTAGCATTGTATCTGTTAAAATTACCAGAAAACTCTTCAAATTTTAACAGTGTCACATGAATTTTCATAATTTTATCTGAAATGGTATACAAAAACTTCAGTGTTATCAGAAAATGTCTCCACTTTCTTTTTCACTCAGATTCTAATTGCATTTGTATACCTTTCATTGTATCTGTGATTTTATCAACAAAATCTTTAATTTTATCAATTTTCCTATATTGTTCCATTTTACTATACATAAGTTAGATGTAAATCTACAGAATTAATGGAATATGTCTCCACTTCCTTTTGCAATACTTTTTTAATTATAATTGTATGGTGATCACTGTATCTGAGATTTTTTTTATTCAAAAAATATTCAATTTTATAAATTATCTTGTTATTCCAGATGAATTTGAGAATTGCTTTTTCTAACTCTATGAAGAACTGAGTTGGGATTTTGATGGGGATTGCGTTGAATCTGTATATTGCTTTGGGCAAGATTGCCATTTTGAATATATTAGTCCTTCCAACCCATGAGCATGGAAGTTTTTCCCATTTTCTGATGTCTTCTTCAATTTTCCTCTTCAGAGACATGAAGTTTTTGTCATATAAATCTTTCACATGTTTGGTTAGCGTCACTCCCAGGTACTTTATATCATTTGTGGCTATTGTGAAGGGTGTCATTTCCCTAATTTCTTTCTCGGCCTGCTTACCCTTCGCATATAGGAAGGCTACTGATTTGCTTGAGTTGATTTTATAGCCAGCCACTTTGCTGAAGTTGTTTATCAGTTGCAGGAGTTCTCTGGTGGGGGTTTTTGGGTAACTTAAGTATACTATCATATCATCTGTGAATAGTGATAGTTTGACTTCTTCTTGAAACTAATAGAAAAGAAACTGGGGAAGACCCTTGAGGACATTGGCTCAGGGGGAAAATTCCTGAACAGAACACCAATTGCTTATGCTCTAAGAGCAAGAATAGACAAATGGGACCTCATAAAATTACAAAGTTTCTGTAAGGCAAAAGACACTGTCAAAAGGATAAATCGGCAACCAACAAATTGGGAAAAAAATCTTCACCAACCCCACATCCGACAGAGGGCTAATTTCCAATGTATACAAAGAACTCAAGAGGTTAGACCCCAGAAAACCAAATAACCCTATCCAAAAATGGGTACAGAGACTTTTCACCTGAAGAAATTCGGATGGCTGAGAAACACCTTTAAAAAATGTTCAATATCATTAGTCATTAGGGAAATGCAAATTAAAACAACCCTGAGATTTCACCTCACACCAGTCAGAATGCTAAGATTAAAAACTCAGAAGACATCAGGTGTTGGCGAGGATGTGGAGAAAGAGGAACACTCCTCCACTGCTGGTGGGAATGCAAGCTGGTACAACCACTCTGGAAATGAGTATGGCAGTTCCTCAGAAAACTGGACGTGATACTTCCGGAGGACCCAGCCATACCACTCCTGGGAATATACCCAGAAGATTCCCCAGCATGCAATAAGGATACATGCTCCACTATGTTCATAGCAGACTTATATATAATAGCCAGAAACTGGAAAGAACCCAGATGTCCCTCAACAGAGGAATGGATACAAAAATTGTGGTATATATACACAATGGAGTGCTATTCAGCCATTAGAAACAATGAATTCATGAAATTCTTAGAGAAATGGATGGAGCTGGAGAATGTCATACTAAGTGAGGTGACCCAGTCTCAAAAGAATACCCATGGTATACAGTCACTGATAAGTGGATATTAGCCTAGAATCTTGGAACACCAAAGACATAAATCACATATCAAGTGATGTCTCACAAGAAGAAAGGAGTGGACACTGGTCCTAGAATGGACCAAAACATCAGTGTGTGGGAGTACAAGAACAGTGAGTTGGGAGAGAGAGGGTGAGCGAGCAGGGGGAGGGAAAAGGGCATGTGGGGCCTTTGGGGGTAGGGAAGCAGAAAAAGGGAAATGAATTGTAAATATAGAATATATCCAATAAAAATAAGAATAAATTATCTTGTTATCCTCAATGTTATCATGCATGTGTTAGAGGAATATCTTCAGTTTTATAGGAAAATATCTCCACTTCTTTTTGCAATTACATTCTAATTGTTTTAGTATGTGTACCATTGTATCTGTGAAAACTAACACAAAAATTTTCAATTTTTAAAATTTTTCTCTGAATTTCCTTTATTTTTACATGGAAATATGTAATACAAAATCTAAAATTGTATCAGAAAATGTTTCTACTTCCTTTTTGAATTATGTGATAATTGTATTTGTATTCCAATCATTGTATCTTAGATTTTTCTAAGAAAATCTTCAATTTTATGAGTTATCCTATGTAATCCTCAATTTTATGATACATATTAGATGAAAATCTTCAGTTTTGTCAGAAAGTGTCTCCTCTTCCTTTGTCAATTGTATTCTAATTGTATTTGTATGCCTATCATTGTATATGAGTTTTCTTTTTAAAAAAAATCTTCAATTTTAAAAATTATCATGTTACCCCTAATTTTTTCATACATTTGTTAGATGAAAATCTTCAGTTTTATACAAAAATGTCCCCACCTCCTATTTTAATTATATTCTAATTATATTTGTATGCCTATCATTTTATCTGAGATTTTTATATGAGAATCTTCAATTTTATCAATTATCCTATGTAATCCTCAATTTTATCATGCATATGTTAGATGAAAATCTTCAGTTTTATCAGAAAATGTCTCATCTTCCTTTTTCAATTGTATTCTAATAGTATTTGTAAGCTTACAAATGTATCTGAGGTTTTATTTTGCAAAAAAGAATCTTCAATTTTATAAATTATCCTAAGTTTTCCTCAATTTTATCACACATATGTTAGAGGTAAATCTTCAGTTTCATAGGAAAATGTCTCCTCTTCCTTTTTCAATTACATTCTAATTGGATTTGTATTTATGCAATTGTATCTGTGAAAACTGCCACAAAAATTTCAATTTTTAAGTTTTTACTTTTAATGCCCCTTACCTTACTGAAAAATGTCATACAAAATCTTTAGTTTTATCTGAAAATGTCTCCACTTTCTTTTCAATTATGTGATAATTATATTTGGATGCCTATCTTTGTATCTGAGTTTTTTCCAAAAAAATTTTCTATTTTATCAGTTATCCTATATAATCCTCAATTTTATCATGCATATTTTAGATGAAAATCTTCAGTTCTTTATGAAAATGATTCTTCTACCTTTTTCAATAATACTCTAGTTGTATTTGTATGCCTATCCTTGTATCTGAGTTTTTGTTTACCAAAATATTTTCAATTTCATAAATTATCTCATATTATCCTCAATTTCAACATACATAGCTTAGATGAAAATCTTCAGTTTTATCAGAAATGTCTCTATTTCTTTTGTCAATTGCATTCTAATTGTGTGTGTAAGTCTATCATTGTATCTGTGAACATTACCACAATAATCTTGAAATTTTATAATTTTTTAATGAATTTCCATAATTTTTTCAGATATATGTTAGACAAAATTCCTCAGACTTATCAGAAAATATCTCTACTTCCTTTTCAACTATATGATTATATTATTCATATATCTACCATTGTATCTGTGAAAATTACCACAAAATTTTTCAAATTTTAACATTTTCACATGAATTTCCATAATTTTATCAGAAATGTTATACAAAAACCTTCAGTTTTATCAGAACATGTCTCCACTTTCTTTTTCACTGATATGCTAATTGTATTTTTATGCCTTTCATTGTATTTGCGATTTTATCAAAAAATCATCAATTTTATCAAGTTTCCTATGGTTTCATCCATTTTATCACACATAAGTTAGATGTAAATCTTCAGAATTAACAGCATATGTCTCCTCTTCCTTTTTCAAATATATTCTAATTGTATTTGTTTGCCTACAATTGTATCCGAGATTTATCCTGAATAAATCTTCATTTTTTTCAATTAACCTATGTAATCCTCAATTTTATCTTACATATGTTAGAGGAAATTCTTCAGTTTTATAGGAAAATATATCCAATTCTTTTTT
The DNA here is from genome assembly GCA_964023405.1 of Apodemus agrarius. NCBI lineage: Eukaryota > Metazoa > Chordata > Mammalia > Rodentia > Muridae > Apodemus > Apodemus agrarius. The sequence goes on from OZ030027.1 coordinate 16,201,926, forward strand.
GCAAAAACATTTTAATTGTATTTGTATGTGCACCATTGTATCTGTAAAAATTGCCAAAAAAATCTTCAATTTTTTAATTTTTCCTATGATTTTCACTTATTTTATATGAAATATGTTATGCGAAATCTTCAGTTTTGTCAGAAAATGTGCCCATTTTATTTTCAATTATGTGATAATTTTATTTGTATGCTTGTCATTGTATCTGAGTTTTTTTCCAAAAATATCTTCAATTTTATCTGTCATTATATGTAATCCTCAATTTTAATCATACATATGTTAGGTTAAAATCTGCAGTTCTACCAGAAAATATCTCCACTTCCTTTTTCAATTATATTCTACTTATATTTGGATGCCTAATAGTTTATCTGAGATTTAAAAAAAAAATCTCAATTTTATCAGTTATCCGATGTAATCCTCAATTTTATCATGCATCTTTTAGATAGTTATCTTCAGTTTTATCAGAAAATATCTCCACTTACCTGTTCAATTATATTCCAATGGTATTTGTGTGCCAATCATTGTATCTGAGATTTTTTTCTATATATACCTACAATTTTATCAATTATCTTATATAATCCTCAAGGTTATCATACATATTTTAGATGAAAATCTTCAGTTCTTTATGAAAATGTCTCCTCTTCCTTTCTAAATAATATTCTAGTTGTATTTGTATGGCTATCCTTGTATCTGTGAAAATTTCCACAAAAGTCTTCAAATTTTAACATTCTCGCATGATTTTCCATAATATTTTCAGAAATGGTATACAAAAATCTTCAGTTTTATCAGAAAATATCTCCACTTTCTTTTTCACTGATATTCTAATTGTAATTGTATGCCTTTCATTTTATCTGAGATTTTATCAAAAATATCTTCAATATTATCAATTTTGCTGTTATCCATTTTATCATACATAAGTTAGATGTAGATCTTCAGAATTAACAGCATATGTCTCCACGATTTTTTAATTGTATTCTAATTGTATTTGTATGCCTATTATTTTATGCGAGTTTTCTTCCAAATATATCTTCAATTTTATATATTACCTTATGCAATCCTCAATTTTATCATTCATATATTAGATGAGAATCTTCAGTTTTATAATGTCTCATCTTCCTTTTGCAAATATATAATAATAGTGTTTGTAAGCGTACCATTGTATCAGAGATTTTTTTCAAAAAAAATCAATTTTATGAATTATCTTGAGTTTTCCTCAACTTATCACACATATGCTAGAAGAAAATCGTTAGTTTTATAGGAAAATGTCTTCACTTCCTTTTTCAATTACAGTGTAATTGGATTTGTATGCATACCATTATATCTGTGAAAATATCCACAAAAACCTTCAATTTTTAAACTTTCAACGAATTTCCCTTATTTTATAAGAAATAGGTGAAACAAAATCTTTCATTTTAGAAGAAAACGTGTCCTCTTCCTTTTCATTTATGTGATAATTCTATTTGTATGCCTATCATTGTATATGAGTTTTTTTTCAAAAAAAGCTTCAAAAATCTTTTCCTATGAATTTCCCTTACTTTATCAGAAATATGTTATATGAAATCTTCAGTTTTATCAGAAAATATCTCCACTTCCTTTTTCAATTATGTGATAATTCTATTTGTATGTCTATCATTTTATTTGGGATTTTTCCAAGAAATTCTTCAATTTTATCAGTTATATCCTATGTAATCCTCAATTTAATCGTACATACGTTAGATGAAAACCTTCAGTTCTATCACAAAATGTGTCCAGTTCCTTTTTGAATTGTATTCTAATTGTATCTGTATGCCCATCATTGTATCTGAGTTTGCTTTTTCAAAAAAAATCTTCAGCTTAAAAATTATTTTATATTATCCTCAATTTGATCATATATGTGTTAGATGAAAATCTTCAGTTTTATACAAAATGTTTCCACCTCCTTTTTCAATTATATTCTAATTGTATTTGTTTGCCTATAATTGTATCTGAGATTTTTCTAAGAAAATCTTCAATTTTATCAGTTACCCTATGTAATCCTCAATATCATACATATGTTAGATGAAAATCTTCAGTTTTAGGAGAAAATGTCTCATCTTCCTTTTTGAATTGTATTCTAATAGTATTTGTAAGCTTATCGTTGTATCTGAGTGTTTTTGCAAAAAAATCTTTAATTTTTTTTAAATTATGCTAACTTTTCCTCAATTTTATGAATCATATGTTAGGGGAATATCTTCAATTTTATAAAAACAAAATGTCTCCACTACCTTTTTCAATTACATTCTAATTGAATTTTTTATGCATGCCATTGTATCTGTGAAAATTACCACAAAAATTTTCAATTTTTAAATTTTTCCAATGAATTCCCCTTACTTTATCAGAAATATGTTATACAAAATCTTTAGTTTTATCAGAAAACGTCTCCACATCCTTTTCAATTATGTGATAATTCTATTTGTATGCCTACCATTGTGTCTGATATTTTTCCAAAAAAAAATCTTAAATTTTATCATGCACATTTTAGAATGAAAATTGTCAGTGCTATCATAAAATGTCTCCACTTCCTTTTTCAATTGAATTCTAATTATATTTTTTTGGCTATCATTGTATTTGAGGTTTTTTTTCTAAGAACATCTTCAATTTTATGTTATTCTATGTAATCCTCAATTTTATCATACATATGTTAGATGAAAATCTTCAGTTCTTTTCAAAAATATCTCTGATCCCTTTTCAATTACATTCTAACTGTATTTATATGCCTATAATTGTATCTGATTTTTCATATATTCAATTTTATAAATTATGCTATGTTATACTCATTTGTATCAAACATGTATTAGATGAAAATCTTCAGTTTTATATGGAAATGTCTCCACATCTGTTTTAGTTATATTCTAGTTTTATTTTTATGCCTATCATGGTATCTGAATTTTGTCCAAATGAATCTTCAATTTTATCAATTTCCTAGTTAGCCTCTATTTTCTCATTCATATGTTAGATGAAAATCTTCAGTTTTATCAAAAAATGCCTTCACTTTGTTTTTCAATTGTATTCTAATTGTATTTCTGTACCTATCATTATTTCTGAGTATTTTTCCAAAAAGAATCTTTAAATTTATAAATTACCTTAAGATCTCATAAATTTATCATACGTATGTTGTATGAAAATATTAAGTTTTATATGAAAATATCTCCACTTCCTCCTTCAATTATATTCTAAATGTATTTGTATGCCTCTCATAATGTCTGAGTTTTTTTTCTAAAACATCTTAAATTTTATAATTTATCTTATGTTTTCCTATATTTTATCATACATATGTTAGAGGAAAATCTTCAATATAAATGACAATGTCTTCACTTCCCTTTTCGATTACATTGTAATTGTATTTATATGCCTACCATTGTATTTAGACAATTACCACAAAATTTTTCAATTTTTAAATATTACATATGAATTTCCATTACTTTACCAGTAATATGTTATTTGAAATCCTGTATTGTTAAAAAATGTCTCCACTTCATTTTTACTTATTTGATAATGCTATATGTATGCCTATCATTGTATCTGAGTGTCTTCCAAATAAATCATCAATTTTGTCAGTTATCATATGCAAACCTCAATTTTATTATACATATTTTAGATTAAAATCTTCAGTTCTATTAGAAAATATCTCCACTTCCATTTTCAATTATATTCTAATTATTTTTGTATGCCTATCATTGTATCTGAGTTTTTTCAAAAAAAGTTCAATTTTATTAGTTATCCTATGTAATCCTCAAATTTATTATACATATTTTAGAGGAAAATCTTCAGATCTTTACAAAAATTACTCTTCTTCCTTTTTCAATAATACTCTACTTGTATTGGTATGCCTATCCTTGTATTTGAGTTTTTCTCTTCCAAAATGTCTTCAATTTTATAAATTATTTTATGTTATCCTTCATTTTAATATACATATGTTAGATGATTGGAGAGCCTTATTTGGGTGTCATGCTGCCCGACAGAAACTTGACATTGACCAAAGACACGGGCTCAAGGGGGAATCTGACATTGAGGCATAATAGGGAAGTAGATTAAGGCAGGAATTTTTATCTTAGTGTGGAACAAGAGAACAAGCCTCAGGCAAGATCCTGGGTTTGGCCAAGGAAGTAGGCTCAGGTATTTTGGTAATCCTTACATACCCTTGGACAATTTTGTGTATGTTGTCTTGTTTGTTCCTCTTTGTACTGGTTTTGACCTTGATACCTGCATGTAATTAAGCTGGTATAAAAAGGGGTTGAAAAGTATTAAACCCACCCTTCAGTTTCAGAATGGACTGGGGTCATAAGTGCAGTTTTGTCTAATTGTCTTTCTTTCCAATCCTCACTCCTGCGCTAGAAAATCTGGTGACTGACTGAGCAGGTTTGGTCATACATGAAAACCTTCAGTTTTATCAAAAAATGTCTCTATTAATAGAAAATTTCTATTCTGTGAAAATTACCACAAAAATCTTCAAATTTTATTGTTTTTATCATTTATTAGTTAGATGAAAATCTTCAGAATTAATGAGTATGCCTCCAGTTCCTTTTGCAACTTTATTATAACTGTATTTGTATGGATATCATTATATCTAAGTGAAGTAAACAAGTCAGTGCCAGGTGCTGGGTAGTTTACCATCCCTTGGTCTCCGCCTCTCCTGAGCTGCAGCCAATCAGGGGATGACACGTCCGAGGCAGGGGTTGCAGCCTATATAAGGGATGGGCTTCTGGGTATCTGGGTCTCCGCTCTGTAGGCTTATGCTCTCCCTCTCAGGAGCATTAAAGCTTTACTGCAGAAGGATCTTGAGTGTGCCGCGTCGTTCTTGCTGGCGAGACGGTAGCGCCGGACAGGATGCCTATAATTGTATCTGAGTTTTTTTTTCCAAAATATCTTCAATTTTATAAATTATCTTATGTTTATAAATTATCTTGTATTTGTATGCCTTTCATTGCAGCCGAGATTTTATCAAAATTCTTCAATTTTATCAATTTTCCTATGTTATCATCCATTGTATCATATATAAGTTAGATATAAATCTTCAGAATTAACAGAATATGTCTCCACTTTTTTCAATAGTATTCTAATTGTATTGTATGCATTTTATCCGAGTGTTTTTCTGATTAAATCTTCAATTTTATCAAATATCCTATGTAATCCTCAATTTTATCATACATTTGTTCAGTAAGAATCTTCACTTTTATCAGAAAATGTTTCTTCTTTCTTTTTCAATTGTATTCTAATTAAATTTGTATGCTTATCATTTTTTCAAAAGCATCTTCAATCTTATGAATTATCTTAAATTATCCTCAATTTTATCATACACATGTTAAAGGAAATTTTTCAGTACTATAGGAAAATGTCTCAACTTTTTTTTCAATTGAATTCTAATTCTATTTGTATGCATACATCTGTGAAAATTGCCACAAAAATCTTCAATTTTTAAATTTTTCCTATGAATTTCTCTTTATCAGAAATATGTTGTATGAAATCTTTATTTTTATCAGATAATGTCTCCACTTCCTTTTCAATTATATGATAATTTTGTTTGTATGCCTATCATTTAACTGAGATTTTTTCCAAAAATTCTTCAATTTTCTCATGTAATCCTCAATTTCATCATGCACATGTTAGATGAAAATTTTCCCTTTTCTCATCAAATGCCTCCACTTCCCTTTTCAATTATATTCTAATTGCATTTGTGTGCTGATCAATCTATCTGAGATTTTTCCAAATAAATCTTCAATTTTATCATTATCTTATGTAATCCTCAATTTTATCATACAAATATTAGATGAAAATCTTCAGTATTTTTTGAAAATGTCTCCTGTTTCTTTCTCAATAATACTCTAGTTGTATTTGTATGCCTATACTTGTAAGTTTTTGTTTTACAAAATTTATTCAATTATATGAATTATCTTAAATTATCCTCAATTTTAACATACATATGTTAGATGAAAATCTTCAGTTTTATCAGAAAATATCTCTATTTCTTTTTTAATAACATTCTTATTGTGTTTGTAAGCCTATCATTGTATCTGTGAAAATTACCACAAAAATCTTAAAATTTTACAGTTTTCCTATGAATTTCCATAATTGTATCAGAAATGCTATACAAAATCTTGGGTATTATCAGAAAATGTCTCCACTTTTTCTTCACTTATATTATAATATGAATTCCTTTCATTGTATCTGAGATTTTATCAAAATAATCTTCAATTTTATCAATTTTCATGTTATCATCTATTTATCATACATAAGTTAATTTTGAATTAATGTAAATTTTCAGAATTAACAGGATGTATCTCCACGTCCCGTTTCGATTTCATTCTAATTGTATTTGGATGCCTATCATTTTATTTGAGATTTTTAAAGAAAATCTTCAATTTTATCAGTTATCCTATGTAATCCTCAATTTCCTCAAATTTAACCAAACTATGTATTTTAATTTTTTTGTATGCATAACATTATATCTCAGAAAATTTCAAAGAAAATCTTCAAATTTTACATTTTTCCTAATCACTTATTTTGTAAATATATAAAATCCTACTGTTTATTAGAAAATGCATCCACTTCCTTTCTCAAGTAAAAGTCTAATAGTTTTCATATTCATACAAGGGTATCTGATCAATTTTCCCAAAATATCTTTAATTTCACTATTTTTTCTGGTCTTTCCTACATTTTAACCAAAATATGTTAATAGGAAAAACTTCAGTTACAACACAAAATGTCTACACTTATTTTTAAATTAAATTCTAATGTTTTGTATGCCTACCAGTATATCTGAAATTTCCCAAGAAAATCTTCAAATTTTACATTTTTTCGATCTTTCTCAATTTATCAGAAATATACAAAAACCTTCAGTTCTATTAGAAATGTCTCCACTTCCTTTCTCAATTAAAATTCTAATACTTTTCATATGCTTACCAGAGTATATGATACATTTTCCCCAAAAGTCTTTAATTTCAATATTTTTCCTATTTTTCCTCAATTTTAACCAAAATACATTCTACAAAAATCTTCAGTTCTATCAGAAAACATGTCAACTTCCTTTTTTAATTAAATTCTAATTTGTTTGTATATCTACCATTATATCTCTGAAATTTGCCATGAAAATATTTAAATTTTATATTTTTCTATCTAATTGCAAAATTTATCAGAAATTTCAAAAAACCTTCAGTTCTATTAGAAAAGTCCTCCACTTCTTTCTCAATTAAAATTGTAATCGTTTTCATATGCCTTCCATTGTATGTGATAAATTTTTCCAAAAACCTTTCATTTCAATATATTCCTCTTTCCTCAATTTTCCCAAAAATATGTTATATGAATATATTCAGTTCTATCAGAAAATGTCTCTGCCTCCTTTTATAATTAAATTCTACTTTTTGTATGCTTTCCATTATATCTCTGAAATTTTCAAAGAAAATCTTCAAATTTTACAATATTTCTTTCTCTTTGCCCAATTTATTACAACATACAAAAACCTTCAGTTCTATTAGAAAATACCTCTAATTCCTTTCTCAATTAATATTCTAATAATCTTCATATGCCTACATTTGTATCAGTTGAAATTTCACAAAACCTTTGCTTTCAATATTTTCCCTGTCTTTCATCAATTTAAACCAAAATATGTTATACGAAAATCATCAGTTTTATCAGAAAATGTCCACTTATTTTTTAATTAAATTCTAAAATTTTTGTATGCATGCCATTATATCTCTGAAATTTTCCAAGAAAATCTTCAAATTTTACATTTTTTTCATTTACTTGCTCAATATGATTTGAAATAAACAAAAACCTTCATTTATTTATAAAATGCCTCAGATACACTTATAGGTCTACAAATACCAATTAGAATAAAATTGAAAAACGAGGTGAAAATTTTTTGTTTAAAACTAAAGATTTTCATCTAACATAAGCATAATAAAATTGAGGATAACATAAGATAATTTGTCAACCTGAAGATTATTTTGAAAAGAAAACTCAGATACAATGATAGGCATACAAATACAATTAGAATACAATTGAAAAAGGAAGTGACCACATTTTATGATAGAACTGAAGATTTTCATATAACATATATATGATAAAATTGAGGATTACATAGGATAATGGATAAAAAAGATTATCTTCAAAAATCTCAGATACAATGATAGGCATACAAATTCAATAATCACATAATTGAAAAAGAAATTGGAGACATTTTTTATTAAAACTGAAGATTTCATATGACATATTTCATATAAAATAAGGGAAAATCATAGGAAAAATTTTAAATTTGAAGATTGTTGTGGTAATTTTCATAGATACAATGGTACACATACAAATACAAATAGAATGTCATTGAAATAAAGAACCGTAGGCATTTTCCTATAAAACTGAAGATTTTCCTCTAACATATGTATTATAAAATTGAGGGTAACTTAATATAACTTACAAAATTAAAGATTTTTTTAAAATAAGAACTCAGATGCAATCATAAGCATACAAATACAATTAGAATACAAGTAAAAAAGGAAGGGGGCATTTTCTGATAAAACTGAAAATTTTTATCTAACATTTATATGATAAAATTGAGGATTATATAGGATAATTGATAAAATTGAAGATTTATTCAGAAAAAACTCAGATACAATGATAGGCATACAAATACAATTAGAGCACAATTGAAAAAGGAAGTTGAGTCATATTCTGTTAATTCTGAAGATTTACATCTAACTTATATATGAAAAAAATGGATGATAACAGAGGAAAATTGATAAAATTAAAGATTTTTCGATAAAAATATAGATACAATGAAAGGCATACAAGTACAATTAGAATATCAGTGAAAAAGAAAGTGGCCACATTTTCTAATAAAGCTGAAGATTTTTGTATAATATTTCTGAGAAAATTATGGAAATTCATGTGAAAATGTTAATATTTGAAGATTTGTATGGTAATTTTCACAGATACAATAGTAGACATATAAATAAAATAATAATACAGTTCAAAAAGGAAGTGGAGATGTTTTCTGATAAATCTGAAGAATTTTGCAGAACATATGTCTGATAAAATTATGGAAATTCATAGGAAAATGGTAACATTTGAAGATTTTTGTTGTAAATTTCACAGATACAATGATAGGCTTACAAACACAATTAGCATGTAATTGAAAAAGTAAATAGAGAGATTTTCTGATAAAACTAAAGATTTTCTTCCAATAAATGTATGTTAATGTTGAGGATAACACAATATAATTTATAAAATAGAAGATATTTTGGAAACAAACTCAGATACGAGGATAGGAATACAACTACAAGTAGAGCATGATTGAAAAAGGACAAGGAGATATTATCTGATAGAACTGAAGATTTTCATCTAACTTATGCATGACAAAATTGAGGATTACATAAGATAATTGGTAAAATTGAAGATTTATTTGGAAAAAACTCAGATGCAATGATCTGCATACAAATACAATGAGAATATAATTGATAAGGGAAGTGGAGATATTTTGTGAGAGAACTGAAGATTTTCATCTAAAATATACATGATAAAATTGAGGAGTACATAGGATAACTGAAAAAAGTGAAGAATTTTTTTGAAAAAATCTCAGATACAAAAACTCAGATAGGCATCCAAATATAATTAGAATATAATTGAAAAGGGAATGGGAAATATTTTCTGGTAATAATGAAGGTTTTTTTTTCTGATTTCTTTTTTTATTGGATATATTCTTTATTTACATTTCATTTCCCTTTTCCTGTTTCCCCACCCCCCCAAAGCTCACAATGCCCTTTTACCTCCCCCTGTTCCCGCATCCACCCCTTACCTCTTCCCTGTTCTGGTATTCCCATACACTGATGCATTGTGCCTTTCCAGAACAAGGGTCCACCCCTTCCTTCTTGTCGGACAAAATTTGGTATGTGGATTGTGTCTTTGGTGTTCCAAGATTCTAGGCTAATATCCACTTATCAGAGAGTGCCTATCATGTGTATTCTTTTGAGACTCTGTTACCTCACTTAGTATGATGTTCTCCACTTCATCCATTTGTCTAAGAATTTCATGAATTCATTGTTTCTAATGGCTGAATAGTACTCCATTGTGTATATATACCACATTATTTCTATCCATTCCTCCATTGAGAGGCATCTGGGTTCTTTCCAGCTTCTGGTTATTATAAATAAGGCTGCTGTGAACATAGTAGAACGTGTATCCATATTGAATGCTGGGTATTCTTCTGGGTATATGCCCAGGAGTGTTATGGCAGTGTCCTCTGGAAGTATGCCCAGTTATCTCAGGAACAGCCAGACTGATTTCCAGAGTGGTGTACCAGCTTGACATCCCAGCAGCAGTGGAGGAATGTTCCTCTTTCTCCACATCCTCACCAACACCTGCTGTTTCATGAGATTTTAATCTTAGCCATCTGACTGGTGTGAGGTGAAATCTCATGGTTGTTATGATTTGCATTTGCCTGATGACTAATGATATCGAACATTTCATAAGGAGTTTCTCAGCCATCCGATGTTCTTCAGGCAGAAAGTCTTTATTTATCTCTATACCCCATATTTGATATGGCTATTTGCTTTTCTGGGGTCTAACTTCTTGAGTTCTTTGTACACATTGGATATTAGCCCTCTGTCAGATGTAGGGTTCCATAGATTTGGGTATGTTGTGCCTTCATTTTCATTAAATTCTAAAAAGTCTTTGATTTCTTTCTTTATTTCTTCCTTGACTAAGGTATCATTGAATAGAATATTGTTCAGCCTCCAAGTGTATCTGGACATTCTGCTGTTTTTGTCGCTATTGAAGACCACTCTTACTCAATGGTGACCCAATTGGAGGCATGGTTTAGTTCGATCTTCTTATATTTGTTGAGGTCTGTCTTGTGACCAATTACATGGTCGATTTTGGAGAAGGTACCATGATGTGCTGAGAAAAAGGTATAATTTTTGCTTTAGGAAAAAATGTTTTATATATATGTATGTATATATGTATATATATACATACACACACACACATATATATATATATATATATATATATATATATATATATATATATACATATATACATAAAATCCAATTGGTCCAAAGCTTCAATAAGTTTCCCTGTGTCCCTGTTTAGTTTCTGTTTTCCCTGATTGGTCCATTGAGGATAGTGAAGTGTTGAAGTCCACCACAATTATTGTTAGGTACAATGTGTGCTTTGAGCTTTAGTAAAGTTTCTTTTAAGAGTGAGGGTGCCCTTGCATTTGGAGCATAGATGTTTAGAATTTTGATTTCTTCTTCGTGGATTTTTCCCTTGACCAGCAAGAAGTGACCTACTTTTTCTCTTTTGATGATTGTATTTTGAAAGTCATTTTTATCTGATATTAAAATGACTATTCCAGCATGTTTCCTAAGACCATTTGCTGGTAAAATTTTTTCCAGCCTTTTACTCTAATGTAGTGTTTGTCTTTGACCCTGAGGTTTGTTTCCTGTATGCAGCAAAATGTAGGTCCTGTTTTCGTATCCAGTCTATTAGTCTATGTCTTTTTACTGGGGATTTGGGTCCATTGATGTTAAGAGATATTAAGGAATCGTGAATATTTCTTCCTGTCATTTTTTATGTTATTTTTGTTTGTGAGAGGTTAACTTCTTTTCAGTTTGATGGAAGAAAGTTACTATCTTGCTTTTTCCAGGGTGTAGTTTCCCTCCTTGTATTGGAGTTTCCCTACTATTACCCTTTGTAGAGCTGGGTTTGTGGAAATATATTGTGTAAATTTGGTTTCCTCATGGAATATTTTGGTTTCTCCATCTTTGCTGATTGAGAGTTTTCCTTGGTATAGTAGTTTGGCTGACATTTGTGATCTCTTAGAGTCTGCATGAGATCTGCCCAGGATCTTCTAGCTTTCATGGTCTATGGTGAGAAATCTGGTGTGATTCTGATAGGTCTCCCATTATATGTTACTTGGCCTTTTTCTCTTACTGTCTTTAATATTCTTTCTTTGTTTAGTACATTTGGGGTTTTGATTATTTTGAAACTGTTCTGGTTCAGTCCGCTTGGAGTTCTGTAGGCTCCTTAAATATTCATGGGCATAACTCTCTTTAGGTTAGGGAAGTTTTCTCCCATAATTTTGTTGAAGATATTTGCTGACCCTTTAAATTGTAGATCTTCAAACTCATCTATGCATATAATCCTTAAGTTTGGTCTTCTCATTGTGTCCTGAATTTCCTGGATGTTTTGGGTTACAGGCCTTTTGCATTTTGCATTTTCTTTGACTGTGGACTCAATGGATTCTATGGTATCTTCATCATCTGAGATTCTTATTTCTATGTCTTGTCTTCTGTTGTTGATATTTGCTTCTAAGACCCCTGATTTTTCCCAAGGTTTTCTATCTCCAAAGTTATCTCCCTTTGTGATTTCTTAGTTGTTTCTACCTCTGTATTTAGGTCCTGGGTGGTTTTGCTCAGTTCCTTCACTAGTTTGTGTTTTCCTGCAATTTTTTTTTAAATTTTATTTTCTATATTCTTTGTTTACAAAAGAATATCCCAAAGGCTTTCCGCTTTCCCAGTTCCCCCCTCACCGTGTGTCCCATAAGTCTTCCCCCCCACGCATTCCCCAATCACCCCCAACAACTGAAGATTTTCATCTAACATAGGTATGTTAAAATAGAGAATTACTGGGGTCATTGATAAAATTGAACATTTATTTGGACAAAACTCTAATACAATGATAGGCATAAAAATAAAATAAGAATATAACATACAGATATAGAGACATTTTCATATAAAACTGAAGATTTTTACCTAATATATGTATGATACAAATGAGTATAACATAACATAATTTATAAAATTGAATATATAAAAAACTCAGAGACAATTATAGGTATACAAATACATTTAGAATCTAACATATGTATGATAAAATTGAGGATTACATTGAATAACTGATAATATTACAGATTTTCTTAGAAAAGAACCTCAAATACAATGATAGCCATACAAATATAATTAGAATTCAATTGAAAAAGGAAGTGGAAATATTTTATGATAGAACTGAAGATTTTCAACCAAAATGTGCATGATAAAACTGAGGATTACATAGGATATCTGATAAAATTGAAGATTTTTTTTGAAAAAATCTCAGATACATTATAGGCATACAAATAAGATTATCACATAATTGAAAAGGAAGAGGAGATATTTTCTGATAAAACTAAAGTTTTTGTATAATATATTTCTGATAAAGTAAGGGAAATTCATTGGAAAAAGTTAAAAATTGAAGATTTTTGTGGTAATTTTCACAAATACAATGGTATGCATACAAATACAATTAGAATGTAATTGAAAAAGGAAGAGGAGACATTTTCCTATGAAACTGAAGATTTTCCTCTAACATATGTGTGATAAAATTGAGGAAAACTTAGGATAAGTTATAAAATTGAAGATTTTTTTTTGCAAAAAAACTAAGATACATTGGTAAGTTTACAAATGCTATTAGAATACAAGTGGAAAAGGAAGAAGAGATATTTTCTGATAGAACTGAAGATTTTCATCTAACATAGGTATGATTAAATTGAGGATTACATAGGATAAGTGATAAAATTGAAGATTTCCATAGAAAAATCTCAGATAAAATGATAGGCATACAAATACAATTACAATATAATTTTAAAAGGAAGTGGAAACATTTTTGTATAAAACTGAAGATTTTTATCTAAAATAAGTATGATAAAATTGAGGATAACCTAAGGTAATTTTTAAAACTGAAGATTTTTTTAAAAAGAAAACTCATATACAATGATAGGCATACAAATACAATTAGAATACAATTGGAAAAGGAACTGAACATATTTTTCTGGTAGAACTGAAGATTTTCATCTAACATATGTATGATAAAATTGAGGATTACATAGGATAATGTATAGAACAGAAGAAATTCTTAAAACAACTCAAATAAAATGATAGCCATACAAATATTATTAGAATTCAATTGATAAAGGAAGTGGCAACATTTTATCATAGAACTGAAGATTTTCAGCTAAAATATGCATGATAAAATTTAGGATTACATAGGATATCTGATAAAATTGAAGATTATTTTGGATAAAAATGCAGATACAATGGTATACATACAAATAGATTTATCACTTAAATGAAAAGGAATTGGAGGTATTTTCTTATAAAACTGAAGATTTTCCTCTAACGCATGTGTGATAAAATTGAGGATAACTTAAGATAATTTATAAATTTGAAGATGTTTTTGAAAAAAGACTCAGATACAATGATAGGCATACAAATACAATTAGAATATAATTGGAGAAAGTAATGATATTTTTGAAAAAAAAACTGATGATTTTTATATAACATACTTTTCATAAGTTGGGGATATTATAACCTAATTTATAAAATAGAAAATTTTTTGGAAAAAAATACCAGATACAATAATAGGCATACAAATACAATTAGAAAACTATTGAAAAGCCGGGCAGTGGTGGCGCATGCCTGTAATCCCAGCACTTGGGAGGCAGAGGCAGGCGGATTTCTGAGTTCGAGGCCAGCCTGGTCTACAGAGTGAGTTCCAAGACAGCCAGGGCTACAAAGAGAAACCCTGTCTTGAAAAACAAAAGAAAAAAAGAAAGAAAGAAAGAAAGAAAGAAAGAAAGAAAGAAAACTATTGAAAAACGAATGGAGACATTTGCTTATAAAACTGAAGATTTTTATCTAACTTATGCATGATAAAATAAAGGTTTACTAGGTAACTGATAAAATTGAAGTTTTATTTGAGGATAACTTAATTTATAAAATAGAAATTTTTTTGAAAATAATTCAGAGGCAATGATAAGCATACAAATACAATTAGAATATAATTGAAAAAAGCAAGAGGCGAAATTTTCTGATAAAACAGATTTTCATCTAACATATGTATGATAAAATTGAGGATTACATAGAATAACTGATAAAATTGAAGATATTCTTAGAAAAATCTGAGATATAATGATAGGTATATAAATACAATTAGAATTTAATTCAATAAGGAATTGGAGGCATTTTCATAAAGAACTGAAAATTTTTACCTAACATATGAATGATAAAATTGAGGATAACATAATATATAAAACTGAAGGTTTTTTTGAAAAAAATACAATGAAAATATGATTGAAAAAGAAGATGAGACTGAAAAGAGAAGTGGAGACATTTTCTGATAAAACAAGATTTTCCTCTAACACATGTATGATAAAATTGAGGATTACATAGGATAACTGATTAAATCGGAGATTTATTCAGAAGAAAACACTGATAAAATGATAGGCATACAAATACAATTAGAATACAATTGAAAAATGATGTGGAGATATATTCTGTTAACTCTGAAGATTTACATCTAACTTATGCATGACAAAATTGATAACATTAGAAAAATTCCTAAAATTGAAGATTTTTGATAACATCTCAGAGACAATAAAAGGCATACAAATACAATTTAAATATAAGTGAAAAGAAAGTGGAGACATTTTAAATGAAACTGAAGATTTTTGTGTTACATTTCTGCTAAAATTATGGAAATTCATGTGGAAATGTTAAAATTTGAAGATTCCTGTGGTAATTTTCACAGATACAAGGGTAGGCATACAAATAAAATAATAATATGGTTTAAAAGGAAGTGGAGACATTTTCTGATAAATTTGAAGAAGATTGTACAATATATCTGGTAAAATTATGGAAATTTATAGGAAAACTCTAAAATTTGAAGATTTCTGGGGTAATTTCCACAGATACAGTGAGAGGCTTACAAACACAATTAGAATGTAATTGAAAAAAGAAATAGAAATATTTTCTGATAAAACTGAACGTTTTCAACTAACATATGTATGTTAAAATTGAGGATAACATACAATAATTTATAAAATTGTAGATATTTTGGAAAAAAAACTCAGAAAAAAGGATAGGTATACAAATACAACTAAAGTATTATTGAAAAAGGAAGAGGAGAAATTTTCTTAAAGAACTGAAGATTTTCATCTAACATATGTATGATAAAATTGAGGATTATATAGGATAATTGATAAAATTGAAGATTTATTCATTAAAAATTCAGATACAATGATCTGCATACAAATACAATCAGAATATAATTGAAAAGGGAAGTGGAGATATTTTCTGATTAAACAGAAAATTTTCATCTAAAATACATGATAAAATTGGGGATTGCATAGGATATCTGATAAAATTAAAGATTTTTTTGCAAAAAACTCAGATACAATGATAAGCATAAAAATACATCTAGAATTTAATAGAAGGAGGAAGTGGAGACATATTCATATAAAACTGAAGATTTTCATATAACATACATATGATAAATTGAGGATATCATAAGATAAATTATAAAATTGAAGATATTTTAAAAAATAGGTAAATTGATAGGCAAATAAATATGATTAGATTAAAATTGAGAAAGGAAGTAGAAACATTTCTGGTAAAACTGAAGAATTAATCTAAGATATGTATGATAAAATTGAGGATTACATTGAAAACTGATAAAAATTGAAGGTTTTTTGGAAAAAGCTCAGATACAATGATAGGCAAACAAATACAACTAGAACGATTCAAAAAATGAAGTGGAGACATTTTCATTTAAAATTGAAGATTTTCCTCTAATATATGTATAATAAAATTGAGGAAAGCATAAGATAATTTAAAAAATTGAAGTTTTAAAAAAAATGAATCAAAAAAATTGAAGTTTTTTTGATAAAAAACTCATATACAATGATAGGCATCCAAATCCAATTAGAATATAATTGGAGGAGGAAGTGGAAACATTTTAATATAAAACAAGATTTTCATGTATCATACATATGATAAATTGAGGATATCACAAGGTAATCTAAAATTAAACATTTTTTTGGAAAAAACTCAGATAGAATGAAAGGCATAAAAATACAAATAGAATACAATTGAAAAATGAAGTGGAGACATTTTCTGATAAAACTGAAGATTTTCGTCTAACATATATATGATAAAATCAAGGATTTTAGGGTAATTGATAAAATTAATTTATTTGGACAAAACTCAGACACAATGATAGGCATAAAAATAAAATTACAATATAACTAAAACAGACATGGAGACTTTTTCATATAAAACTGAAGATTTTCATTTAATATATGTATGATAAAAATGAGGTAAACATAACATTGCTGCAAGCTGTAGCTCCTCGTTGGAGCTTCGGTTGCAGACAGGACCATGATTTCTGGGTCAGGAAGGTCCGAATTGCCAAGAATTGAAGACACATGCAGTATAGTTTACATTGTGGAAAAAAATCTGTATTTTCTCTAGTAAGGAGCCCTGTTTTAGCGCCCCCTACTCGAGCGTCAGGTCCTGACAATTACATACTATAAAATGTGACATACTAAGCAAGCATAACTAGCATCCTTAGGTTATGAGCTAAAATCCTATGCCATACCTGCCTAAGCTAGAGATCTTTAAGCTAGAGATCCCTACCTAAGCTAGAGATTCTGCCTAAGCCTAAGATTCCTGCCTAAGACTCTTTTTAAGGCCCTGTTTTGACATTTACACAGCAAAAGATTCAGCTAGCCAAGCAAGGACAATTTACCTGAACATACCGCACAAAGGAATGTGGAATCAGCCAGATAGAGCATATCCTGTGAAACAAGCTTAGAAACATAAAATATGGGCAATGACATTTTAGACCAAATGAGTCCTTATGACTAAACTCTAACATCTAGCTTTGTCTGTAAAACTTAAATTCTCTTATATCTTGTAATGTCAGACAAGCTAAAACTTGTAAGTCTTTCCTTAGGCTTCACATAGCCTCATTAATATTTCATGAGGTGAAGTCTCAGCCACACCTGGCCAGATTAGTTATTATGGCTATTTGGATGGTTGGTGACTCTGCAAGTACTAGCATTAGCAAGACAAAAGATGGCAGCTCTGTAAGCTTCTGTACAGGGGGCTCTGAGCTTGGCACCTACTCATATGCAGATTTTCTAGCCAGAGCCCACAGTCTTAGACTAGATTTGAACTACAGTATTTAGCAAAGGCTTACCATTTCTATTGTAGTAATAATTTTTATGGGATATTAGTTTCAAACTAAGCATGGCTGAAATAAAGTGTCATGCTTCCAAACAAAGGTTATTGGCCAGTAATAACACTTCAGAAAGTGAATTATAAATAATGTTCTCGAATGCATGCGGTCTTGGCTATCAGAAATAAAAGAGGTTACAAAGAAGCCAAATGAAATATTATGGCTTCTATGTTGTAGGGACTCTGTTACCCCTAAGAGACATTTCTCCCACCTTGTTTCTGCAGAATGATTATCTTACAGAAACTAGTAGAGCTGATGCACCATAACATAATTTATAAAATAAAATATTTTTAAAAATAAGTCAGATACAATGATAGGTATATAAATGCAATTAGAATTTAATTGAAAAAGAAGTGGAGAAATTTTCATAAAGAAATGAATATTTTCCTCTAACATATGTGTGATAAAATTGAGGATTATATAAGATAATGTATAAAATTAAAGATTTTTTTGAAAAAGACTCAAATACAATGAGAACCATGTAAATATAATTAAAATTCAATTGAGAAAAGAAGTGGATATATTTGATAATCTAACTGAAGATTCTCATCTAAAATATGCTTGATAAAATTGAGGATTACTTAGGATATCTGATAAAATTGAAGATCATATGGAAAAAACTCAGATACAATGCTAGGCATACAAATAGAATTATCACATAATTGGAAAGGAAGTAGAGATATTTTCTGATTAAACTAAAGATTTCCTATAGCATATTTCTGATAAAGTAAAGGAAATTCATAGCAAATATTTAAAAATTGAAGATTTCTGTGGTAATTTTCACAGATACGATGGTAGGTGTACAAATAAAATAATGATATAGTTGAAAAAGAAAGTGGAGACATTTTCCTATAAAACTGAAGATTTTCCTCTAACATATGTATGATAAAATTGAGGAAAACAGGATAATTTATAAAATTGAAGAATTTTTTGCAAGAAAACTCAGATACATTGATAAGCTTAAAAATGCTATAAGAATACAATTAAAAAAGAAAGACGAGGCATTTTCTGAATAAACTGAAGATTTTTATCTATCATACATATGATAAAATTTAGGATTACATAGGATAACTGATAAAATTGAAGATTTTTTTTAGAAAAAATACTCATGCAATAATAGGTATACAAATAGAATTATTGCTTAATTGAAAATGAACTAGAGACATTTTCTGACAAACAGAAGGTTTTGTAGAACATATCCCTAATAATATAATGGAAAATCATAGAAAAGTTTAAAAATTGAAGATGTTTGTGGTAGTTTTCAGATACGATGGTACACAAACAAATACAATTAGAATGTAATCATAAAATGAAGTGGAGACATTTTCATTTAAAATTAAAGATTTTCCTCTAACATATGTACAATAAAATATAGCATAACATAAGATAATTTATAAAATTGAAGATTTTTTTGGAAAAAAACTGATACAATGAGAGGCATACAAATACCTTTAGAATGTAATTGAAGTAGGAAGTGGAGTCATTTTCATATAAAACTGAACATTTTCATATAACATACATATGATAAATTGAGGATATCATAATTTATAAAATTGAAGATTTAAAAAAAACTCAGATACAATGATAGGCATAAAAACAATTAGAATATAATTAAAACAGATGTGGAGACTTTGTATATAAAACTGAAGATTTTCATCTAATATATGTATGATAATCATGAGGATAATATAACCTAATTCATAAAATTGAATATATTTTTAAAAACTCAGATACAATTATAGGCATATAAATACAATTAGAATGTAATTGAAAAAAGATGTTGAGATATTTTCATAAGAGCTGAAGATTTTGATCTAACATATGTATAATAAAATTGAGGATAACCTATAAAATAATGTATAAAATTGAAGATTTTCTTGAAAAAACTCAAATACAATGATAGCCATACAAATATAATTAGAATTCAATTGAAAATGGAAGTGGAGACAATTTATTATAGAACTGAATATTTTCATCTAAAATATCCATGATAAAATGGAGGATTAATTAGGATATCAGAAAAAGTTGAATTTGATTTTGGAAAAAAATATCAGATACAAGGATTGGCATACAAATAGAATCATCACATAATGGAAAAGGAGGTGGAGACTTTTTCTGATAAGACTAAGCGTTTGCATAACTTATTTCTGAAAAAATAAGGGAAATTTGTAGGAAAATTATAAAAACTGAAGATTTTTGTGGTAATTTTCATAGAAACAATGGTATGCATAAAAATACAATAAGAATATAATTGAAAAAGGATGTGGAGACATTTTCCAATAAAACTGAAGATTTTCTTCTATCATATGTGTCATAAAATTGAGGAAAACTTAAGATAATTTATAGAATTGAAGATTTTTTTCCAAAAACACTCAGATACAATGATAAGCTTACAAATACTATTAGAATACAACTGAAAAATGAAGATGAGACATTTTCTGATAAAACTGAAGATTTTCATCTAACATGGATGATAAAATTGAGGATTACATAGGATAACTGATAAAATTGAAGATTTTCTTGGAAAAATCTCAGATAAAATGATAGGCATACAAATACACTTAGAATATAATTGAAAATTGAGGTTGAGACATTTATGTATAAAACTGAAGACTTTCAACTAACATACTATGATCAAATTGAGGATTACGTGGGATAATTGATAAAATTGAAGTTTTAGGGGTAAAAAAATCAGGAACAATGATAGGCATACAAATACAATTAGAATATATTGGAAAAAGTAAGGAGGTATTTTCTGATAAAATTGAAGATTTTTCTATAACATTTCTGATAAAATTATTGAAATTCATATAAGAAAGGTAAAATTTGAAGTTTTTGTGGTAATTTTCACAGATAAATAAGTAGGCATACAAAAACATAGCAAAATTGAAAGAAGAAGTAGAGATATTTTCTGATAAATTTGAAAAAGTTCGTTTAATATATTTTTGATAAAATTAGCAAAATATTAGGAAAAGTGTAAAATTTGAATTTTTGTGTTAATTTAAACAAACAAAATTGTAGGCATGCAAATACAATTAGAAATTAATTGAAAAAGAAAGTAGAGACATTTTTCTGAAAAATCTGAAGATTTTCATCTAACAAATGTATGATAAAATATAGGATTACATAGGATAACTGATATAATTGAAGATTTATTTGGAAAAAAAACAGATATAGTTATAGGCATACAAATACTACTAGCATATAATTGAAAGAGAAATTGGAGACATTTTCTGATAAAACTGAAAATTTTCATCTAATATATGTATGATAAAATGAGGATTACATATGATAATTGATAAAATTGGAGATTTATTTGGAAAAATTCAGATATAATGATAGGCATACAAATACAATTAGAATACAATTGAAAATGGAAGTGGACACATTTTCTGCCAAAACTGAAGATTTTGTATAACAAATTTCTGATAAAGTAAGGGAAATTCATAGGAAACATTTAAAAATTGAAATTTTTCGTGGTAATTTTCAGTTAACAGGGTATTCATACAAATCCTATTAGAATGTAATTGAAAAATGAAGTGGAGACATTTTTGTTTAAAATTGAAGATTATCCTCTAACATATATATGATAAAAGTGAGGATAACTAAAGATGCTTTATAGAATTGAAGATTATTTTTTGAAAAAAAACTCAGATACAATGATTGGCATACAAATACAATTAGAATATAATTGAAAAAGGAAGTGGAGATATTTTTTGTAAGAACTAAAGATTTTCTTCTAAAATATGCATGATAAAATTGAGGATAACTTAGGATAACTGATAAAATTGAAGATTTAAAAAAAAACTCAGATACAATTATATACATACAAATAAAATTAGAATATAATTGTAAAAGGAAGTGGAGATTTTCTTGTAGAAGTGAAGATTTGAATCTAACATATGTATGATATAATTGAGGATTGCATATTATAACTGATAAAACAAGATATTTTTGGAAAAAGCTCAGGTAAAATGATAAACATACAAATAGAATTACCACATAAATGAAAATGAAGTGGATATATTTTCTGACAAAACAGAAGTTTTCATATAACATATTACTGATAAAGTAAGGGAAATTCATAGGAAAAATTTAAAAATTGAAATTTTTGTGGTTATTTTCACAGATACAATGGTAGGCATAAAATACAATTAGAATGTAATAAAAAACGAAGTGGAGTCATTTTGGTTTAAAATTGGAGATTTTCCTCTCACATATCTATGATAAAATTGAGGATAATTTAATATAATTTACAAAATTGAAGATTTTTTTTTGAAAAAAAAAACCTCAGGTACAATGATAGGCATACAAATACACTTAGAATATAATTGAAGGAGGAAGTGGAGACATTTCATATAAGACTGAAGGCTTTCATGTAACAAACATGATAAACTGAGGGAATCATAACATAGTTTATAAAATTAAAGAGTTTTTGGAAAAAACTCAGATACAATGATAGGTATAGAAATCCAATTAGAATAAAACTGAAAAATGAAGTAGAGATGTTTTCTGATAAAACTGAAGGTTTGCATCTAACATATGTATGATAAAATAAAGGATTACTAGGGGAACTGATAAAATTGAAGTTTTATTTGGACATAACTCAGATGCAATGATAGGCATAAAAATACAATTAGAATATAATTTAAACAAACATGGAGATATTTTCACATAAAACTGAAGATTTTCATCTAATATATGTATGATACCAATGAGGACAACAACATAATTTATAAACTTGGATAAAATGATAGGCACACAAATACAATTAGAATACAATTGTAAAAGGAAATAAAGACATATTCTCTTAATTCGGAAGATTTACATCTAACTTATATATGATAAAATGGATGATAACCTAGGAAAATTGATAAAATTGATAAAATGTATATCACATTTTTGATAAAATGTGATATAAAATGAAAGGTATACAAATACAATTAAATTATAAGTGAACAAGAAAGGGGAGACATTTTCTGATAAAAATCAAGCTTTTTTGTATAACATTTCTGAGAAAATTCTGGCAAATCATGTGAAAATGTTAAAATTTGACGATTTTTATGGTAATTTTCACAGATACAATGGTAGGCATTCTACTGAAATAATAATATAGTTGAAAAAGGAAGTGGAGATTTTTTCTGATAAAAATGGTTAAAACTTTATCTGCTGGTTGTTCACCCTTTGAGTTGGTTTTAACAAATTTCATAAAAAGAGAAAAAAAATAAATAAATGGTCTTATGTGATTTTTGGAGACAGGTACCTATACTTAAGAGTCTAACACAGTGGAGAAGACCTGCCAGAAGCTTCTCAGTACAAATAGATCTTAAAGCGGCCAACAGCCTCTTGGCTCCTATGGTAAGGGAGCTGATGGTGGGTTTTCCTACAGAAATTTCCATAATTGCGATTATTATAGATAAATTTTTACTGGGGATGAAATATATAAGAAACTGGCTCAAAAAGAGTTGTCTAAGATATCTGAAAATAAGAGAAGAATAAAAGAGCTAACATATAAAATGCTTATGGGTATAATAAAATGGCTGAAAGAAAACAACTCAACAAAAAAATAAAAAATAAAAAAGGGAGCTCTAATAAAAATATCAATTGCAGCCCTAGAATCATGGAAATGCTTGCCTCACAGAGATACAAAATTCAAAATGCTTGCTAACATAATAAATAAACCAGAGAAAAATTTTGAGGAATCTCTTGCTCAGCTAATAGAGGCTATGGAAAAAATATTTCTTAGCTCTGAGGCAAAAGATATTGTTTTAAAACAACTGGCCTTTGAGAATGCCACACCCACTTTTCATTCTCTTCTAAAGACTACTAAAATATCTGGAAATGATGAGGTTGTTACTTCATATTTTCAAGATATGCCTAGACTATTACAACCTCACAAGGCCAGAACACTATCCCAATCCTAATCAAAGACAGAAAATATTTAATAAATCAGGCTAGGCTCAAAAAAGTTATTTAGGTAAGAAGCCTAGACTATTCAGCAAACAATGCCCTGATAAGGAAAGAGGTGCCATAAATTTTAATGCTCCTGGTCCCAGTCAAAGCAAAAATCCAACTGAGTATCCTCCTTATCTGAAAGGGTACCACTGGCAAAAAGAGTGCCAAATTAACTTTCATAAAAATGAGACTGCCTTATCTGGTGCTACTAATACAGGAATATTATCAAACCAAGGAATCTGTATAAGGGATCTACCTCAGGCCCCTCAGACAGCAAAAGTAATTCAACAGCCTAAGGTGACCAATCCATTAGTCAAAGAAGGACTAGTCAACAGTTGCATCTGGCAACACCAGGCAGCAAGGACTAAACCTCCACAAAAATATTTACTCACCAGTTCTCCTCAAACAGGTTATCTTAACTTTCTAGATCCTAAAAGAAATTTTACACACAAACACACAGACACACACACACACACTCACACACACACACCTTTGCATAACAAATAGAGCTAAAGACAATAGCCATTGTATTTTTTAAATACTAAGGACAAGCCCTTTAAAAACAAAACAAAATGAAACAAAAAACTGTATAACTGTTTTACAGTTATTTTACAATTTTAGCCCCAGCTTTCAGAATTACAAGTTTGGCTTCAGTTTAGAAATTGCCTTTTCTCTATTGGACATGTTCAAGTTCATTCTATGCTTCCTGGTTCTACAAATGAAGGTAAGTACTAATTTAATTTTTTAACAAAAGCTTGCTGCCTTTCCTAAGTACGAAGTTTAGCAAGGTTTTACACTGCAAATCTCCATTGCACTCAGTGAGACTGCTCCTGCACTCCTAAAGAGCTGTCTGTGAAGCTTAAGAATAAATCCCTGATGAGTCTGTACCCTTGTGATTTAAAACACACTTATGTTATATATGTCCTATCTCTTGGAAAGTTAGCCTTTATTTCTGTACGCATTACACTTAATTCTCATTACTATTTATGCATTTTTATAACTTAGGAAAACTTTAAAGATATGATACAATCTTTGCTTCATTATTTTATATTTGTTAATATGACAAAGGCTCAAAATCAGATATTGCCTTTGTGTAAACTTAAAAGTCTTTTAAAAGTGTTGTTTGACTCCTAGTTTCTTATATTCCATTGATATCCCCTATAATTCACAGGGACATGCTATTATAGAATGAGTTCATCATTAAAAGATATAGATATCTAAATTACAAAATAAAATCTTAATTATTCATCTCCATAGTAGCTTATTATAAATAAATAAATAAATAAATAAATAAATAAATAAATGGGGAAGGAATAAGTCCATTTCTAAACATTTTGTGCCTCTACTAAAATAAAGACCTAATAACTAGACTGGATGTTTTTCCAGGAGAAACTCTGTTTTATATTTACAGGTCCCTGTAGATGCCAGACCAGTTGATTGTGCCAGGTCTTCTCCATGGACAGAGACTTCCACACCTGTCACTTCCTTCAAGCCTACATCAGAACAACCCTCATTTGCAGACTATCACTGTGCCAGAGACACCAGCAAAAGAAGACACTGGAGACACAGTTCCTGATTTCATCTAATTGGACTTTTAAGTATATACCCGGGGGATATAGGGGATTGGACCTCCTCTTCCTATAACAGGGAGGTCTTTGTGTAGCCTTAAAAGAGGAATGCTTTGTCTATGTAGATAAGACTGGACTCTTGGAGGACAGTCGAAGAAGGGTGAGGGATAGCCTAGAAAAGCGAAAAAGAGAGCAAGAACATCAAGACTCCTGGTATAAAAACTGGTTTTCCACACCCCCTGGCTCTCTACCTTGCTGCCTTCGATTTTAGGACCCTTTATAGGTATGTTTCTGTTAATTTCCTTCAGTCCTTGGGCCTTTCAATGACTTACATGCTTTATTAAATCGCAAATAGATTTTCTTTTTCCTAAGGATTCTGTTTCAGTATATTATCATCGCGTGGAAACCGGAACAATTGACAAGGAGCAGGAGTGTGACGAACTAGAAAAGGTGCCTATAACACACCAAGAAAGGCTCAACTTCCACAATCTCCTAAATTAATGCCTTCTGTCCCTTACTCTTTCGTCCCTGGGCTTTTAGGAGGAATGGTAAGATGACCCAAGGTAGCCATCTTAATGAGGGGCAACTTCCTCCTGCCCCTGACCAACCTAAGACATGGAGTCTTGAGGATGACAAAGTAATCCTGTGACAGGTAAGGCTGGGGCTTAAGAGGTCGATCCTAAGACAGAGATGGCTACACCTCTTTTGGTCATCTTTTCCTCTGCCCAGTTTCTCCCCAAAAGCTCTAATTTCCTGCACAGAGAGCATTCTTTTCACAGCCATTCCAGCTGGAACTCCAGAAGTAGCCCCACAAAGCACCAATGATGATAACATTGCTGGGCAGTTAGGCAATGGCGGGCATCTTCCCAGGACCACACCCACCTAAGACAGGTGTCTCTGGAGGCTGGCAGAGACACACCCAGAGACAGGAAAGGATGGTGGATGACCGGATTGATTCCTAAGACCGTCACTGACCCATTATACTGGTGCCTCAATTGTTATCTGACCTCTGCTCTCTATTCTACAGAGAAGGGTGAAATGTAAGGGGCCATTCTAAGCTACATGGCCACAAACACTCAGTCTTGAGATGGCTGTTGCAGGGTTGTGAGATTGTTAAACAAAAGCCTTTCCCATGAACAAATGGCACAGAAGACTTCAGGAACAGACCAGCCATAAAAGATAAGGGACATCCCTGGACAATCTCCACCAAGCCCTGAGCCATCTGGTCTGGCGTCATCCTGTCTTCCTCCCCTAGATAAGTCGCCTTTCTTTCTCCCCAGTTGCCTCTGCTCTCACTGCCTGAATGCCTTAATTAAGGACTGGAGTGCAAGCATCTCACAGTGCTCCTATCTCACCTTCTTTCATCTCCCGTACCAGGAACTGGCTGAAGCAATAAACTGACTGATTATTTAGAAACTGGACCTCCTTACAGGAACCAGTTAATTGATAAACTGGCCTTCAAACTAAGTGTCCTTATCCCTCATCCCAAGACATCCCATTTGACTGTTTCAAGATTTACTGCCTTTGTCTCACTTCCCCTTCTTACTGCTTATAAGGCATTGCTTTCTAAATATTAAAACAGACTGACTAAAGCTTATTGAACACAGGGTCTCATTCTCTCCCCCCCCCATGACACCAAGGTAGCACCTCTCTGGGGACCCTGGAATAACTGGACCTGCTGGTCAGGAACACTGGGGGAATAAATATCCCTGACCTCAAGCAGTACTACACAGCAATTGTGTTAAAAACTGCATGGTATTGTACAGCAACAGCCAAGTAGATCAATGGACTAGGATTGAAGACCCAGAAATGAACCCACAGAGATATGGTCACTTGATCTTTGATAAAGGAGCTACAACCATTCAGTGGAAAAAAGATAGCCTTTTCAACAAATAGTGCTGGTTCCATTACCAATATATAGAATGATTCCACACAAAGTGAGTGTATTGTGGCTTTACCACATTAATTAATAATAAAAACAGTCTTTCACATACATAACCATAGGGGAACCTGATATAGATAAAATCTCAGTTAAGAATCTCTTTCTACATCATTGTGGGTTATATCAAGTTAAACAGTTAAAAAAAACAAACCATCAAAAGCAGACAGGACAATAAAAAAAGAAATCTTCAGTTTTGTCAGAAAGTGTTTCCACTTCATTTTCAATTATCTGATAATTCTATTTTTATGCCTATCATTTTATCTGAGTTTTTTCTAAAAAAAAAATGTCTGCACTTTTATCAGTTATCATGTGAAATCCTCATTTTTTGATATATATGTTAGATTAAAATCTTCAGTTCTACCAGAAAATATCTCCATTTCCTTTTTCAAGTATATTATAATTACATTCAGATGCCTCATTGTATCTGAGATTTTTTCAAAAAATCTCCAATTTACCAGTTATCCTATGTAATCCACAATTTTATCATGTATATTTTAGATGAAAATCTTCAGTTCTATCAGCAAATATCTGTACTTCCATTTTCAATTATATTCTAATTGTATTTGTATGCCGATCATTGTTTCTGAGTTTTTTTCCAAGTACATCTTCAGTTTTAAAAATTACCTTATGTTATCCTCAATTTTATCATACCTATGTTTGATGAAAATCTTCAGTTTTATACAAAAATGTCTCTAGCTTCTTTTTCAATTCTATTCTATTTGTATTCCTATCATTGATATCTGAGATTTTTCTAAGAAAATCTTCAATTTTAACAGTTATCCCATGAAATCCTCAATTTTATCATACATATGTCATATTTTTATCAGAAAATGTCTCATCTTCTTTCTCAATTTTACTCTAATAGTGTTTGTAAGCTTATTGATACTTTTATGAGTTTTTTGCTAAAAATCTTAGAAAATGCTCCCACTTCCTTTCTCAATTAAGATTCTAATAGTTTTCATATGCATACCAATATATGTGATAAATTTGCCAAAAAATCTTTAATTTCAATAATTTTCCTCTTTCCTCAATTTTATCCATAATATGTTATACGAAAATCATCAGTTCTAGGAGAAAAAGTCTCCCTTTTCTTTTTCAGTAAAATTCTATTTTTCTTTGGATGGGCCTACTATTATATCACTGAAAATTTCAAAAAAAAATCTTCATAATTTACATTTCTCCTTTCTAATTGCTCAATTTATCATCAATATTCAAAAACCTCCAGATCTATTAGAAAATTCCTCCACTTCTTTTCTAAATTAAAATTCTAATAGTTTTCATATGCCCACAATTGTGTCGGATAAATTCTCCCAAAATATCTTTAATTTAAAATTTTTACCTGTCTTTCTTCAAATTTAACTAAAATATGTTATACAAAAATCTTCATTTCTATCTGTAAATGTCTGTACTTCAATTTTAATTTAAATTCATATTTTTTTGGAATGCCTGCTATTATTTCTCTGAAATTTTCCTAGAAATTCTTCATATATTACATTTTTCCTATCTACTTGCTCATTTTATCAGAAATATAAAAAAAACATTCTGTTCTATTAGAAAATGACTCCACTTCCTTTCTCTATTAAAATTCTAATAATATTTATATCCATACCATTCTATTCAATAAATTTCCCAATAAATCAATTTCAATAATTTTACTGTCCTCAATTTTAACGAAAATATGTTATACGAAAAACTTCACTTCTTTTAGAAAATATCTCTACTTCCTTTTTAATTAAATTCTAATTTATTTGTATATCAACAATTATATCTCTGAAATTTTCTAACAAAATCTTCAAATTTTACATTTTCCATCTAATTGCTTATGTTATAGAAAATATACTAAAACCTTCAGTTCTATTAGAAAAAGCGTCCACATCCTTTCTCAATTAAAATTCTAATAATTTTCCTATGCCTACCAGAATATCTGATATATTTTCTGAAAAAAAAATCTTTAATTTCAATATTATTCCTGTCTTTCTTCAATTTTAACCAAAATATGTTATACAAAAATCACCAGTTCTATCAGAAAATTTCTCCACTTCTTTTTAAATTAAATTCTATTTTTTGTATGCCTATTGCTATATCTCTGACATTTTTCAGATAATCTTTAAATTTTACATTTTTCCTATTTACTTCCTCAAATTATTGGAAATACACAAAAATCTTAAGTTCTTTTAGAAAATGCCTCCATTTCCTTTCTGAATTAAAATTCTCATAGTTTTCAAATGCCTACCAGAGAATCTGATAAATTATCCCAAAAAATCTTCAATTTCAATATTTTTCTTCCCTTTCCTCAATTTTAACAAAAATATGTTATACAAAAATCTTCAGTTTTATCGTAAAATGTCTACACATCCATTTTTAATTAAATTCTAATTATTTTTATGCCAACAATTATATCTCTGAAATATTTTAAAGAAATCTTCAAATATTATATTATTCCTATCTACTGGCTCAATTTATCAGAAATAAACAAAACCATTCAGTTCTATTAGAAAATGCTTCCACTTCCTTTCTCAATTAAAATTCTAATAGTTTTCATATGCTTACCAGAGTATCTGATAAATTTTCTCAAAGAATCTTTAATTTCAATATTTTTCCTATTTTTCCTCAATTTTAAGCTAACTATGTTATATAAAAAAACTTCAGTTCCATAAGAAAATGTGTTCACTTCCTTTTGTAATTAAATTTTGTTTTTTGTATGCCTACCATTATCTCTCTAAATATTCGAAGAAAAATCTTCAAATTTACATTTTTTGCTATCTAATTGCTCAATTTATTGGATCTATACCAAAACCTTCAGTTCTATTATAATATGCCTCCAGTTTCTTTCTCAATTAAAATTCTAATAGTTTTCATATGGCTAGCATTATATCTAAAAAATGTTCACTAATAATCTTTAATTTCATTATTTTTCCTGTCTTTCCTCAATTTTAACCAAAATATGTTATTCGATATCTTCAGTTCTATCAGAAAATGTTTCCACTTCCTTTTTAATTAAATTCTACTTGTTTTTTGAATGCTAAACATTATATCTCAGGTATTTCCAAAGAAAATTTTCATATTTTACAGTTTTTCTTTCTAATTGCTCAATTACTGAAAATATTCAAAAACCTTCACTTCTATTAGAAACTGCTTCCTCTTAATTTCTCAATTAAAATTCTAATAGTTTTCAAATGCATACCATTGTATCTGATAAATTTCCCCAAAAAACTTTAATTTCAATATTTTTCCTGTCTTTCCCCAATTTTATCCAAATATGTTATACGAAAATCAGTTCTATGAGAAAATGTCTCCCATTTCTTTGTCAGTAAAATTATATTTTTTTGGTATGCCTATTATTATATCTCGGAAATTTTCAAGAAAATCTTCATATTTGGCAGTTTTCCTTTCTTATTGCTCAGTTTATCATAAAAATTAAAAACCTTCAGTTCTATTAGTAAATGCCTCCACTTCCTTTCTCTATTAAATTCTAATAGTTTTCATTTGTCCACAATTGTATCTGATAAATTTTCCCAAAAATCTTTAATTTCAATATTTTACCCCTTTCTTCAATTTTCACCAAAATATGTTATATGAAAATCTTCAATTCTCTCAGAAAATATCTGCATATCAAATTTCAATTAAATTCTTATTTGGGGAAATGCCTACAATTTTTTCTCTGAAAATTTTCTAGAAATTCTTCAAATTTTACATTTTTCCTATCTAGTTGCTCAATTTATAAGAAATATACAAAAACTTTCATTTCTATTAGAAAATGCCTCCATTTCCTTTCTCTATTAAAATTCTAATAGTTTTCATATGCCTACCATTATATCTGATAAATTTTCCCAATAAATCACTTTCAATATTTTTCCTCCCTTTCCTCAATTTTAACAAAAATATGTTAGATGAAAATCCCCAGTTTTATCAGAAAATGTTCCCACATCATTTTTCAATTTTATTCTAATTCTATTTCTTTGCCTATATTTGTATCTGAGTTTTTTTCTAAAAAATTCTTTAATTTTATAAATTATCTTATGATATCCTCAATTTATCAAATGTGTGTTATATGAAAATCTTCAGTTTTATATTATAATGTTTCCACATCCTCCTTCAGTTATATTCTAAATATATTTGTATGCCTATCATTGTATCTGAGTTTCTTTTCAAAAAATCTTCAATTTTATAAATTATCTTAAGTTATTCTCAATTTTATCATAGATATGTTAGAGAAAATTCTTCAATTTTAAATGAAAATGTCTCCATTTTTCGATTACATTCTAATTGTTTTTCCATACCTATTACTGTATCTGAGAAAATCTCAACAAAAAAATGTCCATATTTAAATGTTTCCTACAAATTTCCCTTACTATTTCAGAAATGTTATATGAAATCTTCAGTTTTTTTCAGAAAATGTCTTCACTTCATATTCAAATATGTGATAATTCTATTTGTATGCCTATCATTTATGGATATCATAAAGTAATCCATAACATTAAAGATTTTTTGGACAAAAACTCAGATATAATGATAGGCATAGAAATACAATTAGAATACAATTGAAAAATGAAGTGGAGACATTTTCTGTTAAAATTGAAGATTTTCATCTAACATATGTCTGATAAAATTGAGGATAACATAAAATAATCTATAAACTTAAAGATTTTTCTGAAAAAGAAAAGTCAAATACAATGATAGTCATGCAAATATAATTTGAATTCAATTGAAAAGGAAATGGAGACATTTTATGATAGAACTGAAGATTTTCCTATAATATGCATGATAAAATTGAGAGTTACATAGGATATCTAATAAAATAGAAGATTTTTTTAGAGAAAAATCTCAGATAAATGATATACATACTAGTAGAATTATCACATAATTGAAAAGGAATTGGTAGCCTGGCAGTGGTGGTGCATGCCTTTAATTCCAGCACTTGGAGGCAGAGGCAGGTAGATTTCTGAGTACGAGGCCAGCCTGGTCTACAGAGTGAGGAAATTTATAGGAAAATAAAAAATTGAAAATTTTTGTGATAATTTTCACAGATATAATGATAGGCTTACAAACATAATTAGAATGTAATTGAAAAAAGAAATAGCGATGTTTTCTGATAAAACCAAAGATTTTCATCTAACATATGTATGTTAAAATTGAGAATAACATAAGATAATTTATAAAATTGGTATTTTCGAAAACAAAAAGTCAGATACAAGGATAGGCATACAAATACAACTAGAGTATTATTGAAAAAGGAGGAGGAGACAATTTTGTAAAGAACTGAAGATTTTCATCTAACATATGTATGATAAAATTGAGGATTACATAGGATAGCTGATAAAATTGAAGGTTTTTTGGGGGTAAAAAACTCTGATACAATGATAGGGCATACAAATAGAATTATCACATAATTGAAAATGAAGTGGAGATATTTTCTTGACAAAACTGAAGATTTCATATAATATATTACTGATAAAGTAAGGAAAATTCATAGGAAAAATTTAAAAATTGAAATTTTTTTTGGTAATTTTCACAGATTCAATGGTGAGCATACAAATAAAATTTGAATGTAATTGAAAAATGATGCGGAGACATTTTCATTTAAAATTGAAGATTTTTCCCTAAAATATCTATGATAAAAATGAGTATAACTTAAATTAATTTATAAAATGGAAGATTTATTTGAAAAAAACTCAGATTCAATGATAGGCATACAAATACATTTAGAATATAAGTGAAGGAGGAAATGGAAACATTTTCATATAAAACTGAAGATTTTTATATAACACATGTATGATTAATTGAGGATATCTTAAGGTAATTTAAAATTAAAGATTTTTTGGAGAAAACTCAGATACAAAGATAGGCATAGAAATGCATTTAGAATAAAACTGAAAAATGAAGTGGAGACATTTTCTGATAAAACTGAAGATTTTCATCTAACATGTTTTTTGTTAAACTTGAGGAAAGGCAGGAAAATTATTGAAATTGATTTATTGGGAAAATCTATCATTTTAAATATGCATATGAAAACTATGAGAATTTTAATAGAGAAAGTAAGTGGAGGCGTTTTCTAATAGAAATGAAGGTTTTTGTATATTTCTGATAAATTGAGCAATTAGATAGGAAAAATGTAAAATTTGAAGAATTTCTAGATAAATTTCAGAGAAATAATAGTAGGCATTCCAAAAACTAAGAATTTACTTGAAAATTGAAGTGTAGACATTTTCGGATAAAAATGACGATTTTTGTATAACATATTTTTGTTAAAATTGGAGAAAGAGGGGTAAAATATTGAAATTAAAGATTTTTTGGGAAAATTTGTCAGAGATATAATAATAGGCACACCAAAAAATTAGAATTTTACTAAGAAAGAAAAGGGAGACATTTTCTGATAGAAATGGGGTACAGAGCTAAACAAAGAATTTTCACCAGAAGAAATTTGGATGGCTGAAAAACAACTTAAGAGATGTTCAACATCATTAGTCATCAGGGAAATGCAAATCAAAGCAACCCTGAGATTCCACCTCACACCAGTCAGAATGGCTGATTAAAAACTCAAGAGACAACAGGTGATGGCGAGGATGTGGAGAAAGAAGAACACTCCTCCATTGTTGGTGGGATTGCAAGATGGTAAAAACATTCTGGAAATCAGTCTGGTGGTTCCTCAGAGAATTGGGCATGACACTTCCAGAGGACCCTGTCATATCATTCCTGGGCTTATACCCAGAGGATTCCCATGCATACAATAAAGACATATGCTCCACTATATTCATAGCAGCCTTATTTATAAGAGCCAGAAGCTGGAAGGAGCCCAGATGTCCCTCAAAGGAGGAATGGATAGAGAAAATGTGGTATATTTATACAATGGAATACTACTCAGCAATTAAAAATAATGAATTCATGCAATTTGTAGGCAAATGGTTAGATCTGGAAAATATCATCCTAAGTGAGTTAACCCAATCACAGAAGAATACACATGAAATGCAATCTCTGATAAGTGGATATTAATGAGCCCAGAAGCCCTAAATACTCAAGGCACAATTAGCAAGTCAAATAATTCCCAAAAAGAAGAAAGGAGAGGACCCTGGTCCTGAAAAGATTGGATCCACTTTTGTAGGAGAGTACCAGAACAGAGAAATGGTGGTGGGGAAAGGGATTGTGGAATAGTTTGGGAGGAGAGGACTTATGGGTCATATGGTGGGGGGGAGGGGGAACTGGGAAAGTGGAAAGCCTTTGGAATGTAAACAAAGAATATAGAATAAAATATCTTTTTATTATTTTTTATTATTTATTTGGAATGTAAACAAAGAATATAGAATAAAAAATCTTCATTTATATCTGTAAATGTCTGTACTTCAATTTTCAATTAAATTCTTATTTTTTGGAATGCCATAATATTATTTCTCTGAAATTTTACTAGAAAATCTTCATATTTTACATTTTTCCGATCTAATTGCTCAGTTTATCAGAAATATACAAAACCTTTCTCTTCAATTAGGAAATGCCCCCACTTCCTTTCTCTATTAAAATTCTAATAGTTTTCTTATGCCAACCATTGTATCTGATAAATTTTCCTAATAAACCAATTTTAATATTATACTTTCCTCAATTTTAACGAAATTTCTCATACAAAAACTTCAGTTCTATTAGGAAATATGTCCACTTCCTTTTTTTAATTAAATTCAAATTTACTTGTATGTCAACCGTTATATCTCTGAAATTTTCCAAGAAAATCTTCAAATTTTACAATTTTTCTTTCTCCTTGTTCAATTCATCAGAAATATACAAAAACCTTCAGTTCTATTAGAAAATGCCTCTAATTCTCTCTCAATTAAATTTCTAATAGTTTTCATATGCCTATGAGGTTATCTGATAAGTTTTCCTAAAGCCAGTTTAATTTCAATATATTTTTCATCAATTTTAACCAAAATATGTTATATGAAAATCGTCAGTTTTATCAGAAAATGTCTACTTTTTTAATTAAATTCTAATTTTTTGTATGCATACCATTATATCTCTGAAATTTTCCAAGAAAATCTGCAAGTTTTACATTTTTTTCCATTTACTTGCTCAATTTGATCAGAAATATACAAAAACCTTCAGTTTTATTATAAAATACCTCCACTTCCTTTCTCAATTAAAATTCTATTACTTTTCATATACCTCTCATTATATCTGATAAATTTTTCCAAGAAATATTTAATTTCAATATTTTTCCTCTTACCTTAATTTTATCCAAAATATGTTATATGAAAAACTTCAGTTCTATCAGAAAATGTCTCCCTTTCCATTTTTAGTTAAATTCTAATTTTCTTGTATGTCAATTATTATATCTCTGAAATTTTCCAAGAAAATTTTCAAATTTTATACTTTTCCTATCTAATTCCAAAATTTATCAGAAATATGCAAAACATTAAGTTTTATTAGAAAATAACTCCAATTCCTTTCTCAATTAAAATTCTAATAGTTTTCATCTGCCTACCAATGTATCTGATAAATTTTCCCAAAAAATCTTTAATTTCCATTTTTTCATCATTCCTCAATTTTATTCAAAATATGTTATACTAAAATGTTCAGTTCTATCAGAAAACGTCTCCCCTTCCTTTTTAATGGAAATTATTTCGTTTTAGTATTCCTACCATATTGTCTCTGAAATTTTCTCAGAAAATCTTCAAAGTATACATTTTTCCTTTCTAAATGCTCAATTTATCATAAATATACATAAACCTTCAATTCTATTAGAAAATGCCTCCACTCCAATACTTAATTAAAATGCTAATAATTTTCATATGCCTACCATTGTATCTGATAAATTTTCCAAAAAAATCTTTAATTTAAACACTTTACCTCTCTTTCCTCAATTTTAACCAAAATATGTTATACAAAATATGAATTTCCCTTATTTATTCAGAAATATGTTACAAAATCCTTAGTGTTATCAGAAAATGTCTCCACTTGGTTTTCAATTATGTGACAATTCTATTTGAATGCCTATATTTGTATCTGAGATTTTTCCAAAAATCATCTCCCATTTTATTAGATATCATATGTGATCCTTAATTTTATCATGCATATTTTAGATGAAAATCTTCAGTTCTATCAGAAAATATCTCCACTTCCCTTTTCAATTATATTCTAATTGTATTTGTATGCCAATCATTGTATCTGAGTTTTGTCAAATAAATCTTCATTTTTTTCAAATGTCTTATGTAATCTTCAATTTTATCCTACCTATGTTAGGTGAAAATATTCCATTCTTCATGAAAATGTCTCCTCTCCCATTTTTAATAATACTCTATTTGTATTTGTATGTCTATCCTTATATCTGAGTTTTTGTTTTCCAAAATATCTTCAATTTTATAAATTATCTTATGTTATCCTTAATTTTAACGTACATATGTTAGACGAAAATCTTCAACATATCAGTAAATATCTCTATTTCTTTTTTCAATTACATTCTAATTGTGCTTGTAAGCCTATCATTGTATCTGTGAAAATTACCTTTCATTGTATCTGAGATTTTATCAAAAAGTCTTCAATTTTATCAATTTTCCTGTTATCATCCATTTTATCATACATAAGTTAGATGTAAATCTTCAGAATTAACAAAATAATTCTCTACTTCCTTTTTTCAATTGTATTTCTAATCCTATGATTGTCTCTGAGTTTTTCTGAATAAACATTCAATTTTATCAATTATCCTATGTAATCCTCAATTTTATCATACATGTTAGATGAAAATCATCAGTTTTATTAGAAAATGTTTCCTCTTCGTTTCTCAATTTTATTCTAAATGTATTTGGATGCTTATCATTACATCTGAGTTTTTTTTCAAAATATCTTCAATTTTATAAATTATCCTGTTTTCCTCAATTTTATCACACTTACGTTAGAGGAAAATCTTCAGCATTATAGGAAAATATCTACACTTATTTTTTCAATTGCATTCTAATTTTATTTGTAAGCGTACCATTTCATCTGTGAAAATTACCACAAAAATCTTAAATTTTATCATTTCACATGCATTTCTATAATTTTATCAGAAATGTTATACAAAAATCTTCAATTTTATCATGAAATGCCTGCACTTGCTTTGCCACTTATATTCTAATTGTATGTGTATGCCATTACCTGTACATGAGATTTTATTTAAAAAATCTTCAATTTTAACAATTTTCCTGTTATCATCCATTTTATCATACATAAATAAGATATAAATCTTCAGAATTAACACAATATGTCTCCACTTCCTTTTTAAATAGTATTCTAATTGTATTTGTATGCCTATCTTTGTATCTGAGTTTTTTCTGAATAAATATTCAATTTTATCAATTATCCTATGTAATTTTCAATTTTGGCATTCATCTTAGATGGAAATCTTTAGTTCTTTACAAAAATGTGTCCTCTTCCTTCTTCAATAATACTCTAGTTGTACTTGTATGCCTATCATTGTATCTGAATTTTTGTTTTCCAAAATATCCTCAATTTTATAACATCAATGCAAAAATACTCAATAAAGTTCTTGCCAACAACACATCAAAACCATGATCAAGTAGGCTTCATCCCAGGATTACAGGGATGGTTCAATATAGAGAAATCCATCAATGTAATCCACTATATAAACAAACTAAAAGAAAAAACCACATGGTCATCTCATTAGATGCTGATAAAGCATTTGACAAAATTCAGCATCCTTTCATGCTAAAAGTCTTGGAAAGAACAGAAATTCATGGCCCATAACTAAACATAGTAAAAGCAATCTACAGCAAACCAGTAGCCAACATCAAAATAAATGGAGAGAAACTTGAAGCAATCCCACTAAAATCAAGGAATAGACAAGGCTGCCCTCTTGCTTCATATCTTTTCAATATAGTACTTGAAGTTGTAGCAAGAGTAGTTAGACAACAAAAGGAAGTCAAAGGGATACAAATTGGAAAGGAAGAAGTCAAACTATCACTATTGGCCGATGATATGATAGTATACTTAACTGACCCATAAAAACTCCACCAGAGAACTTCTACAGCTGATAAACAACTTCAGCAAAGTGGCTGGTTATAAAATTAACTCAAGCAAATCTGTAGCCTTCCTGTACTCAAAGGACAAGCAGGTTGAGAAAGAAGTTAGGGAAATGACACCCTTCACAATAGCCACAAATTATATAAAGTATTTTGGTGTGACTCTAACCAAAAAAGTGAAAGTTTTGTGTGATAAGAGCTTCAGTTCTCTGAAGAAGGAAATGGAAGAAGACCTCAGAAAATAGAAAAATCTTCCATGCTCTTGGGTTGGCAGGATTAATATAGTTAAAATGGAAATCTTGCCAAAATCAATGTACAGATTCAACGCAATCCCATCAAAATCCCAACTCAGTTCTTCATAGAGTTAGAAAGAGCAATTCTCAAACTCATCTGGAATAACAAACCCCAGGAGAGCTAAAACTATCATCAACAGTAAAAGGACTTCTGGGGGAATCAGTATCCCGGACCTCAAGCAGTACTACAGAGCAGTAGTGTTAAAAACTGCATGGTATTGGTACACTGACAGGGAGGTGGATCAATGGAATAGGATTGAAGACCCAGAATTGAACCCACACATCTATGGCCAATTGATGTTTGACAAAAGAGCTGAAAACATCCAGTTTAAAAAAGATAGCCTTTTCAACAAATGGTGCTGGCACAACTGGAGGTCAACATGCTGAAGAATAATTGATCCATACTTATTTCCTTGCACTAAGATCAACTCCCAGTGGATCAAGGACCTCCACATAAAACCAGACACACTGAAACTAATAGAAAAGAAACTGGGGAAGACCCTGGAGGACATGGGCACAGGGGAAAAGTTCCGGAACAGAACACCAATAGCTTATGCTCTAAGATCAAGAATTGACAAATGGGACCTCATAAAATTACAAAGTTTCTGTAAGGCAAAAGACACTATCAGAAGTACAAATTGGCAACCAACAAATTGGGAAAAGATCTTCACCAACCCCACATCCGACAGAGGGCTGCTATCCAATATATAGAAAGAACTCAAGAAGTTAGACCCCAGAAGAACAAATAACCCTATTAAAAATGGGGTACAAAGCTAAACAAGGAATTTTAATCAGAAGAAATTCAGATGGCTGAGAAACACCTTAAGAGATGTTCAACAACATTAGTCATCAGGGAAATGCAAATCAAAACAACCCTGAGATTCCACCTCACACCAGTCAGAATAGCTAAGATTAAAAACTCAGGACAGAACAGGTACTGGCAAGGATGTGGAGAAAGAGGAACACTGCTCCACTGTTGGTGAGATTGCAAGATGGTACAACTGCTCTGGAAATTAGTCTGGCAGTTCCTCAGAAAATTGGGCATGACCCTTCCAGAGGACCCTGTCCTACCTGGGCATATACCCAGAGGATTCCCCTGCATGCAATGGAGACACATGCTCTACTATGTTAATAGCAGATTTATTTATAATAGCCAGAAGTTGGAAGGAGCCCAGATGTCCCTCAAAAGAGGAATTGGTACAGAAAATGTGGTTTATTTATACAATGGAATACTACTCAGCAATTAAAAATGATGAATTCATGCAATTTGTAGGCAAATGGTTGGATCTGGAAAATATCATCCTATGTGAATTAACCCAATCACAAATGAACACACATGAAATGCAATCGCTGATAAGTGGATATTAATGAACTCAGAAGCTCTGAATACTCAAGGCACATTTAGCAAATCAAAAGATTCCCAAGAAGTAGGAAGGAGAGGATACTAGTCCCAATAAGACTGGATCCAGTTTTGTAGGAGAATACCAGAACAGAGAACTGGTGGGGGAGGAGGTGATTGGGGAATGGGCAGGGGGAAGAGGAATTTTGGGATAAATGGTAAAGAGGGAACTGGTAAAGGGGAAAACCTTTGGAATGTAAACAAAGAATATAGAAAATTAGAAAAAGAATAAAATTGAGAATAACAGAAGATAATTTATAGAATTAAAGATATTTTGGAAAACAAAAACTCAGATATATAAAAAACTCAGATCTGCATACAAATACAATTAAAATAATATTGAAAAGGGAAGTGGAGATATTTTCTGAATGAACTGAAGATTTTCATCTAACATATGTATGATAAAATTGCGGATTATATAGGATAACTGATAAAATTGAATATTTTTTTGAAAAAAAATCTCAAATACAATGATAGGCATCCCAATATAATTAGAATATAATTGAAAAATGATGTGGAGATATATTCTGGTAGAACTGAATATTTTAATCTAGTATATGTATGATAAAATTAAGGATTACATATGATAACATAAAATTTAAGAATTTTTTGGAAAAAATATTCAGATACAATGATAGGCATACAAATAGATTTATCACATAATTGAAAATGGAGATACTTTCTGTCAAAACTGCAGATTTCATATAACATATTTCTGATAAAATAAGTGAAATTCATAGGAAAAATTAAAAAATTGAAGTTTTTGTGGTAATTTTCACAGGTTCAATGATGGGCATACAAATACAATAAGAATGTAATTGAAAAAGGAAGTGGAGACATTTTCCTATATGCTGAAGACTTTCCTCTTACATATGTATCATAAAATTGAGGAAAACAAGATAATTAATAAAATTGTAGATTTTCTTGAAAAAAGTTCACATAATTATAAACTTACAAATACTCTTAGAATACATTTGCAAAAGAAAGACAAGACATTTTCTGATAAAACTGAATATTTTTATCTAACATATGTATGAAAAATTGAATATTACATAGGATAATTTATAAAATTGAAGATTTATTCAGAAAAAAACTCGGATACAATGGTAGGCATACAAATACAATTACAATCCCCTTGAAATAGGAAGTGGAGATATATCCTTTCGTTCTGAAGATTTACATCTAACTTATGTATGATCAAATTCATGATAACAGCAAAATTGATAAAATTGAAGTTTTTTTGAAAAAAATCTCAGAATCAATGAAAGATATACAAACACAATTAGAATATAAGTGTAAAAGAAAGTGGAGACATTTTCTGTTAAAACTGAAGTTTTTGTATAGCATTTCTGATATAATTATGGAAATTCATGTGAAAATGTTAAACTTTGAAGATTTTTGTGGTAATTTTCACAGATAGAATGGTAGGCATACAAATAAAATAATACTATAGTTGAAAAAGGAAGTGGATATATTTTCTGATAAATCTGAAGAATTTTTATAACATATATCTGATAAAATTATCGAAATTCATATGAAAAAGGTGCAATTTAAAGATTTTTGTGGTAATTTTTACAGATACAATTGTAGGCATAAAATAAAATTATAGTATAATTGGAAAATTAAATCGAGATATTTTTGGATTACAGGAAGAATTTAGTGAAACAGATTTCTTAGAAAATTATGGAAATTCATAGAAAAATGTAAAATTAGAAGATATTCTGTTGTAATTTTAAAAGATACAATGGTAGGCATAAAATGCAATTAGAATGTAATTGAAAATTGATGTGGAGACATTTTCTGTTAAAACTGAAGAACTTTATCTAACATGCATGATAAAATTGAGGATTACATAAGATAATTGAAAAAAAACAGGTTTTATTTGGAAAAAACTCTGATACAAGGGTAGGCATTCAAATATTATTATAATATAATTGGAAAAGGAAGTTGAGACATTTTCTATAAAACTAAATATTTTCATCTAACATGTATGATAAAATTGAGGATAACATAAGATAACTTATTAAATTAAAGTTTTTTTGAAAACGAAAACTCAGATACAATAATAGGCATACAAATACAATTAGAATATAATTGAAAAAGGTGGTGTAGACTTTTTTCATATAAAACTGAAGACTTTCATCTAACTTATGTAAGATAAAATTGAGAATATCTTAAATTTATTTAAAAATTGAAGAATATTTTTGAGAAAAAACCTCAGATACAAAGACAAGCATACAAATACAATTGTCACATTATTGAAAAATAAGTGGAGACATTTTTTGATAAAATTGAAGATTTCATATGACATATTTCTGATAAAATGGAAATTCAAAGGAAAAATTTAAAATTTGAAGATTTTTTGGTAATTTTTACAGGTACAATGCTGGCATACAAATACAATTAGAATATAATTGAAAAAGGAATTGGAAACATTTTCTGATAAAACTGAAGATTTTTGAACAACATTTCTGATCAAATTAGGGAAATTCATATGAAAAAGTTTAAATTTGAAGACTTGTGGTGATTTTCACAGCTACATTGGTAGGTATACAAATACAATTATAATATAATTGAAAAAGGAAGTGGATATATTTTCTGAAAAATCTGAAAAATTTCACATAAATTATTTCTGATAAAATTATGGGAATTTATGGGAAAATGTAAAATTTGAATATTTTTGTCATAATTTTTACAGATACAATTGTCGGCATACAAATAAAATTAAAATGTACTTGAAAAAGTAAGTGGAGACATTTTGTGATAAAACTGAATATATTCACGGAACATACATATGATAAAATTGAGGATTAAATAGTATAATTGATAAAATTGGAGATTTATTAGGAATAACTCAGATACAATGATAGGCATACAAATACAATTAGAATATAATTGAAAAAGGAAGTAGAGACATTTTTGTGTATAACTGAAGATTTTCATTTAACACATGTATGATAAAATTGAGGATAACCTGAGATAATTCCTAAATTTGAAGATATTTTTGGAAAAAAACCCAGATACAATGAATGATAGGCATAAATATCCAATTAGAATATAACTGAAAAAGGAAGTGGAGACATTTTCATATAAAACAGAAGATTTTTATCTAACCTGTATGATAAAATTGAGGATAATTTTTAAAAATGAAGACTGCTACTGCAATGGCTTGGAGGAACTGCGGGACAGGCTGCTCTCAGCTGCATGGGTGCATGACCAGGGGCCATGGAGATGTCCAGCTGAGCCGACGCCCTGGCCCTGGTTAGTGACGTGACCCTGGCAGATTTACTCTTCCATTTTCAATTACATTCTAATTGTATATATATGCCTATCTTTGTATCTGAGACTTTTTTTAAAATTCAATTTTATAAATTATGTTGTTATCCTGATACTTATCATACGAATAATATATGAAAATTTTTTGTTCTTTATGAAAATGTCTCCTCTTCCCTTTTCAATAATACTCTAGTGTTATTTCTATGCCTATCTTTGTATCTGAGTTTCTGTTGTCCAAATTGTCTTCAATTTTATAAATTGTCTTATGTTATCCTAAATTTTAACATACATATGTTTGATGAAAATCTTCAGTTTTATCAGAAAATGTCTCTATTTCTTTTTTCAATTTTATTCTCATTCTTTTTATAAGCCTATCATTGTATCTGTGAACATTACCACAAAAATCTTCAAATTTTACAGTTTTCCTATGAATTTCCATCATTGTATCAGATATAGGTTATGCAAACTTCTTAATTTTATCAGAAAATATCTCAACTAAATTTTTCTACTGTATTATATTATTTGTATGCCTACCATTGCATCTGTGAAAATTACCACAAAAATCTTCAAATATCAACATTTTTACATGAATTTCTATAATTTATCAGAAAAGTTATACAAAAATCTTCAGCTTTATCAGAAAATTTCTCCACTATCTTTTTCACATATATTCTAATTGTATTTGCATGCCTTTCATTGTATTTGAGATTTTAAAAAAATATCTTCAACTTTATCAATTTTCCAATGGTATCATCCATTTTATCATATATAAGTTAGATGTAAATCTTCAGAATTAGCAGAATATGTCTCTACTTCCATTTTGAATTGTATTAGAATTTTATTTGAATCTCTATCATTGCATCTGAGATTTTTTTGGAACAAATCTTCTATTTAATAAATTATCCTATATAATCCTCAATTTTATCACACATACATTAGATGAAAATCTTCAGTTTTATACAAAAATGTCTCCACTTCCTTTTTAATTATATCATAATAGTATTTGTATGCCTATCAATTTATATGAGATTTTTCTATGAAAATCTTCAAATTTATCAGTTATCCTATGTAATCCTCAATTTTATCAGACATATGTTAGAAGAAAATTTTCAGTTTTATCAGAAAATGTCTTGTCTTACTTTTCAATTGTACTCTAATAGTATTTGTAAGCTTGT
Organism: Apodemus agrarius; assembly: GCA_964023405.1. Taxonomy (NCBI): domain Eukaryota; kingdom Metazoa; phylum Chordata; class Mammalia; order Rodentia; family Muridae; genus Apodemus; species Apodemus agrarius. The sequence goes on from OZ030027.1 coordinate 16,246,594, forward strand.
CATTATATCTAAGTTTTTTTTGCAAGAAAATCTTCAATTTTACAAATTATCCTAAATTTTCCTCAATTTTGTCACACATATGTTAGAGGAAAATCTTCAGTTTTACAAGAAAATATCTCCACTTCCTTTTTCAATAACATTCTAATTGTATTTGTATGCATTGCATTGTATCTGGAAAATTACCATAAATATCTTCAATTTTTAAATTTTTCCTATGAATTTCCATTACTTTATCAGAAATATGTCATACAAAATCTTCAATTTTTTTTCAGAAAATGTCTCCACTTCCCTTTCAACTATGTGATAATTCTATTTGTATGCCTATCATTTTTTCTGAGTTTTTTTTCAAAAAAATCTTCAATTTTATCAGATATCATATGTAATCCTCAATTTTATCATGCATATTTTAGATGAACATCTGTTCTATCTTAACATATCTCCACTTCCTTTTTCAATTGCATTGTAATTATATTTGTATGAATATCATTATATTTGAGTTTTTTCAAAAAAAATCTTCAATTTTATATATTATCTTATGTTATCCTCAATTTTATCATACATATTTTAGATGAAAATCTTCAGTTTTATCTGAAAATGTCTCCACTTAGTTTTTCAATTGCATTCTAATTGTATTTCTATGCCTATAATTGTATCTTATTTTTTTCAAAAAATCATTAATTTTATATATTACCTTGTTATATCCTCAATTTATCATATGTATGTTATATAAAAATCTTCAGTATGTTATATGAAAATCTTCAGTTTTACACGAAAACGTCTCTACTTCCTCGTTCAATTATATTCTAAATGTATTTGTATGCCTATCCTTGTATCTGAATTATTTTTCAAAAAAAACTTCAATTTTATATATATCTTAAATTATCCTAAATTTTATCATACATATCTTTAGAAGAAAATCTCCAATTTTAATAGAAAATGTCTCCACTTCATTTTGCAATTACATTCTAATTTGTTTGCTTACCATTGTATCTGTGAAAATTACTATTTTTTCATTTTTCCTATGGATTTCCCTTACTTCATGAGTAATATATTATAAGAAATCTTCAGTTTTGTCAGAAAATATCTCCACTTCATTTTTAATCATGTGATAATTCTATGTGCATGCCTATCATTGTATCTGAGGTTTTTCCAAAAGAAATCTTCAATTTTATCAATTATATGTAATCCTCAATCTTATCATACATATATTAGATGAAAATCTTCAGTTTTATCAAAAAATGTCTCATCTTTCTTTTTAATTGTATTTAATAATATTTGTAAGCTTATCATTGTATGAGTTTTTTTTGCAAAAAAAGTCTTCAATTTTATAAATTATCCTGTTTTCCACAATTTTATCACACATGTGTTAGAGGAAAATCTTCAGTATTATAGGAAAATATCTTCACTTCTTTTTTCAACTGTAGTATTATTTTATTTGAATGCCTACCATTGTATCTGTGAAAATTACCACAGAAATCTTCAATTTATAAATATTTGCTATGAATTTCACTTATTTTATCAGAAATTTGCTATAGGAAATCTTTAGTTTAATCAGAAAATGTCTCCACTTCCTTTCCCATTATGTGATAATTCTATTTGTACGCCTAGCATTGTATCTGAGTTTTTCTCCAAATAATCTTCAATTTTATCAGATATCCTATGTAATCCTCAATTTTATCAAGCATATTTTAGATGAAAATTTTCAGTTCTATTATAAAAAGTCTCCACTTCCTTTTTCAATTGAATTCTAATAATATTTACATGGCTCTCATTGTTTTTGAGTTTTTTTCAAAAAATCTTTAATTTTATATATTATCTTATGTAATCCTCAATTTTATCACACATATGTTAGAGGAAAATCTTCAGTTCTTTAAGAAAATATCTTCACTTCTTTTTCAATTAAATTCTAATTGCATTTATATGCCTATCGTTGTATCTGACTTATTTTTAAAAATTTATTCTATTTTATATATTATGTTATGCTGCATCAGCTCTAATAGTTTTTGTCAGATAATCATTCTGCTGAACAGAGGTGGGAGAAACATCTTTTAGGGCTAACAGAGTCCTTACAACATAGAAGCCATAATCTTTCATTTGGCATTTTTGTAACCTCTTTTATTTCTGGTAGGCATGACCATGTAGATTTGAGAAAATAATTTATAACTCACTCTCTGAAGTATTATTACTGGCCAGTAACCTTTGTTTGGAAGCATGATGCTTTATTTAAGCCATGCTTAGTTTGAAACTAATATCCCATAAAAAAATCATTACTACAAATAGAAATATTAAGCCTTTGCCAAATACTCTAGTTCAAATCTAGTCTAAGACTGTGGATCTGGCTAGAAAATCTGCATATGAGTAGGTGCTAAGCTCAGAGCCCCCTGGACAGAAGCTTACATAGCTGCAGTCTTTTGTCTTGCTAACTCTAGTGCTTGCAGAGTCACCAGCCATCCAAATAGCCATAATAACTACTCTGGCCAGGTGTGGCTCAGACTTCAGCTCATGAAATATTAATGAGGCTATGTGAAACCTAAGGAAAGACTTACAAGTTTTAGCTTGTCTGACATTACAAGAAATAAGAGATTTTAAGTTTTACAGACAAAAGCTAGTTTACTCATAAAGACTCATTTGGTCTAAAAATGTTATTGCCCATATTTTAAGTTTCTAAGCTTGTTTCACAGGATACTCTCTATCTGGCTGATTCCACATTCCTTTGTGTGGTATGGTCATGTAAATTGTCCTTGCTTGGCTAGCTGTATCTTCTTCTATGTAAATGTCAAAACCAGGGCCTTAAAAAGAGGCAGTTCACTACTAGAGAAAGAATCTCTGGCTTAGGCAGGAATCTCTGGCTAAGGCAGAATCTCTAGCTTAGGTAGGGAACTCTAGCTTAAGGATCTCTATCTTAGGCAGGTATGGCTCAGGATTTTTTAGCTCATAACCTAAGGATGCTAATTATGCTTGCTTAGCATGTCACATTTTTTAGTATGTAATTGTCTGATGCTCAAGTAGGGGGCTTTAAACAGGGCTCCTTACTAGAGAAAATACAGATTTTTCCACAATGTAAAGTATCCTGCGTGTGTCTTCAATTCTCACTGATTTGTACCTTCCTGACCCACAAATCATGGTCTCACCTGCAACCGAAGCTCCCACGAGGAGCTATGGCTTTCAGCAATATTATGTTTTCCTCATTTTTATCATACATATATTAAATGAAAATCTTCAGTTTTACATGAAAATGTCTCCATGTCTTTTTTATATATATTCTAATTTTATTTTTAGGCCTATCATTGTATCTGAGTTTTGCCCAAATAAATCAATTTTATCAATTGCCCTAAAATCCTTGATTTTATCATACATATGTTAGATCAAAATCTTCAGTTTTATCAGAAAATGTCTCCACTTCATTTTTCAATTGTATTCTAATTGTATTCCTATGCCTATCATTGTATTTGAGCTTTATCCCAAAACCCTCAATGTTATCAGTTTTCACATGTAACCCTCAATTTTATCATACATGTTAGATTAATTCTTCAATTCTACCAGGAAATATCTCTACTTCCTTCTCAATTATATTCTAATTTTATTTGTTTGCCTATCATTTTATCTGAATTTTTTTCAAAATATTTTCAATTTCATAAATTATCTTATGATATTCTCAATTTATCATATGTATATAAAATCTTCAGTTTTGTATGAAAATGTCTCTACTTCTCCTTCAATTATCTTCTAAATGTATTTGTCTGCCTATCATTGTATCTGAGTTTTTTTCAAATAAAACTTCAATTTTATCAATTATCCTGTGTAATCCTCAATTTTGTCATACATATCTTAGATGAAAATCTTCAGTTCATTATGAAAATGATTCCTCTCCCTTTTTCAATAATACTTTAGTTGTATTTGTATACCTATCCTTTTATCTGAGTATCCACTTCATTTTTCTTTTTTTCTTTGCTCGTTTTTTGTTGTTTTTTTCAAGACAGGGTTTCTCTGTGTAGCCCTGGCTGTCCTGGAATTCACTTTGTAGAACAGGCTTACCTCAAACTTAGAAATCTGCCCGCCTCTGCTTCCCAAGTGCTGGGATTAAAGGCATGTGCCACCACTGCCCAGTGCACTTCATTTTTGGATTACATTCTAATTATTTTCTATACCTATCATTTTATCTGAGAAAATTACCACAAAAATTTTCAATTTTTAATTTTTTATGAATTTTCCTTACTTTATCAGTAATATGTTATATAAAACCTTCAGTTTTGTCAGAAAATGTCTCCACATCATTTTCAATTATGTGAAAAATCTATTTGTATGCCTATCATTGTATCTGAGATTTTACCAAAAAACTTCAATTTTAACAGTCATCATATGTAATCCTCAATTTTATGATACATATGTTAGATTAAAATCTTCAGGTCTACCAGAAAATATCTCTACTTCCTTTTTCAATTATATTCTAATTATATTTGGATGCTATTATTGTATCTGAATTTTTTTTCAAAAAAATCTTCAATTATTATCCGTTATCCTATGTAATCCTCTATTTTATCATGCATATTTTAGATGAAAATCTTCAGTTCTATCAGAAAATCTCCACTTCCCTTTTAAATTATATTCTAAATGTATTTGTATGATGATCATTGTTTTTGAGTTTTTCCAAATAAATCTTCAATTTTATCAATAATTTTATCTAATCTGCTATTTTATCATACATATGTAGATGAAAACTTTTAGTTGTTTAAAAAAATCTCTCCTCTTCCTTTTTCAATAATACTCTATTTGTATTTGTATACCTATCATTTAATCTGAGTTTTTGTTTTCCAATATATCTTCAATTTTGCAAATTATCTTATATTATCCCCAATTTTAACATACATATGGTAGAAGAAAATGTTCAGTTTTATCAGTATTCCAATGTTGTCCCTCAAAGGAGGAATGGATACAGACAATGTGTTATATTTATATAATGCAATACTACTCAGCAATTAAAAGTAATGAATTCATTCAATTTGTAGGCAAATGGTTGGATCTGGAAAATATTATCCTAAGTGAGTTAAACCAATTACAAAAGACTACACATGAAATGTAATCACTAATAAGTGGATATTAATGAGTCCAGAAGCTCTGAATACTCAAGGCAAAATTAGCAAATCAAAACATTCCCAAGAAGAAGGAATGAGAGGACACTGGTCCAGAAAAGACAGATTCCAGTCTTACAGGAGAGTACCAGAACAGAGAAAGGGTTTGGGGGTGATTGGGGAATGCATGGGGGGGAAGACTTATGGGACACATGGTGAGGGGGGAACTGGGAAAGGGGAAAACCTTTGGGATATTCTTTTGTAAACAAAGAATATAGAAAATAAACTTTAAAAAAATGCAGGAAAACACAAACAAACTAGTGAAGGAATTGAGCAAAACCATCCAGGACCTAAATACAGAGGTAGAAACAACTAAGAAATCACAAAGGGAGACAACATTGGAGATAGAAATCCTTGGGAAAAAATCAGGGGTCGTAGAAGCAAATTACAACAACAGAAGACAAGACATAGAAATAAGAATCTCAGATGATGAAGATACCATAGAAACCATTGACTCCACAGTCAAAGAAAATGCAAAATGCAAAAGGCCTGTAACCCAAAACATCCAGGAAATTCAGGACACAATGAGAAGACCAAACTTAAGGATTATAGGCATAGATGAGTTTGAAGATCTACAATTTAAAGGGTCAGCAAATATCTTCAACAAAATTATGGAAGAAAACTTCCCTAACCTAAAGAGAGGTATGCCCATGAATATTTAAGGAGCATACAGAACTCCAAGCGGACTGAACCAGAACAGTTTCAAAATAATCAAAACCCCAAATGTACTAAACAAAGAAAGAATATTAAAGACAGTAAGAGAAAAAGGCCAAGTAACATATAATGGGAGACCTATCAGAATCTCACCAGATTTCTCACCATAGACCATGAAAGCTAGAAGATCCTGGGCAGATCTCATGCAGACTCTAAGAGATCACAAATGTCAGCCAAACTACTATACCAAGGAAAACTCTCAATCAGCAAAGATGGAGAAACCAAAATATTCCATATGGAAACCAAATTTACACAATATATTTCCACAAACCCAGCTCTACAAAGGGTAATAGTAGGGAAACTCCAATACAAGGAGGGAAACTACACCCTGGAAAAAGCAAGATAGTAACTTTCTTCCATCAAACTGAAAAGAAGTTAACCTCTCACAAACAAAAATAACATAAAAAATGACAGGAAGAAATATTCACGATTCCTTAATATCTCTTAACATCAATGGACTCAATTCCCCAGTAAAAAGACAAAGACTAATAGACTGGATACAAAAACAGGACCTACATTTTGCTGCATACAGGAAACAAACCTCAGGGTCAAAGACAAACACTACATTAGAGTAAAAGGCTGGAAAAAATTTACCAGCAAATGGTCTCAGGAAACGTGCTGGAATAGTCATTTTAATATCAGATAAAATTGACTTTCAACATACAATCATCCAAAGAGAAAAATTAGGTCACTTCTTGCTGGTCAAGGGAAAAATCCACGAAGAAGAACTCAAAATTCTAAACATCTGTGCTCCAAATGCAAGGGCACCCTCATTCATAAAAGAAACTTTACTAAAGCTCAAAGCACACATTGTACCTAACAATAATTGTGGTGGACTTCAACACTTCACTATCCTCCATGGACCAATCAGGGAAAACAGAAACTAAACAGGGACACAGGGAAACTTATTGAAGCTTTGGACCAATTGGATTATACACACACACACACACACACACACACACACACACACATATATATATATGTGTGTGTGTATATATATGTATATATATATATATATATATATATATATATATACATATATATATATATATAAAACATTTTATCCTAAAGCAAAAATTATACCTTTTTCTCAGCACCTCATGGTACCTTCTCCAAAATCGACCATGTCATTGGTCACAAGACAGACCTCAACAAATATAAGAAGATCGAACTAATCCCATGCCTCCTATTGGGTCACCATTGAGTAAGAGTGGTCTTCAATAGCAACAAAAACAGCAGAATATCCAGATACACTTGGAGGCTGAACAATAGTCTATTCGACGATACCTCAGTCAAGGAAGAAATAAAGAAAGAAATCAAAGACTTTTTAGAATTTAATGAAAATGAAGGCACAACATACCCAAATCTATGGGACCCTACATCTGACAGAGGGATAATATCCAATGTGTACAAAGAACTCAATAAGTTAGACCCCAGAAAAGCAAATAGCCATATCAAATATGGGGTACAGAGATAAATAAATACTTTCCGCCTGAAGAACATCGGATGGCTGAGAAACTCCTTACGAAATGTTCGACATCATTAGTCATCAGGCAAATGCAAATCATAACAACCATGAGATTTCACCTCACACCAGTCAGATGGCTAAGATTAAAAACTCAGGAAACAGCAGGTGTTGGTGAGGATGTGGAGAAAGAGTAACATTCCTCCACTGCTGCTGGGATGTCAAGCTGGTACACCACTCTGGAAATCAGTCTTGCTGTTCCTGAGATAACTGGGCACGATACTTCTAGAGGACACTGCCATAACACTCCTGGGCATATACCCAGAAGAATGCCCAGCATTCAATATGGATACACGTTCTACTATGTTCACAGCAGCCTTATTTATAATAACCAGAAGCTAGAAAGAACCCAGATGCCTCTCAATGGAGGAATGGATACAAAAAGTGTGGTATATATACACAATGGAGTACTATTCAGCCATTAGAAACAATGAATTCATGAAATTCTTAGACAAATGGATGGAGGTGGAGAACATCATACTAAGTGATGTAACAGAGTCTCAAAAGAATACACATGATAGGCACTCACTGATAAGTGGATATTAGCCTAGAATCTTGGAACACCAAAGACACAATCCACATACCAAATTTTGTCCGACAAGTAGGAAGGAGTGGACCCTTGGTCTGGAAAGGCACAATGCATCAGTGTATGGGAATACCAGAGCAGGGAAGAGCTAAGGGGTGGATGCGGGAACAGGGGGAGGGAAAAGGGCATTGTGAGCTTTGGGGGGTGGGGAAACAGGAAAAGGGAATTGAAATGTAAATAAAGAATATATCCAATAAAAAAAGAAATCAGAAAAAAACCCTTCATTTCTACCAGAAAATATTTCCCATTCCCTTTTCAATTATATTCTAATTATATTTGGACGCCGATCATTGTATCTGAATTTTTTTCAAAAAAATTTCTTCACTTTTTTCAGTTATTCTATATACTCCTCAATTTTATCATGTATATTTTAGATGAAAAATATCAGTTCTCTCACAAAATATCCCCACTTCCCTTATCAATTATATTCTCATTGTATTTGTATGCAGATCATTGCATCTGAGATTTTTTCCAAATAAATCTTCAATTTTACCAATTATCTTATGTAATTCTCAATTTTGTCATGCATAAGTTAGATGAAAATCTTCAGTTCTATCAGATAATATCTCCTTGTCCTTTTTCAATCATGCTCTAGTTGTAGTTGTATTCCTATCCTCATATCTGAGTTTTTTCCAAAATATCTTCTATTTTATAAATTATATTGTGTTATCCTCAACATTAACATATATTTGTTGGAAGAAAATCTTTAGTTTTATCAAAAAATCTCTCTATTTACTTTTTCAATTACATGCTAATTGTGTTTGTAAGCCTATCATTGTATCTGTGAAATTTACCACAAAAATCTTCAAATGTTACAATTTTCCTATGAATTTCCATAATTTTATCAGACATATGTTTTGCAAAATTGTTCAGATTTATCAGAAAATATCTCCACTTCCTTTTTGAACTGTATTATCTTATTTGTATGTCTACTATTGCATCTGTGAAAATTACCATACAAATCTTCAAATATTAACATTTTCACATGAATTTCCTTAATTTTCTCAGAAATATTATACAAAAATCTTCAGCTTTATCAGAAAATGTGGCCACTTTATTTTTCACTGATATTCTAATTGTATTTGTATGCCTTTCATTGTATCTATGATTTTATCAAAAAATCTTCAATTTTATCAATTTTCCTCTGTTATCATCCATTTTTTCATACATAAGTTAGATGTAAATTTTCAGAATTAACAGAATATGACTCAACTTCCTTTTTCAATTGTGCTCTAATTGTATTTGTATGCCTATCATTGTATCTGAGTTTTTTCTGAATAAATCTTCAATTTTATCAATTATCCTATATAATCCTCAATTTTATCATACATATGTTAGATAAAAATCTTCAGTTTTATCAGAAAATGCCCCCTTCCTTTTTTACTTGTATTCTAATTGTATTTGTATGCTTATGATTGCATCTGAGTTCTTATTTTAAAAAAATCTTTAATTTTGTAAGTTATATTAAGTTACCCTCAGTTTTATAATACATATGTTAGAGGAAAATCTTCAGTTTTATAGGAAAATGCCTACGGTTCTTTATTTCAATGACATTCTATTTGTATTTGTATGTGTACCATTGTATGTATGAAAATTACCACAACAATCTTCAAATTTAAAATTTTTCCTATGATTTTTCCTTATTTTATATGAAATATGTCATATGAAATCTTCAGTTTTAATAAAAAAATATCTCCAATTCCTTTTTCAATTATGTGATTATTGAATTTGTATGCCTATCATTGTATCTGAGATTTTTGAAGATAATCTTTTTTATCCATTATCCTATGTAAATCCTCAATTTTATTATATATATGTTATATGAAAATCTTCAGTTCTATCATAAAATGTGGCCACTTCCTTTTTCAATTGTATTCTAATTGTATTTGTATGCCTATCATTGTATCTGAGTTTTCTTTTCAAAATAAACTTCAGTTTGACAAATTATCTTATGTTATCCTCAATTTTATTATGCTTATGTTAGATGAAAATCTTTAGTTTTAAACAAAAAATTTTCCACCTCGTTTTTCAATTTTATTCTAATTGGTATTTGTAGACCTATAAGTGTATCTGAGGCATTTTATAAATAAATGAAGGTTTTTGATTATTTCAAATCATATTGAGCAAGTAAATGAAAAAAATGTAAAATTTGAAGATTTTCTTGGAAAATTTCAGAGATATAATGGTATGCATACAAAAAATTTAGAATTTAATTAAAAAATAAGTGGACATTTTCTGATAAAACTGATGATTTTCATATAACATATTTTGGTTTAAATTGATGAAAGACAGGGGAAATATTGAAATCAAAGGTTTTTTGTTAAATTTTAACTGATACAAATGTAGGCATATGAAGATTATTAGAATTTTAATTGAGAAATGAATTAGAGGTATTTTCTAATAGAACTGAAGGTTTTTGTATGTTGTACTAAATTGGGCAAAGAGAAAGAAAAATTGTAAAATTTGAAGATTGTCTTTGAAAATTTCAGAGATATAATGGTAAGCATACAAAAAGTAAAATTTAATTATAAAAGGAGGCAGAGACATTTTCTGATAGAACTGAATATATTCATATAACATATTTTTGGGAAAATTGAGGAAAGAGGAATATATTGAAATGAAAGGTTTTTGGAAAAATTTATCACATACAATAGAAGGCATATGAAAACTATTACAATTTTAATTGAGAAAGAATTGGAGGAATTTTCTAATAGAACTGAAGGTTTTTTGAAATTTCTGATAAATTTTACAATTAGGTAGAAAAATATAAAATTTGAGTATTTTCATGGCAAATTTCAGAGATATAATGGTAGATATACAAACAAATTAGAATTTAATTAAAAAAGGAAGTTGACATGTTTTCTGATAGAACTGAAGATTTTCGTAGAACGTATTTTGGTTTAAATTGAGGAAAAACAGGGAAAATACTGAAATTAAAGACTTTTGGGGAAAATTTATCATATACTCTGGTAAGCATATGAAAAGTATAAGAATTTTAATTGAGAAAGGAAGTGGAGACATTTTCTAATAGAACTGAAGATTTTTGTATATTTCAGATAAATTTAGAAAGTAGATTGAAAAAATGTAAAATTTGAAGATTTTCTTGGGAAATTTCAGATATACTGGTAGGCATACAAAACATTAGAATTTAATTTAAATATAAGTGTAGACATTTTCTGTTGTAACTGAAGTTTTTCGTATTAACTTATTTTGGTTTAAATGTAGGAAAGACCAGAAAAAATAGTGAAATTAAAGATATTTTGGGAAAATTGGTCAGATACCCTTGTATGAATATGAAAACTATTAGACTTGTACTCGAGAAAGGAAGAGGATGCAATTTCTAATAGAACAGTATGTTTTTATATACTTACAAAAAATTGATTGATTAAGAAAAATGTAAAATTTGAAGATTTTTTGAAAATTTCTGAGATATAATATTATGCATACAAACAAAATTAAAATACATATTTTGGTTAAATTTGAGGAAATTGAGGATTACATAGGATAACTGATAAAATTGAAGATTTTCTTAAAAAATCTCAAATAAAATGATAGGCATCCAAATACAATTAGAATGAAATCAAAACGGGACGTGGAGATACATCCTGTTAATTCTGAAAATTTACATTAATTCAAAATTAACTTATGTATGATAAATAGATGATAACATGAAAATTGATAAAATTGAAGATTATTTTGATAAAATCTCAGATACAATGAAAGGAATTCGTATTATAATACAAGTGAAGAAAAAGTGGAGACATTTTCTGATAATACTGAAGATTTTGTATATCATTTCTGATACAATTATGGAAATTCATGTGAAAATGTTAAAATTTGAAGATTTTGTGGGAATTTTCATAGACACAATGGTAGGCATACAAATAAATAATAATATATTTGAAAAAGGAAGTGAAGTCATTTTCTGTTGAATATGAAGAATTTTGCACAACATATATCTGATAAAATTATGGAAATTCATAGGAAAACTGTAAAATTTTAGATTTTTGTGGTAATTTTCACAGATACAATGATAGGCTTACAAACACAATAAGAATGTAATTAAAAAAATAGAGATATTTTCTGATAAAACTGAAGATTTTCATCTAACCTATGTATGTTAAAATTGAGGATAACATAAGATATTTCATATAATTGAATATAGTTTGTAAAACAAAAACTTAAAAGTACAGGCATACAAATACAACTAGAGTATTATTGAGAAAGAAACAGGAGACATTTTCATAAAATGCTGAAGATTTTCATCTAATATTTGTATGATAAAACTGAGGATTACATAAGATAATTGATAAAATTGAAGATTTATTTGGAAAAATATCAGATAGATTGATCAGCATACAAATGCAATTAGAATATAATTGAAAAGGGAAGTGGAGGCATTTGATGAAAAAAGTGAAGATTTTCATCTAACATGTGCATGATAAAATTGAGGATTACATGAGAAAATTGAAGAATTTTTGGAAAAAATCTCAGTTAAATGATAGGCATACAAATAGAATTATCATATAATTGAAAAGGAAGTGGAGACATTATCTGATAAAAATAAAGATTTCATACAACATATTTCTGATAAAGAGAAATTCATAGGAAAATTTCAAAATTGAAGATTTTTGTGGCAATTTTCACAGATGTATGCATACAAATAGAATTAGAATTCAATTGAAAAAAAAGTTGAGACATTTTCCTGTAGTACTGAAAAATTTCCTCTAACATATGTATGATAAAATTGAGGATAATTTAAGATAATTCATAAGATTGAAGATGCTTTTGAAAAAAAAACCCGGATGCAATGATAAGCATACAAATTTAATTAGAATACAATTGAAAAGGGAAGAAGAAACATTTTCTGATAAAAGTGAAGATTTTTACTGAACAAATGTATGACAATATTGAGGATTACATAGGATATTTTATAAAATTGAAGTTTTAATAAGAAAAATACTCGGATAAAATGCATACAATACAATTAGAATACTATTGAAAAAAGTGGAGACATATTCTGTTAATTCTGAAAATTTATATCTAACTTATATATGATACAATGGATGATAACAGAAAAATTGATAAAATTGAAGAATTTTTGATAAAATCTCAGCTACAATGAAAGGCATACAAATATAAGATAATTTATAAACATAAGATAATTTATAAAATTGAAGATATTTTGGAAAAAAACCTCAGATACAATTATAGGCATCCAAATATAATTAGAATATAATTGAAAAAGAAAGTGGAGATATTTTCTGGTAGAACTGAAGATTTTAATCTAACATAGTTATAATAAAATTGAGGATTAGAGATGCTAACTGATAAAATTGAATATTTTTTTGGAAAAAACTCAGACACACCGATAGACATACAAATAGAATTATCACATAATTGAAAATGAAGTGCAGATATTTACTGACAAAACTGAAGGTTTCATATAACATTTTTTGATAAAGTTAGGGAAATTTATAGGAAAAACTTAATAATTCAGAATTTTTGTTTTAATTTTCACAGATATAATGGTTGGCATACTGACACATGTAGAATGTAATTATAAAATGAAGTGGAGACATTTTGGTTTAAAATTGAATAATTTCCTCTAACATATGTGTGATGAAATTGAGGATAACTGAAGATAATTTATAAAATTGAAGATTTTTTTGAAAAAAAAAACCCTCAAATACAATGAAAGGCACACAAATATTTTAAGAATATAATTGAAAGAGGAGGTAGAGATATTTTTGTATACAACTGAAGATTTTCATTTAACATACGTATGATAAATTGAGGATATCATAAGGTAATTTATAAAATTAAAGATTTTTTGGATAAATCTCATATACAATGATAGGCATAGAAAGACAACTAGAATACACTTGAAAAAATGAAGTAGATACATTTTCTGATAAAACGGAAGATTTTCATCTAACATATTTATGATAAAAGAGGATTACTAGGATAATTGATAAAATTGTAGACTATTTGCACAAAAGTCAGATACAATGATAGGCACAAAAACACACAGAATATAACTAAGTCAGACGTGAATTTAAAAAAAAAACTAAGATATCATGATAGGTATTTAAATACAATTAGAATGTAATTGAAAAAGGAATTAGACACATTTTTAAAAAGAACTGAAGATTTTCATCTAACAAATATATGGTATAATTGAGGATAACCTAGATAATGTAAGAAATTGAAGATTTTTTGAAAAGAATACAAATACAATGATAGCTATACAAATATAATTAGAATTCAATTTTAAAAGGATGTGGAGATACTTTATGATAGAACTGAAGATTTTCATCTAAAATATGCATGATAAAATTGAGGATTCATAGAATATCTGATAAAATTGAAGATATTTTTTGGGAAAAATACTCAGATACAATGATATCCATACAAATACAGTTATAATAAAGTTGCAAAAGGAAGTGGAGACATACTCATTAATTCTGAAGATTTTCATCTAACTAATATATGATAAAAACAATAAAATTTGAAGATTTTTGTGGTAATTTTCACAGAATAGAAATTTTATATTAATAAATTTTATATTAATAATAAATATTAATAAATTTTATATTAATAATAGAGACATTTTCTGATAAAACTGAAGGCTTTCATGTATGACCAAACCTGCTCAGTCAGTCACCAGGTTTTCTAGCGCAGGAGTGAGGATTGGAAAGAAAGACAATTAGACAAAACTGCACTTATGACCCCAGTCCATTCTGAGACTGAAGGGTACGTTTAATAATTTTCAACCCCCTTTTATACCAGTTTAATTACATGCAGGTATCAAGGTCAAAACCAGTACAAAGAGGAACAAACAAGACAACATACACAAAATTGTCCAAGGGTATGTAAGGATTACCAAAATACCTGAGCCTACTTCCTTGGCCAAACCCAGGATCTTGCCTGAGGCTTGTTCTCTTGTTCCACCCTAAGATAAAAATTCCTGCCTTAATCTACTTCCCTATTATGCCTCAATGTCAGATTCCCCCTTGAGCCCGTGTCTTTGGTCAATGTCAAGTTCCTGTCGGGCACCATGACACCCAAATAAGGCTCTCCAAACATCTAACATATGTATATTAAAATGAAGGATAACATAAAATAATTTATAAAATTGAAGATATTTTGGAAGAGAAAAACTCAAATACAAGGATAGGTATACCAATACAAGTAGAGTATTATTGAAAAAGGAAGAAGAGTAATTTTTGTAAAGATCTGAAGATTTTCCTCTAAAATATGTATAATAAATTTGAGGATTACATAGCATAACTAATAAAATTGAACTTTTTTTGAAAAAACTCAGATACAATGATAGGCATACAAATATAATTAGAATATAATTAAAAATGGAAGTGGAGATATTTTCTGATAGAACTGAAGATTTTAATCTAAAATATGTATAATAAAATTGAGGTTTGCATATGAAAACTGCAAAATTGATGATTTATTTGGAAAACACTCAGATACAATGATAGGCATACATATAGCATTATCAAATAAGTAAAAATAAAGTGGAGACATTTTTTAACAAAACTGAGGATTTCATATAACATATTACTGATAAAGTAATGGAAATTCATATGTAATATTTAAAAATTGAAAATTTTTGTGGTAATTTTCTAAATACAATGATAGGCATATAAATACAATTACAATGTAATTGAAAAAGGAAGTGAAGACATTGTCATTTATATTGAAGATTTTCCTCTAACATATGTATGATAAAATTGAGGAAAACATAAGATAAATTATAAAATTTAAGATGTTTTAGAAAAAAAACTCAGACATTATTATGAGAGGCATACAAATACATTTAGAATATAATTGAAGGAGGAAGTGGAGACATTTTCATATAAAACTTAATATTTTCATATAACATACGTATGATAAATTGATGAGATCATAAGGTAATTTATAAATTTAAAGATTATTTTTGGAAAAATACTCAGAAATAATGATAGGTGCAGAAATACAACTAGAATACAATTGAAAAACAAAGTGAACGCATTTTTTGATAAAACTGAAGATTTTCATCTAACATATGTAGAGAAAATAGAGGATAACTAGGGAATTGATAAAATTGAAGATTCATTTGGACAAAATTCAGATACAATGATAGGCATAAAAATAAAACTAGAATATAACTAAAACAGATGTGGAGACATTTCCATATAAAACTGAAGATTTTCATCTAATATATATTTGAAACAAGTGAGTATAACATAGCATAATTTATAAAATTGAATATTTAAAAAAATAAGATACTATTATAGGCATATAAATACAGTTAGAATGTAATTGAAAAAGGATCAGAGATATTTTTGGAAAGAACTGAAGATTTTCATCTAACATATGTATGATAAAATTGAGGATTACATAGAATAACAGATAAAATTGAAGTTGTTCTTAGAAAAAACCTCAAATACAATGATAGCCATACAAATATAATTAGAATTCAATTGAAAAAGGAAGTGGAGACATTTTATGATAGCACTGACAATTTTCATTCTAAAATGTGCAAGATAAAATTGAAGATTTTTTTTGGAAAAAATATCAGATACAATGGTAGGCATACAAATAGAATTATCACATAATTGAAAAGGATGTGGAGACATTTTCTGATAAAACTAAAGATTTTGTATAACATATTTCTGATAAAGTAAGGGAAATTCATTGGAAAAATTTAAAAATTGAAAATTTTTGTGGTAATTTTCACAGATACAATGGTATGCATAAAAAATTCAATTAGAATGTAATTGAAAAATGTAGTGGAGACATTTTGTTTTTATAAAACTGAAGATATTCCTCTAAGATATGATTCATAAAATTGAGGAAAAGTTAGCATAATTTAAAAAATTATAGATTTTTTTTTGCAAAAACACTCAGATACAACGATAAGCTTACAAATACTATTAGAATACAATTCAAAAAGGAAGATGAGACATTTTCTCCTAAAACTGAAGATTTTCATCTAACATATGTATGATAAAATTGAGGATTACATAGGGTAACTGATAAAATTGAAGATTTTCTTAGAAAAATCTCAGATTCTATCATAGGCAAACAAATACAATTAGAATATAATTGAAAAAGGAGGTGGAAACATTTTGTATAAAACTGAAGATTTTCATCTAACACATATATGATCAAATTGAGGATAATATAATTTTTAAGCTGAAGATTTTTTTTGAAAAAGAAAACTCAGATACAATGATGGGCATACAGATACAATTAGAATACAATTCAAAAAGGAACTGGACACATTTTGTGATAGAACTGAAGGTTTTCTTCTAAAGTATGTACGATTAATTTGATGATTACATAGGATATAACTGATAAAATTGAAGATTTTCTTGGAAAAATCCCAAATAAAATGATAGGCATACAAATAGAATTATCACATAATTGAAAAAGGAAGTGGAGATATTTTCTGATAAAACTGAAGATTTTATATAACATATTTCTGATAAAGTAAGGGAAATTCATAGGAAAAGATTTTTGAAGCTTTTTTTGAAAAAAAACTCAGATACAATGATAGGCATACAAATAGAATTATCACATAAAAAGGAAGAGGACACATTTTCTTCTAAAATGAAAGATTTTGTTTCACCTATTTCTTATAAAATAAGGGAAATTCATCGAAAGTTAAAAAATTGAAGGTTTTTGTGGATATTTTCACAGATACAATGGTATGCATACAAATCCAATTACACTGTAATAGAAAAAGGAAGTGAAGACATTTTCCTATAAAACTAATGATTTTCCTCTAACATATGTGTGATAAGTTGAGGAAAACTCAAGATAATTCATAAAAATGATTTTTTTTGAAAATAATCTCTGATACAATGGTACGCTTACAAACACTATTATTATATATTTGCAAAAGGAAGATGAGACATTATAAAACTGAAGATTCTTATCTAATATATGAATGATAAAATTGAGGATTGCATAGGGCAATATATAAAATTGAAGATTTATTTGGAAGAAAACTCGCATAAAATAATAGGCATACAAATACAATTAGAATACATTTTAAAAATCGTGGAGACATATGCCATTAATTCTGAAGATTTACATCTATCTTATGTATGATAAAATGGATAATAGCAAAATTGATAATATTGAAGATATTTTTGATAAAATCTCAGATAAAATGAAAGGCATACAATTACAAGTAGAATATCAGTGAAAAAGAAAGTGGAGATATTTTCTGATAAAACAGAAGATTTTTGTATACCATTTCTGAAAATATTATGGAAAATCATGCGAGAATGTTAAAATTTGAAGAATTTTGTGGACATTTTCACAGATACAAGAATAGCCATAGAAATACAACTAGATATAATTTAGAAAGGAAGAGGAGACATTTTCATAAAGAACTGAAGATTTTCATCTAACATATGTATGATAACCTTGAGAATTATATAAGATAATTGATAAAATTGTAAGTTTATTTAGAAAAAAATCTCAGATACAATGATTGGCACACAAATACCATTGGAATATAATTGAAAAGGTAAGTGGAGATATTTTCTGATAGAACTGAAGATAATTATCTAAAAGATGCACGATAAAATTGAGGATTACATCAGATAACTGATAAAATTGAGATTTTTTTAAAAAAATCTCAGATAGACTTATAGGCATCCAAATATAATTAGAATATAATTGAAAAAGGAAGTGGAGATATTGACTGGTAGAACTGCAGATTTTAACCTAACATATGTATGATTAAAATTGAGGATTACATATGATAACTGATAAAATTGAAGATATTTTTGGAAAAAAACTCAGATACAATGACAAGCATACAAATAAAATTATCACATAATTGAAAATAAAATGGGCACATTTTCTGACAAAACTGAAGATTTCGCATAACATATTTCATATAAAATAAGTAAAAATCATAGGAAAAATTTAAAAATTGAAGATTTTTGTGACAATTTTCACAGATACAATGGTGCACATACAAATACAATTAAAATGTTATTGAAAAAAAGAATTGGATATATTTTCCTATAAAACTGAAGATTTTCCTCTAACATATGTAAGATAAAATTGAGGATTACATAGGTTAATTGAAAAAAATGAAGATTTATTCAGGAAAAATCTCGGATACAATTGTAGGCAAACAAATACAATTAAAATATATTTGAAAAAGGAAGAGGAGACATATTCTGTTAATTCTGAAGATTTACATCTAACTTATGTGTGATAAAATGGATGAAACCATAGGAAACTTGATAAAATTGATGATTTTTTGATAAAATCTCAATTACAATGAAAGGCATAAAAATACAATTAGCATATAAGTGAAAAAGGAAGTGGAGACATTTTCTGATAAAACTGAAGATTTTTGTATAACATTTCTGATAAAATTATGGAAATTCATGTGAAAATGTTAAAATTTGAAAATTTTTGTGGTAATTTTCACAGACACAATGGTAGGTATCTGAATAATATAATCATATAGTTGAAAAAGGAAGTGGAGATATTTTCTGATAAATCTGAGGAATTTTGTCTAACATATATCTGATAAAATTATGGAAATTCATTGAAAAATTATAAAATTTCAAGATTATTGTGGTAATGTTCACAGATACAATGATAGCCTTACACACACAATTAGAATGTAATTGAAAAAAGAAATAGAGACATTTTCTGATAAAACTGAAGATTTTCATCTAAACTATGTATGTTGAAATTGAGGATAATATGAGATAATTTATGAAATTGAAAATATTTTGGTAAACAAAAACTCAGATACAAGGATAGGCATACAAATACAACTAGAGTATTATTGAAAAAGTTAGAAGAATCATTTTCATAAAGAACTGAAGATTTTCATCTAAAATATGCATGATAAAATTGAGGATTATATAGGATAACTGATAAAATAGTATTTTTTTTTTGGAAAAAACCTCAGATACAAAGATAGGCATCCAAATATAATTATCACATAATTGAAAAGAAAGTGGAGACATTTTCAGATAAAACTAAAGATTTTGTATGACATATTTCAGTAAGGTAAGGGGCATTAAAAGTAAAAATTTAAAAATTGAAATTTTTGTGGCAGTTTTCACAGATACAATTGCATAAATACAAATCCAATTAGAATGTAATTGAAAAAGGAAGAGGAGACATTTTCCTATGAAACTGAAGATTTACCTCTAACATATGTGTGATAAAATTGAGGAAAACTTAGGATAATTTATAAAATTGAAGATTCTTTTTTGCAAAGAAACCTCAGATACATTGGTAAGCTTACAAATACTATTAGAATACAATTGAAAAAGGAAGATGAGACATTTTCTGATAAAACTGAAGATTTTCATCTAACATATGCATGATAAAATTGAGGATTACATAGGATAATTGATAAAATTGAATATTCTCCTATAAAAATCTCAGATAAAATGATAGGCATACAAATATAATTAGAATATAATTAAAATAGGAGGTGGGGACATTTTTGTATAAAACTGAAGATTTTCATCTAACATATGTATGAAAAAATTGAGGATAACATGATAATTTTAAAAATTGAAGATTTTTTTAATAAAGAAAACTCATATATAATGATAGGCATACAAATACAATTAGAATACAATTGACAAAGGAAGACGAGACACTTTCTTACAAAACTAAAGATTTTCATCTAACATGTATGATAAAATTGAGGATTACATAGGATAACTCATAAAATTGAAGATTTTCTTAGAAAAATCTAAGATACAATGATAGGAATACAAATACAATTATCACATAATTCAAAAAGGAAGTAGAGACATTTTCTGATAAAACTGTAAATTTTGTATTACATATTTCCATGTAAAATAAAGGGAATTCAGAGAAAAATTTTAAAAATTGAAAATTTTTTGTTAATTTTCACAGATAAAATGGTACACATACTAAAACAATTAGAATGTAATTGCAAAAAGAAGTGGAGACTTTTTCCTATAAAACTGAAGATATTCCTCTAACACATGCAAGATAACATTGAGGATAACAAGATAATTTATTATTATTTTTTATTGGATATATTCTATATTTACAATTCATTTCCCTTTTTCTGGTTCCCCACCCCCAAAGGTCCCACATGCCCTTTTCCCTCCCCCTGCTCCCTCATCCTCTCCCTCCCAACTCACTGTTCTTGTACTCCCCCACACTGATGTTTTGGTCCATTCTAGCACCAGTGTCCACTCCTTTCTTCTTGTGAGACATCACTTGATATGTGATTTATGTCTTTGGTGTTCCAAGATTCTAGGCTAATATCCACTTATCAGTGACTGTATACCATGGGTATTCTTTTGAGACTGGGTCACCTCACTTAGTATGATGTTCTCCATCTCCATCCATTTCTCTAAGAAGATTTTCAGTTTTATCAGAAAATGTCTCCACTTCCTTTTTCACTTATATGCTAATTGTATTTTTATGCCTTTCATTGTAATTGAGATTTTATCAAAAAATCATCAAT
Organism: Apodemus agrarius; assembly: GCA_964023405.1. NCBI lineage: Eukaryota > Metazoa > Chordata > Mammalia > Rodentia > Muridae > Apodemus > Apodemus agrarius. The sequence goes on from OZ030027.1 coordinate 16,268,055, forward strand.
TTTATCAAGTTTCCTATGGTTTCATCCATTTTATCACACATAAGTTAGATGTAAATCTTCAGAATTAACAGAATATGTCTCCATTTCCTTTTTCAAATATATTCTAATTGTATTTGTTTGCCTACAATTGTATCCGAGATTTTTCCTGAATAAATCTTCATTTTTTTCAATTAACCTATGTAATCCTCAATTTTATCTTACATATGTTAGAGGAAAATCTTCAGTTTTATAGGAAAATATAACCAATTCTTTTTTTCAATAACATTTTAATTGTATTTGTATGTGCACCATTGTATCTGTGAAAATTGTCACAAAAATCTTCAATTTTTAAATTTTTCCTATGATTTTTACTTATTTTATATGAAATATAAAACTAAAGATTTTGTATAACATATATCTGATAAAGTACAGGAAATCCATAGGAAAAATTAAAAAATTGAAGATTTCACTGCTTGTTTTCACAGATACAATGGTATGCATGCAAATACAATTAAAATGTAATTGTAAAAGGATGTGGAGATATTTTCCTATAAATCTGAATATTATAAGGTAATTTATAAAATTAAAGATTTTTTTTTAAAAAATTCAGATACAATGAGAAGCATAAAAATACAATTAGAATACAATTGAAAAATGAAGTGGAGACAATTTCCAATAAAACTGAAGATTTTTCATCTAACATATGTATAATAAAATTGAGAATAACAGGCTAAATAATAAAATTTAAATTTATTCAAATAAACTAGAATAGAATTATAGGCATACAAATAGAATTAGAATACAATTGAAAAATAAGTGGAGCAAATTCTGATAATTCTGAGGAATTTCATCTAACTTATATATGATAAAGTGGATGATAACATAGGAAAATTGATAAAATTGAAGTTTTTTCTGATAAAATCTCACATAAAATGAAAGGCATACAAATATAATTAAAATATAAATGAACAAGAATGGGGAGACATTTTCTGATAAAACTGAAGTTTTCTGTGTAACATTTCCGATAAAATTTTGGAAATTCATGTGAAAATGTTAAATTTGAAGATTTTTGTGGTAATTTTCATAAATACAATGGTAGGCATACAAATAATATAATAATATAGGTGAAAAATGAAGTGGAGATATTTTCTGACAAATCTGAATTTTGCAAAACATATATCTGATAAAATGGTTGAAATTCATAGGAAACTGTAAAAGTTGAAGGTATTTTTGGTAATTTTCACAGATACAATGATAGGCTTACAAATGCAATTAGAATGTACTTGAAAAAAGAAATAGAGACATTTTCTGTTAAACCTGAAGATTTTTATCTAACATATGTGTGTTAAAATTGAGGATAACATAAGGTAATTAATAAAATTTAAGATAATTTGGAAAACAAAAACTCAGATACAAAGATAGGCTTAAAAATACCACTAGAGTATTATAACTTAGGAAAATTGATAAAATTGAAGATTTTTTTGGTAATATCTCAGATACAATGAAAGGCATACAAATACAATTGAAATATAAGTGCAAAAGAAAGTAGAGACATTTTCTGATAAATCTGGAGTTTTTTGCATAAACTTCTGATAAAATTATAGAAAATCATGTGAAAATGTTAAAATTTGAAGATATTTGTGGTAATTTTCACAGATACAATGGTAGGCATACAATTAAAATAATAATATAGTTGAAAAGGAAGTAAAGATATTTTCTGATGAATCTGAAGAAGTTTGCATATCATATATCTGATAAAATGTTGGAAATTTATAGGAAAACTAAAATTTGAAGATTTTTGTGGTAATTTTCACAGATACAATGATAGGCTTACAAATACAATTAGAATGTAATTGAAAAAAGTAATAGAGATATTTTCTGAAAAAAGTCAAAATTTTCATCTAGCATATGTATGTTAAAATTGAGGATAACAAAAATTAATTTATAAAATTGAAGATATTTTGGAAAATAAAAACTTAGATATAAGGATAGACATACTAAAACCACTAGAGTATTATTGAAAAAGAAAGGTGAGACATTTGCATAAAGATCTAAAGATTTTCCTCTAATATATATATGATAAAATTGAGGATTACATAAGATAATTGATAAAATTAAAGATTTATTTAGAAAAAATCAGATATAATGTTCAGCATACTAATAAATTCAGCATATAAATGAAAAGGTAAGTAGAGCTATTTTCTGATAGAACTGAAGATTTTCATCTAAAATATGCATGACAAAATTGAGGATTACATAGGGTAAATGATAAAATTGAATTTTTTTAAAAAAAACTCAGATACAAGGATAGGCATTCAAATATAATTAGAGTATAATTGAAAAAGGAAGTGGACATATTTTCTGGTAGAACTGAAAATTTTAATATAATGTATATATGATACAATTGAGGATTACATATGATAACTGATAAAATTGATTTTTTTTGGAAAAAGCTCAGATACACTTATAGGCATACAAATAGAATTACCACAAAATTGAAAATGAAGTGGAGATATTTTCTGACAAAACTGAATATTTCCTATAATATAATTCTGATAAAGTAAGGGAAATTCATAGGAAAAAATTAAAAATTGAAGATTTTTGTCATACTTTTCACAGAAACGATGGTAGGCATACAAATACAATGAGAATGTAATCCAAAAATGAAGTGGCGACATTTTCCTATATGACTGAAAATTTTCCTCTAACATATGTGTGATAAAATTGAGGAAAACTTAGGATAATTTATAAAATTGATGAATTTTTAGCAAAAAAACCTCAGGTACAATGATCAGCTTACAAATACTCTTAGAATTCAATTTAAAAAGGAAGATGAAACATTTTCTGATAAAAGTGAAGATTTTCATCTAACATATGTATGATAAAATTGAGGATTACTTAAAGTAACTGATGAAATTGAAGCTTCTCTTAGAAAAATCTCAGATACAATGATAGGCATACAAATACAATTAGGATAGAATTGAAAAAGCAGATGGAGACATTTTTGTATAAAACTGAAGATTTTCATCTAACATATGGAGTATAAAATTGAGGAAAAGATGAGATAATTCTTAAAACTGAAGATTTCTTTGACAAACAAGACGCAGATACAATGATAGGCAATGAAATACAATTACAAAACAATTGAAATATTAACTGGACATACTATCTGATAGAACTGAAGGTTTTCATCAAACATATGTATGATAAACTTGAGGATAACATAGGATAACTGATAAAATTGAAGATTTTTTTGGAAAAATCTCAGATGCAATGATGGGCATACAAATACAATTATCACTTAAGTGAAAAACAAAGTGGAGACATTTTCTGATAGAAATGATTTCATATAACATATTTCATATAAAGTAAGGAAAATTCATAGGAAAATTTTCAAAATTGTAGATTTTTGTAGTAATTTTCACAGATACAATGGAATGCATACAAACACAATTAGGATGTAATTGAAAAACTAAGTGGAGACATTGTCCTATAAAACTGAATAATTTCCTATAATATATGTATGATAAAATTGAGGATAACTTAGCATAATTTATAAAATTGAAGATTTTTTTGAAAAAAAAACTCAGATACAATGATAAGCATACAAATACTATTAGAATATATTTGCAAAAGGATGATATGTCATATTCTCATAAAACTGAAGATTTTCATCTGACATATGTATGATAAAATTGAGGATTCCATAGGATAATAGATAAAATTGAAGATTTATATGGAAAAAACTTGTGTACAATGATAGGCATACAAATACATTTAGAATACAATTGAAAAAGGAAGTGGAGACATATACTGTTAATTCGGAAGATTTACATCTGACTCATGTATGATAAAATGGATAACATAGGAAAATTGGTAAAATTGAAGATTTTTTTGATAAAATCTCAGCTACAATGAAAGGAATAGAAATACACTTAGAATATCAGTGAAAAAGAAAGGGGAGACGCTTTCTGATAAAACTGAAAATTTTTATATAACATTTATGATAAAGTTATGGAAATTCATGTGAAAATGTTAAAATTTGAACATTTTTTGTGGTAATTTCAACAGATACAAGGTCAGGCATACAAATAAATAATAATATAGTTAAAAAAGCAACTGGAGTTCTTTTCTAACAAACCAGAAGTATTTTGCATAACATATATGTGATAAAATTATGGAAATTCATAGGAAAACTGTAAAATTTGAAGATTTTTGTGGTGATTTTCACAGATACAATAAATGGCTTACAAACACAATTAGAATGTAATTGAAAAAGAAATAGAGACAATTTCTGATAAAACTGAAGACTTTTATCTAACATATGTATGTTAAAATTGAGGATAACATAAGATAATTTATAAAATTGAAGATATTTTCGAAAACAAAAACTAAGATACAAAGATAGGCATAGTACTACCACTAGAGTATTATTGAAAAAGGAAGAGGAGACATTTGCATAAAGATATTTTCTGATAAATCTGAAGTATTGTGCATACATGTATCTGACAAAATTATGGAAATCCATAAGAATACTCTAAAATTTGAAGATTTTTGTGGTAATTTTCACATATACAATGATAGGCACAATTAGAATGTAATTGAAAAAAGGAATAGAGACATTGTCTGATAAAACTGAAAATTTTCATCTAACATATGTATTTTAAAATTGAGGATGACATACGATAATTGATAAAACTGCAGATATTTTGGAAAACAAAACTCAGATTCAAGGATAAGAATACAAACACAACTAGAGTATTATTGAAATAGGAAGAGGGCTGCCATCTTGCCTCAGGGCACTACAGACAGCTGGCAGCTGGGGCCAGGTTCGTGGACAGAGTCCTAGTCTAACATTGACTATCCCATCAGGCTCTTGCCTGCACCTAGAGCCTGATCAGCTCGGCAGGAAGTCTGTGCACTGACATCTAGGTGGCTGTCACCGAATGCTGGGGGCCAGCTTGCTCGGCTTGTTGCAGAGGCCACCATCTTGCCTTGGGTCACTGCAGACAGCTGGCAGTTGGGGCCAGGTGCATGGACAGAGTCCGAGTCTAACATCGACTACCCCATCAGGCACTTGCCTGCACCCAGAGCCAGATCATCTCAGCGGGCGGTCTCTGCGCCCATCCCCTCGAGCACCAACTTGCATGGGGGGTCTGTGCCTAGAGTACAGAGGAGGCCAACATCCTGCTTGGGGCACCACAGACAGCTAACCTGACAGAGCCCTGTGGACTGAGAGCACCACCATTTAGGCTCCAGCAGTCCAACAAGGGAAGCTCAGGTCCTTCAGGTAATCCTGTGGTTAGACAGAGCCATGAGACCCGCCATGATCTTGGAGCTGGTGGCCTGACCAGGTCACCATAGAGAACCAACAGAGGAGCCCAAGTCACCATAAAAATCTAACAGATGAGCCCAGATTGGTGGGAAAAAATCTGACTCTTAGGAGCTGGCAACTAGGCAGGCCAGGAGGAGACAGCAGGATGACACATCCATCATCAAGTCCGGAGGAGACTTGGGTCTGGCCCAGCAGAGCTGAGGAGGCAATTCAGAGCCCAGTAGCAGAAACCATCCTCTCTCTACCTCAGGAGCACAGATTCCCTATGCAACAGCAGCACCAGATGCCAGGCTCACAGGAGCTTCAAACACCAACCAGTAACAACCAGACCAACTAACTCCAGAGATAAACAGATGGCAAAAGGCAAATGTAGGAACCTTACTAACAAAAATCAAGGCAATATGGCAGCTTCTGAACCCAGTTCACCAACAACAGGAAGTCCTGGATACCACAACACACCAGAAAAATAAGAGTTGGATTTAAAAGCACTGGTCATGATGCTGCTAGAGGAACACAAAAAAGACGTAAATAAATCTCAAAGAAATGGAGGGGAACATGAATAGGGTAGAAGCCACTACAATGCAAACACAGAAACTGCTTAACGAATTCCAGGAGAATATGGATCAATCGAGAGAAGACAATAAAGAGGAAATGAAAAAAAATAACCTAAAGAAATACAGGAGAACTTGGGACAATAGGTAGAAGTCATGAAAGAGGAAACACAAAAATCTCTTAAAGAATTGCAAGAAAACACAATCAAAGAAGTGAAGGAACTGAGCAAAACCATCCAGTATCTAAATACAGAGGTAGAAACAACTAAGAAATCAAAAAGGGAGACAAATTTGGAGATAGAAAATCATTGGAAGAAATCAGGGGCTGTAGATGTAAATATCAAAAACAGAATACAAGAGAGAAGAATCTCAGATGCTGAAGATACCATCTTCACATTGACTCCACAGTGAAAGAAAATGCAAAATGCAAAAGGCTTGTAACCCAAAATATCCAGGAAATCAAGGACACATTGAGAAGACCAAACCTAAGGATTAAAGGGACAGATGAGAGTGAAGATTTACAATTTAAAGGGCCAGCAAATGTCTTCAACAAAATAGTGGAAGAAAACTTCCCTAACCTAAAGAGAGAGATGCCCATGAATATACACAAGCCTACAGAACTCCAAACAGACTGGACCAGAACAAAAATACCTCCTGTCACATAATAATCAAAACCCCAAACATACTAAACAAAGAAGGAATATTGAAGGCAGTAAGAGGAAAAGGCCAAGTAACATATAAAGGAAGACCTATCAGAATCACACCAGACTACTCACCAGAGACCATGAATGCTAGAAGATCCTGGGCAGATCTCATGCAGATTCTAAGAGAACACAAATGTCATCCAAGACTACAATACCCAGCAAAACTCTCAATCAACATAGATGGAGAAATCAAAATATTCTCTGACAAGGCCAAATGTACACAATATCTTTCTACAAACCCAGCCCTACAAAAGGATAATAGGAGGAAAACTCTAATACAAGGAGGGGAAACTACACCGTGGAAAAAGTAAGATAGAAGCCTTCTCTCATCAAATTCAAAAGAAGAAAACTACTCAAAAACAAAAATGGCATCCAAAATGATAGAATAAGATAATCACTATTCCTTAATATTTCTTAACATAATGGAATCAATTCCCTAATAAAAAGACATAGACTAACAAACTGGATATGGAAATAGGACCATACATTTTACTGCATACAGGAAACACACTTCAGGGTCAAAGACAAACAGTACCTTAGAGTAAAAGCCTGGAAGAAAATTTTACAAGCAAATGGTCTCAGGAAACAAGCAGGAATAGCCATTCTAATATCAGATAAAATTGACTTTCAACCTAAAGTCATCAAAAGATGCATAGGTCACTTCTTGCAGGTCAAAGGAAAAATCCACCAAGAAGAACTCACAATTCTAAATATCTATGCTCCCAATGCAAGGGCACCATCATTCATAAAAGAAAATTTACTAAAGCTCAAAGCACACATTGCACCTAACACAATCATTGTAGGTGAATGCAACACTACACTCTCCTCAATGTACTGATCAGGAAAACAGACAGTAAACAGTGACACAGGGAATGATATTGAAGCTTTGGTTCAATTGGATTTATATATATATATATATATATATATATATATATATATATATATATATATATATATATATATATATATATATATATATATAACATTTCATCCTAAAGCAAAAGAATATAATTTTCTCAGCACCTCATGGTACATTCTCCAAAATAGACCATGTAATTGGTCACAAGACAGGCCTCAAAAAATGTAGGAAGATCAAACATTAGTCCCTTGCCTCCTATCAGATCACCATGGAATAAGAGTTGTCTTCAATAACAACATAAACAGAAAATCCATATACACATGGAGACTGAACAATATTCTACACAATGATACCTAAATCAAGGAAGAAATAAAGAAAGAAATCAAAGACATTTTAGAATTTAATGAAAATGAAGGCACAACATACCCAAATCTACGGGACAGAATGAAAGCAGTGCGAAGAAAAAAACTCAGCCCTTAGTGCCTCCAAAAAGAAACAGGAGAGAGCATATACTAGCAACTTAACTGCACAGCTGAAAACTCTGGAACAAAAAGAAGTTATTTTACCCAGTAGGAGTAGAAGACAGGAAATCATCAAACTAAGGGTTGAAATCAATCAAAATGAAACAAAGAGAACCATACAAAGAATCAACCAAACCAGTAGCTGGTTCTTAGAGAAAATCAACAAGATAGATAAACCCTTATCTAGATTTACCACAGAGACACATAGACAGTATCTGAATTAACAAAATTAGAAAAGAAAAGGAGATATAACAGCAGAAACTGAGGAAATTAAAAAGATCATCAGATCCTACTTCAAAAGTCTATACTCAACAAAACAGGAGAATCTGGAGGGAATGGACAATTTCCTAGACAGATACCAAATACCAAACTTAAATCAGGATCAAATAAATAATCTAAACAGTCCCAAAACCCCAAAAGAAATAGAAGAGGTATTAGAAAGTCTTTCAACCAAAAAAGCACACGACCAGTTGGTTTTAGTGCAGAATTCTATCACACCTTCAAAGAAGACTTAATACCAATACTCTTCAAACTATTCCACAAAACAGAAACAGAAGGAACACTACCCAACTCATTCTATGAAGCCACAATTACGCTGATATCAAAACCACACAAAGATCCAACTAAGAAATAGAACTTCAGACCAATTTCCCTTATGAACATTGATGCAAAAATACTCAATAAAATTCTTGCTAACCAAATCCAAGAACACATCAAAATGATCATTCACCATAATCAAGTTTTCTTCATCCTAGGGATGCAGGGATGGACTTATATATGGAAATCCATCAACGTAATCCACTACATAAACAAATTCGATGAAAAAATCACGTGGTCATCTCATTGGATGCTGAAAAAGCATTTGACAAAATTCAGCATCCTTTCATGCTAAAAGTCTTGGAAAGAACAGGAATTCAAGGCTCATACCTAAACATAGTAAAAGCAATTTACAGCAAACCAGTAGCCAACATCAAAATAAAGAGTGAAAATTGAAGCAATCCCACTAAAATCAGGGACTAGACAAGGCTAGCCCCTCTCACCATATCTTTTCAATGTAGTACTTGAGGTACTAGTTAGAGGAATTCAAAAACATAAGGAAGTCAAAGGGATACAAATTGGAAAAGAAGAAGTCAAACTATCACTATTCACAGATGATATGAAAATATACTTAAGTGACCCAAAAAACTCCACCAGAGAACTCCTACAGCTGATAAACAACTTCAGCAAAGTGGCTGTATAAAATCAAATCAAGCAAATCAGTACCCTTCTAATACTCAAAGGATAAGCAGGCTGAGAAAGAAATTTGGGAAATTGCACCCTTCACAATAGCCATAAACAACATAACGTATCTTGGTGTGACTCTAACCAAACAAGTGAAATATTTATATGACAAAAACTTCAGGTTTCTGAAGAAGGAAATGGAAGAAGAACCCAGAAAGTAGAAAAATCTTCTAAGCTCATGGGTTGGCAGGATTAATGTATTTAAAATGGCAATCTTGCCAAAAGCAATATAGAGATTCAAAGCAATCTGCAACAAATCCCAAAACAGTTATTCATAGAGTTAGAAAGATAAATTCTAAATTCCTCTGGAATAACAAAAAACACAGAAGAGCTAAAACTATCATTAACAGTAACAGAACTTCTGGGGGAAGCAGTATCCTGGACCTCAAGCAATACTACAGAGCAGTAGTGTTAAAAAACTGCATGGTATTGGTACAGTGACAGGGAGGTGGATCAATGGAATAGGATTGAAGACCCAGAATTGAACCATACATCTATGGCCAATTGATCTTCAACAAAGGAGCTGAAAACATCCAGTGGAAAAAAGATAGCTTTGTCAACAAATGGTGCTGGCTCAACTGGAGGTCAACATGCAGAAGAATGAGAATTGATCCACTCTTATTTCCTTGTACTAAGCTCAACTCCAAGTGGATCAAGGACCTCCACATAAATCCAGACATACTAAAACTAATAGAAAAGAAACTGGGGAAGACCCTTGAGGACATTGGCTCAGGGGAAAAATTCAAAAACAGAACACCAATATCTTATGCTCTAAGATCAAGAATAGACAAATGGGACCTAATAAAATTACAAAGTTTCTGTAAGGCAAAAGACACTGTCAAATGGACAAATCGGCAATCAACAAATTGATAAAAGATCTTCACCAACCCTACATCAGACGGAAGGCTAATATCCAATGTATACAAAGAACTCAAGAAGTTACACCACAGAAAACCAATTAACCCTATCAAAAAATGGGGTACAGAGCGAAATAAAGACTTTTCACCAGAAGAAATTCGGGTGGCTGAGAAACACCTTAAAACATGTTCAACATCATTAGTCATTAGAGAAACGCAACTCAAAACAACCCTGAGATTTCACCTCACAACAGTCAGAATGGCTAAAACTCAGGAAACACCAGGTGTTGGCGAGGATGTTGAGAAAGAGGAACACTCCTCCACTACTGCTGGGATTGCATGCTGGTACAACCTATCTGGTAATCTGTCTGGCAGTTCCCCAGCCAGAAGCTGAAAAGAATCCAGATGTCCCTCAATGGAGGAATGGATACAAATAAATGTGGTATATATACACAATGGAGTACTATTCAGCCATTAGAAACAATGAATTCATGAAATTCTTAGAGAAATGGATGGAGCTGGAAAACATCATACTAAGTGAGGTAACCAAGTCTCAAAAGAATACCCCTGGTATGCACTCACTGATAAGTGGACCTTACCCTAGAATCTTGGGACACCAAAGACACAATCCACATACCAAATGATGTACAACATGAAGGAAGGAGTGGACCCTAATTCTGTAAAACTCAAAGGATCAGTATAGGGGAATACCAGAAGAGAGAAGTGGGAAGGGATGGATGGGGGAACTGGGGGAGGGAAAAGGGCATGTGGGACCTTTGGGGGGGCAGGCAACCAAGAAGAGGGAAATGAAATGTAAATATAGAATATATCTAATAAAAATTTTAAATGTAATAAAGGAAAAGAAAAAGGAAGAGGATACATTTTTTTAGAGAACTGAAGATTTTCAAATAACATGTATGATAAAATTGAGGATTACATAAGATAATTGATAAAATTGAAGATTTATTTGGAATAATACTCAGATACTATGATCTGCATTCAAATACAATTAGAATATAATTGAAAAGGGAAGTGATGGTATTTTCTGATAGAACTGAAGATGTTCATCTACAATATGCATGATAAAATTGAGGATTACATAGGATAACAGATAAAATTTTAGATAGATTTGAAAAAAAAACTCAGATACAATGATGGGCATCCAAATATATTTGGAACATAATTGAAAAAAGAAGTGGAGATATTTTCTGGTGCAACTGAAGATTTTAATCTAACATGTGTGTGATGAAATTTAGCATTACATAGGATAAGAGGTAAAATTGAAGATTTTTTTTTCAAAAAAGCTCAGACTCAATGATAGGCATACAATTAGAACTATCACACAATTGAAAAAACTTTCAATTTCTAAATTGCCTTAAGTTTTCCTCAATTTGGTCTATATATGTTAGAGGAATATCTTCAGATTTATAGACAACTGTCTTCACTTCCTTTTTCAATTACATTCTAATTGTATTTGTATGCCTATAATTGTATCTGAGATTTTTCTAAGAAAATCTTCAATTTTATCAGTTATCCTATGTAATCCTCAATTTTATCATACATATGTAAGATGAAAATCTTCAATTCTGTCAGAAAATGTGTCCAATTCCTTTTTCAATAGTATTCTTTTTTGTCATTAGGAAGTTCCTTTCTTTTCTTCTTTTGTAAATTATTTTAATATTTTCTATATTCTTTGTTTACATTCCAAAGGTTTTCCCCTTTCCCAGTTCCTCCCTCATCATATGTCCCAAAAGTCCTCTTCCCCTGCACATTCCCCATTCACCCACCACCACCACCACCATTTCTCTATTCTGGTACTCTCCTACAAAAATGGATTCTCTCCTTTCAGGATCAGGATCATCTCCTTCCTTCTTCTTAGGAATCTTTTGATTTGCTAATTGTGCCTTGAGTATTCAGAGCTTCTGGACTCTATTCTATCCACTTATAAGTGATTGCATTTCATGTGTATTCTTTTGTGATTGGGTTAGCTCACTTAGGATGATATTTTCCAGATCCAACCATTTGCCTACAAATTACATGAATTCATTATTTTTAATTGCTGACTAGTATTCCATTGTGTAAGTATACCACATTTTCTGTATCCATTCCTCCTATGAGGGCCATCTGGACTCTTTCCAAATTCTGGCTATTATAAATAAGGCTGCTATGAACATAGTGGAGCATTTGTCTCTATTGCATGCAGGGGAATCCTCTGGGTATATACCCAGAAGTGGTCTGACAGGGTCCTCTGAAAGTGTCCTGCCCAATTTTCAGAGGATCTGCCAGAGTGATTCCAGAGTGGTTGTACCATCTTTCAATCCCACCTACAGTGGAGCAGTGTTCCTCTTTCTCCACATCCTTGCCAGCACCTGTTGGCTCTTGAGTTTTTAATCTTAGCCATTCTGACTGGTGTGAGGTGGAATCTCAGGGTTGTTTTGATTTGCATTTCCCAGATGACTAATGATGTTGAACATCTCTTAAGGTGTTTCTCTGCCATCCGAATTTCTTCTGGGGAAAATTCTTTGTTTAGCTCTGTACACCGTTTTTAATAGGGTTATTTGTGTTCTGGGGTCTAACTTCTTGACTTTGTATATATTGGATATACTCCTCTGTCAGATGTGGGGTTCATGAAGATATTTTCCCAATTCGTTGGTTGCTGTTTTGTCCTTCTGATGGTGTCCTTTGCCTTACAGAAACTGTAATTTTTGAGGTCACATTTGTAAATTCTTGATCTTAGAGCATAAGCTATTGGTGTTCTGTTCAGGAACATTTCCCCTGTGCCCATGTCCTCCAGGGTTTTCCCCAGTTTCTTTTCTAATAGTTTCAGTGTGTCTGGTTTTATGTGGAGGTCCTTGATCCACTTGCAGTTGATCTTAATACAAAGAGATAAGTGTGGGCCAATTCGCATTCTCCTGCATGTTGACCTCCAGTTGAAAAAGCACCATTTGTTGAGAGGGTATCTTTTTCCACTGGATGGTTATAGCTTTTTTATCAAAGATCAAGTGACCATAACTCTGTGGGTTCCTTTCTGTGTCTTCAATTCTATTCCATTGATCTATTTGCCTGCCACTGTACCAATACCATGCAGTTTTTAACACAATAGCTCTGTAGTTCTTCTTGAGTTCGGGGATATTCATTCCCCCAGAAGTCCTTTTATTGTTGAGAATACTTTTAGCTATCTTGGGTTTTTAGTTACTCCAGATGAATTTGAGAATTGCTTTTTCTAGATCTATGAAGAATTGAATTGGGATTTTGATGGGGATTGCATTGAATCTGTAGATTGCTTTTGGCAAGATGGCCATTTTTATGATATTGATCTTGCCAATCCAAGAGCATGAAATATTTTTCCATCTTCTGTGATTTTCTTGGATTACTTTTTTCAAGGACTTGAAGTTCCTGTCATACATATCTTTCACTTGTTTGGTTACAGTCACACCAAGACCCTTTATATTGTTTGCGACTAGTGGGAAGGGTATTATTTCTCTAATTCTTTCTCAGCCTGCTTAATCTTTGAGTATAGGAAGGCTACTCATTTGCTTAAGTTGATTTTGTAATCAGCCACTTTGCTGAACTTGTTTATTAGCTGTAGGAGTTCTCTTGTGGAGTTTTTTGGGTCACTTAAGTATACCATCTTATCATCTGCCAATAGTTAGTTTTTCTTCTTCCTTTCCAATTTGTATCCCTTTGACTTCCTTATGTTGTCGAATTTTTCTTGCTAGAACTTCAAGTACTATATTGAAAAGGTATGGACAGATTGGGCAGCCTTGTCTAGTCCTTGATTTTAGTGGGACTGTTTCAGTTTCTATCCATTTAGTTTGATGTTGTCTACTGGTTTGCTGTAGATTGCTTTTACTATGTTTAGGTATGGGCCTTGAATTCCTGTTCTTTCCAAGACTTTTAGCATGAAAGGATGCTGAATTTTGACAAATGCTCTTTCAGCATCTAATGAACTGATCATATATCTTTTTTTCTTTGAGTTTGTTTATGTAGTGGATTGGATTGATGGATTCCCATATATTGAACCATCCCTGCATCCCAGGGATGAAGTCTACTTGATCATGGTGGATGATTATTTTGATGTGTTCTTGGATTCAGTTGGCAAGAATTATATTTAGTATTTTTTGCATGGATATTCATAAGGGGAATTGCTTTGTAGTTCTCTTTCTTTGTTGTATCTTTGTGTGGTTTTGGTATCAGTGCAATTGTGGCTTCATAGAATGAGTTGGGCAGTGTTCCTTTTGTTTCTATTTTGTGAAATATTTGACGATTAGTTGTGTTAGGTCTTCTTTGAAGTTCTGATCGAATTCGGCACTAAAACCATCTGGTCCCGTACTTTTTGGTTTGAAGACTTTCTATAAACCCTTCTATTTCTGTAGGGGTTATAGGATTGTTTAGCTGATCTAATTGATCATGATTTAATTTTGGTATTTGGTATTTGTCCAGGAAATTGTCCATTTCCTCCAGATTCTTCAGGTGTGTTGAGGAAAGGCTTTTGTATTTTTTTGAATTTCCTCAGTTTCTGTTGTTATATCTCCCTTTTCATTCTAATTTTGTTAATTTGGATACTGTCTCTGTGCCCATGTTAGTCTGACTAAGGGTTTATCTATCATTTGATTTTCACAAAGAACCAGCTTCTGGTTTTGTTGAATCTTTGTATGGTCCTATTTGTTCTACTTGATTGATTTCAGCCCTTAGATTGATGATTTACTGTCTTCTACTCCTCCTGGGTGAATTAGCTTCTTTTTGTTCCAGGGTTTTCAAGTGTGCCATTAAGCTGCTAGTGCATGCTCTCTTCAGTTTCTTTTTGGAGAAATTCACAGCTATGTATTTTCCTCTTAGCACTGCTTTCATTGTATCCCATAGATTTGGGTCGGTTGTGCCTTCATTTTCATTGAATTCTAAAATGTCTTTGATTTCTTTCTTTATTTCTTCCTTAACCAAGTTGTCATTGAGTAGAGTATTGTTCAGTTTACATGTGTATGTGGGCTTTCTGTTGTTTATCTTGCTATTAAAGACCACTTTTACTCCATACTGATCTGAAAGGAGGCATGGAATTACTTAGAACTTTGTATTTGTTGAGGTCTATCATGTGACCAATTATATGATTGATTTTGGCGAAGGTACCATGAGGTGCTGGGAAAAGGTATATTCTTTTGCTTTAGGATTAAATGTACTATATATATCTGTTAAATCCAATTGGTCTAAAGCTTCAATTAGTTTCCCTGTGTCCCTGTTTAGTTTCTGTTTTCCTGATCATTGAGGAGAGTGGAGTATTGATTATTGCTTCATGTCATTTTTGATGTTTTTTTTTTAATTTGATAGATTTTCTTCTCTTGGGTTTGTTGACAAAAGGTTACTATATTGCTTTTTCCATGGTGTAGTTTCCCTCCTTGTATTGGTGATTTCTCCCTATTATCCTTTGTAGGACTGGCTGGGTTTGTGGAAGGATATTGTGTAAATTTGGTTTTGTTGTGGCTATCTTGGTTTCTCCCTCTATGGTGATTGAGAGTTTTGCTGGGTATAGTAGTTTTAGCTGGCATTTGTGTTCTCTTAGTGTCTACATTAGCTCTGCCCAGGATTTTCTAGCTCATGGTTTCTGGTGAGACATCTGTTCTAATTCCTATAGGTCTTCCTTTATGTGTTACTTGGCTATGAGCAAAAGCCTGGCAGGTTTCCACCCGAGCAATGTTAGTCTTGGATTAATTCTGCATACCCCAGCCCATCTGTTGGATCTTTATGGTGACATAGAGGCAAGATGGAAAATTCACAAAAAATCTCAAATTTTATTAATTATCCTATGTAACTCTCAATTTTATCATGCATATTATAGATGAAAATCATCAGTTCTATCATAAAATATCTCCATTTCCTTTTCAATTGAATTCAAATTATATTTACATGACTATCATTGTATTTAACTCTTCTTTTTCAAAAAAAATTTAATTTTATAGATTATCTTATGTTATCCTCACTTTTATCAGACATATGTTAGATGAAAATCTTCAATTTTAACAGAAAATGTCTCCACTTCGTTTTTCAATTGTATTCTAATTGTATTTCTATGCCTATCATTATATCTGAGTTTTTTCCAAAAAATCTTTAATATTATGGATTACTTATGATATCCAAATTTATCATGCATATGTTACATGAAAATCTTCAGTTTTATAAAAATATATAAATTTTTGTATAAAAATTTATATTTTTATACAAAATTTTCCCCTTTAATTATAATCTAAATGTTTTTCTTTGCTTATCATTGTACCTGAGATTTTTTTATAGATTTTCTATGAATTTTTAATTTATCCTCAATTTTATCATAGATATTTTAGAGGAAAATCTTCATTTTTAAATAAAAATGCCTCCACTTCATTTTAAGATTACATTCTAATTGTATTTGTATGCCTACTATTGTATCTCTGAAAATTACCATCTAACATATGTATGAGAAAATAGAGGATTACTAGGGTAAGTGATAAAATTGAAGATTTAGTTGGAAAAAACTCAGATACAATGATAGGTATAAAAATAAAATTAGAATATAAGTAACACAGACATGGAGACATTTTCATATAAAACTGAAGATTTCATCTAACTTATATATGACAAAATTGAGGATAACATAAGATAATGTATAAAATTGAAGATTTTTTTTGAAAAAACTCAAATACAATGATATCCATACAAATATAAATAGAATCCAATTTAGAAGTACAATGGAGACATTTTATGATAGAACTGATGATTTTCATCTAAAATATGCATGATAAAATTGAGGATTACATAGGATATCTCTTAATATTGAAGATTTTTTTTTGGAAAAAACTCAGCTACAATGAAAGGCATTCAAATACTATTCTCACATAATTGGAAAGAAGTGGAGACATTTTCTGATAAAACTAAGGATTTCTTATATTTCTGAAAAAGTAAGGGAAATTCATAGGAAAAATTTAAAAATTGAAGCTATTTGTGGTAATTTTCACAGATATAATGTTATACATACAAATACAATTGGAATGTAATTCAAAAAGGAAGTGGAGACATTTTTCTATATATCTGAAGATTTTCCTTTAACAAATGTGTGACAAAATTGAGGAAAACTTAGGGTAATTTATAAAATAGAAGATTTTTTTTTGTAAAAAACAGAGAATCAATATTAAACTTACAAATATTATTAGAAAACAAGTACAAAGGAAGACAAGGCATATTCGGACAAAACTGAAGATTTTCATCTAACATACATAAAATAAAATGGAGGATTGCATAGGATAACTGATAATATTGACGATTTTCTTATAAAAATCTCAGAAACAATGATAGGCCTATAAATACAATTAGAATATAATTGAAAATCGAATTGGAGACATATTTGTTTAAAACTAAAGATTTTTATCTAACATATATATGATAAAATTGAGGATAACATAAGATAATTTTTAAAACTGAGGATTTTTTTGAAAAAAAAAACAAACTCAGATACAATGATAGGCATACAAATACTATTAGAATACAATTGAAAAATAACTGGACACATTTTATGATAGAAGTGAAAATTTTCGTCTAACATATGTATTATAAAATTGAGGCTTACATAGGATAACTGATAAAATTGAAAATTTTCTTGAAAAATCTCAGATATAATGATTGGCATACAAATATAACTATCACATAATTGAAAAAGGAAGTGAAGACATTTTCTATTAAAAATGAAGAGTTCGTATAACTTATTCCATATAAAATAAGGGAATTTTGTAGGAATAAATTTAAAGTTAAAGATATTTGTTGGAATTTTCACAGATACAATGATACACATACAAATACAAATAGAATGTCATTGAAAAAAGGAAGTAGAGACATTTTCCTATAAAACTGAAGATTTTCCTCTAACATATGCATGATAAAATTGAGGATAACGTAAGATGATTTATAAAATTGAAGATTTCTTTGCAAAAATACCACGGATGCAATGTTAAGCATACAAATGCAATTAGAATACAATTGAAAAAGGAATAGGGGATATTTTGTGATAAAACTGAAGACTTTCATCTAACATATATATAATAAATTTGAGGATTACATAGGGTAATTGAGAAAATTGAAGATTTATTCAGAAAAAACTCAGAAAAAATGATAGGCATACAATTACAATGAGAATTCAAGTGAAAAGGAAGTCGAGTCATAGTCTGTTAATTCTGAAGATTTACATCCAACTTATGTGTACTAAAATGGATGATAACAGAGAAAAAAAGATAAAATTGAAGATTTTTTTGAAAAAAACTCAGATAAAATGAAAGACATTCAAATACACTTAGAAAATAAGTGAAAAACAAATGTAGAGACATTGTCTGATAAAACTGAAGATTTTTGTATAACATATCTGATAAAATTATGGAATTCATGTGAAAATGTTAAAATTTGAAGATTTTTGTGGTAATTTTCAAAGGATTTATTCAGAAAAAAATTGGTTACAATGATAGGCATACAAATACAATTAGAATACAATTGAAAAATGAAGTTGAGTCATATTCTGTTAATTTTTCAAGATTTACATTGCTAAAATTGAAGATTTTTGTGATGAAATCTCAAATACAGTGAAAGGCATACAAATACACTTACAAAATAAGTGAAAAGAAAGTGGCCACATTTTTCTGATAAAATTGAAGATTTTTGTATAACATTTCTGAGAAAATTATGGAAATTCATGTGAAAATGTTAAAATTTGAAGATTTTTGTGGTAATTTTCACACATATAAGGTAGGCATAAAAATAACTAATACAGTTGAAAAAGTAGGTGGAGGTATTTTCTGATAAATCTGAAGAGTTTTACATAACATATATCTGATAAAATTATGGAAATTCATAGGAAACGGTAACATTTGAAGATTTTTGTGGTAATTTTCACAGGTACATTGATAAGCTTACAAACACAATTAGAATGTAATTGAAAACGGAAATAGAGACATTTTCTTACAAAACTAAAGATTTTCTTCTAACATATGTATGTTAAAATTGAGGATAACATAATATAATTTATAAAATTGAAGATATTTTGGAAAACAAAAACTCAGATACGAGGATAGGCATACAACTACAACTAGAGTATTATTGAAAAAGGACGAGGATTTTCATAAAGAACTGAAGATTTTCATCTAACTTATGTGTGCTACAATTGAGGATTACAGAAGATAATTGATAAAACTGAAGATTTATTTGGAAAAAAGTCAGATGCAATAATCTGCATACAAATATAATTAGAATGTAATTGAAAAGGGCAGTGGAGATATTTTCTGAGAGAATTGAAGATTTTCATATAAAATATTCATGTTAAAATTGAGGATTACATAGGGTAACTGATAAAATTGAAGATTTTTTGGAAAAAAACTCAGATACATAGATAGGCATCCAATAGTAATTAGAATATAATTGAAAAAGGAATAAGAGATATTTTCTGGTAGAACTGAAGTTTTTTCTGATTTCTGCTTTTTATTGGATATATTCTTTACTTACATTTCATTTCCCTTTTCCTGTTTCCCCGCCCCACAAATGTCCCAATGCCCTTTTCCCTCCCCCTGTTTCTGCATCCACCTCTTACCAGTTCCCTGTTCTGGTATTCCCCTACACTGATGCACTGAGCCTTTCCAGAACCATGGTCCACTCCTTCCTTCTTCTCAGACATCATTTGGTATGTGGATTGTGCCTTTGGTGTTTCAAGATTCTAGGATAATATCTACTTATCAGTGAATTCATACCACGGCTATTTTTTGAGACTGCGATACCTCACTTAGTATGATGTTCTCCACCTCCCTCCATTTTTCTAAAAATTTCATGAATTAATTGGTTTTAATGGCTGAAAAATAATCCATTGCATTTATATACCACATTTCTTGTATCCATTCCTCCCTTGAGTGAAATCTGGGTTCTTTCCAGCTTCTGGCTATTATAAATAAGGCTGCTATGAACATAGTGGAGCATGTATCCTTATTACATGCTGGGTATTCTTCTGGGTATATGTGCAGGATTGGTATGGCAGGGTCCACCAGAAGCATGGTACCCAGATTTTGAGGAATCACCAGACTGATTTCCAGAGTGGTTGTAACAGCTTGCAATCCCACCAGCAGTGGAGGAGTGTTCCTGTTTCTCCACATCCTCGCCAACACCCGCAGTTTCCTAAGTTTTTAGTCTTAGCCATTCTGACTGGTGTGAGGTGAAATCTCAGGGTTGTTTTGATTTGCATTTCCCTAATGACTAAATATTTCTTAAGGCGTTTCTCACCATCTGAATTTCTTCAGGTGGAAAGTCTTTGTTTAGCTCTGTACCCTGTTTTTTATATGGGTATTTGCTTCTCTGGGGTCAAACCTCTTGAGTTCTTTGTACACATTAGATATTAGCCCTCTGTCAGATGGAGGGTTGGTGAAGATCTTTTCCCATTTTTTTGGTTGCTGATTTGTCCTTTTGACAGTGTCTTTTGCCATACAGAAACTTTGTAATTTTATGAGGTCCCATTTGTCTATTCTTGATCTTAGAGCATAAGCTATTGGTGTTCTATTCAGGAACTTTCCCCCTGTACCCATGTCCTCCAGGGTCTTCCCCAGTTTCTTTTCTATTAGTTTCACTGTGTCTGGTTTTATGTGGAGGTCCTTGATCAACTGGGAGTTGAGCTTAGTACAAGGAGATAAGAGTGGATCAATTCTCATTCTTCTGCATGATGACCTGCAGGTGAGCCAGCACCATTTTTGAAAGGCCATCTTTTTCCACTGGATGTTTGCAGCTCCTTTGTCAAAGATCAATTGGCCATAGATGAGTGGGTTCAATTCTGGGTCTTCAATCCTATTCCCTTGATCCACCTCCCTGTCACTGTACCAATATCATGCAGTTTTTAACACTACTGCTCTGTAGTATAGCTTGAGGTCTGCGATACTGATTACCCCAGAAGTTCTTTTACTGTTGGTAATAGGTTTATCTATCCTGGATTTTTGTTATTCCAGATGAGTTTTAGTATTGCTCTTTCTAACTCTATGAAGAACTGAGTTGGTATTTTGATGGGGATTGCATTGAATCTGTATTTTGCTTTTGGCAAGATTGCAATTTTAACTATATTAATCCTGCAAAACCACGAGCATGGAAGATTTTTCTATTTTCTGAGGTCTTCTTCAACTTCCTTCTCCAGAGACCTGAAGTTCTTTTCATACACATCTTTCACTTGTTTTGTAAGAGTCACACCAAGATACTTGATATTGTTTGTGGTTATTTTGAAGAGTGTCATTTCCCTAATTTCTTTCTAAGCCTGCTTATCCTTTCAGTATAGAAAGGATACTGATTTGCTTGTGTTGATTTTATAATCAATCACTTTGCTGAAGTTGTTTATCAGCTGTAGGAGTTCTCTGGTGGATTTTTGGTGTCACTTAAGTATACTATCATATCATCTAATAGTGATAGTTTGACTGCTTTCTTTCAAATTTGTATCCCTGTGACTTCCTTATGTTGTCAAATTGCTCTAGCTAGTACATCAAGTACTATATTGAAAATATATGGAGAGAGGGGGCAGCCTTGTCTAGCCCCTGATTTTAGTGGGATTGCTTCAAGTTTCTCTCCATTTAGTTTGATGTTGGCTACTGGTTTGCTGTAGATTGCTTTTACTATGTTTAGGTATGGGCCTTGAATTCCTTTTCTTTCCAGGACTTTTAGCATGAAAGGATGCTGAATTTTTTAAATGTTTTTCCACATCCAATGAGTTGAGCATGTGTTTTTTTTTCTTGGAGTTTGTTTATGTAGTGGATTACATTGATGGATTTCCATCTACTGAAACAACCCTGCATCCCTGGGATGAAACCAACTTGATCATAATGAATTATTGTTTGATGTAATGTTGGATTTAGTTGGCAAGAACTTTATTGAGTGTTTTTGCATTGATATTAATAAGGGAAATTGGGCTGAAGTTCTCTTTCTTAGTTGGATCTTTGTGTGGTTTTGGTATCAGCATAATTACAGCATCGTAGAAGGAGTTGGGCAGTGTTCCTTCTGCTTCTATTTTGTGGAATTGTTTGAAAATAATTGGTATTAGGTCTTCTTTGAAGGTGTGATAGAATTCTGCACTCAAACCATCTGGTCCTGTCCTTTTTCTGGTTGGAAGACTTTCTATGACCCCTTCTATTTCTTTGAGGGTTATGGGACAGTTTAGATGAACTCTTTGAACCTGATTTAACTTTGGTATTTGGTAACTGTCTTGAAAATTGTCCATTTCCTCCAGATTCTCCAGTTGTGTTGAGCATAGACTTTTGTAGTAGGATCAGATGATTTTTTGAATTTTCTCAGTTTCTGTTGTTATATCTCCCTTTTTATTTCTAATTTTGTTAATTTGGATTCTGTCTCTGTGCCCAGTCATTAGTCTGGCTAAGAATATATCTATTTTGTTGATTTTCTCAAAGAACCAGCTCCTGGTTTTGTTGATTCTTTTATGGTTACTTTGTTTCTACTTGATTGATTTCAGCACTTAGTTTGATGATTTCCTGTCTTCTACTCCTCCTGTGTGAATTACCTTCTTTTTGGTCCAGAGTTTTCAGTTGTGTTAAAAGTTTAAAGCTGTTTAAAGTTGCTAGTATATGCTCTCTCCTATTTCTTTTTGTAGGCACTCCGCACTATGAGTTTTCCTCTTAGCACTGCTTTCATTGTGTCCCATAGATTTGGGTATGTTGTGCTTTCATTTTCATTGAATTCTAAAAAGTCTTTGATTTCTTTATTTCTTCCTTGAATAAGGCATCATTGAGTAGAATATTGTTCAGCATCCATGTGTCTGTGGACTATCTGCTGTTTTTGTTGCTATTGAAGACCACTCTTATTCCATGTTGATCTGATAGGAGGCATGGAATTAGGTCGATATTCTTATATTTATTATTTATTGAGGACTGTCATGTGACCAATTACATGGTCGATTTTAGAGAAGGTACCATGAGGTGCTGAGAAAAAGGTATATTCCTTTGCTTTAGGATGAAATGTTATATATATATTTTAAACCTATGTGGTCCAAAGC
The DNA here is from genome assembly GCA_964023405.1 of Apodemus agrarius. Classification (NCBI taxonomy): domain Eukaryota; kingdom Metazoa; phylum Chordata; class Mammalia; order Rodentia; family Muridae; genus Apodemus; species Apodemus agrarius. The sequence goes on from OZ030027.1 coordinate 16,291,169, forward strand.
TTGAATAAACTTCCCTGTGTCACTGTTTAGTTTCTGCTTTCCTGATTGGTCCATTAAGAATAGTGGAGTGTTGTGTTGTTTTCCCCCACAATTATTGTGTTAGGTGCAATGTGTGCTTTGAGCTTTAGTAAAGTTTCTTTTATGAATGAGGCTGCCCTTGCTTTTGGAGCACAGATGTTTAGTATTGTGAGTTTTTCTTGGTAGATTTTTCCCTTGACAAGCAAGAAGTGACCTACTGTGTCTCTTTTGATGACCATAGGTTGAAATTCAATTTTATCTGATATTAGAATGGCCATTTCAGCTTGTTTCCTGAAACCATTTGCTTGTAAAATTGTCTTCCAGGCTTTTACTCTAATGTAGTGTTTGTCTTTGACCCTGAGGTGTGTTTCCTGTATGCAGCAAAATGTAGTGTTCTGTTTCTATATCCAGTCTGTTAGTCTATGTCTTTCTATTGGGGAATTGAGCTCATTGATTTAAGAGATATTAAGGAATAGTGATTATTTCTTCCTGCAATTTTTTGATATTTTTTTCGAGTGGTTATCTTCTTTTGAGTTTGATGGAAGAAGGTTACTATCCTGCTTTTCCAGGGCGTAGTTTCCCTCCTTGTATTGTAGTTTTCCTACTATTATCGTTTGTAGGGCTGGGTTTGTATAAAGATATTGCGTAAATTTGGTTTTGTCCTGGATTATTTTGATTTCTCCATCTATGTTGATTGAGAATTTTGCTGAGTATAGCAGTCTTGGCTGACATTTGTGTTCTCTAAGAGTCTGCATGAAATCCACCCAGGATCTTCTATATTTCATGGTCTCTGGTGAGAAGTCTAGTGTGATTCTGATAGATCTTCCTTATATGTTACTTGGCCTTTTTCTCTTACTGCCTTTAATATTCTTTCTTTGTTGAGTACACTTGGGCTTTTGTTTATTATGTGACGGGAGGTATTTCTGTTCTAGTCCAGTCTGTTTGGAGTTCTGTAGGCTTCTTGTATATTCATGGGCATCTCTCTCTTTAAGTTAAAGAAGTTTCTTCCATAATTTTGTTGAAGATATTTGCTGTCTCTTTAAATTGTAAATCTTCACTCTCATCTATCCCTATAATCCTTAGGTTTGGTCTTATTGTGTCCTGGATTTCCTGGATGCTTTGGGTAACAAGCCTTTTGCATTTTGCATTTTCTTTGAATGTGGAGTCAATGGTTTCTATGGTATCTTCAGTATCTCAGATTCTTATTTCTATGCCTTGTATTCTGTTGTTGATATTTGCATCTATGGCCCCTGATTTCTTCCCAAGATTTTCTATCTCCAATGTTGTCTCCCTTTGTGATTTCTTAGTTGTTTCTACCTCTGTGTTTAGATCCTGGATGGTTTTGCTCAGTTCCTTCACTTTTTTGTGTTTTCCTGCAATTCTTTAAGAGATTTTTGTGTTTCCTTTTTCATGCCTCATGCCTGTTGACTCAATTTCTCGTGCATTTCTTTAAGTGATGTCTTCATTTCCTCTTTATTGGCTTCTGTCTGTTAACCCATATTCTCCTGGAATTCTTTAAGTGATCTTTGTGTTTACATTGTAAGGGCTTCTAACCTATTCATGTTACCCTGCATTTCTTTAAGAGATTTGTTTATGTCTTTTTTGTGTTACTCTAGCAACATCATGACCAGTGCTTTTAAACCCAAATCTTGTTTTTCTGGTGTGTTGGGGTATCCAGGACTTGCTGTGTTTGGAGAATTGCGTTCAGATTCTGCCATATTGACCCGACTTCTGTTAGTAACATTCCTACGTTTGCATTTTGCCATTTGATTATCTCTGGAGTTAGTTGGTCTTGTTGTTACTGGTTGGTGTTTGAAGCTCCTGTGAGCCTGGGGTTTGACGATGCTGTCGATGAGGTGTGTGTGCTCTCGAGGCAGAAACTGAAAGGATTCCACCACTGGGCTCTGTATTATCTCCTCAGCTTCTGCTGGGCCGGACTCAAGTCTCCTCCTGGTTTGTTGATGGGCATGTAACTTGCCTTGCGCCGTCTCCTCCTGGTTTGCCTAGATGTCAGCTCTTAAGAAACAGCTCTTTATTTCCACTGATCTGGGCTCATTTGTTGGACCTCTATGAAGACCTGGGCTCATCTGTTGGTTCTCTATAGTGATCTGGAGGCAGAATGGAGACTGCCAATGTGAATGGTGGGTGGTCCGCAGGACAAATGGTCCCTGACCAAATTGGTGTATGGCCAGCTGGGCATACAGATGGCCTGCCAAGCTGCCCAGGCCCTGGCTACAGGAAAAAGCCTGGCAGTTTTCCACCCAAGAGATATTAGTTTCAGATTATGTCTGTGTACATGGGCTTGTCTGTTGGTTCTCTATGGTGACCTGGTTAGACTACCAGCTCCAAGATGGTGGCGGGTCTAGGGGCTCTGTCTAACCGTGGGATTTTCTGCAGGGACTGGAGCTTCCCTGGCTGGACTGCTGGAGCCTAGACGGTGGTGCACTCAGTCCACAGGGCTCCATCTGTTTGAGCTGCTTCCACCAAGATAGTCGTGGATGGTTGGGCTCTGTCTAACTGCAGGCCATTCTGTAGATCAGGAGCTTCCCTAGTTGAACTGTGGGATCCAAGATGATGGGGATCTCACTCCATGGGGCTCCATCTATCTACAGGACTTCCTGCAGGTCAGAAGCTCCCTGAGTACCCAGGGAGCTGTAGAGCTGCACAGCTCCCTGGTGCAGAAGCCACCCAGGCAGGATCTGCCCTGGGAAACCCTTAACTCTGGTGCCCTCTGTGTACCTGGTTAGGCTACCAGCTCCAAGATGGTGTCAGTTCTCAGGGCTCTGTCTAACCACGGGATTCCCTGCAGGACCAGAGCTTTCCTGGGAAGACTGCTGGAGCCTAGATGGTGGCACTCTCAGTCCACAGGGCTACATTTCTTAGCTGTCTGTGGTGTCCCGGAGGCAAGATGTTGGCCTCCCCCATAAGTCGGGCACTGACCCCTGAGCGAGTTGGTGCCCGAGTGGGTTGGTGTACAGATCAAAACTGAAGATTTTCATCTAACATATGTATGATAAAATTGAGGAATACATAGGATAAATGATAAAATTGAAGATTTTTTTTTGAAAAATCTCGTGTAATAATAGGCATACAAATAGAATTATCACATAATTGAATATGAAATTGAGACATTTTCTGACAATCTGAGGGTTTTGTATAACATATATCTGATAATATAAGGAAAAATCATATAAAAGTTTAAAAATTGAAGATTTTTGTGGTAGTTTTCACAGATACAGTTAGAATGCGATCATAAAATGAAGTGCAGACATTTTCTTTTAAAAGTGAAGATTTTCCTCTAACATATGTACGATAAAATTGAGGATAACATAAGAATTTAAAAATTGAAGATTTTTTTGAAAAAAAAAACTGAGATGCAATGATAGGCATACAAATACAGTTAGAATACAATTGAAAAAAGGAAGTGGAGATATTTTCTGATAAAACTAAAGATTTTCATCTAACATGTATGATAAAATATATGATTACTAGGGTGATTGATAAAATTGAAGATTTATTTGTACAGAACTCAGATACAATGACAGGCATAAAAATACAATTAGAAAATAATTAAAGCAGACATGGAGCCTTTTTATATTAAAGTGAAGATTTTCATCTAATATATGTATGATAAACATGAGGATAATGTAACATAATTAATAAAATTCAATATATTTTTAAAAATTCAGATTTTTTTAAAATTACAGGCGCATAAATACAATTAGAATGTAATTGTAAAAGGAAGTTGAGACATTTTCATGAGAGCTGAAGATTTTCATCTATCATATATGATAAAATTGATAACATAAAATAATGTATAAAATTGAAGATTTTTATGAAAAAACTCAAATAGAATGATAGGTATACAAATATAATTAGAATTCAATTGAAAAAGGAAGTGGAGATATTTTATGATAGAACTGACGATTTTCATCTAAAATATCCATGATTAAATGGAGGATGAAATAGGATATTGGATAAAGTTGAAGGTGATTTTGGAAAAAATATCAGATACAAGGATTGGCATACAAATAGAATTATCACATGATTGAAAAGGAAGTGGAGACTTTTTCTGAGAAAACTATGGAGTTTATATAACATATTTCTGAAAAAATAAGGGAAGTTCATAGAAAAATTATTAAAATTGAAGATTTTGGTGGTAATTTTCACAGATACAATTGCATACATAAAAATGCAATAAGAATGTAATTGAAAAATGAAATGGAGACATTTTCATTTAAAACTGAAGATTTCCTTCTAACATATGTGTCATAAAATTGAGGATAACTTAAGATAATTTTTAGAATTGAAGTTTTTATTTCAAAAATACGGATACAATGATAAGCTTACAAATACTATTAGAATACAATTGAAAAAGGAAGGTGAGTCATTTTATCATAAAACTGAAGATTTTCAACAAACAATATGTGTGAAAAAGTTGAGGATTACATAGGATAACTAATAAAATGGAAGAATTTCTTAGAAAAATAGCAGATACAATGATTTTTGTATAAAACTGAAGATTTTCATCTAAAATATGTATGATAAAATTGAGGATAACATAAGAAAAATTGTAAAAGTGAAGATTTTTTGAAAATGAAAACTCAAATACAATGATAGGCATACAAATACAATTAGAATAAAATTGAAAGGAGGTGGAGACATTTGCAGATAGAACTGAAGATTTTCATCTAACATATGTATGATAATATTTAAGATTACATAGCATAACTGATAAAATTGAGGATTTTCTAAGAAAATCTCAGAAACAATGATAGACATACAAATACATTTATCATGTAATGGAAAAATGAAGTGGAGAAATTTTCTGATAGAACTTAAGATTTCGTATAACATATTATTTATTAAATAGGGGAAATATATAGGATAAATTTAAAAATTGAAGATTTTTGTGGTAATTTTCACAAATACAATGGAACGCATACAAATACAATTAGCATGTAATTGTAAAAAGAAGTGGAGACATTTTTCTATAAAACGTAATATTTTCCTCTAACATATGTATGATAAAATTAAGGATAAATTAACATAATTCTTAAAATTGAAGATTTTTTTTGAAAAAACCTCAGATACAATGATAAGCAGACTAATACAATTAGAATACAATTGAAAAGGGAACTGGACACATTTTCTGCCAAAACAGAAGATTTTTTATAACATATTTCTGATAAAGTAAGGGATATTCATAGGAAAAATTTTAAAAATTGAATATTTTTGTGGTAATTTTCATAGATACAATGGTAGTCATACAAATCCTATTAGAATGTAGTCAAAAAATGAAGTGGAGACATTTTCGTTTAAAATTGAAAAATTTCACCTATCATATATATGATAAAATTGAGGATAACTTAAGATAATTTATAAAACTGAAGATTTTTTTCTGAAAAAAAAACTCAGATTCAATTATACACATCCAAATACAATTAGAATATAATTGAATAAGGAAGTGGAGATATTTTCTTGTAGAACTGAAGATTTGAATCTGACATATGTATGATATAATTGAGGATTTCATAGGATAACTGATAAAATTGAAGATAATTTTGGAAAATCTCAGATAAAATGATAGGCAAACAAATAGAATTACCAGATAATTGAAAATAAAGGGGAGATATTTTCTGACAAAATGAAGATTTCATACAACATATTTATGACAAAGTAAGGGAAAGTCCTAGGAAAAATTTTAAAAATTGGAATTTTTTGTGTTTATTTTCACAAATACAATGGTAGGCATCCAGGTACAATTAGAATGTAATCAAAAATGAAGAGCAGACATTTTTGTTTAAAATTGAAGATTTTCCTCTAACATATCTATGATAAAATTGAGGATAATTTAACACAATTTACAAAATTGAAGATTTAAAAAAAAACTCAAGTATAACGATTAGGCATACAAATACATCTAGAAGTTTTATTTGGACATAACTCAGATGCAATGATAGGCATAAAAATACAATTAGAATATAATTAAAACAAACATGGAGACATTTTCATTTAAAACTGAAGATTTTCATCTAATATATGTATGATAATAATGAGGACAACATAACATAATTTATAAAATTAAATATTTTTTTAAAAACACATATACAATGATAGGCATTTAAATACAATTAGAATGTAACTGAAAAAGGAAGTTAGATATTTTCATAAAGAACTGAAAATTTTCATCTAACATATGTATGATAATATTGAGGATAATATAAGATAATGTATAAAACTGAAAAAAATTTGAAAAAAACTCAAATAAAATGATAGCCATACAAATATAATTAGAATTCAATTGAAAAATGAAGTGGGTACATTTTATGATAGAACTGAATATTTTATCTAAAGTATGCATTATAAAATTGAGGATTACCTAGGATTTCTGAGAAAATTGATTTTTTTTTGGAAAAAACTCAGATGCAATGATAGGTATACAAACAGAATTATCACATAAAAGGAAAGGAAGTGGAGACATTTTCTTATAAAACTTAAGATTTTGTTTCACATATGTCTGATAAAATAAGGGAAATTCTTAGGAAAAGTTTAAAAATTGAAATTTGTTTGGTAACTTTCACAGATACAATATTATATATACAAATATACTTACAAAGTAATTGAAAAAGGAAGTGGAGGCATTTTTCTATAAAATTGCAGATTTTCCACTAACATATGTGTGATAAAATTGAGGAAAATTTAAGATAATTCATAAAATTGATTTTTTTTAAAAAAACTCAGATACAATGGTAAGCTTACAAATATTATTAGAATATATTTGAAAAAGGATGATGCACCATTTTCTCATAAAACTGAAGATTTCCATCTGACATATGTATAATAAAATTGAGGATTTCATAGGATAATAGATAAAATTGCAGAATTATTTGGAAAAACACTCACGTATAATGATAGGCATACAAATACATTTAGAATACAATTGAAAAATGAAGTGGAGACATATACTGTTAATTCTGAAGATTTACATCTAACTTACAAATGATAAAATGTATGATAACATAGGAAAATTGATAAAATTGAAAATTGTGATAAAATCTCAGATACAATGAAATGCAAACAAATACAATTAGAATATCAGTGAAAAAGTAAGTGGAGACATTTTCTGATAAAACTGAAGATTTTTGTATAACATTTCTGATAATAGTATGGAATTTCATGTGAAAATGTTAAAATTTGAAGATTTTTGTGGTAATTTTCACAGATACAATGGTAGGCATACACATAAAATAATAATATAGTTGAAAAAGCAAGAGGAGATATTTTTGATAAATCTGAAGAGTTTTGCATAACATATATCTGATAAAATTATGGGGATTCATAGGAAAACTGTAAAATTTTAATGTTTTTGTGGTATTTTTCACAGATACAATGATAGGCTTACAAACACAATTAGAAAGATTTTTTTTTGAAAAAAAACCTCAGATACAATGATAGGCACACAAAAACATTTAGAATATAATTGAAGGATGATGTGGAGACATTTTCATATAAAACTAAAGATTTTCATATAACACAGATATGATAAATTGAAGATATCATAAGGTAATTTATAAAATTAAAGATTTTTTTGGAAAAAACTCAGATACAAGATAGGCAAAGAAATACAATTAGAATAAAATTGAAAAATGATGTGAAGATATTTTCTGATAAAACTGGAGATTTTCATCTAAAATATTTTTGTTAAAATTGAGGAAAGACAAGAAAATTATTGAAATTGATTTATTGGGAAAATTTATCAGATACAATTGTAGGCATATGAAAACTATTAGAATTTTAATAGAGACAGGAAATAGAGGCATTTTCTGATAGATATGAAGGGAAGAAAAATATTGAAATTGAAGATTTTTGGGGATAATCTATCAGATTCTCTGGTAGGCATTTGAAAACTATTAGAATTTTAATCCAGAAAGGAAGTGGAGGCATTTTCTAAAAGATCTGAAGGTTTTTGTATATTTCCAATAAATTGAGGAAGTAGATAGGAAAAATGTAAAATTTAAAGATTTTCTTATACAATGTCAGAGATATAACAATGGGCTTACAAAATATAGAATTTAATTAAAAAAGGAAGTGGAGAAATTTTCTGATAGAACTGGTGATTTTCGTATAACATGTTTTGGTTAATATTGAGGAGAGACAGGAATAATATTGAAATTAAAGATTTTTTCAGAAAATTTATCAGATATTCTGGTAATGATATGAAAACTATTAGAATTTTAATTGAGAAAGGAAGTGGATGCTTTTTCTAATAGAACTGAAGTTTTTAGTATATTTTCTACAACTTAAGCAATTAGATGGAAAATGTAAATTTTGACGATTTTGTTAGAAAATTTCAGAGATATAATGGTTGATCTACAAATAAATTAGAATTTAATTAAAAAGGACGTGGAGATATTTTCTAAAAGAAGTGAAGTTTTTCGTATAACATATTTTCATTAAAATTGATGACAGTAAAAATATTTAAATTGATTTATTGGGAAAATTTATCAGATACAATTTTATGGATAAAAATTATTAGAATTTTAGTACAGAAAGGAATTGGAGTCATTTTCTAATAGAACTGAATGCCTTTTTATATTTCTGTTAAATTGAGCAAGTAGCTAGGAAAAATGTAAAATATGAAGAATTTCTAGGAAAATTTCAGAGAAATAAGAGTAGGTATTCCAAAAAATAAGAATTCAAATGAAAATTGAAGTACAAACATTTACAGATAGAAATGAAGATTTTTGTATGACATATTTAGTTAAATTTGAAGAATGGGAAAAATTTTAAATTAAAGATATTTGGGGAAAATTTATCAGACACAATTGTGGGCATATGAAAACTATTAGAATTATAATTGAGAAAAGTAGTGGAGGAATTCTCTAATAGATCTGGAGGTTTTTGAATATGGATGATAAATTGAGCAATTAGAAAGAAAAATATAAATTATGTGGAGTTTTTTTGGAAAATTTCAGAGATATAATAGTAGGCCCACCCAAAAAAATATAGAATTTTACTGAACAAGAGAAGGGAGACTTTTTCTCATAGAACTGATGATTTTTGTATAACATATTATGGATCAAATTTAGGAAAGAGAGAAAAAATATAGAAATTAAAGATGTTTTTGGGAAATTTATCAGATACTTTGGTATCATATGAAATCTATTAGAATTTTAATTGAGAAAAGAATTGGAAGCATTCTCTAAGATTTTTAGCAAAAAAACTCATGAACATATCAATAATCTTACAAATACTATTAGAATACAATTGAAAAAGGAAGATGAGACATTTTCTGATAAAACTGAAGTTTTTATATGACATATGTATGATAAAATTGAGGATTACATGGGATAACTTAAAATTGAAGATTTTCTTAGAAAAATCTCAGATAGGCATACAAATAGAGTAGAATTGAAAATGGAACTAAAGACATTTTTGTATAAAACTGAAGATTTTCATCAAACATAGGTATGAAAAAAATTGAGGATAACATAAGATAATTTTTAATACTGAAGATTTATTTGAAAAAAACCTCAGAAACAATGATCCGCATACAAATACAATCAGAATATAATTGGAAAGGGAAGTAGAGATATTTGCTGATAGAACTGAAGATTTTGATCTAAAATATGCATGATAAAATTGTTGATTACATAGGATAACTGGTAAAATTGAAGATTTTTTTGAAAAAAAAATCTCAGATACAATGATAAGCATCCAAATGTAATTCGAATATACTTGAAAATGGAAATGGAGATATTTTCTGGTAGAACTGAAGATTTTAATCTAACATATATATCAAAAATGAGGATTACACATGATAACTGATAAAAGTGCAGAATTTTTTTGAAAAAAAAAACCTCAGATACAATGATAGGCATACAAATAGAATTATCACATAATTGAAAATGAAGTGGAAACATTTTCTGACAAAACTTAAGATTTCTTTTTTTATTGTCCTGTCTGCATTTGATTGTTGTTTTTTTAACTGTTTTAGTTGATATAACCCACAATGATGTAGGAAGAGATTCTTAACTGAGATTTTATCTATATCAGGTCCCCCTATGGCTATGTATGTGAAGACTGTTTTTATTATTTATTAATGTGGTAAATCCACAATACACTCACTTTGTGTGGCATGATTTTATATATTGGTAATCGATCTATATAACATTGTTGCATATATAATGACCTTTAAAGGATAGAATATCCATTTTATATACTGGGTTAAAATATTACAGTTATATGAATTAAGTTATAGTGTTATGCACACTGATAAGAAATCATATTGGGAAAGCTCTCATGCTGGGTGTGACATAGTATATCTTGAGATAAATGTATAAATCACAGATTTTTAAAATCTTAGCTTTAGCACTAGGTTGGAAATTGAATGATGATCTTACATCCTTTCATATTTCATTGATTTTAGTAATTTAAAAGATCATGGGCTACTTTGATATGAGATAATTTTCTGTAGGGTTTTTTTGGTTTTTATTTGGTTTTTGTTGTTTTGTTTAGTTTTGTTTTTTTTTCAATAGAGGATTTGTCAGTGTAGATCTGGCTGTGCTGGAACTCACACTGTAGAATAGGCTGGACTTGATTTCAGAAATTCACCTGCATCTGCCTCCCATGTGCTGGGATTGAAGGTGTGGAATATCAGTAATTTTTTCTTTCTATTTATTTATATTTTTATTTTCTATATTCTTTGTTTACATTCCAAAGGCTTTTCCCTTTCTCAGTTCCCCGTCACCATATGTTCCATAAGTTGTCTTACCACCTCCCATTCCCCAATCACCCACCCACCCCCACCCCCACCATTTCTCTGTTCTGGTACTCTCCTACAAAACTGGAACCAGTCTTTTCAGGATCAGGGTCCTCTCCTTCCTTTTTCTTGGGAATCTTTTGATTTGCTAATTGTGCCTTGAATATTCAGAGCTTCTGGGCTCATTAATATCCACTTATCAGTGATTCCATTTCATGTGTATTCTTTTGTGATTGCGTTAGCTCATTTAGGATTATATTTTCCAGATTGAACCATTTGCCTACAAATTGCATGAATTCATTATTTTCAATTGCTGAGTAGTATTCAATGTATAAATATACCACATTTTCTGAATCCATTCCTCCTTTGATGGACATCTGGGCTCCTTCCAACTTCTGGCTATTATAAATAAGGCTGCTATGAACATAGTGGAGCATATGTCTTTATTGCATGCAGGGGAATTCGCTGGGTATATCTCCAAAGTTGTATGACAGGGTCCTCTGGAAGTGTCATGCCCAATTTTCTAAGGAACCGCCAGGCTGATTTCCAGAGTGATTGTACCATCTTGCAATCCCACCAACAGTGAAGGGGTGTTCCTTTTTCTCCACATCATCTAGAGCAACTGTTTTCCCTTGAATTTTTAATCTTAGCCATTCTGAATGGTGTGAGGTGAAATCTCATGGTTGCTTTGATTTGTATTTCTCTGATGACTAATGATGTTGAACATCTCTTAAGGTGCTTTTCAGCCATCCAAATTTCTTTTGGTGAAAATTCTTTATTTACCTCTCTACCCCATTTTTTGATAGTGTTATTTGGATCTTCGGGGTCTAACTTCTTGAGGTCTTTGTATATATTGGATAATGGCCCTCTGTCGGATGTGGGATTGGTGAAGATCTTTTCCCAATTTGTTGGTTGATATTTTGTCTTTCTGACAGTGTCCTTTGCCTTACAGAATCTTTGTAATTTTATGAGGTCCCATTTGTCAATTCTTGATCTTAGAGCATAAGCTATTGGTGTTCTGTGCAGGAACTTTCCCCCTGTGCCCATGTCCTCCAGGGTCTTCCACAGTTTCTTTTCTATTAGTTTCAGTGTGTCTGGTTTTATGTGGAGGTCCTTGATCCAACTGGAGTTGATCTTAGTACAAGGAGATAAGAGTGGGTCAATTCTTATTCTTCTGCATGTTGACCTCCAGTTCAACCAGCAACATTTGTTGAAAATGCTATCTTTTTTCCACTGGATGGTTATAGCTCCTTTATCAAAGATCAAGTGACCATATTTCTGGGTCATTTCTGGGTCATCAATTCTATTCAATTGATCTACTTGCCTGTCGTTGTATCAATACCATGCACTTTTAACACAATTGCTCTGTAGTGCTGCTTGAGGTCAGGGAATTTGATTCCCCCAGAAGTCCTTTTTTTGTTTAGAATACTTTTAGCTATCCTGTGTTTTTTGTTACTCCAAATGAAATGAGAATTGCTCGTTCTATATCCATGAAGAATTGATTTGTGGTTTTGATGGGGATTGCATTGAATCTGTAGATTGCTTTTGGCAAGATGGCCATTTTTACAATATTGATCCTGCCAATCCAAGAGCATGAAATATTTTTCCATCTTCTGAAGTCTTCTTTGATTTCTTTCTTCAAGGACTTGAAGTTCCTGTCATACAGATCTTTCACTTGTTTGGTTAGAGTCACACCAAGATATTTTATATTGTTTGTGGCTATTGTGAAGGGTTTTATTTCCCTAACTTCTTTCTCACCCTGCTTGTCCTTTGAGAACAGGAAGGCTACTGATTTGGTTGAGTTGATTTTATAACCAGCCACTTTGTTGAAGTTGTTTATCAGCTGTAGGAGTTCTGGTGGAGTTTTTTTGGGTGTCTTAAGTATACTATTATATCATCTGCAAATAATGATAGTTTGACTTCTACCTTTCCAATTTGTATGCCTTTGACTTCCTTTTATTGTCTAATTGCTCTCGCTAGAACTTCAAGTACTATATTGAAAAGGTATGGAGCGTGAAGAAAGCCTTGTCTAGTCCTTGATTTTAGTGGGTTTGCTTCAAGTTTCTCTCCATTTATTTTGATGTTGGCTACTGGTTTGCTGTAGATTGCTTTTACTATGTTTAGGTATGGACCTTGAATTCCTGTTCTTTCCAAGACTTTTAGCATGAAAAGATGCTGAATTTTGTCAAAGTTTTTTAAGCATCTAATGAGATGACCATGTGGTTTTCTACTTTTAATTTGTTTATGTAGTGGATTACATTGATGTTTTTCCATATATTGCTCCATCCCTGCATCCCTGGGATGAAGTCTACTTGATCATGTTGAATGATCATTTTGATGTGCTCTTGGATTCGGTTGGCAAGAATTTTATTTAGTATTTTTGTATCGATATTCATAAGCGAAATTGGCCTGAAGTTCTCTTTCTTTGTTGGATTTTTGTGTGGTTTTGTTATCAGCACAATTGTGGCTTTGTAGAACGAGTTCGGCAGTGTCCCTTCTGTTTCAATTGTGTGGAATAGTTTGAAGAGTATTCGCATTAGGCTTTTTTTAAGGTCTGGTAGAATTCTCTACTAAAACCATCTGATCCCATACTTGTGTGGTTGGGAGACTTTCCATAACCCCTTCTATTTCTTTGAGGCTATTGGGCCTGTTTAGCTGATCTAATTGATCCTGATTTAATGTTGGTATTGGTATCTGTTTAGGAAATTGTCCATTTCTTCCAGATTCTCCAGTTGTGTTGAGTATAGACTTTTGTATTTTTTGAATTTCCTCAGTTTCTGTTATTGTATCCCCCTTTACATTTCTAATTTTCTTAATTTGGATAGTGTCTCTGTGCACTTTGGTTACAAATTCCTGATAAAGTAAGGGAAATTCATAGGAAAAATGTAAAAGTTGTACATTTTTTGGTAATTTTCACAGATACAATGGAAGGCATACAAACACAATTAGAATGTAACTGAATAACGAAGTGGATAATATTGAAGAGATGTGTTTGATAAAATTGAGAATAACAGGATAATTTATAAAATTGAAGATATTTTTGAAAAAAAGGCATATACAATGATAGGCTTACAAATACATTTAGAATTTATTAGAAAGAAGACATGGAGACATTTTTAGATAATACTGAATATTTTCATATACCATATATATGATAAATTGAGAATATCATAAGTTAATTCATAAAATTAAATATTTTTGAAAAAACTCAGATACAATGAGAAGCATAGAAATACAATTAGAATACAACCAAAAAAACAAAGTGGAGGCATTTTCTGATAAAATTGAAGATTTTCATCTAACATATGTATGATAAAATTGAGTATTACATAGGATAAATGATAAAATTGAAATTTATTCAGAAAAGAACCTGGATACAATGATAGGTTTACAAATACAATTAGAATAAAATTAAATAAGGAGGTAGAGACCTATTTTGTTAATTCTGAAGATTTCCATCTAACTTATGTATGATAAAATAGAAGATAACATAGGAAAATTGATTAAATTGAAGATATTTTTGATAAAAACTCAGATACAATGAAAGGCATGCAAATACAATTAAAATATAAGTGAAAAAGAAAGGGGAGACATTTTCTGATAAAACTGAATTTTTGTATAACATTTCTGATAAAAGTATAGAAATTCATTTGAATATGTTAAAATTTGAAGATTTTTGTGGTAATTTTCACAGATACAATGGTAGGCATACAAGTAAAATAATAATATAATTGAAAAAGGAAGTGGAGATATTTTCTGTTAAATCTGAAGTATTTTTCATAACATATACCTGACAAAATTATGGAAATTCATACATAAACTGTAAAATTTGAAGATTTTTGTGGTGATTTTCACCAATACAATGATTGGCTTACAAACACAATTAGAATGTAATTGAAAAAATAGAGACATTGTCTGATAAAACTGAAGATTTTGATCTAACATATGTATGTTAAAATTGATGATAATTGAAGATAATTTATAAAATTGAAGCTATCTTGGAAAACAAAAACTCAGATACAAGGATAGGCATAACTCTAGAGAAATATTGAAAAAGGAATAGGAGACATTTTCTAAAAGAACTGAAGATTTTCATTTAACATGTATGATAAAATGAAGGATTATATAAGATAATTGATAAAATTGAAGATTTACTTGGAAAAAAACTCAGATACAATGAACAGCATACAAATACAATTAGAATATAATTAAAAAGAGAAGTCGAGATATTTCCTGATAGAAATGAAGATTTCTATATAAAATATGCATGATAAAATTGTTGATTACCTAAGATAACTGATAAAATGGAAAAATTTTTAGAAAACATATTAGATACAATTATAGGCATACAAATAGAATTAGAATATAATTGAAAAAGCATGTGGAGATATTTAGTTTTAGAAACGAAGATTTTAGTTAACATGTATATCATAAAATTTAGGATTATACATGATAACTGATTAAATTGAAGTTTTTTTTGAAAAACACTAAGATACAATGATAGGCATACATATATAATTATCACATAATTGAAAATGAAGTGGAGACATTTTCTGACAAAACTGAAGATTTATTATAACACATTCCTGATAAAGTAAGGGAAACTCATAGGATAAATTGAAAAATTTTAATTTTTTTGTGATAATTCTCACAGACAATGGTAGGCATACAAAAACAATTAGAATGTAATCGAAAAATCAAGCGGAGACATTTTTATTTAAAAATCGAAGATTTTTCTCCAAAATATCTATGATAAAATTGAGGGTACCAAGATAATTTATAAAATTGAAGATATTTTTGAAAAAAAACCACAGATACAATGATATGCATACAAATACATTTAGAATATATTTGAAGGGGGAAGTAGATACATTATCATAAAAAACTGAAGATTTTCATATAACATACTTATGATAAAATGAGGATACCATAAGGTAATTTATACAATTACAGATTTTTTATGGAAAAACATTCAGATACAATAATAGGCATAGAAATACAATTAGAATAAACTGAAAAACAAAGTGGAGACATTTTCTTATAAAACTGAAGAATTTCATCTAACATATGTATGATATAATAAAGGATTACTAGGGTAATTGATAAAATTGAAGATTTATTTTGGCAAAACTCAGATAAAATGATAGGTATAAAAATATAATTAGAATATAACCAAAAGAGACGTGGAGACATTTTCATATAAAACTAAAGATATTCATCTAATATATGTATGATAAAAATGAGGATAACATAACATAATTTATAAAATTGATTTTTTAAAAAAAAACTCAGATACAATGATAGGCGTATATATACACTTAGAATGTAATTGAAAAAGTAAGTGGAGACATTTTCATAAACAACTGAAGATTTTCATCTACCATATGTATGATAAAATTGAGGATAACATAAGATAATGTATAAAATTGATTATTTTTAAAATAACCTCAAATCCAATGATAGCCATAGAAATATAATTAGAATTCAATTGAAAAAGGAAGTGGAGATATTTTACAATAGAACTGAAGATTTTCATCTAAGATATGCATGATAAATTTGAGGATTACATAGGATATCTGATAAAATTGAAGATTTTTTGGAAAAAAACTCAGATAAAAAGGCATAGAAATAGAAATATCTCATAATAGAAAACGAAGTAGAGTCTTTCTGTTAAAATTAAATAGTTCATCTAACATATTTTGATAAAGTAAGGGATATTCGTAGAAAAAAATTAAAAAATTGAAAATTTTGTGGTAATTTTCACAGATACAATGGTATGCATAAGGATAACATTAGAATGTAATTTCAAAAGGAAGTGGAGCACTTTTCCTATAAAACAGAAGATTTCCCTCTAATATACATATGATAAAATTGAGGAAAACTTAGGATAATTTTAAAAATTGAAGATTGTTTTGCAAAAATTCTCAGATACATAGGTAAGTTTACAAATACAATTAGAATACAATTTAAAAAGAAAAATGAGACATTTTCTGATAACACTAAAGATTTTCCTCTAACATATGTATGATTAAGTTGATTACTACATAGGAAAAGTGATAAAAATGAAGATTTTCTTAGAAAAATCTCAGGTACAATGATAGGCATTCAAATACAATTAAAGTATAATTGAAAGAGGAGGTGGAGATATTTTTGTATAAAACAAGATTTTCATCTAACATATGTATGATAAAATTGAGGATAACATCAGATAATTTTTAAATCTGAAGATTTTTTTGAAAAAGAAAACTCAGATACAATGATAGGCATACAAATACAATTAGAATACAATTGAAAAAGTAACTGGACACATTTTCTGATAGAACTGAAGATTTTCATCTAACATACATATGATAAAATTGCGATTTACATAGCATAACTAATAAAATTGAAGATTTTCTTGGAAAAATCTCAGATACAATGATAGGCATACAAATACAATTATTACATAATTAAGAAAGGAAGGGGAGACATTCTCTGATAAAACTGAATATTTCATATAACATATTTTGTATAAAATAAGGGAAATTCACAGGAAAATGTAAATATTAAAGATTTTTGTGGTAAATTTCACAGATACAGTGGTATACATACAAAAACAATTAGAATGTAATTGATAAAAGAAGTGGAGACATTTTCCTATAAAACTGAATATTTTCCTTTAACATATGTATGAGAAAATTCAGGATAACTTAAGGTAATCAATGATATTGAAGATTTTTTGACAAAAAAAACCCTCAGATGGAAGGATAAGGATGCAAATACATTTAGAATACAATTGAAAAAGGAAGTAGAGAAATATTCTGTTAATTCTGAAGATTTATATCTAACTTATGTATGATAAAATGTATAACATATGAAAATTTATAAAACTGAAGATTTTTAGATAAAATCTCAGATACAATGAAAGGCATTCAAATACAACTATAAATAAGTGAAAAAGAAAGTGGAGACATTTTCTGATAAAACTGAAGATTTTTGTAAAACATTTCTGATAAAATTAGGGAAATTCAAGTGAAAATGTTAAAATTTTAAGATTTTTGTCATAATTTTCACAGATACAATGATAGGCATACAAATAAAATAATAATATACTTGAAAAAGGAAGTGGAGATTCTGACAAATTTTGAATAACATAACTTAAAGTGTGGAAATTCATAGGAAAACTGAAATTTTAAGATTTTTGTAATTTTCACAGAAAAAAAAATGGTAGGCTTAAAAACAAAATAGGAATGTAATTGAAAAAAGTAATAGATACATTTTCTGATAAAACTGAAGATTTTCATCTAACATAAGTATGTTAAATTGAGGATAACATAATTTATAAAATTGAGTCCAAAAACTCTCAAGTACACGCATAGGCATAGAAATACAACAAGCATATTATTGAACAAGGAAGAGGAATCATTTTCTCTTATAAAGAACTGAAGATTTTCATATAACATGTATATGATAAAATTGAGGATTATATAAGATAATTGATAAAATTGATGATTTATTTTGACAAAAACTCAGAAACAATGATCTGCATACAAATACAATTAGAATATAATTGAAAAGGGAAGTGGAGATATTTGCTGATACAACTGAAGGTTTTCATCTGAAATATGCATGACAAAATTGAGGATTACATAGGATATCTGATAAAACTGAAGATTTTTTTGGAAAAAAATCAGATACAATGATAGGCATACAAAATCATTTGGAATACAGTTGAAAACGGAGATGGAGACATTTTTGTATAAAACTTCTAAAATATGTATGATAAAATTGAAGATAACATAAGATAATGTATAACATTTAGAAATTTTGGAAAAAAATCAAATACAATCATAGTAATACAAATATAATTAGACCTCAATAGAAAAACGAAGTGGAGAGATTTTATGATAGAAATGAATGTTTTCATCTAAAATATGCATGATAAAATTGAGGATTATATAGGTTCTCCGATAAAATTGTAGATATTTGTGAAAAAACTCAGAATCAAAGATAGGCATAGAAATAGAATTATAATAATTGAAAAGGAAGTGGAGACATTTTCTGATAAAACTAATGATTTTTATATAACATTTCTGACAAAATTATAGAAATTCATGTGAAAATGTTAAAATTGAAGATTTTTGTTGTAATTTTCACAGATACAATGGTAGGCATACAAATAAAATAGTAATATAGTTGAAAAAGGAAGTAGAGATATTTTCTGATAAATGTGACAAATTTTGCAAAATATATATCTGATAAAATTATGGGAAGTTCATAGGAAAACTCTGAAAATTGAAGATTTTTGTAGTAATATGCACAGACACAATGGTAGGCATACAAATAAATAAAAATATACTTGAAAAAGGAAGTGGAGGTTTTTTTCTGAAATATCTGAAGAATTTTGCATAACATATATCTTATAAAATTATGGAAATTCATAGTAAAATTGTAAAATTTGAAATGTTTTTTCAGGATAAATTATAAAATTGAAGAATTTTTTCAAAAAAAAAGACTCAGATATAATGATAAGCTTTCAAATACAGTTAGATGAAGATCTTTTCCCAATTTGTTGGTTGCTGTTTCGTCCTTCTGACAGTGTCCTTTGCCTTACAGAACCTTTGTAAGTTTATGAGGTCCCATTCGCCTATTCTTGATCTTAGAGCATAAGCTATTGGTGTTCTATTCAGGAACTTTCCCCTTGTGCCCATGTCCTCCAGGTTCTTCCCCAGTTTCTTTTCTATTAGTTTCACTGTGTCTGGTTTTATGTGGAGGTCCTTGATCCACTTGGAGTTGAGCTTAGTACAAGGAGATAAGAGTGGATCAATTCTCATTCTTCTGCATGTTGACCTCCCCTACATCTGACAGAGGGCTATTATCCAATGTATACAAAGAACTCAAGACGTTAGACGGCAGAAAACGAAATAATCCCATCCAAAAATGTGATACAGAGCTAAACAAAGACTTTTAACCTGAAGGAATTCGGATGGCTGATAAACTCATCAAAATTGTTCAACATCATTAGTCATTAGAGAAATGCAGATCAAAACAACCCTGAGACTTCATCTCACACCAGTCAGAATGGCTAAGATTAAAAACTCAGGAAACAGCAGGTGTTGGCAAGGATGTGGAGAAAGAGGAAAACTCCTCCACTGCTGGTAGGACTACAAGCTGGTACAACCACTCTGGAAGTCAGTCTGGCAGTTTCCCAGAAAATTGGACACCATACTTCTGGAGGACCCTGCCATACCACTCCTTCACATATACCCAGAAGATGCAATAAGGATACATGCTCCACTATGTTCATAGCAGCCTTGTATATAATAGCCAGAATCTGAAAAGAGCCCAGATGTCCCTCAGCGGAGGAATGGATAAAGAAAATGTGGTATATATACACAATGGAGTACTATTCAGCCATTAGAAAGAATGAATTCATGAAATTCTTAGAGAAATAGATGGAGCTGGAGACATCATACTAAGTGAGATAACCCAGTCTCAAAAGAACACTCATGTTATGCACTCACTGATAAGTGGATATTAGCCTAGAATCTTGGGACACCAAAGGCACAATCCACATACCAAATGATGTCTGACAAGAAGAAAGGAGTGGACCCTGGTGCTGGAAAATATCAAAGCATTAATGTAGGGGAATACCAGAACAGGGAAGTGGGAAAGGGTAGATGGGGGAACAAGGGGAGCGTAAATGGCATGTGGGACCTTTGGGAGTGGGGAACCAGAAAAAGGGAAATGAAATGGAAATATACAATACATCCAATAAAAAATGTGTTAAGAAAACAAATACTGTTAGAATACAATGTAAAAAGGAAGGCATTTTCTGATAAAAGTAAAGATTTTCATGTAACATATGTATGATAAAATTGAGGACTAAATAGGATAACTAATAAAATTGAAGATTTTCAAAGAAAATCCTCAGATACAGGGTTAGTCATACAAATACATTAGAATATAATTGAAAAAATAGCTGGAGACATTTTTGTATAAAACTTAAGATTTTCACCTAATATATGTATGATAAACTGGATGAAAACATAGGAAAATTGATAAAATTGAGTATTTTTTGATAAAATCTCAGATATAATTAAAGGCATGCTAATACAAGTAGAATATAAGTGAAAAAGAAAGTGGAGACATTTTCTAATAAAACTGACAATTTTTGTATGAAATTTTAATAAAATTATGGAAATTCATGTGAAAATGTTAAAATTTGAAGATTTTTGTGGTAATTTTCACAGATAGAATGGTAGGCATACAAATAAATAATAATTTAGCAGTAAAAGGTAATGGAGATATTTCTGATAAATCTAAAGAATTTTGCATAAAATATATTTGATGAAATTATGGAAATTCATAGGAAAACTTTAAAAATTGATGTTTTTTGTGGTAACTTTCACAGATACAATGATAGGCTTACAAATACAAATAGAAAAGGAATAGAGACATTTACAGATAAAACTGAAGATTTCGTATAACATATTTCTGATAAAGTAAGGGAAATTCATAGGAAATATTTAAAAATTGAAGATTTTTGTGGTAATTTTCACAGATACATTTGTAAGCATACAATTATAATTAGGATGTAATTGAAAAGGATGTGGAACCATTTACCTATAAAATTGAAGAAAACACTCTAACATATGTATGTTAAAATTGAGGATAACATAATTCATAAAATTGAACATTTTTTTGAAAACCAAACTCAGATGCAATGATAAGCATACAAATACAATTAGAATACAATTGAAAAAGGAAGAGGAGACATTTTCTGATAAAACTGAAGATTTTCATGTAACATATATATGATAAAATTGAGGATTATATAGGATAATTGTTAAAATCGATGATTTATTCAGAAAAAAATCCTGGATACAATGATAGGCATACAAATACGATTAGAATACAACTGAAAAAGGAAGTGGAGACATATTCTGTTAATTCTAAAGATTTACATGTAATTTATGTATGATAAAATGGATGATAACATAGGAAAATTTATAAAATTGAAGATTTTCTTTGAAAAATCTCAGATACAATAATAGGCATACAAATACAATTATCACGTAATTGAAAAAGTAATTAGAGACATTTTCTGATAAAACTGAAGATTATTATTTTATTTATTATTTTATTTTCTACATTCTTTGTTTA
Source organism: Apodemus agrarius (assembly GCA_964023405.1). NCBI lineage: Eukaryota > Metazoa > Chordata > Mammalia > Rodentia > Muridae > Apodemus > Apodemus agrarius. The sequence goes on from OZ030027.1 coordinate 16,313,097, forward strand.
CATTCTGAAGGCTTTCCCCTTTCCCAGGTTCCACTTCACCCTATCTCCCATAAGTCCTCTTTCCTCCCCCCTGCTGCCTCTTGACTATTCGCCCATCACCCCACTGCCTTTTTACTATCCTGGTACTCTCCTAAAAAAAACTGGATCCAGTCTTTTCATGACAAGGGTCATCTCCTTCCTTCTTCTTGGGAATCTTTTCATTTGCTAATTATGCCTTGAGTATTCAGAGCTTCTGGGCTCATTAATAACCACTTATCAGTGATTGCATTTTGTGTGTATTCTTTTGTGATTGGGTTAGCTCACTTAGGATGATATTTTCCATATCCAACCATTTACCTACAAATTGAATGAATTCATTAATTTAATTGCTGAGTAGTATTCCATTGTATAAATATAGAACATTTTCTATATCCATTCCTCCTTTGAGGGACATCTGGTCTCCTTCCAACTTCTGGCTATTATAAACAAGGCTGCTATGAACATATTGGAGCATGTGTCTTTATTGTATGCAGGGGGAGCCACTGGGTATATGCCCAGGAGTGGTCTGACAGGGTCCTCTGGAAGTGTCATGCCCAATTTTCTGAGGAACCACCAAACTGCTTTCCAGAGCGGTTGTACCATCTTGGAATCCTACCAACAGTGGAGGAGTGTCCTCTTTCTCCACATCCTCTCCAGCACCTGTTGTCTCCTGAGTTTTTAATCTTAGCCATTCTGACTGGTGTGAGGTAGAATCTCAGGGTTGTTTTGATTTGCATTTCCCTGATGATTAATGATGATAAACATCTCTTAAGGTGCTTCTTGACCATCTGGATTTCTTCTGGTGAAAATTCTTTGTTTATCTCTGTACCCCATCTTTTAATAGGGTTATTTGGTTCTTTGGGGTCTAACTTCTTCAGTTCCTTGTATATATTGGATATTAGCCCCCTGTCAGAAATAGGGTTGGTGAATATCTTTTCCCAATTTCTTGTTTGCCGTTTTGTCCTTCTGACAGTGTCCTTTAGCTTACAGAAACTTTGTAATTTTATGAGGTCCCATTTTTCAGTTCTTGGTCTTAAAGCATAAGCAATTGGTGTTCTGTTCAGGAACTTTCCCCCTGTACCCATGTCCTCCAGGATCTTCTCCAGTTCCTTTTCTATTAGTTTCAGTGTGTCTGGTTTTATGTGGAGGTCCTTGATGCACTGGGAGTTTATCTTAGTATAAGGTGATAAGAGTGGTTTAATTCGCATTCTTCTGCATGTTGACCTCCAGTTGAAACAGCACCATTTGTTGAAAAGGCTATCTTTTTTCCACTGGATGGTTGTAGCTCCTTTATCAAAGATCAAGTGACCATAAGTCTGTGGGTTCATTTCTGGGTCTTCAATTCTATTCCATTGATCTACTTGCCTGTTGCTGTACCAATACCATGCAGTTTTTAGCACAATTATTCTGTAGTACTGCTTGAGGTCAGGGATATTGATTCCCCCAGAAGTCCTTTTATTGTTGAGAATAGTTTTAGCTTTCCTGGTTTTTTTGTTGCTCCAGATGAATTTGAGAATTGCTCTTTCTAGATCTATGAAGAATTGAGTTGGGATTTTGATGGGGATTGCATTGAATCTGTAGATTGCTTTTGGCAAGATGGCCTTTTTTACTATATTGATCCCCATAAAGAAAAAAGAAACAGAAATAAAGAATCAGAAGGAAAGAAAGAAAGAAAGAAAGAAAGAATTAGAAAGAGTCTGAAAGAAACAGAAAGAAAGGATCATAAAGAAACAGGATGAAACAGAAAGAAATAAACATAAAAAAGTAATATAAAAGATAAAGAAAAAACAAAAGCAAAGAAAGAGAAAGAAAGAAACAAGAAAGAAACAGAAAGAAAGAAAGAAAGAAAGAAAGAAAGAAAGAAAGGAAGAAAGAAGGAAAGAAAGATACCAAAATTAATAAATAAACAGACAACAAGCAAACAAGAAAGAAATAGTGAGAAAGATAGAATGAATGAATAAATGAATGAAAGAAAGAAAGAGTAAGAAAAATCAGCAAGAATGAAACAAAGAATCAGAAAGAAACAGAAAATAAGAGAGAAAGAAAGAAAAATGCAAGAAAGGGAAGGAAAGGAAGAAAGAAAGAAAGAGAAAAAGAAAGAACAAACAGAAAGAACAAAAAAGAAAGAGTAAGCAGAAAATCATAAACATAAGGAAAGTAAGAAGAAAGAATCAGAAAGAAAGTAAAAAGAAAGAAAAATTCATAAGAAAGAAGCAGAAAGAAAGAAATAGAAACATAGAAAGAAACAGAAAGAAAGAAAGATTCAGAAAGAAAGAGAGAAAGAAAGAATAAAAGACACAAAGAAAGAAAGAGAAAGAAAAAAAGAGATAAAAAAGAAATTGGAAGAAAGAAAGAAATGGAAAGAAATTAAGAAAGAAAAATAATAAAGAAAGGAAGGAAGAAATAGAAAGAAATAAAAGAAAGAATCAGAAAGAAAGAGTCAGAAAGAGACAGAAAGAAACAAAAAGAACCAAAAAGAGAGAAACGGGATAAAACACAAAGAAATAAACAGAAAGTAATAAAAACCACAGAGAAAGGGAAAAAACTGAAAGAAAGAAAGAAAGAAAGAAAGAAAGAAAGAAAGAAAGAAAGAAAAAGAAAGAAAGAGTATTAAAGAACAAAAAAGAAAGAAAAAGAAAGAAAGAAAAAAGAGAAAGTCAAGAGAAAAGAAAGGAAGAAACAGAAAGAAAAAAGAAAGAGAAAAGAAAGAAACAGAAAAAGAAAGAAACAGAAAAAGAAAGAAAAAAGAAACTAAAGCAAAGAAAGAAACAATAAAAAGATGAAAGAAAGAAAGAAGAGAATAAGAAAGAAAAAAGAAAGAAACAGAAAGACAGAAAAAAGAAACAGAAAGAAAAAGAAAGAAAAACAGACAGAAACAGAAAGTCAGAAAGAAAGAGACAGAGAAAAATGGAAGAAAGAATCAGAAAGAAACAATAAAAAAGAAAGCAAAAGAGAGAAAGAAACAGTAAGCAGAAAATAAGAAACAGAAAGAAAGAAAGAAAGAAAGAAGAAACAGAAAAAAAGAAAGAAAAAAGTACACAAAGAAAGAAACAGAAAGAAACAAAAAAGAAACAGAAACAGAAAGAAACAGAAACATAGAAAGAATGAAAGAAAGAAAGAGAGAACGAAAGGAAGAAAGAAAGAAAGAAAGGGAAAGAAAGTAAGAAATGAAAAATAAAAAAGTAAGGTAGAAACAGAAAGAAATAAAAGAAAGAAACAGAAAGAAAGAAAGAAAGAAAGAAAGAAAGAAGGAAGGAAGGAAGGAAAGAAGGAAGGAAAGAAAGAAAGAAAGAAAGAAAAGAAAAGAAACAGAAAGCAAGCAAGAAGAAAGAAAAAACAGAAAGAAAAAGAAACAGAAAGAAGTAACAGAAAAAATGAAAGAAGCAGAAAGAAACAAAAAACAGAAAAAAGAAAGAAACAAAGAAAGAAAAAGAATGAAGGAAAGAAAGAAGGAAGGAAAAAGAAACAGAAAAAGAAAGGAACAGTAAGAAAAAGAAAGAAACAGAAAGAAAAAGTGAACCAAAAGTAAAAAGAAACAGAAAGAAAGAAAGAAAGAAAGAAAGAAAGAAAGAAAGGGAGGAAGAAAGAAAGAAAAAGAGAGCAAGCAAGATGAAAGAAAACACAGAAAGAAAAAGGAAGAATCAGAAAAAAGAAGTAAACAAAGAATGAATGAAGCAGAAAAAAGAAACAAAAAAGAGAAGGAAAAAACAATGCAGAAATAAACAGAAATAAAGAATCAGAAAGAAAAATAAACAGGAAGGAAAGAAGAAAGAAAGAGTAAACAGAAGGTAAAAAATGGAAAAAAGAATGAAGAAAGATTCAGAAAGAAAGAAAATACATAAAGAAAAAAGAAACAGAAAGAAGGAATCAGAAAGAAAGAAAGAAAGAAATAGTAAGAGTCAGAAAGTAACAGAAAGACAGAAACAGAAAGAATCATAGAGGATGAAACAGAAAGAAATAAAAAGAAAGTAATAAAAAAGAAAGAGAAAGAAAGAAAAAACACAAAGAAAGAGAAACAGAAAGAAAGCAAGAAACAGAAAGAGAAAGAAAGAAAGAAACAGAAAGCAAGGAAGAAAGAATAACAGAAAGGAAGGAAGGAATAGAAAGAAATAAACAGAGACAAAGAAGCAGAATGTATTAAAAGAGAAAAAAAGAAAGAGAAAGGAAGAAAGAAAAAGAAAAAGACAAGAAGAAAGAAAGGAAGAAAGAGAAAGAACAAAGAAGAAAGAACAAAATAAAGAATGAAACAGAAACAAAAAAGAAAGAAAGGAAGGAAGAAAGAAAGAAAGAAAGAGAAAGAAATAGTAAAAAGAAAGAAACTGAAGGAATGTAAGAGTAAAAAGAATGAAAGAAAGAAAAAAGATAATAAGAAAGAAATAAAGAAGGAAACAGAAACAAAAAAGAAAGAAAAATAAAGAAATAGATAAAAGAAACTGAAGGAATGGAAGAGTAAAAAGAATGAAAGAAAGAAAAAAGATAATAAGAAAGAAATAAAGAAGGAAAGAAACAAAAAAGAAAGAAAGGAGAAAGAGAAAAAAAGAAAAACAGAAAGAAACAGAAAAAAGAAAGAAACAGAAGTCAGGAAGAAAGAAGGAAAGAAAGAAACAGAAAGCAAGCAAACAAGAAAGAAAAATCAGAAAGAAAAATCAGAAAAAAGAAACAAATAGTGAGAAAGAAACGGAAGGAATGAAAGTAGCAGGAAGAAAGAAAGAAAGAAAGAGAAAGAAAAACGAAAGAAAGAAGGAAAAAGAAAGAAACAAAGACAAAGAAATATAGAAAAAAGAGCAAGAAATAATGAAAGAAAGAAACAGAAAAAAGAAAAGTACAAACAGAAAAAAATAAACAGAAAGCAAGCAAGCAAGGAAGAGAGAGAAACAGAAGTATGAAAGAAAGAAAGAAAGAAAGAAAGAAAGAAAGAAAGAAGGAAAGAAGAAAGAAACAGAAAGAGAATAATAAACAGAAAGAAAGAAAGAATGAGAAATAATGAAAGAAAGAAACAGAAAAAAGAAAAGTACTAACAGAAAAAAAATAAACAGAAAGCAAGCAAGCAAGGAAGAGAGAGAAACAGAAGTATGAAAGAAATAAACAGAAATAAATAAAGAAAGAAAGAAAGAAAGAAAGAAAGAAAGAAAGGAAAGAAGAAAGAAAGAAAGAAAGAAGGAAAGAAGAAAGAAACAGAAAAAGAATAAGAAACAGAAAGATAGAAAGAACGAGAAATAATGAAAGAAAGAAACAAAAAAAAGAAAGTACGAACAGAAAGATAAAGGAAACAGAAAGAAAGAAAGAGAGAGAAACAGAAGTATGAAAGAAACAGAAAGAAAGAAAGAAGAAACAGAAAGAGAATAAGAAATGGAAAGAAAGGCAAAAAGAATGAGAAGGAAAAAAGAAACAGAAACAAAGAGAAAGAAAGAAAGAAAGAAAGAAAGAAAGAAAGAAAGAGAAAATAGAAATGAATGAAGAAACAGAAAGAAAATGAAAAAAGAAACAGGGAAAGAGAGAAAGAAAGAAAGAAAGAAAGAAAGAAAGAAAGAAAGAGAAAGAATGAAAGAAAGAAACAGAAAGAAAGAACAAAAAAGAAAAAGAAAGAAAGAGAAAAAGGAAAGGAAGGGAAAAAGAAAAAAGAAATAAACAGAAAGAAAAAGAGAAGCAGAAAGTAAGAAATAAAAAGAAAGAAAGAAAGAAAGAGAGCAGAAAGAACAAAACAGCCATAAAGAAGAAAAAGAAAGAAAGAAACAGACAGGAAGAATCCAAAAGAAAGAAAGAGAGAGAGAGAAAGAAAGAAACAAACAAACAAATAAACAAAGAAAGAAAGAATGAAAGAAACAAAGAAACAGAAACCAAGAAAGAACAGAAAGAAAGAAAGAAAAAAGAAAGAAAGAAAGTAAAAAAAGATAAAGAAAGAAAGAGAACGAAAGAAAGAAAGAAAGAAAGAAAGAAAGAAAGAAAGAAATGGAAAGCAAGCAAGGAGAAAGAAAAAACAAAATGAAAAAGAAAGAAACAGAAAGAAGTAATCAGAATGAAAGAAGCAGAAACAAAAAAGAGAAAAAGAAAGAAAGAAACAGAAAGAAATGGAAAGAAAGAAAGAAACAAAGAAAAGGGAGAAAAGAAAAAGAAAGAAACAGAAACAAAGATAGAAAGAAAAAGGGGAAAAAGAGAAACAGAAAGAAAAGAGAAACAGGAAGAAAAAAGAAACAGAAAGTCAGAAAGAAAGAAACAGAAAGCAAGCAAACAAGGAAGAAAAACCAGAAAAAAATAATCAAAAAAAGAGAAACAAAAAGTGAGAAACAGAAAGAATGAAATAGAAAGAAGACTAAGAAAGGAGACTAAGCCCAGTACCCATCCCCCATGGCTACACACCTTGGTCAACTTCCTGGCCCTCTGTATATCGCACACATCTGTTCTCACACCTAATTCTGCCCCCCATTGTCCCTCTCCCTTTCCTCCATTCCACCCATGTCCTCCTCACCCAACCCCTCCAATGACTTTCTTCCACCTTTTAAGTAGGACCGACACACCCGCACTCTGGACTTTCTTTTCCTTGATATTCATTCCTCTGTGAGATGCATTGTGGATAGTCTGAGCTTTTTTTTTCTAATATCCACTTATCAGTGAGTAAACACCATGTGTGTTCCTTCGACCCGGGGTTATATCACTCAGCGTGATGTCTTCTAGTTTCATCCAGTTGCCTTAAAATTTCATGAACTCATTGTTTTTTGTTTTTGTTTTGTTTTGTTTTGTTTTCTATATGCTTTGTTTTTTCCAAATGATTTCTCCTTTCCCGGTTCCACCATCCCCATATATTCCATAAATGCTCTTCCCTCTGCTCATTCCCCAATCACCCCTCATCCAGGTCTCTGGCCTGGTATTCCCCTAAAATGAGACATCAAGCCTTTCTAGGACCAGGGCCCTCTCCTTCCTTCTTCTTGGGAATCTTTTGACTTGCTAATTGTGCCTTGAGTATTCAGAGCTTCTGGGCTCATTAATATCCACTTATCAGTGATTGCATTTCATGTGTATTCTTTTGTGATTGGGTTAACTCGCTTAGGATGATATTTTCCAGATCCAACCATTTGCCTACAAATTGCATGAATTCATTATTTTTAATTACTGAGTAGTATTCCATTGTATAAATATACCACATTTTCTGTATCCATTTCTGTATCTACTTTGAGGGACATCTGGGCATCTTCCAACTTCTGGCTATTATAAACAAGGCTGCTATGAACATAGTGGAGCATGTGTCTTTATTGCATGCAGGGGAATCCTCTGGGTAGATGCCCAGGAGTGGTATGACAGGGTCCTCTGGAAGTGTCATGCTCAATTTTCTGAGGAACCACCATACTGATTTCCAGAGTGATTGTACCATCTTGCAATCCCACCAACAGTGGAGCAGTGATCCTCTTTCTCCACATCCTCGCCAGCACCTGTTTTCCCTTTAGTTTTTAATCTTAGCCATTATGATTGGTGTGAGGTGGAATCTCAGGGTTGTTTTGATTTGCATTTCCCTGATGACTAATGATGTTGAACATCTCTTAAGGTGTTTCTTGGCCATTCAAATTCCTTCTGGTGAAAATTCTTTGTTTAGCTCTGTACCCCATTTTTAATAGGGTTATTTGGTTCTTTGCGGTCTAACTTCTTGAGTTCTTTGTATATATTGGATAAAAGCCCTCTGTTGGATGTGGAGTGTGTGAAGATCATTTCCCAATTTGTTGGTTGCCGCTTTGTCCTGATGGTGTCCTTTGCCTCACAGAAACTTTGTAATTTTATGTGGTCCCATTTGTAAATTCTTGATCTTAGAGCATAAGCTATTGGTGTTCTGTGCAGGAACTTTCCCGCTGTGCCTATGTCCTCCAGGGTTTTCCCGTTTCTTTTCTATTAGTTTCAGTGTGTCTGGTTTTATGTGGTGGTCCTTGATCCACTTGGAGTTGATTTTAGTACAAGGAGATAATAGTGGTTTAATTCGCATTCTTCTGCATGTTGACCTCCAGTTGAACCAGCACCATTTGTTGAAAAAGCTATCTTTTTTCCACTGGATGGTTGTGGCTCCTTTATCAAAGATCAAGGGACCATAACTCTGTGGGTTCATTTCTGGGTCTTCAATCCTATTCCATTGATCTACTTGCCTGTTGCTCTACCAATACCATGCAGTTTTTAGCACAACTGCTTGAGGTCAGGGATATTGATTCCCCCAGAAGTCCTTTTATTGTTGAGAATAGTTTTAGATATCCTGGGTTTTTTGTTGCTCCAGATGAATTTGAGAATTGCTCTTTCTAGATCAATGAATAATTGAATTGGGATTTTGATGGGGATTGCAATGAATCTGTAGATTGCTTTTGGCAAGATGGCCATTTTTACTATATTGAACCCTATTAAAAATTGGGTACAGAGCTAAACAAAGAATTTTCACCAGAAGAAATTCCCCCAAAGAAGGAATAGATACAGAAAATGTGGTATATTGATACAATACAATGGAATACTACTCAGCAATTAAAAATAATGAATTCATGCAATTTGTAGGCAAATGGTTGGATCTGGAATATATCATCCTAAGTGAGTTAACCCAATCACAAAAGAATACACATGAAATGCAATCACTGATAAGTGGATATTAATGAGCCCAAAAGCTCTGAATAGCAAGGCACAATTAGGAAATCAAAAGATTCCCAAGAAGAAGGAAGGAGAGGACCCTGGTCCTGAAAATATTGGATCCAGTTTTGTAGGAGAGTACCAGGACAGAGAAATGGTGGGTGGGGGTGTGATTGGGGAATAAGTGGGGGGGAAGACTTATGGGACATATGGTGAGGGGAAAGGGGAAAGCCTTTGGAATGTAAACAAAGAATATAGAATAAAGAAAAAAAGAATATATCCAATAAAAGAAATTAAAAAAAAGAATCACTGAAAAAATGCTTCCACTTCCATTCTCAATTAAAATTCTAATAGTTTTCATATGCTTACGAGAGTATCTGATAAATTTTCCCCAAAACTCTTTAATTTAATAATATTTTTCCTATCTTTCCTCAATTTTAAGCAAACTATGTTACACGAAAAACATAATGTGTCCACTTCCATTTTTAATTAAATTCAATTTTTTTGTATGCCTAGCATTATGTCTCTAAATATTCCAAGAAAAATCTTCAAATTTTACATTTTTACTATCTAATTGCTCAATTTATTGGATATATAAAAAACCCTTCAGTTATATTATAATATGCCTTCAGTTTCTTTCTCAATAAAAAGTGTCATAGTTTTCATATGCCTACCATTGCATCTAATAAATTTTCCCTAAAAATCTTTAATTATATTATTTTTCCTGTCTTTCCTCAATTTTAACCAAAATATGTTATACAATAATCTTCAGTTCTATCAGAAATTATCTCCACTTCCTTTTTAAATTAAATTCTAATTGTTTTTGAATGCTAAACATTATATCTCAGGTATTTCCCAAAATTTTTTCAAATATTACATTTTTCCTATCTACTTGCTCAACTTATTGCAAATATACAACAACCTTCAGTTCTATTAGAAAATGCTTCCACTTCCTTTCACAATTAAAATTCCAATATTTTTCATATATGTATCATTGTGTCTGATAAACTTCCCAAAAAATCTTTAATTTCAATATTTTTCCTGTCTCTACTCAATCTTATCCAAAATATGTTGTACAAAAATTATCAGTTCGATGAGAAAATGTCTCCCTTTTCTTTTTCAGTAGAATTCTAATTTTTTTGGTGTGCCTACTATTATATCTCTGAAATTTTCCAAGAAAATCTTCATATTTGGCAGTTTTCCTTTCTAATTGCTCAATTTATCCGAAAGATTAAAAAACCTTCCGTTCTATTAGAAAATGCCTCCCCTTCTTTTCACAATTAAAATTCTAATAGTTTTCATATGCCCACAATTGTATCTGATAAACTCTCCCCAAAAAATCTTTAAATATTTTACCCGACTTTCTTCAATTTTAACCAAAATATGTTATATGAAAATCTTCATTTCTATCAGAAATTGTCTGCATTTCAATTTTCAATTAAATTCTTATTTTTTGGAATGCCTACTATTATTTCTCTGAAATTTTCCTAGAAGTTCTTCAAATTTTACTTTTATCTTATCTAATTGCTCAATTTATCAGAAATATACAAAAACTGTCATTTCTATTAGAAAATGCCTCCACTTCCTTTCTCTATTAAAATCCTAATAGTTTTCATATGCCTACCATTGTATCTGATAATTTTTCCTAATAAATTAATTTCCAAATTTTTCCTATCTTTCCTCAAGTATAACAAAAATATGTTAGATGAAAATCTTCAATTCTATCAGAATATGTCTCCACTTCCTTTTTAAATTAAATCCTAATTGTTTTTGAATGCTAAATATTATATCTCAGGTATTTCCCAAAAATCTTCAAATATTACATTTTTCCTCTCTACTTGATCAACTTATTGTAAATAAAAAAATACCCTTCAGTTCTATTAGAAAATGCTTACACTTCCGTTCTCAATTAAAATTTTAATATTTTTCATATGTGTACCATTGTATCTGATAAATTTCCTAAAAAATCTTTAATTTCAATATTTTTTCCTGTCTCTACTATACTTTATCCAAAATATGTTATACAAAAATCATCAGTTTTATGAGAAAATATCTCCCTTTTATTTTTCAGTAAAATTCTATTTCATGGTGTACCTACATTATATCTCTGAAATTTTCCATTAAATAATTTACATTTTTCCTTTCTAATTGCTCAATTTATCATTAATATTCCAAAACGTCCAGTTCTATTAGAAAATTCCTCCACTTCTTTTCTTAATTAAAATTCTAATAGTTTTCATATGCTCACAATTGTATTTGACAAATTTTCCAAAAAATCTTTACTTTCAACATTTTACCTGTCTTCAATTTTAACCAAAATATGTTATATAAAAACATCTTAATTTCTATCAGAAAATTTCTCCCTTTACATTGTTTGTAAAATTCTAATTTTTTGGTGTGCCTATTATATCTCTGATATTTTCAAGAAAATCTTCATATTTTATGTTTTTCCTTTCTTATTGCTCAATTTGTCCTAAATATTAAAAAAACCCTTCAGTTCTATTAGATAATGCCTCCACTTCCTTTCTCTATTAAATTTGAATAATTTTCATACATCCACAACTGTATCTGATAAATTTTGCCAAAAAATCTTTAATTTCAATATTTTCCCATCTTTCTTCAATTTTAATCCTAATATGTTATACAAAAATCGTCATTTCTATCAGAAAATGTCTACACTTCAATTTTCAATTAAATTCTTATTTTTTGCAATGCCTACTATTATTTCTCCGAAATTTTTCTAGAAATTGTTCAAATTTTACATTTTCCTAATTGCTCAATTTATCAGAAATATACAAAAACCTTCATTTCGATTAGAAAATGCCTCCACTTCCTTTCTCTATTAAAATTCTAATAGTTTTCATATGCATATCATTGTATCTGATAAATTTTCCCAATAAATCAATTTCAATATTTTTCTTGCATTTCCTCAATTTTAACAAAAATATGTTAGATGAAAATCTTGTTTTATCAGAAAGTGTCTCCACTTCATTTTTCAATTTTATTCTAAATGTATTTCTATGCCTATCTTTGTATCTGAGTTTTCTCCAAAAAAATCTTTAATTTTAAATTACCTTATGATATCCTCAATTTATCATACTTGTGTTATATAAAAATCTTCAGTTTTATATGAAAATGTTTCCACTCCCTCCTTCGCTTATATTCTAAATGTATGTGTATGCCTATCACTGAATCTGAGTTTTTTCAAATAAATCTTCAGTTTTAAAAATTATCTTAAGTTATACTCAATTTTATCATAGATATTTTAGAGGAAAATCTTCAATTTTAAATGAAAATGACTCTGCTTCATTTTTCAATTACATTCTAATTTTATTTGTATGTATCTGTGAAAATTACCAAAAAAATTTCAATTTTTAAATTTTTCCCATTAATTTTCCTTACTTTATCATGAATATGTTATACGAAATCTTCAGTTTTGTCAAGAAAATCTCTCCACTTCATTTTCAATTATGTGATAATTCTATTTGTATGCCTATCATTGCATCGGAGATTTTCCCCCAAACAAATCTTCAATTTTATCAGGTATCCTATGTAATCCTCAATTTTATCATACATATATTAGATGAAAATCTTCAGTTCTATCAGAAAATGTCTCCACTTCCTTTTTCAATTATATTTTAATTGTATTTGTGTGCTGATCATCATATCTGAATTTTTCAAATAAATCTTCAATTTTATCTATTATCTTATGTAATCCTCAATTTTATCATATATATGTTAGATGAAAATATTCAGTCCTTTACAAAATTTTTTCCTCTTCCTATTCCAATAATACTCTAGTTGTATTTGTATGCCTATCCTTGTATCTGACTTTTTGTTTTCCAAAATATCAATTTTATAAATTATGTTATATTATCCTCAATTTTAACATACATATGTTAGATTACAATCTTTGGTTTTATCAGAAAACATTCGCTATTTCATTTTTTCAATTACATTCTAATTGTTTTTGTAAGACTATCATTGTATCTGTGAAATTTACCACAAAAATCTTCAATTATTTAATTTTCCTATGAATTTCCATAATTTTATCAGATATATGTTGTGCAAAATTCTTTATATTGATCAGAAAATAACTCCACTTAAGTTTCCAAATACATTATTATTTTACTTGTATACCTACCATTGTATCTGTGAAAATTACCATAAAAATCTTCTAATTTTAAAATTTTACATGAATTTCCATAATTTTATCAGAAATATTATACAAAAATCTTCAGTTTTATCAGAAAATATCGCCACTTTCTTTTTCACTTATACTCTAAATGTATTTGTGTGCCTTTCATTGTATCTAAGATTTTTATCAAAAAAATCTTCAGGTTTTTCAATATTCCTATGTTATCATCCTTTTTATTTATATGTTAGATGTAAATCTTCAGAATTAATAGAATATGTTTCCACTTCCATTTCAATTGTATTCTAATTGTATTTGTATGCCTATCATAGTGTCCAGGTCGTTTTTCTGAATAAAACTTCAATTTTATAAATTATCCTAAGTAATCCTCAGTTTTTAATACATAAGTTAGATGAAAATCTTCAGATTTATCTGAAAATATTTCCTCTTCATTTTTCAATTGTATTCTAATTGTATTTGTATCCTTATCATTGCATCTGAGTTTTTTCAAAAAAATCTTCTATTTTATAAATTCCTTTAAATTGTCTTCAATTTTAACATACATATGTTAGAGGAAAATTTTCAGTTTTATAAGAAAATGTCTCCACTTCTTTTTAAAATTACATTATAATTATTTTTGAATGCATACCATTGTATCTGTGAAAATATCACAAAAATCTGCAATTTTAAATTTTTTCTTTGAATTTCCCTTATTATATGTAATATGTTATACAAAATCTGCAATTCTATCAGAAAATATCTCCACTTTCTTTTTCACTTATACTCTAATTGTATTTGTATGCCTTTCATTGTATCTAAGATTTTTATCAAAAAAATCTTCAGGTTTTTCAATATTCCTATGTTATCATTCTTTTTATTTATATGTTAGATGTAAATCTTCAGAATTAATAGAATATGTTTCCACTTCCATTTCAATTGTATTCTAATTGTATTTGTATGCCTATCACAGTGTCCAGGTCTTTTTCTGAATAAAACTTCAATTTTATAAATTATCCTAAGTAATCCTCAGTTTTTAATACATAAGTTAGATGAAAATCTTCAGATTTATCTGAAAATATTTCCTCTTCATTTTTCAATTGTATTCTAATTGTATTTGTATCCTTATTGCATCTGAGATTTTTTTCAAAAAAAATCTTCTATTTTATAAATTCTTGTAAATTGTCTTCAATTTTAACATACATATGTTAGAGGAAAATTTTCAGTTTTATAAGAAAATGTCTCCACTTCTTTTTTAAATTATATTATAATTATTTTTGCATGCATACCATTGTATCTGTGAAAATATCACAAACGTCTTCAATTTTAATTTTTTCCTATGAATTTTCCTTACTTTATCAGAAATATGTTATACGTAATCTTCAGTTTTGGCAGAAAATGTGTCCAGTTCCCTTTTCAATTGTATTGTAATTATATTTGTATGCTTATCATTATATCTGAGTTTTTAAAAATATAAGCTTATTTTATAAATTATCTTAAGTTATCCTCAATTTTATCATACATATATTAGAGGAAAATATTCAGTTTTATGAGAAAATACCTCCAATTTCCTTTTCAACTACATTCTGAATGTATTTTATGCATACCATTGTATCTGTGAAAATTACCACAAAATTTTCAATTTTTATAATTTTACTATGAATTTCACTTATTTTTTCAGAAATATGATATGTGAACTCTTTAATTTTATTAGAAGATGTCCCCACTTTCTCTTCAATTATGTGATAATTCTATTTGTATGCCTATCATACAATCTGATCTTTTTTCCAAAATAATCTTCAACTTTATCCAAAATATTATATAATCCTCCATTTTATCGTGAATATTTTAGATGAAAATCTTCAGTTCTATCATAAAATGTCTCCATGTCCCATTTCTATTGAATTCTAATTATATTTGTATGGCTATCATTGTATTTGAGTTTTTTCAACATAATCTTCAATTTTATATATTATATTATGTTATCCTCAATTTTATCATATACATGTTAGATGAAAATTTTCCGCTCTTACCAAAATGTCTCAACTTCCTTTTTCAATTACATTCTAATTGTGTTTATATGCCTATAATTGTATCCGAGTTTTTTAAAAAAATATATTCAATTTTATGAATTGTGTTACTTTATCCTCATGTTTATCATACATATATTAGATGAAAATCTTCAGATTTATATGAAAATGCCTCCACATTTGTTTTAGTTATATTCTAATTATATTTTTATGCCTGTCATTGTATCTGAGTTTTCTCCAATTAAATCTTCAATTTTATCAATGACCCTAGTAATCCTCTATTTATCATATTTATGTTAGATGAAAATCTTTAGTTTCGTCAGAAAATGTTTCCATGTCCTTTTTCAATTATATTCTAATTGTATTTGTATGTTTATTATTGTATCTGAGTTTTTAAAAAAATTCTTCAATTTTATAAATTATCTTATGATATCCACAATTAAACATATGTATGTTATATGAAAATCTTCAGTTTTATCTGAAAATGTATCCACTTCCTACTTCAATTATATTCTAAATGTATTTGTAAGCCTATCATTGTATCTCAGGTTTTTCTTTTTCAAAAAATTCTTCAATTTTGAGAATTATCTTATATTTTCCTCAATTTTATGATACATATGTTAGAGTAAAATCTTCAATTTTAAATAAAACTATTTCCACTTCATTTTACATTTGCCTTCTAATTGTAATTGTACACATACCATTGTATCTGTAAAAATTACCACAAAAATCTTCAATTTTTAACTTTTTCTATGATTTTTCCCTTATTTTATCAGAAATATGTTATGTAAAACCTTCAGTTTTTCAGAAAATGTCTTCACTTCATTTTCAATGATGTGATAATTCTATTTGTATGCCTGTCATTGTAAGAGACTTTTTTCCAAAAAAGTCTTCAATTTTATCAGTTATCCTATGTAATCCTCAATTTTATCATACATGTAAGATTAAAATGTTCAGATCTGATCTGTACGCCGACCCAATCGGGCACCAACTCACTCGGGGGTCTGTGCCCGGCTTACAGGGGAGGCCGCCATGTTGCCTTAGGGCACTACATACAGCTAACCAGCATAGCCCCGTGGACTGACAGCATCAACATCTAGGCTCCAGCAGTACAGCCAGGAAAGCTCTGGTCCTGCAGGGAATCCCGTGGTTAGACAAAGCCCTGAGAAATGACACCATCTTGGAGCTGGTAGCCTAACCAGGTATGCAGAGGGCACCAGAGTTAAGGATTTCCCAGGGCAGATCTTGCCTGGCTGCCTTCAGGGAGCTGGGCAGCTCTAAATCTGCCTGGGCACTTGGGGGAGTTTCTGACCTGCAGAAAAACCTGTAGATAGACAGAGCCCCATGGACTGAGATCCCCACCATCTTGGATCCTGCAGTTCAACCAGGGAAGCTCCTGATCTACAGAGTGCCCTGCAGTTAGACAGAGCCCCACCATCCACCACTATCTTGGTGGAAGCAGGTCAAGCAGACAGAGCCCTGCGGACTGAGAGCACCACCGTCTAGGCACCAGCAGTCCATCCTGGGAAGCCCTGGTCCCTGCAGGAAATCCTGCAGTTAGACAGAGCCCCGAGACCTGCCACCATCTTGGAGCTGGTAGTCTAACCAGGTTATCATAGAGAACCAACAGATGAGGCCAGGTATGCAGACATAATCTGAAACTAACATCTCTCGGATGGAAACCTGCAAGGCCTTTGCCTGTAGCCAGGGCCTGGGCAGCTTGGCAGTCTATCTGTATGCCCACCTGACCATGCATTAACTTGGTCGGGGATCATTTGTCCTGCTGACTGCCGACCACTCCCAGTGGTGGTCTCCATCTTGCCTCCAGGTCACCATAGAGAACCAACAGATGAGCCCAGGTCACCAGAGAGAACCAACAGTTGATCCCAGATTGATGGAAATAAAGAACTGATTCTTAAGTTTCAGATTATGTCTGCATCTAAGCAACCCATGAGGAGACAGTGGGAGGCTAGTTATGTGCCCAGCAGCAAGCCAGGAGGAGACTTGATTCCAGCCCAGCAGAGCTGAGGAGAAAATTCAGAGCCTTATGGTGGAAACCTTTCAGTTACTGCCTCAGGAACATGGATGCGCACTGTGACAGCAATGCCAAACCCAATTGTATTCTAATTGTATTTGTAGGCCTATCATTTTATCTGAGTTTTCTTTTCAAAAAAATCTTGTTTTACAAATTATCTTATGTTATCCTCAATTTTATCATGCATGTTACATGAAAATCTTTAGTTTTAAAAAATTGTCTCCACCTCATTTTTCAATTTTATTCTAATTGTATTTGTAGGCCTATAATTAATTGTATCTGAGGAATTTTATAATTAAACGAAGGTTTTTGTATATTTCCGATCATATTGAGCAAGTAAATGAAAAAAATGTAAACTTTGAAGATTTTATTTGAAAATTTCAGCGATATAATGTTATACATACAAAAAAATTAGAGTTTAATTAAAAATAAGTGGACATTTTCTGATAAAACTGATGCTTTTCATATAACATATTTTGGCAAAAATTGATGAAAGACAGGAAAAGTATTGAAATCAAAGATTTTTGTGAAAATATATGTGATACAATTGTAGGTATATGAAAAATATTAGAATTTTAATCGAGAAAGGAATTAGAGCCATTTTCTAATAGAACTGAAGGTTTTTAATCTATTTGCAGTAAATTGAGCAAAGAGAAAGAAAAATTGTAAAATTTGACGATTTTCTTGGAAAAATTCAGAGATATAATGGTAGGCATACAAAAAGAATTTAATTAAAAAAGGAAGTGGACACATTTTCTGATAGAACTGAATATATTCGTATAACAAATTTTGGGTAAAATTGAGGAAAGAGGAAAATATGGAAATGAAAGGTTTTTGGGAAAATTTATTGTATACAATGGAAGGCTTATGAAAACTATTAGAATTTTAATTGAGAAAGAAGTGGAGGAATTTTCTAATAGAACTGAAGGCTTTTCTACATTTCTGATAAATTTCACAATTAGATAGAAAAATGTAAAATTTGAATATTTTCTTGGCAAATTTCAGAGATATAATGGTAGATATACAAGCAAATTAGAATTTTTATTAAAAGGAAGTTGAGACGTTTTCTGATAGAACTGAAATTTTCGTAGAACATATTTTGGTTAAAATTGAGGAAAGACAGGAAAAATATTGAAATGAAAGAATTTTAGGGCCGGGCGGTGGTGGCGCACACCTGTAATCCCAGCACTTGGGAGGCAGAGGCAGGCGGATTTCTGAGTTCGAGGCCAACCTGGTCTACAGAGTGAGTTCCAGGACAGCCAGGACTACACAGAGAAACCCTGTCTCAAAAAACCAAAAAAAAAAAACAAAAAAAAACAAAACAAAACAAAAAAAAGTATTTTAGGGAAAATTTATCATATACTCTGGTAAGCTTACAAAAAGTATTAGAATTTTAATTGAGAAAGGAAGTGGAGGCATTTTTAATAGAACTGAAGATTTTTGTATATTTTTGATAAATTGAGAAAGTAGATTGAAAAAAATGTAAAATTTGAAGATTTTCTTGGAAAATTTCAGAGATATATTGCTGGCATACAAAAATATTAGAATTTAATTAAAAAATAAGTGAAGACATTTTTGGTGTCACTGATTGTTTAATTAACATATGTTGTTTAAAATGTAGGAAAGTCCAGAAAAATAGTGAAATTAAAGATATTTTGAGAAAATTGGTCAGATACACTGGTAGGCATGTGAAAACTATTAGAATTTTAATTATGAAAGGAAGTGGATGCATTTTCTAATAGAAGAGAAGGTTTTTGTGTATTTACAAAAAATTGAGCAATTAGGAAAAATGTAAAATTTGATGATTTTCTTTGAAAATTTCTGAGATATAATGTTATGCATATGAAAAATTAGAATATATATTTTGATTAAATTTGAGGAAATTGAGGATTACATAGGATAACTGATGAAATTGAAGATTTTCTTAGAAAAATCTCAAATTCAATGATAGGCATAAAAACACAATTATAATGCAATAGAAAAGGGATGTGCAGATATATCCCTTTAATTCTGAAAATTTATATCTAATTATCTATGATAAAATGGATGATAACATAGAAAAATTGATAAAATTGAAGATTATTTTCATAAAATCTCAGATACTATGAAAGGCATACAAATACAATTAGAGTATCAGTGAAAAAGAAAGTGGAGATATTTTCTGATAAAACTGGGGATTTTTGTTTAACATTTCTGATAATATTATGGAAATTCATGTGAGAATTTTAAATTTGAAGATTTTTGTGGTAATTTTCACAGATAGAAGGATAGCCATACAAATACAACTCGATAATTATTGAGAAAAAAAGAGGAGACATTTTCATAAAGAACTGAAGATTTTCATCTAACATATGTATGATAACCTTGAGGATTACATAAGATAATTGATAAAATTGAAGATTTATTTAGAAAAAAATATCCGATACAATGATTGGCACACAAATATCATTAGATTATAATTGAAAAGGTAAGTGGAGATATTTTCTGATAAAACTGAAGATTTTTATCTAATATAAGCATGATAAAATTGAGGATTACATAGGATAACTGATAAAATTGAGATTTTTTTGAAAAAATTTCAGATAAAATAATAGGCATACAAATATAATTATCACATAATTGAAAATAAAATGGAGATATTTTCTGATAAAACTGAAGATTCTGTATAACATATTTCATAAAATAAGGAAATTCACAGGAAAAATTTAAAAATTGAAGATTTTTGTGGCAATTTTCACAGATACAATGGTGCTCATACAAATACAATTAGAATGTAATTGAAGAAAGAAGTGGATACATTTTCCCATAAAACTGAAGAATTTCCTCTAACATATGTAAGATAAAATTGAGGATAACATAGGTTAATTGAAAAAAATGAAGATTTATTCAGAAAAAAAACTCGGATACAATGATAGGCATACAAATACAATTAGAATACATTTAAAAACAGGAAGAGGAGACATATTCTGTTAATTCTGAAGATTTACATCTAACTTATGTGTGATAAAATGGATGAAACTATAGGAAAATTGATAAAATTGAAGTTGTTTTCTTGATAAAATCTCAAATACAATGAAAGGCATACAAATACAATTATCATATCAGTGAAAAAGAAAGTGGAGATATTTTTTGATAAAACTGAAGATTTTCGTATAACACTTCTGATTAAATTATGGAAATTCATGTCAAAATGTTAAAATTTGAAGATATTTGTGGTAACTTTCACAGATAAAATGGTAGGCATACAAATAAATAATAATATACTTGAAAAAGGAGGTGGAGATATATTATGATAAATATGAGGAATTTTGCATCACATATATCTGATAAAATAATGGAAATTCATAGAAAACTGTAAAGTTTGAAGATTTTTGTGGTAATTTTAACAAATACAATGATAGGCTTACAAACACAATTAGAATGTATTTGAAACAAAGGAATAGAGACATTTACTGATAAAACTGAAGATTTTCAACTAATATATGTGTGTTAAAATAGAGGATAACACAAGATAATTTATAAAATAGAAAATATTTTGGAAAACAAAAACTTACATACAAGGATAGGCATAAAATACCACTAGGGTATTATTGAAAAAGGAAGAGGAGCCATTTTTGTAAAGAACTAAAGATTTTCATCTAACATGTATGATAAAAATGAGGATTACACAAGATAACTGATAAAATTGAAGTTTTATATGGACAAAACACAGATATAATGATAGGCATAAAAATACAATTAGAATATAACTAAAACAGACCTGGAGACATTTTGATATAAAAGTGAAGAATTTCATCTAATATATGTATGATAAAAATGAGGATAACATAACACAATTTATAAAATTGAATGAATGTTTTTTTTAGAAAACCTCTGATACATTGATAAGCATATATATACAATTAGAATGTAATTTAAAAAGGAAATGGAGACATTTTCATGAAGTAATGAAGATTTTCATCTAGCATATGTATGATAAAATTGAGGATAACATAAGATAATAGAGAAATTTATATTTATTTGGAAAAAAACTCAGATAGAATGATCTGCATACAAATACAATTAGAATATACCTGAAAAGGGAAGAAGAGACATTTTCTGATAAAACTGAAGATTTTCATGTAATATAGGTCTGATAAAATTCAGGATTACATAGGATAACTGATAAAATTGAAGATTTTCTTGGAAAAATCTCAGATACCATGATAGGCATACAAATACAATTATCACATAATTGAAAAAGGAACTGGAGACAGTTTATGCTAAAACTGAAGATTTCATATAACATATATCATATAAAATAAGGGAAATTCATAGGAAAAATTTAAAAATTGAAAATTTCTGTGGTAATTTTCACAGCTACAATGGTATGCATACAAACACAATTAGAATGTAATTGAAAAGGAATTGTGGACATTTTTCTATAAGACTGAAGATTTCCCTCTAACTTATGTGTGATGAAATTGAGGAAAACTTAGCATACTTTATAAAATTGAAGATTTTTTTAGCCAAAAAATAGAGATACAATGATAAGCTTACAAATACTATTAGAGTATATTTGGAAAAGGAAGATGAGACATTTTCTGATAAAATTGAAGATTTTTATCCAACATATGTATGATAAAATTGAGGATTACATAAGATAATTGATAAAATTGAAAGTTTATTTGGAAAAATCTCAGATAGATTAATCGGCATACAAATACAGTTAGAATATAATTGAAAAGGCAAGTTAGATATTTTCTGATAGAACTGAAGATTTTCATCTAAAATATGCATCATAAAATTTAGGTTACATGGGTTAACTGATAAATTGAAGATTTTTTTCAAAACATCTCAGATGCAATGATAGGCATACAAATAGAATTACCACATAATTTAAAATGAAGTATAGACATTTTCTGACAAAACTGAAGATTTCGTATAACCTATTACTAAAATAAAGTAAAGGAAATAAAGAAAGAAAGAAAGAAAGAAAGAAAGAAAGAAAGAAAGAAAGAAAGGGAATTCATAGGATAAATTTAAAAATTGGATTTTTGTGGTAATTTTCACAAATAAAATGGTAGGCATACCAATACAACTATAATGTAATCCAAAAATGAAGTGGACACATAATCATTTAAAATTGAAGATTTTCCTCTAACTTATGTATTATAAAATTGAGAATATCTTCAAATAATTTAGGATATTGAAGATTTTTTGAATAAAAAACTAAGATACAAATATAGGCATACAAATATATTTAGAATATAATTGCAAGAAGAAGTAGAGACATTTGATGATTTTCTTATGACCTACATATTTTAAATTGAGGATATCAAAGATAATTTATAAAATTGAAGATTTTTTAAAAAAAATATCAGAAAAAATGATTGGCATACAAGTACAGTTATAATACAATTGAAAAACGTTGTGGAGACATTTTATGATAAAAATGTAGATTTTCATCTAAAAATGTAGATTTTATGTATGATAAAATAAGGGATTACTAGGGTAACTGATAAAATTGAAGTTTTATATGTACAAAACACAGATACAATAATAGGCATAAAAATACAATTAGAATATAACTAAAACAGACATTGGGACATTTTCATATAAAACTGAAGAATTCATCTAATATATGTATGATAAAAATTAGGATAATTTATATAATTGAAGATTTTTTAAAAAAACTCAGATACATTGATAGGCAATTCGAATGTAATTGAAAAAGGAAATGGAGACATTTTCATAAATTAATGAAGATTTTCATCTAACAGATATATGATAAAATTGAGGATAACATAAGATAAAGTAAAAAACCGAATAAATTGTGAAAATAACTCAAAAGCAATGATAGCCATACAAATATAATTACAATTCAATTGAAAAAGGATATGTGGACATTTTATGATAGAACTGAAGATTTTTATCTAAAATATGCATGATAAAATTGAGGATTGCATAGAATATCTGATAAAATTGAAGATTGTTTTGGAAAAATCTCAGATACAATGATAGATATACAAATAGAATTATCAAATAAGAAAAGGAAGTGGAGATATTTTCTTATAAAACTAAAGATTTTGCTTCAAATATTTCTGATAAAACAAGGTAAATTATTACGGAAAGTTTAAAAATTGAAGATTTTTGTGGTAATTTTCACGGATACAATGGTTTGCATACAAATACAATTACAATATAATTGAAAAAGGAAGTGGAGATATTTACCTATAAAACTGAAGATTTTCCTCTAACATATGTGTGATAAAATTGAGGAAAACAGTTAATTCTAAAGAATTACATCTAACTTATGTATAACAAAATGTATGATAACATAGGAATATTGATGAAATTGAAGATTTTTGTGATAAAATGTAGCTGCCAGCAGCTACTCTGAACTGGGTCCTGGAAGGGAAGCAGAGGGATGGATGGTGAGGCGGCCAGAAGGAATGAAGGACAGGACAAAGTTTCAGATCAAGGCCCCAAGTTTAATGGAGGTCACACAATATAACAGCTTGGGTGAACACAACCCCCCCAGGCTCCAGGTTGGGTTTCAGGAACTGGTGCCGCTGTTCACTGGGCATTGACTCAACTGCTCAGGCAGCTGGGCAGGCCACCTGCTTAATTCAGGAATTTGCAGGACAGGTGGAACTTCACATTCACTCTGAGCACTCCACCCTAGATGGAGTTGGATTATGAATAGCACAGGAATCCTCGCTCAACAAAAGCTGGAGGAAGATCGCCTTGACCAATGTCAAGTTTCTACCACATGGCAAGACACCCCAATATGGCTCTGTACAATAAAATCTCAGATGAAATGAAAGGAATACAAATACAATTAGAATATCAGTGAAAAAGAAAGTGCAGACAATTTCTGAGAAAACTGAAGATTTTGTATAACATTTCTGATAATATTATGGAAATTCATGTGAAAACATTAAAATTTGAAGATTTTTATGGTAACTTTCACAGATCCAATGGTAAGCATACACATAAAATAATAATACAGTTGAAAAGGGAAGTGGAGATATTTTTGTTAAATCTGAAGAATTTTGCATAACATATATATCATAAAATTATGGAAATACATAGGAAAAGTGAAAAATTTGAAGATTTTGTGGTAATTTTCACAAATACAATGATAGGCTTACAATCTCAATTAGAATGTAATTGAAAAAGAAATAGAGATATTTTCTGATAAAACTGAAGATTTTCATCTAACATATGTATGTTAAAAGTAAGGATAACAGATAATTTATAAAATTGAAGATATTTTGGAAAAAAACTCAGATACAAGGATTGGCATACAAATGCAAATAGAGTATTATTGAAAAAGGAAGAGGAGACATTTATGTAAAGAACTAAAGATTTTCATCTTACATTTATATGATAAAATTAAGGATAACAATATAATTTATAAAATTGAAGATTTTTTTCAAAAGAAATTGAGATACAAGGATAGCCATACTAATACATCTAGAATAAAATTGAAGGTGGAAATGGAGATATTTTCATATAAAACTGAAGATTTTCATATAATATATGTATGATAAATTTAGGATAACATAAGATAATGTATAAAATTGAAGATTTTTTTGAAAAAAACTCAAATAAAATGATAGCCATTCAAATGTAATTAGAATTCCATTGAAAAAGGAAATGGAGACATTTTATGAGAGAACTGAAGAATTTCATCTAAAATATGCTTGATAAAATTGAAGATTACATAGGATATATAATAAAATTGAAAATTTTTTGGAAAATATTTCAGATAAAACAATAGGCACCCAAATAGAATTATCACATAAATGAAAAGAAGTGGAGACATTTTCACATAAAACTAAAGATTTCCTATAACATATTTCTGATAAGGTAAGAGAAATTCATAGGAAAAATTAAAAATTGAAGATTTATGGTGTAATTTGGTATGCATACAAATACATCTAGAATGTAATTGAAAAAAGGAAATGGAGCCATTTTCCTATAAATTTGAATATTTTCTTCTAACATATATGTGATAAAATTAAGGAAAACATAGGATAATCTATAAAATTGAAGATGTTTTTGGAAAGAAAACTCAGATACAATTATAGTCATACAAATGGAATTATCACACGATTAAAAAGGAAGTGGAAACAGTTTCTGGTATAACTGAAGATTTTAACCTAACATATGTATGATGAAATTGTAGATTACATAAGATAACTGATAAAATTGAAGATTTTCTTAGAAAAATATCATATACAATGCTAGGCATAAAAATACAACTAGAATACAATTGAAAAAAGAAGTGGAGACATTCTGTTAATTCTGAAGATTTATATCTGACTTATGTATGATAATATAGTTGATAAAATTGGAAAATTGATAAAAATGAATATTTTTTGATGAAATCTCAGATACAATGAAAGGAATACAAATACAATCAGAATACAAGTGAAAATAAATTGGAGACATTTTCTGATAAAACTGAAGATTTTTCTATAATATTTCTGATTAAATTATAGAAATTCATGTGAAAATGTTAAAATTTGAAGATTTTTGTTGTAATTTTCACAGATTGAATGGTAGGCATACAAAAATAATATAGTTGAAAAAGGAAGTGGAGAAATTTTCTGATAAATCTGTAGAAGTTTGCACAACAATATCTGATAAAATGATGGAAATTCATAGGAAAACTGTAAAATTTGAAGATTTTTATGGTAATTTTCACAGACACAATGATAGGCTTACCAAAACAATTAGAATGAAATTGAAAAAAGAAATAGAGACAATTGCTGATAAAACTGAAGATTTTCATCTGACATATGTATGTTAAAATTGAGGATAACATAAGAAAATGTATAAAGCTGAAGAGATTTTGGAAAACAAAAACTCAGATACAAGGATAAGCATACAAATACACCAAGAATTTTTTTAAAAAGGGGAGAGGAGACATTTTCGTAAAGAACAGAATATTTTCATCTAACATATATATGATAAAATTGAGGATTACATAAGATAATTGATAAAACTGAACATTTATTTGGAAAAAAACCCAGATACAATGATAAGCACACAAATACAATAAGAATATAATTGAAAAGGGAAGTGGAGACATTTTATGATAGAACTGAAGATTTTGATCAAAAATATGCATGATAAAATTTAAGATTACATAAGATAACTGATAAAATTGAAAACTGATAAAATTACATAAGATAACTGATAAAATTTTCTTGTAAAAATCTCACATAAAATGATAGGCATACAAATACAAGTATCACAGAATTGAAAAATATGATAAATTGAGGAAATCATGTTAATTCATAAAATTAAAGATTTTTTGGATAAAAAACTCAGATACAATGATAGGCATAGAAATCCAATTAGAAAAAACTGAAAAACGAAGTGGAAATATTTTCTGATTAAAAATGAAGGTTTGCATATAACATATGTATGACAAAATAAATGATCACTAGTGTAACCGATAAAATTGGTGTTTTATTTGGACATAGCTCAGATACAATTATAGGTATAAAAACAATTAGAAAATAATCAAAACAAATATGGAGACATTTTCATATAAAACTGAAGATTTTTATCTAATATATGTATGATAATAATGAGGACAACATAATTTACAAAATTGAATATTTTTTAAAAAACTCATATACAATGACAGGCATAAAAATACAATTAAAATGTAATTGAGAAAGGAAGTTAGATATTTTCATAAAGAACTGAAAATTTTCATCTAACCTATGTATGATAAAATTGAGCATAGCATAAGATAATGTATAAAACTTAAGAAATTTTGAAAAAAACTCAAGTAAAATGATAGTCATACAATTAAAATTAGAATTCAATTGAACAAGGAAGTGGGGACATTTTATGATAGAACTGAATATTTTATCTAAAATATGCATGATAAAATTGAGGATTACCTAGGATGTCTGATAAAATTGATTTTTTGGAAAAAAACTCAGATGCAATGATAGGCATACAAACAGAATTATCACATAAATGAAAGGGAAATGGAGACATTTTCTTATAAAACTTAAGATTTTGTTTCACATATGTCTGATAAAATAAGGGAATTTCTTAGGAAAAGTTTAAAAATTGAAATGTTTTGGAAATTTTCACAGATACAATGGTATACATACAAATATACTTGCAAAGTAATTGAAAAAGGAAGTGGAGACATTTTCCTATAAAACTGCAGATTTTCCACTAACATATGTGTGATAAAATTGAGGAAATTTTAAGATAATTCATAAAATTGATTTTTTTGAAAAAAAACTCAGATACAATGGTAAGCTTACAAATACTATTAGAATATATTTGCAAAAGGATGATGTGCCATTTTCTCATAAACTGAAGATTTTATCTGACATATGTATGATAAAATGATTTCATAGGATAATAGATAAAATTGAAGATTTATTTGGAAAAAGACTCAGGTATGATGATAGGCATACAAATACATTTAGAATACAATTGAAAAAGGAAGTGGAGACATATACTGTTAATTCTGAAGATTTACATCTAACTTACATATGATAAAATGTATAACAGAAAATTGATAAAATTGAAAATTTTTGTGATACAATGTCAGGTACAATGAAAGGCAAACAAATACAATTAGAAAATCAGTGAAAAATAAGTGGAGAAATTTTCTGATAAAACTGCAGATTTTTGTATAACATTTCTGATAATATGGAATTTCATGTGAAAATGTTAAAAATTGAAGATTTTTGTGGTAATTTTCACAGATAGAATGGTAGACATACACATAAAATAATAATATAGTTGAAAAAGCAAGTGGAGATATTTTTGATAAATCTGAAGAATTTTGCATAACATATATCTGATAAAATTATGGAAATTCATAGGAAAACTAAAATTTGAATGTTTTTGTGGTAATTTTCACAGACACAATGATAGGCTTACAAACACAATTAGAATGTGATTGAAAAAAGAAATAGAGACATTTGCTGATAAAACTGAATATTTTCATCTAACATATGTATGTTAAAACTGAAGAAAACATAAGATAATTTATAAAATTGAAGATATTTTGGAAAACAAAACTCAGATGCAATGATAGGCATAGAAATACAAATAGAGTATTATTGAAAAAGAAAGAGGACACATTTACATAAAGAACTAAAGATTTTCATCTAAGATATGTATGATAAAATTGAGGATTACATAAGATTATTGTTAAAATGGAAGATTTATTTGGAAAAATTCAGATACAATTATCGGCTTACAAATACATTTAGAATATAATTGAAAAAGGAAGTGGAGATATTTTCTAATAGAACTGACGTTTTTCATCTAAAATATGCATGATAAAATTGAGTATTATATAGGATAACTGATAAAATTTTAGATTTTTATGAAAAAAGGACAGATACAATGATAGGAGTCCAAATATAATTAGAATATAATTGAAGATAGAAGTGTAGATATTTTCTGGTAGAACTGAAGATTTTAATCTAAAATATGTATCATATAATTGAGGAATACATATGATAACCGATAAAATTGAAGATTTTTTTTGAAAAAAACCTCAGATACAATGATAGGCATACAAATAGAATTAACACATAATTGAAAATGAAGTGGAGACATTTTCTGAAAAAAACTGAAGATTTCATATAACATATTACTGAAATAGTAAGGGAAATGCATAGGAAATATTTAAAAATGGAAATTTTTTGTGGTGATTTTCGCAGATAAAATAATAGGTATAGAAAAATAATTAGAATATAATCAAAAAATGAAGTGGAGACATTTTCATTTAAAATTGAAGATTTTCCTCTAACATGTATGATAAAATTGAGAATAACTTAAGATAATTTATAAAATTAAAGATTTTTTTGAAAAAAAAACCCTCAGATACAATGGTAGGCATACGGATACATTTAGAATATAACTGAAGAAGATGTGGAGACATTTTCATATAAAACTGAAGATTTTCATATAATACACATATGATAAATTGAGGATATCATAAGGTAATTTATAAAATTAAAGAATTTTTTTTTGGAAAAGACTCAGATACAAATATAAGCAAAGAAATACATTTAGAATAAAAGTGAAAAATGATGTGGAGACATTTTCTGATAAAACTGAAGATTTTCATCTAACATATTTTTGTTAAAATTGAGGAAATGGAGGAAAAATATTGAAATTGATTTATTGGGAAAATTTATCAGATACAATGGTAGGCATATGAAAACTATTAGAATATTAATAGAGAAAGGAATTGGAGGCATTTTCTAATAGAAATGAAAGTTTTTGCATTTTTCTGATAAATTGAGCAATTAGATAGGAAAAATGTAAAACTTGAAGAATTTGTAGAAAATTTTCAGAGAAAAAATTGTAGGCATTTCCACAAATAAGAATTTAATTGAAATTTGATATGCAGATATTTTCTGAGAGAATTGAAGATTTTCATATAACATATTTTGGTGAAAATTGAAGAAGGGTAAAATATTGAAATTAAAGATTTTGGGAAAAATTTATCAGATACATTTGTGGATGAATGAAAACTATTAGAATTTAATAGAGAAAGGAAGTAGAGGCATTTTCTAATAGAACTGAAAGTTTTTAATATTTATGATAAACTGAGCTTAAGAAAGGAAAAATGTAAAATATGAAGATTTTCTTGAAAATGTCAGAGGTATAATAATAGGCATACCAAAAAATTATAATTTTACTGACAAAGAAAATCGAGACATTTTCTCATAGGACTGATTTTGGTATAATATATTTGGATAAAATTGGGAAAAGACAGGAAAAATATTGAAATTAAAGTTTTTTGGGAAATTTATCGGATACAATGGTATGCATATGAAAACTATTAGAATTTTAATTGAGAAATGAAGTGGAAGCATTTTCTAATAGAAGTGAAGGTTTTTGAATATTTGCAGTAAGTTGAGCAATTAGAAACAAAAACTGTAAAATATGAAAATTTTCTTGGAAAATACCTAGGATATAATGTTTAGCATTCAAATACAATTAGAATATAATTTAAAAGGAAGTGTAGATATTTTCTGATAGAACTGAAGATTATCGAATAACATACTTTGGTTCAAATTGAGGAAAGGAAAAATAATGAAATTAAGATTATTAGTAAAAATTCATTAGATACAATGGTAGGCATATGAAAACTATTAGAATTTTAATAGAGAAAGGAACTGGAGGTATATTATAATAGAACTGAAGATTTTTGTATAGATCCAATAAATTGAGCAATTAGATAATAAAAATGAAAATTTTAAGATTTTTCTTGGAATATTTAGAGATATAATGGTAGGCATACAAAAACTAGAATTTAATCAAAAAAAGGAAGTGGACACATTTTCTTATGGAACTGAAGTTTTTTATATAACATAGTTAGCTTAAATTTGAGGAAAGTTAGAAAAAGTAAAGATATTTTGGAAAAATTTATCGGACACAATTGTGGGCATATGAAAACTATTAGAATTTTAATTGATAATAGAAGTGGAGGAATTTTCTAATAGATCTGGAGGTTTTGAATATTGATGATAAATTGAGCAATTAGAAAGGAAAAATATAAATTATGAAGATTTTTTTGGAAAATTTCACAGATATAATAGTAGGCCCACCTAAACAAAAACAGAATTTTACTGAAAAAGAAAAGGGAGACTTTTTCTCATAGAACTGATGATTTTTATATAACATATTTTGGATAAAATTGAGGAAAGAGGAAAATTATTGAAATTAAAGATTTTTTTTGGGAAATTTATCACATACATTGGTATGCATATGAAAACTATAAGAATTTTAATTGAGAAAGGAACTGGAAGCATTTTCTAAGATTTTTAGAAAAAACTCATAAACATATCAATTAGCTTACAAATATTATTAGAATAAAATTGAAAAAGGAAGATGAGAAATTTTCTGATAAAACTGAAGATTTTTATATGACATGTATGATAAAATTGAGGATTACATGGGATAACTGTTAAAATTGAAGATTTTGTTTAGAAAAATCTCAGAAACAATGATAGGCATACAAATAGAATAGAATTGAAAATGGAGCTAGAGACATTTTTGTATAAAACTGAAGGTTTTCATCAAACATATATATGATAAAATTAAGGATAGCATAATTTTTAAAACTGAAGATTTATTTGGTAAAAACTCAGAAACAATGATCGGCATATAAATATAATTAGAATATAATTGATAAGGGAAATGGAGATATTTGCTGATAGAACTGAAAATTTTCATCTAAAATACACATGATAAAATTGTGTATTATATAGGATAACTGGTAATATTGAGGATTTTTTTGAAAAAATCTCAGATACAATTATAAGCATCCAAAATGTAATTAGAATATACTTGAAAAAAGGAAATAGAGATATTTTCTGGTAGAACTGAAGATTTTAATCTAACATATATATCAAAAATGAGGATTACAAATGATAACTGATAAAAGTGCAGATTTTTTTTTAAAAAACTCAGATTCAATGATAGGCATAAAAATAGAATTATCACATAATTGAAAATGAAGTGGAAACACTTTGTGACAAAACTGAAGATTTCTTTTTTTATTGTCCTGTCTGCTTTTGTTGGTTTGTTTTTTAACTGTTTAACTTGATATAACCCACAATGATGTAGGAAGAGATTCTTAACTGAGATTTTTATCTATATCAGGTCCCCCTATGGCTATGTATGTGAAGACTTTTTTTTATTATTAATTAATGTGGTAGAGCCACAATATACTCACTTTGTGTGGCATCATTTTATATATTGGTAATCGATCTATACAACTTTGTTGCATATATAATGACCTCTAAAGGATAGAATATCCATTTTTATATACTGGGTTAAAATATTACAATTATATGAATTAAGTTATAGTGTTATGCACACTGATAAGAAATCATATTGGGAAAGCTCTCATGCTGGGTGTGACATAGTATATCTTTAGATAAATATATAAAGCACCGATTTTTAAAATCTTAGCTTTTAGCACTAGGTTGGAAATTGAATGATGATCTTACATGCTTTCATATTTCATTGATTTTACTAATTTAAAAGATCATGGGTTACTTTGATATGAGATAATTTTAAGTAAGTTTTTTTTGGTTTTGATTTGGTTTTTGTTGTTTTGTTTAGTTTTGATTTTTCAATAGATGATTTCTCAGTGTACATCTGGCTGTCCTAGAACTCACAATGTAGAATAGGCTGGCCTTGATTTCAGAAATCCACCTGCCTCTCGCTCCCATGTGCTGGGATTGAAGGTGTGGAATATCATTATTTTTTTCTTTTTATTTGTTTTTTTATTTTCTATATTCTTGGTTTACATTCCAAAGGCTTTTCCCTTTCTCAGTTCCCCCCTCACCATATGTCCCATAACTCCACTTCCCCCCTCACATTCCCCAATCACCAATCTACCTCCACCACCATTTCTCAGTTCTGGTACTCTCCTACAAAACTGGAACCAGTCTTTTCAGGAACAGTGTCCTCTCCTTCCTTCTACTTAGGAATCTTTTGATTTGCTAATTGTGCCTTGAGTATTCAAAGCTTCTGCACTCATTAATATCCACTTATCTGCGATTCTATTTTATGTGTATTTTGTGATGGAGTTAGCTCACTTAGGATGATATTTTCCAGATCCAACCACAAACCAGCCTACAAATTGCATAAATTCATTATTTTCAATTGCTGAGTAGTATTCCTTTGTATAAATATATCACATTTTCTGAATCCATTCCTCCTTTGATGGACATCTGTGCTCCTTCCACCTTCTGGCTATTATAAATAAGGCTGCTATGAACATAGTGGAGCATGTGTCTTTATTGTATGCAGGGGAATCCTCTGGGTATATGCCCAGCAGTGCTATGACAGGGTTCTCTGGAAGTGTCATGCCCAATTTTCTGAGGAACCACCAGGCTGATTTCCAGAGCGATTGTACCATCTTGCAATCCCACCAACAGTGTACGAGTGATCCTCTTTCTTCACATACTCACCAGCACCTGTTGTCTCCTGAGTTTTTAATCTTAACCATTCTGACTCTTGTGAGGTGGAATCTCAGGGTTGTTTTGATTTGCATTTCCCTGATGACTAATGATGTTGAACATCTCTTAAGGTACTTCTCAGCCATCAGAATTTCTTCTGGTGAAAATTCTTTGTTTAGCTCTTTAGCCCATTTTTGATAGGGTTATTTGGTTCTTTGTGTTCTGACTTCTTGACTTCTTCATATATATTGGATATTAGCCCTCTGTCAGATGTGGGGTTGGTGAAGATCTTTTCCCAATTGGTTGGTTGCTGTTTTGTCCTTCTGATGGTGTCCTTTGCCTTACAGAAACTGTAATTTTTTGAGGTCCCGTTTGTAAATTCTTGATCTTAGAGTATAAGCTATTGGTGTTCTGTTCAGGAACTTTGCCCTGTGTCCATGTCCTCCAGGGTCTTCCCAGGTTCCTTTTTTATTAATTTCAGTGTGTCTGGTTTTATGTGGAGGTCCTTGATCTACTTGGAGTTTACCTTAGTATAAGGTGATAAGAGTGGGACAATTCACATTCTTCTGCATGTTGACCTCCAGTTGAACCAGCACCATTTATTGAAAAGGCTATCTTTTTTCCACTGGACAGTTGTAGCTCCTTTATCAAAGATCAAGTGACCATATCTCTGTGGGTTCATTTCTGGGTCTTCAGTTCTATTCCATTGATCTACTTGCCTGTCACTGTACCAATACCATGCAGTTTTTAGAACAATTGCTCTGTAGTACTACTTGAGTTCAGGGATATTGATTCCCACAGAAATCCATTTATTGTTAAGAATAGTTTTAGCTACCCTGGGTTTTATGTTAGTCCAGATGAATTTGAGAATTGCCTTTTCTATATCTATGAAGAATTGATTTGGTATTTTGATGGGTATTGCATTGAAACTATAGATTGTATTGGCAAGATGGCCATTTTTACTATATTCTTCCTGCCAATCCAAGAGGATGAAATGTTTTTCAATCTTCTGAGATCTTCTTAGATTTATTTCTTCAAGGACTTGAAGTACCTGTCATACATATCTTTCACTTGTTTGGTTAGAGTCATGCCAAGATACTTTATATTGTTTGCGGCTAGTGGGAAGGGTGTTATTTCCCTAACTTCTTTCTCAGCCTGCTTGTCCTTTGAGTATAGGAAGGCTTACTGATTTGCTTGAGTTGATTTTATAACCAGCCACTTTGCTGAAGTTATTTATCAGTTTTAGAAGTTCTCTGGTGGAGATTTTTGGGTCACTTAATTATACTATAATCTCATCTGCAAATAGTGAAAGCTTGACTTCTTCCTTTCCAATTTGTATCCCGTTGACTCCCTTATGTTGTCTAATTGCTCTCGCTAGAACTTCAAGTACTATATTGAAAAGGTATGGAGAGATTGGGCAGCCTTGTCTAGTCCCTGATTTTAGTGGTATTGCTTCAGTTTCTCTCCATTTATTTTGATGTTGGCTACTGGTTTGCTGTATATTGCTTCTACTATGTTTATGTATGGACCTTGAAATCCTGTTCTTTCCAAGACTTTTACCATTTAAAGGATGCTGAATTTTGTCAATTGCTTTTTCAGCATCTTATGAAATGATCATATGGCTTTTTTCTTAGAGTTTGTTTATGTAGTGGATTGCATTGATGGATTTCCGTATATTGAACCATCCCTGCATCCCAGGGATGAAGCCTACTTGATCATGGTGGATGATCATTTTGATGTGTTCTTGGATTTGGTTGGCAAGAATTTTATTTAGTATTTTTGCATCAATATTCATAAGGGATATTGTTCTGTAGTTCTCTTTCCTTGAATGATTTTCGTATCAACGTAGTTGTGGCTTTATAGAATGAGTTGGGCAGTGTTCCTTCTGTTTCTATTTTGTGGAATAGTTTGTCGAGTATTGGTGTTTGATCTTCTTTGAAGTTCTGATAGAATTCTACACTAAAACCATCTGGTCCCATACATTTTTGGTTGGAAGACTTTCTATAACCTCTATTTCTTTAGGGGTTATGGGATTGTTTACCTGATCTAATCGATCCTGATTTAATTTTGGTATTTGTTATCGGCCAAGGAAATTGTCCATTTCCTGCAGTTTCTCCAGGTGTGTTGAGTAAAGGCTTTTGTATTTTTTGAATTTCCTCAGGCTCTCCATTTTCATTTCTAATTTTGTTCATTTGGATACTGTCTCTGTGCCCTTTGGTAAGTCTGGCTAAGGGTTTATCTATCTTGTTGATTTTCTCAAAGAACCAGCTCCTGGTTTTGTTGATTCTTTGGATGGTTCTCTTTGTTTCTACTTGATTTCAGCCCTGAGATTGATGATTTCCTGTCTTCTACTCCTCCTGGGTGAATTAGCTTCTTTTTGTTCCAGAGTTTTCAGGTGTGCCATTAAGTTGCTAGTGTATGTTCTCTCCAGTTTCTTTTTGGAGGACTCATAGCTATGAGTTTTCCTCTTAGCACTGCTTTCATTGTATCCCATAGATTTGTGTAGGTTGTACCTTCATTTTCATTGAATTCTAAAAAGTTTTGATTTCTTTCTTTATTTCTTCCTTAACCAAGTTGTTCTTGAGTAGAGTATTGTTCAGTTTCCATGTGTATGTGAGCTTTCTGCTGTTTATCTTACGACTGAAGACCACTTTTACTCCATAGTGATCTGACAGGAGGCATGGGACTAGTTCCATCTTTGTATTTGTTGAGGTCTGTTTCTGACCAATTATATGATCGATTTTGGAGAAGGTACCATGAGGTGCTGGGAAAAAAGATATATTCTTTGCTTTACGATGAAGTGTTCTTTATGTATCTGTTAAATCCAATTGGTCCAAAGCTTCAATTAGTTTTACTGTGTCCCTATTTAGTTTCTGGTTCCTGATCAGTCCATTGAGGAGAGTGGAGTATTGATTATTGTGTCATGTCATTTTTGATGCTTTTTATATTTGATAGGCTTCTTCTTTTGGGTTTGATGACAAAAGGTTACTATCTTGCTTTTTCCATGGTGTAGTTTCCCTCCTTGTATTAGTGATTTCCCCCTATTATCTTTTGTAGGGCTGGCTGGATTTGTGGAAAGATATTGTGCAAATTTGGTTTTGCCATGGAATATCTTGGTTTCTCCCTCTATGGTGATTGAGAGTTTTGCTGGGTATAGTAGTTTTAGCTGGCATTTGTGTTCTCTTAGAGTCTACATTAGATCTACCCAGGATCTTTTAGCTTTCATGGTTTCTGGTGAGACGTCTGGTCTAATTCCTATAGGTCTTCCTTTATATGTTACTTGGCTATGGGCAAAAGCCTGGCAGGTTTCCACCCGAGCAGTGTTAGTCTTGGATTAAGTCTGCATACCTCGGCCCATCTGTTGGTTCTTTATGGTGTCCTAGAGGCAAGATGGAAAATGCTGCTGCAAGTACTGGGCAGTCCGCAGGACTGACAAACCCCATCTAAGTTGGTGCATGACCGGGTAGGCATACAGATGGCTCACCGATGTTGTCCTCCATTTTAACATATTTATGTTAGATGAATATATTTAGTTTTATCAGAAAATGTCTCTATTTTTTCAATTACATTCTAATTGTTTTAGTAAGGCTGTCATTGTCTCTGGGAAAATTACAACAAAATTTTTCAAATTTTACAGTTTTCCTTTGAATTTCCATAATTTTATCACATATATATTTTGCAACATTCTTCATATTTATCAGAAAATATCTCCACCTGCTTTTTCAACTATATAATTATTTTATCTGTATGCCTACCATTGTATCTGTGAAAATAACCACAAAATTTTTCAAATTTTAACATATTCCATAATTATATCAGAAATGTTATATAAAAGCCTTCAGTTTTTTTTCAGAAAATCTCTCCCCTTTCTTTTTAACTTATATTCTAATTCTATTCGTATGCCTTTCATTGTATCTGAGATTTTATCAAAGAAATGTCTTCAATTTTATCAGTTATACTATGTAATCCTCAATTTTATCATACATATGTTAGATGAAAATCTACAGTTTTATCAGAAAATGTGTCATCTTCCTTTTTCGATTGTATTTTATTTGTATTTCTATGCTTTTCATTGCATCTGAGTTTATTTCAAAAAACCTTAAATTTTATAAATTATCTTGAGTTATCCTCAATTTTCTCATATATGTTAGAGGAAAACCGTCAGTTTTATAGGAAAATCTCTCCACTTTTTTTTAAAAATACATTCTAATTGTATTTGTATGTGTACCATTGTATCTGTGAAAATACCACATAAATCTTCAGTTTTTAATTTTTTTATGAATTTCCCTTATTTTATACGAAATATGTTATACAAAGGCCTCAGTTTTATCCGAAAATGTTCCACTTGCTTTTTCAATTATGTGATAATTGTATTTGTATGTCTATCATTGTATCTGAGATTTTTTTTAAGAAAACCTTCAATTTTATCAGTTATCCTATGTAATACTCAATTTTATCATATATGTGTTAGATGAAAATCTTCAGTTTTATACAAAAATGTCACCACCTCCTTTGTTAATAATATTCTATTTGTATTTGAATGCCTATTATTGCATCTGAGATTTTTCTAAGAAAAATCTTCAATTTTATCAGTTATCCTATGTAATCCTCAATTTTATCATATATATGTTAGTTGAAACTCTTTACTTCTATCAGAAATTTTCTCATCTTCCCTTTTCAATTGTATTTTAATAGTATGTGTAATCTTATCATTGATTCTCAGATTTTTGCAAAAGAAAGAAACCCTTCAATGATATAAATTATCCTAAGATTTCCTCATTTTTATCACAAGTATGTCAGTGGAAAATCTTCAGTTTTATAGGAAAAATGTCTCCACTTCCTTTTTCAATTACATTCTAATTGTATTTGTATGCATACCATTGTATATAAATACAATTAGAATATAATTGAAAAAGGAAGTTGAGACATTTTCATAAGAGCTGAAGATTTTCATCTAATATGTATGATAAAATTGAGGATTAGGTAGGATAATTGATAAAATTGAAGTTTTAGGGGTAAAAAAATCAGGAACAAATAGGCATACAAATACAATTAGAATATATTTGAAAAAGTAAGTGGAGGTATTTTCTGATAAAATTGAAGATTTTTCTATAACATTTCTGATAAAATTATGGAAATTCATATAAGAAAGATAAAATTTGAAGATTTTGTGGTGATTTTCACAGATAAATTGGTAGGCATACAAAACATTTATAGTAAAATTGAAAAAGGAAGTAGAGATGTTTTCTGATAAATCTGAAGAAATTAATGTAATATATTTTTGATAAAATTATCGAAATATTAGGAAAATGTAAAATTCGAAATTTTTTGTGGTAATTTAAACAATCAAACTTGTAGGCATGCAAATACAATTAGAAATAAATTGAAAAAGAAAGTAGAGACATTTTTCTCAAAAATCTGAAGATTTTCATCTAACAAATGTATGATAAAATTGAGGATTACATAGGATAATTGATAAATTTGAAGATTTATTTGTAAAAACTCAGATGTAGTGATAGGCATATAAATACAACTAGCATATAGTTGAAAGAGAAATTGGAGACTTTTTCTGATAAAAGTAAAAATTTTCATCTAATATATGTATGATAAAATGAGGATTACATATGATAATTGATAAAATTGGAGATTTATTTAGAAGAATTCAGATACAATGATAGGCATACAAATAGAATTATCAGAAAATTGAAAAGGAAGTGTAGACATTTTATGATAAAACTAAAGATTTCATATAACATATTCCTGATATGGTAAGGAAAATTCATAGAAAAAATTTAAAAATTAAAGATTTTTTGTTAATTTTCACAGATAAAATGGTATGCATTCAAATAAAATTAGAAGGTAATTGTAAAAAGAAGTGGAGACATTTTCCTATAAAACTGAATATATACTTGGGATAATTTATAAAATTGAAGATTTTTTGCAAATAAACTCAGATACAATGGTAAGCTTACAAATACTGTTAAAATACAATTGAAAAAGAAAGGTTAGACATTTTATCGTAAAAATGAAGATTTTCAACAAACATGTGAAAAAATGAGGATTACATAGGATAACCAATAAAATGGAAGATTTTCTTAGAAAAATCTCAGATACAATGATAGGCATACAAATACAAATAGAATACAATTGAAAGGAGGTGGAGACATTTTCTTTTTTTCTTTTTCTTTTCTTTTTTTTTTTAGATCAGGAAGTACCTTCCCACAAATCTTCTTTTTTTTATTGTATATATTCTATATTTACAATTCATTTCCCTTTTTCTGGTTCCCCACCCCCAAAGGTCCCACCTGTCCTTTTCCCTCCCCCTGCTCCCGCACCCACCCCTCCCACTTTACTGTTCTTGTACTCTCCCACAATGATGTTTTGGTCCATTCTAGCACCAGTGTCCACTCCTTTCTTCTTGTGAGACATCACTTGATATATGATTTGTGTCTTTGGTGTTCCAAGCTTCTAGGCTAATATCCACTTATCAGTGACTGTATACCATGGGTATTCTTTTGAGACTGGGTCACCTCACTTAGTATGACATTCTCCAGCTCCATCCATTTCTCTAAGAATTTCATGAATTCATTGTTTCTAATGGCTGAATAGTACTCCATTGTGTTTATATACCACATTTTTTGTATCCATTCCTCTGTTGAGGGACATCTGGGTTCTTTCCAGCTTCTGGCTATTATATATAAGGCTGCTATGAACATAGTGGAGCATGTATCCTTATTGCATGCTGGTGAATCTTCTGGGTATATTCCCAGGAGTGGTATGGCTGGGTCCTCCGGAAGTATCACGCCCAGTTTTCTGAGGAACAACCATACTGATTTCCAGAGTGGTTGTACCAGCTTGCATTCCCACCAGCAGTGGAGGAGTGTTCCTCTTTCTCCACATCCTCACCAACACCTGATGTCTCCTGAGTTTTTAATCTTAGCCATTCTGACTGGTGTGAGGTGAAATCTCAGGGTTGTTTTAATTTGCATTTCCCTAATGACTAGTGATGTTGAACATTTTTTAAGGTGTTTCTCAGCCATCCGAATTTCTTCAGGTGAAAAGTCTCTGTTTAGCTCTGTACCCCATTTTTGGATAGGGTTATTTGGTTTTCTGGGGTCTAACCTATTGAGTTCTTTGTATACATTGGAGATTAGCCCTCTGTCGGATGTAGGGTTGGTGAAGATTTTTTCCCAATTCGTTGGTTGCCGATTTATCCTTTTGACAGTGTCTTTTGCCTTACAGAAACTTTGTAGTTTTATGAGGTCCCATTTGTCTATTCTTGTTCTTAGAGTATAAGCAATTGGTGTTCTGTTCAGGAATTTTTCCCCTGAGCCGATGTCTTCAAGGGTCTTCCCCAGTTTCTTTTCTATTAGTTTTAGTGTGTCTGGTTTTATGTGGAGATCCTTGATCCACTTGGAGTTGAGTTTAGTGCAAGGAGATAAGAGTGGATCAATTCTCATTCTTCTGCATGTTGACTTCCAGTTGAGCCAGCACCATCTGTTGAAAAGGCTATCTTTTTTCCACTGGATGTTTTCAGCTCCTTTGTCGAAGATCAATTGGCCATAGATGTGTGGGTTCAATTCTGGGTCTTCGATCCTATTCCATTGATCCTCTTCCCAGTCACTGAACCAATACCATGCAGTTTTTAATACCACTGCTCTGTAATATTGCTTGAGGTCTGGGATATTGATTCCCCCAGAAGTTCTTTTGCTGTTGATGATAGTTTTAGCTATCCTGGGTTTTTTGTTATACCAGATGAATTTGAGAATTGCTCTTTCTAGCTCTATGAAGAACTGAGTTGGGATTTTGATGGGGATTGCATTGAATCTGTATATTGCTTTGGGCAAGATTGCCATTTTGACTATATTAGTCCCGCCAACCCATGAGCATGGAAGATTTTCCCATTTTCTGATGTCTTCTTCAATTTCCCTCTTCAGAGACCTGAAGTTTTTGTCTTATAAATATTTCACATGTTTGGTTAGTGTCACTCCAAGATACTTTATATCATTTGTGGCTATTGTGAAGGGTGTCATTTCCCTAATTTCTTTCTCGGCCTGCTTATCCTTCGCGTATAGCAAGGCTACTGATTTACTTGAGTTGATTTTATAGCCAGTCACTTTGCTGAAGTTGTTTATCAGTTGCAGGAGTTCTCTGGTGGAGGTTTTTGGGTCACTTAAGTAAACTATCATATCATCTGCAAATGGTGATAGTTTGACTTCTTCCTTTCCGATTTGTATCCCTTTGACTTCCCTCTGTTGTCGAATTGCTCTAGCTAGTACCTCAAGTACTATATTGAAGAGATATGGCAAGAGGGGACAGCCTTGTCTAGTCCCTGATTTTAGAGGGATTGCTTCGAGTTTTTCTCCGTTTACCTTGATGTTGGCTACTGGTCTGCTGTATATTGCTTTTACTATGTTTAGATATGGGCCTTGAATTCCTGTTCTTTCTAGGACCTTTAGCATGAAAGGATGCTGAACTTTGTCAAATGCTTTTTCAGCATCCAATGAGATGACCATGTGGTTTTTTTTCTTTGAGTTTGTTTATGTAGTGGATTACGTTGATGGATTTCCGTATATTGAACCATCCCTGCATCCCTGGGATGAAGCCAACTTGATCATGGTGAATGATCGTTTTGATGTGTTCTTGGATTCGGTTGGCAAGTATTTTGTTTAGTATTTTTGCATCGATATTCATAAGAGAAATTGGCCTGTAGTTCTCTTTCTTAGTTGGATCTTTGTGTGGTTTTGGTATCAGGGTAATTGTGGCTTCATAGAATGAGTTGAGTAGTGTTCCTTCTGTTTCTATTTTGTGGAATAATTTGAAGAGTATCGGTATCAGGACACCTTTGAAGGTCTGATAGAATTCTGCACTAAAACCGTCTGGTCCTGTGCTCTTTTTGGTTGGAAGACTGTCTATGACCCCTTCTATTTCTTTGGGGTTATGGGTCTGTTTAGACGATCTATTTGATCCTGGTTTAATTTTGGTATTTGGTAACTGTCGAGGAAATTGTCCATTTCCTCCAGATTCTCCAGTTGTGTTGAGTATAGGTTTTTGTAGTAGGATCTGAAGATTTTTTGAATTTCCTCAGTTTCTGTTGTTATATCTCCCTTTTCATTTCTAATTTTGTTAATTTGAATACTGTCTCTGTGCCCTTTAGTAAGTCTGGCTAGGGGTTTATCTATCTTGTTGATCTTCTCAAAGAACCAGCTCCTGGTTTTGTTGATTCTTTGTATGGTTCTCTTTGTTTCAACTTGATTGATTTCAGCCCTGAGTTTGATGATTTCCTGTCTTCTATTCCTCCTGGGTGAAATTGCTTCTTTTTGTTCCAGAGCTTTCAAGTGCGCCATTAAGTTGCTAGTATATGCTCTCTCCTGTTTCTTTTTGGAGACACTCAGGGCTATGAGTTTTCCTCTAAGCACTGCTTTCATTGTGTCCCATAGATTTGGGTATGTTGTGCCTTCATTTTCATTAAGTTCTAAGAATTCTTTGATTTCTTTCTTTATTTCTTCCTGGACTAAGGTATCATTGAGTAGAATATTGTTCAGCCTCCATGCG
Source organism: Apodemus agrarius (assembly GCA_964023405.1). Taxonomy (NCBI): domain Eukaryota; kingdom Metazoa; phylum Chordata; class Mammalia; order Rodentia; family Muridae; genus Apodemus; species Apodemus agrarius. The sequence goes on from OZ030027.1 coordinate 16,355,424, forward strand.
TATGGGGATTTTCTGTTGTTTTTGTTGCTATTGAAGAACACTCTTACTCCATGGTGATCTAATAAGAGGCATGGGATTAGTTCGATCTTTTTATATTTGTTGAGATCTGTCTTGTGTCCAATTATATGGTCGATTTTGGAGAAGGTACCATGAGGGGCTGAGAAAAAGGTATAGTCTTTTGCTTTAGGGTGAAATGTTCTATATATATATATATATATATATATATATATATATATATATATATATATCTTAAATCCAATTGCTCCAAAGTTTCGATGAGTTTCTCCGTGTCTCTGTTTAATTTCTGTTTTCCTGGTCGGTCCACTGTAGATAGTGGAGTATTGAGGTCCCCCACAATCATTGTGTTAGGTGCAATGTGTGCTTTGAGCCTTAGTAAGGTTTCTTTTACAAATGAGGGTGCCCTTACATTTGGAGCATAGATGTTTAGAATTTTGAGTTCCTCTTGGTGAATTCTTCCTTTGACTAGCAGGAAGTGACCTTCTGTGTCTCTTTTGATGACTTTGGGTTGAAAGTCAATTTTATGTGATATTAAAATGGTTACTCCAGCTTGCTTCAGGTGACCATTTGCTTGCAAACTTGTCTTCCATCCTTTTACTCTAAGGTAGTGTTTGTCTTTGACTCTGAGGTGTGTTTCCTGTAAGCAGCAAAATGTAGGGTCCTGTTTCCGTATCCAGTCTGTTAGTCTATGTCTTTTTATTGGGGAGTTGAGTCCATTGATGTTAAGAGATATTAAGGAATACAGATTATTACTTCCTGACATTTTTGATGTTATTTTTGTTTTTGAGTAGTTATCTTCCTTTGAGTTTGATGGAAGAAGTTTACTGTCTTGCTTTTTCTTGGGTGCCATTTCCTTCCTTGTGTTGGAGTTTTCCTCCTATTATCCTTTGTAGAGCTGGGTTAGTGGAAAGATATTGTGTAAATTTGGTCCTGTCATGGAATATTTTGATTTCTCCATCTATGTTGATTGAGAGTTTTGCTGGGTATAGTAGTCTTAGCTGACATTTGTTTTCTCTTAGGGTCTGCATGAGGTCTGCCCAGGATCTTCTAGCTTTCATGGTTTCTGGAGAGAAGTCTGGTGTGATTCTGATAGGTCTTCCTTTATATGTTACTTGGCCCTTTTCTCTTACTGCCTTTAATATTCTTTCTTTGTTTAGTACATTTGGGGTTTTGATTATTATGTGACGGGAGGTGTTTCTGTTCTGGTCCAGTCTGTTTGGAGTTCTGTAGGCTTCTTGTATATTCATGGGCATCTCTCTCTTTATGTTAGGGAAGTTTTCTTCCATAATTTTATTGAAGATATTTGCTGGCCCTTTAAATTGTAGATCTTCACTCTCATCTATCCCTATAATCCTTAGGTTTGGTCTTCTCATTGTGTCCTGGATTTCCTGGATGTTTTGGGTTACAAGCCTTTTGGATTTTGCGTTTTCTTTGACTGTGGAGTCAATGGTTACTATGTTATCTTCAGCATCAGAGATTCTTATTTCTATCTCTTGTATTCTGTTGTTTATGTTTGCATCTACGACTCCTGATTTCTTCCCAAGGTTTTCTATCTCCAAGGTTGCCACCTTTTGTGATTTCTTAGTTGTTTCTACCTCTGTGTTCAGATCTTGGATGGTTTTGCTCAGTTCCATCATTTGTTTGTTTGTGTTTTCATGTAATTCTTTAAATATATTTTTGTGCTCCCTCTTTCATGACTTCTGCCTGTTGTTTCAAGTTCTCCTGCATTTCTTTAACTGATTTTCTCATTTCCTCTTTATTGGTTTCTGTCTGATGGCCCATATTCTCCTGGAGTTCTTTAAGTGTTTTTTTGTGTTTGGATTGTAAGAGCTTCTACCCTATTGATGTTCCCCTGCATTTCTTTAAGAGATTTGTTTATGTCTTTTTTGTGTTCCTCTAGGAGCATCATGACCTGTGCTTTTATATCTAACTCTTGTTTTTCTGGTGTGCTGGGGTATCCTGGACTTGCTGTGGTTGGCGAATTGGGGTCAGATGGTGCTATATTGCCTTGATTTCTGTTAATAACGTTCCTACGTTTGCCTTTTGCCATCTCTTTATCTCTGGCGTTAGTTGGTCTTATTGTAGATGGCGCCCTGCTGAAAGCACAGCACGCCTGTCCCCAGGAGACAGATCCCTTCTGGCAGCTTGTCTGTGCTGGACTATGCTTGCTCTGAGACCAGGCCCCTGACTCCTGCTGCTAGAGTTCCGAGCTATGCCCGAGGCGGCCCAGTGGCCCCTCGCTGCTAGTCCGCTCAGAGAGCTGGTCCCGGCCAGTAGTCTGCACCCGCAGCTGAGCTTTCCGTGCCCGGATCTCCTGCAGAGCTAAGCTAAGCTATAACTCTGGCCACGCACCTGATTCCAGCCGCTCACTGTGTCCAGTGTGCCCGCTGTTTGCACGCGGGGGCCTGGGGCAAGATGGCTGCCCCAGCTGAAGGCACCACATGACCTTGGCTGAGCTGCTGGTACCTGGCTCTGCTGCTCCCTTCTGGCTGCGTTGTCTGTGCTGGACTATGCTCGCTCTGAGTCCAGGCCCCTGACTCCAGCTGCTAGAGTTCTGAGCTGTGTCCCGAGGCGGTCCAGTGGCCCCTCTCTGCTAGTCTGCTCAGAGAGCTGGTCCCGGCCAGTAGTCTGCACCCGCATCTGAGCTTTCTGTGCAACTGAAGATTTTCATCTAACATAATGTATGATAAAATTGAAGATTACATAGGATAACTGATAAAATTGAGGATTTTCATGGAAAAAATCTCAGAAACAGTAATAAGCATACAAATACAATTATCACATAATAGAAAAAGGAAGTGGATAAATTTTCTGATAAAACTGAAGATTTGCTATAACATATTTTCTATTAAATCAGGGAAATTCATAGGAAAAATTTAAAAATTGAAAATTTTTTAGTAATTTTCACAGATACAATGGTACCCACAAATACAATTAGAATGCAATTGTAAATAGAAGTGGAGATATTTTCCTATAAAACTGAATATTTTCCTTGAACATATGTTGGAGAAAATTGAGGATAATTTATAAAATTGAAAAATTTTTTTGAAAAAAACCTCTGATACCATGATAAGTATACAAATACAATTAGAATAAAATTGAAAATGGAAGTGGACACATTTTCTGCCAAAACTGAAGATTTTGTATAACATATTTCTGATAAAGTAAGGGAAATTAATAGGAAACATTTAAAAATTGAAATTTTTGTGGTAATTTTCAGTTAACAGGGTATTCATACAAATCCTATTAGAATGTAATCAAAAAATGAAGTGGAGACATTTTCGTTTAAAATTGAAGATTATCCTCTAACATATATATGATAAAGTTGAGGATAACTAAAGATGCTTTATAGAATTGAAGATTTTTATGAAAAAAATCTCAGATACAATGATTGGCATACAAATACAATTAGAATATAATTGAAAAAGGAAGTGGAGATATTTTTTGTAAGAACTAAAGATTTTCTTCTAAAATATGCATGATAAAATTGAGGATAACATAGGATAACTGATAAAATTAAAGATTTTTGAAAAAACTCAAATACAATTATATGCATACAAATAAAATTAGAATATAATTGAAAAGGATGTGGAGATATTTTCTTGTAGAACTGAAGATTTGAATCTAATATAAGTATGATATAATTGAGGATTTCATATGATAACTGATAAAACTGAAGATATTTTAGGAAAAAGCTCAGACAAAATGATAGGCATACAAATAGAATTACCACATAATTGAAAATGAAGTCGATACATTTTCTGACAAAACAGAAGTTTTCATATAACATATTACTGATAAAATAAGGGAAATTCATAGGAAAAATTTTAAAATTGAAAATTTTTGTGCTTATTTTCACAGATATAATAGTAGGCATACAAGTACAATTAGAATGTAATAAAAAACGAAGTGGAGACATTTTGGTTTAAAATTGTAGATTTTCCTCTAACATATCTATGATAAAATTGAGGATAATTTAATATAATTTACAAAATTGAAAATTTTTTTTGAAAAAAAAATCTCAGGTACAATGATAGGCATACAAATACACTTAGAATATAATAGAAGTAGGAAGTGGAGAACTTTCATATAAGACTGAAGGTTTTCATGTAACAACCATGATAAATTGAGGAAATCATAAGGCAATTTATAAAATTAAAGAGTTTTTGGAAAAAACTCAGATACAATGATAGGTATAGAAATCCAATTAGAATAAAACTGAAAAATGAAATAGAGATATTTTCTGATAAAACTGAAGGTTAGCATCTAGCATATGTATGATAAAATAAAGGATTACTAGGGGAACTGATAAAATTGAAGTTTTATTTGGACATAACTCAGATACAATGATAGGCATAAAAATACAATTAGAGTATAATTTAAACAAAAATGGAGATATTTTCATATAAAACTGAAAATTTTCATCTAATATATGTATGATAACAATGAGGACAACTTAACATAATTTATAAAATTGAATATTTTTTAAAAAAACCATATACAATTATAGACTTATAAATACAATTAGAATGTAATTGAAAATGGAAGTTAGATATTTTCATAAAAACTGAAAAATTTCATCTAACATATGTATGATAAAATTGAAGAAAACATAAGAATAAATATGGAAAAAAACTCAAATACAATGATAGCCATATAAATATAAATAGAATTCAATTGAAAAAGAAGTGGGGATATTTTTTGATAGAACTGAAGATTTTTATCAAAAATATGCATGATATAATTGAGGATTACATAGGATATCTGATAAAATTGAATTTTTTTTGGAAAAAACTCAGAAACAATGATAGGCATACAAATAGAATTATCACATAAATGAAAAGGATGTGGAGACATTTTCTTATAAAACTTAAGATGTTGTTTCACATATTTCTGATGAAATAAGGAAAATTCATAGGAAAAATTGAAGATTTTTGTGGTATTTTCACAGATACCATGGTACACATACAAAAGTAATTATAATGTAATTGAAAAAAGAAGTGGAGACATTTTCTTATAAAACTGCAGATTTTCCTCTAACATATGTATGTTAAAATTGAGGACAACTTAAGATAATTTATAAAATTGAAGAGTTTTTTGGAAAAAAAAACTCAGATGCAATGATAAGCATAAAATAAAATGAGAATACAATTGAAAAATGAAGAGGAGACATTTTCAGATAAAACTGAATATTTTCATCTAACATATGTATGAAAAATTGAGACTTACTTAGGATAATTGATAAAATTGAAGTTTTATTCAGAAAAAGGCTCAGACACAATGATAGGCATTCAAATAGACTTTGAATACAATTGAAATGAATAGAGACATTTTCTTACAAAACTGAAGATTTTCATCTAACATATGTATGTTAAAATTGAGGATAACATAAATTATAAAATTGAAGATATTTTGAAAAACAAAAACTCAGATACAAGGATAGGCAGAAAAATACTAGAGTATTATTGAAAAAGGAAGAGGAGACATTTTTGTAATGAACTGAAGATTTTCATCTAACATGTGTATGATAAAATTGTTGAATCATAGGATAACTGATAAAATTGAAGATTTATTTTCAAAATCTCAGATACAATGATAGGCATCCAAATATAATTAGAATATCATTGAAAAAGGAAGTATAGATATTTTCTTGTAGAACTGAGGATTTTCATCTTACATATGTATGATAAAATTGAGGATTATGTATGATAATTGATAAAATTGAAGATTTTTTTTGGAAAAAAGCTGATACAGTGATAGGCATACAAATAAAATTAGCACATAATTGAAAATGAAGTGTAGACATTTTCTGACAAAACTGAAGATATCTTATAACATATTACTGATAAAGTAAGGAAAATTCATAGGAAAAATTTTTAAATTGAAAATTATTGTGGTAATTTCACAGATAAAATGGTAGGCATACAAATACTATTAGAAATTTATCAAAAAATGAAGTGGAAATATTTTCATTAAAAATTGAAAATTTTGCTCTAAGATGTGTATCATAAAATTGAGGATAACTTAAGATAATTTATAAAAGTGAAGATTTAAAAAAAAAAAACCTCAGATACCATGATAGGCTTACATTTACATTTAGAAATTAATTTAAGGAGGAAGTGGAGACATTTTCATATAAAACTCAAGATTTTCATGTAACATACATATAATAAATTGAGGATATCATAAGGTAATTTATAAAATTAAAGATTTTCTGAGAAAATGCAGATACAATGAGAAGCATAGAAATAAAATTAGCATACAATTGAAAAACGAAGTGGAAACAATTTCTGATAAAACTAAAGATTTTAATCTAACATGTATGATAAAATTGAGAATTACATAGGATAAATGATAAAATTGAAATTTCTGCAGAGAAAAAACTTGGATAAAATGATAGGCATACAAATACAATTAAAATACAATTGTAAAAGGAAATAAAGACATATTCTCTTAATTCTAAAGATTTACATCTCACTTATGTATCATAAAATGGATGATAACATAGCAAAATTGATAAAATTGGAGATTTTTTGATAAAATGTGATATAAAATGAAAGGCATACAAATAAAATTAAAATATAAGTGAACAAGAATGGGGAGACATTTTCTGATAAAAATCAAGCTTTTGTATAACATTTCTGAGAAAATTATGGCAATTCATGTGAAAATGTTAACATTTGAAGATTTTTATGGTAATTTTCACAGATGCAATGGTAGGCATTCTACTGAAATAATATAGTTGAAAAAGGAAGTGGAGATATTTTCTGATAAATATGGTTAAAATGGTTAAAAGTTGATCTGCTGGTTGTTCACTCTTTGATTTGGTTTTAACTAATTTCATAAAAAGAGAGAAAGAAAAAATAAATAAAAGTCTTATGTGATTTTTGGAGACAGGTACCTATACTTAAGAGTCTAACACAGCTGAGAAGCCCTGCCTGGAGCTTCTCAGTACAAATAGATCTTAAAGGGGCCAACAGCCTCTCGGCTCCTATGGTAAGGGAGCTGATGGTTGGTTTTCCTACAGAATTTTCCATAATTGTGATTATTAAAGATAAATTTTTACTGGTGATGAAATATATAAGAAACTGGCTCAAAAAGAGTTGTCTAAGATATCTGAAAAAAGGAGAATAAAGAGCTAACATATAAAATGCTTATGGGTACAAGAAAATGGCTGAAAAAAAGCAAATCAACAAAAAAATAAAAAATAAAAAAGGGAGCTCCAATAAAACTATCAATTTCAGCCCTAGAATCTCGAAAATGCTTGCCTCACAGAGATATAAAATTCAAAAGGCTTGCTAACATAACAAATAAACCAGAGAAACATTTTGAGGAATCTCTTGCTCAGCTAATAGAGGCTATGGACAAAATAGTTCTTAGCTCTGAGGCAAAAGATATTGTTTTAAAACAATGGCCTTTGAGAATGCCACACCTACTTTTTATTCTCTTCTAAAGACAACTAAAATATCTGGAAATGTTGAGGTTGTTACTTCATATTTTCAAGATATGCCTAGACTATTACAACCTCACAAGGCCAGAACACTATCCCAAATCCTCCCAATCAAAGACAGAAAATATTTAATAAATCACGCTAGGCTAGAAAAAAGTTATTTAGGGAAGAAGCCTAGTCTATTCAGCAAACAATGTCCTGATAAGGAAAGAGGTGCCATAAATTTTAATGCTCCTGGTCCCAGTCAAAGCAGAAATCCAACTGAGTATCCTCCTTATATGACAGGATACCACTGGCATAAAGAGTGCCAAATTAACTTTCATAAAAATGAGACTGCCTTATCTGGTGCTACTAATACAGGAATCTTATCAAACCAAGGAAACTGTATAAGGGATCTACCTCAGGTCCCTCAGACAGCAAAAGTAATTCAACAGCCTAAGGTGACCAATCCATTAGTCAAAGAAAGACTATTCAACAGTTGCATTTGGCAACACCAGGCAGCAAGGACTAAACCTCCACAAAAATATTTACTCACGACTTCTTCTCAAACAGGTTATCTTACCTTTCTAAATCCCAAAAGAAATTTTACACACACACATACACACACACACACACACACACACACACACACACACACACACCTTTGCATAACAAATAGAGCTAAATACAATAGCCATTGTATTTTTTAAATACTAAGGACAAGCCCTTTAAAAAACAAACCAAAATGAAACAAAAAACTGTATAACTGTCTTACAGTTATTTTACAATTTTAGCTCCAGCTTTCAGAATTACAAGTTTCGCTTCAATTTAGAAATTGCCTTTTCTCTATTGGACATATTCAAGTTCATTCTATGCTTCCTGGTTCTACAAATGAAGGTAAGTACTAATTTAATTTTTTAACAAAGCTTGCTGCCTTTCCTAAGTAGGTAGTTTAGCAAGGTTTTCCACTGCAAATCTCCATTGTACTCAGTGAGACTGCTCCTGCACTCCTAAAGAGCTGGCTGTGAAGCTTAAGAATTAATCGCTGATGAGCCTGTACCCTTGTGATTTAAAACACACTTATGTTATATATGTCCTATCTCTTGGAAAGTTAGCCTTTATTTCTGTACGCATTACACTTAATTCTCATTACTATTTATGCCTTTTTATAACTTTGGAAAACTTTAAAGATATGATACAATGCTTGCTTCATTATTTTATAATTGTGAATATGCCAAGGGCTCAGGCTCAGATAATGCCTTTGATTAAACTTAAAAGTCTTTTAAAAGTGGTGTTTGACTCCTAGTTTCTCATATTCCATTGATATCCCCTATAATTCACAGGGACTTGCTATTATAGAATGAGTTCATCATTAAAAGATATAGATATTTAAATTACAAAATAAAATCATAATTATTCATCTCCTTAATACTTTATTAAACATAAATAATTAAATAAATAAATAAATAAATAAATAAATAAATAAATAAAGGGGGAAGGTTAAGTCCATTTCTAAAGGTTTTGTGGCTCTAACAAAATAAAGACCTAATAACGAGACTGGATGTTTTTTCCGGAAGAAGCTTTGTTTATATATTTTCAGGTCCCTCTAGATGCCAGACCAGCTGATTGTGCCACGCCTTCTCCATGGACAGAGACTTCCACACCTGTCACTTCCTTCAAGCCTACATCAGAGCAATCACCATCTGCAGACTCTCCACTGTGCCAGAGACACCAGCAAAAGAAGACACTGGAGACACAGTTCCTGATTTCATCTAATTGGACTTTTAAGTCTATACCCGGGGGAAATAGGGGATTGGACCTCTTCTTCCTACAGCATGGAGGGCTTTGTGCAGCCTTAAAAGAGGAATGTTGTGTCTATGTAGATAAGACTGGACTCTTGGAGGACAGTCTAAGAAGGGTGAGGGATAGCCTAGAAAAGCAAAAAAGAGAGCAAGAACAGCAAGACTCCTGGTATAAAAACTGGTTTTCCATATCCCCCTGGCTTTCTACCTTGCTACCTTCGATTTTAGAAGCCTTTATAGGCATGTTTCTGTTAATTTCCTTTGGTCCTTGTGCCTTTCAATGACTTACATGCTTTATTAAATCGCAAATAGATTCTGTTTTGCCTAAAGATTCTGTTTCAGTATATTATCATCATGTGGAAACCGGAACAATTGACAAGGAGCAGGAGGGTGATGAACAAGAAGAGGTGCCTATAACACATCGAGAAAACTCAACTTCCACAATCTCCTAAAGTAATGCTGTCTGGCCCTTACACTTTCATCCCTGGGCTTGTAGGAGGAATGGTAAGATGACCCAAGGTAGCCATCTTAATGATGAGTAACTTCCTCCATTCTAAGCTACAGGGCCACAAACGCTCAGTCCTGAGATGGCTGTTGCAGGGTTGTGAGATTGTTAAACAAAAGCCTTTCCCCTGAACTAATGGCACGGAAAACTCCAGGAACTGACCAGCCATAAAAGATAAGGGACATCCCTGGACAATATCCAACAAGCCCTGAGCCATCTGGTCTCGCTTTATCCTGTGTTCCTCCCCTAGATAAATCACCTTCCTTACTCACCAGTTGCCTCTGCTCTCACTTCCTGAATGCGTTAATTAAGGACTGGAGTGCAAGCATCTCACAGTTCTCCTATCTCACCTTCTTTCATCTCCCATACCAGGAACTGGCTGAAGCAAAAAACTGACTGATTATTTAGATACTGGACCTCCTTACAGGAACCAGTTAATTGATAAACTGGCCTTCAAACTAAGTGTCCTTATCCCTCATCCCAAGACATCCCATTTGACTATTTCAAGATTTACTGCCTTTGTCTCACTTCCTCTTCTTATTGCTTATAAGCCATTGCTTTCCAAATATTAAAACAGACTCTGACTAAAGCTTATGGCATGCAGGGTCTCGTTCCCTCTCTCCCCTCTCCCCATGACTCCTAGGTAGCGCCTCTCCGGGGACCCTGGAATAACTGGACTTGCTGGTCAGGAACACTGGGGGAATCAATATCCCTGACCTGAAGCAGTACTACACAGCAATTGTGTTAAAAACTGCATGGTATTGTACAGCGATAGCCAAATAGATCACTGGAATAGGATTGAAGACTCAGAAATGAACCCACAGAGATATGGTCACTTGATCTTTGATAAAGGAGCTACAACCATCCAGTAGAAAAAAGATAGCCTTTTCAACAGATGGTACTGGTTCAACTGGGGGTCAACAGGCAGAAGAATGCAAATTGACCCACTCTTATCAACTTATACTGATTGACCCACACTTATCTCCTTGTACTAAGATCAACTCCAAGTGGATCAAGGACCTCCACATAAAACCAGACACACTGAAACTAATAGAAAAGAAACTGGGAAAACCCTGGAGGATATGGGCACAGGCAGAAAGTTACTGAACAGAACACCAATAGCTTATGCCCTAAGATCAAGAATTGACAAATTGGACCTCATAAAATTACAAAGTTTCTGTAAGGCAAAAGACACTGTCAGAAGGACAAAACAGCAACCAACAAATTGGGAAAAGTTCTTCACCAACCTCACATCCAACAGTGGGCTAATATCCAATGTATACAAAGAACTCAAGAAGTTAGACTGCAAAGAAACAAATAACCCTATCAAAAAATGGGGTACAGAGCTAAACAAAGAATTTTCACCCGAAGAAATTCCAATGGCTGAGAAGCACCTTAAGAGATGTTCAACATCATTAGTCATCAGGGAAATGCAAATCAAAACAACCCTGAGATTCCACTTCACACCAGTCAGAATGGCTAAGATTAAAAACTCAAGAGACAACAGGTGCTGGTGAGGATGTGGAGAAAGAAGAACACTCCTCCACTGTTGGTGGGATTGCAAGATGGTACAACTGCTTTGGAAATCAGTCTGGTGGTTCCTCTGGAAATTGGGCATGACACTTCCAGAGGACCCTGTCATTTCACTCCAGGGCATATACCCAGAGGATTCCCCTGCATACAATAAAGACACATGCTCCACTATGTTCATAAGAGCCTTATTTATAATAGCCAGAAGCTGGAAAGAGTCCAGATGTCCCTCAAAGGAGGAATGGATTCAGAAAATGTGGTATATTTATACAATGGGACACTACTCAGCAATTAAAAATAATGAATTCATGCAATTTGTTGGCAAATGGTTGGATCTGGAAAATATCATCCTTAGTGAGGTAACCCAATCACAAAAGAACACATGAAATGGAATCACTGATAAGTGGATATTAATGAGACCAGAAGCTCTGAATACTCAAGACACAATTAGCAAATCCAAAGATTCCCAAGAAAAAGGAAGGAGAGGACCCTGATCCTGAAAAGACTGGATCCAGTTTTGCAGATGAGTACCAGAACCGGGAAATGGGGGGAGATTGGGGAATGGGAGGGGGAAGAGGACCTATGGAACATACGGTGAGGGGGGAACTGGGAAAGGGGAAAGCATTTGGAATGTAAACAAAGAATATAGAAAATAAAAGAAATAAATAAAGAAAGAAAAAATTACTGATATTCCACACCTTCAATCCCAGCACATGGAAGGCAGAGGCAGGTGGATTTCTAAAATCAAGGCCAGCCTATTCTACAGTGTGAGTTCCAGGACACCCAGTGCTACACTGAGAAATCCTCTATTGAAAAAACAAAACTAAACAAAACAACAACAAAAATCAAATAAAAACCAAAAAACCCTACAGAAAATTATCTCATATCAAAGTAGCCCAAGATCTTTTAAATTAGTAAAATCAATGAAATATGAAAGCATGTAAGATCATCATTCAACTTCCAACCCAGTGCTAAATGCTAAGATTTTAAAAATCTGTGCTTTCTACATTTATCTAAAGATATACTATGTCACACCCAGCATGAGAGCTTTCCCAATACGATTTCTTATCAGTGTGCATAACACTATAACTGAATTCATATAACTAATATTTTAACCCAGTGTATACAAATGGATATTCTATACTTTAAAGGTCATTATATATGAAACAAAGTTATATAGATCGATTACCAATATATAAAATGATGCCACACAAAGTGAGTGTATTGTGGATTTACCACATTAATTAATAATAAAAACAGTCTTCACATACATAGCCATAGGGGAACCTAATATAGATAAAATCTCAGTTAAGAATCTCTTTCTACATCATTGTGGGTTATATCAAGTTAAACAGTTAGAAAAAACAAACTATCAAAAGCAGACAGGACAACAAAAAAAAGAAATCTTCAGTTTTGTCAGAAAGTGTTTCCACTTCATTTTCAATTATCTGATAATTCTAATGTATGCCTATCATTGAATACGAGTTTTTTCTTTCAAAAAATCTGCACATTTATCAAGTTATCTTGTGTAATCCTCATTTTTTTGGTATATATGTTAGATTAAAATCTTCAGTTCTACCAGAAAATATCTCCATTTCCTTTTTTCAAATATACTCTACATTTGGATGCTTATCATTGTATCTGAGATTTTTTCAAAAAAATCTTCAATTTTACCAGTTATCCTATGTAATCCACAATTTTATCATGCATATTTTAGATGAAAATCTTCAGTTCTATCAGCAAATATCTCCACTTCCCTTTCAATTATATTCTAATTATATTTGTATGAATCTTAATTTCAATAATTTTCCTCTTTCCTCAATTTTATCCAAAATATGTCATGCAAAAATCATCAGTTCTATGAGAAAAAGTCTCCCTTTTCTTTTCTAGTAAAATTCTATTTTTCTTTTGGTGGGCCTACTATTATATCTCTGAAATTTTCCAAAAAAAATCTTCATAATTTACATTTTTCCTTTCTAATTGCTCAATTTATCATCAATATTCAAAAACCTCCAGATCTATTAGAAAATTCCTCCACTTCCTTTCTCAATTAAAATTCTAATAGTTTTCATAAGCCCATAATTGTGGCCGATATATTTTTCCAAAATATCTTTAATTTAAAAATTTTACCTATCTTTCTTCAAATTTAACTAAAATATGGTATATAAAAATCTTCATTTCTATTTGTAAATGTCTGTACTTCAATTTTTATTTAAATTCTTATTTTTTGGAATGCCTGCTATTATTTCTCTGAAATTTTCCTAGAAATTCTTCATATTTTACATTTTTCCCATCTACTTGCTCAATTTATCAGAAATATACAAAAACATTCAGTTCTATTAGAAAATGAGTCCACTTCCTTTCTCTATTAAAATTCTAATAATTTTTATATCCATAACTTTGTATCCAATAAATTTCCCAATAAATCAATTTCAATATTTTTACTGCCCTCAATTTTAATGAAACTATGTTATACAAAAAACTTCACTTCTTTTAGAAAATATCTCCACTTCCTTTTAATTAAATTCTAATTTATTTTTCTATCAACCCTTATATCTCTGAAATTTTCTAACAAAATCTTCAAATTTTACATTTTCCATCTAATTGCTAAAGTTATAGAAAATATACTAAAACGTTCAGTTCTATTAGAAAAAGTGTTCACTTACTTTCTCAATTAAAATTCTAATAGTTTTTATATGCCTACCAGAATATCTGTTAAATTTTCTGAAGAAATCTTTAATTTCAATATTATTCCTGTCTTTCCTCAATTTTAACCATAATATGTTATACAAAATTCACCAGTTCTATCAGAAAATTTCTCCACTTCCTTTTTTAACTAAATTCTATTTTTTGTATGCCTATTGTCATATCAATGACATTTTACAAGAAATTCTTTAAATTTTACATTTTTCCTATCTACTTCCTCAATTTATTGGAAATATAAAAAACCTTCAGTTCTTTGAGAAAATGCCTCCACTTTCTTTCTGAATTAAAATTCTAATAGTTTTCAAATGCCTACCAGAGAATCTGAGAAATTATCCCCAAAAATCTTCAATTTCAATATTTTTCTTCCTTTTCCTCAATTTTAACAAAAATATGTTATACAAAATCTTCAGTTTTATCTTAAAATGTCTCCACATCATCCATTTTTAATTAAATTCTAATTATTTGTATGCCAACAATTATCTCTCTGAAATATTTTATGGAAATCTTCATATGTTATACTATTCCTATCTACTGGCTCAATTTATCAGAAATATACAAAAACATTCAGTTCTATTAGAAAATGCTTCCACTTCCTTTCTCAATTAAAATTATAAGAGTTTTCATATGCCTACCAGAGTATCTGATAAATTTCCCAAAAAAACATTTAATTTCATTATTTTTCCTATCTTTCCTCAATTTTAAGCTATGTTATATAAAAATCTTCAGTTCCATAAGAAAATGTGTCCACTTCTTTTTTAATTAAATTCTATTTTTTGTATGCCTACCATTATATCTCTAAATATTCCAAGAAAAATCTTAAAAATTACATTTTTACTATCTAATTGCTCAATTTATTGGATCTCTACAAAAATCTTCAGTCCTATTATAATATGCCTCCAGTTCCTTTCTCAATTAAAATTCTAATAGTTTTCATAAGCCTACCATTGTATCTAATAAATTTTCCCTAATAATCTTTAATTTCATTATTTTTCCTGTCTTTCCTCAATTTGAATCAAAATATGTTATTCAATAATCTTCAGTTCTATCAGAAAATATCTCTACTTCCTTTTAAGTTAAATTCTAATTGTTTTTGAATGTTAAATATTATATCTCAGGTATGTCCCAAGAAAATTTTTATATTTTACATTTTTCCATTCTAATTGCTCAACTTACTGCAAATATTCAAAAACCTTCACTTCTATTAGAAAATGCTTGCACTTCATTTCTCGATTAAAATTCTAACAGTTTTCATATGCATACCATTGTATCCGATAAATTTCCCCCCAAAATACTTTAATTTCAATATTTTTCCTGTTTTTCCCCAATTTTATCCAAATATGTTATACGAAAATCAGTTCTATGAGAAAATGTCTCCCTTTTCTTTGTCAGTAAAACTATAATTTTTTGGTATGCCTATTATTATACCTCTGACATTTTCAAGAAAATCTTCATATTTGGCAGTTTTCCTTTCTTATTGCTCAGTTTATCATAAATATTATAAACTTTCAGTTCTATTAGAAAATGCCTCCACTTCCTTTCTCTATTAAATAATAATAGTTTTCATTCATCCACAAATGTATCTGATAAATTTTCCCAAAACTCTTTAATTTCAATATTTTACCCCTTTCTTCAATTTTCACCAAAATGTTATATGAAAATCTTTAATTCTCTCAGAAAATATCTGCATATCAAATTTCATTTAAATTCCTACTTGCAGAAATGCCTACAATTTTTTCTCTAAAAATGTTCTAGAAATTCTTCAAATTTTACATTTTTCCTATCTAATTGCTCAATTTATCAGAAATATACAAAAACTTTCATTTCTATTAGAAAATGCCTCCATTTCCTTTCTCTATTAAAATTCTAATAGTTTTCATATACCTACCATTGTATCTGATAAATTTTCCCAATAAATCAATTTCAATATTTTCTTCCCTTTCCTCAATTTTAACAAAAATATGTTAGATGAAAATCTTCAGTTTTATCAGAAAATGTCTCCACATCATTTTTCAATTTTATTCTAAATGTATTTCTTTGCCTATATTTGTATCTGAGTTTTTTCCAAAAAAATTCTTTAATTTTATAAATTACCTTATGATATCCTCAATTTATCATATGTGTGTTATATGAAAATCTTCAGTTTTATATGAAAATGTCTCCACATCCAACTTCAGTTATATTCTAAATGTATCTGTATGCTTATCATTGTATCTGAGGGTTTTGACAAAAAATCTTCAATTTTATAAATTATCTTAAGTTATTCTCAATTTTATCTTAGGTATGTGAGAGGAAAATCTGCAATTTTAAATGGAAATATCTCCTCTTCATTTTTCGATTACATTCTAATTGTTTTTCTATACCTATTATTGTATCTGCGAAAATCACCACAAAAAATTTCCATTTTTAAATGTTTCCTACAAATTTCCCTTACTATTTCAGTAATATGGTATATGAAATCTTCAGTTTTTTGCAGAATATATCTCCACTACATTTTCAATTATGTGATAATTCTATTTGTATGCCTATCATTGTATTTGAGGTTTTTTTTTCAAAAAAAATTTTAATTATCAGTTATCATATGTATTCCTCAATTATATAATACATATTTTAGATTAAAATCTTCAGTTCTACCAGAAAATATCTACACTTCTATCTTCAATTATATTATATTTATATTTGGATTCCTATCATTGTATCTGACTTTTTTTAAAAAAAATCTAAAATTTTATCAGTTATCCTATATAATACTCAATTTTATCATGCATATTTTAGATGAAAAACGTCAGTTCTATTAGAAAATATCTCCACTTCCTTTTTCAATTATATTCTAAATGTATTTGTAAGCCGATAATTGTATCTGAGTTTTTCCAAATAAATCTTCCATTTTAACAATAATCTTATGTAATCCTCAATTTTATCATACATATCTTAGATGAAAATATTTAGTTCTTTATGTAAATGTGTCCTCTTTCTTTTTAATAATAATCTATTTGTATTTCTATGCCTATCATTGCATCTGAGTTTTGTTTTCTAAAATATCTTCAATTTTATAAATTATCTTATGTTTTCTTCAGTTTTAACATACATATGTTAGATGAAACTATTCAGTTTTATCAGCAAATGTCTCTATTTCTTTTTCAATTACATTCTAATTGAGATTGTAAGCCTATCATTGTATTTGTGAAAATTACCACAATAATCTTCAAAATTTTCACTTTTCCTATATATTTCCATAATTTTATGATATATATGTTATGCAAAATTCTTCAGATTTAACAAAAAATCTCCACTTCCCTTTTCAACTATATTATTATTTTATGTGTATGCCTACCATTAGATCTGTGAAAGTTACCATAAAAATCTTCAAATTTTAACCTTTTCACATGAAATTCCATAATACTATCAGAAATGTTATACAAAATCTTCAGTTTTATCAGAAATTGTCTGCACTTTCTTTTTCACTGATATTCTAATTGTATTTGTATTCCTTTCATTTTATCTCAGATTTTATTGTACAGAGCCATATTGGGGTGTCTTGCCATGTGGTAGAAACTTGATATTGGTCAAGGCGATCTTCCTCCAGCTTTTGTTGAGCGAGGATTTCTGTGCTATTCATAATCCGACTCCATCTAGGGTGGAGTGCTCAGAGTGAATGTGAAGTTCCACCTGTCCTGCAAATTCCTGAATTAAGCAGGTGGCCTGCCCAGCAGCCTGAGCAGTTGAGTCAATGCCCAGCGAACAGTGGCACCAGTTCCTGAAACCCAACCTGGAGCCTGGGGGAGTGGGATTCACCCAAGCTGTTATATTGTGTGACCTCCATTAAACTTGGGGCCTCGATCTGAAACTTGGTCCTGGCCTTCATTCCTTCTGGCCACCTCCCCATCCATCCCTCTGCTTCCCTTCCAGGACCGAGTTCAGAGTAGCTGCTGGCAGCTACATTTTATCACAAAAATCTTCAATTTCATCAATTTTCCTATGTTATCATACTTTTTATTATACATAAGTTAAATGTAATTCTTTAGAATTAACTGTTTTCCTCAATTTTATCACACATATGTTAGAGAAAAATCTTCAGTTTTATAAGTAAATATCTCCACTTCCTTTTTCAATTATATTGCAATTGTATTTGTATGCATACCATTGTATACGTGAAAATTACCACAAAAATCTTCAATTTTTAAACTTTTCGTACTAATTTACCTTATTTTATCAGAAATATGTGAAACAAAATCTTTAGTTTTATAAGAAAATATCTCCACTTCCTTTTCATTTATTTGATAATTCTATTTGTATGCCTATCATTGTATCTGAGATTTTTTCTAAAACAATCTTCAATTTTATCAGATATTCTATGCAATCCTCAATTTTATCATGGATATTTTAGATAAAAATCTCCAGTTCTATCATAAAATGTTCACATATCCTTTTTCAATTTAATTCTTCTTATATTTGTATGACTATCATTGTTTTTGAGGTATTTTCACAATTTATTCAGTTTTATACTTTATCTTATCCTCAATTTTATCATACATCTTTTAGATGAAAATCTTCATTAATTTATGAAAATGTCTCCATTTCCTTTTTCAATTACATTCTAATTGCCTATCCATGTATCTGAGTTTTTTTTAAAAATCTTCAATTTTATAAATTATCCTCATTTTTATCATACATATATTAGATGAATTCTTCAGTTTTATATGAAAATGTCCCCATGTCTGTTTTAGTTATAATCTAATTGTATTTTATGCCTATCATTGTATCTGAGTTTTGTACATATAATACTTCAATTTTACCAGTTACCCTAGTAATCGTTTATTTTATCATACATATGTTAGATGAAAATCTACATTTTTATCATAAAATGTCTCCACTTCGTTTTTCAATTGTATTCTAATTGTATTTGTATGCCTATCATGGTATCTGAGATTTTTCCAAGAAAATCTTCAATTTTATCAGTTATCCTATGTAATCCTGAATTTTATCAGACCTATGTTACATGAAAATCTTCAGTTTTATCAGAAAATGTCTCATCTTCCCTTTCAGGTATATTCTAATTGTATTTGTATGCAGATCATTCTATCTGAGTTTTTTTCCAAATAAATATAAATATATCTATTATTATGTTATCCTCAATTTTATCATACATATGTTAGACGAAACCCTTTATTACTTTATAAAATGTCTCCATTTCATTTTAAATTACATTCTAATTGTATTTATATGCCTATCAATGTATCTGAGGTTTTAAAAAAAACATTCAATTTTATAAATTATGTTATGTTATCCTCATTTTTATCATATATATATTAGATGAAATTCTTCACTTTTATATCAAAATGTCTCCATGTCTGTTTTAGTTATATTCTAATTGTATTTTTATGGCTATCATTATATCTGTGTTTTGAGCATATAAAACTTCAATTTTATCAATTATCTTGTGTAATCCTCATTTTTATCATTCATGTTTGATGAAAATCTTTAGTTGTTTACAAAAATGGGTCCTCTTCCTTTTTCAATAATACCCTAGTGGTATTTTATGCCTATCCTTGTATGTAAGTTTTTGTTTCCAAAATATCTTCTATTTTATAAATTATCTTGCATTATCCTCATTTTTAACATACATATATTAGGTGAAAATCTTCAGTTTTATCAGTAAATGTCTCTATTCCTTTTTTCAATTACATTCTAATTGTGTTTGTAAGCCTATCATTGTATCTGTTAAAATTAACATAAATATCTTCAAATTTTACAATTTTCTATGAATTTCCATTATTTTATCAGATATATGTTATGCAATATTCCTCATATTTATCATAAAATATCTCCACCTCCTTTTTCAAAATATCTTTAATTTCACTATTTTTCTGGGCTTTCCTACATTTTAACCAAAATATGTTAATACAAAAAACTTAAGTTACAACAAAAAATGTCTCCACTTATTTTTTAATTAAATTCTAATGTTTTTGTATGCCAGCAGTATATCTCTGAAATTTTCCAAGAAAATCTTCAAATTTTACATTTTTTCAATCTACTTTCTCAATTTATCAGAAATATACAAAAACCTTCAGTTCTATTAGAAAATGTCTCCACTCCCTTTCTCAATTAAAATTCTAATACTTTTTGTATGCTTACCAGAGTATATGATAAATTTTCCCTAATATTCTTTCATTTCAATATTTTTCCTGTCTTTCCTCAATTTTAACCAAAATATGTTCTACGAAAATTTCAATTCTATCAGAAAACATCTCAAATTCCTCTTTTAACTAAATTCAAATTTGTTTGTATATCTACCATTATATCTCTGAAATTTGCCAAGAAAATATTCAAATTTTATATTTTTCTATCTAATTGTGAAATTTATCAGAAATGTAGAAAAGCCTTCAGTTCTATTAGAAAATTCCTCCACTTCTTTCTCATTTAAAATTCTAATAGTTTTCATAAGCCTTCCATTGTATATGATAAATTTTCCCAAAAACCTTTCATTTCAATATTTTCCTCTTTCCTCAATTTTACCCAAAATTTGTTATATGAATATATTCAGTTCTATCAGAAAATGTGCCCACTTCCTTTTTTAATTAAATTCTACTTTTTGTATGCCTACCATTATATCTCTGAAATTTTCCAAGAAAATCGTCAAATTTTACAATTTTTCTTTCTCTTTGCTCAATTTATTGCAAATATGAAAAGCCTTCAGTTCTATTAGAAAATGCCTCTAATTCCTTTCTCAATTAAAATTCTAATAATCTTCATATACCTACAATTGTGTCAGATAAATTTTCACAAAAATCTTTGATTTCAATATTTTTCCTGTCTTTCATCAATTTTTACCAGAAAATTTTTATCAGAAAATATCGACTTATTTTTAATTAAACTCTAATTTTTTTGTATTCATAACATTATATCTCTGAAATTTTCCAAGAAAATCTTCAAAGTGTACACTTTTTTCATTTGCTTGCTCAATATGATCAGAAATATACAAAAACCTTTGTTTAATTATAAAATTCCTCAGATACAATTATAGGCCTACAAATACAATTAGAATAAAATTGAAAAGCGAAGTGGAGAAATTTTTTTTAAACTAGAGATTTTCATCTATCATGCATGATAAAATTGAGGATAACATAAGATAATTTGTAAAACAAGATTTTTTTGAAAAGAAAACTTAGATAAAATGATAGGTATACAAATACAATTAGAATACAATTGAAAAAGGAACTGGACACTTTTTCTGATAGAACTGAATATTTCCATATAACGTATGTATGATAAAATTGATTACATTGGATAATGGATAAAAAGATTTTCTTCGAAAATCTCAGATACAATGATAGGCATACAAATTCAATTATCACATTATTGAAAAAGGAATTAGAGACTTTTTTATTAAAACTGAAGATTTTGTATAACATATTTCAGATAAAATAAGGGAAATTCATAGGAAAAAATTTAAATTTTAATGTTTTTATGGTAATTTTCACAGATCCAATGCAACGCATACAAATACAAATAGAATGTCATTGATAAAAAGAAGTGGAGACATTTTTTTCTAACATATGTACGAGGTGTGTTTTCTGTATGCAGCAAAATGTAGTGTCCTGTTTCCATATCCAGTCTGATAGTCTATGTCTTTTTATTGGGGAATTGAGTCCATTGATTTAAGAGATGTTAAGGAATAGTGATTATTTCTTCCTGTCATTTTGATGCTGTTTTTGTTTTTGAGTTTGATGGAAGAAGGTTACTATCTTGCTATTTTCTGGGTGTAGTTTCCCTCCTAGTACTGGAGTTTTCCTACTATTATTCTTTGTAGTGCTGGGTTTGTGGAAAGATATTGTGTAAATTTGGTTTTTCAGGGAATATTTATGTTTTTCCATCTATGTTGATTTAGAGTTTTGCTGGGTATAGTAGTCTTGGCTGACATTTGTGTTCTGATAGAGTCTTCATGAGATCCACCCAGGATCTTCTAGATTTCATGGTTTCTGGGGAGAAGTCTGGTGCGATTCTGATAGGTCTTCCTTTATATGTTACTTGGCCTTTTTCTCGTACTGCCTTTAATATTCTTTCTTTGTTTACTACACTTGTGGTTTTGATTATTATGCGACTATTCTAGTCCAGTCTGTTGGAGTTCTGTAGGCTCCTTGTACATTCATGGGTACATTCTCTTTAGGTTAGGGAAGTTTTCTTCCATAATTTTGTTGAAGATATTTGCTGGCCCTTTAAATTGTAGATCTTTACTCTCATCTATACCTATAATCCTGCATTTCTTTAAGTGATTTTTTCATCTCCTCTTTATTGTCTTCTCTGTGTTGACCGATATTCTGCTGGAATCCTTTAAGTGATCTTTGTGTTTCCATTGTAAGGGCTTCTAACATATTCATATTCCCCTGCATTTCTTTAAGAGATTTGTTTATGTCTTTTTTTGTGTTCCTCTAGAAGCATCATGACCAGTTCCTTTAAATCCAAATCTTGTTTTTCTTGTGTGTTGGGGTATTCAGGACTTCCTGTGGTTGAATTGGGTTCAGATGTTGCCATATTGCCTTGATTTCTGTTAGTAATGTTCCTATGTTTGCCTTTTGCCATCTGTTTTTCTGTGGAGTTAGTTGGTCTTGTTGTTACTGGTTGGTGTTTGAAGCTCCTGTAAGCCTGGGGTTTGGCGTTGCTGTCACAGTGGGCATCCATGCTCCTGAGGCAGAAACTGAAAAGTTTCCACCATAGGGCTCTGAATTATCTCCTCAGCTCTGTTGGGCAGGACTCAAGTCTCCTCCTGGCTTGCTGCTGGGCACATAACTGGTCCTCCACAGTCTCCTCCTGGTGTGCCTAGGTGACAGCTCTTAAGAATCAGTTCTTTATTTCCACCAATCTGGGCTCATCTGTTGGTTCTCTATAATGATCTGGAATCATCTGTTGATTCTCTATGGTGACCTGGAGGCAAGATGGAGAACGCCACTGCGAGTGGTTGGTGGTCTGCAGGACAAACGGTCCCTGACCAAGTTGATGCATGGTCAGGTGGGCATACAGATGGTCTGCCAAGCTGCCCAGGCCCTGACTACAGGCAAAGGCATGGCAGGTTTCCACCAGAGAGATGTTAGTTTCGGATTATGTCTGCATACCTGGCCTCGTCTTTTGGTTCTCTATGGTGACCTGGTTACACTACCAGCTCCAAGATTGCGGCAGATCTCAGGGCTCTGTCTAGCTGTAGGATTTCCTGCAGGGACCAGGGCTTCCCTGGCTAGACTGCTGGTGCCTAGACGGTGGAGCTCTCATTCCCCATTGCTCGGTCTGGTTGAGCTGCTTCCACCAAGACAGTGGTGGATGGTGGGGCTCTGCTTAAATCCAGGGCACTCTGTAGATCAGGAGCTTCCCTGGTTGAACTGCAGGATTCAAGATGGTGGGGATCTCATTCCATGGAGCTCTGTCTATCTACAGGTTTTCCTGCAGGTCAGAAGCTCCCCCAAGTGCCCAGGCAGCTTTAGAGCTGCCCAGCTCCCTGGTGCAGAAGGCACCCAGGCAGGATCTGCCCTGGGAAACCCTTAACTCTGGTTCCCTCTGTGGACCTGGTTAAGCTACCAGCTCCAAGATGGAGTCATTTCTCGGGGCTTTGTCTTACCGCAGGATTCCCTGCAGGACCAGAGCTTTCCTGGGTGTACTGCTGGAGCCTAGATGGTGGCTCTGTCAGTCCATGGGGCTATGCTGGTTAGCTGTCTGTGGTGCCCCAGGCAAGATGGGAGCCTCCCCTATAAGCCCGGCACAGAACCCCGAGCGAGTTGGTGCCCGAGTGGGTCGGCGTACAGATCAGAACTGAAGATTTTAATCTAACATATGTATGACAAAATTAAGGATTACATAGGATAACTGATAAAATTAAAGATTTTTTGGAAAAAAATCATACAATGACAGGCATACAAATAGAATTATCACATAATTGAAAATGAAGTGGAGACATTTTCTGACAAACTGAAGGCTTTGTATACCATATTTCTGATAAAATAATGGGAAAATCAAAGAAAAATTTAAAAATTGAAGATTTTTGTGGTAATCTTCACAGATACAATGGTATGCATACAAATACAATTAGAATGTAATTGTAAAATGAAATGGAGATATTTTCATTTAAAATTGAAGATAATCCTCTAACATGTTTCATAAAATTGAGGAAAACATAAGTTAATTCATAAAATTGAAGATTTTTTTGAAAAAAAAAAAACCTGAGATACGATAGGGAAACAAATACATTTAGAATATAATTGAAGGAGGAAGTGGAGACATTTTTAGATAAAACTGAAGATTTTCATATAACATACATATGATAAATTGTGGATATCATAAGATAATTTATAAAATTGAAGATTTTTTTTTAAAAACTGAGATACCAAAATAGGCATACAAATACAATTAGAATACAATTGAAAAAGGACGTGGAGACACTTTCCGATATAACTAAACATTTTCATCTAACATATGTATGATAAAATAGAGGATTACTAGGGTAATTGATAAAATTGAAGATTTGTTTGGAGAAAACTCAGATATAATTACAGGCATAAAAATTTAATTAGAATATAACTAAAAGGAATGTGGAGACATTTTCATATAAATCTGAAGATTTTCATCTAATATATTATGATAAACATGAGGATAACAACATAATTAATAAAATTGAATATATTTTTTAAAAAACTCAGATACAATTAGAAGCATATAAATACATTTAGAATGTAATTGAAAAAGGAAGTTGAGACTTTTTGGTAAGAGCTGAAGATTTTCATCTAACATATATATGATAAAATTGAGGATAGCATAAGAAAATGTATGAAATTGAAGATTATTTTGAAAAACCTCAAATACAATGATAGCCATACAAATATAATTAGAATTCAATAGAAAAAGGACATGGAGATATTTTATGATAGAACTGAACATTTTCATTTAAAATATTCATGATAAAATGGAGGATTAAATAGGATTCCTGATAAAGTTGAAGATTATTTTGGAAAAAAGATCAGATACAATGATAGTCATACAAATAGAATTATCACATAATTGAAAAGGAAGTGGAGACATTTTCTGATAAAATTAAAGAGTTCTTACAACATATTTATGAAAAAATATATGAAATTCATAGAAAAAGAATAAAAATGGAAGATTTTTGTGTTAATTCTCACAGATACAATGGTATGCATAAAAATACATTAAGAATGTAATTGAAAAAGGAAGGGGAGAGATTTTCTCATGAAACTGATTTTCAACAAACATTTGAAAAAATTGAGGATTACAGAGGATAACTGATAAAATTGAAGACTTTCTTAGAAAAATCAAAGATAAAATGATTGGCATACAAATACAATTAGAGACATTTTTGTATAAAACTGAAGATTTTCATCTAACATATGTATGATAAAATTGAGGATTACATAGGATAACTGATAAAATTGAGGATAACATAATAAATAAATTTTTAAATGTGAAGATTTTTTGAAAAAGAAAACTCAGATACAATGATAGGCATACAAATATAAGAAGAATAACATTGAATGTTGGTGCAGATATTTTCTGAAGGAACTGAAGATTTTCTTCTAATATATGTATGATAAAATTGAGGATTACATGGGATAGCTGATAAAATTGATGATTTTCTAGGAAAAATCTCAGAAAGAGTGATAGGCATACAAATAAAATTATCACATAATTGAAAAAGGAAGTGGAGAAATTTTCTGATAAGACTAACAATTTTGTATAACATATTTTTTATTAAATCAGGAAAATTCATAGGAAAAATTTTAAAATTGAAGATTTTTGTGGTAATTTTCACATATACAATGGTATGCATACAAATACAATTAGAATGTAATTGAAAAAAGAAGTGGAGACATTTTCTAATAAAGCTGAAGATTTTCCTCTAACATATGTATGATAAAATTGAGGATAACTTAAGATAATTTCTAAAATTGAAGCTTATTTTTTTTAAAAAACTCAGATAAAATGATGAGCATACAAATATAATTAGAATACAATTGAAAAGGGAACTGGACACATTTTCTACCAAAACTGAAGATTATGTATAACATATTTCTGATAAAGTAAGGGAAATTCATAGGAAAAATTTAAAAATTGAAGATTTTTAAGGTAATTTTCACAAATGCAATGGTAGGCATTCAAATACAATTAGAATGTAATTGAAAAATGAAGAGGAGACATTTTCCTATAAAGCTGAAGATTTCCATCTAACATATGAATCATAAAATTGAGGATAACTTAAGATAAAGTATAAAACTGAAGAAATTTTGAAAAAAGCTCAAATAAAATGATAGCCACACAAATATGATTAGAATTCAATTGAAAAAGGAAGAGGAGACATTTTATCATAGAACTGAAGTTTTTCATCTAAAATATGCATGATAAAATTGAGGATTACATAGGATATCTGATAAAATTGATTTTTTTGGAAAAAAACTCAGATACAATGATAGGCATACAAATAGAATTATCACATAAATGAAAATGAAGTGGAGGCATTTTCTTATAAACTTAAGATTTTGTTTCATATATGTCTGATAAAAAAGGTAAATTCATAGGAAAAGTTTAAAAATAGAGGATTTTTATGGTAATTTTCACAGATACAATGGTATGCATGCAAATGCAATTACAATGTAATTGAAAAATGAAGTGGAGCCAGTTGTGGTAGCACTGGTTGGTAAGATTTGCTGAAGGAGGCAGAGGCAGGAGGATCACAAGTTTGAGGCCAGCCTGGGAAAAACAAAGTGGAGACAATTTCCTATAAAACTGAAGATTTTCCTCTAACATATGTGTGATAAAATTGAGGTAAACTTAAGATAATTCATAAAATTGATTTTTTTGAAAAAAATCTCAGATACAATGGTAAGTCTACAAATATTATTAGAATATATTTTCAAAAGGAAGATGAGATATTTTCTCATAAAACTGAAGAGTTTCCTCTAACATATGTAGGATAAAATTGAGGATTACTTAGGATAATTGTTAATATTGAAGATTTATTTGAAAAAAAACTTGCATACAATGATAGACATACAAATACATTTAAAATACAATTGAAAAAATGAAGTGGAGAATATACTATTAATTCTGAGATTTACATCTAATTTATGTGTGATAAAATGTATCATAACAGGAAAATTGATAAAATTGAAGATTTGATAAAATTTCAGATACAATGAAAGCCATACAAATACAATTATAATATCATTGAAAAGGAAAGTGGAGACATTTTCTGAAAAAAACTGATGATTTTTGTATAACAATTCTAATAATATGATGGAAATTCATGTGATAATGTTAAAATTTGAAGATTTTTGTGGTAATTTTCACAGATACAATGGTAGGCATACACATAAAATAATAATATAGTTGAAAAAGGAAGTGGAGATATTTTTGATAAATCTGAAGAATTTTACATAACATATATCTCATAAAATTATTGAAATTCATAGTCAAAGTGTTAAATTTGAAGATTTTTTGGTAATTTTCACAGATACAATGACAGGCTTACAAACACAATCAGAATGTAATTGAAAAAAGAAATTGAAATGTTTTCTGATAAAACTGAACATTTTCATCGAACATATATATGTTAAAATTGAGGATAACATAAGATAATTTAAAAAATTGAAGATATTTTGGAAATCAAAAAAAAGATTCAATGATAGGTATACAAATACAAATAGAGTATTATTGAAAAAGGAAGAGGAGACATTTATTTAAAGAACTAAAGATTTTCATCTTACATATGTATGATAAAATTGAGAATTAGATAAAATTATTGATAAAATTGAAGATTTATTTAGAAAAACTCAGATATAATGATTGGCATACAAATACATTTAGAATATAATTGAAAAGGGAAGTGGAGATATTTTCTGATAGAACTGAAGATTTTCATCTAAAATATGCATGATAAAATTGAGAATTACATAGGATAACTGATAAAGTTGAAGAATTTTTTTAAAAAACCTCAGATACAATGATAGGCATTCAAATATAATTTGAATATAATTAGTATAAAATGGAAGGAGAGATATTTTCTGGAAGAACTAAAGATTTTAATCTAACATATGTAACATAAAATTGAGGATTACATATGAGTACTGATAAAATTGTAGATTTTTTTGGAAGAAAAACTCAGCTACAATGATTGGCATACAAATAGAATTATCACATAATTGAAAATGAAGTGGAGACATTTTCTGACAAAACTGAAGATTTCTTATAACATATTACTGATAAAGTAAGGGAAATTCATAGGCATAATTTAAAAATTGAATTTTTTGTGGTAACTTTCTCGGATACAATGCTAGGTATAGAAAAACAATTAGAATGCAATTGAAAAAAGAAGTAGGCTTGGCAGTGGTGGCGCACGCCTTTAATACTAGCACATGGCATGCAGAGGCAGGCGGATTTCTAAGGTCGAGGCGAGCCTGTTCTACAAAGTAAGTTCCAGGACAGCCAGGGCTACACAGAGAAACCCTGTCTCGAAAAAACCAAAAAAAAGAAGAAGAAGAAGAAGAAGAAGAAGAAGAAGAAGAAGAAGAAGAAGAAGAAAAGAAAAAAGAAAAAAAAGAAAAAAAATGAAAAATGAAGTGGATACATTTTTATTTAAAATTGATTTTCCTCTAACATATGTATGATAAAATTGAGGATAACAAGATAATTTATAAAATTGAAGATTTTTTTTCAAAAAAAATACCAGACATACAAAGATAGCCATATAAATACATTTAGAATAAAACTGATGGATGAAGTGGAGAAATTTTCTGATAACACTGAAGATTATCATCTAACATATGTATGATAAAATGGAGGATTACTAGGTTAATTGATAAAATTGAAGATTTATTTGAACAAAACTCAGATATAAAAATAGGCACAATTAGAATATAACTAAAACAGACATGGAGATATTTTCATATAAAACTGAAGATTTTCATCTAATATATATATATATATATATATATATATATATATATATATATATGACAAAGATGAGTAAATATAGCATAATTTATAAAATTGAATAGTATTTTAAAAGGCATTCAGATACAACGATAGGCATATAAATACAGTTAGAATGTAATTGCAAAAGGAAGTGGAGACATTTTTGTAAAGAACTGAAGATTTTCATCCTACATACGTATGATAAAATTGAGGATAACATAAAATAATGTATAAAATTGAAGATTTTTTGAAAAAAACTCAAATACAATGATAGGCATATAAATACAGTTAGAATGTAATTGAAAAGGGAAGTAGAGTCATTTTGAGACATTTTTGTAAAGAACTCAAGATTTTCATCCTACATACGTATGATAAAATTGAAGATAACATAAAATAATGTATAAAATTGAAGATTATTTTTAAAAAAATTCAAATACAATGATAGCCATTTTAATATAATTAGAATTCAATTGAAAAAGGAAGTGGAGACATTTTATGATAGAACTGAAGATTTTCATCTAAAATATGCAAGATAGGATATCTGATAAAATTGAAGATTTATTTGGAAAAAAGCTCAGATACAATGATAACCATATAAATACAGTTAGAATGTAATTGAAAAAGGAAGTAGAGTCATTTTCATAAATAACTGGAGGTTTTTATCCTACATGTGTATGATAAAATTGAGGATAACTTAAGATAATGTATAAAAAGGAATCTATTTTGAAAGACACACAAATAATTGATAGCCATTCAAATATAAATAGAATTCAATTGAAAAATGAAGTGGAGACATTTTATGATAGAACTGAAGATTTTCATTTAAAATATGCATATTAAAGTTGAGGATTACATAGGATATCTGAAAAAACTGAAGATTTTTTTTTAAAAAACTCAGACACAATGATAGGCAAACAAATAGAGTTATCACATAATTGGAAAGGAAGTGGAGACATTTCCTGATAAAACTAAAGATTTCATATAACATATTTCTGACAATGTAAGGGAAATTCATAAGAAAAATTTAAAAATTGAAGATTTTTTTGTAATTTTCACAGATAAAATGGTAGGCATACAAATAAAATAATAATATAGTTGAAAAAGGAACTGAAGAAATTTTCCTAAAAAACTGAAGATTTTCCTGTAACACATATGTGATAAAATTGAGGAAAACTTAGGATAATTAATACAATTGCAGATTTTTTCTGCAGAAAACCTCAGATACAATGATAATCTTACAAATACTATTAGAATACAATTGAAAACGGAAGACGAGACAATTTCTGAAAAAACTGAAGATTTTCAACTAACATATGTATGATAAAATTTAGGGTTACAGAGGACAATTGATAAAATTGAAGATTTTCTTAGAAAAATCTCAGATACAATCTTAGGCATACAAATACAATTGGAATATAATTGAAAGAGGAAGTGGAGACATTTTCTGATAAAATTGAAGATTTTGTATAACATATTACATATAATAAGGGAAATACATTGGAAAAATTTAAAAGTTGAAGATTAAGTGGTATTTTCACAGATACAATGGTATGCATACAAAAATAATTATAATGTAATTTAAAAAAGAAATGGAGACATTTTCTTATAAAACTGAAGATTTTCCTCTAACATATATATGTTAAAATTGAGGACAACTTAAAAGAATTTATAAAATAGAAGTTTTTTTGACAAAAATCTCAGATGCAATGATAAGCATACAAATACAATGAGAATACAATTGAAAAATAAAGAGGAGATATTTTCAGATAAATCTAAAGATTTTCATCTAACATATGGATTAAAAAATTGAGGATTACTTAGGATAATTTATAAATTTGAAGTTTTAATAGAAAATGACTCGGACACAATGATAGGCATACAAATACAATGAGAATACAATTGAAATGGAAGTGGAGACACAGTCTATTAATTCTGAAGATTTACATCTAACGTATAAATAAAAAGGATGATAGCATAGGAATAATGAAAAAAATGAAGATTTTTTGATAAAACTCTCAGATACAATGAAAGGCATACAAATAAAATTAGAGTATAAGTAAAAAAAGAAAGTGGAGACTTTCTGATAAAACTGAAGATTTTTGTATAACATTTCTGATAAAATTATGGAAATTCATGTAAAAATTTTAAAATTAGAAGATTTTTATGGTAATTTTCACAGATATAATGGTAGGCATACAAGTAAAATAAAAATATATTTTTAAAAGTAAGTGGAGTTATTTTCTGATCAATATGAAGAATTTTTCACAACATATATCTGATAAAATTATGGAAATTCATAGGAAAATAAAAAAATTGAAGATTTTTGTGATAATTTTCACAGATATAATGATAGGCTTACAAACACAATTAGAATGTAATTGAAAAAAGAAATAGCGATGTTTTCTGATAAAACCGAAGATTTTCATCTAACATATGTATGTTAAAATTGAGGATAACATAAGATAATTTATAAAATTGGTATTTTCGAAAACAAAAAGTCAGACACAAGGATAGGCATACAAATACAACTAGTGTATTATTGAAAAAGGAAGAGGAGAAAATTTTGTAAAGAACTGAAGATTTTCATCTAACATATGTATGATAAAATTGAGGATTACATAGGATAGCTGATAAAATTGAAGATTTTTTGGGGTAAAAAACTCTGATACAATGATAGGGCATACAAATAGAATTATCACATAATTGAAAATGAAGTGGAGATATATTCTTGACAAAACTGAAGATTTCATATAATATATTACTGATAAAGTAAGGAAAATTCATAGGAAAAATTTAAAAATTGAAATTTTTTTTGGTAATTTTCACAGATTCAATGGTGAGCATACAAATAAAATTAGAACGTAATTTAAAAATGATGCGGAGACATTTTCATTTAAAATTGAAGATTTTTCCCTAAAATATCTATGATAAATTTGAGTATAACTTAAGGTAATTTATAAAATGGAAGATTTATTTGAAAAAAAAAACAGATTCAATGATAGGCATACAAATACATTTAGAATATAAGTGAAGGAGGAAATGGAAACATTTTCATATAAAACTGAAGATTTTTATATAACACATGTATGATAAATTGAGGATATCTTAAGGTAATTAAAAATTAAAGATTTTTTGGAGAAAACTCAGATACAAAGATAGGCATAGAAATGCATTTAGAATAAAACTGAAAAATGAAGTGGAGACATTTTCTGATAAAACTGAAGATTTTCATCTAACATGTTTTTTGTTAAAATTGAGGAAAGCCAGGAAAAATATTGAAATTGATTTATTGGGAAAATTTATCATTTTAGATATGCATTTGAAAACTATTAGAATTTTAATAGAGAAAGAAAGTGGAGGCGTTTTCTAATAGAAATGAAGGTTTTTGTATATTTCTGATAAATTGAGCAATTAGATAGGAAAAATGTAAAATTTGAAGAATTTCTAGATAAATTTCAGAGAAATAATAGTAGGCATTCCAAAAAATAAGAATTTACTTGAAAATTGAAGTGTAGACATTTTCTGATAGAAATGACGATTTTTGTATAACATATTTTTGTTAAAATTGAAGAAAGATGGGTAAGATATTGAAATTAAAGTTTTTTTGGGAAAATTTGTCAGAGATATAATAATAGGCACACCAAAAAATTAGAATTTTACTAAGAAAGAAAAGGGAGACATTTTCTGATAGAAATGGGGTACAGAGCAAAACAAAGAATTTTCACCAGAAGAAATTTGGATGGCTGAAAAACAACTTAAGAGATGTTCAACATCATTAGTCATCAGGGAAATGCAAATCAAAGCAACCCTGAGATTCCACCTCACACCAGTCAGAATGGCTAAGATTAAAAACTCAAGAGACAACAGGTGATGGTAAGGATGTGGAGAAAGAGGAACACTCCTCCACTGTTGGTGGGATTGCAAGATGGTACAACCACTCTGGAAATCAGTCTGGTGGTTCCTCAGAAAATTGGGCATGACACTTCCAGAGAACCCTGTCATATCACTCCTAGGCTTATACCCAGAGGATTCCCATGCATACAATAAAGACACATGCTCCACTATGTTCATAGCAGCCTTGTTTATAAGAGCCAGAAGCTGGAAGGAGCCCAGATGTCCCTCAAAGGAGGAATGCATAGAGAAAATGTGGTATATTTATACAATGGAATACTACTCAGCAATTAAAAATAATGAATTCATGCAATTTGTAGGCAAATGGTTAGATCTGGAAAATATCATCCTAAGTGAGTTAACCCAATCACAGAAGAATACACATGAAATGCAATCTCTGATAAGTGGATATTAATGAGCCCAGAAGCCCTAAATACTCAAGGCACAATTAGCAAGTCAAATAATTCCCAAAAAGAAGAAAGGAGAGGACCCTGGTCCTGAAAAGATTGGATCCACTTTGTAGGAGAGTACCAGAACAGAGGAATGGTGGTGAG
Organism: Apodemus agrarius; assembly: GCA_964023405.1. Lineage (NCBI taxonomy): Eukaryota > Metazoa > Chordata > Mammalia > Rodentia > Muridae > Apodemus > Apodemus agrarius. Next base: position 16,388,823 of record OZ030027.1, read on the forward strand.
GAAAGGGATTGTGGAATAGTTTGGGAGGAGAGGACTTATGGGTCATATGGTGGGGTGGGGACTGGGAAAGTGGAAAGCCTTTGGAATGTAAACAAAGAATATAGAATAAAAAATCTTTTTATTATTTTTTATTATTTATTTGGAATGTAAACAAAGAATATAGAATAAAAATCTTCATTTCTATCTGTAAATGTCTGTACTTCAATTTTCAATTAAATTCTTATTTTTTTGGAATGCCTACTATTATTTCTCTGAAATTTTACTAGAAAATCTTCATATTTTACATTTTTCCGATCTAATTGCTCAGTTTATCAGAAATATACAAAACCTTTCTCTTCAATTAGGAAATGCCCCCACTTCCTTTCTCTATTAAAATTCTAATAGTTTTCATATGCCAACCATTGTATCTGATAAATTTTCCTAATAAACCAATTTTAATATTTTTTCTTTCCTCAATTTTAACGAAATTTCTCATACAAAAACTTCAGTTCTATTAGGAAATATGTTCACTTCCTTTTTTAATTAAATTCTAATTTACTTGTATGTCAACCATTATATCTCTGAAATTTTCCAAGAAAATCTTCAAATTTTACAATTTTTCTTTCTCCTTGTTCAATTTATCAGAAATATACAAAAACCTTCAGTTCTATTAGGAAATGCCTCTAATTCTTTCTCAATTAAATTTCTAATAGTTTTCATATGCCTATGAGTTTATCTGATAAGTTTTCCCAAAGCCAGGTTAATTTCAATATTTTTTCATCAATTTTAACCAAAATATTATATGAAAATCGTCAGTTTTATCAGAAAATGTCTACTTCTTTTTTAATTAAATTCTAATTTTTTTGTATGCATACCATTATATCTCTGAAATTTTCCAAGAAAATCTGCAAGTTTTACATTTTTTTCGTTTACTTGCTCAATTTGATTGGAAATATACAAAAACCTCAGTTTTATTATAAAATGCCTCCATTTTCTTTCTCAATTAAAATTCTATTACTTTTCATATACCTCTTATTATATCTGATAATTTTTTCCAAGAAATATTTAATTTCAATATTTTTCCTCTTACCTTAATTTTATCCAAAATATGTTATATGAAAAACTTCAGTTCTATCAGAAAATGTCTCCCTTTCCATTTTTAGTTAAATTCTAATTTTCTTGTATGTCTATTATTATATCTCTGAAATTTTCCAAGAAAATTTTCAAATTTTATACGTTTCCTATCTAATTCCAAAATTTATCATAAATATGCAAAAACATTAAGTTTTATTAGAAAATAACTCCAATTCCTTTCTCAATTAAAATTCTAATAGTTTTCATCTGCCTACCAATGTATCTGATAAATTTTCCCAAAGAATCTTTAATTTCCATTTTTCATCATTCCTCAATTTTATTCAAAATATGTTATACTAAAATGTTCAGTTCTATCAGAAAACGTCTCCCCTTCCTTTTTAATTGAAATTAATTTGTTTTAGTATTCCTACCATATTATCTCTGAAATTTTCTCAGAAAATCATCAAAGTATACATTTTTCCTTTCTAAATGTTCAATTTATCATAAATATACATAAACCTTCAATTCTATTTGAAAATGCCTCCACTCCAATACTTAATTAAAATGCTCATAATTTTCATATGCCTACCATTGTATCTGATAAATTTTCCAAAAAAAATCTTTAATTTAAACACTTTACCTCTCTTTTCTCAATTTTAACCAAAATATGTTATACAAAATATGAGTTTCCCTTATTTTTTCAGAAATATGCTACAAAATCCTTAGTGTTATCAGAAAATGTCTCCACTTGGTTTTCAATTATGTGACAATTCTATTTGTATCTTTGATTTTTCCAAAAATCATCTCCCATTTTATTAGATATCATATGTAATCCTTAATTTTATCATGCATATTTTAGATGAAAATCTTCAGTTCTATCAGAAAATATCTCCACTTCCTTTTTCAATTATATTCTAATTGTATTTGTATGCCAATCATTGTATCTGAGATTTGTCCAAATAAATCTTCAATTTTTTCAAATGTCTTATGCAATCTTCAATTTTATCCTACCTACGTTAGGTGAAAATATTCTATTCTTCATGAAAATGTCTCCTCTCCCAATTTTAATAATATTCTATTTGTATTTGTATGTCTATCCTTATATCTGAGTTTTTGTTTTCCAAAATATCTTCAATTTTATAAATTATTTTATGTTATCCTTAATTTTAACGTACATATGTTAGACAAAAATCTTCAATATATCAGTAAATATCTCTATTTCTTTTTTCAATTACATTCTAATTATGCTTGTAAGCCTATCATTTTATCTATGAAAGGTACCTTTCATTGTATCTGAGATTTTATCAAAAAGTCTTCAATATTATCAATTTTCCTGTTATCATCCATTTTATCATACATAAGTTAGATGTAAATCTTCAGAATTAACAAAATAAGTCTCTACTTCCTTTTTTCAATTGTATTTCTAATCCTATGATTGTCTCTGAGTTTTTCTGAATACACATTCAATTTTACAAATTATCCTATGTAATCCTCAATTTTATCATACATATGTTAGATGAAAATCATCAGTTTTATTAGAAAATGCTTCCTCTTCGTTTCTCAATTTTATTCTAAATGTATTTGTATGCTTATCATTACATCTGAGTTTTTTTTCAAAATATCTTCAATTTTATAAATTATCCTGTTTTCCTCAATTTTATCAGACTTACATTAGAGGAAAATCTTCAGCATTATAGGAAAATATGTACACTTATTTTGTCAATTGCATTCTAATTTTATTTGTAAGCATACCATTTTATCTGTGAAAATTACCACAAATATCTTAAATTTTATCATTTTCACATGCATTTCTATAATTTTATCAGAAATGTTATACAAAAATCTTCAATTTTATCATGAAATGCCTGCACTTGCTTTGCCACTTATATTCTAATTGTATGTGTATGCCATTACCTGTACATGAGATTTTATTAAAAAAAATCTTCAATTTTAACAATTTTCCTGTTATCATCCATTTTATCATACATAAATAATATATAAATCTTCAGAATTAACACAATATGTCTCCACTTCCTTTTTAAATAGTATTCTAATTGTATTTTATGCCTATCTTTGTATCTGAGTTTTTTTCTGAATAAATATTCAATTTTATCAATTATCCTATGTAATTTTCAATTTTGTCATTCATCTAAGATGGAAATCTTCAGTTCTTTACAAAAATGTGTCCTCTTCCTTCTTCAATAATACTCTAGTTGTACTTGTATGCCTATCATTGTATCTGAATTTTTGTTTTCCAAAATATCCTCAATTTTATAACATCAATGCAAAAATACTCAATAAAGTTCTTGCCAACAACACATCAAAACCATGATCAAGTAGGCTTCATCCCAGAGTTACAGGGATGGTTAAGTATAGAGAAATCCATCAATGTAATCCACTACATAAACAAACTAAAAGAAAAAAACCACATGGTCATCTCATTAGATGCTGAAAAAGCATTTGACAAAATTCAGCATCCTTTCATGCTAAAAGTCTTGGAAAGAACAGGAATTCATGGCCCATAACTAAACATAGTAAAAGCAATCTACAGCAAACCAGTAGCCAACATCAAAATAAATGGAGAGAAACTTGAAGCAATCCCACTAAAATCAGGGACTAGACAAGGCTGCCCTCTCGCTTCATATCTTTTCAATATAGTACTTGAAGTTGTAGCAAGAGTAGTTAGACAACAAAAGGAAGTCAAAGGGATACAAATTGGAAAGGAAGAAGTCAAACTATCACTATTGGCCGATGATATGATAGTATACTTAACTGACCCATAAAAACTCCACCAGAGAACTCCTACAGCTGATAAACAACTTCAGCAAAGTGGCTGGTTATAAAATCAACTCAAGCAAATCTGTAGCCTTCCTGTACTCAAAGGACAAGCAGGTTGAGAAAGAAGTTAGGGAAATGACACCCTTCACAATAGCCACAAATTATATAAAGTACTTTGGTGTGACTCTAACCAAAAAAGTGAAAGTTTTGTGTGAAAAGAGCTTCAGTTCTCTGAAGAAGGAAATGGAAGAAGACCTCAGAAAATAGAAAAATCTTCCATGCTCTTGGGTTGGCAGGATTAATATAGTTAAAATGGAAATCTTGCCAAAAGCAATGTACAGATTCAATGCAATGCCATCAAAATCCCAACTCAGTTCTTCATAGAGTTAGAAAGAGCAATTCTCAAACTCATCTGGAATAACAAAAACCCAGGAGAGCTAAAACTATCATCAACAGTAAAAGGACTTCTGGGGGAATCAGTATCCCGGACCTCAAGCAGTACTACAGAGCAACTGTGTTTAAAACTGCATCGTATTGGTACACTGACAAGGAGGTGGATCAATGGAATAGGATTGAAGACCCAGAATTGAACCCATACATCTATGGCCAATTGATGTTTGACAAAAGAGCTGAAAACATCCAGTTTAAAAAAGATAGCCTTTTCAACAAATGGTGCTGGCACAACTGGAATTCAACATGCCGAAGAATAATTGATCCACACTTATTTCCTTGCACTAAGATCAACTCCCAGTGGATCAAGGACCTCCACATAAAACCAGACACACTGAAACTAAGAGAAAAGAAACTGGAGAAGACCCTTGAGGACATTGGCTCAGGGGGAAAATTCCTGAACAGAACACCAATTGCTTATGCTCTAAGAGCAAGAATAGACAAATGGGACCTCATAAAATTACAAAATTTCTGTAAGGCAAAAGACACTGTCAAAAGGACAAATTGGCAACCAATAAATTGGGAAAAAATCTTCACCAACCCCACATCCGACAGAGGGCTGATATCCAATATATAGAAAGAACTCAAGAAGTTAGACCCCAGAAGAACAAATAACCCTATTAAAAATGGGGTACAGAGCTAAACAAGGAATTTTAATCAGAAGAAATTCAGATGGCTTAGAAACACCTTAAGAGATGTTCAACAACATTAGTCATCAGGGAAATGCAAATCAAAACAACCCTGAGATTCCACCTCACACCAGTCAGAATAGCTAAGATTAAAAACTCAGGACAGAACAGGTACTGGCAAGGATGTGGAGAAAGAGGAACACTGCTCCACTGTTGGTGAGATTGCAAGATGGTACAACTGCTCTGGAAATTAGTCTGGCAGTTCCTCAGAAAATTGGGCATGACACTTCCAGAGGACCCTGTCCTACCTGGGCATATACCCAGAGGATTCCCCTGCATGCAATGAAGACACATGCTCCACTATGTTAATAGCAGCTTTATTTGTAATAGCCAGAAGTTGGAAGGAGCCCAGATGTCCCTCAAAAGAGGAATGGATACAGAAAATGTGGTTTATTTATACAATGGAATACTACTCAGCAATTAAAAATGATGAATTCCTGCAATTTGTAGGCAAATGGTTGGATCTGGAAAATATCATCCTATGTGAGTTAACCCAATCACAAATGAATACACATGAAATACAATCGCTGATAAGTGGATATTAATGAACTCAGAAACTCTGAATACTCAAGGCACAATTAGCAAATCAAAAGATTCCCAAGAAGTAGGAAGGAGAGGACACCAGTCCCAATAAGACTGGATCCAGTTTTGTAGGAGAATACCAGAACAGAGAAATGGTGGGGGAAGGGGTGATTGAGGAATGGGCAGGGGGAAGAGGAATTTTGGGATAAATGGTGAAGAGGGAACTGGTAAAGGGGAAAACCTTTGGAATGTAAACAAAGAATATAGAAAATTAGAAAAAGAATAAAATTGAGGATAACAGAAGATAATTTATAGAATTAAAGATATTTTAGAAAACAAAAACTCAGATATATAAAAAACTCAGATCTGCATACAAATACAATTAGAATATTATTGAAAAGGGAAGTGGAGATATTTTCTGAATGAACTGAAGATTTTCATCTAACATATGTATGATAAAATTGTGGATTACATAGGATAACTGATAAAATTGAATATTTTTTTGAAAAAAATATCTCAAATACAATGATAGGCATCCAAATATAATTAGAATATAATTGAAAAATGATTTGGAGATATATTCTGGTAGAACTGAATATTTTAATCTAGTATATGTATGATAAAATTAAGGATTACATATGTTAACTGATAAAATTTAAGAAGTTTTTGGAAAAAATATTCAGATACAATGATAGGCATACAAATAGATTTATCACATAATTGAAAATGGAGATATTTTCTGGCAAAACTGCAGATTTCATATAACATATTTCTGATAAAATAAGTGAAATTCATAGAAAAATTAAAAAATTGAAGTTTTTGTGGTAATTTTCACAGGTTCAATGATGGGCATGCAAATACAATAAGAATGTAATTGAAAAAGGAAGTGGAGACATTTCCTATATGCTGAAGACTTTCCTCTTACATATGTATCATAAAATTGAGGAAAACGAGATAATTAATAAAATTGGAGATTTTCTTGAAAAAAAGTTCACATAATTATAAACTTACAAATACTCTTAGAATACATTTGCAAAAGAAAGACAAGACATTTTCTGATAAAACTGAATATTTTTATCTAACATATATATGAAAAATTGAAGATTACATAGGATAATTTATAAAATTGAAGATTTATTCAGAAAAAAAACTCGGATACAATGGTAGGCATACAAATACAATTACAATCCCCTTGAAATAGGAAGTGGACATATACCTTTTCGTTCTGAAGATTTACATCTAACTTATGTATGATCAAATTCATGATAACAGCAAAATTGATAAAATTGAAGTTTTTTTTGAAAAAAATCTCAGAATCAATGAAAGGTATACAAACACAATTAGAATATAAGTGTAAAAGAAAGTGGAGACATTTTCTGTTAAAACTGAAGTTTTTGTATAGCATTTCTGATATAATTATGGAAATTCATGTAAAAATGTTAAACTTTGAAGATTTTTGTGGTAATTTTCACAGATAGAATGGTAGGCATACAAATAAAATAATACTATAGTTGAAAAAGTAAGTGGATATATTTTCTGATAAATCTGAAGAATTTTTATAACATATATCTGATAAAATTATCGAAATTCATATGAAAAAGGAACAATTTAAAGATTTTTGTGGTAATTTTTACAGATACAATTGTAGGCATAAAATAAAATTATAGTATAATTGGAAAATTAAATCGAGATATTTTTGGATTACAGGAAGAATTTAGTTAAATAGATTTCTAAGAAAATTATGGAAATTCATAGAAAAAAATGTAAAATTAGAAGATATTCTGTTGTAATTTTCAAAGATACAATGGTAGGCATAAAAATACAATTAGAATGTAATTGAAAAAGGATGTGGAGACATTTTCTGTTAAAACTGAAGAACTTTATCTAACATGCATGATAAAATTGAGGATAACATAAGATAATTTATTAAATTTAAGTTTTTTTAAAACGAAAACTCAGATACAATGATAGGCATACAAATACAATTAGAATATAATTGAAAAAGGGGGTGTAGACTTTTTTCATATAAAACTGAAGACTTTCATCTAACTTATGTATGATTAAAATTGAGAATATCTTAAATTTATTTAAAAATTGAAGATTATTTTTGAGAAAAAAACCTCAGATATAAAGACAAGCATAGAAATATAATTGTCACATTATTGAAAAATAAGTTGAGACATTTTTTCATAAAATTGAAGATTTCATATGACATATTTCTGATAAAATGGAAATTCAATGGAAAAATTTAAGATTTGAAGATTTTTTGGTAATTTTCACAGGTACAATGCTGGCATACAAATACAATTAGAATATAATTGAAAAAGGAATTGGAAACATTTTCTGATAAAACTGAAGATTTTTGAACAACATTTCTGTTCAAATTAGGGAAATTCATCTGAAAAAGTTTAAATTTGAAGACTTGTGGTGATTTTCACAGCTACATTGGTAGGTATACAAATACAATTATAATATAATTGAAAAAGGAAGTGGATATATTTTCTGAAAAATCTGAAGAATTTCACATAAATTATTTATGATAAAATTATGGAAATTTATGGGAAAATGTAAAATTTGAATATTTTTGTCATAATTTTTACAGATACAATTGTTGGCATACAAATAAAATTATAATGTACTTGAAAAAGTAAGTGGAGTCATTTTGTGATAAAACTGAAACATACATATGATAAAATTGAGGATTAAATAGTATAATTGATAAAATTGGAGATTTATTAGGAATAACTCAGATACAATGATAGGCATACAAATACAATTAGAATATAATTGAAAAAGGAAGTAGAGACATTTTTGTGTAAAACTGAAGATTTTCATTTAACACATGTATGATAAAATTGAGAATAACCTGAGATAATTCCTAAATTTGAAGATATTTTTGGAAAAAAACTCAGATACAATGATAGGCATAAATATCCAATTAGAATATAACTGAAAAAGGAAGTGGAGACATTTTCGTATAAAACAGAAGATTTTTATCTAACCTGTATGATAAAATTGAGGATAATTTATAAAAATGAAGACTGCTACTGCAATGGCTTGGGGGAACTGCGGGACAGGCTGCTCCCAGCTGCCTTGGTGCATGACCAGGGGCCATGGAGATGTCCAGGTGAGCCCACGCCCTTGCCCTGGTTAGTGACGTGAACCTGGCAGATTTACTCTTCCATTTTCAATTACATTCGAATTGTATATATATGCCTATATTTGTATCTGAGATTTTTTTAATTCAATTTTATAAATTATGTTGTTATCCTGATACTTATCATACGAATAATATATGAAAATCTTCAGTTCTTTATGAAAATGTCTCCTCTTCCCTTTTCAATAATACTCTAGTGTTATTTCTATGCCTATCTTTGTATCTGAGGTTTGTTGTCCAAATTGTCATCAATTTTATAAATTGTCTTATGTTATCCTAAATTTTAACATACATATGTTTGATGAAAATCTTCAGTTTTATCAGAAAATGTCTCTATTTCTTTTTTCAATTTTATTCTCATTCTTTTTATAAGCCTATCATTGTATCTGTGAACATTACCACAAAAATCTTCAAATTTTACAGTTTTCCTGTGAATTTCCATCATTGTATCAGATATAGGTTATGCAAACTTCTTAATTTTATCAGAAAATATCTCAACTTAATTTTTCTACTGTATTATATTATTTGTATGCCTACCATTGCATCTGTGAAAATTACTACAAAAATCTTCAAATATTAACATTTTTACATGAATTTCTATAATTTATCAGAAAAGTTATACAAAAATCTTCAGTTTTATCAAAAAATGTCTCCACTATCTTTTTCACATATATTCTAATTGTATTTGCATGCCTTTCATTGTATATGAGATTTAAAAAAAATACCTTCAACTTTATCAATTTTCCAATGGTATCATCCATTTTATCATATATAAGTTAGATGTAAATCTTCAGAATTAGCAGAATATGTCTCTACTTCCTTTTTGAATTGTATTGTAATTGTATTTGTATCTCTATCATTGCATCCGAGATTTTTTTGGAACAAATCTTCAATTTAATAAATTATCCTATATAATCCTCAATTTTATCACACATACATTAGATGAAAATCTTCAGTTTTATACAAAAATGTCTCCACTTCCTTTTTAATTATATCGTAATTTTATTTGTATGCCTATCAATTTATATGAGATTTTTCTATGAAAATCTTCAATTTTATCAGTTATCCTATGTAATCCTCAATTTTATCAGACATATGTTAGAAGAAAATCTTCAGTTTTATCAGAAAATATCTCGTCTTACTTTTTCAATTGTACTCTAATAGTATTTGTAAGCTTGTCATTATATCTGAGTTTTTTGCAAGAAAATCTTCAATTTTATAAATTATCCTAACTTTTCCTCAATTTTGTCACACATATGTTAGAGGAAAATCTTCAGTTTTACAAGAAAATATCTCCACTTCCTTTTTCAATAACATTCTAATTGTATTTGTATGCATCGCATTGTATCTGGAAAATTACCACAAAAATCTTCAATTTTTAAATTTTTCCTATGAATTTCCATTACTTTATCAGAAATATGTCATACAAAATCTTCAATTTTTTTTTCAGAAAATGTCTCCACTTCCCTTTCAACTATGTGATAATTCTATTTGTATGCCTATCATTTTTTCTGAGATTTTTTCAAAAAAAATCTTCAATTTTATCAGATATCATATGTAATCCTCAATTTTATCATGCATATTTTAGACGAACATCTGTTCTATCTTAAAATATCTCCACCTCCTTTTTCAATTGCATTGTAATTATATTTTTATGAATATCATTGTATTTGAGTTTTTTCAAAAAAATCTTCAATTTTATACATTATCTTATGTTATCCTCAATTTTATCATACATATTTTAGATGAAAATCTTCAGTTTTATCTGAAAATATCTCCACTTAGTTTTTCAATTGCATTCTAATTGTATTTCTATGCCTATAATTGTATCTTAATTTTTTTTCAAAAAATCATTAATTTTATATATTACCTTGTTATATCCTCAATTTATCATATGTATGTTATATAAAAATCTTCAGTATGTTATATGAAAATCTTCAGTTTTACACGAAAACGTCTCTACTTCCTCGTTCAATTATATTCTAAATGTATTTGTATGCCTATCCTTGTATCTGAATTATTTTTCAAAAAAAAATTCAAATTTATAAATATATATCTTAAATTATCCTAAATTTTATCATACATATCTTTAGAAGAAAACCTCCAATTTTAATAGAAAATGTCTCCACTTCATTTTGCAATTATATTCTAATTTGTTTGCCTACCATTGTATCTGTGAAAATTACTATTTTTTCATTTTTCCTATGGGTTTCCCTTATTTCATGAGTAATATATTATAAGAAATCTTCAGTTTTGTCAGAAAATATCTCCACTTCATTTTTAATCATGTGATAATTCTATGTGTATGCCTATCATTGTATCTGAGGTTTTTCCAAAAGAAATCTTCAATTTTATCAATTATCATATGTAATCCTCAATCTTATCATACATATGTTAGATGAAAATCTTCAGTTTTATCAGAAAATGTCTCATCTTTCTTTTTAATTGTATTCTAATAATATTTGTAAGCTTATCATTGTATGAGTTTTTTTGCAAAAAAAATCTTCAATTTTATAAATTATCCTGTTTTCCACAATTTTATCACACATATGTTAGAGGAAAATCTTCAGTGTTATAGGAAAATGTCTTCACTTCTTTTTTCAACTGTAGTATTATTTTATTTGAATGCCTACCATTGTATCTGTGAAAATTACCACAGAAATCTTCAATTTTTAAATATTTGCTATGAATTTCACTTATTTTATCAGAAATTTGCTATAGGAAATCTTTAGTTTAATCAGAAAATGTCTCCACTTCCTTTCCAATTATGTGATAATTCTATTTGTACGCCTAGCATTGTATCTGAGTTTTTTCCAAATAATCTTCAATTTTATCAGATATCCTATGTAATCCTCAATTTTATCAAGCATATTTTAGATGAAAATTTTCAGTTCTATTATAAAATGTCTCCACTTCCTTTTTCAATTGAATTCTAATTATATTTACATGGCTCTCATTATATTTGAGTTTTTTTCAAAAAAAATCTTTAATTTTATACATTATCTTATGTAATCCTCAATTTTATCACACATATGTTAGAGGAAAATCTTCAGTTCTTTACAAAAATATCTTCACTTCTTTTTCAATTAAATTCTAATTGCATTTATATGCCTATCGTTGTATCTGACTTATTTTTAAAAATATATTCTATTTTATATATTATGTTATGCTGCATCAGCTCTAAAAGTTTTTGTCAGATAATCATTCTGCCGAACAGAGGTGGGAGAAACATCTTTTAGGGCTAACAGAGTCCTTACAACATAGAAGCCATAATCTTTCATTTGGCATTTTTGTAACCTCTTTTATTTCTGGTAGGCATGACCATGTAGATTTGAGAAAATAATTTATAACTCACTCTCTGAAGTATTATTACTGGCCAGTAACCTTTGTTTGGAAGCATGATGCTTTATTTCAGCCATGCTTAGTTTGAAACTAATGTCCCATAAAAAAATTATTACTACAAATAGAAATGTTAAGCCTTTGCCAAATACTCTAGTTCAAATCTAGTCTGAGACTGTGGATCTGGCTAGAAAATCTGCATATGAGTAGGTGCTAAGCTCAGAGCCCCCTGGACAGAAGCTTACAGAGCTGCAGTCTTTTGTCTTGCTAACTCTAGTGCTTGCAGAGTCACCAGCCATCCAAATAGCCATAATAACTACTCTGGCCAGGTGTGGCTCAGACTTCAGCTCATGAAATATTAATGAGGCTATGTGAAGCCTAAGGAAAGACTTACAAGTTTTAACTTGTCTGACATTACAAGATATAAGAGATTTTAAGTTTTACAGATAAAAGCTAGTTTACTCATAAAGACTCATTTGGTCTAAAAATGTCATTGCCCATATTTTAAGTTTCTAAGCTTGTTTCACAGGATACTCTCTATCTGGCTGATTCCACATTCCTTTGTGTGGTATGGTCATGTAAATTGTCCTTGCTTGGCTACCTGTATCTTCTTCTATGTAAATGTCAAAACCAGGGCCTTAAAAAGAGGCAGTTCACTATTAGAGAAAGAATCTCTGGCTTAGGCAGGAATCTCTGGCTAAGGCAGAATCTCTAGCTTAGGTAGGGAACTCTAGCTTAAGGATCTCTATCTTAGGCAGGTATGGCTCAGGATTTTTTAGCTCATAACCTAAGGATGCTAGTTATGCTTGCTTAGCATGTCACATTTTTTGGTATGTAATTGTCAGAAACTGACGCTCGAGTAGGGGGCTTTAAACAGGGCTCCTTACTAGAGAAAATACAGATTTTTCCACAATGTAAAGTATCCTGTGTGTGTCTTCAATTCTCACTGATTTGTACCTTCCTGACCCAGAAATCATGGTCTCGCCTGCAACCGAACCTCCCATGAGGAGCTATGGCTTTCAGCCATATTATGTTTTCCTCATTTTTATCATACATATATTAAATGAAAATCTTTAGTTTTACATGAAAATGTCTCCATGTCTTTTTTAGTTATATTCTAATTTTATTTTTATGCCTATCATTGTATCTGAGTTTTGCCCAAATAAATCAATTTTATCAATTGCCCTAAAATCCTTGATTTTATCATACATATGTTAGATGAAAATCTTCAGTTTTATCAGAAAATGTCTCCACTTCATTTTTCAATTGTATTCTAATTGTATTCCTATGTCTATCATTGTATTTGAGCTTTATCCCAAAACCCTCAATGTTATCAGTTTTCACATGTAACCCTCAATTTAATCATACATGTTAGATTAATTCTTCAAATCTACCAGGAAATATCTCTACTTCCTTTCTCAATTATATTCTAATTTTATTTGTTTGCCTATCATTTTATCTGAATTTTTTTCAAAATATCTTCAATTTCATAAATTATCTTATGATATCCTCAATTTATCATATGTATATGAAAATCTTCAGTTTTGTATGAAAATGTCTCCACTTCCTCCTTCAATTATATTCTAAATGTATTTGTCTGCCTATCATTGTATCTGAGTTTTTTTCAAATAAAACTTCAATTTTATCAATTATCCTATGTAATCCTCAATTTTGTCATACATATCTTAGATGAAAATCTTCAGTTCATTATGAAAATGATTCCTCTCCCTTTTTCAATAATACTTTAGTTGTATTTGTATACCTATCCTTTTATCTGAGTATCCACTTCATTTTTCTTTTTTTGTTTGCTTGTTTTTTGTTGTTGTTTTTTTCAAGACAGGGTTTCTCTGTGTAGCCCTGGCTGTCCTGGAATTCACTTTGTAGAACAGGCTCACCTCAAACTTAGAAATCTGCCTGCCTCTGCTTCCCAAGTGCTGGGATTAAAGGTATGTGCCACCACTGCCCAGTGCACTTCATTTTTGGATTACATTCTAATTATTTTCTATACCTATCATTTTATCTGAGATAATTACCACAAAATTTTTCAATTTTTATTTTTTTATGAATTTTCCTTACTTTATCAGCAATATGTTATATAAAATCGTCAGTTTTGTCAGAAAATGTCTCCACTTCATTTTCAATTATGTGATAATTCTATTTGTATGCCTATCATCGTATCTGAGATTTTTCCAAAAAACTTCAATTTTAACAGTTATCATATGTAATCCTCAATTTTATTATACATATGTTAGATTAAAATCTTCAGGGCTACCAGAAAATATCTCTACTTCCTTTTTCAATTATATTTTAATTATATTTGGATGCCTATTATTGTATCTGAATTATTTTTCAAAAAAATCTTCAATTATTATCCGTTATCCTATGTAATCCTCTATTTTATCATGCATATTTTAGATGAAAATCTTCAGTTCTATCAGCAAACATCTCCACTTCCCTTTTAAATTATATTCTAAATGTATTTGTATGATGATCATTGTTTTTGAGTTTTTCCAAATAAATCTTCAATTTTATCAATAATTTTATCTTATCCTCTATTTTATCATACATATGTAGATGAAAACCTTTAGTTGTTTAAATAAATGTCTCCTCTTCATTTTTCAATAATACTCTATTTGTATTTGTATACCTATCATTTAATCTGAGTTTTTGTTTTCCAATATATCTTCAATTTTGCAAATTATGTTATATTATCCCCAATTTTAACATACATATGGTAGAAGAAAATGTTCAGTTTTATCAGTATTCCAATGTTGTCCCTCAAAGGAGGAATAGATACAGAAAATGTGTTATATTTATATAATGCAATACTACTCAGCAATTAAAAATAATGAATTCATTCAATTTGTAGGCAAATGGTTGGATCCGGAAAATATCATCCTAAGTGAGTTAAAGCAATTACAAAAGAATACACATGAAATGCAATTACTAATAAGTGGATATTAATGAGTCCAGAAGTTCTGAATACTCAAGGCAAAATTAGCAAATCAAAACATTCCCAAGAAGAAGGAATGAGAGGACACTGGTCCAGAAAAGACAGGTTCCAGTCTTGCAGGAGAGTACCAGAACAGAGAAAGGGTTGGGAGGTGATTGGGGAATGCGTGGGGGGGAAGACTTATGGGACACACGGTGAGGGGGGAACTGGGAAAGGGGAAAACCTTTGGGATATTCTTTTGTAAACAAAGAATATAGAAAATAAAATTTAAAAAAAAATTGCAGGAAAACACAAACAAACTAGTGAAGGAACTGAGCAAAACCATCCAGGACCTAAAAACAGAGGTAGAAACAACTAAGAAATCACAAAGGGAGACAACTTTGGAGATAGAAAACCTTGGGAAAAAATCAGGGGTCGTAGAAGCAAATATCAACAACAGAAGACAAGACATAGAAATAAGAATCTCAGATGATGAAGATACAATAGAAACCATTGACTCCACAGTCAAAGAAAATGCAAAATGCAAAAGGCCTGTAATCCAAAACATCCAGGAAATTCAGGACACAATGAAAAGACCAAACTTAAGGATTATAAGCATAGATGAGTTTGAAGATCTACAATTTAAAGGGTCAGCAAATATCTTCAACAAAATTATGGAAGAAAACTTCCCTAACCTAAAGAGAGGTATGCCCATGAATATTTAAGGAGCCTACAGAACTCCAAGCGGACTCAACCGAACAGTTTCAAAATAATCAAAACCCCAAATGTACTAAACAAAGAAAGAATATTAAAGACAGTAAGAGAAAAAGGCCAAGTAACATATAATGGGAGACCTATCAGAATCACACCAGATTTCTCACCATAGACCATGAAAGCTAGAAGATCCTGGGCAGATCTCATGCAGACTCTAAGAGATCACAAATGTCAGCCAAACTACTATACCAAGGAAAACTCTCAATCAGCAAAGATGGAGAAACCAAAATATTCCATGAGGAAACCAAATTTATACAATATATTTCCACAAACCCAGCTCTACAAAGGATAATAGTAGGGAAACTCCAATACAAGGAGGGAAACTACACCCCGGAAAAAGCAAGATAGTAACTTTCTTCCATCAAACTGAAAAGAAGTTAACCTCTCACAAACAAAAATAACATAAAAATATGACAGGAAGAAATATTCACGATTCCTTAATATCTCTTTACATCAATGGACTCAATTCCCCAGTAAAAAGACATAGACTAATAGACTGGATACGAAAACAGGACATACATTGTGCTGCATACAGTAAACAAACCTCAGGGTCAAAGACAAACACTACATTAGAGTAAAAGGCTGGAAAAAATTTTTATCAGCAAATGGTCTCAGGAAATATGCTGGAATAGTCATTTTAATATCAGATAAAATTGACTTTCAACATACAATCATCAAAAGAGAAAAAGTAGGTCACTTCTTGCTGGTCAAGGGAAAAATCCACGAAGAAGAACTCAAAATTCTAAACATCTGTGCTCCAAATGCAAGGGCACCCTCATTCATAAAAGAAAATTTACTAAAGCTCAAAGCATACATTGTACCTAACAATAAATGTGGTGGACTTCAACACTTCACTATCCTCAATGGACCAATCAGGGAAAACAGAAACTAAAGAGGGACACAGGGAAACTTATTGAAGCTTTGGACCAATTGGATTATATATATATATATATATATATATATATATATATATATATATATATAACATTTTATCCTAAAGCAAAAATTATACCTTTTTCTCAGCACCTCATGGTACCTTCTCCAAAATCGACCATGTAATTGGTCACAAGACAGACCTCAACAAATATAAGAAGATCGAACTAATCCCATGCCTCCTATTGGGTCACCATTGAGTAAGAGTGGTCTTCAATAGCGACAAAAACACAGAATGTCCAGATACACTTGGAGGCTGAACAATATTCTATTCAATGATACCTTAGTCAAGGAAGAAATAAAGAAATCAAAGACTTTTTAGAATTTAATGAAAATGAAGGCACAACATACCCAAATCTATGGGACCCTACATCTGACAGAGGGCTAATATCCAATGTGTACAAAGACCTCAAGAAGTTAGACCCCAGAAAAGCAAATAGTCATATCAAATATGGGGTACAGAGATAAATGAAGACTTTCCACCTGAAGAACATCTGATGGCTGAGAAATTCCTTATGAAATGTTCGACATCATTAGTCATCAGGCAAATGCAAACCATAACAACCATGAGATTTCACCTCACACCAGTCAGATGGCTAAGATTAAAATCTCAGGAAACAGCAGGTGTTGGTGAGGATGTGGAGAAAGAGTAACATTCCTCCACTGCTGCTGGGATGTCAAGCTGGTACACCACTCTGGAAATCAGTCTGGCTGTTCCTGAGATAACTGGGCATGATACTTCCAGAGGACACTGCCATAACACTCCTGGGCATATACCCAGAAGAATACCCAGCATTCAATATGGATACACGTTCTACTATGTTCACAGCAGCCTTATTTATAATAACCAGAAGCTGGAAAGAACCCAGATGCCTCTCAATGGAGGAATGGATACAAAAATTGTGGTATATATACACAATGGAGTACTATCCAGCCATTAGAAACAATGAATTCATGAAATTTTTGGACAAATGGATGAAGGTGGAGAACATCATACTAAGTGAGGTAACAGAGTCTCAAAAGAATACACATGATAGGCACTCACTGATAAGTGGATATTAGCCTAGAATCTTGGAACACCAAAGACACAATCCACATACCAAATTTTGTCCGACAAGAAGGAAGGAGTGGACCCTTGTTCTGGAAAGGCACAATGCATCAGTGTATGGGAATACCAGAACAGGGAAGAGGTAAGGGGTGGATGCGGGAACAGGGGGAGGGAAAAGGGCATTGTGAGCTTTGGGGGGTGGGGAAACAGGAAAAGGGAAATGAAATGTAAGTAAAGAATATATCCAATAAAAAAAAGAAATCAGAAAAAAACCTTCATTTCTACCAGAAAATATTTCCCATTCCCTTTTCAATTATATTCTAATTATATTTGGATGCCTATCATTGTATCTGAGTTTTTTTCAAAAAAATTCTTCACTTTTTTCAGTTATCCTATGTACTCCTCAATTTTATCATGTATATTTTAGATGAAAATTTTCAGTTCTCTCACGAAATATCTCCACTTCCCTTATCAATTATATTCTCATTGTATTTGTATGCAGATCATTGCATCTGAGTTTTTTTCCAAATAAAACTTCAATTTTACCAATTATCTTATGTAATCCTCAATTTTGTCATGCATAAGTTTGATGAAAATCTTCAGTTCTATAAGATAATATCTCCTTGTCCTTTTTCAATCATGCTCTAGTTGTAGTTGTATTCCTATCCCTGTATCTGAGTTTTTTCCAAAATATCTTCTATTTTATAAATTATATTGTGTTATCCTCAACAGTAACATACATTTGTTGGAAGAAAATCTTTAGTTTTATCAGAAAATCTCTCTATTTACTTTTTCAATTACATGCTAATTTTGTTTGTAAGCCTATCATTGTATCTGTGAAATTTACCACAAAAATCTTCAAATGTTACCATTTTCTTATGAATTTCCATAATTTTATTAGACATATGTTTTGCAAAATTCTTCAGATTTATCAGAAAATATCTCTACTTCCTTTTTGAACTGTATTATTTTTTTATTTGTACGTCTACTATTGTATCTGTGAAAATTTACATACAAATCTTCAAATATTAACATTTTCACATAAATTTCCATAATTTTCTCAGAAATATTATACAAAAATCTTCAGCTTTATCAGAAAATATGTCCACTTTCTTTTTCACTGATATTCTAATTGTATTTGTATGCCTTTCATTGTATCTATGATTTTATCAAAAAATCTTCAATTTTATCAATTTTCCTCTGTTATCCATTTTTTTCATACATAAGTTAGATGTAAATCTTCAGAATTAACAGAATATGACTCAACTTCCTTTTTCAATTGTGCTCTAATTGTATTTGTATGCCTATCATTGTAACTGAGTTTTTTCTAAATAAATCTTCAATTTTATCAATTATCCTATATAATCCTCAATTTTATCATACATATGTTAGATAAAAATCTTCAGTTTTATCAGAAAATGCCCCCTTCCTTTTTTACTTGTATTCTAATTGTATTTGTATGCTTATGATTGCATCTGAGTTCTTATTTTAAAAAAATCTTTAATTTTGTAAGTTATATTAAGTCACCCTCAATTTTATAATACATATGTTAGAGGAAAATCTTCAGTTTTATAGAAAAATGCATACAGTTCTTTATTTCAATGACATTCTATTTGTATTTGTATGTGTACCATTGTATCTATGAAAATTACCACAACAATCTTCAAATTTAAAATTTTTCCTATGATTTTCCCTTATTTTATATGAAATGTCATATGAAATCTTCAGTTTTAATAAAAAGTCTCCAATTCCTTTTTCAATTATGTGATTATTGAATTTGTATGCCTATCATTGTATCTGAGATTTTTGAAGATAATCTTTTTTATCCATTATCCTATGTAAATCCTCAATTTTATTATATATATGTTATATTAAAATCTTCAGTTCTATCATAAAATGTGGCCACTTCCTTTTTCAATTGTATTCTAATTGTATTTGTATGCCTATCATTGTATCTGAGTTTTCTTTTCAAAATAAACTTCAGTTTGACAAATTATCTTATGTTATCCTCAATTTTATTATGCTTATGTTAGATAAAAATCTTTAGTTTTAAACAAAAAATTTTCCACCTCGTTTTTCAATTTTATTCTAATTGGTATTTGTAGACCTATAAGTGTATCTGAGGCATTTTATAAATAAATGAAGGTTTTTGATTATTTCAAATCATATTGAGCAAGTAAATGAAAAAAATTTAAAATTTGAAGATTTTCTTGGAAAATTTCAGAGATATAATGGCATGCATACAAAAAATTTAGAATTTAATTAATAATAAGTGGACATTTTCTGATAAAACTGATGATTTTCATATAACATATTTTGGTTTAAATTGATGAAAGACGGGAAATATTGAAATCAAAGGTTTTGTGTGAAATTTTATCTGATACAAATGTAGGCATATGAAGATTATTAGAATTTTAATTGAGAAATGAATTAGAGGTATTTTCTAATAGAACTGAAGGTTTTTGTATGTTGTACTAAATTGGGCAAAGAGAAAGAAAAATTGTAAAATTTGAAGATTGTCTTTGAAAATTTCAGAGATATAATGGTAAGCATACAAAAAGTAGAATTTAATTATAAAAGGAGGCAGAGACATTTTCTGATAGAACTGAATATATTCATATAACATATTTTTGGGAAAATTGAGGAAAGAGGAATATATTGAAATGAAAGGTTTTTGGAAAAATTTATCACATACAATGGAAGGCATATGAAAACTATTACAATTTTAATTGAGAAAGAAGTGGAGGAATTTTCTAATAGAACTGAAGGTTTTTTGAAATTTCTGATAAATTTTGCAATTAGATAGAAAAATGTAAAATTTGAATATTTTCATGGCAAATTTCAGAGATATAATGGTAGATATACAAAAAAATTAGAATTTAATTAAAAAAGGAAGTTGACATGTTTTCTGATAGGACTGAAGATTTTCGTAGAACATATTTTGGTTAAAATTGAGGAAAGACAGGAAAAATATTGAAATTAAAGTCTTTTGGGGAAAATTTATCATACACTCTGGTAAGCACATGAAAAGTATTTGAATTTTAATTGAGAAAGGAAGTGGAGACATTTTCTAATAGAACTGAAGGTTTTTGTATATTTCTGATAAATTGAGAAAGTAGATCGAAAAAATGTAAAATTTGAAGATTTTCTTGGGAAATTTCAGATATACTGGTAGGCATACAAAACATTAGAATTTAATTTAAAAATAAGTGTAGACATTTTCTGTTGTAAATGAAGTTTTTCGTATTAACATATTTTGGTTAAAATGTAGGAAAGACCAGAAAAATAGTGAAATTAAAGATATTTTGGGAAAATTGGTCAGATACCCTTGTATGAATATGAAAACTATTAGACTTTTACTTGAGAAAGGAAGTGGATGCATTTTCTAATAGAACAGTAGATTTTTATGTATTTACAAAAAATTGAGTGATTAGGAAAAATGTAAAATTTGAAGATTTTCTTTGAAAATTTCTGAGATATAATGTTATGCATACAAAAAAATTAAAATACATATTTTGGTTAAATTTGAGGAAATTGAGGATTACATAGGATAACTGATAAAATTGAAGATTTTCTAAAAAGCCTCAAATAAAATGATAGGCTTCCAAATACAATTAGAATGAAATCGAAACGGGACATGGAGATACATCCTGTTAATTCTGAAAATTTACATTAATTCAAAATTAACTTATGTATGATAAATAGAAGATAACAGAAAAATTGATAAAATTGAAGATTATTTTGATAAAATCTCAGATACAATGAAAGGAATTAGTATTATAATATAAGTGAAGAAAAAGTGGAGACATTTTCTGATAATACTGAAGATTTTGTATATCATTTCTGATACAATTATGGAAATTCATGTGAAAATGTTAAAATTTGAAGATTTTGTGGAAATTTTCATAGATACAATAGTAGGCATACAAATAAATAATAATATATTTGAAAAAGGAAGTGAAGACATTTTCTGTTGAATATGAAGAATTTTGCATAACACATATCTGATAAAATTATGGAAATTCATAGGAAACTGTAAAATTTTAGATTTTTGTGGTAATTTTCACAGATACAATGATAGGCTTACAAACACAATAAGAATGTAATTAAAAAAAGAAATAGAGATATTTTCTGATAAAACTGAAGATTTTCATCTAACCTATGTATGTTAAAATTGAGGATAACATATGATAATTCATATAATTGTATATATTTTGTAAAACAAAAACTTACAAGTATAGGCATCCAAATACAACTAGCGTATTATTGAGAAAGAAACAGGAGACATTTTCATAAAATACTGAAGATTTTCATCTAATATTTGTATGATAAAATTGAGGATTACATAAGATAATTGATAAAACTGAATGTTTATTTGGTAAAATCTCAGATAGATTGATCAGCATACAAATGCAATTAGAATATAATTGAAAAGGGAAGTGGAGGCATTTGATGAAAAAATTAAAGATTTTCATCTAACATGTGCATGATAAAATTGAGGATTATATGAGAAAATTGAAGAATTTTTGGAAAAAATCTCAGTTAAATGATAGGCATACAAATAGAATTATCATATAATTGAAAAGAAAGTGGAGACATTATCTGATAAAAATAAAGATTTCATACAACATATTTCTGATAAAGAGAAATTCATAGGAAAAATTTAAAAATTGAAGATTTTTGTGGCAATTTTCACAGATGTACGCATACAAATAGAATTAGAATGCAATTGAAAAAAAGTTGAGACATTTTCCTATAGTACTGAAAATTTTCCTCTAACATATGTATGATAAAATTGAGGATAATTTAAGATAATTCATAAGATTGAAGATGCTTTTGAAAAAAACTCGGATGCAATGATAAGCATACAAATTTAATTAGAATACAATTGAAAAAGGAAGAAGAAACATTTTCTGATAAAAGTGAAGATTTTTACTGAACAAATGTATGACAAAATTGAGGATTACATAGGATATTTGATAAAATTGAAGATTTAATCAGAAAAACACTCGGATAAAATACATACAATACAATTAGAATACTATTGAAAAAAAGTGGAGACATATTCTGTTAATTCTGAAGATTTATATCTAACTTATATATGATACAATGGATGATAACATAGGAAAATTGATAAAATTGAAGAATTTTTGATAAAATCTCAGCTAAATGAAAGGCATACAAATATAATTTATAAACATAAGATAATTTATAAAATTGAAGATATTTTGGAGAAAAACTCAGATACAATTATAGGCATCCAAATATAATTAGAATATATTGAAAAAGAAAGTGGAGATATTTTCTGGTACAACTGAAGATTTTAATCTAACATAGGTATAATACAATTGAGGATTAGAGATGCTAACTGATAAAATTGAATATTTTTTTGGAAAAAACTCAGATACACCGATAGTCATATAAATAGAATTATCACATAATTGAAAATGATGTGGAGATATTTTCTGACAAAACTGAAGGTTTCATATAACACTTTTGATAAAGTTAGGGAAATTTATAGGAAAAACTTAATAATTAAGAATTTTTGTTTTAATTTTCACAGATATAATGGTTGGCATACTTATACATGTAGAATGTAATAATATAATGAAGTGGAGACATTTTTGTTTAAAATTGAAGAATTTCCTCTAACATATGTGTGATGAAATTGAGGATAAGTGAAGATAATTTATAAAATTGAAGATTTTTTTGAAAAAACCCTCAAATACAATGAAAGGCATACAAATATATTTAGAATATAATTGAAAGAGGGGGTAGAGATATTTTTGTATACAACTGAAGATTTTCATTTAACATACATATGATAAATTGAGGCTATCATAAGGTAATTTATAAAATTAAAGATTTTTTGGAAAAATCTCATATACAATGATAGGCATAGAAATACAACTAGAATACAACTGAAAAAACGAAGTAGATACATTTTCTGATAAAACAGAAGATTTTCATCTAACATATTTATGATAAAAGAGGATTACTGGGATAATTGATAAAATTGTAGACTATTTGCATAAAAGTCAGATACAATGATAGGCACAAAAACACGCAGAATATAACTAAGTCAGACATGAATTTTTAAAAAAAACTAAGATATAATGATAGGTATATAAATATAATTAGAATGTAATTGAAAAAGGAATTAGACACATTTTTTAAAAAGAACTGAAGATTTTCATCTAACAAATATATGGTATAATTGAGGATAACCTAGATAATGTAAGAAATTGAAGATTTTTTGAAAAGAATTAAAATACAATGATAGCTATACAAATATAATTAGAATTCAATTTAAAAAGGATGTGGAGATACTTTATGATAGAACTGAAGATTTTCATCTAAAATATGCATGATAAAATTGAGGATTCATAGGATATCTGATAAAATCAAAGATATTTTTTGAAAAAAAACTCAGATACAATGATACCAATACAAATACAGTTATAATAAAGTTGCAAAAGGAAGTGGAGACATACTCATTAATTCTGAAGATTTTCATCTAACTAATATATGATAAAAACAATAAAATTTGAAGTTTTTGTGGTAATTTTCACAGAATAGAAATTTTCTATTAATAGAGACATTTTCTAATAAAACAGAAGGTTTTCATGTATGACCAAACCTGCTCAGTCAGTCACCAGGTTTTCTAGCGCAGGAGTGAGGATTGGAAAGAAAGACAATTAGACGAAACTGCACTTATGACCCCAGTCCATTCTGAGACTGAAGTGTGGGTTTAATAATTTTCAACCCCCTTTTATACCAGTTTAATTACATGCAGGTATCAAGGTCAAAACCAGTACAAAGAGGAACAAACAAGACAACATACACAAAATTGTCCAAGGGTGTGTAAGGATTACCAAAATACCTGAGCCTACTTCCTTGGCCAAACCCAGGATCTTGCCTGAGGCTTGTTCTCTTGTTCCACCCTAAGATAAAAATTCCTGCCTTAATCTACTTCCCTATTATGCCTCAATGTCAGATTCCCCCTTGAGCCCGTGTCTTTGTTCAATGTCAAGTTCCTGTCAGGCAGCATGACACCCAAATAAGGCTCTCCAAACATCTAACATATGTATATTAAAATGAAGGATAACATAAAATAATTTATAAAATTGAAGATATTTTGGAAGAGAAAAACTCAAATACAAGGATAGGCATACCAATACAATTAGAGTATTATTGAAAAAGGAAGAAGAGTAATTTTTGTAAAGATCTGAAGATTTTCCTCTAAAATATGTATAATAAATTTGAGGATTACATAACATAACTAATAAAATTGAACTTTTTTTGAAAAAACTCAGATACAATGATAGGCATACAAATATAATTAGAATATAATTGAAAATGGAAGTGGAGATATTTTCTGATAGAACTGAAGATTTTAATCTAAAATATGTATAATAAAATTGAGGTTTGCTTATGATAACTGACAAAATTGATGATTTATTTGGAAAACACACAGATACAATGATAGGCATACATATAGCATTATCAAATAAGTAAAAATGAAGTGGAGACATTTTTTAACAAAACTGAGGACTTCATATACCATATTACTGATAAAGTAATGGAAATTCATATGTAACATTTAAAAATTGAAAATTTTTGTGGTAATTTTCTAAATACAATGGTAGGCATATAAATACAATTACAATGTAATCGAAAAAGGAAGTGAAGACATTGTCATTTAAATTGAAGATTTTCCTCTAACATATGTATGATAAAATTGAGGAAAACATAAGATAAATTATAAAATTTAAGATGTTTTGGAAAAAAAACTCAGACATTATGAGAGGCAAACAAATACTTTTAGAATATAATTGAAGGAGGAAGTGGAGATATTTTCCTATAAAACTTAATATTTTCATATAACATACGTATGATAAATTGATGAGATCATAAGGTAATTTATAAATTTAAAGATTATTTTTGGAAAAATACTCAGAAATAATGATAGGTACAGAAATATAATTAGAATACAATTGAAAAACAAAGTGAACACATTTTTTAATAAAACTGAAGATTTTCATCTAACATATGTATGAGAAAATAGAGGATAACTAGTGAATTGATAAAATTGAAGATTCATTTGGACAAAATTCAGATACAATGATAGGCATAAAAATAAAACTAGAATATAAGTAAAACAGATTTGGAGACATTTCCATATAAAACTGAAGATTTTCATCTAATATATGTTTGATACAAATGAGTATAACATTGCATAATTTATAAAATTGAATATTAAAAAAATCAGATACAATTATAGGCATATAAATACAGTTAGAATGTAATTGAAAAAGGATCAGAGATATTTTTGAAAAGAACTGAAGATTTTCATCTAACATATGTATAATAAAATTGAGGATTACATAGAATAACATAAAATTGAAGATGTTCTTAGAAAAAAACCTCAAATACAATGATAGCCATACAAATATAATTAGAATTCAATTGAACAAGGAAGTGGAGACATTTTATGATAGCACTGACAATTTTCATTCTAAAATGTGCATGATAAAATTGAAGATTTTTTTTGGAAAAAATATCAGATACAATGGTAGGCATACAAATAGAATTATCACATAATTGAAAAGGGTGTGGAGATGTTTTCTGATAAAACTAAAGATTTTGTATAACATATTTCTGATAAAGTAAGGGAAATTCATTGGAAAAATTTAAAAATTGAAAATTTTTGTGTCAATTTTCACAGATACAATGGTATGCATAAAAAATTCAATTGAAAAAGGTAGTGGAGACATTTTGCTTTTATAAAACTGAAGATATTCTTCTAACATATGATTCATAAAATTGAGGAAAACTTAGGATAATTTACAAAATTAAAGATTTTTTTTGCAAAAACACTCAGATACAACGATAAGCTTACAAATACTATTAGAATAAAATTCAAAAAGGAAGATGAGTCATTTTCTCTTAAAACTGAAAATTTTCATCTAACATATGTATGATAAAATTGAGGATTACATAGGGTAACTGATAAAACTGAAGATTTTCTTAGAAAAATCTCAGATACAATTATAGGCAAACAAATACAATTAGAATATAATTGAAAAAGGAGGTGGAAACTTTTTGTATAAAACTGAAGATTTTCATCTAACACATATATGATCAAATTGAGGATAATATAAGATAATTTTTAAGCTGAAAATTTTTTTGAAAAAGAAAACTCAGATGCAATGATGGGCATACAGATACAATTAGAATACAATTCAGAAAGGAACTGGACACATTTTGTTATAGAACTGAAGATTTTCATCTAACGTATGTATGATTAAATTGAAGATTACATAGGATATAACTGATAAAATTGAAGATTTTCTTGGAAAATCCCAAATAAAATGATAGGCATACAAATAGAATTATCACATAATTGAAAAAGGAAGTGGTGATATTTTCTGATAAAACTGAAGTTTTCATATAACATATTTCTGATAAAGTAAGGGAAATTCATAGGAAAAGATTTTTGAAGCTTTTTTTGAAAAAAAACCTCAGATACAATGATAGGCATACAAATAGAATTATCACATAAATGAAAAGGAAGAGGACACATTTTCTTCTAAAATGAAAGATTTTGTTTCACCTATTTCTTATAAAATAAGGGAAATTCATCGAAAGTTTAAAAATTGAAGTTTTTTGTAGATATTTTGACAAATACAATGGTATGCATACAAATCCAATTACACTGTAATTGAAAAAGGAAGTGAAGACATTTTCCTATAAAACTAACGATTTTCCTCTAACATATGTGTGATAAGTTGAGGAAAACTCAAGATAAGTCATAAAATTGATTTTTTTTGAAAAAAATCTCTGATACAATGGTACGCTTACAAACACTATTATTATATATTTGCAAAAGGAAGATGAGACATTATAAAACTGAAGATTCTCATCTAATATATGAATGATAAAATTGAGGATTGCATAGGGTAATATATAAAATTGAAGATTTATTTGGAAGAGAACTCGCATAAAATAATAGGCATACAAATACAATTAGAATACATTTTAAAAAGTCGTGGAGACATATGCTGTTAATTCTGAAGATTTACATCTAACTTATGTATGATAAAATGGATAACAGCAAAATTGATAATATTGAAGATATTTTTGATAAAATCTCAGATAAAATGAAAGGCATACAATTACAAGTAGAATATCAGTGAAAAAGAAAGTGGAGATATTTTCTGATAAAACTGAAGAGTTTTGTATACCATTTCTGAAAATATTATGGAAAATCATGCGAGAATGTTAAAATTTGAAGAATTTTGTGGAAATTTTCACAGATACATGGATAGCCATACAAATACAACTAGAATATTATTTAGAAAGGAAGAGGAGACATTTTCATAAAGAACTGAAGATTTTCATCTAACATATATATGATAACCTTGAGGATTATATAAGATAATTGATAAAATAGGTTTATTTAGAAAAAAATCTCAGATACAATGATTGGCACAAAAATACCATTGGAATATAATTGAAAAGGTAAGTGGAGATATTTTCTGATAGAATTGAAGATAATTATCTAAAAGATGCATGATAAAATTGAGGATTGCATCAGATAACTGATAAAATTGAGATTTTTTTTTAAATCTCAGATAAACTAATAGGCATCCAAATATAATCAGAATATAATTGAAAAAAGAAGTGGAGATATTTTCTGGTAGAACTGCAGATTTTAACCTAACATATGTATGATTAAAATTGAGGATTACATATGATAACTGATAAAATTGAAGATATTTTTGGAAAAAAACTCAGATACAATGACAAGCATACAAATAAAATTATCACATAATTGAAAATAAAATGGGCACATTTTCTGACAAAACTGAAGATTTCGCATAACATATTTCATATAAAATAAGTGAAAATCATAGCAAAAATTTAAAAATTGAAGATTTTTGTGGCAATTTTCACAGATGCAATGGTGCACATACAAATACAATTAAAATGTTATTGAAAAAAGAATTGGATATATTTTCCTATAAAACTGAAGAATTTCCTCTAGCATATGTAAGATAAAATTGAGGATTACATAGGTTAATTGAAAAAAATGAAGATTTATTCAGGAAAAATCTCGGATACAATTGTAGGCAAACAAATACAATTAGAATATATTTGAAAAAGGAAGAGGAGACATATTCTGTTAATTCTGAAGATTTACATCTAACTTATGTGTCATAAAATGGATGAAACCATAGTTAACTTGATAAAATTGATAATTTTTTGATAAAATCTCAAATACAATGAAAGGCAAAAAAATACAATTAGCATATCAGTGAAAAAGGAAGTAGAGACATGTTCTGATAAAACTGAAGATTTTTATATAACATTTCTGATAAAATTATGGAAATTCATGTGAAAATGTTAAAATTTGAAATTTTTGTGGTAATTTTCACAGATACAATGGTAGATATATGAATAATATAATCATATAGTTGAAAAAGGAAGTGGAGATATTTTCTGATGAATCTGAGGAATTTTGTCTAACATATATATGATAAAATTATGGAAATTCTTTAAAAAATTATAAAATTTCAAGATTATTGTGGTAATGTTCACAGATACAATGATAGCCTTACACACACAATTAGAATGTAATTGAAAAAAGAAATAGAGACATTTTCTGATAAAACTGAAGATTTTCATCTAAACTATGTATGTTGAAATTGAGGATAATATGAGATAATTTATGAAATTGAAAATATTTGGGTAAACAAAAACTCAGATACAAGGATAGGCATACAAATACAACTAGAGTATTATTGAAAAACATAGAAGAATCATTTTCATAAAGAACTGAAGATTTTCATCTAAAATATGCATGATAAAATTGAGGATTATATAGGATAATTGATAAAATAGAATTTTTTTTTGGAAAAAAGCTCAGATACAAAGATAGGCATCCAAATATAATTATCACATAATTGAAAAGAAAGTGGAGACATTTTCAGATAAAACTAAAGATTTTGTATGACATATTTCAGTAAGGTAAGGGGCATTAAAAGTAAAAATTTAAAAATTAAAATTTTTGTGGCAGTTTTCACAGATACAATTGCATAAATACAATTAGAATGTAATTGAAAAAGGAAGAGGAGACATTTTTCTATGATACTGAAGATTTACCTCTAACATATGTGTGATAAATTTGAGGAAAACGTAGGATAATTTATAAAATTGAAGACTCTTTTTTTCAAAAAAAAACCTCAGATACATTGGTAAGCTTACAAATACTATTAGAATACAGTTGAAAAAGGAAGATGAGACATTTTCTGATAAAACTGAAGATTTTCATCTAACATATGCATGATAAAATTGAGGATTACATAGGATAATTGATAAAATTGAAGATTCTCCTATAAAAATCTCAGATAAAATGATAGGCATACAAATATAATTAGAATATAATTAAAATAGGAGGTGGGGACATTTTTGTATAAAACTGAAGATTTTCATCTAACATATGTATGATAAAATTGAGGATAACATGATAATTTTTAAAATTGAAGATTTTTTTTTAAAAAAGAAAACTCATATACAATGATTGGCATACAAATACAATTAGAATACAATTGACAAAGGAAGAAGAGACACTTTCTGACAAAACTGATGATTTTCATCTAACATGTATGATAAAATTGAGGATTACATAGGATAACTCATAAAATTGAAGATTTTCTTAGAAAAATCTAAGATACAATGATAGGAATACAAATAAAATTATCACATAATTCAAAAAGGAAGTAGAGACATTTTCTGATAAAACTGTAGATTCTGTATTACATATTTCCATGTAAAATAAAGGAAATTCAGGGAAAAAATTTTAAAAATTGAAAATTTTTGTGTTAATTTTCACAGATACAATGGTACACATACTAAAACAATTAGAATGTAATTGCAAAAAGAATTGGAGACATTTTCCTATAAAACTGAAGATAGTCCTCTAACACATGCATGATAACCTTGAGGATAACAAGATAATTTATTATTATTTTTATTGGATATATTCTATATTTACAATTCATTTCCCTTTTTCTGGTTCCCCATCCCCAAAGGTCCCACATGCCCTTTTCCCTCCCCCTGCTCCCTCATCCTCTCCCTCCCACCTCACTGTTCTTGTACTCCCCCACACTGATGTTTTGGTCCATTCTAGCACCAGTGTCCACTCCTTTCTTCTTGTGAGACATCCCTTGATATGTGATTTATGTCTTTGGTGTTCCAAGATTCTAGGCTAATATCCACTTATCAGTGACTGTATACCATGGGTATTCTTTTGAGACTGGGTCACCTCACTTAGTATGATGTTCTCCAGCTCCATCCATTTTTCTAAGAATTTCATGAATTCATTGTTTCTAATGGCTGAATAGTACTCCATTGTGTATATATACCACATTTTATGTATCTATTCCTCTGTTGAGGGACATCTGGGTTCTTTCCAGCTTCTGGCTATTATATATAAGGCTGCTATGAACATAGTAAAATTTGAAGATTTTTGTGGTAATTTTCACAGATACAATGATAGGCTTACAAATACAATTAGAATGTAATTGAAAAAAGTAATAGAGATATTTTCTGAAAAAAGTGAAAATTTTCATCTAGCATATGTATGTTAAAATTGAGGATAACAAAAATTAACTTATAAAATTGAAGATATTTTGGAAAATAAAAACTTAGATATAAGGATAGACATACTAAAACCACTAGAGTATTATTGAAAAAGAAAGGTGAGACATTTGTATAAAGATCTAAATATTTTCCTCTAACATATATATGATAAAATTGAGGATTACATAAGATAATTGATAAAATTAAAGATTTATTTAGAAAAAATCAGATATAATGTTTGGCATACAAATAAATTTAGCATATAAATGAAAAGGTAAGTAGAGCTATTTTCTGATAGAACTGAAGATTTTCATCTAAAATATGCATGACAAAATTGAGGATTATATAGGGTAAATGATGAAATTGAAGTTTTTTTTTTTAAACTCAGATACAAGGATAGGCATACAAATATAATTAGAGTATAATTGAAAAAGGAAGTGGACATATTTTCTGGTAGAACTAAAGATTTTAATATAATGCATACATGATACAATTGAGGATTATATATGATAACTGATAAAATTGAATTTTTTTGGAAGAAGCTCAGATACACTTATAGGCATACAAATAGAATTACCACAAAATTGAAAATGAAGTGGAGATATTTTCTGACAAAACTGAATATTTCGTATAATATATCTCTGATAAAGTAAGGGAAATTCATAGGAAAAATTTAAAAATTGAAGATTTTTGTCATACTTTTCACAGAAACAATGGTAGGCATACAAATACAATGAGAATGTAATCCAAAAATGAAGTGGAGACA
This sequence comes from Apodemus agrarius, assembly GCA_964023405.1. Taxonomy (NCBI): domain Eukaryota; kingdom Metazoa; phylum Chordata; class Mammalia; order Rodentia; family Muridae; genus Apodemus; species Apodemus agrarius. The sequence continues at coordinate 16,420,911 of OZ030027.1, forward strand.
TTTTACTATATGACTGAAAATTTTCCTCTAACATATGTGTGATAAAATTGAGGAAAACTTAGGATAATTTATAAAATTGATGAATTTTTAGCAAAAAAACCTCAGGTACAATGATCAGCTTACAAATACTCTTAGAATTCAATTTAAAAAGGAAGATGAGACATTTTCTGATAAAAGTGAAGATTTTCATCTAACATATGTATGATAAAGTTGAGGATTACTTAAAATAACTGACAAAATTGAAGCTTCTCTTAGAAAAATCTCAGATACAATGATAGGCATACCAATACAATTAGGATAGAATTGATAAAGCAGATGGAGACATTTTTGTATAAAACTGAAGATTTTCATCTAACATATGGAGTATAAAATTGAGGATAAGATGAGATAATTCTTAAAACTGAAGATTTATTTTGACAAACAAGACAGCAGATGCAATGATAGGCAATGAAATACAATTACAATACAATTGAAATATTAACTGGACATATTATCTGATAGAACTGAAGGTTTTCATCAAACATATGTATGATAAACTTGAGGATAACATAGGATAACTGATAAAATTGAAGATTTTCTTGGAAAAATCTCACATGCAATGATGGGCATACAAATACAATTATCACATAAGTGAAAAACAAAGTGGAGACATTTTCTGATAAAACTGATTTCATATAACATATTTCATACAAAATAAGGAAAATTCATAGGAAAATTTTCAAAATTGTAGATTTTTGTGGTAATTTTCACAGATACAATGGAATGCATACAAACACAATTAGGATGTAATTGAAAAACTAAGTGGAGACATTGTCCTATAAAACTGAATATTTTCCTCTAATATATGTATGATAAAATTGAGGATAACTTAGCATAATTTATAAAATTAAAAATTTTTTTGAAAAAAACTCAGATACAATGATAAGCATACAAATACTATTAGAATATATTTGCAAAAGGATGATGTGTCATATTCTCATAAAACTGAAGATTTTCATCTGACATATGTATGATAAAATTGAGGATTCCATAGGATAATAGATAAAATTGAAGATTTATTTGGAAAAAACTTGTGTACAATGATAGGCATACAAATACATTTAGAATACAATTGAAAAAGGAAGTGGAGACATATACTGTTAATTCTGAAGATTTACATCTAACTTATGTATGATAAAATGGATAACATAGGAAAATTGGTAAAATTGAAGATTTTTTGATAAAATCTCAGCTACAATGAAAGGAATAGAAATACAATTAGAATATCAGTGAAAAAGAAAGGGGAGACGCTTTCTGATAAAACTGAAAATTTTTATATAACATTTCTGATAAAATTATGGAAATTCATGTGAAAATGTTAAAATTTGAACATTTTTTGTGGTAATTTCAACAGATACAAGGTCAGGCATACAAATAAATAATAATATCGTTAAAAAAGCAACTGGAGTTCTTTTCTAACAAGCCAGAAGTATTTTGCATAACATATATGTGATAAAATTATGGAAATTCATAGGAAAATTGTAAAATTTGAAGATTTTTGTGGTGATTTTCACAGATACAATAAATGGCTTACAAACACAATTAGAATGTAATTGAAAAAAGAAATAGAGACAATTTCTGATAAAACTGAAGACTTTCATCTAACATATGTATGTTAAAATTGAGGATAACATAAGATAATTTATAAAATTGAAGATATTTTTTTATTTTTTTAATTTTTTTATTTTTATTTTCTATATTCTATGTTTACATTCCAAAGGCTTTCCCCTTTCCCAGTTCCCACCCACCATAGTTCCCATAGTTTCTCTCCCCCCCAACTGTACCCCAATCATTCCCCCTCCCCCCTCGATTTCTTAGTAAATTGGATGCAATCTTTACAGGCCCAGGGTCCTCTCCTTTCTTCTTCTTGGGAATCATTTGACTTGCTATTTGTGTCTTGAGTATTTAGGGCTTCTGGGCTCATTAATATCCACTTATCAGTCATTGCATTTCATGTGCATTCTTTTGTGATTGGGTTAATTCACTCAGGATGATATTTTCCAGGTCTAACCATTTACCTACAAATTGCATGAATTCATTAATTTTAATTGCTGAGTAGTATTCCATTGTATAAATATACCACATTTTCTGTATCCATTCCTTCTTTGAGGGATATTTGGGCTCCTTCCAAATTCTGGCTATTATAAACAAGGCTGCTATAAACATAGTGGAGCATGTGTCCTTATTGCATGCAGGGGAATCCTCTGGGTATATGCCCAGGAGTGGTCTGACAGGGTCCTCTGGAAGTGTCATGCCCAATTTTCTAAGGAACAGCCAAACTGATTTCCAGAGCGGTTTTACCATTTTGCAATCCCACCAACAGTGGAGGAGTGTTCCTCTTTCTCCACATCCTCGCCAACACTTGTTGTGTCTTGAGTTTTTAATCTTAGCCATTCTGACTGGTGTGAGGTGGAATCTCAGGGTTGTTTTGATTTGCATTTCCCTGATGACTAATGATGTTGAACATCTTTTAAGGTGTTTCTCGGCCATCCGAATTTCTTCTGGTGAAAATTCTTTGTTTAGCTCTGTGCCCCATTTTTTGATAGGGTTATTTGTTTCTTTGCAGTCTAACTTCTTGAGTTCTTTGTATATATTGGATATTAGCCCTCTGTCGGATGTGGAGTTGGTGAAGATCTTTTCCCACTTTGTTAGTTGCCGTTTTGTCCTTCTGATAGTGTCCTTTGCTTTGCAGAAACTTTGTAATTTTATGAGGTCCCATTTGTCGATTCTTGATCTTAGAGCAAAGGTATTGGTGTTCTGTTCAGGAACTTTTCCCCTGTGCCCAAGTCCTCCAGGGTCTTCCCAAGTTTCTTTTCTAATAGTTTCAGTGTGTCTGGTTTTATGTGGAGGTCCTTGATCCACTTGGAGTTGATCTTAGTCCAAAGAGATAAGAGTGGGTCAATTCGCATTCTTCTGCATGTTGACCTCCAGTTGAACCAGCACCATATGTTGAAAAGGCTATCTTTATTCCACTGGATGGTTGTGGCTCCTTTATCAAAGATCAAGTGACCATAAGTCTGTGGGTTAATTTCTGGGTCTTCAATCCTGTTCCATTGATCTGCTTGCCTGTTGCTATACCAATACCATGCAGTTTTTAACACAATTGCTCTGTAGTACTGCTTGAGGTCAGGGATATTGATTCCCCCAGAAGTCCTTTTATTGTTGAGAATAGTTTTAGCTATCCTGGGTTTTTTGTTGCTCCAGATGAATTTGAGAATTGCTCATTCTAGATCTATGAAGAATTGAGTTGGGATTTTGATGGGGATCGCATTGAATCTGTATATTGCTTTTGGCAAGATGGCCATTTTTACTATTTTGATCCTACCAATCCAGGAGCAAGAAATATTTTTCCATCTTCTGAGGTCTTCTTCGATTTCTTTCTTCAAGGACTTGAAGTTCCTGTTGTACAGTTCTTTTGTTTGTTTGGTTAGAGTTACGCCAAGATACTTTATGTTGTTTGTGGCTATTGTGAAGGGTGTTATTTCCCTAATTTCTTTCTCTGCCTGCTTGTCCTTTGAGTACAAGAAGGCCCCTGACTTGCTTGAGTTAATTTTATAACCTGCCACTTTGCTGAAGTTGTTTATCAGCTATAGAAGTTCTCTGGTGGAGTTTTTTGGGTCGCTTAAGTAAACTATCATATCGTCTGCAAATAATGATAGTTTCACTTCTTCCTTTCCAATTTGTATCCCTTTGACTTCCTTATGTTGTCTAATTGCTCTTGCTAGAACTTCAAGTACTATATTGAAAAGATATGGAGAGAGAGGGCAGCCTTGTCTAGTCCCTGATTTTAGTGGGAATGCTTCAAGTTTCTCTCCATTTATTTTGATGTTGGCTACTGGTTTGCTGTAGATTGCTTTTACTATGTTTAGGTATGGGCCTTGACTTCCTGCTCTTTCCAAGACTTTTAGCATGAAAGGATGCTGAATTTTGTCAAATGCTTTTTCTGCATCTAATGAGATGACCATGTGGTTTTTTTCTTTCAGTTTGTTTATGTAGTGGATTACATTGATGGATTTCCGTATATTGAACCATCCCTGCATCCCTGGGATGAAGCCTACTTGATCGTGGTGGATGATCATTTTGATGTGCTCTTGGATTCGGTTAGCAAGAATTTTATTTAGTATTTTTGCATCTATATTCATAAGAGAAATTGGCCTGTAGATCTCTTTCTTTGTTGGATCTTTTTGTGGTTTAGGTATTAGTGTAATTGTGGCTTCGAAGAATGAGGTGGGCAGTGTCCCTTCTGTCTCTATTTTGTGGAATAGTTTGAAAAGTATTGGTGTTAAGTCTTCTTTGAAGGTCTGGTAGAATTCTGCACTAAAACCATCTGGTCCCGTACTTTTTTTGGTTGGGAGACTTTCTATAACCCCTTCTATTTCTTTAGGGGTTATGGGAATATTTAGCTGATCTACTTGATGCTGATTTAAATTTGGTATTTGATATCTGTCTAGGAAATTGTCCATTTCCTCCAGATTCTCCAGTTGTTTTGAGTATAGACCTTTGTAGTAGGATCTGATGATCTTTTGAATTTCCTCAGTTTCTGTTGTTATGTCTCCCTTTTCATTTCTAATTTTGTTAATTTGTATACTGTATCTGTGTCCTTTGGTTAGTCTGGCTAAGGGTTTATCTATCTTGTTGATTTTCTCAAAGAACCAGCTCCTGGTCTTGTTGATTCTTTGTATGGTTCTCTTTGTTTCTATTTGATTGATTTCAGCCCTGAGTTTGATGATTTCTTGTCTTCTACTCCTCCTGGGTGAATTAACTTGTTTTTTTTCCAGGGCTTTAAGGTGTTCCATTAAGCTGCTAGTGTATGCTCTCTCCAGTTTCTTTTTGGATGCACTTAGAGGTATGAGTTTTCCTCTTAGCACTGCTTTCATTGTGTCCCATAGATTTGGGTAGGTTGTATCTTCATTTTCATTGAATTCTAAAAAGTCTTTGATTTCTTTTTTTATTTCTTCCTTGACCAAGGTGTCATTGAGTAGAGTATTGTTCAGTTTCCATGTGTATGTGGGCTTTCTGTTGTTTTTGTTGTTATTGAAGACCACTCTTACTCCATGGTGATCTGATAGGAGGCATGGGCTTAGCTCGATCTTCTTGTATTTGTTGACATCTGTCTTGTGACCAATTATATGGTCTATTTTGGAGAAGGTAACATGTGGAGCTGAGAAAAAGGTATATTCTTTAGCTTTAGGATGAAATGTTCTATATATATATATATATATATATATATATATATATATATATATATATATATCTGTTAAATCCAATTGGTCCAGAGTTTCAATTAGTTTCACTGTGTCCCTGTTTAGTTTCTGCTTTCCTGATCGGTCCATTGAGGAGAGTGGAGTGTTGAAGTCACCCACAATTATTGTGTTAGGTGTAATGTGTGCTTTAAGCTTTAGTAAGGATTCTTTTATGAATGAGGGTGCCCTTGCATTTGGAGCATAGATGTTCAGTATTGAGAGCTCTTCTTGGTGGATTTTCCCTTTGGCCAGCAAGAAGTGACCTTCTGAGTCTCTTTTGATGATTTTAGGTTGGAAGTCAATTTTATCTGATATTAGAATGGCTACTCCAGCTTGTTTCCTGAGACCATTTGCTTGTAAAATTGTCTTCCAGCCTTTTACTCTAAGGCAGTGTTTGTCTTTAACACTGAGATGGGTTTCCTGTATGCAGCAAAATGTAGGGTCCTGTTTCCGTATCCAGTTTGTTAATCTATGTCTTTTTATTGGGGAATTGAGTCCATTGATTTTAAGAGCTATTAAGGAATAGTAATTATTTCCTCCAGACATTTTTGAAATTATATTTATTTATTTTATTTATTTTTTATATTCGAGAGGCTACCTTCTTTTGGGTTTGATGAGAGGAGGTTTCTATCTTGCTTCTTCCTGGGTGTAGTTTCCGTCCTTGTCTTGGTGTTTTCCCCCTATTATCCTTTGTAGGGCTGGATTTTTGGAAAGATATCATGCAAATTTGGTTTTGTCATGGAATACCTTGATGTCTCCATCTATGGCGTTTGAGAGCTTTGCTGGGTAAAGTAGTTTTGGCTGAAGTTTGTGTTCTCTTAGAGTTTGCATTATATCTGCCCAGGATCTTCTAGCTTTCATGGTCTCAGGTGAGAAGTCTAGTGTTATTCTGATAGGTCTTCCTTTATAAGTTACTTGGCCTTTTTCTCTTGCTGCCTTTAATATTCTTTCTTTGTTTAGTACATTTGGAGTTTTGATTATTATGTGATGGGATGTATTTCTGTTCTGATCCAGTCTGTTTGGGGTTCTGTATGCTTCTTGTATATTCATGGGCATCTCTCTCTTTAGGTTTGGGAAGTTTTCTTCCATAATTTTGTAGAAGATACTTGCTGGCCCTTTAACTTGTACATCTTCATTCTCGTCTATACCTATAATCCTTAGGTTTGGTCTTCTCATTGTGTCCTGGATTTTCTGGATGTTTTGGGTTACAGCCTTTTTGCATTTAGTATTTTCTTTGACTGTTGAATCAATGGTTCCTATGGTATCTCCAGCTTCTGATATTCTGTCTTCTATCTCTTGTATTCTATTGTTGATTTTTGCATCTATGGCCCCTGATTTCTTCCCAAGGTTTTCTATCTCCAATGTTGTCTCCCTCTGCGATTTCTTAGTTGTTTCTACTTCTGTTTTTAGTACTTGGATGGATGTGCTCAGATCTTTTGCTTGCTTGATTGTGTTTTCATGTATTTCTTTAATAGATTTTTGTGTTTCCTCTTTCATAGCTTCTACTTGTTGGCCCACGTTCTTCTGCATTTCTTTAAGTGATTTTTGTCTTTCTTCCTTATTGTCTTCTTCTTTTTGATCCATCTTCTCCTGCATTTCTTGAAGTGATTTTTGTATTTGCCTTGTAAGGCTTCTAACTTTTGATCCATTTTCTCCTCTATTTCTTTATGAGATTTTTCTATGTGTTCAGCTACCAGCATCCTGTCCAGTGATTTTATATCCAAGTCTTGTTTTTCTGGTGTTTTGGGGTGTCCAGGGCTTCCTGTTGTTGGCGAACTGGGTTCAGATGCTGTCATGTTGCCTTGATTTCTGTTAGTGACATTCCTTTGTTTACCTTTTGCCATCTGGTTATTTCTGGTGTTAGTTGATCTTGTTGTCACTGGCTGGTGTTTGAATCTCCTGTGAGGCTGGGCTTACCTGTTGTTTCTCTACTGGTGGTTATGCGTGATTGCTGCTCAACGGGATCACGAGCTGGCTGCCACCCGCTGACTTTGTGCACTGCCTGAGGTCTCTGGGAAGTGTGGGGGAGTGCAGCAGAGCCTCAGCAGGTGCTTCTGGGCCTGCCTAGTAGCGAGAGCCTAGCAGATCCCCCCACGTGGTAGCCCCTGATGGAATCTGTCTACCTGTGCCTTTCCAGCTGTGTTCTGGTTGCAATATGGAGGCCTGCCGCTATCGCTGGTCCGGGGTCATGAAATTGAAGATATTTTGGGAAACAAAAACTCAGATACAAGGATAGGCACTAGAGTATTATTGAAAAAGGAAAACGAGACATTTGCATAAAGATATTTTCTGATAAATCTGAAGTATTGTGCATACATGTATCTGACAAAATTATGGAAATCCATAAGAATACTCTAAAATTTGAAGATTTTTGTGGTAATTTTCACATATACAATGATAGGCACAATTAGAATGTAATTAAAAAAAGGAATAGAGACATTTTCTGATAAAACTAAAAAATTTCATCTACCATGTATTTTAAAATTGAGGATGACATACGATAATTGATAAAACTGCAGATATTTTGGAAAACAAAACTCAGATTCAAGGATAAGAATACAAACACAACTAGAGTATTATTGAAATGGGAAGAGGGCTACCATCTTGCCTCAGGGCACTACAGACAGCTGGCAGCTGGGGACAGGTTCATGGACAGAGTCCTAGTCTAACATTGACTATCCCATCAGGCTCTTGCCTGCACCTAGAGCCTGATCAGCTCGGCAGAAAGTCTGTGCACTGACATCTAGGTGGCTGTCACTGAATGCTGGGGGCCAGCTTGCTCGGCTTGTAGCAGAGGCCACCATCTTGCCTTGGGTCACTGCAGACAGCTGGCAGTTGGGGCCAGGTGCATGGACAGAGTCCAAGTATAACATCTACTACCCCATCAGGCACTTGCCTGCACCCAGAGCCAGATCATCTCAGCGGGCGGTCTCTGCGCCCATCCCTTCAAGCACCAACTTGCATGGGGGGTCTGTTCCTGGAGTACAGAGGAGGCCAACATCCTGCCTTGGGGCACCACAGACAGCTAACCAGACAGAGCCCTGTGGACTGAGAGCACCACCATTTAGGCTCCAGCAGTCCAACAAGGGAAGCTCAGTTCCTTCAGGTAATCCTGTGGTTAGACAGAGCCATGAGACCCGCCACCATCTTGGAGCTGGTGGCCTGACCATGTCACCATAGAGAACCAATAGAGGAGCCCAAGTCACCATAAAGATCTAACAGATGAGCCCAGATTGGTGGGAAAAAATCTGACTCTTAGGAGCTGGCAACTAGGCAGGCCAGGAGGAGACAGCAGGATGCCAATTGCACATCCAGCATCAAGTCCGGAGGAGACTTGTGTCTGGCCCAGCAGAGCTGAGGAGGCAATTCAGAGCCCAGTAGCAGAAACCGTCCTCTCTCTACCTCAGGAACACGGATGACCTATGCAAAAGCAGCACCAAATGCCAGGCTCACAGGAGCTTCAAACACCAACCAGTAACAACCAGACCAACAAACTCCAGAGATAAACAGATGGCAAAAGGGAAATGTAGGAACCTTACTAACAAAAATCAAGGCAATATGGCAGCTTCTGAACCCAGTTCACCACCAACAGGAAGTCCTGGATACCCCAACACACCAGAAAAATAAGAGTTGGATTTAAAAGCACTGGTCATGCTGCTGCTAGAGGAACACAAAAAAGACGTAAATAAATCTCTTAAAGAAATGGAGGGGAACATGAATAGGGTAGAAGCCACTACAATGCAAACACAAAAACTGCTTAACGAATTCCAGGAGAATATGGATCAATCAACAGAAGACAATAAAGAGGAAATGAAAAAAATCACCTAAAGAAATATAGGAGAACTTGGGACAATAGGCAGAAGTCATGAAAGAGGAAACAGAAAAATCTCCTAAAGAATTGCAAGAAAACACAATCAAAGAAGTGAAGGAACTGAGCAAAACCATCCAGGATCTAAATACAGAGGTAGAAACAACTAAGAAATCAAAAAGGGAGACAAATTTGGAGATAGAATATCATTGGAAGAAATCAGGGGCTATAGATGCAAATATCAAAAACAGAATACAAGAGATAGAAGAATCTCAGATGCTGAAGATACCATCTTCACATTGACTCCACAGTGAAAGAAAATGCAAAATGCAAAAGGCTTGTAACCCAAAATATCCAGGAAATCAAGGACACAATGAGAAGACCAAACCTAAGGATTATAGGGACAGATGAGAGTGAAGATTTACAATTTAAAGGGCCACCAAATGTCTTCAACAAAATAATGGAAGAAAACTTACCTAACCTGAAGAGAGAGATGCCCATGAATATACAAGAAGCCTACAGAACTCCAAACAGACTGGACCAGAACAAAAATACCTCCTGTCACATAATAATCAAAACTCCAAACGTACTAAACAAAGAAGGAATATTAAAGGCAGTAAGAGGAAAAGGCCAAGTAACATATAAAGGAAGACCTATCAGAATCACACCAGACTACTCACTAGAGACCATGAATGCTAGAAGATCCTGGGCAGATCTCATGCAGATTCTAAGAGAACACAAATGTCATCCAAGACTACAATACCCAGCAAAACTCTCAATCAACATAGATGGAGAAATCAAAATATTCTCTGACAAGGCCAAATTTACACAATATCTTTCCACAAACCCAGCCCTACAAAAGGAAAATAGGAGGAAAACTCTAATACAAGGAGGGAAACTACACCCTGGAAAAAGTAAGATAGAAGCCTTCTCTCATCAAATTCAAAAGAAGAAAACTACTCAAAAACAAAAATGGCATCCAAAATGATAGAATAAGATATTCACTATTCCTTAATATTTCTTAACATCAATGGAATCAATTCCCTAATAAAAAGACATAGACTAACAGAATGGATATGGAAACAGGACCCTACATTTTACTGCATACAGGAAACACACCTCAGGGTCAAAGACAAACAGTACCTTAGAGTAAAAGCATGGGAGACAATTTTACAAGCAAATGGTCTCAGGAAACAAGCTGGAATAGCCATTCTAATATCAGATAAAATTGAGTTCAATCTAAAGTCATCAAAAGATGCACAGGTCACTTCTTGCAGGCCAAAGGAAAAATCCACCAAGAAGAACTCACAATTCTAAATATCTATGCTCCCAATGCAAGGGCACCCTCATTCATAAAAGAAAATTTACAAAAGCTCAACGCACACATTGCACCTAACACAATCATTGTAGGTGAATGCAACACTCCACTCTCCTCAATGTACTGATCAGGAAAACAGACAGTAAACAGTGACACAGGGAAAGATATTGAAGCTTTGGTGCAATTGGATTTATGTGTGTGTGTGTGTGTGTGTATATATATATATATATATATATATATATATATATATAACAATTCTTCCTAAAGCAAAAGAATATACTTTTTTCTCAGCACCTCATGGTACATTCTCCAAAATAGACCATATAATTTGTCAAAAGACAGGCCTCAAAAAATGTAGGAAGATCAAACTAATCCCATGCCTCCTATCAGATCACCATGGAATAAGAGTTGTCTTCAATAACAACAAAAACAGAAAATCCATATACACATGGAGACTGAACAATATTCTACACAATGATACCTAAATCAAGGAAGAAATAAAGAAAGAAATCAAAGACATTTTAGAATTTAATGAAAATGAAGGCACAACATATCCAAATCTATGGGACACAATGAAAGCAGTGCTAAGAGGAAAACTCAGCCCTTAGTGCCTCCAAAAAGAAACAGGAGAGAGCATATACTAGCAACTTAACTGCACAGCTGAAAACTCCAGAACAAAAAGAAGTTATTTTACCCAGTAGGAGTAGAAGACAGGAAATCATCAAACTGAGGGCTGAAATCAATCAAAATGAAACAAAGAGAACCATACAAAGAATCAACCGAACCAGGAGCTGGTTCTTTGAGAAAATCAACAAGATAGATAAACCCTTATCCAGATTTACAACAGAGACACAGAGACAGTATCCAAATTAAAATTAGAAATGAAAAGGAGATATAACAACAGAAACTGAGGAAATTAAAAAGATCATCAGATCCTACTTCAAAAGTCTATACTCAACAAAACAGGAGATTCTGGAGGGAATGGACAATTTCCTAGACAGATACCAAATACCAAACTTAAATCAGGATCAAATAAATAATCTAAACAGTCCCAAAACCCCAAAAGAAATAGAAGGGGTATTAGAAAGTCTTTCAACCAAAAAAGCACACGACCAGATGGTTTTAGTGCAGAATTCTATCACACCTTCAAAGAAGACTTAATACCAATACTCTTCAAACTATTCCACAAAATAGAAACAGAAGGAACACTACCCAACTCATTCTATGAAGCCACAATTATGCTGATATCAAAACCACACAAAGATCCAACTAAGAAATAGAACTTCAGACCAATTTCCCTTATGAACATTGATGCAAAAATACTCAATAAAATTCTTGCTAACCAAATCCAAGAACACATCAAAATGATCATTCACCATAATCAAGTTTTCTTCATCCTAGGGATGCAGGGATGGACTTATATATGGACATCCATGAACGTAATCCACTACATAAACAAATTCGATGAAAAAATCACGTGGTCATCTCATTGGATGCTGAAAAAGCATTTGACAAAATTCAGCATCCTTTCATGCTAAAAGTCTTGGAAAGAACAGGAATTCAAGGCTCATACCTAAACATAGTAAAAGCAATTTACAGCAAACCAGTAGCCAACATCACAGTAAAGAGCGAAAATTGAAGCAATCCCACTAAAATCATGGACTAGACAAGGCTACCCCCTCGCATCCATATCTTTTCAATGTAGTACTTGAGGTACTAGCTAGAGGAATTCAAAAACATAAGGAAGTCAAAGGGATACAAATTGGAAAAGAAGAAGTCAAACTATCACTATTCACAGATGATATGAAAGTATACTTAAGTGACCCAAAAAACTCCACCAGAGAACTCCTACAGCTGATAAACAACTTTGGGAAAGTGGCTGTATAAAATCAAATCAAGCAAATCAGTACCCTTCCTATACTCAAAGGATAAGCAGGCTGAGAAAGAAATTAGGGAAATTGCACCCTTCACAATAGCCACAAACAATATAAAGTATCTTGGTGTGACTCTAACCAAACAAGTAAAAGATTTATATGACAAAAACTTCAGGTTTCTGAAGAAGGAAATGGAAGAAGACCTCAGAAAATAGAAAAATCTTCCATGCTCATGGGTTGGCAGGATTAATGTATTTAAAATGGCAATCTTGCCAAAAGCAATATAGAGATTCAAAGCAATCTGCAACAAATCCCAAATCAGTTATTCATAGTGTTAGAAAGTTAAACTCTAAATTCATCTGGAATAACAAAAAACACAGGAGAGCTAAAACTATCATTAACAGTAACAGAACTTCTGGGGGAAACAGTATCCTGGACCTCAAGCAATACTACAGAGCAGTAGTGTTAAAAAACTCCATGGTATTGGTACAGTGACAGGGACGTGGATCAATGGAATAGGATTGAAGACCCAGAATTGAACCACACATCTATGGCCAATTGATCTTTAACAAAGGAGCTGAAAACATCCAGTGGAAAAAAGATAACTTTGTCAACAAATGTTGCTGGCTCAACTGGAGGTCAACATGCAGAAGAATGAGAATTGATCCACTCTTATTTCCTTGTACTAAGCTCAACTCCAAGTGGATCAAGGACCTCCACATAAAACCAGACACACTAAAACTAATAGAAAAGAAACTGGGGAAGACCCTTGAGGAAATTGTCTCAGGGGAAAAATTCAAAAACAGAACACCAATATCTTATGCTCTAAGGTCAAGAATAGACAAATGGGACCTAATAAAATTACAAAGTTTCTGTAAGGCAAAAGACACTGTCAAAAGGACAAATTGGCAATCAACAAATTGATAAAAGATCTTCACCAACCCTACATCAGACAGAAGGCTAATATCCAATGTATACAAAGAACTCAAGAAGTTATACCATAGAAAACCAATTCACCCTATCAAAAAATGGGGTACAGAGTGAAACAAAGACTTTTCACCAGAAGAAATTCGGGTGGCTGAGAAACACCTTAAAACATGTTCAACATCATTAGTCATTAGAGAAACACAATTTAAAACAACCCTGAGATTTCACCTCACAACAGTCAGAATGGCTAAAACCCAGGAAACACCAGGTGTTGGCGAGGATTTTGAGAAGGAGGAACACTCCTCCACTACTGCTGGGATTGCAAGCTGGTACAACCTACCTGGTAATCTGTCTGACAATTCCCCAGCGAGAAGCTGAAAAGAACCCAGATGTCCCTCAGTGGAGGATTGGATACAAATAAATGTGGTATATATACACAATGGAGTACTATTCAGCCATTAGAAACAATGAATTCATGAAATTCATAGAGAAATGGATGGAGCTGGAAAACATCATACTAAGTGAGGTAACCAAGTCTCAAAAGAATACCCATGGTATGCACTCACTGATCAGTGGATCTTAGCCTAGAATCTTGGGACACCAAAGACACAATCCACATACCAAATGATGTACAACAGGAAGGAAGGAGTGGACCCTGGTGCTGTAAAACTCAAAGGATCACTGTAGGGGAATACCAGAAGAGAGAAGTGGGAAGGGATGGATAGGGGAACTGGGGGAGGGAAAAGGGCATTTGGGACCTTTGGGGGGGGACAAGCAACCAAGAAGAGAGAAATGAAATATAAATATAGAATATATCTAATAAAAAAATTTAAAAATTAAAAGGAAAAGAAAAAGGAAGAGGATACATTTTTGTAGAAAACTGAAAATTTTCAAATAATATGTATGATATAATTGAGGATTACATAAGATAATTGATAAAATTGAAGATTTATTTGGAATAATACTCATATACTATGATCTGCATTCAAATACAATTAGAATATAATTGAAAAGGGAAGTGGAGGTATTTTCTGATAGAACTGAAGATGTTCATCTACAATATACATGATAAAATTGAGGATTACATAGGATAACAGATAAAATTTTAGATAGATTTGAAAAAAACTCAGATACAATGATGGGCATCCAAATATATTTGGAATATAATTGAAAAAGGAAGTGGAGATATTTTCTGGTGGAACTGAATATCTGAATCTAACATATGTGTCATACAATTGAGGATTTCATATGATAACAGATAAAATTAAAGATTTCTTGGAAAAAAACTCAGATACAATTATAGGCATACAAATAGAAATATCACATAATAGAAAAGGAATGGAGACATTTTCTGGTAAAAGTAAATATTTCATATAACATATTTCTGAAAAAGTAAGGGAAATTCCTAGGGAAAATTTAAAAATTGAAGATATTTGTAGTAATTTTCACAGATACAGTGGTAAGCATACAAATATAATTAGGATATAATTGAAAAAGGAAGTGGAGCCATTTTCCTATAAAACTGAAAGTGTTCTTCTAATATATGTATGATAAAATTGAGGAAAATTTAGGATAATTTATAAAATTGAATATTCTTTTGCAAGAAATCTCATATACAATCATAAGCTTACAAATACTATTAGAATAAAATTGAAAAATAAAGACAAGACATTTTCTCATAAAACTGAAGATTTTCATCTAACATATGTAGGATAAAATTGAGGATTACATAGGATAACTGATTAAATTGAATATTTTCTTACAAAAATCTCAGATACAATGATAGACATACAAACAAAATTAGAATACATTTGATAAAGGAACTGGACACACTTTCTGATAGAACTAAAGATTTTCATCTAACATATATGATAAAATTGGGGATTACATAGGATAACTGATAAAATTGAAGATTTTCTTTGAAAAATCTCATGTACAAAGAAAGGCATGCAAAAACAATTATCAAATAACTGAAAAAGGACGTAAAGACATTTTCTTATAAAACTGTAGATGTCATATAATATATTTCATATAAAGTAAGGAAATTCATAGAAAAATTTAAAATGAATATTTCTGTGGTAATTTTAACATACAATGCTATGCATACAAATACAATTAGAATGCAATTGCAAAAAGAAGTGGAGACATTTTCCTATAAAACTGAAGATTTTCCTCTAACATATATATGATAAAATTGAGGATAACTTAAATTAATTTTTGAAATTAAAGATTTTTTGAAAAAAAACTCAGTTGTAATCAAAAACATACAAATACAATTAGAATGCCATTGAAAAAGAATGAAAAGACTTATTCTGATAAAACTGAAGATTTTAATCTAATATATGTATGATAAAATTGAGGATTATATATGATAATTGTTAAAATTAAAATTTATTCAGAAACAAAACTAGGATACAATGATAGGCATACAATTACAATTACAATACAATTGACAAAGACTTGGAAATTAAAAATTGAAGATTTTTGTGGTAATTTTCACAGATACAATGGTAGGCATACAGATACAATTAGAATGTAATCGAAAAATGAAGTGGAGACAATTTTGAGGAAAATTGAAGATTTTCCTCTAGCATATGTATGATAAGATTGAGGATAACAGGATAAATGATAAAATTGAAGATTTTTTGAAAAATATTCAGATGCAATGATAAGCATATAAATATAATTAGAATGAATTGAAAAAGGAAGAGGAGATATTTTCTGATATAACTGAAGATTTTTAATTAACATTATGATAAAATTGAGGATTGCATAGGATAATTGATTAAATTGAAGATTTATTCAAGAAAAAACTCGCATACAATTATAGATTTACAAATACAATTATAACACTATTGAAAACGGAAATCTAGACATCTTCTGTTGATTCTGAAGATTTACATCTAACTTATGTATGATAAAATGGATGATAACATAAGAAAATTGATAAAATTGAAGATATTTTTGATAAAATCTGAGATACAATGAAAGGCACACAAATACATATGAATATAAATGAAAAAGAATGTGGAGACCTTTTCGGATAAAATTGAACATTTTTGTATAACATTTCTGATTAATTATGAAATTTATGTGAAAATGATAAAATTTGAAGATTTTTGTGGTGATTTTTAGAGATACAATGGTGGCCATACAAATAAAATACTAATACACTTGAACAAGGAAGTGGAGATAATGTCTGATAATGAAGAAATTTGCACAACATATATCTGATAAAGTAATGGAAATTCATAAGAAACCTGTAAAATTGAAGATTTTGGTGGTAATTTTCACAGATACAATGATGGGTTTACAAACACAATTAGATTGTGATTGAAAAAAGAAATAAAGACATTTTTTGATAAACCTGAAGATTTTGTATCACATATGTATGTTAAAATTGAGGATAACATAAGATAATTTATAAAATTGCAGATATTTTGGAAAACAAAACCTCACATAGGCATAGAAACACCTCTAGGGTATTATTGAAAAAGGAACAAGAGACATTTTTGTAAAGAACTGATGATTTTAATCTAACATATGTTAATTTAAATGATATGTACAGGGATATAAATTCCCTTCTCTTTTCATTTTTTAAGAATATACTGTTTATATATATATATATATATATATATATATATATATATATATTATCTTGGCTTTGAGTATAACAAAGAATTAAATTGTCAAACATCTCAAAGGTTTGATAACCTTTGTAAATGGCCAGTTCTATTGTCTGTATTACTTTAAATTGGAACACCAAGCACATATCATAACATAAATTAGAAATACGAGTATCATTTCTATGCAAGAATTACATAAGTCCTCTAGAATTAACAAGATTATGTGGTAGGGGTAGGAATTGAGGACATTTAAGAACAAACTTTTATAATTTGATGAGTACAAAAATATAAAATTATTTTTAAGTCATTATGCTTTTTGATGATATAAAAATATGTCTGTATTCCCAACTGTCTCTGCACAGTCTGTCTGCGATACAAAATTTATGTGCCCTGCATTAAGAGGTCTTTATCTAGGCACCTTTTTAAAGATTAACTATACCAAATATCTAGAAGATAGGTATTTAAAGAACATATCTTTTTAAACTTGAATTACATTTCAATAAACAATTGTAAAAATAAGAATTAGCAGTATGAAAATAAAGGAATGATTTTAATTAATTGTAAACCATGAGCCATATATACTGAAAGACCCCAAATTGGGGAGACCCTCGCTCTAGTCTCAGGATATGGCGACACCCCAGAAATTCACAAAAGACCTTCTTCCTGCAATCACATGAGGTTTATTTAGGGGAGACCAGTGAACTGGGTCGGAGCTCATAACCCACGCAGGGGCAGAGGAGATCAACCCCAAACAACTGAAGTCAGGGTTTTTTAAGGGGGAAAATCATAAGGCAGAGGGCGGAGGACAAAAAATCATGAGGTAAGAGGTAGAGGGTAAAGAAAGCCACAAGGCGCGATGGGTGGGTCACAAGGCAAGGGGTGGAGAAGAGGAAGTAGGGCAACAGTTTATGCCTCAAGGAAGGTTTAGATTTTATCTCGAACAGCTACCCTGGGGACAATGTATAGTTGAACTTTAAGCAGAGTACTGGGTGGGTCAAGGATTGGTTCCTGGAACAGGGTGTGTTACTTTTCTCAATCCAAAATCAGAAAGACGAGTTACTTTGTGCTGAACTGAAAGCAGAAAAAATTTACTCTGTGCTCAGCTTGGTTGCTAGGGGTCTTAAAACATTGAGTTAGGGTCTCTCAATACAACTGTCTTTGTTAATAATATATAAATAGAAGCTTGATTTTTTTTAACACTTTAAAAATAGCCACTAGAGCACCCAAGTTACTTGTGCTGAAGCAGGGGGAACTTCACAGAATAAACATGGGATCTAGTTATGCAAACACTACTCCCATAGTTGATGTATTTTATATGGGCTGTATGTATAGAAATATATAAAAGTAACTAGTAACAAATTATCTTTTGGATACTAAATATTAATTTTGCCTAAAAAGGCCTGCCATGCAATAGATTAACAATTAATAATAATCTGATTGCTGCTTGAAGCAAGGAAAACAATTCAGTTTTATCTTAAAATGTCTCCACATCCATTTTAATTAAATTCTAATTATTTGTATACCAACAATTATATGTCTGAAATATTTTAAGGAAATCTTCAAATATGATTCCTATCTACTGGCTCAATTTATCAGAAATATACAAAAACATTCAGTCCTATTAGAAAATGCTTCCACTTCCTTTCTCAATTAAAATTCTAATAGTTTTCATATGCCTACCAAAGTATCTGATAAATTTTTCCAAAAAATCTTTAATTTCAAAATTATACCTATCTTTCCTCGATTTTAAGCAAACTATGTTATATGAAAAACTTCAGTTCCATAAGAAAATGTGTCCACTTCCTTTTTTAATTAAATTCTATTTTTTGTATGCCTACCATTATATCTCTAAATATTCCAAGAAAAATCTTTAATTTTACATTTTTACTATCTAATTGCTCAATTTATTGGATCTATATAAAACCCTTCAGTTCTATTATAATATGCTTCCAGTTCCTTTCTCAATTAAAATTCTAATAATTTTCATATGACTACCATTGTATCTAATAAATTTTTCCTAAAAATCTTTAATTTCATTATTTTTCCAATCTTTCCTTAATTTTAAAGAAAATATGTTATTTGATAATCTTCAGTTCTATCAGATCATGTCTCCACTTCCTTTTTAAATTAAATTCTTATTTTTTTTGAATGTTAAACATTATATCTCAATTATTTGTCAAGAAAATTTTCATATGTTACAGTTTTACTTACTAATTGCTCAACTTACCACAAATATTCAAAACCATCACTTCTATTAGAAAATGATTCCACTTCATTTATCAATTAAAATTCTAATAGTTTTCATATGCATACCATTGTATCTGATAATTTTCCCAAAAAGCCTTTAATTTCAATATTTTTCCTGTCTTTTCCCAATTTTATCCAAGTATGTTATATGTTCTATGAGAAAATGTCTCCATTTCTTGGTCAGTAAAATTATAATTTTTTGGTGTGCCTATTATTATATCTCTGAAATTTTCAAGAAAATCTTCATATTTTACATTTTTCCTTTCTTATTGCTCAGTTTATCATAAATATTAAAAAAACCTTCAGTTCTATTAGAAAATGCCTCCACATCCTTTCTCTGTTAAATTGTAATAGTTTTCATTGATCCACAATTGTATCTGATAAATTCTCCCAAAAGTCTTTTAATTTTAATATTTTACCCCTTTCTTCAAGTTTCACCAAAATATGTTATATGAAAATCTTCAATTCTCTCAGAAAATATCTGCACATCAATTTTCAATTAAATTCTTATTTGTGGGAATGCCTACAATTATTTCTCTGAAATTTTTCTAGAAATTCTTCAAATTTTACATTTTTCCTATCTAATTGCTCAATTTATCAGAAATATACAAAAACCTTCATTTCTATTAGAAAATGCCTCCATTTCCTTTCTCTATTAAATTTCTAATAGAGCCCGGGTGGTGGTGGCACACGTCTTTAATCCCAGCACTTGGGAGGCAGAGGCAGGCTGATTTCTGAGTTCGAGGCCAGCCTGGTCTACCAAGTGAGTTCCAGGACAGCTGGAGCTACACAGAGAAACCTGTCTTGAAAAACAACAAAAAAATCCTTTTTCAATTGTATTCTAATTGTATTTGAATGCTTATCATTGCATCTGTGATTTTTTTTCAAAAAATCTTCAACTTCATAAATTACCTTAAGTTATCCACAATTTTATCATACATATGTTAGAGGAAAATCTTCAGTTTTATAGGAAAATGGATCCTCTTTGTTTTGCAATTACATTCTAATTGTATTTGTACGCATAACATTGTATCTGTGAAAATTACCACAAAAATCTTCAATTTTTAATTTTTCCTATGAATTTCCCTTATTTTATATGAAGCATCTTATACAAAATTTTCATTTCTATCAGAAAATGTCTTCACTTCCTTTTTCAGTTATGTGATAATTGTATTTGTATGCCTATCATTGTATCTGAGATTTTTCAAAGAAAATCGTCAATTTTATCAGTTAACCTATGTAATCCTCAATTTTTTCATACATATGTTAGATATCAAGCAGTACTACAGAGCAATTGTGTTAAAAACTGCATGGTGTTGGTAGAGTGACAGGCAAGTAGATCAGTGGAATAGAATTGACGACCCAGAAATGAACCCACAGGCTTATGGTCACTTGATCTTTGATAAAGAACTACAACCATCGAGTGGAAAAAAGATAGCCTTTTCAACAAATTGTGCTGGTTCACCTGGAGGTCAACATGCAGAAGAATGAGAATTGACTCACTTTTATCTCCTTGCACTAAGATCAACTCTCAGTGGATCAAGGACCTCCACATAAAACCAGACACACTGAAACTAATAGAAAAGAAACTGGGGAAGACCCTGGAGGACATGGGCACAGGGAAAAAGGTCCTGAACAGAACACCAATAGCTTATGTTCTAAGATCAAGAATTGACAAATGGGACCACATAAAATTACAAAGTTTCTGTAACGCAAAAGACACTCTCAGAAGGACAAAACGGCAAGCAAGAAATTCAGAAAAGATCTTCACTAACCCTATATCCGACAGGGGGTAATATCCAATATATATAAAGAACTCAAGATGTTAGACCCCAAAGAACCAAATAACCCTATTAAAACATGGGGTACAGAGACAAACAAAGAATTTTCAGCAGAAGAAATCCAGATGGCCGAGAAGCACATTAAGAGATGTTCAACATCATTAGTCATCAGGGAAATGCAAATCAAAACAACCCTGAGGTTTTTTCTTCAATTTTATAATTATCCTAAGTTTTCCTCAATTTTGTCAAACATGTGTTAGAGGAAAATATCCAGTTTTATAGGAAAAAGTTTCCACATCCTTCTACAATTTCATTCTAATTATATTTGTATGCCTCTTATTGTCTCTGTGGAAATTACCAAAAACATTTCAAATTTTACAGTTTTCCTAAAATTCCCATAATTTTATCAGATATATGTTATGCAAAATTTTTCAGATATATCAGAAAAATACCTCCACTTCCTTTTTCAACTATATTTTTATTTATTTGTATGCCTACCTTTGTGTCTTTGAATATTACTACAGAATCTTCAATTTTCAGAGTTTTCCTTTGAACTTCCCATAATTTTATCAGATATATATTATGCAAAATTTGTCACATTTACCAGAAAATATCTCTACTTCCTTTTTCAAATATATTATTATTTTATTTGTATGCCTAACACTGTATCTGTGAAAATTACAACAAAAATCTTCAATTTTCACATGAGTTTCTATAATTTTATCAGAAATGTTATATAAAATCATTAGTTTTATTAGAAAATATCTCCACTTCGTATTCAATTATATGATAATTCTATTTCTATGCCTATCTTTGATTCTGAGTTTTTTCACAAATATCTACAATTTTATCAGATAACCTATATAATCCTCAATTTTACCATACATATTTTAGATGAAAACATTCATCTCTCCACTTCCTTTTTCTACTGAAAAAAATCTTAAATGTTATACATTATCTTATGTTGTCCTCAATTTTTTCATAAAATGTCTCCATCTCCTTTTTCATTATTCAGTATCATTCTAATTATATTTGTATGCCTAACGTTGTATCTGTGAAAATTACCATAAAATGTACAATTTTTACATTTTTCCTACAAATTTCCCTTACTTTATCTGGAATTTGTAACCAAGGGGCACAGAGACACTATCCAAATTAACAAAATTAGAAAAGAAAAGGGGATACAACAAGAGAAACTGAAGAAATTCAAAAAATCATCAGATGCTACTACAATACTCTACACTCAACACAACTGGAAAATCTGGAAGAAATGGTCAATTTCCTAGATAGATACGAATACCAACATTAAATCAAGATCAAATAGATCAGCTAGACAGTCACATAAACCCCAGAGAAATAGAAGGGGTTATAGAAATCCTCCCAACCAAAAAAGTATGGGATCAGATGGTTTTAGTGCAGAATTATACCAGACCCTCAAAGAAGACCTAACACCAATACTCTTCAAACTATTCCACAAAATTGAAACAGAAGGGACACTGCCCAACTCGTTCTACCAAGCAACAATTATGCTGATACCAAAACCACACAAAGATCCTACAAAGAAAGAGTACTTCAGGCCAATTTCCCTTATGAATATCGATGCAAAAATACTAAATAAAATTCTTGCCAACCGAATTCAAGAGCACATGAAGATGATCTTTCAACATGATCAAGTAGACTTCATTCCAGGGTTGCAGAGATGTATCAATATATGGAAATCCATCAATGTAATCCACTAAATAAACAAATTAAAAGAAGAAAACCACATGGTCATCTCATTAGATGCTGAAAAAGCTTTGACAAAATTCAGCATCTTTTCATGCTAAAAGTCTTAGAAAGAACAGGAATTCAAGGCCCACACTGAAATATAGTAAAAGGAATATATAGCAAACCAGTAGACAACATCAAAATAAATGGAGAGAAACTTGAAGCAATCCCACTAAAATCAGGTACTAGACAAGGCTTTCTTCTTGCTCCATTCCTTTTCAATATAGTACTTGAAGTTCTAGTGAGAGCAATTAGACAACAAAAGGAAGTCAAAGGAATACAAACTGGAAAGGAAGAAGTCAAACTATCATTATTTGCAGATGATATAATAGTATACTTAAGCAACTCAAAAACCTCCACCATAGAACTCTTACAGCTGATAAACAACTTCAGCAAAGTGACTGGTTATAAAATCAACTCTAGCAAATCAGTAGCCTTTCTGTTCTCAAAGGACAAGCAGGCTGAGAAAGAATTTAGGGAAATAACACCCTTCAAAATAGCCACAAACAATATAAAGTATCTTGGTGTGACTCTAACCAAACAAGTGAAAGATCCATATGACAGGAACTTCAAGTCCTTGAAGAAAGAAATCAAAGACTTCAGAAGATGGAAAAATATTTCATGCTCTTGGATTGGCAGGATCAATATGGTAAAAATGGCCATCTTGCCAAAAGCAATCTACAGATTCAATGCAATCCCCATCAAAACCACAAATCAATGCTTCATGGATATAGAATGAGCAATTCTCAAATTCATTTGTAGTAACAAAACACACAGGATAGCTAAAACTATTCTAAACAATAAAAGGACTTCTGGGGGAATCAATATCCCTGACCACAAGCAGTACTACAGAGCAATTGTGTTAAAATTCCATGGTATTGGTACAGCGACAGGCAAGAAGATCAATTGAATAGAACTGATGACCCAGAAATATGGTCACTTGATCTTTGATAAAGTAGCTATAATCATCCAGTGGAAAAAAGATAGCCTTTTCAACAAATGGTGTGGTTTCAACAGAGGTCAACAAACAGAAGAATGCGAATTGACCCACACTTATCTCCTTGTACTAAGATCAACTCCAATTGGATCAAGGCCATCCACATAAAACCAGACACACTGAAACTAATAGAAAAGAAACTGGGGAAGACCCTGGAGGACATGGGCACAGGGGGAAAGTTCCTGCACAGAACACCAATAGCTTATGCTCTAAGATCAAGAATTGACAAATGGACCTCATAAAATTACAAAGTTTCTGTAAGGCAAAAGACACTGTCAGAAGGACAAAATATAAACCAACAAATTGGGAAAAGAGCTTCACCAATCCCACATCCGACAGAGGGCCATTATCCAATATATACAAAGAACTCAAGAAGTTAGACCCCGAATATCCAAATAACACTATCAAAAAATGGGGTACAGAGGTAAATAAAGAATTTTCACCAAAAGAAATTTGGATGGCTGAAAAGCACCTTAAGAGATGTTCAACATCATTAGTCATCAGAGAAATGCAAATCAAAACAACCCTGAGATTTCACCTCACAACAGTCAGAATGGCTACGATTAAAAACTCAAGGGAAAGCAGGTGCTCGAGAGGATGTGGAGAAAAAGGAACACCCCTTCACTGTTGGTGGGATTGCAAGATGGTACAATCACTCTGGAAATCAGCCTGGCGGTTCCTAAGAAAATTGGGCATGTCACTTCCAGAGGACCCTGTCATACAACTCCTGGACATATACCCAGCGAATTCCCCTGCATGCAATAAAGACACATGCTCCACTATGTTCATAGCAGCCTTATTTATAATAGCCAGAAGTTGGAAGGAGCCCAGATGTCCATCAAAGGAGGAATGGATTCAGAAAATGTGGTATATTTATACAATTGAATACTACTCAGCAATTAAAAATAATGAATTCATGCAATTTGTAGGCAATTGGTTGGATCTGGAAAATATAATCCTAAGTGTGCTAACCCAATCACAAAAGAATACACATGAAATGGAATCACTGATAAGTGGATATTAATGAGCTCAGAAGCTCTGAATTCTCAAGGAACAATTAGCAAATCAAAACATTCCCAAGAAAAAGGAAGGAGAGGACCCTGGTCCTGAAAAGACTGGTTCCAGTTTTGTAGGAGAGTACCAGAACAGAGAAATGGTGGTGGTGGTGGTGGTGGGTGGGTGATTGGGGAATGGGAGGAGGTAAGAAGACTTATGGAACATATGGTGAGGAGGGAACTGAGAAAGGGAAAAGCCTTTGGAATGTAAACAAAGAATATAGAAAATAAAAATATAAATAAAAAGAAAGAAAAAATTACTGATATTCAACACCTTCAATCCCAGCACATGGGAGGCAGAGGCAGATAGATTTCTGAAATCAAGGCCAGCCTATTCCTCAGTGTGAGTTCCAGGACAGCCAGATCTACACTGAGAAATCCTCTATTGAAAAAAACAAAACCAAACAAAACAACAAAAACCAAATAAAAACCAAAAAAACTACATATAATTATCTCATATCAAAGTAGCCCATGATCTCTTAAATTAGTAAAATCAATGAAATATGAAAGCATGTAAGATCATCATTCAATTTCCAACCCAGTGCTAAAAGCTAAGATTTTAAAAATCTGTGCTTTATACATTTATCTCAAGATACACTGTCACACCCAGCATGAGAGCTTTCCCAATATGATTTCTTATCAGTGTGCATAACACTATAACTTAATTCACATAACTGTAATATTTTAACCCAGTGTATAAATTGGATATTCTATCCTTTAAAGGTCATTATATATGCAACAAAGTTATATAGATCGATTACCAATATATAAAATGATGCCACACAAAGTGAGTGTATTGTGGATTTACCACATTAATAAATAATAAAAACAGTCTTCACATACATAGCCATAGGGGAACCTGATATAGATAAAATCTCAGTTAAGAATCTCTTCCTACATCATTGTGGGTTATATCAAGTTAAACAGTTTTAAAAAAACAACCATCAAAAGCAGACAAGACAATAAAAAAAAAGAAATCTTCAGTTTTGTCAGAAAATGTTTCCACTTCATTTTCAATTATGTGATAATTCTATTTGTATGCCTATCATTGTATCTGAGTTTTTTCTAAAAAATTCTGCATTTTTATCAGTTATCATGTGTAATCCTCATTTTGATATATATGTTAGATTAAAATCTTCAGTTCTACCAGAAAATATCTCCATTTCCATTTTCAAGTATATTCGAATTACATTTGGATGCTTTTCATTGTATCTGTGATTTTTTTTCAAAAATATCTTCAATTTTACCAGTTATCCTATGTAATCAACAATTTTATCATGCATATTTTAGATCAAAATCTTCAGTTCTATCAGCAAATATCTCTCCTTCCCTTTTCAATTATATTCTGATGGTATTTGTATGCCGATCATTGTTTCTGAGTTTTTTTCCAAATAAATCTTCAGTTTTAAAAATTATCTTATGTTATCCTCAATTTTTTTCATACCTATGTTTGATGAAAATCTTCAGTTTTATACAAAAATGTCTTTAGTTCCATTTTCAATTCTACTCTATTTGTGTGCCTATCTGAGATTTTTCTAAGAAAATCTTCAATTTTACGTTATCCCATGTAATCCTCAATATTATCATACATATGTAATATAAAAACCTTCACTTTTATCAGAAAATGTCTCATCTTCCTTTTTCAATTGTATTCTAATAGTATTTGTAAGATTATTGATATGTTCATGAGTTTTTTGCTAAAAATCTTAGAAAATGCTTCCAATTCTTTTCTCAATAAAAATTCTAATAGTTTTCATATGCATACCAATCTATCTGATAAATTTCCCCAAAAAAATCTTTAATTTCTATATTTTTCCTCTCTTTCCTCAATTTGATCCATAATATGTTATACAAAAATCATCAGTTCTATGAGAAAAAGTCTCCCTTTTCATTTTTAGTAAAATTCTATTTTTTGGGGGGGTGGGCCTACAATTATATCTCTGAAAATTTCCAAAAAACCTCTACATAATTTTCATTTTTCTTTCTAATTGCTCAATTTATCATCCATATTAAAAAACCTCCAGATCTATTAGAGAATTCCTCCACTACTTTTCTCAATTAAAATTCTAATAGTTTTCATTTGCCCACAATTGTGTCTGATAAATTTTCCCAAAATATCTTTAATTTAAAATTTTTACCTGTCTTTCTTCAAATTTAACTAAAATATGTCATACAAAAATCTTCATTTCTATCTGTAAATGTTTGTACTTCAATTTTCATTTAAATTCTTATTTTTTGGAATACCTACTATTATTTCTCTGAAAATTTCCTAGAAATTCTTCATATTTTACATTTTTCCTATCTACTAGCTCAATTCATCAGAAATATACAAAATAATTCATTTCTATTAGAAAACGACACCAATTCCTTTCTCTACTAAAATTCTAATAATTTTATCCATACAATTGTATCTGATAAATTTTCCCAATAAATCAATTTAAATATTTTTACTGTCCTCAATTGTAATGAAAACATGTTACACGAAAAACTTCACTTCTTTTAGAAAATATCTCCACTTCCTTTTTAATTAAATTCTAATTTATTTGTAGACCAACCATTATATCTCTGAAATTTTCTAACAAAATCGTCAAAATTTACATTTTCCATCTAATTGCTTAAGTTATAGAAAATATACTAAAATCTTCAGTTCTATTAGAAAAAGTGCTCACTTTCTTTCTCAATTAAAATTCTAATAGTTTTCATATCATTACCAGAATATCTGATAATTTTTATGAATAAATCTTTAATTTCAATATTATTCCTTTCTTCCCCCAATGTTAACCAAAACATGTTATAAGAAAATCACCAGTTCTATCAGAAAATTTCCCCACTTCCTTCTTTAATTAAATTCTATTTTTTGTAAGCCTATTGTTATATCGCTGACATTTTACAAGAAAATCTTTAAATTTTACATTTTTCCTATCTACTTCCTCAATTTATTGGAAATATACAAAAACCTTCAGTTCTTTTAGAAAATGCCTCCACTTCCTTTATGAATTAAAATTCTAATATTTTTCAAATGCCTACCAGAGAATCTGATAAATTATCCCCCAAAATCTTCAATTTCAATATTTTTCTTCCCTTTCCTCAATTTTAACAAAAATATGTTATTCAAAATCTTCAGTTTTATCTTAAAAAGTCTCCACAAACATTTTTAATTAAATTCTAATTATTTGTATGCCAACAATTATATCTCTGAAATTTTTTAAGGAAATCTTCAAATATTATATTATTCCTATCTACTGGCTCAATTTATCATAAATACACAAAACATTCAGTTCTATTAGAAAAATGCTTCCACTTTCTTTCTCAATTAAAATTCTAAGAGTTTTCATATGCCTACCAGAGTATCTGATAAATTTTCACAAAAATCTTTAATTTCAGTGTATTTCCTATCTTTCCTCAATTTTAAGCAAACTATGTTATATGAAAAACTTCAGTTCCATAAGAAAATGTATCCACTTCCCTTTTTAAATAAATTCTATTTTTTGTATGCCTACCATTATCTCTTTAAATATTCCAAGAAAAATCTTCAAATTTACATCTTTACTATCTAATTGCTCAATTTTTTGGATCTATATAAAAATCTTCAGTTATAATATGCGTCCAGTTCCTTTCTCAATTAAAATTCTAATAGTTTTCATATGCCTACCATTGTATCTAATAAATTTTCCCTAAAAATCTTTAATTTCATTATTTTTCCAATCTTTTCTCAATTTTAATCAAAATATGTTATTTGATAATCTTCAGTTCTATCAGAAAATGTCTCCACTTCCTTTTTAAAGTAAATTCTAATTGTTTTTGAATGCTAAACATTATTTCTCAGGTATTTCCCCCCCCAAAATTCATATGTTACACTTTTCCTTTCTACTTACCTTACTTTCCTTCCTCAACTTAGCACAAATATTCAAAACCTTCACTTCTATTAGAAAATGCTTCCACTTCATTTCTCAATAAAAATTCTAATAGTTTTCATATGCATACCATTGTATGGGATAAATTTCCCCCAAAAAATTTAATTTCAATATTTTCCCTCCTCTTTCCCAAATTTTATCCAAATATGTTATAAGAAAATCATCAGTTCTATGAGAAAATGTCTCCATTTTCTTGGTCAGGAAAATTATAATTTTTGGTGTGCCTATTATTATATCTCTGAAATTTTCAAGAAAATCTTCATATTTTACATTTTTCCTTTCTTATTGCTCAGTTTATCATAAATATTTAAAAACCTTCAGTTCTATTAGAAAATGCCTCCACTTCCTTTCTCTATTAAATGCTAATAGTTTTCCTCATCCACATTTGTATGTGATAAATTTTCCCAAATATCTTTAATTTCAATATTTTACAACTTTCTTCAATTTTCACTAAAATGTTATATGAAAATCTTCAATTCTCTCAGAAAATATCTGCACATCAATTTTCAATTAAATTCTTATTTGTGAGAATTCCTACAATTATTTCTCTAAAATTTTTCTAGAAATTCTTCAAATTTTACATTTTTTCTAATTGCTCAATTTATCAGAAATATAAAAAAACCTTCATTTCTATTAGAAAATGCCTCCATTTCCTGTCTCCATTAAAATTCTAATAGTTTTCATATGCCTACCATTGTATCTGATAAATTTTCCCAATAAATCAATTTCAATAATTTTTTTCCCTTTCCTCAATTTTAACAAAAATATGTTAGATGAAAATCTCCAGTTTTATCAGAAAATATCTTCACATCATTTTTCAATTTTATGCTAATTGTATTTCTTTGCCTATCTTTGTATTTGAGTTTTTTTCCAAAAAAATCTTTAATTTCATAAATTACCTTATGATATCCTCAATTTATCATATCTGTGTTATATGAAAATCTTCAGTTTTATATGAAAATGTCTCCACATCCTCCTTCAATTATATTCTAAATGTTTTTGTGGCCTCAGATCATTGTATCTGAGTTTTTTTTCAAAAAAATCTTTAATTTTATAAATTGTCTTAAGTTATTCTCAATTTTATCATACATATGTTAGAAGAAAATCTTCCATTTTAAATGAAAATGTCTCCACTTCATTTTTCGATTACATTCTAATTGTTTTTCTATACCTATTATTGTATCTCCGTAAATCACCACAAAAATTCCATTTTAAAATGTTTCCTATGAATTTCCCTTACTATTTCAGTAATATGTTATATGAAATCTTCAGTTTTTTTCAGAAAATGTCTCCACTTCATTTTCAATTATGTGATAATTCTATTTGTATGCCTATCATTGTATCTGAGTTCTTTTCCAAAAATAATCTTCAGGTTTATCAGTTATCATATGCAATCCTCAATTATATGATACATATTTTGGATTAAAATCTTCAGTTCTACCAGAAAATTTCTACACTTCCCTCTTCGATTATATTGTAATTATATTTGTATTCCTATCATTGTATCCGACTTTTTTTTCAAAAAAATCTAAAATTTTATCAGTTATCCTATGTAATACTCAATTTTATCATGGATATTTTAGATGAAAAACTTCAGTTCTATTGGAAAATATCTCCACTTCCTTTTTCAATTATATTCTAAATGTATTTGTAACCCGATAATTGTATCTGAGTTTTTCCAAATAAATCTTCAATTTTATCAATAATCTTGTGTAATCCTCAATTTTACCATACGTATTTTAGATGAAAATCTTTAGTTCTTTACCTAAATATGTCCTTCTCCTTTTTCAGTAATACTCTATTTCTATTTGTATGCCTATCATTACATCTGAGTTGTTGTTTTCCAAAATATCTTCAATTTTATAAATTATCTTATGTTTTCTTCAGTTTTAACATACATTTGTTATATGAAAATCTTCAGTTTTACCAGAAAATGTCTCTATTTCTTTTTTGAATCACATTCTAATTGTGTTTGTAATCCTATCATTGTATCTGTGAAAATTACCACAAAAACATTAAAATTTTACAGTTTTCCTATAATTTCCCATAATTTTATAAGATATATGTTATGCAAAATTCTTCAGATTTATCAAAAATATCTCCACTTGCTTTTTCAACTATATTGTTATTTTATGTGCATGCCTACCATTATATCTGTGAAAATTACCACAAAAATCTTCAAATTTTAACATTTTCACAGAAATTCCATATTATTATCAGAAATGTTGTACAAAAATCTTCAATTTTATCAGAAAATGTCTCCACTTACTTTTCACTGATATTCTAATTGTATTTGTATGCCTTTCATTGTATCTGAGATTTTAACACAAACAATTTTCAATTTTATCAATTTTCCTATGTTATCATACATTTTATGATATGTAAGTTAGATGTAAATCTTCAGAATTAACAGTGTATGTCTCCACTTCCTTTTTCAAGTGTATTCTAAATGTATTTGTATGCCTATCATTATACGCGAGTCTTTTTCCAAATAATTCTTCAATTTTAACTATTATCCTATGAAATCCTCAATTTTATTATATATATATGTCTGATGAAAATCTTCAGTTTTATGAGAAAATGGTGCATCATCCTTTTGCAAATATATTCTAATAGTATTTGTAAGCTTACCATTGTATATGAGTTTTTTTTTAAAAGTCAATTTTATGAATTATCTTAAATTTTCCTCAATTTTATTACACATATGTTAGTGGAAAATCTGCAATTTTATAGGAAAATGTCTCCACTTCCTTTTTCAGTTCCTTTGTAAGTATATTTGTATATATACTATTGTATCTGTGAAAATTACCAAAAAATTTCAATTTTTAAACTTTTCCTAAGAAATTCCATTATTTTATCAGACATATGTGAAACAAAATCTTAAGTTTTATAAGAAAATGTCTCCACTTCATTTTCTTTTATGTGATAATTCTGTTTGTATGCCTATCATTGCATCTGAGTTTTTTTAAAAAAATCAATTTTCTCAGAAATCCTAGGTAATCTTCAATTTTATAATGCATATTTTAGATAAAATATTCAGTTCTATCATAAAATATCCCCACTTCATTTTTCAATTGAATTCTAATTATATTTGTATGGCTATCATTTTATTTGAGTTTTTTTCAAAAATTTTTTCAGTTTTATACATTATCTTCTATTATCCTCAATTTTATCATACATATGTTAGATGAAAATTTTCAGTTCTTTACGAAATATCTAACTTCCTTTTTCAATTACATTCTAATTGCATTTAAATGCCTATCATTATATATGAATTTTTTTAAAAAATATTCAATTTTATAAATTATGTTATGTTGTCCTCATTATTATCATACATGTATTAGATGAAAATCTTCAGTTTTATATGAAAATGTCTCCACGTTTTTTTAATCATATTCTAATTGTATTTTTATGCCTATCATTGCATCTGACTTATGTCCAAATAAAACTTCAATTTTATCAGTTACCCTAGTGATCATTTATTTTATCATACATATGTTAGATACAAACCTTCAGTTTTATCAGAAAAAATTTCCACTTCATTTTTCAGTTTATTCTAATTGGATTTCTATGCCTATAATTGTATCTGAGCTTTTAATCCAAAAAATCTTTAGTTATATAAATTTACTTATGATTTCCTCAATTTATCATATGTATGTTATATACAACCCTTCAGTCTTATATGAAATGTCTCCACTTCCTTCTTCAATTATATTCTAGATGTATTTGTATGCCTAATCATTATACCTGAGTTTTTTTTAAATCTTCAATTTTGTAAATTATGTTAAATTATCCTCAATTTTATCATAGATATGTTAGAGGAAAATCTCCAATTTTAAACAAAAATGTCTACTCTTCATTTTTTGATTACATTCTCATTGTACTTGGATGCCTACCATTGTATTTGTGAAAATAACAACAAAAATTCAATTTTTAAAATTTTTCCTAGGAATTTCCCTTACTTTGTCATAAATATGTTGTATGAAATCTTCAGTTTTGTCAGAAAATATCTCCCCTTTATTTTCAATTATGTGCTATTTCTATGTGTTTGCCTATCATTTTATCTGAGATTTTCCAAAATTATCTTCAATTTTATCAATAATCTTATGTAATCCTCAATTTTATCATACATATGTAAGATGGAAATCTTTAGTTCTTTACATAAATGTCTCCTCTTCCTTTTCCAATAATACTCTATTTGTATTTGTATGACTATCCTTGTATCTGTGTTTTTGTTTTCCAAAATATCTTTAATTTTATAAATTATCTTATGTTATCTTCAATTTTAACAAACATATGTTAGATGAAAATCTTCAGTTTTATCAGAAAATGTCTCTATTTCTTTTTTCAATCACATTCTAATTGTGTTTGTTATTATCATTGTATCTGTGAAAATTACGACAAAATTATTCAAATTTTACACTTTTGCTATGAATTTGCATAATTTTATCAAGTATTCATTATGCAAAATACTTCAGATTTATCATAAAATTTCTCCACTTCCTTTTTAAACTATATTATTATTTAATTGTATGCCTACCATTGTATCTGTGAAAATTTCCACAAAAATTTTCAAATTTTAACATTTTCACATTAATTTTCATAATTGTATGACATGTTATACAAAAATCTTCAGTGTTATCAGAAAATATCTCCACTTTCTTTTTCAGTCATAATCGAATTGTATTTGTATGCCTTTAATTGTATCTGAGATTTTTATTTAAAAAAATCTTCAACTTTTGTCAGGAGCCATAATGGGACAAGCTAATATACTAATATCCTGAAATGCCTTCCTTGGATTATTATATAATCTGCGACAGGTGAGCCACCATTCAGCAAGGCTGTGGTGGACGAATTTCAGGAACGAGTCCTGCTATTTACATGCTTCTCCGGTTATTATTATACATTTATAATAATCAATAAGTAATAGCACATTCCTTTGCAGCAGATCCTTGCAGATCCACAAAGATGTATTGTCTTATGGTGATGTTATGTAGACAAATAGATGACTTAAGTTTTAATGATGATTCTATAAGAATTCCTAAAATTATATCTGTGATTACTAAGCTCTTTTTTAATGGGACTGCTACTAGATCCAGATCCTTTCTATAGTCAAACTGCAAAGAGAACTCTGCCAGTCTCAAGTGTCACAAGTTAATTGCTCATAGATATCAACCAGACCTTCTCCTACTCAGAGCACATTCCAAGAGGTTGTAAAACAATTAACCAAACTTCATAAAAAGGGAACTAGGATTTATTGTAGGTGTTAGGGCAGAAGATAAAATATTGACTGGGTTTATCTATACAAAACTTCACTTATAACTTAGTTATGGTTTTAAACTTTCTATGAGCCTGTAGAGAAGACAAGTGATAGATGTTACTATTTAGATAATTATCCCTAATGGATATGCATGTAAACATTCTCTGTTGTAAACTTCTATTTCAATTTATGATTTGATTTTTGTGTAAGCTTGTGATGAACATAATAACATGTGGTCAAGCATTCAGAAAGATGTGTAATTACTGAAAACAAAAGAGAAAGGGAGATATATTCTGCTACTACTACTTCTGTCTCTGTCTCTGTCTCTCTCTCTCTGTCTCTCTCTCTTCCTTTCTCCAATTAGAACTCTTCCCTTTCCCTGCTTAGGATCTTTCTGCTTTTCTCTCTTAGATAGCATAAATAGGAAACTTTTTACAACTTAGTAATAAACTCATTAACCACTTCCTTAAGTGTCCTATTTTTTGCCCTGCAAAGACTTCTGACTAGCAGGCTAAAAGCCAGAGTCCTGCAGTTTTCTGTGGAGACAGTACAAAGGCAACTTAACTTAATCTCTAGTAGTTTGAGGAAGAGGTGCTAAATGCCAGTAGCTTCAGTTGCTGGCCTTGGAGGATTATAGGAGACAAATCAACTACATTAGCATAGTAATTTAGACTTGATAAGTGAACTTTTTATTATACAACAACCCTAAACTTTCCATCAGAAAAAGACTTAGCCCAGAATTGTAAGACACAGTCTTACCCCTGCCAACACTCCTCCCTGCTCTGCTGCCTCAAGAAGGACCAAGAAGAAACACCACTGCTGGTATTGACTCCAGGCATCTTTACTGGCACCTGAAATGGGACCTCTTGAGGTAAGCCCCAAAAATTCTGTGTGTATTTTGGAAGAGCTAGGATCTCGTCCAAAAGGAGAGGCAAGTCTCAGTGAGACTGCTCCTGCATTCCTGAAGAGCTGTCTGCTAAGCTTAGGAATTAACCCCTGATGAGCCTGTGCCCTTGTGATTTAAAACAGTCATATGTTACATATGTCCTTTCTTTTGGAAAGTTAGCCTTTACTCCTGTACATGTTACACTTAATTCTCATTACTATTTATGCCTTTTCCTAACTTGGGAAAACTTTAAAAAATATGATACAGTGTTTGTTCCATTATTTTATAATTGTGAATATGCCAAGGGCTCAAAATCAGATAATGCCTTTGTTTAAACTTAAAAAGCCTTTTAAAATTGGTGTTTGACTCTTAGTTTCTCATATTCCATTGACATCCCCTATAATTCACATGGACATGCTATTGTAGAATCATCACCAGAAGATATAGGTATCTAAATTACAAAATAAAATCATAATTATTTATCTCCTTATAATACTTTATTTTTTTTTAAAAAGGGAATAAGTCCATTTCTAAATATTTCACGCCTCTACTAAAATAAAGACCTACTAACTAGATAATAAAAAAGACTGGATGTTTTTCCCAGGAGAAGCTCTGTTTATATATTTACAGGTCCTTGTAGATACCAGACCAGCTGATTGTGCCAGGCCTACTCCATGGACAGAGACTTCCACACCTGTCACTTCCTTCAAGCCTACATCAGAGCAATCATCATCTTCAGACTCTCCACTGTGCCAGAGACACCAGCAAAAGAAGACACTGGAGACACAGTTCCTGATTTCATCTAATTGGACTTCTAATTCTATACCCAGGGATACAGGGGATGTAAAATTGTTAAATATAAATCTACTGTGTATCATTTCCTACTAGAATGCTATTTTAACCAATTGTATAACCTCACCATTGTATCACAATTTTTTTTCTCATTGTATGCTAGCTACTTTATGTTTTGTCACCAATTATTTTCTCACAGCCTTGATGTAATGTTTTTGCTTTGTCTGCCTTGACATAGACTGTTTTCTTTCATGACCTAAGAGATTTATTACTGGGCCTAATCTTAGACATTACAACCTTAATTGCTTTCTTAGGGTCAGTTGCAGCTTCTACTGCCTCCCTAGCCAAACAGGTACACACTGATAATCATGCTAATTCCTTTACTAAAAATATTTCTTTAGCACTGATCACTCAGGGTGATATCCTGGGTGATAGAACAGACAGAGACAGTACTCTAGAGGAAGCCATCCTTTACATAGGAACTCAGGTTCAAAATATTAAAACACGTTTGACTACTTCATGTCACGCCAATTTTAAATGGTTTTCTGTAAACCCTCTGCCCTACCGTGGGTCAGAAATGTCCATTTTCTATTGTATTCTAATTGTATTTGTATGCTTATCATTTCATCTGAGATTTTTCAAAGAAATCTTCAATTTTATAAATTATCTTAAGTTATCCTCAATTTTATCATACATAAGTTAGAGGAAAATATTCTCCTCTTTTTCCATTACATTCTGTCTTTGTATGCGTACCATTGTATCTGTAAAAATTAACACAGAAAACTTCAATTTTTCAATATTTCCTCTGAATTTCCCTTATTTTATAAGAAACATACGAAATCTTCAGTTTTATCAGAAAATATCTCCACTTCCTTTTTTAATTATGTGATAATTGTATTTGTAAGCCTATCAGGGTATATGAGATTTTTCAAAGAAAATCTTCAATTTTATCAGTTATCCTATGTAATTCCCAAATTTATCATATATATGTTAGATAAAAATCTTCAGTTCTATCAGAAAATGTGTCCAGTTCCATTTTCAATTATATTCTAATTGTATTTGTATGGCTATAACTGTATATGAATTTTCTTTTCTAAAAAAATCTTCAGTTTTAAAAATTATCTTATGTTATCCTCAATTTTATCATACTTATGTTAGATGAAAATCTTCAGTTTTATACAAAGATGTCTCCACTTCTTTTTAGAATTATATTGTAATTGCATTTGTATGCTTATCATTGCATCTGAGATATTTCTATGAAAACCTTCAATTTTATCAGTTATCCTATGTAATCCTCAATTTAATCATACCTATGTTAGATGAAAATCTGCAGTTCTATCAGAAAATGTCTCCTCTTACTTTTTTACTTGTATTCTAATAGTATTTGTAAGATTACCAATGTATCTGAGGTTTTTTGCAAAAAAAGTCTTCAATTTTATAAACTATCCTAAGTTTTCCTTTATTTTATCACATATATGTTAGAGGAAAATCTTCAGTTTCATAGGTACATGTCCACTCTTCCTTTTTCAA
Organism: Apodemus agrarius; assembly: GCA_964023405.1. Taxonomy (NCBI): domain Eukaryota; kingdom Metazoa; phylum Chordata; class Mammalia; order Rodentia; family Muridae; genus Apodemus; species Apodemus agrarius. The sequence continues at coordinate 16,457,975 of OZ030027.1, forward strand.
TTACCTTCTATTTGTATTTGTATGCATACCATTGTATCTGTGAAAATTACCACAAAAATCTTCAATTTTTTATTTTTTCCTGCAAATTTCCCTTATTTTATCAGAAATATGTGAGACAGAATCTTTAGTCTTATCAGAAAATGTCTCTACTTCCTTTTCAATTATGTGATAATTCCATTTGTATGCCTATCATTCTATCTGATCTTTTTTCAAAAAAAATCTTCAAAAATCTTTGATTTTTAACTTTTTCCTACGAAGTTCCCTTAATTTATCAGAAATATGTTAAATGAAATATTCAGGTTTATCAGAAAATATCTCCTCTTCCTTTTTCAATTATGTCATAAATGTATTTCTATGCCTATCCTTGTGTCTGGGAATTTTCCAAGAAAATCTTCAATTTTATCAGTTATCCTATGTAAACCTCATTTTTATCATACGTATGTTTAGATGAAAATATTCAGTTCTATCAGAAAATGTGTCCAGTACCTTTTTCATTTGTATTCTAATTGTATTTGTATGCCTATCATTTTATCTGAGTTTTCTTTTTCAAAAAAAGCTTCAGTTTTAAAAATTATCTTATGTGAAACTCAATTTTATCACAAAAGTTAGATGAAAATCTTGTTTTATACAAAAATGTTCCACATCCATTTTCAATTATATTCTAATTGTATTTGTATACCTATCCTTGTATCTGAGATTTTTCTAAGAAAATCTTCAATTTTATCAGTTATCATAAGTAATCCTCAATTTTATCATACATATGTTAGATGAAAATCTTCAGTTTTATCAGAAAATATCTTGTTTTCCTTTTTCAGTTGTATTCTAATCGTATTTCTATGCTTATTGTATCTGTGTGTTTTTGCAAAAAAAATCAATTTTATAAATTATCCTAAGTTTCCCTCAATTTCATGAATCATATGTTAGAGGAATATCTTCAGTTTTATAGGAAAATGGCTCCACTTCCCTTTTCAATTACATTGTATTTGTATGCATACCATTGTATCTGTGAAAATTACTACAAAAATCTTTAATTTTTAACTTTTTCCTAAGAATTTCCCTTACTTTTTCAGAAATATATTATACAAAAACATTAGTTATATCAGAAAATGTCTCCTCTTCCTTTTCAATTATGTGATAATTTTATTTGTATGCCTACCATATATCTGAGATTTTTTCCAAAAAAACCTTCTATTTTATCAGATATCCTATGTAATCCTTAATTTTATCATGCATATTTTAGATGAAAATCTTCAGTTCTATCATAAAATGTTTCCACTTCCTTTTTCAACTGAATTCTAATTATATTTGTATGGCTATCATTGTATTTGAGGTTTTTTCCAAGAAAATCTTCAATATTATCTGTTATTCAATGTAATCCTCAATTTTATCAGACATATGTTAGCTGAAAATCTTCAGCTCTTTACGAAAATATCTCCAATCCTTTTGCAATTATATTCTGTGTTTATATGCCTATAATTGTATCTGAGTTTTTTTAAATATTTAATTTTATAAATTATGTTGTTATAGTCATTTGTATCATATATATATATATATATATATATATATATATATATATAGAAAATCTTCAGTTTTATAGGAAAATGTCTCCACATCTGTTTTAGTTATATTCTTATTTTATTTTTGTGCCTATCATTATATCTGAGTTTTGTCCAAATAAATCTTCAATTATATCAATTATCCTAGTGATCCTCTATTTTAACATACATATGTTAGGTGAAAATCTTCAGTTTTATCAGAAATTGCTTTCACTTCATTTTTCAATTGTATTTCTATACCTATCATTATATCTGAGTATTTTTCCAAAAAAATCTTTGAATTTATAAATTACCTTATGATATCCTCAATTTACCATACGTATGTTATATGAAAATCTTCAGTTGTATTCTTTCCTCCTATCTTCCTCCTTCAATTATATTCTAAATATATTTGTATGCCTATCATTGTATTCACGTTTTTTCTTAAAATCTTCAATTTTATAAATTATCTTAACTTATCCTCAATTTTATAATACATATCTTAGAGAAAAATCTTCAATTTTAAAGGAAAATATCTCCACATCATTTTTCAATTACATTCTAAATGTATTTCTATGTCTACCATTGTATGTGTGAAAACTACCACAATAATTGTCAATTTTTACATTTTTCCTATGAACTTCCCTTACTTCATCAGTAATATGTTATACAAAATCTTCAGTTTAGTCAGAAAATGTCTCCACTTCATTTTCAATTATGTGATAATTCTATTCTTATGCCTATCATTTTATCTGAGTTTTTTTCCAAAAAAACTTCAATTTTATCAGTTACCATATGTAGTCCTCAATTTTATCACACATATGTTAGATGAAAATCTTCAGTTCTTCCAGAAAATATCTCCACTTCCTTTTTCAATTATATTCTAATTATATTTGGATGACTATCATTGTATCTGAGATTTTTAAAAAAAATCTTCAATTTTATCAGTTATCCTATATAATCAACAATTTTATCATGCATATTTTAGATGAAAATCTTTAGTTCTATCACAATATATCTCAACTTCTCGTTTTAATTATATTCTAAATGTATTTGTATGCCGATCATTGTATATGAATTTTTTCCAAATAAATCTTTAATTTTATCAATTTTCTTATGTAATCCTCCATTTTATCATACATAACTTAGATTAAAATCTTCAGTTCTTTTAGAAAATGTCTCCTCTGCCTTCTTGAATAATACTCTAGTGGTATTTGTCTGCCTATCCTTGTATCTGAGTTTTTGTTTTCCAAAATATCTTCAATTTTATAAATTATCTTATGTCATCCTCAATTTTAACATACATATGTGAGATGACAACCTTCAGTTTTATCAGAAAATTTCTCTATTCCTATTTTCAATTACATTCTAATTGTGTTTGTAAGCCTATCATTGTATCTATGAAATTTACTACAAAATTCTTCAAATTTTAGTTTTCCTATGAATTTCCATTATTTTATCAGATATTTGTTGTGCAAATTTCTTCAGATTTATCAGAAAATATCTCCACTTTCTTTTTCAAATATATTATTTATTTGTATGCATACCACTGTATCTGTGAAAATTACCACAAATTCTTCAAATTTAACATTTCCAAATGAATTTCCATAATTTTATCAGAAATGTTATGCAAAAATCTTCAGTTTTATCAGAAAACACCTCCACTTTTTTCACTTATATTCTAATTGTATTTGTATGTCTTTCATTGTATCTGAGTTTTGATATGTTTGATGAAAATCTTCAGTTTTATACAAAAATGTCTCTACCTCCTTTTACGATTCTAATCTATTTGTATATGTATCAGTGTTTCTGAGATTTTTCTAAGAAAATCTTCAATTTTAACAGTTATCCCATGTAATCCTCAATTTTATCATGCATATGTTATATAAAAATCTTCAGTTTTATCAGAAAATGTCTCCTCTTCCATTTAAAATTCTATTCTAATAGTATTTTTAAGCTCATAGATGTTTGAGTTTTTTTGCTAAAAATCTTAAAAAAAACTTCCATTTCCTTTTTAATTAAAATTCTAATAGTTTTCTCATATGTACTCATATGTACCAATAGATCTGATGAATTTCCCAAATTATCTTTAATTTCAATATTTTCCTGTCTTTCCTCAATTTTATCCAAAATATGTTATACAAATATCATCAGTTCTATGAGAAAATGTCTCCCTTTTATTTTTCAGTAAAATTCTATTTTATGGTGTGAATACATATTATATCTCTGAAAATTTCCATGAAAATAATTTATGTCTTTCCTTCTAATTGCTCAATTTCTCATCAATATTCAAAAACCTCCAGTTCTGTTAGAAAATTCCTCCACTTCTTTTCTCAATTAAAATTCTAATAGCTTTCATATGCCCACTATTGTATCTGAAAAATTTTCTAAAAAAATCCTTACTTTCAACATTTTACCTGTCTTTCTTCAATTTTAACCAAAATATGTTATATGAAAATCTTCATTTCTATCAGAAAATGTCTGCCTTTACTTTGTCAGTAAAATTCTAATTTTTTGGTGTGCCTATTATTATATCTCTGAAATTTTAAAGAAAATCTTCCTATTTTACATTTTCCTCTCTTATTGCTCAATTTATCATAAATATTTAAAAACCTGCAGTTTTATTAGATAATGGCTCCACTTCCTTTCTCTATTAAATTCTAAGTTTTCATACTTCCACAATTGTATCTAATTTTCCCAAAAAATGTTAGTTTCAATATTATACCCATCTTTCTTCAATTTTAAACAAAATATGTTATACGAAAATCATCATTCTATCAGAAAATGTCTGCATTTCAATTTTCAATTAAATTCTTATTTTTTGCAATGCCTACTATTATTTCTCTGAGATTTTCCTAGAAATTCTTCAGATTTTACATTTTTCCTATCTGATTGCTCAATTTATCAGAAACATAACAAAAATATGTTAGATGAAAATCTTCAGTTTTATCAGAAAATGTCTCTACTTCATTTTTCAATTTTATTCTAATTATATTTTTATGCCTATCTTTGTAACTGAGTTTATTGCAAACAATATTTAATTTTAAATTACCTCATGATATCCTCAATTTATCATACATATGTTATATAAAAATCTTCAGTTTTAAATGAAAATGTTTCTACTTTCTCCTTCAGTTATATTCTAAATGTATTTGTATGCCAATCATTGATTTGAGCTTATTTTTTCAAAAAAGTCTTCAATTTTATAATTTCTCTTAAGTTATCCTCAATTTTATCATACACATGTTAGAGGAAAACCTTCAAATTTAAATGAAAATGTCTCCACCTCATTTTTCGATTACATTCTAATTTTATTTTTATGCCTACAATTGTAGCTGCGAAAATTACCAAAAAATTTTAATTTTTAAAATTTTCCTATGAATTTTCCTTACTTTATCAGTACTTTGTTATATGAAATCATCATTTTTGTCAGAAAATGACTCCACTTCAATTTCAATTATGTGATAATTGTATTTGTATGCCTATCATAATATTGGAGTTTTTTCCCCAAAAAATCTTTAATTTTATCAGTTATCCTATGTAATCCTCAATTTTATCATGTATATTTTAGATGAAAATCTTCAGTTTATCAGAAAATATATCTACTTCCCTTTTCACTTGATCTTAGCCAACAGGCCGAGAAGTGAACTCTACTTCCCTTTTCAAATATATTTTGATTGTATTTGTATGCCGATCATTGTATCTGAGATTTTCCAAATAAATCTTCAATTTTATCTATTATCTTATGTAATCCTCAATTTTGTCATATATATGTTAGATGAAAATCTTCAGTTTTTTTTATGAAATTGTCTCCCCTTCCTTTTTTGATAATACTCTAGTTGTATTTGTATGCCTATCCTTGTATCTAACTTTTTGTTTTCCAAAATATCTTCAATTTTATAAATTATCTTATGTTATCCTCAATTTTAACATACATATGTTAGATGAAAATCTTCTGTTTTATCATAAATCATCTCTATTACTTTATTCTACTCCATTCTAATTGTGTTTGTAACCCTATCATTGTATCTATGAAAATTACCACAAAAATCTTCAATTTTACAGTTTCCTATGAATTTCCATAATTTTATCAGATATATGTTGTGCAAAATTCTTCACATTGATCAAAAAATAACTCCACTTCCTTTTTCAACTACATTATTATTTTACTTGTATGCCTACCATTGTATCTGTGAAAATTACCATAAAAATCTTCAAATATTAACATTTTTACATGAATTTCCATAATTTTATAAGAAATGTTATAGAAAAAATTCAGCTTTATCAGAAAATGTCTCCACTTTCTTTTTCACTTGCATTCTCATTTTATTTCTATGCCTTTCATTGTATCTGAGATTTTCATCAAGAAAATCTTCAGTTTTTTCAATATTCCTATGTTATCTATTTTATCATAAATACATTAGATATAAATCTTTAGAATTATTAGGACATGTCTCCACTTCCATTTCAATTGTATTCTAATTGTATTTGTATGCCTATTATTGTGTCTGAGCCTTTTTCTGAATAAAACTTCAATTTTATAAATTATCCTAAGTAATCTTCAATTTTTTAATACATAAGTTAGATGAAAATCTTCAGATTTATCTGAAAATGTCTCCTTTTCATTTTTCAATTGTATTCTAATTGTATTTGTATGCTTATCATTGCATCTGAGATTTTTTTCAAAAAAAATCTTCTATTTTATAAATTCTTTTAAGTTGTCCTCAATTTTAACATACATATGTTAGAGGAAAATCTTCAGTTTTATAAGAAAATGTCTCCACTTCTTTTTAAAATTACATTATAATTATTTTTGTATGCATACCATTGTATTTACAAAAATACCACAAAAATCTTTAATTTTTAAAGTTTTTCTATGATTTTCCTTATTATATGTAATAAGTTATACAAAATCTTCAAATTTATCAGAAAATATCTCCACTTCCTTTTTCATAAAAGAAAATTTACTAAAGCTCGCAGCACATATTGCACCTAACACAATCATTGTAGGTGACTTCAACACTCCACTCTCCTCAATGGACTGATTAGGAAAACAGACAGTAAACAGGGACACAGAAAAACTTTGGAGCAATTGGATTTAAATATATATACATATATATTTAAATATTTTATATTAAAAATATTTATATATTTTATCCTAAATCAAAGAATATACTTTTTTCTCAGCACCTCATGGTACCTTCTCCAAAATAGACCATAAATTGGTCACAAGACAGGCCTCAAAAAATATAAGAAAATAAAACTAATCCCATGCCTCCTATCAGATCACCATGGAATAAGGGTATTCTTCAATAACAACAAAAACAGAAAATACATATACATATGGAGACTGAACAATATTCTCCTCAATCATACCTATATCTAGGAAGAAATAAAGAAAGAAATCAAAGATTTTTTAGAATTTAATGAAAATGAAGGCACAACATACCCAAATTTATGGGACACAATGAAAGCAGTGCTAAGATGGAAAACTCAGCCCTTAGTGCCTCCAAAAGAAACAGAAGAGAGCATATACTAGCAACTTAACTACACACCTGAAAACTCTGGAACAAAAAGAAGTTATTTCACCTAGTAGGAGTAGAAGACAGGAAATCATCAAACTAAATCAAAATGAAACAAAGAGAACCATAAAAAGAATCAACCAAACCAGGAGCTGGTTCTTTAGGAAAATCAATAAGATAGATAAACCCTTAGATTTACCACAGAGACACAGAGACAGTATACAAATTAACAAGATTAGAAATGAAAAGGAGATATAACAACAGAAACTGAAGAAATTAAAAAAAAGATCATCAGATCATACTACAAAATTCTATACTCAACAAAACAGGAGAATCTGGAGGAAATGGACAATTTCCTAGACAGATACCAAATACCAAAGTTAAATAAGGATCAAACAGATAATCTAAACAGTCCCATAACCCCAAAAGAAATAGTAGGGGTCATAGAAATTCTTTCAACAAAAAAAGCACAGGACCAGATGGTTTTAGTGCAGAATTCTATCACACCTTCAGAGAAGACTTAATACCAACACTCTTCAAACTATTCCACAAAATAGAAACAGAAGGAACAGTACCCAACTCATTCTATGAAGCCACAATTACCCTGATACCAAAACCACACAAAGATCCAACTAAGAAAGAGAGCTTCAGACCAATTTCCCTTATGAACATTGATGCAAAAATACTCAATAAAATTCTTGCCAACCAAATCCAAGAACACATCAAAATGATCATTCACCATGATCAAGTTTTCTTCATCTTAGGGATGCAGGGATGGACCTATATGTGGAACTCCTTCATCGTAATCCACTACATAAACAAATTCGATGAAAAAATCACGTGGTCATCTCATTGGATGCTGAAAAAGCTTTTGACAAAATTCAGAATCCTTTCATGGTAAAAGTCTTGGAAAGAACAGGAATTCAAGGCCTATAACTAAACATAGTAAAAGCAATTTACAGCAAACCAGTAGCCAACATCAAAGTAAACAGAGAAACTTGAAGCAATCCCACTAAAATCAGGGACTAGACAAGGCTACCACTCTCACCATATCTTTTCAATACAGTACTTGAGGTACTAGCTAGAGGAATTAAAAAAACATAAGGAAGACAAAGAGATACAAATTAGAATGGAAGAAGTCAAACTATCACTATTCACAGATGATATGATCGTATGCTTAAGTGACCCAAAAAACTCCACAAGAGAACTCCTGCAGATAATAAACAACTTCAGCAAAGTGGCTGTTTATAAAATCAACTCAAGCAAATCAGTACCCTTCCTATATTGAAAGGATAAGCAGGCCGAGAAAGAAGTTAGGGAAATTGCACCCTTCACAATAGCCACAAACAATATAAAGTATCTTGGTGTGACTTTAACCAAACAAGTGAACGATTTATATGACAAAAACTTCAGGTCTCTGAAGAAGGAAATTGAAGAAGACCTCAGAAAGTGAAAATCTTCCAGGCTCATGGGTTGGCAGGATTAACATATTTAAAATGGCCATCTTGCCAAAAGCAATATAGAGATTCAATGCAATCCACAACAAATCCAAAATTAGTTCTACATAGAGTTAGAAAGATAAATTCTAAATTCATCTGGAATAACAAAAAACACAGGATAGCTAAAACTATCATCAACAGTAAAAGAACTTCTGGGGGGATCAGTATCCTGGACCTCAAGCAATAAGACAGAGCAATAGTGTTAAAAACTGCATGGTATTGGTACAGTGACAGGGAGGTGGATCAATGGAATAGGATTGAAGACCCAGAATTGAACCCACACATCTATGGCCAATTGATCTTCAACAAAGGAGCTGAAAACATCCAGTGGAATAAAGATAGCTTTGTCAACAAATGGTGCTGGCTCAACTGGAGGTCAACATGCAGAAGAATGAGAATTGTTTCACTCTTATCTCCTTGTACTAAGCTCAACTCCAAGTGGATTAAAGACTTCCACATAAAGCAGACACACTGAAACTAATAGAAAAGAAAATGGGGAAGACCCTTGAGGACATTGGCTCAGGGGAAAAGTTCATAAACAGAACACCAATAGCTTATGCTCTAAGATCAAGAATAGACAAATGGGACCTAATAAAATTACAAAGTTTCTGTAAGGCAAAAGACACTGTCAAAAGGACAAATCAGCAACCAACAAATTGATAAAAGATCTTCACCAACCCTACATCAGGCAGAAGGCTAATATCCAATGTATACAAAGAACTCAAGAAGTTACACCATAGAAAACCAAATAACCTTATCAAAAAATGGGGTATAGAGCTAAACAAAGACTTTTCACCTGAAGAAATTCGGGTGGCTGAGAAACACCTTAAAAAATGTTCAACATCATTAGTCATTAGAGAAATGCAATTCAAAACAACCCTGAGATTTCACCTCACAACAGTCAGAATGGCTAAAACCAGGAAACACCAGGTGTTGGTGAGGATGTTGAGAAAGAGGAACACTCCTCCACTACTGCTGGGATTGCAAGCTGGTACAACCTATCTGGTAATCTGTCTGGCAGTTCCCCAGCCAGAAGCTGAAAAGAACCCAGATGTCCCTCAGTGGAGGAATGGATACAAATAAATGTGGTATATATACACAATGGAGTATTATTCAGCCATTAGAAACAATGAATTCATGAAGTTCTTAGAGAAATGGATGGAGCTGGAAAACATCATACTAAGTTAGGTAACCAATCTCAAAAGAATACCCATGGTATGCACTCACTGATAAGTGGATCTTAGCCTAGTATCTTGGAACACCAAAGACACAATCTACATACAAAATGATGTCCAACAAGAAGGAAGGAGTGGACCCTGGTGCTGTAAAAGCTCAAAGGATCAGTGTAGGGGAATACCAGAAGAGAGAAGTGGGAAGGGATGGATAAGGGAACTGGGGGAGGGAAAAGGGCATTTGGGACCTTTGGGGGGGGTAGTCAACCAAGAAAAGGGAAATGAAATGTAAATATAGAAATTATCTAATAAATTTTTTTTAAAAAAAGCAAAAAAGGAAAAGAAAAGGGAAGAGGACACATTTTTGTAGAGAACTGAAGATTTTCAAATAATATGTATGATGAAATTGAGGATTACATTAGATAATAGATAAAATTGAAGATTTATTTGGAATAATACTCAGATATAATGATCTGCATTCAAATACACTTAGAATATAATTGAAAAGGGAAGTGGAGGTATTTTCTGATAGAACTGAAGATGTTCATCTACAATATGCATGATAAAATTGAGGATTACATAGGATAACAGACAAAATTTTAGATTGATTTGAAAAAAACTCAGATACAATGATGGGCATCCAAATATAATTAGAATATAATTGAAAAAGGAAGTGGAGATATTTTCTGGTAACTGAAGATTTGAATCTAACATATGTATCATAAAATTGAGGATTGCATATGATAACTGATAAAATTAAAGATTTTTTTGGAAAAAAACTCAGATACAATTATAGGCATACAAATAGAAATATCACATAATAGAAAAGGAATGGAGACATTTTCTGATAAAAGTAAATATTTCATATAACACATTTCTGAAAAAGTAAGGGAAATTCCTAGGGAAAATTTAAAAATTAAATATTTTTGTAGTTATTTTCACAGATATAGTGGTATGCATACAAATACCATTCAATGTAATTGAAAAAGGAAGTGGAATTCCTATAGAACTGAAATTTTTCTTCTAACATGTATTATAAAATTGAGGAAAACTTAGGATAATTTATAAAATTGAATATTGTTTTGCAAGAAATCTCAGATACAGTCATAAGCTTACAAATAATATTAGAATACAATTGAAAAATAAAGACAAGACATTTTCTCATAAAACTGAAGATTTTCATCTAACATATGTAGGATAAAATTGAGGATTACATAGGATAACCGATTAAATTGAATATTTTCTTACAAAAATCTCAGATACAATGATAGACATACAAACAAAATTAGAATACATTTGATAAAGGAACTGGACACACTTTCTGATAGAACTAAAGATTTTCATCTAACATGTATGATAAAATTGAGGATTACATAGGATAACTGATAAAATTGAAGATTTTCTTTGAAAAATCTCATATACAAAGAAAGGCATGCAAAAACAATTATCAAATAACTGAAAAAGGAAGTAAAGACATTTTCTTATAAAACTGTAGATGTCATATAATATATTTCATATAAAGTAAGGAAATTCATAGAAAAATTAAAAATGAATATTTCTGTGGTAATTTTCACATACAATGCTATGCATACAAATACAATTAGAATGCAATTGCAAAAAGAAGTGGAGACATTTTCCTATAAAACTGAAGATTTTCCTCTAACATATATATGATAAAATTGAGGATAACTTAAAGTAATTTTTGAAATTGAAGATTTTTTGAAAAAAAAACTCAGTTGTAATCAAAAGCATACAAATACAATTAGAATGCAATTGAAAAAGGATGAAGAGACTTATTCTGATAAAACTGAAGATTATACAAAACCTACAGTATGTCAAAACATGTCTCCACTTCATTTTCAATTATGTGATAATTCTATTTGTATGCCTGTCATTGTATGAGTTTTTTCCAAAAAAATCTTCAATTTTATCAGTTATCCTATGTAATCCTTAATTTTATCATACATATGTTAGATTAAAATCTTCACTTCTGATCTGTACGCGGACCCACTTGGATACCAACTCACTCGGTGTTCTGTGCTGGGCTTAGAGGGGAGGCTGCCATCTTGCATCGGGGCACCACAGACAGCTAACCAGCATAGCTCCATGGACTGACAGAGCCACAATCTAGGCTCCAGCAGTACAGCCAGGAAAGCTCTGGTCTTGCAGGGAATCCTGCGGTTAGACAAAGCCCCGAGAAATGACATAGGATAACTGATGAAATTGAAGATATATTTAGAAAAATCTCAAATTCAATGATAGGCATAAAAACACAATTAGAATGCAATAGAAAAGGGATGTGGAGATATATCCTTTTAATTCCGAAATTTTACATCTAATTATCTATGATAAAATGGATGATAACATAGGAAAATTGATAAAATTGAAGATTATTTCCATAAAATCTCAGATACAATGAAAGGCATACAAATACAATTAGAGTATCAGTGAAAAATGAAGTGGAGATATTTTCTGATAAAAGTGAAGATTTTTGTATAACATTTCTGATAATATTATGGAAATTCATGTGAGAATTTTTAATTTGAAGATTTTTGTGGTAATTTTCACAGATACAAGGATAGCCATACAAATACTACTAGATAATTATTGAGAAAGGAAGAGGAGATATTTTCATAAAGAACTGAAGATTTTCATCTAACATATATATGATAACCTTGAGGATTACATAAGATAATTGATAAAATTGAAGATTTATTTAGAAAAAATATCAGATACAATGATTGGCACACAAATACCATTAGAATATAATTGAAAAGGTAAGTGGAGATATTTTCTGATAGAACTGAAGATTTTTATCTAATACAAGCATGATAAAATTGAAGATTACATAGGATAAGTGATAAAATTGAGATTTTGTTTGAAAATTTTCAGAAAAATAATAGGCATACAAATAAAGTTATCACATAATTGAAAATAAAATGGAGACATTTTCTGATAAAACTGAAGATTCTGTATAACATATTTCATAAAAATAAGGAAATTCATAGAAAAATTTAAAAATTGAAGATTTTTGTGGCAATATTCACAGATACAATGGTGCTCATACAAATACAATTAAAATGTTATTGAAAAAAGAAGTGGATACAACCCTTAGATTCCACCTCACGACAGTCAGAATGGCTAAGATTAAAAACTCAAGAGACAACAAGTGCTGGTGAGGATGTGGAGAAAGAGGTACACTCCTCCACTGTTGGTGGGATTGCAAAATGGTAAAACCGCTCTGGAAATCAGTTTGGCAGTTCCTCAGAAAATTGGGCATGTCACTTCCAGAGGACCCTGGCATACCACTCCTGGCCATATACCCAGAGGATTCCCCTGCATACAATAAAAACACATGCTTCACTATGTTTATAGCAGCCTTGTTTATAATAGCCAGAAATTGAAAGGAGCCCAAATATCCCTCAAAGGAGGAATGGATACAGAAAATGTGGTATATTTATACAATGGAATACTACTCAGCAATTAAAATTAATGAATTCATGCAATTTCTAGGTAAATGGTTAGACCTGGAAAATATCATCCTGAGTGAGTTAACCCAATCACAAAAGAATACACATGAAATGCAATCACTGAAAAGTGGATATTAATGAGCCCAGAAGCCCTAAATACTCAAGGCACAATTAGCAAGTCAAATGATTCCCAAGAAGAAGAAGGAAGGAGAGGACCCTGGGCCTGTAAAGATTGGATCCAGTTTTGTAGAGAAACAGTGGGGGGAGGGGGAATGATTGGGGAATAGTTGGGGGGAGAGGAATTATGGGACGTATGGTGGGGGGGGAACTGGGAAAGGGGAAAGCCTTTGGAATGTAAATATAGAATATAGAAAATAAAAATTAAAAAAATAAAAAAGCAAATAAAGACAAAAATATATTGCAAAAAAAAACAAAACTACAACAACAACAAAAAAAAAACCCAGAAGAATTTCCTCTAACACATGTAAGATAAAATTGAGAATAACATAGGTTAATTGAAAAAAATGAAGACTTATTCAGAAAAAAAAACTCGGATACAATGATAGGCATACAAATACAATTAAAATACATTTAAAAACAGGAAGAGGAGACATATTCTGTTAATTCTGAAGATTTACATCTAACTTAAGTGTGATAAAATGGATGAAACTATAGGAAAATTGATAAAATTGAAGTTGTTTTATTTGATAAAATCTCAAATACAATTAAAGGCATACAAATACAAATAGCATATCAGTGAAAAATAAAGTGGAGATATTTTCTGATAAAACTGAAGATTTTCGTATGATACTTTTGATTAAATTATGGAAATTCATGTGAAATGTTAAAATATGAAGATTTTTTGGTAACTTTCACAGACAAAATGGTAGGCATACAAATAAATAATAATATACTTGAAAAAGGAGGTGGAGATATTTTATGATAAATATGAGGAATTTTGCATAACATATCTGATAAAATAATGGAAATTCATAGAGAACTGTAAAATTTGAAGATTTTTGTGGTAATTTTAACAGATACAATGATAGGCTTACAAACACAATTAGAATGTAATTGAAAAAAAGGAATAGAGACATTTACTGATAAAACTGAAGATTTTCATCTAATATATGTAAGTTAAAATTGAGGATAACATAAGATAATTTATAAAATAGAAGATAATTTGGAAAACAAAAACTTACATACAAGGATAGGCATAAAATACCACTAGGGTATTATTGAAAAAGGAAGAGGACCCATTTTTGTAAAGAACTAAATTTTTCATCTAACATGTATGATAAAAATGAGGATTACACAAGATAATTGATAAAATTGAAGTTTTATATAGACAAAACACAGATAAAATAATAGGCATAAAAATACAATTAGAATATAACTAAAACAGACATGGAGACATTTTCATATAAAAGTGAAGAATTTCATCTAATATATGTATGATAAAAATGAGGATAACAACATAATTTTAAAAATTGAATGTTTTTTTAAAAACCTCAGATACATTGATAGGCATATACATACAATTAGAATGTAATTGAAAAAGGAAATGGAAACATTTTTATAAAGTAATGAAGATTTTCATCTAACATATGTATGATAAAATTGCGGATAACATAAGATAATAGATAAATTTATATTTTTTTGGAAAAAACTCAGATAGAATGATCTTCATACAAATACAATTAGAATATACCTGAAAAGGGAAGATGAGACATTTTCTGATAAAACTGAAGATTTTCACCCAACATATGTATGATAAAATTGAGGATTACATAAGGTAATTGATAAAATTGAAGGTTTATTTGGAAAAATCTCAGATAGATTGATCGGCATACAAATACAATTAGAATATAATTGAAAAGGCAAGTGGAGATATTTTCTGATAGAACTGAAGATTTTCATCTAAAATATGCATCATAAAATTTAGGTTACATGTGTTAACTGATAAATTGAAGATTTTTTTTGAAAACATCTCAGAAGCAATGATAGGTATACAAATAGAATTACCACATAATTTAAAATGAAGTGTAGACATTTTCTGACAAAACTGAAGATTTTGTATAACCTATTACTAAAATTAAATAAAGGAAATGAATAAATAAATAAATAAATAAATAAATAAATAAAGTAAGGGAAATTCATAGGAAAAATTTATAAACTGGAGATTTCTGCAGTAATTTTCACAAATACAATGGTAGGCATACCAATACAAGTATATAATGTAATCCTAAAATGAAGTGGAGTCATAATCATTTAAAATTGAAGACTTTCCTCTAACTTATGTATTATAAAATTGAGAATATCTTCAAATAATTTATAAAATTGAAGATTTTTTGAAAAAAAAACTAAGATGCAAATATAGGCATACAAATATATTTAGAATATAATTGAAAGAAGAAGTAGAGGCATTTGATGATTTTCTTATAACCTCCATATGTTAAATTGAGGATATCAAAGATAATTTATAAAATTGAATATTTTTTTAAAAAATGTATCAGAAAAAGTGATAGGAATACAAATACAATTAGAATACAATTGAAACATGAAGTAGAGACATTTTATGATAAAAATGTAGATTTTCATCTAACATATGTATGATAAAATAAAGGGTAACTGATAAAATTGAAGTTTTATATGTACAAAACAGAGATACAATGATAGGCATAAAAATACAATTAGAATGTAACTAAAACAGACATGGGGACATTTTCATATAAAACTGAAGAATTCATCTAATATATGTATGATAAAAATGAGGATAATTTATAAAATTGAAGATTTTTTTAAAAAACTCACATACATTGATAGGCAATTAGAATGTAATTAAAAAAGGAAATGGAGACATTTTCATAAATTAATGAAGATTTTCATCTAACAGATGTATGATAAAATTGAAGATAACATAAGACAAAGTATAAAACTGAATAAATTTTGAAAATAACTCAAAAACAATGATAGCCATACAAATAGAATTCAATTGAAAAAGGATATGTGGACATTTTATGATAGAACTGAAGATTTTTATCTAAAATATGCATGATAAAATTGAGGATTACATAGAATATCTGATAAAATTGAAGATTGTTTTGGAAAAAATCTCAGATACAATGATAGGCATACAAATAGAATTATCAAATAAATGAAAATGAAGTGGAGATATTTTCTTATAAAACCAAAGATTTTGTTTCACATATTTCTGATAAAACAAGGTAAATTAGTATGAAAGGTTTAAAAATTGAAGATTTTTGTGGTAATTTTCACGGATACAATGGCATGCATACAAATACAATTACAATATAATTGAAAAAGGAAGTGGAGATATTTACCTATAAAACTGAAGATTTTCCTCTAACATATGTGTGATAAAATTGAGGAAAACAGTTAATTCTTAAGAATTACATCTAACTTATGTATAATAAAATGTATGATAACATAGGAAAATTGATGAAATTGAAGATTTTTGTGATAAAATGTAGCTGCCAGCAGCTACTCTGAACTGGGTCCTGGAAGGGAAGCAGAGGGATGGATGGGGAGGCGGCCAGAAGGAATGAAGGCAAGGACGAAGTTTCAGATTGAGGCCCCAAATTTAATGGAGGTCACACAATATAACAGCTTGGGTGAACCCCACCCCCGCAGGCTCCAGGCTGGGTTTCAGGAACTGGTACCGCTTTTCACTGGGCATTGACTCAACTGCTCAGGCGGCTGGGTGGGCCACCTGCTTAATTCAGGAATTTGCAGGCCAGGTGGAACTTCACATTCACTCTGAGCACTCCACCCTGGATGGAGTCAGATTATGAATAGCAGAGGAATCCTCGCTCAACAAAAGCTGAAGGAAGATCCCCTTGACCAATGTCAAGTTTCTACCACATGGCAAGACACCCCAATATGGCTCTGTACAATAAAATCTCAGATAAGATGAAAGGAATA
Source organism: Apodemus agrarius (assembly GCA_964023405.1). NCBI lineage: Eukaryota > Metazoa > Chordata > Mammalia > Rodentia > Muridae > Apodemus > Apodemus agrarius. The sequence continues at coordinate 16,475,118 of OZ030027.1, forward strand.
CAAATACAATTAGAATATCAGTGAATAGGAAAGTGCAGACAATTTCTGAGAAAACTGAAGATTTTGTATAACATTTCTGATAGTATTAAGGAAATTCATGTGAAAATGTTAAAATTTGAAGATTTTTATGGTAACTTTCACAGATCCTATGGTAGGCATACACATAAAATAATAATATAGTTGAAAAGGTAAGTAGAGATATTTTTGTTAAATCTGAAGAATTTTGCATAACATATCATAAAATTATGGAAATATATAGGAAAAGTGAAAAATTTGAAGATTCTTGTGGTAATTTTCACAAATACAATGATAGGCTTACAATCTCAATTAGAATGTAATTGAAAAAGAAAGATATTTTCTGATAAAACTGAAGATTTTCATCTGACATATGTATGTTAATAGGATAACATAAGATAATTTATAAAATTAAAGATATTTTGGAAAAAAACTCAGATACAAGGATTGGCATACAAATAAAAATAGAGTATTATTGAAAAAGGAAGAGGAGACATTTACGTAAAGAACTAAAGATTTTCATCTTACATTTATATGATAAAATTGAGGAAAACAATTTATAAAATTGAAGATTTTTTCAAAAGAAATTGAGATACAAGGATCGCCATACTAATACATCTAGAATAAAATTGAAGGTGAAAATGGAGACATTTTCATATAAAACTGAAGATTTTCATATAATATACATATGATAAATTGAGATAACATACGATAATGTATAAAATTGAATATTTTTTTGAAAAAAAACTCAAATAAAACGATAGCCATTCAAATATAATTAGAATTCAATTGAAAAAGGAAATGGAGACATTTTATGAGAGAACTGAAGAATTTCATGTAAATTATGCTTGATAAAAATTGAGGATTGCATAGGATATATGATAAAATTGAAGAATTTTGGAAAATAGCTCAGATAAAATGATAAGCACACAAATAGAATTATCACATAAATGAAAGGAAGTGGAGACATTTTCACATAAAACTAAAGATTTCCTATAACATATTTCTGATAAAGTAAGAGAAATTCATAGGAAAAATTAAAAAATTGAAGATTTCTGTTGTAATTTGGTATGCATGCAAATACGACTAGAATGTAATTGAAAAAGGAAGTGGAGCCATTTTCCTATAAATTTGAATATTTTCTTCTAACATATATGTGATAAAATTAAGGAAAACATAGGATAATCTATGAAATTGAAGATGTTTTTGGAAAAAAACTCAGATACAATTAGAGGCATACAAATATAATTATCACATGATTGAAAAGGAAGTGGAAACATTTTCTGGTACAACTGAAGATTTTCACCTAACATGTATGACGAAATTGTGGATTATATAAGATAACTGATAAAATTGAAGATTTTCTTAGAAAAATATCATATACAATGCTAGGCACAAAAATACAATTAGAATACAATTGAAAAAAGAAGTGGAGACATTCTGTTAATTCTGAAGATTTGTTTCTGACTTATGTATGATAAAATAGATGATAAAATTGGAAAATTGATAAAAATGAACATTTTTTGATGAAATCTCAGATACAATGAAAGGAATACAAATACAATCAAAATACAAGTAAAAATAAATTGGAGATATTTTCTGATAAAACTGAAGATTGTATAATATTTCTGATTAAATTATGGAAATTCATGTGAAAATGTTAAAATTTGAAGATTTTTGTTGTAATTTTCACAGATAGAATGGTAGGCATACAAAAAATAATATAGTTGAAAAAGGAAGTGGAGAAATTTTCTGATAAATCTGTAGAAGTTTGCACAACAATATCTCATAAAATTATGGAAATTCATAGGAAAATTGTAAAATTTGAAGATTTTTGTGGTAATTTTCACAGACACAATGATGGGCTTAACTTCAAAACAATTAGAATGAAATTGAAAAAAGAAATAGAGACAATTGCTGATAAATCTGAAGATTTTCATCTAACATATGTATGTTAAAATTGAGGATAACATAAGAAAATGTATAAAGCTGAAGATATATTGGAAAACCAAATTTCAGATACAAGGATAGGCAAACAAATACACCAACAATATTATTCAAAAAGGGAAAGGAGACATTTTTGTAAAGAACAGAAGATTTTCATCTAACATATGTATGATAAAATCGAGGATTACATAAGATAATTGATAAAACTGAACATTTATTTGGAAAAAACCCAGATACAATGATTGGCACACAAATACAATTAGAATATAATTGAAAAGGGAAGTGGAGACATTTTATGATAGAACTGAAGATTTTCATCTAAAATATGCACGATAAAATTTAAGATTACATAGAATAACTGATAAAATTGAAGATTTTCTTGGAAAAAATCTCACATAAAATGATAAGCATACAAATACAAGTATCACATAATTGAAAAAGAAGTAGAGACAGTTTTTGATAATACTGAAGATTTGGTATAACATCTTTCCATATAAAATAAGGGAAATTCAGAGGAAATATATAAATATTGAAGTTTTTTGTGTTTTTATTCAGAGATACAATGGTATACATACAAATAAAGGAGAATGTAATTGAAAAAAGAAGTGCAAACATTTGCCTATAAAACGGAAGATTTTATAAAATTGAAGATTTTTTTGAAAAAGAATCTCAGATGCAATGATAAGCATACAAATACAATTACAAGGGAGATATTTTCTGACAAAACTGAAGATTTCTTACAACATATTTCTGATAAAGTAGGGGAAATTATTAGGAAAATTTTAAAAAATTGAAAATTTTTGTGGTTATTTTCACAAATACAATGGTAGGCATCCAAGTACATTTAGAATGTAATCAAAAAATGAAGAGTAGACATTTTTGTTTAAAACTGGAGATTTTTCTCTAATATATCTATGATTAAATTGAGGATAATTTAATATAATTTACAAAATTGAAGATTTTTTAAAAAATACTCAGGTACTATGAGAGGCGTACAAATACATTTTGAATATAATTGAAGAAGGAAGAGGAGACATTTCTTATAAGACTGAAGGTTTGCATATACCATACATCTGATAAATTGAGGATTACATAAGATAATTGATAAAACTGAACATTTATTTGGAAAAAATAGATACAATGATCGGCACACAAATTCAATTAGAATATAATTAAAAAGGGAAGTGGAGACATTTTATGATAGAACTGAAGATTTTCATCTAAAATATGCATGATAAAATTTAAGATTACATCGGATAACTGATAAAATTGAATATTTTCTTGGAAAAATCTCACATAAAATTGAATATTTTCTTGGAAAAATCTCACATAAAATGATAGGCATACAAATACAAATATCACATAATTGAAAAATTTGATAAATTGATGAAATTATGTTAATTCATAAAATTAAAGATTTTTTGGATAAAAAACCCAGATACAATGATAGGCATAGGAATCCAATTAGAAAAATACTGAAAAACAAAGTGGAAATATTTTCTGATAAAAATGAAGGTTTGCATCTAACATATGTATGATAAAATAAATGATCACTATGGTAACTGATAAAATTGAAGTTTTATTTGGACATAACTCAGATACAATTATAGGTATAAAAATACAATTAGAATATAATCAAAACAAACATGGAGACATTTTCATATAAAACTGAAGATTTTCATCTAATATATGTATGATAATAATGAGGACAACATAGCATAATTTATAAAATTGAATATTTTTTTAAAAACTCATATACAATGATAGGCATATAAATACAATTAGAATGTAATTGAAAAAGGAAGTTAGGTATTTTCGTAAAGAACTGAAAAATTTCATCTAACATATGTATGATAAAATTGAGGATAAGATAATGTATAAAACTGAAGAAATTTTGAAAAAACTCAAATAAAATGATAGCCATACAAATATAACTAGAATTCAGTTGACCAAGGAAGTGGGGACATTTTATGATAGAACTGAATATTTTAACTAAAATATGCATAATAAAATTGAGGATTACCTAGGATGTCTGATAAAATTGATTTTTTTGGAAAAAAACTCAGAAGCAATGATAGGCATACAAACAGAATTATCACATAAATGAAAAGGAAGTGGAGACATTTTCTTATAAAACTTAAGATTTTGTTTCACATATGTCTGATAAAATAAGGGAAATTCTTAGGAAAAGTTTAAAAATTGAAATGATTTAGTAATTTTCACAGATACAATGGTATACATACAAATATACTTACAAAGTAATTGAAAAAGGAAGTGGAGACATTTTCCTATAAAACTGCAGATTTTCTGCTAACATATGTGTGATAAAATTGAGGAAAATTTAAGATAATTCATAAAATTGATTTTTTTGAAAAAAAAACTCAGATACAATGGTAAGCTTACAAATACTATTAGAATATATTTGCAAAAGGATGATGTGCCTTCTCTCATAAACATAAGATTTTCATCTGACATATGTATGATAAAATTATTTCATAGGATAATAGATAAAATTAAAGATTTATTTGGAAAAAGACTCACGTATGATGACAGGCATACAAATACATTTAGAATACAATTGAAAAAGGAAGTGGAGATATATACTGTTAATTCTGAAGATTTACATCTAACTTAGGTATGATAAAATGTATGATAACATAGGAAAATTGATAAAATTGAAAATTTTTGTGATACAATCTCAGATACAATGAAAGGCAAACAAATACAATTAGAATATCAGTGAAAAAGTAATTGGAGACATTTTTTGATAAAACTGAAGATTTTTGTATAACATTTCCAATAATAATATGGAATTTCATGTGAAAACGTTAAAATTTGAAGATTTTTGTGGTAATTTTCACAGATACAATGGTAGGCATACACATAAAATAATAATATAGTTGAAAAAGCAAGTGGAGATATTTTTGATAAATCTGAAGAATTTTGCATAACATATATCTCATAAAATTATGGAAATTCATAGGAAAACTATAAAATTTGAATGTTTTTGTGGTAATTTTCACAGATACAATGATAGGCTTACAAACACAATTAGAATGTGATTCAAAGAAGAAATAGAGACATTTGCTGATAAAACTGAATATTTTCATCTAACATATTTATGTTAAAACTGAAGAAAACATAAGATAATTTATAAAATTGAAGATATTTTTGAAAACAAAAACTCAGATACAATGATAGGCATTCAAATAAAAATAGAGTATTATTGAAAAAGGAAGAGGACATATTTTCATAAAGAACTAAAGATTTTCATCTAAGATATGTATGATAAAATTGAGGATTGCATAATATTATTGTTAAAATTGAAGATTTATTTGGAAAAAAACTCAGATACAATTATCGGCTTACAAATACATTTAGAATATAATTGAAAAAGGAAGTGGAGATATTTTCTAATAGAACTGACGTTTTTCATCTAAAATATCCACAATAAAATTGAGTATTATATAGGATAACTGATAAAATTTTAGATTTTTTTTTGAAAAAAAACTCAGATACAATGATAGGAATCCAAATATAATTAGAATATAATTGAAGATGGAAGTGTAGATATTTTCTGGTAGAACTGAAGATTTTAATCTAAAATATGTGTTATATAATTGAGGAATACATGTGATGACTGATAAAATTGAAGTTTTTTTTTGAAAAAATCCTCAGATACAATGATAGGCACACAAATAGATTTATCACATAATTGAAAACGAAGTGGAGACATTTTCTGAAAAAAATTGAAGATTTCATATAATATATTACTGAAATAGCACGGGAAATTCGTAAGAATCATTTAAAAATGGAAATTTTTGTGGTGATTTTTGCAGATACAATAATAGGTATAGAAAAACAATTAGAATGTAATTGAAAAATAAAGTGGATACATTTTCATTTAAAATTGAAGATTTTCCTCTAACATGTATGATAAAATTGAGAATAACTTAAGATTATTTATAAAATTAAAGAATTTTTTTTGAAAAAAAAACCCTCAGATACAATGATAGGCATACAGATACATTTAGAATGTAACTGAAGGAGGATGTGGAGACATTTTCATATAAAACTGAAGATTTTCATATAACACGCATATCATAAATTGAGGATATCAAAAGGTAATTTATAAAATTAAAGAATTTTTTGGAAAAAACTCAGAAACAAATATAGGCAAAGAAATACATTTAGAATAAAATTGAAAAAATGATGTGGAAACATTTTCTGATAAAACTGAAGATTTTAAGTTACAGATGGCTTATTTCTTTTATTTTAAATTGTTTAAATTATTATAATAGATATACTGTTAAGCTGTGGCTTTATTGTTTCTCTGGGGAAGAGGTCAAAAATAAGGGGGAACCTCTAGAAGACTAGATTCTGAAACATTAAGCAAAAATATCTGTCTCGGAAGTACTAAAATCTTGTTTTGAGAATCATATTATGTTCAAGGCATAAATTCTTATTTGATACTGATTTTATTTTGATACAAAATCAAGGTTTTCACTGGTATAAATACTAAAAATGTAAACATGCAGGATTTACACCCAGTCCTTTCTTGCTGTTATTGTTATAGATCTGAAATGTTTAAGCCTATGAGTTTGGGGCCATACAAAAATATAAGGCTCTGAGTTTATTATTAGGGTGTTTTCAATGTTTTAATTAGAGTTGCTTCTGTTATGGCGAGAGAGAGAGAGAGAGAGAGAGAGAGAGAGAGAGAGAGAGAGAGAGAGAGAGAGAGGGCAACGAGATTGCCTCTCTTCATTTACAAACTCAATGTGTCTATAGATTATTATATGACTTAATAATTCCTGATTCTTTAAGTCTGTCAGATGTTCTTGTGCCAGAAGGTTGAAGATCAATGTTTCAACATTTTAAAGTATAAACTGTTCAGGTATTTACCAATCTCTATCATTTGGCTAATTCTTAAAAGGTGTGTTAAGCTTTCTGTATATTTTCAGTTAATGGTCACTCTTGGATTTCTGACGGGGATAAAAACTGTTAGTCTCATAGTCAGCTCAAGCTCTTTAATCTTGAAAGCTGATAAAGGTTTACAGAAATGATTTTCAGGTGATATAAAATTTATAGCCAAAACATGAGTCAGGTGTTAATTCTTATAGTCTTTCAAGATAGTAAAGGTGACAAGGGTTCTGTTTGACAGATTGGGTGTTATGCTCAATTTATATTTAGAGAAGACCACAGAATGGAGCAGAAGATCTGAATCCACCTATCCTGATTCACGGTGACACCCTCATTAAAGACATATTTCCCAAGAGACTGATTAATCTCTTTGAGACTGTTTTATTTGTAATACGGGAAGCCAGAAAAGAATACCCCCTCAGACGAAAGGTAAGAGGCACCTGAAGGACGACACCAGACTCCATTGGCAGGTCTTGAGGGCATGATAGCCCACAGATTTGGCAAAGGTATGTGAAGCAGGGACCGGAGGAGTCACTGACAGCCTTTCTAGTGCAGCTCAGAAGCATTTTGCTATACACCCCAGACTAGAAGGACTTTAGTTTGCTGAGAAAGTATGTAGAAGGATTTGGTACAAGTTATTTAGAAGGTCTGTAGAGAGATTTGGTGGTGCAGGTTGTTAGAAAAGTCTATCGAGAGATTTAGTATAGTTTGCTGAGACAGGGAGAGAGAGTAGAAAGAAAAAATGAGAGAAGGAAGCTACAGAAAATCCTGGCTAAAAGGCAGAAAGGAATCAATGTGCATACTATATGGAGAGGCCACTGAGCCAGAGTGTGTCCTAACAAGCTGGGAGCAAGAACTCACAGGTCTTTGGAGAAGTGCCCCCAAATGGCAAAGGTGTTATCCCTGGATAAAGACAATGACTAGGGGAGATGGGTGTTCTGACCACCTCCCCCAACCCTGGATAACTGTGAGAGGGAAAGAGAAACCCACTCAGTTCTTGATGAACACAGGGGCTTAACACACGGTCTTCCAACCCAATGGCCCTGTTTCCAAGAAAAGATCTAGGGTCCGAGAAGCCACTGGCACCAAAATATGTTCATGGACTACCCGAAGAACAATGGATCTAGGGATGGGATGGGTAACCTATTCATTTAAGGTCACCCCAGGATGTTCCTAACTGTTGGAGCAAGGCATACTCTCCAAAATGGTGGGGAGGACAGATATATTTACTGTCCAAAGGGCTGCAGCAACTGGCCCCAAAAGAGAGACTGACCCCTGCTGAAAGTTGCTACAGACAGGAGCCATTTTCTCCGTGAAGGACAGGGACAAGCAGGTGCTGCTATGGTGGGCAGCACAAACGGCATCTGGGTAGAAGAATCTTTACCCCCTGGCATGTCAATGCAGAAAGTGGAGCTAATGGCCCTTACCAAGATCTCGGAACTTGGAGACAGCAAGAAAATCAACATCCACATGGGTAACAGGTATGCCTTTGCCACAGCCCACATCCACAGGTGTATATGCCAAAAGGACTGCTCACATCAGAGAAAACCAACATGAAATCGTGGACCTCTTAGATGCCCTAATGAAGCCAACAACCGTGAGTACCACCCTCTGCCCAGGATGTCAAAAGGGAAAAGACTCAGTGGGCAATAGCCTGGCAGAGCAAATGGTTCCAAGGATAGATATACAGGAGCCTATACTGGTTGTGGGTCTGCGAGAGGCATCCACTGAAAAATGGGACAAAGTGAGATAGCCTCACTTAAAATATGCTGAAGAAAAAAGGACTGAGATTGATAGCAATCTGACCAACTATTACCAAGGAAAGGTGCACACAAGAAGGGAGAATTATACTCCCCAGAAAGTAAGCCAAGGACTCGCCAGGGCAAATGCACACATGAACTCATTTAAGGGATCAATTAAACAGTGTAAGGTATGCCAGCGAGTGAATGCTTATGCAGCAAAGAGTAAATAGGGCAGAAGACCTAGAAGAGAACAACCTAGAGTATATAGAGCTCTGGATAAAGATAAGGCAGGAAAGTATGTTTATGAATATCTTCTAGCACTTGTAGATAGTTAATCTAGATAGATTGAGACTTCCCCTAGCAGGCAGGAAACAGCAGCCAGGGTTAAAAGAAATTTTCCCGAGTTTCAGAGTGCCCAAGGTAATTGGATTAGACAATGGTTCTGTTTTTGTTTCTAAGGTAAGTCAGAAATTAACAGATATTGGGGACTAATTGGAAATGTTATTGGATGTACTGTCCCCAGGGCTCAAGACAGCTAGAGAAAATAAACAAAACTCTATGAGAGACCTTAACTAAATTGACCTTGGAGACTGGTTTAGGCTGGGTGGTGCCTCTCCCCTTGTTTCTGAATAGTCCTTGCCATTTTAATCCTCTTTGTTACCCCAATTTCTTTGTCATCTACTGGGTCCTCCCGAAAGGTGTAGCACAACATGAGATTTGGCTCAAACTGTTCGCTTTAATGCTCTAGGCATGTCAGAGACTCCTCGCTGCTTCCAGACAGGTTACTGGATCTGTCAAAGAAGGCTTCAGAAACAGTTGCTGGAACCCTGGTAAAAGAGATCCTCACCAAATTGATCACAGAGACTGGACCTTTGCTCTCTAGGCTCGAGGTGCTCCAATGGATAAGGCATCGAGGTCCCGTAGGCCTACTCAGGAGGAGATCCACAAGTCCCACATCGCTTCCAAGTCGGAGATATGGTCTACATTAGATGCCACCATGCGGGAAACTTTAAGACTCAGTGAAAAGACCCTTATCTTGTATTCTTGACCACCCTGTTTTCTGCCCTGATAGGACCCCTAATGATAATGCTCCTGTTTCTTAGTTAGACTTATACAGTCAATAGATTAGTTGCCTTCATCAGGGACCAGGTGTGCGCGGTCCAGATTATGTACTTAGGCAGCAGTATAAGAGCCTTCTGAGACAAGAAGAGGCTGACCTTTAATTCTCCTAGTTCTAAGGTTAGAACTATTAACAAGACAGGAAGTGGGGAATGAAAGGATAAGGTTATAAGCTAGGAATCCCCTGTGCCTGGGCACGTGGGAGGCACCTGGATCTCCAACTCCAGTGGGGGAGGGTGGGCGTGACAGTGCGTGGCGGCCACATAAGCGGAAATGACTTAACTAGTTCTTCCAGCCTCTGTGAGAGGCTGGTAGGCTGTCAGAGAGTGCAAGTTCGGATGGATTGAACTGATTGGCTTAGAAGCTTGTGGTAGGCGGGTTCTGTTATAAGTCTATAAAAGGCAAGGCAAGGCAGTCCTCGGCGGGCTTACTTCTTCACCTTACTGGGGAGACTGCAACCCCCCAGAGCTCTGGAAATTAAAACCCTCTTGCGAAATTGCATCAGGTCTGTCTCTCGTGAGTGTTTTGGGGTGTGCCAGTTTCCGAGGCATGGGGTGCAGAAGCACCCCGTTTTTTCTTTCGGTTCTTTCAGAAGAATCAGAAAAAAGAAGTAAACAAAGAATGAATGAAGCAGAAAAAAGAAACAAAAAAGAGAAGGAAAAAACAATGCAGAAATAAACAGAAATAAAGAATCAGAAAGAAAAATAAACAGGAAGGAAAGAAGAAAGAAAGAGTAAACAGAAGGTAAAAAATGGAAAAAAGAATGAAGAAAGATTCAGAAAGAAAGAAAATACATAAAGAAAAAAGAAACAGAAAGAAAGAATCAGAAAGAAATAGTAAGAGTCAGAAAGAAACAGACAGAAACAGAAAGAAAGAATCATAAAGAAACAGAAAGAAATAAAAAGAAAGAAAGTAATAAAAGAGAAAGAGAAAGAAAGAAAAAACACAAAGAAAGAGAAAGAAACAGAAAGAAAGCAAGAAACAGAAAGAGAAAGAAAGAAAGAGAAAGCAAGGAAGAAAGAATAACAGAAAGGAAGGAAGGAAGGAATAGAAAGAAATAAACAGAGACAAAGAAGCAGAAAGTATTAAAAGAGAAAAAAGAAAGAGAAAGGAAGAAAGAAAAAGAAAAAGACAAGAAGAAAGAAAGGAAGAAAGAGAAAGAACAAAGAAGAAAGAAAAAGAAAGAAAGAAACAGAAGAAAGAACAAAATAAAGAAGGAAACAGAAACAAGAAAGAAAGAAAGAAAGAAAGAGGAAGAAATAGTAAAAAGAAAGAAACTGAAGGAATGTAAGAGTAAAAAGAATGAAAGAAAGAAAAAGATAATAAGAAAGAAATAAAGAAGGGAACAGGAACAAAAATGAAAGAAAGAAAAAGAAAGAAATAGAAAAAACAAACTGAAGGAATGGAAGAGTAAAAAGAATGAAAGAAAGAAAAAAGATAATAAGAAAAAAATAAAGAAGGAAAGAAACAAAAAAGAAAGAAAGGAGAAAGAGAAAGAAAGAAAAACAGAAAGAAACAGAAAAAGAAAGAAACAGAAGTCAGGAAGAAAGAAGGAAAGAAAGAAACAGAAAGCAAGCAAACAAGAAAGAAAAAACAGAAAGAATCAGAAAAGAGAAACAAATAGTGAGAAAGAAACAGAAGGAATGAAAGTAGCAGAAAGAAAGAAAGAAAGAGAAAGAAAAAAAGAAGGAAAAAGAAACAAAGACAAAGAAAGAAATATAGAAAAAAGAGCGAGAAATAATGAAAGAAAGAAACAGAAAAAAGAAAAGTACGAACAGAAAAAAAGTAATCAGAAAGCAAGCAAGCAAGGAAGAGAGAGAAACAGAAGTATGAAAGAAAGAAACAGAAAGAAAGAAAGAAAGAAAGAAAGAAAGAAGGAAGGAAAGAAGAAAGAAACAGAAAGAGAATAAGAAACAGAAAGAAAGATAGAAAGAAAGAACGAGAAATAATGAAAGAAAGATACAGAAAAAAGAAAGTACGAACAGAAAGATAAAAGAAACAGAAAGAAAGAAAGAAAGAAAGAGAGAGAAACAGAAGTATGAAAGAAAGAAACAGAAAGAAAGAAGAAAGAAACGGAAAGTGAATAAGAAATGGAAAGAAAGGCAAAAAGAACGAGAAGGAAAAAAGAAACAGAAACAAAGAAAGAGAAAGAAAGAAAGAGAAAATAGAAATGAATGAAGAAACAGAAAGAAAATGAAAAAAGAAACAGAGGGAAAGAGAGCAAGAAAGAAAGAAAGAAGGAAAAAGAAAGAATGAAAGAAAGAAACAGAAAGAAAGAACAGAAAAGAAAAAGAAAGAAAGAGAAAAAAGGAAAGGAAGGAAAAAAGAAAAAAGGAATAGAAAGAAAAAGAGAAGCAGAAAGTAAGAAATAAAAAGAAAGAAAGAAAGAGAGCAGAAAGAACAAAACAGCCATAAAGAAGGAAAAGAAAGAAAGAAAGAAACAGACAGGAAGAATCAGAAAGAAAGAAAGAAAGAGAGAGAGAGAAAGAAAGAAAGAAAGAAAGAAAGAAAGAAAGAAAGAAAGAAAGAAAGAAAGAAAGAAAGAAAGAAAGAAAGAAAGAAAGAAACAAATAAACAAAGAAAGAAAGAATGAAAGAATGAAAGAAACAAAGAAACAGAAACCAAGAAAGAACAGAAAGAAAGAAAGTAAAAAAGATAAAGAATAAAGAAAGGAAGGAAGAAAAAGAAAGAAATAAAAGAAACAGAAAGAAAGCAAACAAGAAAGAAACAGAAAGAAAGAAAGAAAGAAAGAAAGAAATAGAAAGAAAGAAAGAGAAATGGAAAGCAAGCAAGGAGAAAGAAAAAACAAAAAGAAAAAGAAACAGAAAGAAGTAATCAGAATGAAAGAAGCAGAAACAAAAAAGAGAAAAAGAAATAAAGAAACAGAAAGAAATGGAAAGAAAGAAACAAACAAAGAAAAGGGAGAAAAGAAAAAGAAAGAAACAGAAACAAAGAAAGAAAGAAAAAGGGGGAAAAGAGAAACAGAAAGAAACGGAAAGAAAAAAGAAAGAAACAGGAAGAAAAAAGAAACAGAAAGAAAGTCAGAAAGAAAGAGAAAGAAAGAAACAGAAAGCAAGCAAACAAGGAAGAAAAACCAGAAAGAAATAATCCGAAAAAGAGAAACAAAAAGTGAGAAACAGAAAGAATGAAAGAAGAAAGAAAGAAGACTAAGAAAGGAGACTAAGCCCAGTACCCATCCCCCATGGCTACTCACCTTGGTCAACTTCCTGGCCCTCTGTATATCTCACACATCTGTTCTCACACCTAATTCTGCCCCCCATTGTCCCTCTCCCTTTCCTCCATTCCACCCATGTCCTCCTCACCCAACCCCTCCAATGACTTTCTTCCACCTTTTAAGTAGGACCGACGCACCCGCACTCTGGACTTTCTTTTCCTTGATATTCATTCCTCTGTGAGATGCATCGTGGATATTCTGAGTTTTTTTTTCTAATATCCACTTATCAGTGAGTAAACACTGTGTGTGTTCCTTCGACCCGGGGTTACATCACTCAGCGTGATGTCTTCTAGTTTCATCCAGTTGCCTTAAAATTTCATGAACTCATTGTTTTTTGTTTTTGTTTTGTTTTGTTTTGTTTTGTTTTCTATATGCTTTGTTTACATTCCAAATGATTTCTCCTTTCCACCCTCCCCATATATTCCATAAACGCTCTTCCCTCTGCTCATTCCCCAATCACCCCTATTCCAGGTCTCTGGCCTGGTATTCCCCTAAAATGCGACATCAAGCCTTTCTAGGACCAGGGCCCTCTCCTTCCTTCTTCTTGGGAATCTTTTGACTTGCTAATTGTGCCTTGAGTATTCAGAGCTTCTGGGCTCATTAATATCCACTTATCAGTGATTGCATTGTTTTTGTATGCCTAGCATTATGTCTCTAAATATTCCAAGAAAAATCTTCAAATTTTACATTTTTACTATCTAATTGCTCAATTTATTGGATATATAAAAAAACCCTTCAGTTATATTATAATATGCCTTCAGTTTCTTTCTCAATAAAAAGTGTCATAATTTTCATATGCCTACCATTGCATCTAATAAATTTTCCCTAAAAATCTTTAATTATATTATTTTTTCCTGTCTTTCCTCAATTTTAACAAAAATATGTTATATGATAATCTTCAGTTCTATCAGAAAATATCTCCACTTCCTTTTTAAATTAAATTCTAATTGTTTTTGAATGCTAAACATTATATCTCAGGTATTTCCCAAAAAATTTTCAAATATTGCATTTTTCCTATCTACTTGCTCAACTTATTGCAAATATACAACAACCTTCAGTTCTATTAGAAAATGCTTCCACTTCCTTTCACAATTAAAATTCCAATATTTTTCATATATGTATCATTGTGTCTGATAAACTTCACAAAAAATCTTTAATTTCATTATTTTTCCTGTCTCTACTCAATCTTATCCAAAATATGTTGTACAAAAATTATCAGTTCGATGAGAAAATGTCTCCCTTTTTTTTTCAGTAGAATTCTAATTTTTTTGGTGTGCCTACTATTATATCTCTGAAATTTTCCAAGAAAATTTTCATATTTGGCAGTTTTCCTTTCTAATTGCTCAATTTATCCGAAAGATTAAAAAACCTTTCGTTCTATTAGAAAATGCCTCCCCTTCTTTTCTCAATTAAAATTCTAATAGTTTTCATATGCCCACAATTGTATCTGATAAATTCTCCCCAAAAATCTTTAAATATTTTACCCGACTTTCTTCAATTTTAACCAAAATATGTTATATGAAAATCTTCATTTCTATCAGAAATTGTCTGCATTTCAATTTTCAATTAAATTCTTATTTTTTGGAATGTCTACTATTATTTCTCTGAAATTTTCCTAGAAATTCTTCAAATTTTACTTTTATCTTATCTAATTGCTCAATTTATCAGAAATATACAAAAACTGTCATTTCTATTAGAAAATGCCTCCACTTCCTTTCTCTATTAAAATCCTAATAGTTTTCATATGCCTACCATTGTATCTGATAATTTTTCCTAATAAATTAATTTCTAAATTTTTTATCTTTCCTCAATTATAACAAAAATATGTTAGATGAAAATCTTCAATTCTATCAGAAAATGTCTCCACTTCCTTTTTAAATTAAATCCTAATTGTTTTTGAATGCTAAATATTATATCTCAGGTATTTCCCAAAAAATCTTCAAATATTACATTTTTCCTCTCTACTTGATCAACTTATCGTAAATAAAAAACCATTCAGTTCTATTAGAAAATGCTCACACTTCTGTTCTCAATTAAAATTTTAATATTTTTTATATATGTACCATTGTATCTGATAAATTTTCTAAAAATGTTTAATTTCAATATTTTTTTCCTGTCTGTCCTATACTTTATCTAAAATATGTTATACAAAAATCATCAGTTTTATGAGAAAATGTCTCCCTTTTATTTTTCAGTAAAATTCTATTTCATGGTGTACCTACATTATATCTCTGAAATTTTCCATGAAAATAATTTATATTTTTCCTTTCTAATTGCTCAATTTATCATCAATATTCCAAAACCTCCAGTTCTATTAGAAAATTCCTCCACTTCTTTTCTCAATTAAAATTCTAATAGTTTTCATATGCTCACAATTGTATCTGATAAATTTTCCAAAAAAATCTTTACTTTCAACATTTTACCTGTCTTCAATTTTAACCAAAATATGTTATATAAAAAATCTTCATTTCTATCAGAAAATTTCTCCCTTTACATTGTTAGTAAAATTCTAATTTTTTGGTGTGCCTATTATATCTCTGATATTTTCAAGAAAATCTTCATATTTTATGTTTTTCCTTTCTTATTGCTCAATTTGTCCTAAATATTAAAAAAACCTTCAGTTCTATTAGATAATGCCTCCACTTCCTTTCTCTATTAAATTTGAATAATTTTCATACATCCACAACTGTATCTGATAAATTTTGCCAAAAAATCTTTAATTTCAATATTTTCCCATCTTTCTTCAATTTTAATCCTAATATGTTATACAAAAATCGTCATTTCTATCAGAAAATGTCTACACTTCAATTTTCAATTAAATTCTTAATTTTTGCAATGCCTACTATTATTTCTCCAAAATTTTTCTAGAAATTCTTCAAATTTTACATTTTTCCTAATTGCTCAATTTATCAGAAATATACAAAAACCTTCATTTCGATTAGAAAATGCCTCCATTTCCTTTCTCTGTTAAAATTCTAATAGTTTTCATATTCATATCATTGTATCTGATAAATTTTCCCAGTAAATCAGTTTCAATATTTTTCTTGCATTCCCTCAATTTTAACAAAAATATGTTAGATGAAAATCTTCTGTTTTATCAGAAAATGTCTCCACTTCATTTTTTAAATTTTATTCTAAATGTATTTCTATGCCTATCTTTATATCTGAGTTTTCTCCAAAAAATCTTTAATTTTAAATTACCTTCTGATATCCTCAATTTATCATACATGTGTTATATAAAAATCTTCAGTTTTATATGAAAATGTTTCCACTCCCTCCTTCGCTTATATTCTAAATGTATGTGTATGCCTATCACTGAATCTGAGTTTTTTCAAATAAATCTTCAGTTTTATAAATTATCTTAAGTTATACTCAATTTTATCATAGATATTTTAGAGGAAAATCTTCAATTTTAAATGAAAATGTCTCTGCTTCATTTTTCAATTACATTCTAATTTTATTTGTATGTATCTGTGAAAATTACCAAAAAAAATCAATTTTTAAATTTTTCCCATTAATTTTCCTTACTTTATCATTAATATGTTATACGAAATCTTCAGTTTCGTCAAGAAAATGTCTCCACTTCGTTTTCAATTATGTGATAATTCTATTTGTATGCCTATCATTGCATCGGAGATTTTCCCCCAAAAAAGTCTTCAATTTTATCAGGTATCCTATGTAATCCTCAATTTTATCATACATATATTAGATGAAAATCTTCAGTTCTATCAGAAAATGTCCCCACTTCCTTTTTCAATTATATTTTAATTGTATTTGTATGCAATTCAATGTATGAAAAAATCATCATATCTGATTTTTTCAAATAAATCTTCAATTTTATCTATTATTTTATGTAATCCTCAATTTTATCATACATATGTTAGATGAAAATATTCAGTCCTTTACAAAATTTTCTCCTCTTCCTATTCCAATAATACTCTAGTTGTATTTGTATGCCTATCCTTGTATCTGACTTTTTGTTTTCCAAAATATCAATTTTATAAATTATGTTATATTATCCTCAATTTTAACATACATATGTTAGATTACAATCTTTGGTTTTATCAGAAAACATTGCTATTTCATTTTTTCAATTACATTCTAATTGTGTTTGTAAGACTATCATTGTATCTGTGAAATTTACCACAAAAATCTTCAATTATTTAATTTTCTTATGAATTTCCATAATTTTATCAGATATATGTTGTGCAAAATTCTTCATATTGATCAGAAAATAACTCCACTTCCATTTCCAACTACATTATTATTTTACTTGTATACCTACCATTGTATCTGTGAAAATTACCATAAAAATCTTCTAATTTTAAAATTTTACATGAATTTCCATAATTTTATCAGAAATATTATACAAAAATCTTCAGTTTTATCAGAAAATATCGCCACTTTCTTTTTCACTTATACTCTAATTGTATTTGTATGCCTTTCATTGTATCTAAGATTTTTATCAAAAAAATCTTCAGGTTTTTCAATATTCCTATGTTATCATCCTTTTTATTTATATGTTAGATGTAAATCTTCAGAATTAATAGAATATGTTTCCACTTCCATTTCAATTGTATTCTAATTTTATTTGTATGCCTATCATAGTGTCCAGGTCTTTTTCTGGATAAAACTTCAATTTTATAAATTATCCTAAGTAAACCTAAGTTTTTAATACATAAGTTAGATGAAAATCTTCAGATTTATCTGAAAATATTTCCTCTTCATTTTTCAATTGTATTCTAATTGTATTTGTATCCTTATCATTGCATCTTAGATTTTTTCAAAAAAATCTTCTATTTTATAAATTCTTTTAAATTGTCTTCAATTTTAACATACATATGTTAGAGGAAAATCTTCAGTTTTATAAGAAATGTCTCCACTTCTTTTTAAAATTATATTATAATTATTTTTGCATGCATACCATTGTATCTGTGAAAATATCACAAAAATCTTCAATTTTAAATTTTTCCTTTGAATTTCCCTTATTATATGTAATATGTTATACAAAATCTTCAATTTTATCAGAAAATGTCTCCACTTCCTTTTTCAATTATTTTCTAATTGAATTTGTATACCTAAGATTGTATATGAGATTTTTCTAAGAAAATCTTCAATTTTATCAGTCGTCCTCTGTAACCCTAAATTTTATCATAAATATGTTAGATGAAAATCTTCAGTTTTTTCAGAAAATGTTTCGTCTTCCGTTTTCAATTGTATTCTAATAGTATTTGTAAGATTATCATTATATCTGAGGATTTTGCAAAATAATCTGCAATTGTACAAATTATCCTAAGTTTTCCTCAATTTTATCACACATATGTTAGAGGAAAATCTTCAGTTTTGTAGGAAAATATCTCCACTTCCTTTTTTCAACTATATTATTATTTGTATGCATACCATTGTATATGTGAAAATTACAAAAAAAATCTTCCATTTTTAAATTTTTCTTATGAATTTCCCTTACAGTGTCAGAAATATGTCATGCGAAATGTGAAAATTACAAAAAAATCTTCCATTTTTAAATTTTTCTTATGAATTTCCCTTACAGTGTCAGAAATATGTCATGCGAAATCTTTAGTTTTATCACAAAATGTCTCCACTTCCTTTCCAATTATGTGATAATCCTATTTGTATGCCAATCATTGTATCTGAGTTTTTTCCAAAAAAATCTTCAATTTTATCAGATATCCTATGTTATCCTCAACTTTATCATACATATTTTAAATGAAAATCTTCAGTTCTATCATAAAATGTCTTCACGTCATTTTTCAAATGAATTCTATTTACATTTGAATGGCTATCATTGTATTTGAGTTTTTTCAAAGTAATCTTCAATTTTATACACTATTTTATGTTATCTTCAATTTTATCATACATATGTAGGATAAAAACATTCAGCTCTCTATGAAAATGTCCACTTCCTTTTGCAATTACATTCTAACTGTATTTATATACCTATCATTGTATCTGAATGCCTTTTAAAAAAACTATTCAATTTTATAAATTATGCCGTGTTTCCTCATTTTTATCATATATATATATATATATATATATATATATATATATATATATATCATGAAAATCTTCAGTTTTACATGAAAATATCTCCATGTCTGTTTTAGTTATATTCGAATTGTACTCTTTTTTCTTTTTTTTATTGTATATATTCTATATTTACAATTCATTTCCCTTTTTCTGGTTCCCCACCCCCAAAGGTCCCACATGTCCTTTTCCCTCCCCCTGCTCCCGCATCCACCCCCTCCCACTTTACTGTTCTTGTACTCTCCCACAATGATGTTTTGGTCCATTCTAGCACCAGTGTCCATTCCTTTCTTCTTGTGAGACATCACTTGATATGTGATTTGTGTCTTTGGTGTTCCAAGCTTCTAGGCTAATATCCACTTATCAGTGACTGTATACCATGGGTATTCTTTTGAGACTGGGTCACCTCACTTAGTATGACATTCTCCAGCTCCATCCATTTCTCTAAGAATTTCATGAATTCATTGTTTCTAATGGCTGAATAGTACTCCATTGTGTATATATACCACATTTTTTGTATCCATTCCTCTGTTGAGGGACATCTGGGTTCTTTCCAGCTTCTGGCTATTATATATAAGGCTGCTATGAACATAGTGGAGCATGTATCCTTATTGCATGCTGGTGAATCTTCTGGGTATATTCCCAGTAGTGGTATGGCTGGGTCCTCCAGAAGTATCACGCCCAGTTTTCTGAGGAACCACCATACTGATTTCCAGAGTGGTTGTACCAGCTTGCATTCCCACCAGCAGTGGAGGAGTGTTCCTCTTTCTCCACATCCTCGCCAACACCTGATGTCTTCTGAGTTTTTAATCTTAGCCATTCTGACTGGTGTGAGGTGAAATCTCAGGGTTGTTTTAATTTGCATTTCCCTAATGACTAGTGATGTTGAACATTTTTTAAGGTGTTTCTCAGCCATCCGAATTTCTTCAGGTGAGAAGTCTCTGTTTAGCTCTGTACCCCATTTTTGGATAGGGTTATTTGGTTTTCTGGGGTCTAACCTCTTGAGTTCTTTGTATACATTGGAGATTAGCCCTCTGTCGGATGTGGGGTTGGTGAAGATTTTTTCCCAATTTGTTGGTTGCCGATTTATCCTTTTGACAGTGTCTTTTGCCTTACAGAAACTTTGTAGTTTTATGAGGTCCCATTTGTCTATTCTTGTTCTTAGAGTATAAGCAATTGGTGTTCTGTTCAGGAATTTTTCCCCTGAGCCGAAGTCTTCAAGGGTCTTCCCCAGTTTCTTTTCTATTAGTTTTAGTGTGTCTGGTTTTATGTGGAGATCCTTGATCCACTTGGAGTTGAGTTTAGTGCAAGGAGATAAGAGTGGATCAATTCTCATTCTTCTGCATGTTGGCTTCCAGTTGAGCCAGCACCATCTGTTGAAAAGGCTATCTTTTTTCCACTGGATGTTTTCAGCTCCTTTGTCGAAGATCAATTGGCCATAGATGTGTGGGTTCAATTCTGGGTCTTTGATCCTATCCCATTGATCCGCTTCCCTGTCACTGAACCAATACCATGCAGTTTTTAATACCACTGCTCTGTAATATTGCTTGAGGTCCGGGATATTGATTCCCCCAGAAGTTCTTTTGCTGTTGATGATAGTTTTAGCTATCCTGGGTTTTTTGTTATTCCAGATGAATTTGAGAATTGCTCTTTCTAGCTCTATGAAGAACTGAGTTGGGATTTTGATGGGGATTGCATTGAATCTGTATATTGCTTTGGGCAAGATTGCCATTCAGCATCCTTTCATGCTAAAGGTCCTAGAAAGAACAGGAATTCAAGGCCCATATCTAAACATAGTAAAAGCAATATACAGCAGACCAGTAGCCAACATCAAGGTAAACGGAGAAAAACTCGAAGCAATCCCTCTAAAATCAGGGACTAGACAAGGCTGTCCCCTCTCGCCATATCTCTTCAATATAGTACTTGAGGTACTAGCTAGAGCAATTCGACAACAGAGGGAAGGCAAAGGGATACAAATCGGAAAGGAAGAAGTCAAACTATCACTATTTGCAGATGATATGATAGTTTACTTAAGTGACCCAAAAACCTCCACCAGAGAACTCCTGCAACTGATAAACAACTTCAGCAAAGTGGCTGGCTATAAAATCAACTCAAGTAAATCAGTAGCCTTCCTATATGCGAAGGATAAGCAGGCCGAGAAAGAAATTAGGGAAATGACACCCTTCATAATAGCCACAAATGATATAAAGTATCTTGGAGTGACGCTAACCAAACATGTGAAAGATTTATATGACAAAAACTTCAGGTCTCTGAAGAGGGAAATTGAAGAAGGCATCAGAAAATGGGAAAATCTTCCATGCTCGTGGGTTGGCAGGACTAATATAGTCGAATTGTACTATTATGCCTATTTTTGTATCGGAGTTTTGTCCAAATAAATCTTCAATTTTATCAATTACCCTAGTAATCCTCTTTTTATCATACATATGTTAGATGATAATCTTCAGTTTTATCAGGAAATGTCTCTTCAGTTTTCAATTGTATTCTAATTATATTTCTATGCCTATTATTGTACGAGTTTTTTTCCAAAAAAATCTTTAATTTTATAAATAACCTTATGATATCCTCAATTTATCATACTTCTGTTATATGAAAATCTTCAGTTCTATACGAAAATGTCTCTACTTTATCTTTCAATTTTATTCTAAAAGTATTTGTATTGCTATCTTTGTATGTCAGGTTTTTTTTTTCAAAAAAAATCTTCATTTTTATTAATTATCTTCTTATCCTCAATTTTATCATATATATGTTAGAGGAAAATCTTCAATTTTAAATGAAAATATATCCACTTCATTTTCTTTTTCTTTTCTTTTCTTTTCTTTTTTCTTTTTCTTTTTCTTTCTTTTTTTGTTTTGTTTTTTTCAAGACACGGTTTCTCTGTTTAGCCCTGGCTGTCCTGGAACTCACTTTGTAGAACAGGCTCACCTCGACTTTAGAAATCCTCCTGCCTCTGCATGCCATGTGCTAGGATTAAAGGCATGTGCCACCACTGCCCTGCTCACTTCTTTTTTCCGATTACATACTAATTGTTTTTTATACCTTTCATTGTAACCGAGAAAGTTACCACCAAAAATTTCAATTTTTAAAGTTTTCCTATGAAATTCCGTTAATTTATCAGTAATATGTCATAAGAAATCTTCAGTTTTGTCAGAAAATGTATCCACTTCATTTTAAATTATGTGATAACTCTATTTGTGTGCCAATCATTGTAGCTGAGTTTTTCTTCCAAAAAAATCTACAATTTTATCAGTTATCATATGTAATCCTCAATTTTATGATATATATGTTAGATTACAATCTTTAGTTCTTCCATAAAATATCTCTACTTCCTTTTTCAATTATATTCTAATTATATTTGGCTGCCTATCATTGTATCTGAGTTGGTTTTTTCAAAAAAATCTTCAATTTTATCAGTTATCCTATGTAATACTCAATTTTATCATGCATATTTTAGATGAAAATCTTCAGTTCTATCAGAAAATATCTCCACTTCCCTTTTCAATTATATTCTAAATATATTTGTATGTCAATCATTGTTTCTGAGTTTTTCCAAATAAATCTTCAATTTTATCAATAATCTTATCTAATCCTCAATTTTATCATACATATGTAAGATGAAAATCTTTAGTTTTTTAAATAAATGTCTCCTCTTCCTTTTTCTATAATACTCTATTTGTATTTTCATGCCTATCATTGTATCTGTGAAAATTACCCCCAAAATCTTCAAATTTTACACTTTAACTATGAATTTCAATAATTTTATGAGATATATGTTATGCAAAATTCTTCAGATATATCAAATTTATCTCCACTTCCTTTTTCAACTATATTATTTTATGTGTGTGCCTACCATTGTATCTTTGAAGAATACCACAAAAATCTTCAAATTTTAACATTTTCGCATGAATTTCCATCATATTATCAGAAATGTTATACAAAAATTATCAGTTTTTTCAGAAAAGGTCTTTACATTCTTTTTCACTGATATTCTAATTGTATTTGTATGCCTTTCATTGTATCTGAGATTTTTATCAAGAAAACCTTCATTTTATCAATTTTCCTATGTTATGATACATTTTATCATACATAAGTTAGATGTAAATCTCGGAATTATTAGTATATGTCTCCACTTCCTGTTGCCATTGTATTCTAAATGTATTTGTATGTCTATCATTGTATGCAAGTTTTTTTCCAAATAAATCTTCAATATTATCAATTTTCCTAAGTAATTCTCAATTTTATCATACATTTGTTAGAGGAAACTTCAATTTTATGAGAAAATGTCTCATCTTCCCTTTGAAAATATATTCTAATAGTAATTGTAGACTTACTATTGTATCTGTGATTTTTTCAAAAAAATCAATTTTATGAGTTATCTTAGGTTTTCCTTAATTTTATCATATATATGTTAGAGGAAAATCTTCAGTCTTATTGGAAAATGTCTCCACTTCATTTTTCAATTACATTCTAATTATATTTGTATGCCTACCATTGCATCTGTGAAAATTACCACAAATATCTTCAATTTTTAAATTTTTCCTATGAATTTCCCTTACTTTATCAGAAATATGTTATACGTAATCTTCAGTTTTGGCAGAAAATGTGTCCAGTTCCCTTTTCAATTGTATTGTAATTATATTTGTATGCTTATTATTATATCTGAATTTTTAAAAATATAAGCTTCAATTTTATAAATTATCTTATGTTATCCTCAATTTTGTCATACATATGTTACAGGAAAATATTCAGTTTTATGAGAAAATACCTCCTCTTCCCTTTTCAATTACATTCTTAATGTATTTTTATGCATACCATTGTATCTGTGAAAATTACCACAAAATTTTCAATTTTTATAATTTTCCTATGAATTTCACTTATTTTTTCAGAAATATGTTATGCGAACTCTATAATTTTATCAGAAAATGTCCCCACTTCCTTTTCAATTATGTGATAATTCTATTTGTATGCCTATCATACAATCTGATCTTTTTTCCAAAATAATCTTCAACTTTATCCGAAATCCTATATAATCCTACATTTTATCATGAATATTTTAGATGAAAATCTTCAGTTCTATCATGAAATGTCTCCATGTCCCATTTCTATTGAATTCTAATTATATTTGTATGGCTATCATTGTATTTGAGTTTTTTCAATATAATCTTCAATTTTATATATTATATTATGTTATCCTCAATTTTATCATATACATGTTAGATGAAAATTTTCAGCTCTTACCAAAATGTCTCAACTTTCTTTTTCAATTACATTCTAATTGTGTTTATATGTCTATAATTTTATCTGAGTTTTTAAAAAAATATATTCAATTTTATGAATTGTGTTACTTTATCCTCAAGTTTATCATACATATTTAAGATGAAAATCTTCAGTTTTATATGAAAATGACTCCACATTTGTTTTAGTTATATTCTAATTATATTTTTATG
Organism: Apodemus agrarius; assembly: GCA_964023405.1. Classification (NCBI taxonomy): domain Eukaryota; kingdom Metazoa; phylum Chordata; class Mammalia; order Rodentia; family Muridae; genus Apodemus; species Apodemus agrarius. The sequence continues at coordinate 16,499,606 of OZ030027.1, forward strand.
CCTGTCATTGTATCTGAGTTTTCTCCAATTAAATCTTCAATTTTATCAATGACCCTAGTAATCTTCTATTTTATCATATTTATGTTAGATGAAAATCTTTAGTTTTGTCAGAAAATGTCTCCACGTCCTTTTTCAATTATATTCTAATTGTATTTGTATGTTTATTATTGTATCTGAGTTTTTTTAAAAAAATCTTCAATTTTATAAATTATCTTATGATATCCACAATTTAACATATGTATGTTATATGAAAATCTTCAGTTTTATCTGAAAATGTATCCACTTCCTACTTCAATTATATTCTAAATGTATTTGTAAGCCTATCATTGTATCTCAGGTTTTTCTTTTTCAAAAAATTCTTCAATTTTGAGAATTATCTTATATTTTCCTCAATTTTATGATACATATGTTAGAGGAAAATCTTCAATTTTAAATAAAACTATTTCCACTTCATTTTACAATTACCTTCTAATTGTAATTGTACACATACCATTGTACCTGTAAAAATTACCACAAAAATCTTCAATTTTTAACTTTTTCTATGATTTTTCCCTTATTTTATCAGAAATATGTTATGTAAAACCTTCTGTTCGTCAGAAAATGTCTTTACTTCATTTTCAATTATGTGATAATTCTATTTGTATGCCTGTCATTGTAAGAGATTTTTTCCAAAAAAGTCTTCAATTTTATCAGTTATCCTATGTAATCCTCAATTTTATCATACATGTAAGATTAAAATGTTCAGGTCTGATCTGTACGCCGACCCAATCAGGCACCAACTCACTTGGGGGTCTGTGCCCGGCTTACAGGGGAGGCCGCCATGTTGCCTTGGGGCACCACATACAGCTAACCAGCATAGCCCCGTGGGCTGACAGCACCAACATCTAGGCTCCAGCAGTACAGCCAGGAAAGCTCTGGTCCTGCAGGGAATCCCGTGGTTAGACAAAGCCCTGAGAAATGACACCATCTTGGAGCTGGTTGCCTAACCAGGTATGCAGAGGGCACCAGAGTTAACGATTTCCCAGGGCAGATCCTGCCTGGCTGCCTTCAGGGAGCTGGGCAGTTCTAAATCTGCCTGGGCACATGGGGGAGTTTCTGACCTACAGGAAAACCTGTAGATAGACAGAGCCCCATGGACTGAGATCCCCACCATCTTGGATCCTGCAGTTCAACCAGGGAAGCTCCTGATCTACAGAGTGCCCTGCAGTTAGACAGAGCCCCACCATCCACCACTATCTTGGTGGAAGCAGGTCAAGGAGACAGAGCCCTGCGGACTGAGAGCACCACCGTCTAGGCACCAGCAGTCCAGCCTGGGAAGCCCTGGTCCCTGCAGGAAATCCTGCAGTTAGACAGAGCCCTGAGACCTGCCACCATCTTGGAGCTGGTAGTCTAACCAGGTTATCATAGAGAACCAACAGATGAGGCCAGGTATGCAGACATAATCTGAAACTAACATCTCTCGGATGGAAACCTGCAAGGCCTTTGCCTGTAGCCAGGGCCTGGGCAGCTTGGCAGTCTATCTGTATGCCCACCTGACCATGCATTAACTTGGTCGGGGATCATTTGTCCTGCTGACTGCCGACCACTCCCAGTGGTGGTCTCCATCTTGCCTCCAGGTCACCATAGAGAACCAACAGATGAGCCCAGGTCACCATAGAGAACCAACAGATGATCCCAGATTGGTGGAAATAAAGAACTGATTCTTAAGTTTCAGATTATGTCTGCATCTAGGCAACCCATGAGGAGACAGTGGGAGGCTAGTTATGTGCCCAGCAGCAAGCCAGGAGGAGACTTGATTCCAGCCCAGCAGAGCTGAGGAGAAAATTCAGAGCCTTATGGTGGAAACCTTTCAGTTACTGCCTCAGGAGCATGGATGCCCACTGTGACAGCAATGCCAAACCCAATTGTATTCTAATTGTATTTGTAGGCCTATCATTTTATCTGAGTTTTCTTTTCAAAAAAATCTTGTTTTACAAATTATGTTATCCTCAATTTTATCATGCATGTTACATGAAAATCTTTAGTTTTAAAAAATTGTCTCCACCTCGTTTTTCAATTTTATTCTAATTGTATTTGTAGGCCTATAATTAATTGTATCTGAGGAATTTTATAATTAAACGAAGGTTTTTGTATATTTCCGATCATATTGAGCAAATAAATGAAAAAAATGTAAACTTTGAAGATTTTATTTGAGAATTTCAGCGATATAATATTATACATACAAAAAAATTAGTTTAATTAAAAATAAGTGGACATTTTCTGATAAAACTGATGCTTTTCATATAACATATTTTGGCAAAAATAGATGAAAGGCAGGAAAAATATTGAAATCAAAGATTTTTGTGAAAATATATGTGATACAATTGTAGGTATATGAAAATTATTAGAATTTTAATCGAGAAAGGAATTAGAGGCATTTTCTAATAGAACTGAAGGTTTTTAATATGTTTGCAGTAAATTGAGCAAAGAGAAAGAAAAAATGTAAAATTTGACGATTTTCTCGGAAAAAATCAGAGATATAATGGTAGGCATACAAAAAGAATTTAATTAAAAAAGGAAGTGGACACATTTTCTGATAGAACTGAATATATTCGTATAACAAATTTTGGGTAAAATTGAGGAAAGAGGAAAATATGGAAATGAAAGTTTTTTGGGAAAATTTATTGTATACAATGGAAGGCTTATGAAAACTATTAGAATTTTAATTGAGAAAGAAGTGGAGGAATTTTCTAATAGAACTGAAGACTTTTCTACATTTCTGATAAATTTCACAATTAGATAGAAAAATTTAAAATTTGAATATTTTCTTGGCAAATTTCAGAGATATAATGGTAGATATACAAACAAATTAGAATTTTTATTAAAAGGAAGTTGAGACGTTTTCTGATAGAACTGAAATTTTCGTAGAACATATTTTGGTTAAAATTGAGGAAAGACAGGAAAAATATTGAAATGAAAGAATTTTAGGGCCGGGCGGTGGTGGCGCACACCTGTAATCCCAGCACTTGGGAGGCAGAGGCAGGCGGATTTCTGAGTTCGAGGCCAGCCTGGTCTACAGAGTGAGTTCCAGGACAGCCAGGACTACACAGAGAAACCCTGTCTCAAAAAACAAACAAACAAAAACAACAACAAAAAAGTATTTTAGGGAAAATTTATCATATACTCTGGTAAGCATACAAAAAGTATTAGAATTTTAATTGAGAAAGGAAGTGGAGGCATTTTTAATAGAACTGAAGGTTTTTGTATATTTCTGATAAATTGAGAAAGTAGATTGAAAAAATGTAAAATTTGAAGATTTTCTTGGAAAATTTCAGAGATATACTGCTGGCATACAAAAACATTAGAATTTAATTAAAAAATAAGTGGAGACATTTTTTGTTGTAACTGATGTTTTTTATTAACATATTTTGGTTAAAATGTAGGAAAGTTCAGAAAAATAGTGAAATTAAAGATATTTTGAGAAAATTGGTCAGATACACTGGTAGGCATGTGAAAACTATTAGAATTTTAATTATTAAAGGAAGTGGATGCATTTTCTAATAGAAGAGAAGGTTTTTGTATATTTACAAAAAATTGAGCAATTAGGAAAAATGTAAAATTTGATGATTTTCTTTGAAAATTTCTGAGATATAATGTTATGCATATGAAAAATTAGAATATATATTTTGATTAAATTTGAGGAAATTGAGGATTACATAGGATAACTGATAAAATTGAAGATTTTCTTAGAAAAATCTCAAATTCAATGATAGGCATAAAAACACAATTATAATGCAATAGAAAAGGGATGTGGAGATATATCCCTTTATTTCTGAAAATTTATATCTAATTATCTATGATAAAATGGATGATAACATAGAAAAATTGATAAAATTGAAGATTATTTTTATAAAATCTCAGATACAATGAAAGGCATACAAATACAATTAGAGTATCAGTGAAAAAGAAAGTGGAGATATTTTCTGATAAAACTGGGGATTTTTGTATAATATTTCTGGTAATATTATGGAAATTCATGTGAGAATTTTAAATTTGAAGATTTTTGTGGTAATTTTCACAGATAGAAGGATAGCCATACAAATACAACTAGATAATTATTGAGAAAAAAAGAGGAGACATTTACATAAAGAACTGAAGATTTTCATCTAACATATGTATGATAACCTTGAGGATTACATAAGATAATTGATAAAATTGAAGATTTATTTAGAAAAAATATCCGATACAATGATTGGCACACAAATACCATTAGATTATAATTGAAAAGGTAAGTGGAGATGTTTTCTGATAGAACTGAAGATTTTTATCTAATATAAGCATGATAAAATTGAGGATTACATAGGATAACTGGTAAAATTGAGATTTTTTTTGAAAAAATTTCAGGTAAAATAATAGGCATGCAAATATAATTATCACATAATTGAAAATAAAATGGAGATATTTTTGACAAAACTGAAGGTTCTGTATAACATATTTCATAAAAATAAGGAAATTCATAGGAAAAATTTAAAAATTGAAGATTTTTGTGACAATTTTCACAGATACAATGGTGCTCATACAAATACAATTAGAATGTAATTAAAGAAGGAAGTGGATACATTTTCCCATAAAACTAAAGAATTTCCTCTAACATATGTAAGATAAAATTGAGGATAACATAGGTTAATTGAAAAAAATGAAGATTTATTCAGAAAAAAAACTCGGATACAATGATAGGCATACAAATACAGTTAGAATACATTTAAAAACAGGAAGAGGAGACATATTCTGTTAATTCTGAAGATTTACATCTAACTTATGTGTGATAAAATGGATGAAACTATAGGAAAATTGATAAAATTGAAGTTGTTTTCTTGATAAAATCTCAAATACAATGAAAGGCATACAAATACAATTATCATATCAGTGAAAAAGAAAGTGGAGATATTTTTTGATAAAACTGAAGATTTTCGTATAACACTTCTGATTAAATCATGGAAATTCATGTGAAAATGTTAAAATTTGAAGATTTTTGTGGTAACTTTCACAGATAAAATGGTAGGCATACAAATAAATAATAATATACTTGAAAAAGGAGGTGGAGATATATTTTGATAAATATGAGGAATTTTGCATAACATATATCTGATAAAATAATGGAAATTCATAGAAAACTGTAAAGTTTGAAGATTTTTATGGTAATTTTAACAAATACAATGATAGGCTTACAAACACAATTAGAATGTATTTGAAACAAAGGAATAGAGACATTTACTGATAAAACTGAAGATTTTCAACTAATATATGTGTGTTAAAATAGAGGATAACACAAGATAATTTATAAAATAGAAGATATTTTGGAAAACAAAAACTTACATACAAGGATAGGCATAAAATACCACTAGGGTATTATTGAAAAAGGAAGCCATTTTTGTAAAGAACTAAAGATTTTCATCTAACATGTATGATAAAAATGAGGATTACACAAGATAATTGATAAAAGTGAAGTTTTATATGGACAAAACACAGATATAATGATAGGCATAAAAATACAATTAGAATATAACTAAAACAGACATGGAGACATTTTGATATAAAATTGAAGAATTTCATCTAATATATGTATGATAAAAATGAGGATAACATAACATAATTTATAAAATTGAATGTTTTTTTAAAAAACCTCAGATACATTGATAGGCATAAAAATACAATTAGAATGTAATTTAAAAAGGAAATGGAGACATTTTCATAAAGTAATGAAGATTTTCATCTAGCATATGTATGATAAAATTGAGGATAACATAAGATAATAGAGAAATTTATATTTATTTGGAAAAAACTCAGATAGAATGATCTGCATACAAATACAATTAGAATATACCTGAAAAGGGAAGATGAGACATTTTCTGATAAAACTGAAGATTTTTATGTAACATAGGTCTGATAAAATTCAGGATTACATAGGATAACTGATAAAATTGAAGATTTTCTTGGAAAAATCTCAGATACAATGAGAGGCATACAAATACAATTATCACATAATTGAAAAAGGAACTGGAGACATTTTATGCTAAAAATGAAGATTTCGTATAACATATATCATATAAAATAAGGGAAATTCATAGGAAAAATTTAAAACTTGAAAATTTCTGTGGTAATTTTCACAGCTACAATGGTATGCATACAAATACAATTAGAATGTAATTGAAAAGGAATTGTGGAAATTTTTCTATAAAACTGAAGATTTCCCTCTAACTTATGTGTGATGAAATTGAGGAAATCTTCGCATACTTTATAAAATTGAAGATTATTTTTTAGCCAAAAAACAGAGATACAATGATAAGCTTACAAATACTAATAGAGTATATTTGGAAAAGGAAGATGAGACATTTTCTGATAAAACTGAAGATTTTTATCCAACATATGTATGATAAAATTGAGGATTACATAAGATAATGGATAAAATTGAAAGTTTATTTGGAAAAATCTCAGATAGATTGATCAGCATACAAATACAGTTAGAATATAATTGAAAAGGCAAGTGAGATATTTTCTGATAAAACTAGAGATTTTCATCTAAAATATGCATCATAAAATTTAGGTTACATGGGTTAACTGATAAGTTGAAGATTTTTTTCAAAACATCTCAGATGCAATGATAGGCATACAAATAGAATTACCACATAATTTAAAATGAAGTGTAGACATTTTCTGACAAAACTGAAGATTTCGTATAACCTATTACTAAAATAAAGTAAAGGAAAGGAAAGAAAGAAAGAAAGAAAGAAAGAAAGAAAGAAAGAAAGAAAGAAAGAAAGAAAGAAAGAAAGAAAGAAAGAAAGAAAGAAAGGGAAATTCATAGGATAAATTTAAAAATTGGAGATTTTTGCGGTAATTTTCACAAATACAATGGCAGGCATACCAATATACCTATAATGTAATCCAAAAATGATGTGGAGACATAATCATTTAAAATTGAAGATTTTCCTCTAACTTATGTATTATAAAATTGAGAATATCTTCAAATAATTTAGGATATTGAAGATTTTTTTGAATAAAAAACTAAGATACAAATATAGGCATACAAATATATTTAGAATATAATTGAAAGAGGAAGTAGAGACATTTGATTATTTTCTTATAACCTACATATTTTAAATTGAGGCTATCAAAGATAATTTATAAAATTGAAGATTTTTTCAAAAAATATATCAGAAAAAATGATTGGCATACAAATACAATTAGAATACAATTGAAAAACGAAGTGGAGACATTTTATGATAAAAATGTAGATTTTCATCTAAAAATGTAGATTTTATGTATGATAAAATAAAAGATTACTAGGGTAACTGATAAAATTGAAGTTTTATGTGTACAAAACACAGATACAATGATAGGCATAAAAATACAATTAGAATATAACTAAAACATTACATGGGGACATTTTCATATAAAACTGAAGTATTCATCTAATATATGTATGATAAAAATGAGGATAATTAATATAATTGAAGATTTTTTTTAAAAAACTCAGATACATTGATAGGCAATTAGAATGTAATTTAAAAAGGAAATTGAGACATTTTCATAAATTAATGAAGATTTTCATCTAACATGTATGATAAAATTGAGGATAATATAAGATAAAGTATAAAACTGAATAAATTGTGAAAATAACTCAAAAAATGATAGCCATACAAATATAATTAGAATTCAATTGAAAAAGGATATGTGGACATTTTATGATAGAACTGAAGATTTTTACCTAAAATATGCATGATAAAATTGAGGATTGCATAGAATATCTGATAAAATTGAAGATTGTTTTAGAAGAAATCTCAGATACAATGATAGACATATAAATAGAATTATCAAATAAATGAAAAGGAAGTGGAGATATTTTCTTATAAATCTAAAGATTTTGCTTCACATATTTCTGATAAAACAAGGTAAATTAGTACGAAAAGTTTAAAAATTGAAGATTTTTTGTGGTAATTTTCACGGATACAATGGTTTGCATACAAATACAATTACAATATAATTGAAAAAGGAAGTGGAGATATTTACCTCAAAAATTGAAGATTTTCCTCTAACATATGTGTGATAAAATTGAGGAAAACAGTTAATTCTAAAGAATTACATCTAACTTATATATAATAAAATGTATGATAACATAGGAAAATTGATGAAATTGAAGATTTTGTGATAAAATGTAGCTGCCAGCAGCTACTCTGAACTGGGTCCTGGAAGGGAAGCAGAGGGATGGATGGGGAGGCGGCCAGAAGGAATGAAGGACAGGACAAAGTTTCAGATTGAGCCCCAAGTTTAATGGAGGACACACAATATAACAGCTTGGGTGAACCCCACCCCCCAGGCCCCAGGTTGGGTTTCAGGAACTGGTGCCGCTGTTCACTGGGCATTGACTCAACTGCTCAGTCTGCTGGGCAGGCCACCTGCTTAATTCAGGAATTTGCAGGACAGGTGGAACTTCACATTCACTCTGAGCACTCCACCCTAGATGGAGTCAGATTCTGAATAGCACAGGAATCCTCGCTCAACAAAAGCTGGAGGAAGATCCCCTTGACCAATGTCAAGTTTCTACCACATGGCAAGACACCCCAATATGGCTCTGTACAATAAAATCCCAGATAAAATGAAAGGAATACAAATACAATTAGAATATCAGTGAAAAAGAAAGTGCAGACAATTTCTGAGAAAACTGAAGATTTTGTATAACATTTCTGATAATATTATGGAAATTCATGTGAAAAGGTTAAAATTTGAAGATTTTTATGGTAACTTTCACAGATCCAATGGTAGGCATACACATAAAATAATAATATAGTTGAAAAGGGAAGTGGAGATATTTTTGTTAAATCTGAAGAATTTTGCATAACATATATTTCATAAAATTATGGAAATACATAGGAAAAGTGAAAAATTTGAAGATTTTGTGGTGATTTTTACAAATACAATGATAGGCTTACAATCTCAATTAGAATATTAATGAAAAAGAAATAGAGATATTTTCTGATAAAACTGAAGATTTTCATCTAACATATGTATGTTAAAAGTGAGGATAACATAAGATAATTTATAAAATTGAAGATATTTTGGAAAAAACCTCAGATACAAGGATTGGCATACAAATGCAAATAGAGTATTATTGAAAAAGGAAGAGGAGACATTTATGTAAAGAACTAAAGATTTTCATCTTACATTTATATGATAAAATTAAGGATAACAATATAATTTATAAAATTGAAGATTTTTTTCAAAAGAAATTGAGATACAAGGATAGCCATACTAATACATCTAGAATAAAATTGAAGGTGGAAATGGAGACATTTTCGTATAAAACTGAATATTTTCATATAATATATGTATGATAAATTGAGGATAACATAAGATAATGTATAAAATTGAAGATTTTTTTGAAAAAAAAACACAAATAAAATGATAGCCAGTCAAATATAATTAGAATTCAATTGAAAAAGGAAATGGAGACATTTTATGAGAGAACTGAAGAATTTCATCTAAAATATGCTTGATAAAATTGAGGATTACATAGGATATATGATAAAATTCTAAATTTTTTGGAAAATATCTCAGATAAAATGATAGGCACCCAAATAGAATTATCACATAAATGAAAAGAAATGGAGACATTTTCACATAAAACTAAAGATTTCCTATAACATATTTCTGATAAAGTAAGAGACATTCATAGGAAAAATTAAAAATTGAAGATTTATGGTGTAATTTGGTATGCATACAAATACATCTAGAATGTAATTGAAAAAAGGAAATGGAGCCATTTTCCTATAAATTTGAATATTTTCTTCTAACATATATGTGATAAAATTAAGGAAAACATAGGATAATCTTTAAAATTGAAGATGTTTTTGGAAAGAAAACTCAGATACAATTATAGTCATACAAACGGAATTATCACATGATTAAAAAGGAAGTGGAAACAGTTTCTGGTATAACTGAAGATTTTAACCTAACATATGTATGATGAAATTGTAGATTACATAAGATAACTGATAAAATTGAAGATTTTCTTAGAAAAATATCATATACAATGCTAGGCATAAAAATACAATTAGGATACAATTGAAAAAAGAAGTGGAGACATTCTGTTAATTCTGAAGATTTATATCTGACTTATGTATGATAATATAGTTGATAAAATTGGAAAATTGATAAAAATGAATATTTTTTGATGAAATCTCAGATACAATGAAAGGAATACAAATACAATCAGAATACAAGTGAAAATAAATTGGAGACATTTTCTGATAAAACTGAAGATTTTTCTATAATATTTCTGATTAAATTATAGAAATTCATGTGAAAATGTTACAATTTGAAGATTTTTGTTGTAATTTTCACAGATAGAATGGTAGGCATACAAAAATAATATAGTTGAAAAAGGAAGTGGAGAAATTTTCTGATAAATCTGTAGAAGTTTGCACAACAATATCTGATAAAATGATGGAAATTCATAGGAAAACTGTAAAATTTGAAGATTTTTATGGTAATTTTCACAGACACAATGATAGGCTTACCAAAACAATTAGAATGAAATTGAAAAAAGAAATAGAGACAATTGCTGATAAAACTGAAGATTTTCATCTAACATATGTATGTTAAAATTGAGGATAACATAAGAAAATGTATAAAGCTGAAGAGATTTTGGAAAACAAAAACTCAGATACAAGGATAGGCGTACAAATACACCAAGAATATTATTAAAAAGGGGAGAGGAGACATTTTCGTAAAGAACAGAAGATTTTCATCTAATATATGTATGATAAAATTGAGGATTACATAAGATAATTGATAAAACTGAACATTTATTTGGAAAAAAACCCAGATATAATGATAAGCACACAAATACAATTAGAATATAATTGAAAAGGGAAGTGGAGACATTTTATGATAGAACTGAAGATTTTGATCTAAAATATGCATGATAAAATTTAAGATTACATAAGATAACTGATAAAATTGAAGATTTTCTTGGAAAAATCTCACATAAAATGATAGGCATACAAATACAAGTATCACATAATTGAAAAAGAATTTGAGACACTTTTTGATAATACTGAAGATTTTGTATAAGATCTATCCATAAGGGAAATTCAGAGAAAATATCTAAATATTGAAGTTTTTTGTGTTTTTATTCAGATATACAATGGTATGCATACAAATACAAGTAGAATGGAATTGAAAAAAGAATAGAGACATTTGCCTATAAAACTGAAGATTTTACAAAATTGAAGATTTTTTGAAAAAGAATCTCAGATGCAATGATAAGCATACAAATACAATTAGAAGGGAGATATTTTCTGACAAAACTGAAGATTTCGTACAACATATTTCTGAAAAAGTAGGGGAAATTCCTAGGAAAATTTTAAAAAAATGAAAAATTTTGTGGTTATTTTCACAAATACAATGGTAGGCATCCAAGTACATATAGAATGTAATGAAAAATGAAGAGTAGACATTTTTGTTTAAAATTGATGATTTTCCTCTAATATATCTATGATAAAATTTAGGATAATTTAATCTAATTTACAAAATTGAAGATTTTTTTCAAAAACCCAGGTACAATGATAGGCATACAAATATATTTTGAATATAATTGAAGAAGGAAGTGGAGACATTTTGTATAAGACTGAAGGTTTGCATATACCATACATCTGATAAATTGAGGATTACATAAGATAATTGATAAAACTGAACATTTATTTGAAAAAACAGATACAAAGATTGGCACACAAATTCAATTAGAATATAATTGAGAAGGGAAGTAGAGATATTTTGTGATAGAACTGAATATTTTCATCTAAAATATGCATGTTAAAATTTAAGATTACATAGGATAACTGATAAAATTGAAGATTTTCTTGTAAAAATCTCACATAAAATGATAGGCATAAAATATCACAGAATTGATAAATATAAAAGTATCACAGAATTGAAAAATATAATTTGAGGAAATCATGTTAATTCATAAAATTAAAGATTTTTTGGATAAAAAACTCAGATACAATGATAGGCATAGAAATCCAATTAGAAAAAACTGATAAACGAAGTGGAAATATTTTCTGATAAAAATGAAGGTTTGCATATAACATATGTATGATAAAATAAATGATCACTAGAGTAACCGATAAAATTGGTGTTTTATTTGGACATAGCTCAGATATAATTATAGGTATAAAAAACAATTAGAAAATAATCAAAACAAATATGGAAACATTTTCATATAAAACTGAAGATTTTCATCTAATATATGTATGATAATAATGAGGACAACATAACATAATTTACAAAATTGAATATTTTTTTAAAAACTCATATACAATGATAGGCATATAAATACAATTAGAATGTAATTGAGAAATGAAGTTAGATATTTTCATAAAGAACTGAAAAATTTCATCTAACCTATGTATGATAAAATTGAGGATAACATAAGATAATGTATAAAACTGAAGAAATTTTGAAAAAAATTAAATAAAATGATAGTCATACAAATATAATTAGAATTCAATTGAACAAGGAAGTGGGGACATTTTATGATAGAACTGAATATTTTATCTAAAATATGCATGATAAAATTGAGGATTACCTAGGATGTCTGATAAAATTGATTTTTTTGGAAAAAAACTCAGATGCAATGATAGGCATACAAACAGAATTATCACATAAATGAAAGGGAAGTGGAGACATTTTCTTATAAAACTTAAGATTTTGTTTCACATATGTCTGATAAAATAAGGGAATTTCTTAGGAAAAGTTTAAAAATTGAAATGTTTTGGAAATTTTCACAGATACAATGGTATACATACAAATATAATTACGAAGTAATTGAAAAAGGAAGTGGAGACATTTTCCTATAAAACTGCAGATTTTCCGCTATCATATGTGTGATAAAATTGAGGAAAATTTAAGATAATTCATAAAATTGATTTTTTTGAAAAAAACTCAGATACAATGGTAAGCTTACAAATACTATTAGAATATATTTGCAAAAGGATGATGTGCCATTTTCTCATAAACTGAAGATTTTATCTGACATATGTATGATAAAATGATTTCATAGTATAATAGATAAAATTGAAGATTTATTTGGAAAAAGACTCAGGTATGATGATAGGCATACAAATACATTTAGAATACAATTGAAAAAGGAAGTGGAGACATATACTGTTAATTCTGAAGATTTACATCTAATTTAGGTATGAAAAATGTATGATAACATAGGAAAATTGATAAAATTGAAAATTTTTTGGGATACAATCTCAGATACAATGAAAGGCAAACAAATACAATTAGAATATCAGTGAAAAAGTGGAGACATTTTTTGATAAAACTGAAGATTTTTGTATAACATTTCCAATAATAATATGGAATTTCATGTGAAAATGTTAAAATTTGAAGATTTTTGTGGTAATTTTCACTGATAGAATGGTAGGCATACACATAAAATAATAATATAGTTGAAAAAGCAAGTGGAGATATTTTTGATAAATCTGAAGAATTTTGCATAACATATATCTCATAAAATTATGGAAATTCATAGGAAAACTAAAATTTGAATGTTTTTGTGGTAATTTTCACAGATAAAATGGTAGGCATACACATAAAATAATAATATAGTTGAAAAAGCAAGTGGAGATATTTTTGATAAATCTGAAGAATTTTGCATAACATATATCTCATAAAATTATGGAAATTCATAGGAAAACTAAAATTTGAATGTTTTTGTGGTAATTTTCACAGACAAAATGATAGGCTTACAAACACAATTAGAATGTGATTGAAAAAAGAAATAGAGACATTTGCTGATAAAACTGAATATTTTCATCTAACATATGTATGTTAAAACTGAAGAAAACATAAGATAATTTATAAAATTAAAGATATTTTGGAAAACAAAAACTCAGATGCAATGATAGGCATAGAAATACAAATAGAGTATTATTGAAGAAGAAAGAGGACACATTTACATAAAGAACTAAAGATTTTCATCTAAGATATGTATGATCAAATTAAGGATTACATAGGATTATTGTTAAAATGGAAGATTTATTTGGAAAAACTCAGATACAATTATAGGCTTACAAATACATTTAGAATATAATTGAAAAAGGAAGTGGAGATATTTTCTAATAGAACTGACGTTTTTCATCTAAAATATGCATGATAAAATTGAGTATTATATAGGATAACTGATAAAATTTAAATTTTTTTGAAAAAAAGTCAGATACAATGATAGGAATCCAAATATAATTAGAATATAATTGAAGATAGAAGTGTAGATATTTTCTGGTAGAACTGAATATTTTAATCTAAAATATGTATCATATAATTGAGGAATACATATGATAACTGATAAAATTGAAGATTTTTTTGAAAAAACCTCAGATACAATGATAGGAATACAAATAGAATTGTCACATAATTGAAAATGAAGTGGAGACATTTTCTGAAAAAAACTGAAGATTTCATATAACATATTACTGAAATAGTAATGGAAATTCATAGGAAATATTTAAAAATGGAAATTTTTTGTGGTGATTTTCGCAGATAGAAAAATAGGTATAGAAAAATAATTAGAATATAATCAAAAAATGAAGAGGAGACATTTTCATTTAAAATTGAAGATTTTCCTCTAACATGTATGATAAAATTGAGAATAACTTAAGATAATTTATAAAATTAAAGATTTTTTTTGAAAAAAAAAACCCTCAGATACAATGATAGGCATACGGATACATTTAGAATATAACTGAAGAAGATGTGGAGACATTTTCATATAAAACTGAAGATTTTCATATAATACACATATGATAAATTGAGGATATCATAAGGTAATTTATAAAATTAAAGAATTTTTTTTGAAAAAACTCAGATATAAATATAAGCAAAGAAATACATTTAGAATAAAATTGAAAAATGATGTGGAGACATTTTCTGATAAAACTGAAGATTTTCATCTAACATATTTTTGTTAAAATTGAGGAAAGAAAGGAAAAATATTGAAATTGATTTATTGGGAAAATTTATCAGATACAATGGTAGGCATATGAAAACTATTAGAATTTTAATAGAGAAAGTAATTGGAGGAATTTTCTAATTGAAATGAAAGTTTTTGCATATTTCTGATAAATTGAGCAATTAGATAGGAAAAATGTAAAAGTTGAAGAATTTCTAGAAAATTTTCAGAGAAAAAATTGTACGCATTTCCACAAATGAGAATTTAATTGAAATTTGATATGCAGATATTTTATGAGAGATTTGAAGATTTTCATATAACATATTTTGGTGAAAATTGAAGAAGGGTAAAATATTGAAATTAAAGATTTTGGGGAAAATTTATCAGATACATTTGTGGATGAATGAAAACTATTAGAATTTAATAGAGAAAGGAAGTGGAGGCATTTTCTAATAGAACTGAAAGTTTTTAATATTTATGATAAACTGAGCAATAAGAAAGGAAAAATGTAAAATATGAAGATTTTCTTGAAAATGTCAGAGGTATAATAATAGGCATACCAAAAAATTATAATTTTACTGACAAAGAAAAGCGAGACATTTTCTCATAGAACTGATTTTGGTATAATATATTTGGATAAAATTGGGAAAAGACAGGAAAAATATTGAAATTAAAGTTTTTTTTGGGAAATTTATCAGATACAATGGTATGCATATGAAAACTATTAGAATTTTAATTGAGAAATGAAGTGGAAGCATTTTCTAATAGAAGTGAAGGTTTTTGAATATTTGCAGTAAGTTGAGCAATTAGAAACAAAAACTGTAAAATATGAAAATTTTCTTGGGAAATACCTAGGATATAATGTTTAGCATTCAAATACAATTAGAATCTAATTTAAAAGGAAGTGGAGATATTTTCTGATAGAACTGAAGATTATCGAATAACATATTTTGGTTCAAATTGAAGAAAGGAAAAATAATGAAATTAAGATTATTAGTGAAAATTTATTAGATACAATGGTAGGCATATGAAAACTATTAGAGTTTTAATAGAGAAAGGAACTGGAGGTATGTTATAATAGAACTGAAGATTTTTGTATAGATCCAATAAATTGAGCAATTAGATAGTAAAAATGAAAATTTTAAGATTTTTCTTGGAATATTTAGAGATATAATGGTAGGCATACAAAAAATAGAATTTAATCAAAAAAAAAGGAAGTGGACACATTTTCTTATGGAACTGAAGTTTTTTATATAACATAGTTAGCTTAAATTTGAGGAAAGTTAGAAAAAGTAAAGATATTTTGGAAAAATTTATCAGACATAATTGTGGGCATATGAAGACTATTAGAATTTTAATTGAGAATAGAAGTGGAGGAATGTTCTAATAGATCTGGAGGTTTTGAATATTGATGATAAATTGAGCAATTAGAAAGGAAATGTAAATTATGAAGATTTTTTTGGAAAATTTCAGATATATAATAGTAGGCTCACCTAAACAAAAACAGAATTTTACTGAAAAAGAAATGGGAGACTTTTTCTCATAGAACTGATGATTTTTGTATAACATAGTTTGGATAAAATTGAGGAAAGATGAAAATTATTGAAATTAAAGATTTTTTGGGAAATTTATCACATACATTGGTATGCATATGAAAACTATAAGAATTTTAATTGAGAAAGGAACTGGAAGCATTTTCTAAGATTTTTAGAAAAAACTCATAAACATATCAATTAGCTTACAAATATTATTAGAATAAAATTGAAAAAGGAAGATGAGAAATTTTCTGATAAAACTGAAGATTTTTATATGACATGTATGATAAAATTGAGGATTACATGGGATAACTGTTAAAATTGAAGATTTTGTTTAGAAAAATCTCAGAAACAATGATAGGCATACAAATAGAATAGAATTGAAAACGGAGCCAAAGACATTTTTGTATAAAACTGAAGATTTTCACCAAACATATATATGATAAAATTGAGGGTAGCATAATTTTTAAAACTGAAGATTTATTTGTTAAAAACTCAGAAACAATGATCGGCATATAAATATAATTAGAATATAATTGATAAGGGAAATGGAGATATTTGCTGATAGAACTGAGAATTTTCATCTAAAATACACATGATAAAATTGTGGATTACATAGGATAACTGGTAAAATTGAAGATTTTTTTTGAAAAAAATTTCAGATACAATTATATGCATCCAAAATGTAATTAGAATATACTTGAAAAAAGGAAATGGAGATATTTTCTGGTAGAACTGAAGATTTTAATCTAACATATATATCAAAAAATGAGGATTACAAATGATAACTGATAAAAGTGCAGATTTTTTAAAGAAAAAACTCAGATTCAATGATAGGCATAAAAATAGAATTATCACATAATTGAAAATGAAGTGGAAACACTTTGTGACAAAACTGAAGATTTCTTTTTTTATTGTCCTGTCTGCTTTTGATGGTTTGTTTTTTTAACTGTTTAACTTGATATTACCCACAATGATGTAGGAAGATTCTTAACTGAGATTTTATCTATATCAGATTCCCCTATGGCTATGTATGTGAAGACTTTTTTTATTATTAATTAATGTGGTAGAGCCACAATACACTCACTTTGTGTGGCATCATTTTATATATTGGTAATCGATCTATACAAATTTTTTGCATATATAATGACCTCTAAAGGATAGAATATCCATTTTTATATACTGGGTTAAAATATTACAGTTATATGAATTAAGTTATAGTGTTATGCACACTGATAAGAAATCATATTGGGAAAGCTCTCATGCTGGGTGTGACATAGTATATCTTTAGATAAATGTAGAAAGCACAGATTTTTAAAATATTAGCTTTTAGCACTAGGTTGGAAATTGAATGATGATGTTACATGCTTTCATATTTCATTGATTTTACTAATTTAAAAGATCATGGGTTACTTTGATATGAGATAATTATATGTATGGTTTTTTTGGTTTTGATTTGGTTTTTGTTGTTTTGTTTAGTTTTGGTTTTTCAATAGAGGATTTCTCAGTGTAGATCTGGTTGTCCTAGAACTCACAATGTAGAATAGGCTGGCCTTGGTTTCAGAAATCCACCTGCCTCTGCCTCCCAGGTGCTGGGATTGAAGGTGTGGAATATCAGTAATTTTTTTCTTTTTATTTACTTTTTTATTTTCTATATTCTTTGTTTACATTCCAAAGGCTTTTCCCTTTCTCAGTTCTCCCCTCACCATATGTCCCATAACTCCACTTCCCCCCTCACATTCCCCAATCACCAATCTACCTCCACCACCATTTCTCAGTTCTGGTACTCTCCTACAAAACTGGAACCAGTCTTTTCAGGACCAGGGTCCTCTCCTTCCTTCTTCTTAGGAATCTTTTGATTTGCTAATTGTGCCTTGAGTATTCAGAGCTTCTGTGCTCATTAATACCCACTTATCAGTGATTCCATTTCATGTGTATTCTTTTGTGATTGGGTTAGCTCACATAGGATGATATTTTCCAGATCCAACCATTTGCCTACAAATTGCATAAATTCATTATTTTCAATTGCTGAGTAGTATTCCATTGTATAAATATACCACATTTTCTGTATCCATTCCTCCTTTGAGGGACATCTGGGCTCCTTCCACCTTCTGGATATTATAAATAAGCCTGCTATGAACATAGTGGAGCATGTGTCTTTATTGTATGCAGGGGAATCCTCCGGGTATATGCCCAGCAGTGCTATGACAGGGTCCTCTGGAAGTGTCATGCCCAATTTTCTGAGGAACCACCAGGCTGATTTCCAGAGCGATTGTACCATCTTGCAATCCCGCCAACAGTGGAGGAGTGTTCCTCTTTCTCCACATCCTCGCCATCACCTGTTGTCTCCTGAGTTTTTAATCTTAACCATTCTGACTGGTGTGAGGTGGAATCTCAGGGTTGTTTTCATTTGCATTTCCCTGATGACTAATGATGTTGAACATCTCTTAAGGTACTTCTCAGCCATCAGAATTTCTTCTGGTGAAAATTCTTTGTTTAGCTCTTTAGCCCATTTTTGATAGGGTTATTTGGTTCTTTGTGGTCTGACTTCTTGACTTCTTCATATATATTGGATATTAGCCCTCTGTCGGATGTGGGGTTGGTGAAGATCTTTTTCTAATTAGTTGGTTGCTGTTTTGTCCTTCTGATGGTGTCCTTTGCCTTACAGAAACTGTAATTTTTTGAGGTCCCGTTTGTAAATTCTTGATCTTAGAGCATAAGCTATTGGTGTTCTGTTCAGGAACTTTTCCCCTGTGCCTATGTCCTCCAGGGTCTTCCCAAGTTTCTTTTCTAATAGTTTCAGTGTGTCTGGTTTTATGTGGAGGTCCTTGATCTACTTGGAGTTGATCTTAGTATAAGGTGATAAGAGTGGTTCAATTCGCATTCTTCTGCATGTTGACCTCCAGTTGAACCAGCACCATTTGTTGAAAAGGCTATCTTTTTTCCACTGGACGGTTGTAGCTCCTTTATCAAAGATCAAGTGACCATATCTCTGTGGGTTCATTTCTGGGTCTTCAGTTCTATTCCATTGATCTACTTGCCTGTCGGTGTACCAAAACCATGCAGTTTTTAACACAATTGCTCTGTAGTACTACTTGAGTTTGGGGATATTGATACCCACAGAAATCCATTTATTGTTGAGAATAATTTTAGCTACCCCTGGGTTTTTTGTTAGTCCAGATGAATTTGAGAATTGCCTTTTCTATATCTATGAATTGATTTGGTATTTTGATGGGTATTGCATTGAAACTATAGATTGTATTGGCAAGATGGCCATTTTTACTATATTCATCCTGCCAATCCAAGAGGATGAAATGTTTTTCCATCTTCTGAGATCTTCTTAGATTTATTTCTTCAAGGACTTGAAGTACCTGTCATACATATCTTTGACTTGTTTGGTTAGAGTCATGCCAAGATACTTTATATTGTTTGCGGCTAGTGGGAAGGGCGTTATTTCCCTAACTTCTTTCTCAGCCTGCTTGTCCTTTGAGTATAGGAAGGCTTACTGATTTGCTTGAGTTGATTTTATAACCAGCCACTTTGCTGAAGTTATTTATCCGTTTTAGAAGTTCTCGGGTGGAGATTTTTGGGTAACTTAATTATACTATAATCTCATCTGCAAATAGTGAAAGCTTGACTTCTTCCTTTCCAATTTGTATCCCCTTGACTCCCTTATGTTGTCTAATTGCTCTCGCTAGAACTTCAAGTACTATATTGAAAGGGTATGGGGAGATTTGGCAGCCTTGTCTAGTCCCTGATTTTAGTGGGATTGCTTCAGTTTCTCTGCATTTATTTTGATGTTGGCTACTGGTTTGCTGTAGATTGCTTCTACTATGTTTATGTATGGACCTTGAATTCCTGTTCTTTCCAAGACTTTTACCTTTTAAAGGATGCTGAATTTTGTCAATTGCTTTTTCAGCATCTTATGAAATGATCATATGGCTTTTTTCTTAGAGTTTGTTTATGTAGTGGATTGCATTGATGGATTTCTGTATATTGAACCATCCCTGCATCCCAGGGATGAAGCCTACTTGATCATGGTGGATGATCCTTTTGATGTGCTCTTGGATTCGGTTGGCAAGAATTTTATTTAGTATTTTTGCATCGATATTCATAAGGGATTGTTTTCCTGATCTAATCGATCCTGATTTAATTTTGGTATTTGGTATCGGCCAAGGAAATTGTCCATTTCCTGCAGATTCTCCAGGTGTGTTGAGTAAAGGCTTTTGTATTTTTTGAATTTCCTCAGGTTCTGTTGTTATATCTCCGTTTTCATTTCTAATTTTGTTCATTTGGATACTGTCTCTGTGCCCTTTGGTAAGTCTGGCTAAGGGTTTATCTATCTTGTTGATTTTCTCAAAGAACCAGCTCCTGGTTTTGTTGATTCTTTGGATGGTTCTCTTTGTTTCTACTTGATTTCAGCCCTGAGATTGATGATTTCCTGTCTTCTACTCCTCCTGGGTGAATTAGCTTCTCTTTGTTCCAGAGTTTTCGGGTGTGCCATTAAGTTGCTAGTGTATGTTCTCTCCAGTTTCTTTTTGGAGGAACTCACAGCTATGAGTTTTCCTCTTAGCATGGCTTTCATTGTATCCCATAGATTTGTGTAGGTTGTACCTTCATTTTCATTGAATTCTAAAAAGTTTTGA
Organism: Apodemus agrarius; assembly: GCA_964023405.1. Lineage (NCBI taxonomy): Eukaryota > Metazoa > Chordata > Mammalia > Rodentia > Muridae > Apodemus > Apodemus agrarius. Next base: position 16,520,785 of record OZ030027.1, read on the forward strand.
TTTCTTTCTTTATTTCTTCCTTAACCAAGTTGTTATTGAGTAGAGTATTGTTCAGTTTCTATGTGTATGTGAGCTTTCTGCTGTTTATCTTACGACTGAAGACCACTTTTACTCCATAGTGATCTGAAAGGAGGCATGGGATTAGTTCGATCTTTGTATTTGTTGAGGTCTGTTTCTGACCAATTATATGATCGATTTTGAAGAAGGTACCATGAGGTGCTGAGAAAAAGATATATTCTTTGCTTTAGGATGAAGTGTTCTTTATGTATCTGTTAAATCCAATTGGTCCAAACCTTCAATAAGTTTCCCTGTGTCCCTGTTTAGTTTCTGGTTCCTGATCAGTCCATTGAGGAGAGTGGAGTATTGATTATTGAGTCATGTCATTTTTGATGCTTTGTATATTTGATAGGCTTCTTCATTTGGGTTTGATGACAAAAGGTTACTATCTTGCTTTTTCCATGGTGTAGTTTCCCTCCTTGTATTAGTGATTTCCCCCTATTATCTTTTGTAGGGCTGGCTGGGTTTGTGGAAAGATATTGTATATATTTGGTTTTGTCATGGAATATCTTGGTTTCTCCCTCTATGGTGACTGAGAGTTTTGCTGGGTATAGTAGTTTTAGGTGGCATTTGTGTTCTTTTAGAGTCTACATTAGATCTGCCCAGGATCTTCTAGCTTTCATGGTTTCTGGTGAGACGTCTGGTCTAATTCCTATAGGTCTTCCTTTATATGTTACTTGGCTATGGGCAAAAGCCTGGCAGGTTTCTACCAGAGCAGTGTTAGTCTTGGATTAAGTCTGCATACCTCGGCCCATCTGTTGGTTCTTTATGGTGACCTAGAGGCAAGATGGAGAATGCTGCTTCAAGTACTGGGCGGTCCGCAGGACTGACAAACCCCATCTAAGTTGGCGCATGGCCGGGTAGACATACAGATGGCTCACTGATATTGTCCTCCATTTTAACATACTTATGTTAGATGAATATATTTAGTTTTATCAGAAAATGTCTCTATTTTTTTCAATTACATTCTAATTGTGTTAGTAAGGCTGTCATTGTCTCTGGGAAAATTACAACAAAATTCTTCAAATTTTACAGTTTTCCTTTGAATTTCCATAATTTTATCACATATATATTGTGCAAAATTCTTCATATTTATCAGAAAATATCTCCACCTGCTTTTTCAACTATATAATTATTTTATTTGTCTGCCTACCATTGTATCTGTGAAAATAACCACAAAATTTTTCAAATTTTAACATTTTCCATAATTATATTAGAAATGTTATATAAAAGCCTTCAGTTTTTTTCAGAAAAACTCTCCCCTTTCATTTTAACTTATATTCTAATTCTTTTCGTATGCCTTTCATTGTATCTGAGATTTTATCAAAAAATGTCTTCAATTTTATCAATTATACTATGTAATCCTCAATTTTATCATACATATGTTAGATGAAAATCTACAGTTTTATCAGAAAATGTGTCATCTTCCTTTTTTGATTGTATTTTATTTGTATTTCTATGCTTTTCATTGCATCTGAGTTTATTTCAAAAAACCTTAAATTTTATAAATTATCTTGAGTTATCCTCAATTTTCTCATATATGTTAGAGGAAAACCTTCAGTTTTATAGGAAAATCTCTCCACTTCTTTTTAAAAATACATTCTAATTGTATTTGTATGTGTACCATTGTATCTGTGAAAATACCACATAAATCTTCAGGTTTTAATTTTTTATGAATTTCCCTTATTTTATACGAAATATGTTATACAAAAGCCTCAGTTTTATCAGAAAAAATGCTCCACTTGCTTTTTCAATTATGTGATAATTGTATTTGTATATCTATCATTGTATCTGAGATTTTTCTAAGAAAATCTTCAATTTTATCAGTTATCCTATGTAATACTCAATTTTATCATATATATGTTAGTTGAAACTCTCATACATATGTTAGATGAAAACCTAACATACATATGTTAGATGAAAATCTTCAGCTTTATACAAAAATGTCACCACCTCCTTTGTTAATAATATTCTATTAGTATTTGAATGCCTATTATTGTATCTGAGATTTTTCTAAGAAAATCTTCAATTTTATCAGTTATCCTATGTATTCCTCAATTTTATCATATAAATGTTAGTTGAAACTCTTTACTTTTATCAGAAAATGTCTCATCTTCCCTTTTCAATTGTATTTTAATAGTATGTGTAATCTTATCATTGATTCTCAGATATTTGCAAAAGAAAAAAACCCTTCAATGGTATAAATTATCCTAAGATTTCCTTATTTTTATCACAAGTATGTCAGAGGAAAATCTTCACTTTTATAGGAAAAATGTCTCCACTTTCTTTTTCAATTACATTCTAATTGTATTTGTATAAATACAATTAGAATATAATTGAAAAAGGAAGTGGAGACATTTTCATAAGAGCTGAAGATTTTCATCTAATATGTATGATAAAATTGAGGACTAGGTAGGATAATTGATAAAATTGAAGTTTTAGGGGTAAAAAAATCAGGAACAAATAGGCATACAAATACAATTAGAATATATTTGAAAAAGTAAGTGGAGGTATTTTCTGATAAAATTGAAGATTTTTCTATAACATTTCTGATAAAATTATGGAAATTCATATAAGAAAGGTAAAATTTGAAGATTTTTGTGGTGATTTTCACAGATAAATTGGTAGTCATACAAAACATTTATAGTAAAATTGAAAAAGGAAGTAGAGATGTTTTCTGATAAATCTGAAGAAATTCATGTAATATATTTTTGATAAAATTATTGAAATATTAGGAAAATGTAAAATTTGAAATTTTTTATGGTAATTTCAACAATCAAACTTGTAGGCATGCAAATACAATTAGAAATAAATTGAAAAAGAAAGTAGAGACATTTTCTCAAAAATCTGAATATTTTCATCTAACAAATGTATGATAAAATTGAGGATTACATAGGATAATTGAAAAATTTGAAGATTTATTTTGAAAAACTCAGATATAGTGATAGGCATACAAATACAACTAGCATATAGTTGAAAGAGAAATTGGAGACTTTTTCTGATAAAAGTGAAAATTTTCATCTAATATATGTATGATAAAATGAGGATTACATACGATAATGGATAAAATTGGAGATTTATTTGGAAGAATTCAGATACAATGATAGGCATACAAATAGAATTATCAGAAAATTGAAAAGGAAGTGTAGACATTTTATGATAAAACTAAAGATTTCATATAACATATTCCTGATATGGTAAGGAAAATTCATAGGAAAAAATTTTAAAATTATAGACTTTTTGGTAATTTTCACAGATACAATGGTATGCATTCAAATAAAATTAGAAGGTAACTGTAAAAAGAAGTGGAGACATTTTCCTATAAAACTGAATATATACTTGGGACAATTTATAAAATTGAAGATTTTTTGCAAAGAAACTCAGATGCAATGGTAAGCTTACAAATACTGTTAAAATACAATTGAAAAAGGAAGGCTAGACATTTTATCATAAAAGAGAAGATTTTCAACAAACGCATAAAAAAATGAGGATTACATAGGATAACCAATAAAATGGAAGATTTTCTTAGAAAAATCTCAGATACAATGATAGGCATACAAATACAATTAGAATACAATTGAAAGAAGGTGGAGATATTTTCTGATAGAACTGAAGATTTTCATCTAACATAATGTATGAGAAAATTGAAGATTACATAGGATAACTGATAAAATTGAGGATTTTCATGGAAAAAATCTCAGAAACAGTAATAAGCATACAAATACAATTATCACATAATAGAAAAAGGAAGTGGATAAATTTTCTGATAAAACTGAAGATTTGGTATAACATATTTTCTATTAAATCAGGGAAATTCATAGGAAAAATTTAAAAATTGAATATTTTTGTAGTAATTTTCACAGATACAATGGTACCCACAAATACAATTAGAATGCAATTGTAAATAGAAGTGGAGATATTTTCCTATAAAACTGAATATTTTCCTTGAACATATGTATGAGAAAATTGAGGATAATTTATAAAATTTAAAATATTTTTGGAAAAACCTCTGATACCATGATAAGCATACAAATACAATTAGAATAAAATTGAAAATGGAAGTGGACACATTTTGTGCCAAAACTGAAGATTTTGTATAACATATTTCTGATAAAGTAAGGGAAATTAATAGGAAACATTTAAAAATTGAAAATTTTTGTGGTAATTTTCAGTTGACAGGGTATTCATACTAATCCTATTAGAATGTAATCGAAAAATGAAGTGGAGACATTTTCGTTTAAAAATGAAGATTATCCTCTAACATATATATGATAAAGTTGAGGATAACTAAAGATGCTTTATAGAATTGAAGATTTTTATGAAAAACAAAACTCAGATACAATGATTGGCATACAAATACAATTAGAATATAATTGAAAAAGGAAGTGGAGATATTTTTTGTAAGAACTAAAAATTTTCTTCTAATATATGCATGATAAAATTGATAACATAGGATAACTGATAAAATTTAAGATTTTTGAAAAAACTCAGATACAATTATATGCATACAAATAAAATTAGAATATAATTGAAAAAGGATGTGGAGATATTTTCTTGTAGAACTGAAGATTTGAATCTAACATATGTATGATATAATTGAGGATTTCATATGATAACTGATAAAACTGAAGATATTTTAGGAAAAAGCTCAGACAAAATGATAGGCATACAAATAGAATTACCACATAATTGAAAATGAAGTCGATACATTTTCTGACAAAACAGAAGTTTTCATATAACATATTACTGATAAAATAAGGGAAATTCATAGGAAAAATTTTAAAATTTAAAATTTTTGTGGTTATTTTCACAGATACAATAGTAGGCATACAAGTACAATTAGAATGTAACAAAAAACGAAGTGGAGACATTTTGGTTTAAAATTGTAGATTTTCCTCTAAAATATCTATGATAAAATTGAGGATAATTTAATATAATTTACAAAATTGAAGATATTTTTGAAAAAAAATCTCAGGTACAATGATAGGCATACAAATACACTTAGAATATAATTGAAGGAGGAAGTGGAGAACTTTCATATAAGACTGAAGGTTTTCATGTAACAAACATGATAAATTGAGGAAATCATAAGGTAATTTATAAAATTAAAGAGTTTTTGGAAAAAAACTCAGATACAATGATAGGCATAGAAATCCAATTAGAATAAAACTGAAAAATGAAATAGAGATATTTTCTGATAAAACTGAAGGTTTGCATCTAGCATATGTATGATAAAATAAAGGATTACTAGGGGAACTGATAAAATTGAAGTTTTATTTGGACATAACTCAGATACAATGATAGGCATAAAAATACAATTAGAATATAATTCAAACAAAAATGGAGATATTTTCATATAAAACTGAAAATTTTCATCTAATATATGTATGATAACAATGAGGACAACTTAACATAATTTATAAAATTGAATATTTTTTAAAAAAAACCCATATACAATTATAGACTTATAAATACAATTAGAATGTAATTGAAAATGGAAGTTAGATATTTTCATAAAAACTGAAAAATTTCATCTAACATATGCATGATAAAATTGAAGAAAACATAAGAATATGGAAAAAAACTCAAATACAATGATAGCCATATAAATATAAATAGAATTCAATTGAAAAAGAAGTGGGGATATTTTTTGATAGAACTGAAGATTTTTATCAAAAATATGCATGATATAATTGAGGATTACATAGGATATCTGATAAATTGAATTTTTTTTGGAAAAAACTAAGAAACAATGATAGGCATACAAATAGAATTATCACATAAATGAAAAGGATGTGGAGACATTTTCTTATAAAACTTAAGATGTTGTTTCACATATTTCTGATGAAATAAGGGAAATTCATAGGAAAAATTGAAGATTTTTGTGGTTTTTTTCACCGATACCATGGTACACATACAAAAGTAATTAGAATGTAATTGAAAAAAGAAGTGGAGACATTTTCTTCTAAAACTGTACATTTTCCTCTAACATATGTATGTTAAAATTGAGGACTACTTAAGATAATTTATAAAATTGAAGAGTTTTTTGGAAAAAAACTCAGATGCAATGATAAGCATAAAATAAAATGAGAATACAATTAATAAAACTTTTCAGATAAAACTAAATATTTTCATCTAACATATGTATGAAAAATTGAGAATTACTTAGGATAATTGATAAAATTGAAGTTTTATTCAGAAAAAGGCTCAGACACAATGATAGGCATTCAAATAGACTTTGAAAAATACTAGAGTATTATTGAAAAAGGAAGAGGAGACGTTTTTGTAATGAACTGAAGATTTTCATCTAACATGTGTATGATAAAATTGTTGAATCATAGGATAACTGATAAAATTGAAGTTTTTTTTTCAAAATCTCAGATACAATTATAGGCATCCAAATATAATTAGAATATAATTGAAAAAGGAAGTATAGATATTTTCTGGTAGAACTGAGGATTTTCATCTTACATATGTATGATAAAATTGAGGATTATGTATGATAATTGATAAAATTGAAGATTTTTTTGGAAAAAAGCTGATACAGTGATAGGCATACAAATACAATTAGCACATAATTGAAAATGAAGTGGAGACATTTTCTGACAAAACTGAAGATATCTTATAACATATTACTGATAAAGTAAGGAAAATTCATAGGAAAAAATTTTAAATTGAAAATTATTGTGGTAATTTTCACAGATACAATGCTAGGCATACAAATACTATTAGAAATTTATCGAAAAATGAAGTGGAAACATTTTCATTTAAAATTTAAAATTTTGCTCTAAGATGTGTATCATAAAATTGAGGATAACTTAAGATAATTTATAAAAGTGAAGAGTTTTTTAAAAAAACCTCAGATACCATAATAGGCTTACATTTACATTTAGAAATTAATTTAAGGAGGAAGTGGAGACATTTTCATATAAAACTCAAGATTTTCATATAACATACATATAATAAATTGAGGATATCATAAGGTAAATTATAAAATTAAAGATTTTCTGAAAAAATGCAGATACAATGAGAAGCATAGAAATAAAATTAGCATACAATTGAAAAATGAAGTGGAGACAATTTCTGATAAAACTAAAGATTTTTATCTAACATGTATGATAAAAGTGAGAATTACATAGGATAAATGATAAAATTGAAATTTATGCAGAAAAAACTTGGATAAAATGATAGGCATACAAATACAATTAGAATACAATTGTAAAAGGAAATAAAGACATATTCTCTTAATTCTAAAGATTTACATCTCACTTATGTATGATAAAATGGATGATAACGTAGCAAAATTGATAAAATTGGAGATTTTTTGATAAAATGTGATATAAAATGAAAGGCATACAAATAAAATTAAAATATAAGTGAACAAGAACGGGGAGATATTTTCTGATAAAAATCAAGCTTTTGTATAACATTTCTGAGAAAATTATGGCAATTCATGTGAAAATGTTAACATTTGAAGATTTTTATGGTAATTTTCACAGATGCAATGGTAGGCATTCTACTGAAATAATATAGTTGAAAAAGGAAGTGGAGATATTTTCTGATAAATATGGTTAAAATGGTTAAAACATGATCTGCTGGTTGTTCACCCTTTCATTTGGTTTTAACTAATTTCATAAAAAGAGAGAAAGAAAAAAATAAATAAAAGTCTTATGTGATTTTTGGAGACAGGTACCTATACTTAAGAGTCTAACACAGCTGAGAAGCCCTGCCAGGAGCTTCTCAGTACAAATAGATCTTAAAGGGGCCAACAGCCTCTCGGCTCCTATGGTAAGGGAGCTGATGGTTGGTTTTCCTACAGAATTTTCCATAATTGTGATTATTAAAGATAAATTTTTACTGGTGATGAAATATATAAGAAACTGGCTCAAAAAGAGTTGTCTAAGATATCTGAAAAAAGGAGAATAAAGAGCTAACATATAAAATGCTTATGGGTACAAGAAAATGGCTGAAAAAAAGCAAATCAACAAAAAAATAAAAAATAAAAAAGGGAGCTCCAATAAAACTATCAATTTCAGCCCTAGAATCATGAAAATGCTTGCCTCACAGAGATATAAAATTCAAAAGGCTTGCTAACATTACAAATAAACCAGAGAAACATTTTGAGGAATCTCTTGCTCAGCTAATAGAGGCTATGGACAAAATAGTTCTTAGCTCTGAGGCAAAAGATATTGTTTTAAATCAATGGCCTTTGAGAATGCCATACCTACTTTTTATTCTTTTCTAAAGACAACTAAAATATCTGGAAATGTTGAGGTTGTTACTTCATATTTTCAAGATATGCCTAGACTATTACAACCTCACAAGGCCAGAACACTATCCCAAATCCTCCCAATCAAAGACAGAAAATATTTAATAAATCACGCTAGGCTAGAAAAAGTTATTTAGGTGAGAAGCCTAGACTATTCAGCAAACAATGTCCTGATAAGGAAAGAGGTGCCATAAATTTTAATGCTCCTGGTCCCAGTCAATGCAAAAATTCAACTGAGTATCCTCCTTATCTGAAAGGGTACCACTGGCATAAAGATTGCCAAATTAACTTTCATAAAAATGGGGCTGCCTTATCTGGTGCTACTAATACAGGAATCTTATCAAACCAAGGTAACTGTATAAGGGATCTACCTCAGGCTCCTCAGACAGCAAAAGTAATTCAACAGCCTAAGGTGACCAATCCATTAGTCAAAGAAAGACTATTCAACAGTTGCACTTGGCAACACCAGGCAGCAAGGACTAAACCTCCACAAAAATATTTACTCACGACTTCTCCTCAAACAGGTTATCTTAACTTTCTAAATCCCAAAAGAAATTTTACACACACACACACACACACACACACACACACACACACACACACACACACACCTTTGCATAACAAATAGAGCTAAAGACAATAGGCATTGTATTTCTTAAATACTAAGGTCAAGCATTTAAAAAACAAACCAAAATGAAACAAAAAACTGTATAACTGTTTTACAGTTATTTTACAATTTTAGCTCCAGCTTTCAGAATTACAAGTTTCGCTTCAATTTAGAAATTGCCTTTTCTCTATTGGACATGTTCAAGTTCATTCTATGCTTCCTGGTTCTACAAATGAAGGTAAGTACTAATTTAATTTTTTAACAAAGCTTGCTGCCTTTCCTAAGTAGGTAGTTTAGCAAGGTTTTCCACTGCAAATCTCCATTGCACTCAGTGAGACTGCTCCTGCACTCCTAAAGAGCTGTCTGTGAAGCTTAAGAATTATTCCCTGATGAGCCTGTACCCTTGTGATTTAAAACACACTTATGTTATATATGTCCTATCTCTTGGAAAGTTAGCCTTTATTTCTGTACGCATTACACTTAATTCTCATTACTATTTATGCCTTTTTATAACTTAGGAAAACTTTAAAGATATGATACAATGCTTGCTTCATTATTTTATAATCGTGAATATGCCAAGGGCTCAGGATCAGATAATGCCTTTGTTTAAACTTAAAAGTCTTTTAAAAGTGGTGTTTGACTCTTAGTTTCTCATATTCCATTGATATCCCCTATAATTCACAGGGACTTGCTATTATAGAATGAGTTCATCATTAAAAGATATAGATATCTAAATTACAAAATAAAATCATAATTATTCATCTCCTTAATACTTTATTAAACATAACTAACTAACTAACTAACTAACTAACTAACTAACTAACTAAATAAATAAATAAATAAAAATGGGGAAGGATTAAGTCCATTTCTAAACATTTTGTGGCTCTAACAAAATAAAGACCTAATAACGAGACTGGATGTTTTTTTCCTGGAAGAAGCTCTGTTTATATATTTACAGGTCCCTCTAGATGCGAGACCAGCTGATTGTGCCACGCCTTCTCCATGGACAGAGACTTCCACACCTGTCACTTCCTTCAAGCCTACATCAGAGCAATCATCATCTGCAGACTCTCCACTGTGCCAGAGACACCAGCAAAAGAAGACATTGGAGACACCATTCCTGATTTCACCTAATTGGACTTTTAAGTCTATATCCGGGGGATATAGGGGATTGGACCTCCACTTCCTATAACAGGGAGGGCTTTGTGTAGCCTTAAAAGAGGAATGCTGTGTCTATGTAGATAAGACTGGACTCTTGGAGGACAGTCTAAGAAGGGTGAGGGATAGCCTAGAAAAGCGAAAAAGAGATCGAGAACAGCAAGACTCCTGGTATAAAAACTGGTTTTCCATATCCCTCTGGCTTTCTACCTTGCTACCTTGAATTTTAGAACCCTTTATAGGCATGTTTCTGTTAATTTCCTTTGGTCCTTGGGCCTTTTAATGACTTACATGCTTTATTAAATCGCGAATAGATTCTGTTTTGCCTAAGGATTCTGTTTCAGTATATTATCATCACGTGGAAACCGGAACAATTGACAAGGAGCAGGAGGGCGACGAACAAGAAGAGGTGCCTATAACACATCGAGAAAACTCAACTTCCACAATCTCCTAAAGTAATGCTGTCTGGCCCTTACACTTTCATCCCTGGGCTTGTAGGAGGAATGGTAAGATGACCCAAGGTAGCCATCTTAATGATGAGCAACTTCCTCCATTCTAAGCTACAGGGTCACAAACGCTCAGTCCTGAGATGGCTGTTGCAGGTTGTGAGATTGTTAAACAAAAGCCTTTCCCCCGAACTAATGGCACGGAAGACTCCAGGAACTGACCAGCCATAAAAGATAAGGGGCATCCCTGGACAATATCCAGCAAGCCCTGAGCCATCTGGTCTCGCGCCATCCTGTCTTCCTCCCCTAGATAAATCACCTTCCTTACTCACCAGTTGCCTCTGCTCTCACTTCCTGAATGCCTTAATTAAGGACTGGAGTGCAAGCATCTCACAGTGCTCCTATCTCACCTTCTTTCATCTCCCGTACCAGGAACTGGCTGAAGCAAAAAACTGACTGATTATTTAGATACTGGACCTCCTTACAGGAACCAGTTAATTGATAAACTGGCCTTCAACCTAAGTGTCCTTATCCCTCATCCCAAGACATCCCATTTGACTGTTTCAAGATTTACTGCCTTTGTCTCACTTCCCCTTCTTATTGCTTATAAGCCATTGCTTTCCAAATATTAAAACAGACTCTGACTAAAGCTTATGGCACGCAGGGTCTCGTTCCCTCTCTCCCCTCTCCCCATGACTCCTAGGTAGCGCCTCTCTGGGGACCCTGGAATAACTGGACTTGCTGGTCGGGAACACTGGGGGAATCAATATCCCTGACCTGAAGCAGTATTACACAGCAATTGTGTTAAAAACTGCATGGTATTGTACAGTGATAGCCAAGTAGATCACTGGAATAGGATTGAAGACCCAGAAATGAACCCACAGAGATATGGTCACTTGATCTTTGATAAAGGAGCTACAACCATCCAGTGGAAAAAAGATAGCCTTTTCAACAGATGGTACTGTTTCAACTGGGGGTCAACAGGCAGAAGAATGCGAATTGACCCACACTTATCTCCTTGTACTAAGATCAACTCCAAGTGGATCAAGGACTTCCACATAAAACCAGACACACTGAAACTAATAGAAAAGAAACTGGGAAAACCCTGGAGGATATGGGCACAGGGGGAAAGTTACTGAACAGAACACCAATAGCTTATGCCCTAAGATCAAGAATTGACAAATGGGACCTCATAAATTTACAAAGTTTCTGTAAGGCAAAGGACACAGTCAGAAGGACAAAACAGCAACCAACAAATTGGGAAAAGTTCTTCACCAACCCCACATCCAACAGTGGGCTAATATCCAATGTATACAAAGAACTCAAGAAGTTAGACTGCAAAGAAACAAATAACCCTATCAAAAAATGGGGTACAGAGCTAAACAAAGAATTTTCACCCGAAGAAATTCCAATGGCTGAGAAGCACCTTAAGAGGTGTTCAACATCATTAGTCATCAGGGAAATGCAAATCAAAACAACCCTGAGATTCCACTTCACACCAGTCAGAATAGCTAAGATTAAAAACTCAAGAGACAACAGGTGCTGGCAGGGATGTGGAGAAAGAGGAACACTCCTACACTGTTGGTGGGATTGCAAGATGGTACAACCGCTTTGGAAATCAGTCTGGTGGTTCCTCTGGAAATTGGGCATGATACTTCCAGAGGACCCTGTCATTTCACTCCAGGACATATACCCAGAGGATTCCCCTGTATACAATAAAGACACATGCTCCACTATGTTCATAGGAGCCTTATTTATAATAGCCAGAAGCTGGAAAGAGCCTCAAAGGAGGAATGGATACAGAAAATGTGGTATATTTATACAATGGAACACTACTCAGCAATTAAAAATAATGAATTCATGCAATTTGTTGGCAAATGGTTGGATCTGGAAAATATCATCCTTAGTGAGGTAACCCAATCACAAAAGAACACATGAAATGGAATCACTGATAAGTGGATATTAATGAGACCAGAAGCTCTGAATACTCAAGACACAATTAGCAAATCCAAAGATTCCCAAGAAAAAGGAAGGAGAGGACCCTGATCCTGAAAAGACTGGATCCAGTTTTGTAGATGAGTACCAGAACAGGGAAATGGGGGGAGATTGGGGAATGGGAGGGGGAAGAGGACTTATGGAACATACGGTGAGGGGGGAACTGGGAAAAGGGAAAGAGTTTGGAATGTAAACAAAGAATATAGAAAATAAAAGAAATAAATAAAAGAAAGAAAAAATTACTGATATTCCACACCTTCAATCCCAACACATGGGAGGCAGAGGCATTTGGATTTCTAAAATCAAGGCCAGCCTATTCTACGTGTGAGTTCCAGGACAGCCAGTGCTACACTGAGAAATCCTCTATTGAAAAAACAAAACTAAACAAAACAACAACAAAAATCAAATAAAAACCAAAAAACCCTACAGAAAATCATCTCATATCAAAGTAGCCCATGATCTTTTAAATTAGTAAAATCAATGAAATATGAAAGCATGTAAGATCATCATTCAACTTCCAACCTAGTGCTAAATGCTAAGATTTTAAAAATCTGTGCTTTATACATTTATCGCAAGATATACTATGTCACACCCAGCATGAGAGCTTTCCCAATACGATTTCTTATCAGTGTGCATAACACTATAACTTAATTCATATAACTGTAATATTTTAACCCAGTGTATACAAATGGATATTCTATCCTTTAAAGGTCATTATATATGCAACAAAGTTATATAGATCGATTACCAATATATAAAATGATGCCACACAAAGTGAGTGTATTGTGGATTTACCACATTAATTAATAATAAAAACAGTCTTCACATACATAGCCATAGAAGAACCTAATATAGATAAAATCTCAGTTAAGAATCTCTTCCTACATCATTGTGGGTTATATCAAGTTAAACAGTTAGAAAAAACAAACTATCAAAAGCAGACAGGACAACAAAAAAAGAAATCTTCAGTTTTGTCACAAAGTGTTTCCACTTCATTTTCAATTATCTGATAATTCTATTTTTATGCCTATCATTGAATACGAGTTTTTTCTTTCAAAAAATCTGCACTTTTATCAAGTTATCTTGTGTAATCCTCATTTTTTTGGTATATATGTTAGATTAAAATCTTCAGTTCTACCAGAAAATATCTCCATTTCCTTTTTTCAAATATACTCTACATTTGGATGCTTATCATTGTATCTGAGATTTTTTCAAAAAAATCTTCAATTGTACCAGTTATCCTATGTAATCCACAATTTTATCATGCATATTTTAGATGAAAATCTTCAGTTCTATCAGCAAATATCTCCACTTCCCTTTCAATTATATTCTAATTATATTTGTATGAATCTTAATTTCAATAGTTTTCCTCTTTCCTCAATTTTATCCAAAATATGTCATATAAAAATCATCAGTTCTATGAGAAAAAGTCTCCCTTTTCTTTTCTAGTAAAATTCTATTTTTCTTTTGGTGGGCCTACTATTATATCTCTGAAATTTTCCAAAAAAAATCTTCATAATTTACATTTTTCCTTTCTAATTGCTCAATTTATCATCAATATTCCAAAACCTCCAGATCTATTAGAAAATTCCTCCACTTCCTTTCTCAATTAAAATTCTAATAGTTTTCATAAGCCCATAATTGTGGCCGATATATTTTCCCAAAATATCTTTAATTTAAAAATTTTACCTATCTTTCTTCAAATTTAACTAAAATATGTTATATAAAAATCTTCATTTCTATTTGTAAATGTCTGTACTTCAATTTTTATTTAAATTCTTATTTTTTGGAATGCCTGCTATTATTTCTCTGAAATTTTCCTAGAAATTCTTCATATTTTACATTTTTCCTATCTACTTGCTCAATTTATCAGAAATATACAAAAACATTCAGTTCTATTAGAAAATGACTCCACTTCCTTTCTCTATTAAAATTCTAATATTTTTTATATCCATAACATTGTATCCAATAAATTTCCCAATAAATCAATTTCAATAATTTTACTGTCCTCAATTTTAATGAAACTATGTTATACAAAAAACTTCACTTCTTTTAGAAAATATCTCCACTTCCTTTTTAATTAAATTCTAATTTATTTGTCTATCAACCGTTATATCTCTGAAATTTTCTAACAAAATCTTCAAATTTTACATTTTCCATCTAATTGCTTAAGTTATAGAAAATATACTAAAATGTTCAGTTCTATTAGAAAAAGTGTTCACTTCCTTTCTCAATTAAAATTCTAATAGTTTTCATATGCCTACCAGAATATCTGTTAAATTTTCTGAAAAAATCTTTAATTTCAATATTATTCCTGTCTTTCCTCAATTTTAACCAAAATATGTTATACAAAATTCACCAGTTCTATCAGAAAATTTCTCCACTTCCTTTTTTAATTAAATTCTATTTTTTGTATTCCTATTGTCATATCAATGACATTTTACAAGAAATTCGTTAAATTTTACATTTTTCCTATCTACTTCCTCAATTTATTGGAAATATAAAAAATACCTTCAGTTCTTTTAGAAAATGCCTCCACTTTCTTTTTGAATTAAAATTCTAATAGTTTTCAAATGCCTACCAGAGAATCTGAGAAATTATCCCCAAAAATCTTCAATTTCAATATTTTTCTTCCTTTTCCTCAATTTTAACAAAAATATGTTATACAAAATCTTCAGTTTTATCTTAAAATGTCTCCACATCATCCATTTTTAATTAAATTCTAATTATTTGTATGCCAACAATTATCTCTCTGAAATATTTTATGGAAATCTTCAAATATTATACTATTCCTATCTACTGGCTCAATTTATCAGAAATATACAAAAACATTCAGTTCTATTAGAAAATGCTTCCACTTCCTTTCTCAATTAAAATTATAAGAGTTTTCATATGCCTACCAGAGTATCTGATAAATTTTCCCAAAAAACATTTAATTTCATTATTTTTCCTATCTTTCCTCAATTTTAAGCTATGTTATATAAAAATCTTCAGTTCCATAAGAAAATGTGTCCACTTCTTTTTTAATTAAATTCTATTTTTTGTATGCCTACCATTATATCTCTAAATATTCCAAGAAAAATCTTAAAAATTACATTTTTACTATCTAATTGCTCAATTTATTGGATCTCTACAAAAATCTTCAGTCCTATTATAATAAGCCTCCAGTTCCTTTCTCAATTAAAATTCTAATAGTTTTCATATGCCTACCATTGTATCTAATAAATTTTCCCTAATAATCTTTAATTTCATTATTTTTCCTGTCTTTCCTCAATTTGAATCAAAATATGTTATTCAATAATCTTCAGTTCTATCAGAAAATATCTCCACTTCCTTTTAAATTAAATTCTAATTGTTTTTGAATACTAAATATTATATCTCAGGTATTTCCCAAGAAAATTTTTATATTTTACATTTTTCCATTCTAATTGCTCAACTTACTGCAAATATTCAAAAACCTTCACTTCTATTAGAAAATGCTTCCACTTCATTTCTCAATTAAAATTCTAACAGTTTTCATATGCATACCATTGTATCCGATAAATTTCCCCCAAAAAAACTTTAATTTCAATATTTTTCCTGTTTTTCCCCCATTTTATCCAAATATGTTATACGAAAATCAGTTCTATGAGAAAATGTCTCCCTTTTCTTTGTCAGTAAAATTATAATTTTTTGGTATGCCTATTATTATACCTCTGACATTTTCAAAAAAATCTTCATATTTGGCAGTTTTCCTTTCTTATTGCTCAGTTTATCATAAATATTATAAACTTTCAGTTCTATTAGAAAATGCCTCCACTTCCTTTCTCTATTAAATTCTAATAGTTTTCATTCATCCACAAATGTATCTGATAAATTTTCCCAAAACTCTTTAATTTCAATATTTTACCCCTTTCTTCAATTTTCACCAAAATATGTTATATGAAAATCTTCAATTCTCTCAGAAAATATCTGCATATCAAATTTCATTTAAATTCCTATTTGCGGAAATGCCTACAATTTTTTCTCTGAAAATTTTCTAGAAATTCTTCAAATTTTACATTTTTCCTATCTAATTGCTCAATTTATCAGAAATATACAAAAACTTTCATTTCTATTAGAAAATGCCTCCATTTCCTTTCTCTATTAAAATTCTAATAGTTTTCATATGCCTACCATTGTATCTGATAAATTTTCCCAATAAATCAATTTCAATATTTTTCCTCCCTTTCCTCAATTTTAACAAAAATATGTTAGATGAAAATCTTCAGTTTTATCAGAAAATGTCTCCACATCATTTTTCAATTTTATTCTAAATGTATTTCTTTGCCTATATTTGTATCTGAGTTTTTTCCAAAAAAATTCTTTAATTTTATAAATTACCTTATGATATCCTCAATTTATCATATGTGTGTTATATGAAAATCTTCAGTTTTATATGAAAATGTCTCCATATCCTCCTTCAGTTATATTCTAAATGTATCTGTATGCTTATCATTGTATCTGAGGGTTTTTTCAAAAAAATCTTCAATTTTATAAATTATCTTAAGTTATTCTCAATTTTATCATATGTATGTTAGAGGAAAATCTTCAATTTTAAATGAAAATGTCTCCTCTTCATTTTTCGATTACATTCTAATTGTTTTTCTATACCTATTATTGTATCTGCGAAAATCACCCCCAAAAATTTCCATTTTTAAATGTTTCCTACGAATTTCCCTTACTATTTCAGTAATATGGTATATGAAATCTTCAGTTTTTTGCAGAAAATATCTCCACTACATTTTCAATTATGTGATAATTCTATTTGTATGCCTATCATTGTATTTGAGGTTTTTTTCAAAAAAATCTTTAATTATCAGTTATCATATGTATTCCTCAATTATATAATACATATTTTAGATTAAAATCTTCAGTTCTACCAGAAAATATCTACACTTCTATCTTCAATTATATTCTAATTATATTTGGATTCCTATCATTGTATCTGACTTTTTTTCAAAAAAATCTAAAATTTTATCAGTTATCCTATATAATACTCAATTTTATCATGCATATTTTAGATGAAAACGTCAGTTCTATTAGAAAATATCTCCACTTCCTTTTTCAATTATATTCTAAATGTATTTGTAAGCCGATAATTGTATCTGAGTTTTTCCAAATAAATCTTCCATTTTAACAATAATCTTATGTAATCCTCAATTTTATCATACATATCTTAGATGAAAATCTTTAGTTCTTTATGTAAATGTGTCCTCTTTCTTTTTCAATAATACTCTATTTGTATTTCTATGCCTATCATTGCATCTGAGTTTTTGTTTTCCAAAATATCTTCAATTTTATAAATTATCTTATGTTTTCTTCAGTTTTAACATACATATGTTATATGAAAATCTTCAGTTTTACCAGCAAATGTCTCTATTTCTTTTTTGAATCACATTCTAATTGTGTTTGTAAGCCTATCATTGTGTCTGTGAAAATTACCACAAAAACATTCAAATTTTAGTTTTCCTATGAATTTCCATAATTTTATGATATATATGTTATACAAAATTCTTCAGATTTATCAAAAATATCTGCACTTGCTTTTTCAACTATATTATTATTTTATGTGTATGCCTACCATTGTATCTGTGAAAATTACCACAAAAATCTTCAAATTTTAACATTTTCACATGAAATTCCATATTATTATCAGAAATGTTGTACAAAAATCTTCAATTTTATCAGAAAATGTCTCCACTTACTTTTCACTGATATTCTAATTGTATTTGTTTGCCTTTAATTGTATCTGAGATTTTATCACAATTTTCAATTTTATCAATTTTCCTATGTTATCATACATTTTATCATATGTAAGTGTGATGTAAATCTTCAGAATTAACAGTATATGTCTCCACTTCCTTTTTCAATTGTATTCTGAATGTATTGGTATGCCTATCATCATATGTGTGTCTTTTTCCAAATAAATCTTCAATTTTATCTATTATCCTATGAAATCATTTTATCATACATATGTCAGATAAAAATCTTCAGTTTATGAGAAAATGGCACATCATCCTTTTGCAAATATATTCTAACAGTATTTGTAAGCTACCATTGTATCTGAGGTTTTTTTTCAAAAAATCAATTTTATGAGTTATCTTAAACTTTCCTCAATTTTATCAGACATATGTTAGCAGAAAATCTGCAGTTTTATAGGAAAATGTCTCTACTTCCTTTTTCAATTACTTTGTAAGTATATTTGTATGTATACCATTGTATCTGTGAAAATTACCAAAACATTTCAATTTTTAAACTTTTCCTAAGGATTTCCCTTATTTTATCAGACATATGTGAAACAAAATCTTAAGTTTTATAAGAAAATGTCTCCACTTCCTTTTCATTTATGTGATAATTCTGTTTGTATGCCTATCATTGCATCTGAGTTTTTTCCAAAAAAATCAATTTTATCAGAAATCCTAGGTAATCCTCAATTTTATCATGCATATTTTAGATAAAATATTCAGTTCTATCATAAAATGTCCCCACTTTCTTGTTCAATTGAATTCTAATTATATTTGTATGGCTATCATTTTATTTGAGTTTTTTTCAAAATTTCTTCAGTTTTATACATTATCTTATCCTCAATTTTATCATACATATGTTAGATGAAAATTTTCAGTTCTTTACGAAAATATCTAACTTCCATTTTCAATTACATTCTAATTGTACTTATATGCCTATCATTGTATATGAGTTTTTAAAAGAAACATTCAATTTTATAAATTATGTTATGTTGGCCTCATTATTATCATACATATATTAGATGAAAATCTTCAGTTTTATATGAAAATGTCTCCACGTTTGTTTTAATTATATTCTAATTGTATTTTTATACCTATAATTGTATCTGAGTTATGTCCAAATAAAACTTCAATTTTATCAGTTACCGTAGTGATCATTTATTTTATCATACATATGTTAGATGCAAATCTTCAGTTTTATCAGAAAATATTTCCACTTTGTTTTTCAGTTTTTTCTAATTGGATTTCTATGCCTATCATTGTATCTGAGCTTTTTATCCAAAAAATCTTTAATTATATAAATTAACATATGATTTCATCAATTTATCATATGTATGTTATATGCAAACCTTCAGTCTTATATGAAATGTCTCCACTTCCTTCTTCAATTATATTCAAAATGTATTTGTATGCCTATCATAGTACCTGAGTTTTTTTAAAAAATCTTCAATTTTGTAAATTATATTAAATTATCCTCAATTTTATCATAGATATATTAGAGGAAAATCTCCAATTTTAAACAAAAATGTCTACTCTTCATTTTTTGATTACATTCTAAATGTACTTGGATGCCTACCATTGTATTTGTGAAAATAACCACAAAAATTTTCAATTTTTTAAATTTTTCCTAGGAATTTCCCCTACTTTATCAGAAATATGTTGTACGAAATCTTCAGTCTTGTCAGAAAATATCTCCCTTCTAATTGTATTTATATGCTTATCATTGCATCTGAGATTCTTTTTCAAAAAAATCTTCAATTTTATAAATTATCTTATGGTATCCTCAATTTTATCATACATATGGTAGAGGAAAATCTTCCGTTTTATAGGCAAATGTCTTCACTTCTTTTTTCAATTACATTCTACTTGTATTTGTATGCATACCATTGTATCTCTGAATAAAAACACAAAAAACCTTCAATTTTTAAATATTTCCTCTGAATTTCCCTTATTTTATATGGAAAGATGTTATATAAAATCTTCAGTATTATCAAAAAGTGTCTCTACTTCTTTTTCAATTATGTGATACTTGTATTTGTATGCCTATCATTTTATGTGAGATTTTTCCAAGAAAATCTTCAATTTTATCAGTTATTCTATGTATTCTTAAATTTTATCATGCATATTTTAGATGAAAATCTTCAGTTCTATCATAAAATGTCTCCACTTCCCTTTTCAATTATATTCTAATTGCATTTGTGTGCCGATCATTGTATCTGTTTTTTTCCAAATAAATGTTCAGTTTTATCAATTATCTTATGTAATCCTCAATTTTATCATACATATGTTAGATGAAAATCTTCTGTTCTTTATGAAAATGTCTCCTCTCCCTTTTTTAATAATATTCTTGGTGTATTTGTATGTCTATCCTTGTATCTGAGTTTTTGTTTTCCAAAATATCTTCAGCTTTATACATTTTCTTATGTTATCCTCAATTTTAACATACATATGTTAGAGAAAAATCTTCAGTTTTATCAGCAATTGTCTCTATTTATTTTTTCAATTTCATTCTAATTGTGTTTGTAAGCCTATCATTGTGTCTGTGAAAATTACCACAAAAATCTTCAAATTTTACTGTTTTCCTACAAATTTCCATAATTTTATCAGATATTGATGTGCAAACTTCTACAGATTTATCAGAAATTTTCTCCACTTCCTTTTCAACTATATTATTTTTTGTATGCCTACCATTCTATCTGTGAAAATTACAACAAAAATCTTCAAATTTTAACATTTTCACATGAATTTCCATAATTTAATCAGAAATATTATAGAAAAATCTTCAGTTTTATCAGAAAATGTCTCCAATTTATTTTCACTTGTATTCTGATTGTATTTGTATTCCTTTCATTGTATCTGAGATTTCATCAAAAAATATTCTTTTTTATCAATTTTCCAATTTTATCATCTATTTTATCATACATAAGTCAGAAATAAATCTTCAGAATTAACAGAATGTCTCCACTTCTTTTTTCAATTGTATTCTAATTGCATTTTTATAACTAGCATTGTATATGATATTTTTCTAAGAAAATCTTCAATTTTATCAGTTATCTTATGTAATCCACAATTTCATCATACATATGTTAGATGAAAATCTTCAGTTTTATCAGAAAATATCTCTATTTCTTTTTCAATTACATTCTAATTGAGATTGTAAGCCTATCATTGTATTTGTGAAAATTACCACAATAATCTTCAAATTTTTCACTTTTCCTATATATTTCCATAATTTTATGATATATATGTTATGCAAAATTCTTCAGATTTAACAAAAATATCTCCACTTCCCTTTTCAACTATATTATTATTTTATGTGTATGCCTACCATTGGATCTGTGAAAGTTACCATAAAAATCTTCAAATTTTAACCTTTTCACATGAATTTCCATAATATTATCAGAAATGTTATACAAAATCTTCAGTTTTCTCAGAAATTGTCTGCACTTTCTTTTTCACTGATATTCTAATTGTATTTGTATTCCTTTCATTTTATCTGAGATTTTATTGTACAGAGCCATATTGGGGTGTCTTGCCATGTGGTAGAAACTTGACATTGGTCAAGGGGATCTTCCTCCAGCTTTTGTTGAGCGAGGATTCCTGTGCTATTCATAATCCGACTCCATCTAGGGTGGAGTGCTCAGAGTGAATGTGAAGTTCCACCTGTCCTGCAAATTCCTGAATTAAGCAGGTGGCCTGCCCAGCAGCCTGAGCAGTTGAGTCAATGCCCAGTGAACAGCGGCACCAGTTCCTGAAACCCAACCTGGAGCCTGGGGGAGTGGGATTCACCCAAGCTGTTATATTGTGTGACCTCCATTAAACTTGGGGCCTCGATCTGAAACTTGGTCCTGGCCTTCATTCCTTCTGGCCACCTCCCCATCCATCCCTCTGCTTCCCTTCCAGGACCCAGTTCAGAGTAGCTGCTGGCAGCTACATTTTATCACAAAAATCTTCAATTTCATCAATTTTCCTATGTTATCATACATTTTATTATACATAAGTTAAATGTAATTCTTTAGAATTAACTGTTTTCCTCAATTTTATCACACATATGTTAGAGGAAAATCTTCAGTTTTATAAGTAAATATCTCCACTTCCTTTTTCAATTATATTGCAATTGTATTTGTATGCATACCATTGTATGCGTGAAAATTACCACAAAAATCTTCATTTTTTAAACTTTTCGTACTAATTTACCTTATTTTATCAGAAATATGTGAAACAAAATCTTTAGTTTTATAAGAAAATATCTCCACTTCCTTTTCATTCATTTGATAATTCTATTTGTATGCCTATCATTGTATCTGAGATTTTTTCCAAAACAATCTTCAATTTTATGATATTCTATGCAATCCTCAATTTTATCATGGATATTTTAGATAAAAATCTCCAGTTCTATCATAAAATGTCCACATATCCTTTTTCAATTGAATTCTAACTATATTTGTATGACTATCATTGTTTTTTAGTTATTTTCACAATTTATTCAGTTTTATACTTTATCTTATGTTATCCTCAATTTTATCATACATCTGTTAGATGAAAATCTTCATTAATTTATGAAAATGTCTCCATTTCCTTTTTCAATTACATTCTAATTGCCTATCAATGTATCTGAGTTTTTTTTAAAAAAATCTTCAATTTTATAAATTATCCTCATTTTTATCATACATATATTAGATGAATTCTTCAGTTTTATATGAAAATGTCCCCATGTCTGTTTTAGTTATAATCTAATTGTATTTTTATGCCTATCATTGTATCTGAGTTTTGTACATATAATACTTCAATTTTACCAGTTACCCTAGTAATCGTTTATTTTATCATACATATGTTAGATGAAAATCTACATTTTTATCATAAAATGTCTCCACTTCGTTTTTCAATTGTATTCTAATTGTATTTGTATGCCTATCATTTTCTCTGATATATTTTTTAAAAAAATCTTCAATTATATAAATTATCTTTGATATCCTCAATTTAACATATGTAGGTTATAAGAAAATCATCAAATGTCTCTACTTCCTCTTTCAATTAATTTCTAGATATATTTGTATGCTTATATTTGTATCTTAGTTTTTTTTCAAAAAAATCTTCAATTTTATAAATAATTTGAAGATATTCTCAATTTTATAATACATAAGTTAGAGGAAAATCTTCAATATTAAATGATTATGTCTTCACTTCATTTTTGGATTACATTATAGTTGTATTGGTATGCCTACCTTTGTATCTGTGAAAATTACCGCAAAAATCTCCTATTTTTAAAGTTTTCCTATGAATTTCCCTTACTTTATTTATTTATTTATTTATTTATTTATTTATTTATTTATTTATTTATTTTCTTTATTTTATTTAATAATAGGTTATACGAAATCTTCAGTTTTGTCAGAAAATGTCTACACTTCATTTTAAATTATGTGGTAATTCTATTTGTATGCCTATCATTGCATCTGAGATTTTTTTCAAAAAAAATCTTCAATTTATCAGTTAACCCATGTAACCTAAATTTTATGATGCATATTTTAGATGAAAATCTTAAGTTCTATCAGAAAATATCTCCACTTGCCTTTTCAATTATATTCTAACTGTATTTGTATGCCGATCAATCTATCTGAGATTTTTCCAAATAAACCTTCAATTTTATCAATTATCTTATGTAATCCTCAATTTTATCATACATATGTTGGATGAAAATCTTCAGTTTTATCAGAAAATGTCTCATCTTCCTTTTCCAAATATACTCTATTAGTATTTGTAAGCTCATCATTGTATCTATGATTTCGGCTAAAAAATCTTCAATTTTATAAAGTATGCTAAATTTTCCTCAATTTCATCACACATAAGTTAGAGGGAAATCTTCTGTTGTATAGAAAAATGTCCACACTTCCTTTTCAATTACATTCTAATTGTGTTTGTATGCGTACCATTGTATCTGTGAAAATTACCACAGAAATTTTCAAGTTTTAAATTTTTCCTATGAATTTCCCTTACTTTATATGATATATGTTATATGAAATCTTCAGTTTTAGCATAAAATGTCTCCAGTTCCTTTTTCAATTATGTGATAATTGTATTTGTATGCCTATCATGGTATCTGAGATTTTTCCAAGAAAATCTTCAATTTTATCAGTTATCCTATGTAATCCTGAATTTTATCAGACCTATGTTACATGAAAATCTTCAGTTTTATCAGAAAATGTCTCATCTTCCCTTTCAGGTATATTCTAATTGTATTTGTATGCAGATCATTCTATCTGAGTTTTTTTCCAAATAAATATAAATATATCTATTATTATGTTATCCTCAATTTTATCATACATATGTTAGATGAAACCCTTTATTACTTTATAAAAATGTCTCCATTTCCTTTTTAAATTACATTCTAATTGTATTTATATGCCTATCAATGTATCTGAGGTTTTTTAAAAAAACATTCAATTTTATAAATTATGTTATGTTATCCTCATTTTTATCATACATATATTAGATGAAATTCTTCAGTTTTATATGAAAATGTCTCCATGTCTGTTTTAGTTATATTCTAATTGTATTTTTATGCCTATCATTATATCTGTGTTTTGTCCATATAAAACTTCAATTTTATCAATTATCTTGTGTAATCCTCATTTTTATCATTCATGTTTGATGAAAATCTTTAGTTGTTTACAAAAATGGGTCCTCTTCCTTTTTCAATAATACCCTAGTGGTATTTTATGCCTATCCTTGTATGTAAGTTTTTGTTTCCAAAATATCTTCTATTTTATAAATTATCTTGCATTATCCTCATTTTTAACATACATATATTAGATGAAAATCTTCAGTTTTATCAGTAAATGTCTCTATTCCTTTTTTCAATTACATTCTAATTGTGTTTGTAAGCCTATCATTTTATCTGTTAAAATTAACATAAATATCTTCAAATTTTACAATTTTCTATGAATTTCCATTATTTTATCAGATATATGTTATGCAAAATTCCTCATATTTATCATAAAATATCTCCACCTCCTTTTTCAAAATATCTTTAATTTCACTATTTTTCTGGACTTTCCCACATTTTAACCAAAATATGTTAATACAAAAAACTTAAGTTACAACAAAAAATGTCTCCACTTATTTTTTAATTAAATTCTAATGTTTTTGTATGCCAGCAGTATATCTCTGAAATTTTCCAAGAAAATCTTCAAATTTTACATTTTTTCAATCTACTTTCTCAATTTATCAGAAATATACAAAAACCTTCAGTTCTATTAGAAAATGTCTCCACTTCCTTTCTCAATTAAAATTCTAATACTTGTTGTATGCTTACCAGAGTATATGATAAATTTTCCCTAATATTCTTTCATTTCAATATTTTTCCTGTCTTTCCTCAATTTTAACCAAAATATGTTCTACGAAAATTTCAATTCTATCAGAAAACGTCTCAACTTCCTCTTTTAATTAAATTCAAATTTGTTTGTATATCTACCATTATATCTCTGAAATTTGCCAAGAAAATATTCAAATTTTATATTTTTCTATCTAATTGTGAATTTTATTGGAAATGTAGAAAAGCCTTCAGTTCTATTAGAAAATTCCTCCACTTCTTTCTCATTTAAAATTCTAATAGTTTTCATAAGCCTTCCATTGTATATGATAAATTTTCCCAAAAACCTTTCATTTCAATATTTTCCTCTTTCCTCAATTTTACCCAAAATTTGTTATATGAATATATTCAGTTCTATCAGAAAATGTGTCCACTTCCTTTTTTAATTAAATTCTACTTTTTGTATGCCTACCATTATATCTCTGAAATTTTCCAAGAAAATCGTCAAATTTTACAATTTTTCTTTCTCTTTGCTCAATTTATTGCAAATATGAAAAGCCTTCAGTTCTATTAGAAAATGCCTCTAATTCCTTTCTCAATTAAAATTCTAATAATCTTCATATACCTACAATTGTGTCAGATAAATTTTCACAAAAATCTTTGATTTCAATATTTTTCCTGTCTTTCATCAATTTTTACCAGAAAATTTTTATCAGAAAATATCGACTTATTTTTAATTAAACTCTAATTTTTTTGTATTCATAACATTATATCTCTGAAATTTTCCAAGAAAATCTTCAAAGTTTACATTTTTTCATTTGCTTGCTCAATATGATCGGAAATATACAAAAACCTTCGTTTAATTATAAAATTCCTCAGATACAATTATAGGCCTACAAATACAATTAGAATAAAATTGAAAAGCGAAGTGGAGACATTTTTTTTAAAACTAGAGATTTTCATCTAACATGCATGATAAAATTGAGGATAACATAAGATAATTTGTAAACCAAGATTTTTTTGAAAAGAAAACTCAGATAAAATGATAGGCATACAAATACAATTAGAATACAATTGAAAAAGGAACTGGACACTTTTTCTGATAGAACTGAATATTTCCATATAACGTATGTATGATAAAATTGATTACATTGGATAATTGATAAAAAGATTTTCTTCGAAAATCTCAGATACAATGATAGGCATACAAATTCAATTATCACATTATTGAAAAAGGAATTAGAGACTTTTTTATTAAAACTGAAGATTTTGTATAACATATTTCAGATAAAATAAGGGAAATTCATAGGAAAAATTTAAATTTTAATGTTTTTATGGTAATTTTCACAGATCCAATGCAACGCATACAAATACAAATAGAATGTCATTGATAAAAAGAAGTGGAGACTTTTTTTTCTAACATATGTACGAGGTGTGTTTTCTGTATGCAGCAAAATGTAGGGTCCTGTTTCCATATCCAGTCTGTTAGTCTATGTCTTTTTATAGGGGAATTGAGTCCATTGATTTAAGAGATATTAAGGAATAGTGATTATTTCTTCCTGTCATTTTGATGCTGTTTTTGTTTTTGAGTTTGTTTGAAGAAGGTTACTATCTTGCTATTTTCTGGGTGTAGTTTCCCTCCTAGTATTGGAGTTTTCCTACTATTATCCTTTGTAGTGCTGGGTTTGTGGAAAGATATTGTGTAAATTTGGTTTTGTCAGGGAATATTTAGGTTTTTCCATCTATGTTGATTGAGAGTTTTGCTGGGTATAGTAGTCTTGGCTGACATTTGTGTTCTGATAGAGTCTGCATGATATCCGCCCAGGATCTTCTATATTTCATGGTCTCTGGGGAGAAGTCTGGTGCGATTCTGATAGGTCTTCCTTTATATGTTACTTGGCCTTTTTCTCATACTGCCTTTAATATTCTTTCTTTGTTTACTACACTTGTGGTTTTGATTATTATGCGACTGTTCTGGTCCAGTCTGTTGGAGTTCTGTAGGCTCCTTGTACATTCATGGGTATATTCTCTTTAGGTTAGGGAAGTTTTCTTCCATAATTTTGTTGAAGATATTTGCTGGCCCTTTAAATTGTAGATCTTTACTCTCATCTATACCTATAATCCTGCATTTCTTTAAGTGATTTTTTCATCTCCTCTTTATTGTCTTCTGTGTGTTGACCGATATTCTGCTGGAATCCTTTAAGTGATCTTTGTGTTTCCATTGTAAGGGCTTCTAACATATTCATATTCCCCTGCATTTCTTTAAGAGATTTGTTTATGTCTTTTTTTGTGTTCCTCTAGAAGCATCATGACCAGTGCCTTTAAATCCAAATCTTGTTTTTCTGGTGTGTTGGGGTATCCAGGACTTCCTGTGGTTGAATTGGGTTCAGATGTTGCCATATTGCCTTGATTTCTGTTAGTAATGTTCCTATGTTTGCCTTTTTGCCATCTGTTTTTCTGTGGAGTTAGTTGGTCTTGTTGTTACTGGTTGGTGTTTGAAGCTCCTGTAAGCCTGGGGTTTGGCGTTGCTGTCACAGTGGGCATCCATGCTCCTGAGGCAGAAACTGAAAAGTTTCCACCATAGGGCTCTGAATTATCTCCTCAGCTCTGTTGGGCAGGACTCAAGTCTCCTCCTGGCTTGCTGCTGGGCACATAACTGGCCCTCCACAGTCTCCTCCTGGTGTGCCTAGGTGACAGCTCTTAAGAATCAGTTCTTTATTTCCACCCATCTGGGCTCATCTGTTGGTTCTCTATAATGATCTGGGATCATCTGTTGATTCTCTATGGTGACCTGGAGGCAAGATGGAGACCGCCACTGAGAGTGGTTGGTGGTCTGCAGGACAAATGGTCCCTGACCAAGTTGATGCATGGTCAGGTGGGCATACAGATGGCCTGCCAAGCTGCCCAGGCCCTGACTACAGGCAAAGGCATGGCAGGTTTCCACCTGAGAGATGTTAGTTTCGGATTATGTCTGCATACCTGGCCTCGTCTTTTGGTTCTCTATGGTGACCTGGTTACACTACCAGCTCCAAGATTGCGGCAGATCTCAGGGCTCTGTCTAGCTGTAGGATTTCCTGCAGGGACCAGGGCTTCCCTGGCTAGACTGCTGGTGCCTAGACGGTGGAGCTCTCATTCCCCAGGGCTCGGTCTGGTTGAGCTGCTTCCACCAAGATAGTGGTGGATGGTGGGGCTCTGCTTAACTCCAGGGCACTCTGTAGATCAGGAGCTTCCCTGGTTGAACTGCAGGATCCAAGATGGTGGGGATCTCAGTCCATGGGGCTCTGTCTATCTACAGGTTTTCCTGCAGGTCAGAAGCTCCCCCAAGTGCCCAGGCAGCTTTAGAGCTGCCCAGCTCCCTGGTGCAGAAGGCACCCAGGCAGGATCTGCCCTGGGAAACCCTTAACTCTGGTTCCCTCTGTGGACCTGGTTAAGCTACCAGCTCCAAGATGGAGTCATTTCTCGGGGCTTTGTCTAACTGCAAGGAATCGCTGCAGGACCAGAGCTTTCCTGGCTGTACTGCTGGAGCCTAGATGGTGGCTCTGTCAGTCCATGGGGCTATGCTGGTTAGCTGTCTGTGGGGCCCCAGGCAAGATGGGAGCCTCCCCTATAAGCCCGGCACAGAACCCCGAGCGAGTTGGTGCCCGAGTGGGTCGGCGTACAGATCAGAACTGAAGATTTTAATATAAACATATGTATGACAAAATTAAGGACTACATAGGATAACTGATAAAATTAAAGATTTTTTGGAAAAAATCATACAATGACAGGCATACAAATAGAATTATCACATAATTGAAAATGAAGTGGAGACATTTTCTGACAAACTGAAGGTTTTGTATACCATATTTCTGATAAAATAAGGGGAAAATCATAGAAAAATTTAAAAATTGAAGATTTTTGTGGTAATTTTCACAGATACAATGGTATGCATACAGATACAATTAGAATGTAATTGTAAAATGAAATGGAGATATTTTCATTTAAAATTGAAGATAATCCTCTAACATGTTTCATAAAATTGAGGAAAATATAAGTTAATTCATAAAATTGAAGATTTTTTTGAAAAAAAAAACCCTGAGATACGATAGGGATACAAATACATTTAGAATATAATTGAAGGAGGAAGTGGAGACATTTTTAGATAAAACTGAAGATTTTCATATAACATACATATGATAAATTGTGGATATCATAAGATAATTTATAAAATTGAAGATTTTTTTTAAAAACTGAGATACAAAAATAGGCATACAAATACAATTAGAATACAATTGAAAAAGGACGTGGAGACACTTTCTGATATAACTAAAGATTTTCATCTAACATATGTATGATAAAATAGAGGATTACTAGGGTAATTGATAAAATTGAAGATTTGTTTGGAGAAAACTCAGATACAATTACAGGCATAAAAATATAATTAGAATATAACTAAAAGGAATGTGGAGACATTTTCATATAAATCTGAAGATTTTCATCTAATATATTATGATAAACATGAGGATAACAACATAATTAATAAAATTGAATATATTTTTTAAAAAACTCAGATACAATTAGAAGCATATAAATACAATTAGAATGTAATTGAAAAAGGAAGTTGAGACTTTTTGGTAAGAGCTGAAGATTTTCATCTAACATATATATGATAAAATTGAGGATAGCATAAGATAATGTATAAAATTGAAGATTATTTTGAAAAACCTCAAATACAATGATAGCTATACAAATATAATTAGAATTCAATAGAAAAAGGACATGGAGACATTTTATGATAGAACTGAACATTTTCATTTAAAATATTCATGATAAAATGGAGGATTAAATAGGATTCCTGATAAAGTTGAAGATTATTTTGGAAAAAAAGATCAGATACAATGATAGTCATACAAATAGAATTATCACATAATTGAAAAGGAAGTGGAGACATTTTCTGATAAAATTAAAGAGTTCTTACAACATATTTATGAAAAATATGTGAAATTCATAGGAAAAGCATAAAAATGGAAGATTTTTGTGGTAATTCTCACAGATACAATGGTATGCATAAAAATACATTAAGAATGTAATTGAGGCCGGGAGTGGTGGTGCACGCCTGTAATCCCAGCACTTGGGAGGTAGAGGCAGGAGGATTTCTTAGTTCGAGGCCAGCCTGGTTTACAGAGTGAGTTCCAGGACAGCCAGGACTACACAGAAAAACCCTGTCTCGAAAAACCAAAAAAAAAAAAAAAAAAAGAATGTAATTGAAAAAGGAAGGGGAGAGATTTTCTCATGAAACTGATTTTCAACAAACATTTGAAAAAATTGAGGATTACAGAGGATAACTGTTAAATTGAAGATTTTCTTAGAAAAATCAAAGATAAAATGATTGGCATACAAATACAATTAGAGACATTTTTGTATAAAACTGAATATTTTCATCTAACATATGTATGATAAAATTGAGGATAACATAGGATAACTGATAAAATTGAGGATAACATAATAAATAAATTTTTAAAAGTGAAGATTTTTTGAAAAAGAAAACTCAGATACAATGATAGGCATACAAATATAAGAAGAATAACATTGAAAGGTGGTGCAGACATTTTCTGAAGGAACTGAAGATTTTCTTCTAATATATGTATGATAAAATTGAGGATTACATGGGATAGCTGATAAAATTGATGATTTTCTAGGAAAAATCTCAGAAAGAGTAATAGGCATACAAATAAAATTATCACATAATTGAAAAAGGAAGTGGAGAAATTTTCTGATAAGACTAACAATTTTGTATAACATATTTTTTATTAAATCAGGAAAATTCATAGGAAAAATTTTAAAATTGAAGATTTTTGTGGTAATTTTCACATATACAATGGTATGCATACAAATACAATTAGAATGTAATTGAAAAAAGAAGTGGAGACATTTTCTAATAAAGCTGAAGATTTTCCTCTAACATATGTATGATAAAATTGAGGATAACTTAAGATAATTTCTAAAATTGAAGCTTATTTTTTTAAAAACTCAGATAAAATGATAAGCATACAAATATAATTAGAATACAATTGAAAAGGGAACTGGACACATTTTCTACCAAAACTGAAGATTATGTATAACATATTTCTGATAAAGTAAGAGAAATTCATAGGAAAAATTTAAAAATTGAAGATTTTTATGGTAATTTTCACAAATGCAATGGTAGGCATACAAATACAATTAGAATGTAATCGAAAAATGAAGAGGAGATATTTTCCTATAAGACTGAAGATTTCCATCTAACATATGAATCATAAAATTGAGGATAACTTAAGATAAAGTATAAAACTGAAGAAATTTTGAAAAAAGCTCAAATACAATGATAGCCATACAAATATGATTAGAATTCAATTGAAAAAGGAAGAGGAGACATTTTATCATAGAACTGAAGTTTTTCATCTAAAATATGCATGATAAAATTGAGGATTACATAGGATATCTGATAAAATTGATTTTTTTGGAAAAAAACTCAGATACAATGATAGGCATACAAATAGAATTATCACATAAATGAAAATGAAGTGGAGGCATTTTCTTATAAACTTAAGATTTTGTTTCATATATGTCTGATAAAAAAAGGTAAATTCATAGGAAAAGTTTAAAAATAGAGGATTTTTATGGTAATTTTCACAGATACAATGGTATGTATGCAAATGCAATTACAATGTAATTGAAAAATGAAGTGGAGCCAGTTGTGGTAGCACTCGTTGGTAGGATTTGCTGAAGGAGGCAGAGGCAGGAGGATCACAAGTTTGAGGCCAGCCTGGGAAAAACAAAGTGGAGACAATTTCCTATAAAACTGAAGATTTTCCTCTAAAATATGTGTGATAAAATTGAGGTAAACTTAAGATAATTCATAAAATTGATTTTTTTGAAAAAATCTCAGATAAAATGGTAAGTCTACAAATATTATTAGAATATATTTTCAAAAGGAAGATGAGATATTTTCTCATAAAACTGAAGAGTTTCCTCTAACATATGTATGATAAAATTGAGGATTACTTAGGATAATTGATAATATTGAAGATTTATTTGAAAAAAAACTTGCATACAATGATAGACATACAAATACATTTAGAATACAATTGAAAAAAGGAAGTGGAGAATATACTATTAATTCTGAGATTTACATCTAATTTATGTATGATAAAATGTATCATAACAGGAAAATTGATAAAATTGAAGATTTTTTGATAAAATCTCAGATACAATGAAAGGCATACAAATACAATTATAATATCAGTGAAAAAGAAAGTGGAGACATTTTCTGAAAAAAACTGATGATTTTTGTATAACAATTCTAATAATATGATGGAAATTCATGTGATAATGTTAAAATTTGAAGATTTTTGTGGTAATTTTCACAGATACAATGGTAGGCATACACATAAAATAATAATATAGTTGAAAAAGGAAGTGGAGATATTTTTGATAAATCTGAAGAATTTTACATAACATATATCTCATAAAATTATTGAAATTCATAGTCAAAGTGTTAAATTTGAAGATTTTTGTGGTAATTTTCACAGATACAATGACAGGCTTACAAACACAATCAGAATGTAATTGAAAAAAGAAATTGAAATGTTTTCTGATAAAACTGAACATTTTCATCGAACATATATATGTTAAAATTGAGGATAACATAAGATAATTTAAAAAATTGAAGATATTTTGGAAATCAAAAAAAAGATTCAATGATAGGTATACAAATACAAATAGAGTATTATTGAAAAAGGAAGAGGAGACATTTATTTAAAGAACTAAAGATTTTCATCTTACATATGTATGATAAAATTGAGGATTAGATAAAATTATTGATAAAATTGAAGATTTATTTGGAAAAACTCAGAAATAATGATTGGCATACAAATACATTTAGGATATAATTTAAAAGGGAAGTGGAGATATTTTCTGATAGAACTGAAGATTTTCATCTAAAATATGCATGATAAAATTGAGAATTACATAGGATAACTGATAAAATTGAAGAATTTAAAAAAAACACAGATACAATGATAGGCATCCAAATATAATTAGAATATAATTGAAAAGGAAGTAGAGATATTTTCTGGAAGAACTAAAGATTTTAATCTAACATATGTATCATAAAATTGAGGATTACATACGAGTACTGATAAAATTGTAGATTTTTTGGAAGAAAAACTCAGCTACAATGATTGGCATACAAATAGAATTATCACATAATTGAAAATGAAGTGGAGACATTTTCTGACAAAACTGAAGATTTCTTATAACATATTACTGATAAAGTAAGGGAAATTCATAGGCATAATTTAAAAATTGAATTTTTTGTGGTAACTTTCTCGGATACAATGCTAGGTATAGAAAAACAATTAGAATGCAATTGAAAAAAGAAGTAGGCTTGGCAGTGGTGGCACACGCCTTTAATACTAGCACATGGCATGCAGAGGCAGGCGGATTTCTAAGGTCGAGGCGAGCCTGTTCTACAAAGTAAGTTCCAGGACAGCCAGGGCTACACAGAGAAACCCTGTCTCGAAAAAACCAAAAAAAAAAAAAAAAAAAAAAGAAAAAAAAGAAAAAAAAGAAAAAAAATGAAAAATGAAGTGGATACATTTTTATTTAAAATTGATTTTCCTCTAACATATGTATGATAAAATTGAGGATAACAAGATAATTTATAAAATTGAAGATTTTTTTTTCAAAAAAAAAAACCCTGACATACAAAGATAGCCATATAAATACATTTAGAATAAAACTGATGGATGAAGTAGAGACATTTTCATATAAAACTGAAGATTTTCATATAACAGAGGTATGATAAATTGAGGATATCATAAGGTAATTTATAAAATTAAAGATTTTTTGGAAAAAACTCAGATATAATGATAGGCATAGAAATATAATTAGAATACAATTGAAAATGAAGTGGAGAAATTTTCTGATAAAACTGAAGATTATCATCTAACATATGTATGATAAAATGGAGGATTACTAGGGTAATTGATAAAATTGAAGATTTATTTGAACAAAACTCAGATACAAAAATAGGCACAATTAGAATATAACTAAAACAGACATGGAGATATTTTCATATAAAACTGAAGATTTTCATCTAATATATATATATGACAAAGATGAGTAAATATAGCATAATTTATAAAATTGAATAGTATTTTAAAAGGCATTCAGATACAATGATAGGCATATAAATACAGTTAGAATGTAATTGCAAAAGGAAGTGGAGACATTTTTGTAAAGAACTGAAGATTTTCATCCTACATACGTATGATAAAATTGAGGATAACATAAAATAATGTATAAAATTGAAGATTTTTTGAAAAAAAAAACTCAGATACAATGATAGGCATATAAATACAGTTAGAATGTAATTGAAAAAGGAAGTAGAGTCATTTTGAGACATTTTTGTAAAGAACTGAAGATTTTCATCCTACATACGTATGATAAAATTGAAGATAACATAAAATAATGTATAAAATTGAAGATTATTTTTAAAAAAATTCAAATACAATGATAGCCATTTTAATATAATTAGAATTCAATTGAAAAAGGAAGTGGAGACATTTTATGATAGAACTGAAGATTTTCATCTAAAATATGCAAGATAGGATATCTGATAAAATTGAAGATTTATTTGGAAAAAAGCTCAGATACAATGATAGCCATATAAATACAGTTAGAATGTAATTGAAAAAGGAAGTAGAGTCATTTTCATAAATAACTGGAGGTTTTTATCCTACATGTGTATGATAAAATTGAGGATAACTTAAGATAATGTATAAAAAGGAATCTATTTTGAAAGACACACAAATAATTGATAGCCATTCAAATATAAATAGAATTCAATTGAAAAATGAAGTGGAGACATTTTATGATAGAACTGAAGATTTTCATTTAAAATATGCATATTAAAGTTGAGGATTACATAGGATATCTGAAAAAATTGAAGATTTTTTTTGAAAAAACTCAGACACAATGATAGGCAAACAAATAGAGTTATCACATAATTGGAAAGGAAGTGGAGACATTTCCTGATAAAACTAAAGATTTCATATAACATATTTCTGAGAATGTAAGGGAAATTCATAAGAAAAATTTAAAAATTGAAGATTTTTTTGTAATTTTCACAGATAAAATGGTAGGCATACAAATAAAATAATAATATAGTTGAAAAAGGAACTGAAGAAATTTTCCTACAAAACTGAAGATTTTCCTGTAACACATATGTGATAAAATTGAGGAAAACTTAGGATAATTTATACAATTGCAGATTTTTTTCTGCAGAAAACCTCAGATACAATGATAATCTTACAAATACTATTAGAATACAATTGAAAAAGGAAGACGAGACAATTTCTGAAAAAACTGAAGATTTTCAACTAACATATGTATGATAAAATTTAGGGTTACAGAGGACAATTGATAAAATTGAAGATTTTCTTAGAAAAATCTCAGATACAATCTTAGGCATACAAATACAATTGGAATATAATTGAAAGAGGAAGTGGAGACATTTTCTGATAAAATTGAAGATTTTGTATAACATATTACATATAATAAGGGAAATACATTGGAAAAAATTTAAAAGTTGAAGATTATGTGGTATTTTCACAGATACAATGGTACGCATACAAAAATAATTATAATGTAATTTAAAAAAGAAATGAAGACATTTTCTTATAAAACTGAAGATTTTCCTCTAACATATATATGTTAAAATTGAGGACAACTTACAAGAATTTATAAAATAGAAGATTTTTTGACAAAAATCTCAGATGCAATGATAAGCATACAAATACAATTAGAATACAATTGAAAAATAAAGAGGAGATATTTTCAGATAAATCTAAAGATTTTCATCTAACATATGGATTAAAAAATTGAGGATTACTTAGGATAATTTATAAATTTGAAGTTTTATTAGAAAATGACTCGGACACAATGATAGGCATACAAATACAATGAGAATACAATTGAAATGGAAGTGGAGACACAGTCTATTAATTCTGAAGATTTACATCTAACGTATAAATAAAAAGGATGATAGCATAGGAATAATGAAAAAAATGAAGATTTTTTGATAAAACTCTCAGATACAATGAAAGGCATACAAATACAATTAGAGTATAAGTAAAAAAAGAAAGTGGAGACTCTTTCTGATAAAACTGAAGATTTTTGTATAACATTTCTGATAAAATTATGGAAATTCATGTAAAAATTTTAAAATTAGAAGATTTTTATGGTAATTTTCACAGATATAATGGTAGGCATACAAGTAAAATAAAAATATAGTTTTAAAAGGAAGTGGAGTTATTTTCTGATCAATATGAAGAATTTTTCACAACATATATCTGATAAAATTATGGAAATTCATAGGAAAATAAAAAATTGAAGATTTTTGTGATAATTTTCACAGATATAATGATAGGCTTACAAACACAATTAGAATGTAATTGAAAAAAGAAATAGCGATGTTTTCTGATAAAACCGAAGATTTTCATCTAACATATGTATGTTAAAATTGAGGATAACATAAGATAATTTATAAAATTGGTATTTTCGAAAACAAAAAGTCAGATACAAGGATAGGCATACAGATACAACTAGAGTATTATTGAAAAAGGAAGAGGAGAAAATTTTGTAAAGAACTGAAGATTTTCATCTAACATATGTATGATAAAATTGAGGATTACATAGGATAGCTGATAAAATTGAAGATTTTTTGGGGTAAAAAACTCTGATACAATGATAGGGCATACAAATAGAATTATCACATAATTGAAAATGAAGTGGAGATATTTTCTTGACAAAACTGAAGATTTCATATAATATATTACTGATAAAGTAAGGAAAATTCATAGGAAAAATTTAAAAATTGAAATTTTTTTTGGTAATTTTCACAGATTCAATGGTGAGCATACAAATAAAATTAGAACGTAATTGAAAAATGATGCGGAGACATTTTCATTTAAAATTGAAGATTTTCCCCTAAAATATCTATGATAAAATTGAGTATAACTTAAGGTAATTTATAAAATGGAAGATTTATTTGAAAAAAAACTCAGATTCAATGATAGGCATACAAATACATTTAGAATATAAGTGAAGGAGGAAATGGAAACATTTTCATATAAAACTGAAGATTTTTATATAACACATGTATGATAAATTGAGGATATCTTAAGGTAATTTAAAATTAAAGATTTTTTGGAGAAAACTCAGATACAAAGATAGGCATAGAAATGCATTTAGAATAAAACTGAAAAATGAAGTGGAGACATTTTCTGATAAAACTGAAGATTTTCATCTAACATGTTTTTTGTTAAAATTGAGGAAAGGCAGGAAAAATATTGAAATTGATTTATTGGGAAAATTTATCATTTTAGATATGCATATGAAAACTATTAGAATTTTAATAGAGAAAGAAAGTGGAGGCGTTTTCTAATAGAAATGAAGGTTTTTGTATATTTCTGATAAATTGAGCAATTAGATAGGAAAAATGTAAAATTTGAAGAATTTCTAGATAAATTTCAGAGAAATAATAGTAGGCATTCCAAAAAATAAGAATTTAATTGAAAATTGAAGTGTAGACATTTTCTGATAGAAATGACGATTTTTGTATAACATATTTTTGTTAAAATTGAAGAAAGATGGGTAAGATATTGAAATTAAAGATTTTTTGGGAAAATTTGTCAGAGATATAATAATAGGCACACCAAAAAATTAGAATTTTACTAAGAAAGAAAAGGGAGACATTTTCTGATAGAAATGGGGTACAGAGCTAAACAAAGAATTTTCACCAGAAGAAATTTGGATGGCTGAAAAACACCTTAAGAGATGTTCAACATCATTAGTCATCAGGGAAATGCAAATCAAAGCAACCCTGAGATTCCACCTCACACCAGTCAGAATGGCTAAGATTAAAAACTCAAGAGACAACAGGTGATGGCGAGGATGTGGAGAAAGAGGAACACTCCTCCACTGTTGGTGGGATTGCAAGATGGTACAACCACTCTGGAAATCAGTCTGGTGGTTCCTCAGAAAATTGGGCATGACACTTCCAGAGGACCCTGTCATATCACTCCTGGGCTTATACCCAGAGGATTCCCATGCATACAATAAAGACACATGCTCCACTATGTTCATAGCAGCCTTATTTATAAGAGCCAGAAGCTGGAAGGAGCCCAGATGTCCCTCAAAGGAGGAATGGATAGAGAAAATGTGGTATATTTATACAATGGAATACTACTCAGCAATTAAAAATAATGAATTCATGCAATTTGTAGGCAAATGGTTAGATCTGGAAAATATCATCCTAAGTGAGTTAACCCAATCACAGAAGAATACACATGAAATGCAATCTCTGATAAGTGGATATTAATGAGCCCAGAAGCCCTAAATACTCAAGGCACAATTAGCAAGTCAAATAATTCCCAAAAAGAAGAAAGGAGAGGACCCTGGTCCTGAAAAGATTGGATCCACTTTTGTAGGAGAGTACCAGAACAGAGAAATGGTGGTGGGGAAAGGGATTGTGGAATAGTTTGGGAGGAGAGGACTTATGGGTCATATGGTGGGGGGGGACTGGGAAAGTGGAAAGCCTTTGGAATGTAAACAAAGAATATAGAATAAAAAATCTTTTTATTATTTTTTATTATTTATTTGGAATGTAAACAAAGAATATAGAATAAAAAAATCTTCATTTCTATCTGTAAATGTCTGTACTTCAATTTTCAATTAAATTCTTATTTTTTTTGGAATGCCTACTATTATTTCTCTGAAATTTTACTAGAAAATCTTCATATTTTACATTTTTCCGATCTAATTGCTCAGTTTATCAGAAATATACAAAACCTTTCTCTTCAATTAGGAAATGCCCCCACTTCCTTTCTCTATTAAAATTCTAATAGTTTTCATATGCCAACCATTGTATCTGATAAATTTTCCTAATAAACCAATTTTAATATTTTTACTTTCCTCAATTTTAACGAAATTTCTCATACAAAAACTTCAGTTCTATTAGGAAATATGTCCACTTCCTTTTTTTAATTAAATTCTAATTTACTTGTATGTCAACCATTATATCTCTGAAATTTTCCAAGAAAATCTTCAAATTTTACAATTTTTCTTTCTCCTTGTTCAATTTATCAGAAATATACAAAAACCTTCAGTTCTATTAGGAAATGCCTCTAATTCTTTCTCAATTAAATTTCTAATAGTTTTCATATGCCTATGAGGTTATCTGATAAGTTTTCCCAAAGCCAGTTTAATTTCAATATTTTTTTCATCAATTTTAACCAAAATATATTATATGAAAATCGTAAGTTTTATCAGAAAATGTCTACATCTTTTTTAATTAAATTCTAATTTTTTGTATGCATACCATTATATCTCTGAAAATTTCCAAGAAAATCTGCAAGTTTTACATTTTTTTCGTTTACTTGCTCAATTTGATTGGAAATATACAAGAACCTTCAGTTTTATTATAAAATGCCTCCACTTCCTTTCTCAATTAAAATTCTATTACTTTTCATATACCTCTCATTATATCTGATAAATTTTTCCAAGAAATATTTAATTTCAATATTTTTCCTCTTACCTTAATTTTATCCAAAATATGTTATATGAAAAACTTCAGTTCTATCAGAAAATGTCTCCCTTTCCATTTTTAGTTAAATTCTAATTTTCTTGTATGTCTATTATTATATCTCTGAAATTTTCCAAGAAAATTTTCAAATTTTATACTTTTCCTATCTAATTCCAAAATTTATCAGAAATATGCAAAAACATTCAGTTTTATTAGAAAATAACTCCAATTCCTTTCTCAATTAAAATTCTAATAGTTTTCATCTGCCTACCAATGTATCTGATAAATTTTCCCAAAAAATCTTTAATTTCCATTTTTTCATCATTCCTCAATTTTATTCAAAATATGTTATACTAAAATGTTCAGTTCTATCAGAAAAGGTCTCCCCTTCCTTTTTAATTGAAATTAATTCGTTTTAGTATTCCTACCATATTGTCTCTGAAATTTTCTCAGAAAATCTTCAAAGTATACATTTTTCCTTTCTAAATGCTCAATTTATCATAAATATACATAAACCTTCAATTCTATTAGAAAATGCCTCCACTCCAATACTTAATTAAAATGCTAATAATTTTCATATGCCTACCATTGTATCTGATAAATTTTCCAAAAAAATCTTTAATTTAAACACTTTACCTCTCTTTCCTCAATTTTAACCAAAATATGTTATACAAAATATGAATTTCCCTTATTTTTTCAGAAATATGCTTATACAAAATCCTTAGTGTTATCAGAAAATGTCTCCACTTGGTTTTCAATTATGTGACAATGCTATTTGAATGCCTATATTTGTATCTGAGATTTTTCCAAAAATCATCTCCCATTTTATTAGATATCATATGTAATCCTTAATTTTATCATGCATATTTTAGATGAAAATCTTCAGTTCTATCAGAAAATATCTCCACTTCCTTTTTCAATTATATTCTAATTGTATTTGTATGCTAATCATTGTATCTGAGTTTTGTCCAAATAAATCTTCAATTTTTTCAAATGTCTTGTGTAATCTTCAATTTTATCCTACCTATGTTATGTGAAAATATTCTATTCTTCATGAAAATGTCTCCTCTCCCAATTTTAATAATACTCTATTTGTATTTGTATGTCTATCCTTATATCTGAGTTTTCGTTTTCCAAAATATCTTCAATTTTATAAATTATCTTATGTTATCCTTAATTTTAACGTACATATGTTAGACAAAAATCTTCAATATATCAGTAAATATCTCTATTTCTTTTTTCAATTACATTCTAATTGTGCTTGTAAGCCTATCATTTTATCTGTGAAATTTACCTTTCATTGTATCTGAGATTTTATCAAAAAGTCTTCAATTTTATCAATTTTCCTGTTATCATCCATTTTATCATACATAAGTTAGATGTAAATCTTCAGAATTAACAAAATAAGTCTCTACTTCCTTTTTTCAATTGTATTTCTAATCCTATCATTGTCTCTGAGTTTTTCTGAATAAACATTCAATTTTATCAATTATCCTATGTAATCCTCAATTTTATCATACATATGTTAGATGAAAATCATCAGTTTTATTAGAAAATGCTTCCTCTTCGTTTCTCAATTTTATTCTAAATGTATTTGTATGCTTATCATTACATCTGAGTTTTTTTTCAAAATATCTTCAATTTTATAAATTATCCTGTTTTCCTCAATTTTATCACACTTACATTAGAGGAAAATCTTCAGCATTATAGGAAAATATGTACACTTATTTTGTCAATTGCATTCTAATTTTATTTGTAAGCATACCATTTTATCTGTGAAAATTACCACAAAAATCTTAAATTTTATCATTTTCACATGCATTTCTATAATTTTATCAGAAATGTTATACAAAAATCTTCAATTTTATCATGAAATGCCTGCACTTGCTTTGCCACTTATATTCTAATTGTATGTGTATGCCATTACCTGTACATGAGATTTTATTAAAAAAATCTTCAATTTTAACAATTTTCCTGTTATCATCCATTTTATCATACATAAATAAGATATAAATCTTCAGAATTAACACAATATGTCTCCAC
Organism: Apodemus agrarius; assembly: GCA_964023405.1. NCBI lineage: Eukaryota > Metazoa > Chordata > Mammalia > Rodentia > Muridae > Apodemus > Apodemus agrarius. The sequence goes on from OZ030027.1 coordinate 16,563,042, forward strand.
TTCCTTTTTAAATAGTATTCTAATTGTATGCCTATCTTTGTATCTGAGTTTTTTTCTGAATAAATATTCAATTTTATCAATTATCCTATGTAATTTTCAATTTTGTCATTCATCTTAGATGGAAATCTTCAGTTCTTTACAAAAATGTGTCCTCTTCCTTCTTCAATAATACTCTAGTTGTACTTGTATGCCTATCATTGTATCTGAATTTTTGTTTTCCAAAATATCCTCAATTTTATAACATCAATGCAAAAATACTCAATAAAGTTCTTGCCAACAACACATCAAAACCATGATCAAGTAGGCTTCATCCCAGGGTTACAGGGATGGTTCAGTATAGAGAAATCCATCAATGTAATCCACTACATAAACAAACTAAAAGAAAAAAACCACATGGTCATCTCATTAGATGCTGAAAAAGCATTTGACAAAATTCAGCATCCTTTCATGCTAAAAGTCTTGGAAAGAACAGGAATTCATGGCCCATAACTAAACATAGTAAAAGCAATCTACAGCAAACCAGTAGCCAACATCAAAATAAATGGAGAGAAACTTGAAGCAATCCCACTAAAATCAGGGACTAGACAAGGCTGCCCTCTTGCTTCATATCTTTTCAATATAGTACTTGAAGTTGTAGCAAGAGTAGTTAGACAACAAAAGGAAGTCAAAGGGATACAAATTGGAAAGGAAGAAGTCAAACTATCACTATTGGCCGATGATATGATAGTATACTTAACTGACCCATAAAAACTCCACCAGAGAACTCCTACAGCTGATAAACAACTTCAGCAAAGTGGCTGGTTATAAAATCAACTCAAGCAAATCTGTAGCCTTCCTGTACTCAAAGGACAAGCAGGTTGAGAAAGAAGTTAGGGAAATGACACCCTTCACAATAGCCACAAATTATATAAAGTACTTTGGTGTGACTCTAACCAAAAAAGTGAAAGTTTTGTGTGAAAAGAGCTTCAGTTCTCTGAAGAAGGAAATGGAAGAAGACCTCAGAAAATAGAAAAATCTTCCATGCTCTTGGGTTGGCAGGATTAATATAGTTAAAATGGAAATCTTGCCAAAAGCAATGTACAGATTCAACGCAATCCCATCAAAATCCCAACTCAGTTCTTCATAGAGTTAGAAAGAGCAATTCTCAAACTCATCTGGAATAACAAAAACCCAGGAGAGCTAAAACTATCATCAACAGTAAAAGGACTTCTGGGGGAATCAGTATCCCGGACCTCAAGCAGTACTACAGAGCAACTGTGTTAAAAACTGCATGGTATTGGTACACTGACAGGGAGGTGGATCAATGGAATAGGATTGAAGACCCAGAATTGAACCCACACATCTATGGCCAATTGATGTTTGACAAAAGAGCTGAAAACATCCAGTTTAAAAAAGATAGCCTTTTCAACAAATGGTGCTGGCACAACTGGAAGTCAACATGCCGAAGAATAATTGATCCACACTTATTTCCTTGCACTAAGATCAACTCCCAGTGGATCAAGGACCTCCACATAAAACCAGACACACTGAAACTAATAGAAAAGAAACTGGGGAAGACCCTTGAGGACATTGGCTCAGGGGGAAAATTCCTGAACAGAACACCAATTGCTTATGCTCTAAGAGCAAGAATAGACAAATGGGACCTCATAAAATTACAAAGTTTCTGTAAGGCAAAAGACACTATCAGAAGTACAAATTGGCAACCAACAAATTGGGAAAAGATCTTCACCAACCCCACATCCGACAGAGGGCTGATATCCAATATATAGAAAGAACTCAAGAAGTTAGACCCCAGAAGAACAAATAACCCTATTAAAAATGGGGTACAGAGCTAAACAAGGAATTTTAATCAGAAGAAATTCAGATGGCTGAGAAACACCTTAAGAGATGTTCAACAACATTAGTCATCAGGGAAATGCAAATCAAAACAACCCTGAGATTCCACCTCACACCAGTCAGAATAGCTAAGATTAAAAACTCAGGACAGAACAGGTACTGGCAAGGATGTGGAGAAAGAGGAACACTGCTCCACTGTTGGTGAGATTGCAAGATGGTACAACTGCTCTGGAAATTAGTCTGGCAGTTCCTCAGAAAATTGGGCATGACACTTCCAGAGGACCCTGTCCTACCTGGGCATATACCCAGAGGATTCCCCTGCATGCAATGAAGACACATGCTCCACTATGTTAATAGCAGATTTATTTGTAATAGCCAGAAGTTGGAAGGAGCCCAGATGTCCCTCAAAAGAGGAATGGATACAGAAAATGTGGTTTATTTATACAATGGAATACTACTCAGCAATTAAAAATGATGAATTCATGCAATTTGTAGGCAAATGGTTGGATCTGGAAAATATCATCCTATGTGAGTTAACCCAATCACAAATGAATACACATGAAATGCAATCGCTGATAAGTGGATATTAATGAACTCAGAAACTCTGAATACTCAAGGCACAATTAGCAAATCAAAAGATTCCCAAGAAGTAGGAAGGAGAGGACACCAGTCCCAATAAGACTGGATCCAGTTTTGTAGGAGAATACCAGAACAGAGAAATGGTGGGGGAGGGGGTGATTGAGGAATGGGCAGGGGGAAGAGGAATTTTGGGATAAATGGTGAAGAGGGAACTGGTAAAGGGGAAAACCTTTGGAATGTAAACAAAGAATATAGAAAATTAGAAAAAGAATAAAATTGAGGATAACAGAAGATAATTTATAGAATTAAAGATATTTTGGAAAACAAAAACTCAGATATATAAAAAACTCAGATCTGCATACAAATACAATTAGAATATTATTGAAAAGGGAAGTGGAGATATTTTCTGAATGAACTGAAGATTTTCATCTAACATATGTATGATAAAATTGCGGATTACATAGGATAACTGATAAAATTGAATATTTTTTGAAAAAAATATCTCAAATACAATGATAGGCATCCAAATATAATTAGAATATAATTGAAAAATGATTTGGAGATATATTCTGGTAGAACTGAATATTTTAATCTAGTATATGTATGATAAAATTAAGGATTACATATGATAACTGATAAAATTTAAGAAGTTTTTGGAAAAAATATTCAGATACAATGATAGGCATACAAATAGATTTATCACATAATTGAAAATGGAGATATTTTCTGGCAAAACTGCAGATTTCATATAACATATTTCTGATAAAATAAGTGAAATTCATAGGAAAAATTAAAAAATTGAAGTTTTTGTGGTAATTTTCACAGGTTCAATGATGGGCATGCAAATACAATAAGAATGTAATTGAAAAAGGAAGTGGAGACATTTCCTATATGCTGAAGACTTTCCTCTTACATATGTATCATAAAATTGAGGAAAACAAGATAATTAATAAAATTGGAGATTTTCTTGAAAAAAGTTCACATAATTATAAACTTACAAATACTCTTAGAATACATTTGCAAAAGAAAGACAAGACATTTTCTGATAAAACTAAATATTTTCATCTAACTTATGTATGAAAAATTGAGGATAACACAGAATAATTTATAAAATTGAAGATTTATTCAGAAAAAAACTCAGATACAATGTTAGGCATACAAATACAATTACAATCCCCTTGAAATAGGAAGTGGAGATATATCCTTTCGTTCTGAAGATTTACATCTAACTTATGTATGATCAAATTCATGATAGCAGCAAAATTGATAAAATTGAAGTTTTTTTTGAAAAAAAATCTCAGAATCAATGAAAGGTATACAAATACAATTAGAATATAAGTGTAAAAGAAAGTGGAGACATTTTCTGTTAAAACTGAAGTTTTTGTATAGCATTTCTGATATAATTATGGAAATTCATGTGAAAATGTTAAACTTTGAAGATTTTTGTGGTAATTTTCACAGATAGAATGGTAGGCATACAAATAAAATAATTCTATAGTTGAAAAAGTAAGTGGATATATTTTCTGATAAATCTGAAGAATTTTTATAACATATATCTGATAAAATTATCGAAATTCATATGAAAAAGGTACAATTTAAAGATTTTTGTGGTAATTTTTACAGATACAATTGTAGGCATAAAATAAAATTATAGTATAATTGGAAAATTAAATCGAGATATTTTTGGATTACAGGAAGAATTTAGTTAAACAGATTTCTGAGAAAATTATGGAAATTCATAGAAAAAAATGTAAAATTAGAAGATATTCTGTTGTAATTTTCAAAGATACAATGGTAGGCATAAAAATACAATTAGAATGTAATTGAAAAAGGATGTGGAGACATTTTCTGTTAAAACTGAAGAACTTTATCTGACATGCATGATAAAATTGAAGATTACATAAGATAATTGAAAAAACAGGTTTTATTTGGAAAAAACTCTGATACAATGGTAGGCATTCAAATATTATTAGAATATAATTGGAAAAGGAAGATGAGACATTTTCTATAAAACTAAATATTTTCATCTAACATGTATGATAAAATTGAGGATAACATAAGATAATTTATTAAATTTAAGTTTTTTTTGAAAACGAAAACTCAGATACAATGATAGGCATACAAATACAATTAGAATATAATTGAAAAAGGTGGTGTAGACTTTTTTCATATAAAACTGAAGACTTTCATCTAACTTATGTATGATAAAATTGAGAATATCTTAAATTTATTTAAAAATTGAAGAATATTTTTGAGAAAAAAACCTCAGATACAAAGACAAGCATACAAATACAATTGTCACATTATTGAAAAATAAGTGGAGACATTTTTTGATAAAATTGAAGATTTCATATGACATATTTCTGATAAAATGGAAATTCAAAGGAAAAATTTAAAATTTGAAGATTTTTTGGTAATTTTCACAGGTACAATGCTGGCATACAAATACAATTAGAATATAATTGAAAAAGGAATTGGAAACATTTTCTGATAAAACTGAAGATTTTTTGAACAACATTTCTGATCAAATTAGGGAAATTCATATGAAAAAGTTTAAATTTGAAGACTTGTGGTGATTTTCACAGCTACATTGGTAGGTATACAAATACAATTATAATATAATTGAAAAAGGAAGTGGATATATTTTCTGAAAAATCTGAAGAATTTCACATAAATTATTTCTGATAAAATTATGGGAATTTATGGGAAAATGTAAAATTTGAATATTTTTGTCATAATTTTTACAGATACAATTGTCGGCATACAAATAAAATTAAAATGTACTTGAAAAAGTAAGTGGAGACATTTTGTGATAAAACTGAATATATTCACGAAACATACATATGATAAAATTGAGGATTAAATAGTATAATTGATAAAATTGGAGATTTATTAGGAATAACTCAGATACAATGATAGGCATACAAATACAATTAGAATATAATTGAAAAAGGAAGTAGAGACATTTTTGTGTAAAACTGAAGATTTTCATTTAACACATGTATGATAAAATTGAGGATAACCTGAGATAATTCCTAAATTTGAAGATATTTTTGGAAAAAAAACTCAGATACAATGATAGGCATAAATATCCAATTAGAATATAACTGAAAAAGGAAGTGGAGACATTTTCGTATAAAACAGAAGATTTTTATCTAACCTGTATGATAAAATTGAGGATAATTTATAAAAATGAAGACCGCTACTGCAATGGCTTGGGGGAACTGCGGGACAGGCTGCTCCCAGCTGCCTTGGTGCATGACCAGGGGCCATGGAGATGTCCAGGTGAGCCGACGCCCTGGCCCTGGTTAGTGACGTGAACCTGGCAGATTTACACTTCCATTTTCAATTACATTCTAATTGTATATATATATGCCTATCTTTGTATCTGAGATTTTTTTAAAATTCAATTTTATAAATTATGTTGTTATCCTGATACTTATCATACGAATAATATATGAAAATCTTCAGTTCTTTATGAAAATGTCTCCTCTTCCCTTTTCAATAATACTCTAGTGTTATTTCTATGCCTATCTTTGTATCTGAGTTTTTGTTGTCCAAATTGTCTTCAATTTTATAAATTGTCTTATGTTATCCTAAATTTTAACATACATATGTTTGATGAAAATCTTCAGTTTTATCAGAAAATGTCTCTATTTCTTTTTTCAATTTTATTCTCATTCTTTTTATAAGCCTATCATTGTATCTGTGAACATTACCACAAAAATCTTCAAATTTTACAGTTTTCCTATGAATTTCCATCATTGTATCAGATATAGGTTATGCAAACTTCTTAATTTTATCAGAAAATATCTCAACTTAATTTTTCTACTGTATTATATTATTTGTATGCCTACCATTGCATCTGTGAAAATTACCACAAAAATCTTCAAATATTAACATTTTTACATGAATTTCTCTAATTTATCAGAAAAGTTATACAAAAATCTTCAGTTTTATCAGAAAATGTCTCCACTATCTTTTTCACATATATTCTAATTGTATTTGCATGCCTTTCATTGTATTTGAGATTTTAAAAAAATATCTTCAACTTTATCAATTTTCCAATGGTATCATCCATTTTATCATATATAAGTTAGATGTAAATCTTCAGAATTAGCAGAATATGTCTCTACTTCCTTTTTGAATTGGATTGTAATTGTATTTGTATCTCTATCATTGCATCCGAGATTTTTTTCGGAACAAATCTTCAATTTAATAAATTATCCTATATAATCCTCAATTTTATCACACATACGTTAGATGAAAATCTTCAGTTTTATACAAAAATGTCTCCACTTCCTTTTTAATTATATCGTAATTGTATTTGTATGCCTATCAATTTATATGAGATTTTTCTATGAAAATCTTCAATTTTATCAGTTATCCTATGTAATCCTCAATTTTATCAGACATATGTTAGAAGAAAATCTTCAGTTTTATCAGAAAATGTCTCGTCTTACTTTTTCAATTGTACTCTAATAGTATTTGTAAGCTTGTCATTATATCTGAGTTTTTTTGCAAGAAAATCTTCAATTTTATAAATTATCCTAACTTTTCCTCAATTTTGTCACACATATGTTAGAGGAAAATCTTCAGTTTTACAAGAAAATATCTCCACTTCCTTTTTCAATAACATTCTAATTGTATTTGTATGCATCGCATTGTATCTGGAAAATTACCACAAAAATCTTCAATTTTTAAATTTTTCCTATGAATTTCCATTACTTTATCAGAAATATGTCATACAAAATCTTCAATTTTTTTTCAGAAAATGTCTCCACTTCCCTTTCAACTATGTGATAATTCTATTTGTATGCCTATCATTTTTTCTGAGTTTTTTCAAAAAAAATCTTCAATTTTATCAGATATCATATGTAATCCTCAATTTTATCATGCATATTTTAGATGAACATCTGTTCTATCTTAAAATATCTCCACCTCCTTTTTCAATTGCATTGTAATTATATTTGTATGAATATCATTGTATTTGAGTTTTTTCAAAAAAATCTTCAATTTTATACATTATCTTATGTTATCCTCAATTTTATCATACATATTTTAGATGAAAATCTTCAGTTTTATCTGAAAATGTCTCCACTTAGTTTTTCAAATGCATTCTAATTGTATTTCTATGCCTATAATTGTATCTTAATTTTTTTTCAAAAAATCATTAATTTTATATATTACCTTGTTATATCCTCAATTTATTATGTATGTTATATGAAAATCTTCAGTTTTACACGAAAACGTCTCTACTTCCTCGTTCAATTATATTCTAAATGTATTTGTATGCCTATCCTTGTATCTGAATTATTTTTCAAAAAAAACTTCAATTTTATATATATCTTAAATTATCCTAAATTTTATCATACATATCTTTAGAAGAAAATCTCCAATTTTAATAGAAAATGTCTCCACTTCATTTTGCAATTACATTCTAATTTGTTTGCCTACCATTGTATCTGTGAAAATTACTATTTTTTCATTTTTCCTATGGATTTCCCTTACTTCATGAGTAATATATTATAAGAAATCTTCAGTTTTGTCAGAAAATATCTCCACTTCATTTTTAATCATGTGATAATTCTATGTGCATGCCTATCATTGTATCTGAGGTTTTTCCAAAAGAAATCTTCAATTTTATCAATTATCATATGTAATCCTCAATCTTATCATACATATGTTAGATGAAAATCTTCAGTTTTATCAGAAAATGTCTCATCTTTCTTTTTAATTGTATTCTAATAATATTTGTAAGCTTATCATTGTATGAGTTTTTTTGCAAAAAAAATCTTCAATTTTATAAATTATCCTGTTTTCCACAATTTTATCACACATATGTTAGAGGAAAATCTTCAGTGTTATAGGAAAATGTCTTCACTTCTTTTTTCAACTGTAGTATTATTTTATTTGAATGCCTACCATTGTATCTGTGAAAATTACCACAGAAATCTTCAATTTTTAAATATTTGCTATGAATTTCACTTATTTTATCAGAAATTTGCTATAGGAAATCTTTAGTTTAATCAGAAAATGTCTCCACTTCCTTTCCAATTATGTGATAATTCTATTTGTACGCCTAGCATTGTATCTGAGTTTTTTTCCAAATAATCTTCAATTTTATCAGATATCCTATGTAATCCTCAATTTTATCAAGCATATTTTAGATGAAAATTTTCAGTTCTATTATAAAATGTCTCCACTTCCTTTTTCAATTGAATTCTAATTATATTTACATGGCTCTCATTGTATTTGAGTTTTTTTCAAAAAAATCTTTAATTTTATACATTATCTTATGTAATCCTCAATTTTATCACACATATGTTAGAGGAAAATCTTCAGTTCTTTACGAAAATATCTTCACTTCTTTTTCAATTAAATTCTAATTGCATTTATATGCCTATCATTGTATCTGACTTATTTTTAAAAATATATTCTATTTTATATATTATGTTATGCTGCATCAGCTCTAATAGTTTTTGTCAGATAATCATTCTGCCGAACAGAGGTGGGAGAAACATCTTTTAGGGCTAACAGAGTCCTTACAACATAGAAGCCATAATCTTTCATTTGGCATTTTTGTAACCTCTTTTATTTCTGGTAGGCATGACCATGTAGATTTGAGAAAATAATTTATAACTCACTCTCTGAAGTATTATTACTGGCCAGTAACCTTTGTTTGGAAGCATGATGCTTTATTTCAGCCATGCTTAGTTTGAAACTAATGTCCCATAAAAAAATTATTACTACAAATAGAAATGTTAAGCCTTTGCCAAATACTCTAGTTCAAATCTAGTCTGAGACTGTGGATCTGGCTAGAAAATCTGCATATGAGTAGGTGCTAAGCTCAGAGCCCCCTGGACAGAAGCTTACAGAGCTGCAGTCTTTTGTCTTGCTAACTCTAGTGCTTGCAGAGTCACCAGCCATCCAAATAGCCATAATAACTACTCTGGCCAGGTGTGGCTCAGACTTCAGCTCATGAAATATTAATGAGGCTATGTGAAGCCTAAGGAAAGACTTACAAGTTTTAGCTTGTCTGACATTACAAGATATAAGAGATTTTAAGTTTTACAGACAAAAGCTAGTTTACTCATAAAGACTCATTTGGTCTAAAAATGTCATTGCCCATATTTTAAGTTTCTAAGCTTGTTTCACAGGATACTCTCTATCTGGCTGATTCCACATTCCTTTGTGTGGTATGGTCATGTAAATTGTCCTTGCTTGGCTAGCTGTATCTTCTTCTATGTAAATGTCAAAACCAGGGCCTTAAAAAGAGGCAGTTCACTACTAGAGAAAGAATCTCTGGCTTAGGCAGGAATCTCTGGCTAAGGCAGAATCTCTAGCTTAGGTAGGGAACTCTAGCTTAAGGATCTCTATCTTAGGCAGGTATGGCTCAGGATTTTTTAGCTCATAACCTAAGGATGCTAGTTATGCTTGCTTAGCATGTCAATTTTTTAGTATGTAATTGTCAGAAACTGACGCTCGAGTAGGGGGCTTTAAACAGGGCTCCTTACTAGAGAAAATACAGATTTTTCCACAATGTAAAGTATCCTGTGTGTGTCTTCAATTCTCACTGATTTGTACCTTCCTGACCCAGAAATCATGGTCTCGCCTGCAACCGAACCTCCCACGAGGAGCTATGGCTTTCAGCAATATTATGTTTTCCTCATTTTTATCGTACATATATTAAATGAAAATCTTCAGTTTTACATGAAAATGTCTCCATGTCTTTTTTAGTTATATTCTAATTTTATTTTTATGCCTATCATTGTATCTGAGTTTTGCCCAAATAAATCAATTTTATCAATTGCCCTAAAATCCTTGATTTTATCATACATATGTTAGATGAAAATCTTCAGTTTTATCAGAAAATGTCTCCACTTCATTTTTCAATTGTATTCTAATTGTATTCCTATGCCTATCATTGTATTTGAGCTTTATCCCAAAACCCTCAATGTTATCAGTTTTCACATGTAACCCTCAATTTTATCATACATGTTAGATTAATTCTTCAATTCTACCAGGAAATATCTCTACTTCCTTTCTCAATTATATTCTAATTTTATTTGTTTGCCTATCATTTTATCTGAATTTTTTTCAAAATATCTTCAATTTCATAAATTATCTTATGATATCCTCAATTTATCATATGTATATGAAAATCTTCAGTTTTGTATGAAAATGTCTCCACTTCCTCCTTCAATTATATTCTAAATGTATTTGTCTGCCTATCATTGTATCTGAGTTTTTTTCAAATAAAACTTCAATTTTATCAATTATCCTATGTAATCCTCAATTTTGTCATACATATCTTAGATGAAAATCTTCAGTTCATTATGAAAATGATTCCTCTCCCTTTTTCAATAATACTTTAGTTGTATTTGTATACCTATCCTTTTATCTGAGTATCCACTTCATTTTTCTTTTTTTCTTTGCTTGTTTTTTGTTGTTTTTTTCAAGACAGGGTTTCTCTGTGTAGCCCTGGCTGTCCTGGAATTCACTTTGTAGAACAGGCTCACCTCAAACTTAGAAATCTGCCCGCCTCTGCTTCCCAAGTGCTGGGATTAAAGGCATGTGCCACCACTGCCCAGTGCACTTCATTTTTGGATTACATTCTAATTATTTTCTATACCTATCATTTTATCTGAGAAAATTACCACAAAAATTTTCAATTTTTATTTTTTTATGAATTTTCCTTACTTTATCAGTAATATGTTATATAAAATCTTCAGTTTTGTCAGAAAATGTCTCCACTTCATTTTCAATTATGTGATAATTCTATTTGTATGCCTATCATTGTATCTGAGATTTTTCCAAAAAACTTCAATTTTAACAGTTATCATATGTAATCCTCAATTTTATTATACATATGTTAGATTAAAATCTTCAGGTCTACCAGAAAATATCTCTACTTCCTTTTTCAATTATATTCTAATTATATTTGGATGCCTATTATTGTATCTGAATTTTTTTCAAAAAAATCTTCAATTATTATCCGTTATCCTATGTAATCCTCTATTTTATCATGCATATTTTAGATGAAAATCTTCAGTTCTATCAGCAAACATCTCCACTTCCCTTTTAAATTATATTCTAAATGTATTTGTATGATGATCATTGTTTCTGAGTTTTTCCAAATAAATCTTCAATTTTATCAATAATTTTATCTAATCCTCTATTTTATCATACATATGTAGATGAAAACCTTTAGTTGTTTAAATAAATGTCTCCTCTTCCTTTTTCAATAATACTCTATTTGTATTTGTATACCTATCATTTAATCTGAGTTTTTGTTTTCCAATATATCTTCAATTTTGCAAATTATCTTATATTATCCCCAATTTTAACATACATATGGTAGAAGAAAATGTTCAGTTTTATCAGTATTCCAATGTTGTCCCTCAAAGGAGGAATAGATACAGAAAATGTGTTATATTTATATAATGCAATACTACTCAGCAATTAAAAATAATGAATTCATTCAATTTGTAGGCAAATGGTTGGATCCGGAAAATATCATCCTAAGTGAGTTAAACCAATTACAAAAGAATACACATGAAATGCAATTACTAATAAGTGGATATTAATGAGTCCAGAAGCTCTGAATACTCAAGGCAAAATTAGCAAATCAAAACATTCCCAAGAAGAAGGAATGAGAGAACACTGGTCCAGAAAAGACAGGTTCCAGTCTTGCAGGAGAGTACCAGAACAGAGAAAGGGTTGGGAGGTGATTGGGGAATGCGTGGGGGGGAAGACTTATGGGACACACGGTGAGGGGGGAACTGGGAAAGGGGAAAACCTTTGGGATATTCTTTTGTAAACAAAGAATATAGAAAATAAAATTTAAAAAAAATTGCAGGAAAACACAAACAAACTAGTGAAGGAACTGAGCAAAACCATCCAGGACCTAAATACAGAGGTAGAAACAACTAAGAAATCACAAAGGGAGACAACTTTGGAGATAGAAAACCTTGGGAAAAAAATCAGGGGTCGTAGAAGCAAATATCAACAACAGAAGACAAGACATAGAAATAAGAATCTCAGATGATGAAGATACCATAGAAACCATTGACTCCACAGTCAAAGAAAATGCAAAATGCAAAAGGCCTGTAACCCAAAACATCCAGGAAATTCAGGACACAATGAGAAGACCAAACTTAAGGATTATACGCATAGATGAGTTTGAAGATCTACAATTTAAAGGGTCAGCAAATATCTTCAACAAAATTATGGAAGAAAACTTCCCTAACCTAAAGAGAGGTATGCCCATGAATATTTAAGGAGCCTACAGAACTCCAAGCGGACTAAACCGAACAGTTTCAAAATAATCAAAACCCCAAATGTACTAAACAAAGAAAGAATATTAAAGACAGTAAGAGAAAAAGGCCAAGTAACATATAATGGGAGACCTATCAGAATCACACCAGATTTCTCACCATAGACCATGAAAGCTAGAAGATCCTGGGCAGATCTCATGCAGACTCTAAGAGATCACAAATGTCAGCCAAACTACTATACCAAGGAAAACTCTCAATCAGCAAAGATGGAGAAACCAAAATATTCCATGAGGAAACCAAATTTATACAATATATTTCCACAAACCCAGCTCTACAAAGGATAATAGTAGGGAAACTCCAATACAAGGAGGGAAACTACACCCTGGAAAAAGCAAGATAGTAACTTTCTTCCATCAAACTGAAAAGAAGTTAACCTCTCACAAACAAAAATAACATAAAAATATGACAGGAAGAAATATTCACGATTCCTTAATATCTCTTAACATCAATGGACTCAATTCCCCAGTAAAAAGACATAGACTAATAGACTGGATACGAAAACAGGACCTACATTGTGCTGCATACAGTAAACAAACCTCAGGGTCAAAGACAAACACTACATTAGAGTAAAAGGCTGGAAAAAAATTTTTATCAGCAAATGGTCTCAGGAAACGTGCTGGAATAGTCATTTTAATATCAGATAAAATTGACTTTCAACATACAATCATCAAAAGAGAAAAAGTAGGTCACTTCTTGCTGGTCAAGGGAAAAATCCACGAAGAAGAACTCAAAATTCTAAACATCTGTGCTCCAAATGCAAGGGCACCCTCATTCATAAAAGAAACTTTACTAAAGCTCAAAGCATACATTGTACCTAACAATAATTGTGGTGGACTTCAACACTTCACTATCCTCAATGGACCAATCAGGGAAAACAGAAACTAAACAGGGACACAGGGAAACTTATTGAAGCTTTGGACCAATTGGATTATATATATATATATATATATATATATATATATATATATATATATAACATTTTATCCTAAAGCAAAAATTATACCTTTTTCTCAGCACCTCATGGTACCTTCTCCAAAATCGACCATGTAATTGGTCACAAGACAGACCTCAACAAATATAAGAAGATCGAACTAATCCCATGCCTCCTATTGGGTCACCATTGAGTAAGAGTGGTCTTCAATAGCGACAAAAACAGCAGAATGTCCAGATACACTTGGAGGCTGAACAATATTCTATTCAATGATACCTTAGTCAAGAAAGAAATAAAGAAATCAAAGACTTTTTAGAATTTAATGAAAATGAAGGCACAACATACCCAAATCTATGGGACCCTACATCTGACAGAGGGCTAATATCCAATGTGTACAAAGACCTCAAGAAGTTAGACCCCAGAAAAGCAAATAGTCATATCAAATATGGGGTACAGAGATAAATAAAGACTTTCCGCCTGAAGAACATCTGATGGCTGAGAAACTCCTTATGAAATGTTCGACATCATTAGTCATCAGGCAAATGCAAATCATAACAACCATGAGATTTCACCTCACACCAGTCAGATGGCTAAGATTAAAATCTCAGGAAACAGCAGGTGTTGGTGAGGATGTGGAGAAAGAGTAACATTCCTCCACTGCTGCTGGGATGTCAAGCTGGTACACCACTCTGGAAATCAGTCTGGCTGTTCCTGAGATAACTGGGCACGATACTTCCAGAGGACACTGCCATAACACTCCTGGGCATATACCCAGAAGAATACCCAGCATTCAATATGGATACACGTTCTACTATGTTCACAGCAGCCTTATTTATAATAACCAGAAGCTGGAAAGAACCCAGATGCCTCTCAATGGAGGAATGGATACAAAAAATGTGGTATATATACACAATGGAGTACTATTCAGCCATTAGAAACAATGAATTCATGAAATTCTTAGACAAATGGATGGAGGTGGAGAACATCATACTAAGTGAGGTAACAGAGTCTCAAAAGAATACACATGATAGGCACTCACTGATAAGTGGATATTAGCCTAGAATCTTGGAACACCAAAGACACAATCCACATACCAAATTTTGTCTGACAAGAAGGAAGGAGTGGACCCTTGTTCTGGAAAGGCACAATGCATCAGTGTATGGGAATACCAGAACAGGGAAGAGGTAAGGGGTGGATGCGGGAACAGGGGGAGGGAAAAGGGCATTGTGAGCTTTGGGGGGTGGGGAAACAGGAAAAGGGAAATGAAATGTAAGTAAAGAATATATCCAATAAAAAAAGAAATCAGAAAAAAAACCTTCATTTCTACCAGAAAATATTTCCCATTCCCTTTTCAATTATATTCTAATTATATTTGGATGCCTATCATTGTATCTGAGTTTTTTTCAAAAAAAATTCTTCACTTTTTTCAGTTATCCTATGTACTCCTCAATTTTATCATGTATATTTTAGATGAAAATTTTCAGTTCTCTCACAAAATATCTCCACTTCCCTTATCAATTATATTCTCATTGTATTTGTATGCAGATCATTGCATCTGAGTTTTTTCCAAATAAAACTTCAATTTTACCAATTATCTTATGTAATCCTCAATTTTGTCATGCATAAGTTAGATGAAAATCTTCAGTTCTATCAGATAATATCTCCTTGTCCTTTTTCAATCATGCTCTAGTTGTAGTTGTATTCCTATCCTCGTATCTGAGTTTTTTTTCCAAAATATCTTCTATTTTATAAATTATATTGTGTTATCCTCAACATTAACATACATTTGTTGGAAGAAAATCTTTAGTTTTATCAGAAAATCTCTCTATTTACTTTTTCAATTACATGCTAATTGTGTTTGTAAGCCTATCATTGTATCTGTGAAATTTACCACAAAAATCTTCAAATGTTACCATTTTCCTATGAATTTCCATAATTTTATCAGACATATGTTTTGCAAAATTCTTCAGATTTATCAGAAAATATCTCCACTTCCTTTTTGAACTGTATTATTTTTTTATTTGTACGTCTACTATTGTATCTGTGAAAATTACCATACAAATCTTCAAATATTAACATTTTCACATGAATTTCCATAATTTTCTCAGAAATATTATACAAAAATCTTCAGCTTTATCAGAAAATGTGGCCACTTTCTTTTTCACTGATATTCTAATTGTATTTGTATGCCTTTCATTGTATCTATGATTTTATCAAAAAATCTTCAATTTTATCAATTTTCCTCTGTTATCATCCATTTTTTTCATACATAAGTTAGATGTAAATCTTCAGAATTAACAGAATATGACTCAACTTCCTTTTTCAATTGTGCTCTAATTGTATTTGTATGCCTATCATTGTATCTGAGTTTTTTCTGAATAAATCTTCAATTTTATCAATTATCCTATATAATCCTCAATTTTATCATACATATGTTAGATAAAAATCTTCAGTTTTATCAGAAAATGTCCCCTTCCTTTTTTACTTGTATTCTAATTGTATTTGTATGCTTATGATTGCATCTGAGTTCTTATTTTAAAAAAAATCTTTAATTTTGTAAGTTATATTAAGTTACCCTCAATTTTATAATACATATGTTAGAGGAAAATCTTCAGTTTTATAGGAAAATGCATACGGTTCTTTATTTCAATGACATTCTATTTGTATTTGTATGTGTACCATTGTATCTATGAAAATTACCACAACAATCTTCAAATTTAAAATTTTTCCTATGATTTTCCCTTATTTTATATGAAATATGTCATATGAAATCTTCAGTTTTAATAAAAAATGTCTCCAATTCCTTTTTCAATTATGTGATTATTGAATTTGTATGCCTATCATTGTATCTGAGATTTTTGAAGATAATCTTTTTTATCCATTATCCTATGTAATCCTCAATTTTATCATATATATGTTATATGAAAATCTTCAGTTCTATCATAAAATGTGGCCACTTCCTTTTTCAATTGTATTCTAATTGTATTTGTATGCCTATCATTGTATCTGAGTTTTCTTTTCAAAATAATCTTCAGTTTGACAAATTATCTTATGTTATCCTCAATTTTATTATGCTTATGTTAGATGAAAATCTTTTGTTTTAAACAAAAATTTTTCCACCTCGTTTTTCAATTTTATTCTAATTGGTATTTATAGACCTATAAGTGTATCTGAGGCATTTTATAAATAAATGAAGGTTTTTGTTTATTTCAAATCATATTGAGCAAGTAAATGAAAAAAATGTAAAATTTGAAGATTTTCTTGGAAAATTTCAGAGATATAATGGTATGCATACAAAAAATTTAGAATTTAATTAAAAAATAAGTGGACATTTTCTGATAAAACTGATGATTTTCATATAACATATTTTGGTTTAAATTGATGAAAGACAGGGAAAATATTGAAATCAAAGGTTTTTTGTGAAATTTTAACTGATACAAATGTAGGCATATGAAGATTATTAGAATTTTAATTGAGAAAGGAATTAGAGGTATTTTCTAATAGAACTGAAGGTTTTTGTATGTTGTAATAAATTGGGCAAAGAGAAAGAAAAATTGTAAAATTTGAAGATTTTCTTTGAAAATTTCAGAGATATAATGGTAAGCATACAAAAAGTAGAATTTAATTATAAAAGGAGGCAGAGACATTTTCTGATAGAACTGAATATATTCATATAACATATTTTTGGGAAAATTGAGGAAAGAGGAATATATTGAAATGAAAGGTTTTTGGAAAAATTTATCACATACAATGGAAGGCATATGAAAACTATTACAATTTTAATTGAGAAAGAAGTGGAGGAATTTTCTAATAGAACTGAAGGTTTTTTGAAATTTCTGATAAATTTTGCAATTAGATAGAAAAATGTAAAATTTGAATATTTTCATGGCAAATTTCAGAGATATAATGGTAGATATACAAACAAATTAGAATTTAATTAAAAAAGGAAGTTGACATGTTTTCTGATAGAACTGAAGATTTTCGTAGAACATATTTTGGTTAAAATTGAGGAAAGACAGGAAAAATATTGAAATTAAAGACTTTTGGGGAAAATTTATCATATACTCTGGTAAGCATATGAAAAGTATTAGAATTTTAATTGAGAAAGGAAGTGGAGACATTTTCTAATAGAACTGAAGGTTTTTGTATATTTCTGATAAATTGAGAAAGTAGATCGAAAAAATGTAAAATTTGAAGATTTTCTTGGGAAATTTCAGATATACTGGTAGGCATACAAAACATTAGAATTTAATTTAAAAATAAGTGTAGACATTTTCTGTTGTAACTGAAGTTTTTCGTATTAACATATTTTGGTTAAAATGTAGGAAAGACCAGAAAAATAGTGAAATTAAAGATATTTTGGGAAAATTGGTCAGATACCCTTGTATGAATATGAAAACTATTAGACTTTTACTTGAGAAAGGAAGTGGATGCATTTTCTAATAGAACAGTAGATTTTTATATATTTAAAAAAATTGAGTGATTAGGAAAAATGTAAAATTTGAAGATTTTCTTTGAAAATTTCTGAGATATAATGTTATGCATACAAAAAAATTAAAATACATATTTTGGTTAAATTTGAGGAAATTGAGGATTACATAGGATAACTGATAAAATTGAAGATTTTCTTCTTGAGAAAGGAAGTTCATGCATTTTCTAATAGAACAGTAGATTTTTATATATTTACAAAAAATTGAGTGATTAGGAAAAATGTAAAATTTGAAGATTTTCTTTGAAAATTTCTGAGATATAATGTTAAAAAAAAAATTAAAATACATTGGTTAAATTTGAGGAAATTGAGGATTACATAGGATAATGATAAAATTGAAGATTTTCTCAAATAAAATGATAGGCATCCAAATACAATTAGAATGAAATCGAAACGGGACGTGGAGATACATCCTGTTAATTCTGAAAATTTACATTAATTCAAAATTAACTTATGTATGATAAATAGATGATAACATGAACATTGATAAAATTGAAGATCATTTTGATAAAATCTCAGATACAATGAAAGGAATTCGTATTATAATATAAGTGAAGAAAAAGTGGAGACATTTTCTGATAATACTGAAGATTTTGTATAGCATTTCTGATACAATTATGGAAATTCATGTGAAAATGTTAAAATTTGAAGATTTTGTGGGAATTTTCATAGATACAATGGTAGGCATACAAATAAATAATAATATATTTGAAAAAGGAAGTGAAGACATTTTCTGTTGAATATGAAGAATTTTGCACAACATATATCTGATAAAATTATGGAAATTCATAGGAAAACTGTAAAATTTTAAGATTTTTGTGGTAATTTTCACAGATACAATGATAGGCTTACAAACACAATAAGAATGTAATTAAAAAAAGAAATAGAGATATTTTCTGATAAAACTGAAGATTTTCATCTAACATATGTATGTTAAAATTGAGGATAACATAAGATAATTCATATAATTGAATATATTTTGTAAAACAAAAACTTACAAGTATAGGCATACAAATACAACTAGAGTATTATTGAGAAAGAAACAGGAGACATTTTCATAAAATACTGAAGATTTTCATCTAATATTTGTATGATAAAATTGAGGATTACATAAGATAATTGATAAAATTGAATATTTATTTGGAAAAATCTCAGATAGATTGATCAGCATACAAATGCAATTAGAATATAATTGAAAAGGGAAGTGGAGGCATTTGATGAAAAAAGTGAAGATTTTCATCTAACATGTGCATGATAAAATTGAGGATTACATGAGAAAATTGAAGAATTTTTGGAAAAAAATCTCAGTTAAATGATAGGCATACAAATAGAATTATCATATAATTGAAAAGAAAGTGGAGACATTATCTGATAAAAATAAAGATTTCATACAACATATTTCTGATAAAGAGAAATTCATAGGAAAAATTTAAAAATTGAAGATTTTTGTGGCAATTTTCACAGATGTACGCATACAAATAGAATTAGAATGCAATTGAAAAAAAGTTGAGACATTTTCCTATAGTACTGAAAAATTTCCTCTAACATATGTATGATAAAATTGAGGATAATTTAAGATAATTCATAAGATTGAAGATGCTTTTGAAAAAAAACTCGGATGCAATGATAAGCATACAAATTTAATTAGAATACAATTGAAAAAGGAAGAAGAAACATTTTCTGATAAAAGTGAAGATTTTTACTGAACAAATGTATGACAAAATTGAGGATTACATAGGATATTTGATAAAATTGAAGATTTAATCAGAAAAACACTCGGATAAAATGCATACAATACAATTAGAATACTATTGAAAAAAGTGGAGACATATTCTGTTAATTCTGAAGATTTATATCTAACTTATATATGATACAATGGATGATAACATAGGAAAATTGATAAAATTGAAGAATTTTTGATAAAATCTCAGCTACAATGAAAGGCATACAAATATAAGATAATTTATAAACATAAGATAATTTATAAAATTGAAGATATTTTGGAAAAAAACTCAGATACAATTATAGGCATCCAAATATAATTAGAATATAATTGAAAAAGAAAGTGGAGATATTTTCTGGTAGAACTGAAGATTTTAATCTAACATAGGTATAATAAAATTGAGGATTAGAGATGCTAACTGATAAAATTGAATATTTTTTTGGAAAAAACTCAGATACACCGATAGTCATATAAATAGAATTATCACATAATTGAAAATGAAGTGGAGATATTTTCTGACAAAACTGAAGGTTTCATATAACATTTTTGATAAAGTTAGGGAAATTTATAGGAAAAACTTAATAATTAAGAATTTTTGTTTTAATTTTCACAGATATAATGGTTGGCATACTTATACATGTAGAATGTAATAATAAAATGAAGTGGAGACATTTTCGTTTAAAATTGAAGAATTTCCTCTAACATATGTGTGATGAAATTGAGGATAACTGAAGATAATTTATAAAATTGAAGATTTTTTTGAAAAAAAAAACCCTCAAATACAATGAAAGGCATACAAATATATTTAGAATATAATTGAAAGAGGAGGTAGAGATATTTTTGTATACAACTGAAGATTTTCATTTAACATATACGTATGATAAATTGAGGATATCATAAGGTAATTTATAAAATTAAAGATTTTTTGGAAAAATCTCATATACAATGATAGGCATAGAAATACAACTAGAATACAACTGAAAAAATGAAGTAGATACATTTTCTGATAAAACGGAAGATTTTCATCTAACATATTTATGATAAAAGAGGATTACTGGGATAATTGATAAAATTGAAGACTATTTGCACAAAAGTCAGATACAATGATAGGCACAAAAACACACAGAATATAACTAAGTCAGACGTGAATTTTTTTTAAAAAAACTAAGATATAATGATAGGTATATAAATACAATTAGAATGTAATTGAAAAAGGAATTAGACACATTTTTAAAAAGAACTGAAGATTTTCATCTAACAAATATATGGTATAATTTAGGATAACCTAGATAATGTAAGAAATTGAAGATTTTTTTGAAAAGAATACAAATACAATGATAGCTATACAAATATAATTAGAATTCAATTTAAAAAGGATGTGGAGATACTTTATGATAGAACTGAAGATTTTCATCTAAAATATGCATGATAAAATTGAGGATTCATAGGATATCTGATAAAATCAAAGATATTTTTTGAAAAAAAATCTGATACAATGATACCAATACAAATACAGTTATAATAAAGTTGCAAAAGGAAGTGGAGACATACTCATTAATTCTGAAGATTTTCATCTAACTAATATATGATAAAAACAATAAAATTTGAAGATTTTTGTGGTAATTTTCACAGAATAGAAATTTTCTATTAATAGAGACATTTTCTAATAAAACTGAAGGTTTTCATGTATGACCAAACCTGCTCAGTCAGTCACCAGGTTTTCTAGCGCAGGAGTGAGGATTGGAAAGAAAGACAATTAGACAAAACTGCACTTATGACCCCAGTCCATTCTGAGACTGAAGGGTGGGTTTAATAATTTTCAACCCCCTTTTATACCAGTTTAATTACATGCAGGTATCAAGGTCAAAACCAGTACAAAGAGGAACAAACAAGACAACATACACAAAATTGTCCAAGGGTGTGTAAGGATTACCAAAATACCTGAGCCTACTTCCTTGGCCAAACCCAGGATCTTGCCTGAGGCTTGTTCTCTTGTTCCACCCTAAGATAAAAATTCCTGCCTTAATCTACTTCCCTATTATGCCTCAATGTCAGATTCCCCCTTGAGCCCGTGTCTTTGGTCAATGTCAAGTTCCTGTCGGGCAGCATGACACCCAAATAAGGCTCTCCAAACATCTAACATATGTATATTAAAATGAAGGATAACATAAAATAATTTATAAAATTGAAGATATTTTGGAAGAGAAAAACTCAAATACAAGGATAGGCATACCAATACAAGTAGAGTATTATTGAAAAAGGAAGAAGAGTAATTTTTGTAAAGATCTGAAGATTTTCCTCTAAAATATGTATAATAAATTTGAGGATTACATAGCATAACTAATAAAATTGAACTTTTTTTGAAAAAACTCAGATACAATGATAGGCATACAAATATAATTAGAATATAATTGAAAATGGAAGTGGAGATATTTTCTGATAGAACTGAAGATTTTAATCTAAAATATGTATAATAAAATTGAGGTTTGCATATGATAACTGACAAAATTGATGATTTATTTGGAAAACACTCAGATACAATGATAGGCATACATATAGCATTATCAAATAAGTAAAAATGAAGTGGAGACATTTTTTTAACAAAACTGAGGATTTCATATAACATATTACTGATAAAGTAATGGAAATTCATATGTAATATTTAAAAATTGAAAATTTTTGTGGTAATTTTCTAAATACAATGGTAGGCATATAAATACAATTACAATGTAATCGAAAAAGGAAGTGAAGACATTGTCATTTAAATTGAAGATTTTCCTCTAACATATGTATGATAAAATTGAGGAAAACATAAGATAAATTATAAAATTTAAGATGTTTTGGAAAAAAAACTCAGACATTATGAGAGGCATACAAATACATTTAGAATATAATTGAAGGAGGAAGTGGAGACATTTTCATATAAAACTTAATATTTTCATATAACATACGTATGATAAATTGATGAGATCATAAGGTAATTTATAAATTTAAAGATTATTTTTGGAAAAATACTCAGAAATAATGATAGGTACAGAAATACAATTAGAATACAATTGAAAAACAAAGTGAACGCATTTTTTGATAAAACTGAAGATTTTCATCTAACATATGTATGAGAAAATAGAGGATAACTAGGGAATTGATAAAATTGAAGATTCATTTGGACAAAATTCAGATACAATGATAGGCATAAAAATAAAACTAGAATATAACTAAAACAGATGTGGAGACATTTCCATATAAAACTGAAGATTTTCATCTAATATATGTTTGATACAAATGAGTATAACATAGCATAATTTATAAAATTGAATATTTAAAAAAATCAGATACAATTATAGGCATATAAATACAGTTAGAATGTAATTGAAAAAGGATCAGAGATATTTTTGAAAAGAACTGAAGATTTTCATCTAACATATGTATGATAAAATTGAGGATTACATAGAATAACATAAAATTGAAGATGTTCTTAGAAAAAACCTCAAATACAATGATAGCCATACAAATATAATTAGAATTCAATTGAAAAAGGAAGTGGAGACATTTTATGATAGCACTGACAATTTTCATTCTAAAATGTGCATGATAAAATTGAAGATTTTTTTTGGAAAAAATATCAGATACAATGGTAGGCATACAAATAGAATTATCACATAATTGAAAAGGATGTGGAGACGTTTTCTGATAAAACTAAAGATTTTGTATAACATATTTCTGATAAAGTAAGGGAAATTCATTGGAAAAATTTAAAAATTGAAAATTTTTGTGGTAATTTTCACAGATACAATGGTATGCATAAAAAATTCAATTAGAATGTAATTGAAAAAGGTAGTGGAGACATTTTGTTTTTATAAAACTGAAGATATTCTTCTAACATATGATTCATAAAATTGAGGAAAACTTAGGATAATTTAAAAAATTAAAGATTTTTTTGCAAAAACACTCAGATACAACGATAAGCTTACAAATACTATTAGAATACAATTCAAAAAGGAAGATGAGTCATTTTCTCTTAAAACTGAAGATTTTCATCTAACATATGTATGATAAAATTGAGGATTACATAGGGTAACTGATAAAATTGAAGATTTTCTTAGAAAAATCTCAGATACAATTATAGGCAAACAAATACAATTAGAATATAATTGAAAAAGGAGGTGGAAACATTTTGTATAAAACTGAAGATTTTCATCTAACACATATATGATCAAATTGAGGATAATATAAGATAATTTTTAAGCTGAAGATTTTTTTGAAAAAGAAAACTCAGATGCAATGATGGGCATACAGATACAATTAGAATACAATTCAAAAAGGAACTGGACACATTTTGTGATAGAACTGAAGATTTTCATCTAACGTATGTACGATTAAATTGAGGATTACATAGGATATAACTGATAAAATTGAAGATTTTCTTGGAAAAATCCCAAATAAAATGATAGGCATACAAATAGAATTATCACATAATTGAAAAAGGAAGTGGAGATATTTTCTGATAAAACTGAAGATTTCATATAACATATTTCTGATAAAGTAAGGGAAATTCATAGGAAAAGATTTTTGAAGCTTTTTTTGAAAAAAAAACTCAGATACAATGATAGGCATACAAATAGAATTATCACATAAATGAAAAGGAAGAGGACACATTTTCTTCTAAAATGAAAGATTTTGTTTCACCTATTTCTTATAAAATAAGGGAAATTCGTCGAAAGTTTAAAAATTGAAGGTTTTTGTGGATATTTTCACAGATACAATGGTATGCATACAAATCCAATTACACTGTAATTGAAAAAGGAAGTGAAGACATTTTCCTATAAAACTAACGATTTTCCTCTAACATATGTGTGATAAGTTGAGGAAAACTCAAGATAATTCATAAAATTGATTTTTTTTGAAAAAAATCTCTGATACAATGGTACGCTTACAAACACTATTATTATATATTTGCAAAAGGAAGATGAGACATTATAAAACTGAAGATTCTCATCTAATATATGAATGATAAAATTGAGGATTGCATAGGGTAATATATAAAATTGAAGATTTATTTGGAAGAAAACTCGCATAAAATAATAGGTATACAGATACAATTAGAATACAATTAAAAAAGTCGTTGAGACATATGCTGTTAATTCTGAAGATTTACATCTAACTTATGTATGATAAAATGGATAACAGCAAAATTGATAATATTGAAGATATTTTTGATAAAATCTCAGATAAAATGAAAGGCATACAATTACAAGTAGAATATCAGTGAAAAAGAAAGTGGAGATATTTTCTGATAAAACTGAAGATTTTTGTATACCATTTCTGAAAATATTATGGAAAATCATGCGAGAATGTTAAAATTTGAAGAATTTTGTGGAAATTTTCACAGATACAAGGATAGCCATACAAATACAACTAGAATATTATTTAGAAAGGAAGAGGAGACATTTTCATAAAGAACTGAAGATTTTCATCTAACATATGTATGATAACCTTGAGGATTATATAAGATAATTGATAAAATTGTAGGTTTATTTAGAAAAAAATCTCAGATACAATGATTGGCACACAAATACCATTGGAATATAATTGAAAAGGTAAGTGGAGATATTTTCTGATAGAACTGAAGATAATTATCTAAAAGATGCACGATAAAATTGAGGATTACATCAGATAACTGATAAAATTGAGATTTTTTTAAAAAAATCTCAGATAAACTAATAGGCATCCAAATATAATTAGAATATAATTGAAAAAGGAAGTGGAGATATTTTCTGGTAGAACTGCAGATTTTAACCTAACATATGTATGATTAAAATTGAGGATTACATATGATAACTGATAAAATTGAAGATATTTTTGGAAAAAAACTCAGATACAATGACAAGCATACAAATAAAATTATCACATAATTGAAAATAAAATGGGCACATTTTCTGACAAAACTGAAGATTTTGCATAACATATTTCATATAAAATAAGTGAAAATCATAGGAAAAATTTAAAAATTGAAGATTTTTGTGGCAATTTTCACAGATACAATGGTGCACATACAAATACAATTAAAATGTTATTGAAAAAAAGAATTGGATATATTTTCCTATAAAACTGAAGATTTTCCTCTAACATATGTAAGATAAAATTGAGGATTACATAGGTTAATTGAAAAAAATGAAGATTTATTCAGGAAAAATCTCGGATACAATTGTAGGCAAACAAATACAATTAGAATATATTTGAAAAAGGAAGAGGAGACATATTCTGTTAATTCTGAAGATTTACATCTAACTTATGTGTGATAAAATGGATGAAACCATAGTTAACTTGATAAAATTGATAATTTTTTGATAAAATCTCAAATACAATGAAAGGCAAAAAAATACAATTAGCATATCAGTGAAAAAGGAAGTGGAGACATGTTCTGATAAAACTGAAGATTTTTATATAACATTTCTGATAAAATTATGGAAATTCATGTGAAAATGTTAAAATTTGAAAATTTTTGTGGTAATTTTCACAGATACAATGGTAGATATATGAATAATATAATCATATAGTTGAAAAAGGAAGTGGAGATATTTTCTGATAAATCTGAGGAATTTTGTCTAACATATATCTGATAAAATTATGGAAATTCATTAAAAATTATAAAATTTCAAGATTATTGTGGTAATGTTCACAGATACAATGATAGCCTTACACACACAATTAGAATGTAATTGAAAAAAGAAATAGAGACATTTTCTGATAAAACTGAAGATTTTCATCTAAACTATGTATGTTGAAATTGAGGATAATATGAGATAATTTATGAAATTGAAAATATTTGGGTAAACAAAAACTCAGATACAAGGATAGGCATACAAATACAACTAGAGTATTATTGAAAAAGGTAGAAGAATCATTTTCATAAAGAACTGAAGATTTTCATCTAAAATATGCATGATAAAATTGAGGATTATATAGGATAACTGATAAAATAGAAATTTTTTTTGGAAAAAAGCTCAGATACAAAGATAGGCATCCAAATATAATTATCACATAATTGAAAAGAAAGTGGAGACATTTTCAGATAAAACTAAAGATTTTGTATGACATATTTCAGTAAGGTAAGGGGCATTAAAAGTAAAAATTTAAAAATTGAAATTTTTGTGGCAGTTTTCACAGATACAATTGCATAAATACAAATCCAATTAGAATGTAATTGAAAAAGGAAGAGGAGACATTTTCCTATGAAACTGAAGATTTACCTCTAACATATGTGTGATAAAATTGAGGAAAACTTAGGATAATTTATAAAATTGAAGACTCTTTTTTGCAAAAAACCCTCAGATACATTGGTAAGCTTACAAATACTATTAGAATACAATTGAAAAAGGAAGATGAGACATTTTCTGATAAAACTGAAGATTTTCATCTAACATATGCATGATAAAATTGAGGATTACATAGGATAATTGATAAAATTGAAGATTCTCCTATAAAAATCTCAGATAAAATGATAGGCATACAAATATAATTAGAATATAATTAAAATAGGAGGTGGGGACATTTTTGTATAAAACTGAAGATTTTCATCTAACATATGTATGATAAAATTGAGGATAACATGATAATTTTTAAAATTGAAGATTTTTTTAAAAAAGAAAACTCATATACAATGATAGGCATACAAATACAATTAGAATACAATTGACAAAGGAAGAGGAGACACTTTCTGACAAAACTGAAGATTTTCATCTAACATGTATGATAAAATTGAGGATTACATAGGATAACTCATAAAATTGAAGATTTTCTTAGAAAAATCTAAGATACAATGATAGGAATACAAATACAATTATCACATAATTCAAAAAGGAAGTAGAGACATTTTCTGATAAAACTGTAGATTTTGTATTACATATTTCCATGTAAAATAAAGGAAATTCAGAGAAAAATTTTAAAAATTGAAAATTTTTTGTGTTAATTTTCACAGATACAATGGTACACATACTAAAACAATTAGAATGTAATTGCAAAAAGAAGTGGAGACATTTTCCTATAAAACTGAAGATATTCCTCTAACACATGCATGATAACATTGAGGATAACAAGATAATTTATTATTATTTTTTATTGGATATATTCTATATTTACAATTCATTTCCCTTTTTCTGGTTCCCCACCCCCAAAGGTCCCACATGCCCTTTTCCCTCCCCCTGCTCCCTCATCCTCTCCCTCCCACCTCACTGTTCTTGTACTCCCCCACACTGATGTTTTGGTCCATTCTAGCACCAGTGTCCACTCCTTTCTTCTTGTGAGACATCCCTTGATATGTGATTTATGTCTTTGGTGTTCCAAGATTCTAGGCTAATATCCACTTATCAGTGACTGTATACCATGGGTATTCTTTTGAGACTGGGTCACCTCACTTAGTATGACGTTCTCCAGCTCCATCCATTTCTCTAAGAATTTCATGAATTCATTGTTTCTAATGGCTGAATAGTACTCCATTGTGTATATATACCACAGTTTTTGTATCCCTTCCTCTGTTGAGGGACATCTGGGTTCTTTCCAGCTTCTGGCTATTATATATAAGGCTGCTATGAACATAGTGGAGCATGTATCCTTATTGCATGCTGGGGAATCTTCTGGGTATATTCCCAGGAGTGGTATGGCTGGGTCCTCCGGAAGTATCACGTCCAGTTTTCTGAGGAACTGCCATACTGATTTCCAGAGTGGTTGTACCAGCTTGCATTCCCACCAGCAGTGGAGGAGTGTTCCTCTTTCTCCACATCCTCGCCAACACTTGATGTCTTCTGAGTTTTTAATCTTAGCCATTCTGACTGGTGTGAGGTGAAATCTCAGGGTTGTTTTAATTTGCATTTCCCTAATGACTAATGATGTTGAACATTTTTTTAAGGTGTTTCTCAGCCATCCGAATTTCTTCAGGTGAAAAGTCTCTGTACCCCATTTTTGGATAGGGTTATTTGGTTTTCTGGGGTCTAACCTCTTGAGTTCTTTGTATACATTGGAAATTAGCCCTCTGTCGGATGTGGGGTTGGTGAAGATTTTTTCCCAATTTGTTGGTGGCCGATTTATCCTTTTGACAGTGTCTTTTGCCTTACAGAAACTTTGTAATTTTATGAGGTCCCATTTGTCTATTCTTGCTCTTAGAGCATAAGCAATTGGTGTTCTGTTCAGGAATTTTCCCCCTGAGCCAATGTCCTCAAGGGTCTTCCCCAGTTTCTTTTCTATTAGTTTCAAGAAGAAGTCAAACTATCACTATTCGCAGATGATATGATAGTATACTTAAGTGACCCAAAAACCCCCACCAGAGAACTCCTGCAACTGATAAACAACTTCAGCAAAGTGGCTGGCTATAAAATCAACTCAAGCAAATCAGTAGCCTTCCTATACGTGAAGGATAAGCAGGCCGAGAAAGAAATTAGGGAAATGACACCCTTCACAATAGCCACAAATGAAATAAAGTACCTTGGAGTGACGCTAACCAAACATGTGAAAGATTTATATGACAAAAACTTCAGGTCTCTGAAGAGGGAAATTGAAGAAGACATCAGAAAATGGGAAAATCTTCCATGCTCATGGGTTGGCAGGACTAATATATTCAAAATGGCAATCTTGCCCAAAGCAATATACAGATTCAACACAATCCCCATCAAAATCCCAACTCAGTTCTTCATAGAGTTAGAAAGAGCAATTCTCAAATTCATCTGGAATAACAAGATAATTTATAAAATTGAAGGTTTTTTGAATAAAAAAATCTCAGATACAGTGATAACCATACAATTATAATTACAAAAGTATTGCAAAAGGAAGTGGAGACATATTCTGTTAATTCTGTAGATTTACATCTAACTTATGTATAGTAAAATGGATGACAATGTAGGAAAATTGATAAAATTAAAGATTTTGTTGATAAAATCACAGATACAATGAAAGGCATACAAATACAATTAGAATCTGAGTGAAAAAGAAAGTGGAGACATTTTCTGATAACACTGAAGTTTTTGTAAAACATTTCTGATAAAATTATGAAAATTCATGTGACACTGTTAAAATTTGAAAAGTTTTCTGGTAATTTTCACAGACACAATACTAGGCATTCAAATAAAATAACAATATAGTTGAAAAAGGAAGTGGAGATATTTTGTGATAAATCTGAAATATTTTGCATAACAAATATTGGATAAAATTATGGAAATTCATAGGAAAAGTATAAAATTTGAAGATTTTTGTGGTAATTTTCACAGATTCAATGATAAGCTTACAATCACAATTAGAATGTGATTGAAAAAAGAAATAGAGACACTTTCTGATAAAACTGAAGATTTTCATCTAACATATGTATGTTAAAATTGATAACAAGATAATATATAAAATTGAAGATATTTTGGAAATCAAAAACTCAGATACAAGCATAGGCATACAAATACAAAGAGAGTATTATTGAAAGGAAAGAAGAGACATTTATATAAAGAACTAAAAATTTTCATCTAACATATGTATGATAAAATTGAGGATTACGTAAAATTATTGATAAAATTGAAGTTTTTTTGTGAAAAAACCACAAATACAATAATAAGCTTACAAATAATATTAAAATAGAATTGAAAAAGGAAGACAACCACAGATACAATGATTGGCATACAAATACATTTAGAATATAATTGAAAAGTGAAGTGGAGATATTTTCTGATAAAATTGAAGAATTTCATCTAACATATGTATGATTAAATTGAGGATTACATAGGATAACTGATAAAATTGAAGCTTTTTTTGGACAAAAACTCAGGTACAATGATAGGCAAACAAATAGAATTATCACATAATTGGAAAGGAAGTGGAGACATTTTCTGATAAAACTAAATATTTCCTATAGCATATTTCTGAAAAAGTAAGTAAAATTCATAGGAAAATTTAAAAATTGAAGATTTTTGTGGTAATTTTCATACATACAATGGTATTCATACAAAAACAAACAGAATCTAAATGAAAAGGATGTGGAGAATTTTCCTATAAAGCTAAAGATTTACCTCTAACATATGTACGATAAAATTGAGGATAACTTAAATTAATTTATAAAATTGAAGAATTTATTGAAAAAAACCTCAGATACAATGATGAGCTTACAAATTCTATTAGAATACAATTGAAAAATGAAGACGATGCATTTTCTGATGAAACTGAAGGCTTTCATCTAACATATTTATGATAAAATTGAGGATTACATATGATAACTGATAAAATTGAAGATTTTCTTTGAAAAATCTCAGATATAATTATAAGAATATAAATACAATTAGAATTTATTTGAAAAAGGAAGTGGAGACATTTTCATAAAGAACTGAAGATTTTCATCTAACATAGGTAGGATAAAATTGAGGATAACATAAGATAATGTATAAAATTGAAGACTTTGTTAAAAAAACACAAATACAATGACAGCCATACTAATATAATTAGAATTCAAATGTAAAAGGAAGTGGAGTCATTTTATGATAGAACTGAAAATTTTCATCTAATATATACATGATAAATTTGAGGATTATAAGATATGTGATAAAATTGAAGTTTTTTTTGAAAAAAAAACCTCTGGTAAAATGATAGGCATACAAATAGAATTCTCACATAATTGTAAAGAAAGTGTAAACATTTTCGGATAAAACTAAAGATTTCGTATGACATATTTCTGATAAAGTAAGGGAAATTCAAAGGAAAAATTAAAAAATTGAAGATTTCACTGGTTGTTTTCACAGATACAATGGTATGCATGCAAATACAATTAAAATGTAATTGTAAAAGGATGTGGAGATATTTTCCTATAAATCTGAATATTATAAGGTAATTTATAAAATTAAAGATTTTTTTAAAAAAATTCAGATACAATGAGAAGCATAAAAATACAATTAGAATACAATTGAAAAATGAAGTGGAGACAATTTCCAATAAAACTGAAGATTTTTCATCTAACATATGTATAATAAAATTGAGGATAACATAGGCTAAATAATAAAATTTAAATTTATTCAAATAAACTAGAATAGAATTATAGGCATACAAATAGATTTAGAATACAATTGAAAAATAAGTGGAGCAAATTCTGATAATTCTAAGGAATTTCATCTAACTTATATATGATAAAGTGGATGATAACATAGGAAAATTGATAAAATTGAAGTTTTTTTCTGATAAAATCTCAGATACAATGAAAGGCATACAAATATAATTAAAATATAAATGAACAAGAATGGGGAGACATTTTCTGATAAAACTGAAGTTTTCTGTGTAACATTTCTGATAAAATTTTGGAAATTCATGTGAAAATGTTAAAATTTGAAGATTTTTGTGGTAATTTTCATAAATACAATGGTAGGCATACAAATAAAATAATAATATAGGTGAAAAATGAAGTGGACATATTTTCTGACAAATCTGAAGTTTGCAAAACATATATCTGATAAAATGGTGGAAATTCATAGGAAACTGTAAAAGTTGAAGGTATTTTTGGTAATTTTCACAGATACAATGATAGGCCTGCAAATGCAATTAGAATGTAATTGAAAAAAGAAATAGAGACATTTTCTGATAAACCTGAAGATTTTTATCTAACATATGTGTGTTAAAATTGAGGATAACATAAGGTAATTAATAAAATTTAAGATAATTTGGAAAACAAAAACTCAGATACAAAGATAGGCTTAAAAATACCACTAGAGTATTATAACTTAGGAAAATTGATAAAATTGAAGATTTTTTTGGTAATATCTCAGATACAATGAAAGGCATACAAATACAATTGAAATATAAGTGCAAAAGAAAGTGGAGACATTTTCTGATAAATCTGGAGTTTTTTGTATAAACTTCTGATAAAATTATAGAAAATCATGTGAAAATGTTAAAATTTGAAGATATTTGTGGTAATTTTCACAGATACAATGGTAGGCATACAATTAAAATAATAATATAGTTGAAAAGGAAGTAAAGATATTTTCTGATAAATCTGAAGAAGTTTGCACAACACATATCTGATAAAATGTTGGAAATTTATAGGAAAACTAAAATTTGAAGACTTTTGTGGTAATTTTCACAGATACAATGATAGGCTTACAAATACAATTAGAATGTAATTGAAAAAAGTAATAGAGATATTTTCTGAAAAAAGTGAAAATTTTCATCTAGCATATGTATGTTAAAATTGAGGATAACAAAAATTAACTTATAAAATTGAAGATATTTTGGAAAATAAAAACTTAGATATAAGGATAGACATACTAAAACCACTAGAGTATTATTGAAAAAGAAAGGTGAGACATTTGTATAAAGATCTAAATATTTTCCTCTAACATATATATGATAAAATTGAGGATTACATAAGATAATTGATAAAATTAAAGATTTATTTAGAAAAAATCAGATATAATGTTTGGCATACAAATAAATTTAGCATATAAATGAAAAGGTAAGTAGAGCTATTTTCTGATAGAACTGAAGATTTTCATCTAAAATATGCATGACAAAATTGAGGATTATATAGGGTAAATGATAAAATTGAAGTTTTTTTTTTTTAAAAAAAACTCAGATACAAGGATAGGCATTCAAATATAATTAGAGTATAATTGAAAAAGGAAGTGGACATATTTTCTGGTAGAACTGAAGATTTTAATATAATGCATATATGATACAATTGAGGATTACATATGATAACTGATAAAATTGAATTTTTTTGGAAGAAGCTCAGATACACTTATAGGCATACAAATAGAATTACCACAAAATTGAAAATGAAGTGGAGATATTTTCTGACAAAACTGAATATTTCGTATAATATATCTCTGATAAAGTAAGGGAAATTCATAGGAAAAATTTAAAAATTGAAGATTTTTGTCATACTTTTCACAGAAACAATGGTAGGCATACAAATACAATGAGAATGTAATCCAAAAATGAAGTGGAGACATTTTCCTATATGACTGAAAATTTTCCTCTAACATATGTGTGATAAAATTGAGGAAAACTTAGGATAATTTATAAAATTGATGAATTTTTAGCAAAAAAACCTCAGGTACAATGATCAGCTTACAAATACTCTTAGAATTCAATTTAAAAAGGAAGATGAGACATTTTCTGATAAAAGTGAAGATTTTCATCTAACATATGTATGATAAAATTGAGGATTACTTAAAATAACTGACAAAATTGAAGCTTCTCTTAGAAAAATCTCAGATACAATGATAGGCATACAAATACAATTAGGATAGAATTGAAAAAGCAGATGGAGACATTTTTGTATAAAACTGAAGATTTTCATCTAACATATGGAGTATAAAATTGAGGATAAGATGAGATAATTCTTAAAACTGAAGATTTCTTTGACAAACAAGACAGCAGATGCAATGATAGGCAATGAAATACAATTACAATACAATTGAAATATTAACTGGACATATTATCTGATAGAACTGAAGGTTTTCATCAAACATATGTATGATAAACTTGAGGATAACATAGGATAACTGATAAAATTGAAGATTTTCTTGGAAAAAATCTCAGATGCAATGATGGGCATACAAATACAATTATCACATAAGTGAAAAAGTGGAGACATTTTCTGATAAAACTGATTTCATATAACATATTTCATACAAAATAAGGAAAATTCATAGGAAAATTTTCAAAATTGTAGATTTTTGTGGTAATTTTCACAGATACAATGGAATGCATACAAACACAATTAGGATGTAATTGAAAAACTAAGTGGAGACATTGTCCTATAAAACTGAATATTTTCCTCTAATATATGTATGATAAAATTGAGGATAACTTAGCATAATTTATAAAATTAAAAATTTTTTGAAAAAAAACTCAGATACAATGATAAGCATACAAATACTATTAGAATATATTTGCAAAAGGATGATGTGTCATATTCTCATAAAACTGAAGATTTTCATCTGACATATGTATGATAAAATTGAGGATTCCATAGGATAATAGATAAAATTGAAGATTTATTTGGAAAAAACTTGTGTACAATGAAAGGCATACAAATACATTTAGAATACAATTGAAAAAGGAAGTGGAGACATATACTGTTAATTCTGAAGATTTCGGTGATTTTCACAGATACAATAAATGGCTTACAAACACAATTAGAATGTAATTGTATGATAAAATGGATAACATAGGAAAATTGGTAAAATTGAAGATTTTTTGATAAAATCTCAGCTACAATGAAAGGAATAGAAATACAATTAGAATATCAGTGAAAAAGAAAGGGGAGACGCTTTCTGATAAAACTGAAAATTTTTATATAACATTTCTGATAAAATTATGGAAATTCATGTGAAAATGTTAAAATTTGAACATTTTTTGTGGTAATTTCAACAGATACAAGGTCAGGCATACAAATAAATAATAATATAGTTAAAAAAGCAACTGGAGTTCTTTTCTAACAAACCAGAAGTATTTTGCATA
Organism: Apodemus agrarius; assembly: GCA_964023405.1. Classification (NCBI taxonomy): domain Eukaryota; kingdom Metazoa; phylum Chordata; class Mammalia; order Rodentia; family Muridae; genus Apodemus; species Apodemus agrarius. Next base: position 16,598,420 of record OZ030027.1, read on the forward strand.
ACATATATGTGATAAAATTATGGAAATTCATAGGAAAACTGTAAAATTTGAAGATTTTTGTGGTGATTTTCACAGATACAATAAATGGCTTACAAACACAATTAGAATGTAATTGAAAAAAGAAATAGAGACAATTTCTGATAAAACTGAAGACTTTCATCTAACATATGTATGTTAAAATTGAGGATAACATAAGATAATTTATAAAATTGAAGATATTTTGGGAAACAAAAACTCAGATACAAGGATAGGCATAGTACTACCACTAGAGTATTATTGAAAAAGGAAGACGAGACATTTGCATAAAGATATTTTCTGATAAATCTGAAGTATTGTGCATACATGTATCTGACAAAATTATGGAAATCCATAAGAATACTCTAAAATTTGAAGATTTTTGTGGTAATTTTCACATATACAATGATAGGCACAATTAGAATGTAATTGAAAAAAGGAATAGAGACATTTTCTGATAAAACTGAAAATTTTCATCTACCATGTATTTTAAAATTGAGGATGACATACGATAATTGATAAAACTGCAGATATTTTGGAAAACAAAACTCAGATTCAAGGATAAGAATACAAACACAACTAGAGTATTATTGAAATAGGAAGAGGGCTGCCATCTTGCCTCAGGGCACTACAGACAGCTGGCAGCTGGGGCCAGGTTCGTGGACAGAGTCCTAGTCTAACATTGACTATCCCATCAGGCTCTTGCCTGCACCTAGAGCCTGATCAGCTCGGCAGAAAGTCTGTGCACTGACATCTAGGTGGCTGTCACTGAATGCTGGGGGCCAGCTTGCTCGGCTTGTAGCAGAGGCCACCATCTTGCCTTGGGTCACTGCAGACAGCTGGCAGTTGGGGCCAGGTGCATGGACAGAGTCCGAGTCTAACATCTACTACCCCATCAGGCACTTGCCTGCACCCAGAGCCAGATCATCTCAGCGGGCGGTCTCTGCGCCCATCCCTTCAAGCACCAACTTGCATGGGGGGTCTGTGCCTGGAGTACAGAGGAGGCCAACATCCTGCCTTGGGGCACCACAGACAGCTAACCAGACAGAGCCCTGTGGACTGAGAGCACCACCATTTAGGCTCCAGCAGTCCAACAAGGGAAGCTCAGGTCCTTCAGGTAATCCTGTGGTTAGACAGAGCCATGAGACCCGCCACCATCTTGGAGCTGGTGGCCTGACCAGGTCACCATAGAGAACCAACAGAGGAGCCCAAGTCACCATAAAGATCTAACAGATGAGCCCAGATTGGTGGGAAAAAATCTGACTCTTAGGAGCTGGCAACTAGGCAGGCCAGGAGGAGACAGCAGGATGCCAATTGCACATCCAGCATCAAGTCCGGAGGAGACTTGTGTCTGGCCCAGCAGAGCTGAGGAGGCAATTCAGAGCCCAGTAGCAGAAACCGTCCTCTCTCTACCTCAGGAACACGGATGACCTATGCGACAGCAGCACCAAATGCCAGGCTCACAGGAGCTTCAAACACCAACCAGTAACAACCAGACCAACTAACTCCAGAGATAAACAGATGGCAAAAGGCAAATGTAGGAACCTTACTAACAAAAATCAAGGCAATATGGCAGCTTCTGAACCCAGTTCACCAACAACAGGAAGTCCTGGATACCCCAACACACCAGAAAAATAAGAGTTGGATTTAAAAGCACTGGTCATGCTGCTGCTAGAGGAACACAAAAAAGACGTAAATAAATCTCTTAAAGAAATGGAGGGGAATATAAATAGGGTAGAAGCCACTACAATGAAAACACAAAAACTGCTTAACGAATTCCAGGAGAATATGGATCAATCGACAGAAGACAATAAAGAGGAAATGAAAAAAATCACCTAAAGAAATACAGGAGAACTTGGGACAATAGGCAGAAGTCATGAAAGAGGAAACACAAAAATCTCTTAAAGAATTGCAAGAAAACACAATCAAAGAAGTGAAGGAACTGAGCAAAACCATCCAGGATCTAAATACAGAGGTAGAAACAACTAAGAAATCAAAAAGGGAGACAAATTTGGAGATAGAAAATCATTGGAAGAAATCAGGGGCTGTAGATGCAAATATCAAAAACAGAATACAAGAGATAGAAGAATCTCAGATGCTGAAGATACCATCTTCACATTGACTCCACAGTGAAAGAAAATGCAAAATGCAAAAGGCTTGTAACCCAAAATATCCAGGAAATCAAGGACACAATGAGAAGACCAAACCTAAGGATTATAGGGACAGATGAGAGTGAAGATTTACAATTTAAAGGGCCAGCAAATGTCTTCAACAAAATAATGGAAGAAAACTTACCTAACCTAAAGAGAGAGATGCCCATGAATATACAAGAAGCCTACAGAACTCCAAACAGACTGGACCAGAACAAAAATACCTCCTGTCACATAATAATCAAAACCCCAAACGTACTAAACAAAGAAGGAATATTAAAGGCAGTAAGAGGAAAAGGCCAAGTAACATATAAAGGAAGACCTATCAGAATCACACCAGACTACTCACCAGAGACCATGAATGCTAGAAGATCCTGGGCAGATCTCATGCAGATTCTAAGAGAACACAAATGTCATCCAAGACTACAATACCCAGCAAAACTCTCAATCAACATAGATGGAGAAATCAAAATATTCTCTGACAAGGCCAAATTTACACAATATCTTTCCACAAACCCAGCCCTACAAAAGGAAAATAGGAGGAAAACTCTAATACAAGGAGGGAAACTACACCCTGGAAAAAGTAAGATAGAAGCCTTCTCTCATCAAATTCAAAAGAAGAAAACTACTCAAAAACAAAAATGGCATCCAAAATGATAGAATAAGATAATCACTATTCCTTAATATTTCTTAACATCAATGGAATCAATTCCCTAATAAAAAGACATAGACTAACAGACTGGATATGGAAACAGGACCCTACATTTTACTGCATACAGGAAACACACCTCAGGGTCAAAGACAAACAGTACCTTAGAGTAAAAGCCTGGGAGACAATTTTACAAGCAAATGGTCTCAGGAAACAAGCTGGAATAGCCATTCTAATATCAGATAAAATTGACTTTCAACCTAAAGTCATCAAAAGATGCACAGGTCACTTCTTGCAGGTCAAAGGAAAAATCCACCAAGAAGAACTCACAATTCTAAATATCTATGCTCCCAATGCAAGGGCACCCTCATTCATAAAAGAAAATTTACTAAAGCTCAAAGCACACATTGCACCTAACACAATCATTGTAGGTGAATGCAACACTACACTCTCCTCAATGTACTGATCAGGAAAACAGACAGTAAACAGTGACACAGGGAAAGATATTGAAGCTTTGGTGCAATTGGATATATATATATATATATATATATATATATATATATATATATATATATAATATCTAAAGCAAAAGAATATACTTTTTTCTCAGCACCTCATGGTACATTCTCCAAAATAGACCATGTAATTGGTCACAAGACAGGCCTCAAAAAATGTAGGAAGATCAAACTAATCCCATGCCTCCTATCAGATCACCATGGAATAAGAGTTGTCTTCAATAACAACAAAAACAGAAAATCCATATACACATGGAGACTGAACAATATTCTACACAATGATACCTAAATCAAGGAAGAAATAAAGAAAGAAATCAAAGACATTTTAGAATTTAATGAAAATGAAGGCACAACATACCCAAATCTATGGGACACAATGAAAGCAGTGCTAAGAGGAAAACTCAGCCCTTAGTGCCTCCAAAAAGAAACAGGAGAGAGCATATACTAGCAACTTAACTGCACAGCTGAAAACTCTGGAACAAAAAGAAGTTATTTCACCCAGTAGGAGTAGAAGACAGGAAATCATCAAACTAAGGGCTGAAATCAATCAAAATGAAACAAAGAGAACCATACAAAGAATCAACCAAACCAGGAGCTGGTTCTTTGAGAAAATCAACAAGATAGATAAACCCTTATCCAGATTTACAACAGAGACACAGAGACAGTATCCAAATTAACAAAATTAGAAATGAAAAGGAGATATAACAACAGAAACTGAGGAAATTAAAAAGATCATCAGATCCTACTTCAAAAGTCTATACTCAACAAAACAGGAGAATCTGGAGGGAATGGACAATTTCCTAGACAGATACCAAATACCAAACTTAAATCAGGATCAAATAAATAATCTAAACAGTCCCAAAACCCCAAAAGAAATAGAAGGGGTATTAGAAAGTCTTTCAACCAAAAAAGCACACGACCAGATGGTTTTAGTGCAGAATTCTATCACACCTTCAAAGAAGACTTAATACCAATACTCTTCAAACTATTCCACAAAATAGAAACAGAAGGAACACTACCCAACTCATTCTATGAAGCCACAATTATGCTGATATCAAAACCACACAAAGATCCAACTAAGAAATAGAACTTCAGACCAATTTCCCTTATGAACATTGATGCAAAAATACTCAATAAAATTCTTGCTAACCAAATCCAAGAACACATCAAAATGATCATTCACCATAATCAAGTTTTCTTCATCCTAGGGATGCAGGGATGGACTTATATACGGAAATCCATCAACGTAATCCACTACATAAACAAATTCGATGAAAAAAATCACGTGGTCATCTCATTGGATGCTGAAAAAGCATTTGACAAAATTCAGCATCCTTTCATGCTAAAAGTCTTGGAAAGAACAGGAATTCAAGGCTCATACCTAAACATAGTAAAAGCAATTTACAGCAAACCAGTAGCCAACATCAAAGTAAAGAGCGAAAATTGAAGCAATCCCACTAAAATCAGGGACTAGACAAGGCTACCCCCTCTCACCATATCTTTTCAATGTAGTACTTGAGGTACTAGCTAGAGGAATTCAAAAACATAAGGAAGTCAAAGGGATACAAATTGGAAAAGAAGAAGTCAAACTATCACTATTCACAGATGATATGAAAGTATACTTAAGTGACCCAAAAAACTCCACCAGAGAACTCCTACAGCTGATAAACAACTTCAGCAAAGTGGCTGTATAAAATCAAATCAAGCAAATCAGTACCCTTCCTATACTCAAAGGATAAGCAGGCTGAGAAAGAAATTAGGGAAATTGCACCCTTCACAATAGCCACAAACAATATAAAGTATCTTGGTGTGACTCTAACCAAACAAGTAAAAGATTTATATGACAAAAACTTCAGGTTTCTGAAGAAGGAAACAGAAGAAGAACCCAGAAAGTGGAAAAATCTTCTAGGCTCATGGGTTGGCAGGATTAATGTATTTAAAATGGCAATCTTGCCAAAAGCAATATAGAGATTCAAAGCAATCTGCAACAAATCCCAAATCAGTTATTCATAGAGTTAGAAAGATAAATTCTAAATTCATCTGGAATAACAAAAAACACAGGAGAGCTAAAACTATCATTAACAGTAACAGAACTTCTGGGGGAAACAGTATCCTGGACCTCAAGCAATACTACAGAGCAGTAGTGTTAAAAAACTCCATGGTATTGGTACAGTGACAGGGACGTGGATCAATGGAATAGGATTGAAGACCCAGAATTGAACCATACATCTATGGCCAATTGATCTTCAACAAAGGAGCTGAAAACATCCAGTGGAAAAAAGATAGCTTTGTCAACAAATGGTGCTGGCTCAACTGGAGGTCAACATGCAGAAGAATGAGAATTGATCCACTCTTATTTCCTTGTACTAAGCTCAACTCCAAGTGGATCAAGGACCTCCACATAAAACCAGACACACTAAAACTAATAGAAAAGAAACTGGGGAAGACCCTTGAGGACATTGGCTCAGGGGAAAAATTCAAAAACAGAACACCAATATCTTATGCTCTAAGATCAAGAATAGACAAATGGGACCTAATAAAATTACAAAGTTTCTGTAAGGCAAAAGACACTGTCAAAAGGACAAATCGGCAATCAACAAATTGATAAAAGATCTTCACCAACCCTACATCAGACAGAAGGCTAATATCCAATGTATACAAAGAACTCAAGAAGTTACACCATAGAAAACCAATTAACCCTATCAAAAAATGGGGTACAGAGCGAAACAAAGACTTTTCACCAGAAGAAATTCGGGTGGCTGAGAAACACCTTAAAACATGTTCAACACCATTAGTCATTAGAGAAACGCAATTCAAAACAACCCTGAGATTTCACCTCACAACAGTCAGAATGGCTAAAACCCAGGAAACACCAGGTGTTGGCGAGGATGTTGAGAAAGAGGAACACTCCTCCACTACTGCTGGGATTGCAAGCTGGTACAACCTATCTGGTAATCTGTCTGGCAGTTCCCCAGCCAGAAGCTGAAAAGAACCCAGATGTCCCTCAATGGAGGAATGGATACAAATAAATGTGGTATATATACACAATGTAGTACTATTCAGCCATTAGAAACAATGAATTCATGAAATTCTTAGAGAAATGGATGGAGCTGGAAAACATCATACTAAGTGAGGTAACCAAGTCTCAAAAGAATACCCATGGTATGCACTCACTGATAAGTGGATCTTAGCCTAGAATCTTGGGACACCAAAGACACAATCCACATACCAAATGATGTACAACAAGAAGGAAGGAGTGGACCCTGGTGCTGTAAAACTCAAAGGATCAGTGTAGGGGAATACCAGAAGAGAGAATTGGGAAGGGATGGATGGGGGAACTGGGGGAGCAAAAAGGGCATTTGGGACCTTTGGGGGGGACAGGCAACCAAGAAGAGGGAAATGAAATGTAAATATAGAATATATCTAATAAAAAATTTTAAAAAGTAAAAAAGGAAAAGAAAAAGGAAGAGGATACATTTTTGTAGAGAACTGAAAATTTTCAAATAATATGTATGATATAATTGAGGATTACATAAGATAATTGATAAAATTGAAGATTTATTTGGAATAATACTCAGATACTATGATCTGCATTCAAATACAATTAGAATATAATTGAAAAGGGAAGTGGAGGTATTTTCTGATAGAACTGAAGATGTTCATCTACAATATACATGATAAAATTGAGGATTACATAGGATAACAGATAAAATTTTAGATAGATTTGAAAAAAACTCAGATACAATGATGGGCATCCAAATATATTTGGAATATAATTGAAAAAGGAAGTGGAGATATTTTCTGGTGGAACTGAATATCTGAATCTAACATATGTGTCATACAATTGAGGATTTCATATGATAACAGATAAAATTAAAGATTTCTTGGAAAAAAACTCAGATACAATTATAGGCATACAAATAGAAATATCACATAACAGAAAAGGAATGGAGACATTTTCTGATAAAAGTAAATATTTCATATAACATATTTCTGAAAAAGTAAGGGAAATTCCTAGGGAAAATTTAAAAATTGAAGATATTTGTAGTAATTTTCACAGATACAGTGGTAAGCATACAAATATAATTAGGATGTAATTGAAAAAGGAAGTGGAGCCATTTTCCTATAAAACTGAAAGTTTTCTTCTAATATATGTATGATAAAATTGAGGAAAATTTAGGATAATTTATAAAATTGAATATTCTTTTGCAAGAAATCTCATATACAATCATAAGCTTACAAATACTATTAGAATAAAATTGAAAAATAAAGACAAGACATTTTCTCATAAAACTGAAGATTTTCATCTAACATATGTATGATAAAATTGAGGATTACATAGGATAACTGATTAAATTGAATATTTTCTTACAAAAATCTCAGATACAATGATAGACATACAAACAAAATTAGAATACATTTGAAAAAGGAACTGGACACACTTTCTGATAGAACTAAAGATTTTCATCTAACATGTATGATAAAATTGAGGATTACATAAGATAACTGATAAAATTGAAGATTTTCTTTGAAACATCTCATATACAAATAAAGGCATGCAAAAACAATTATCAAATAACTGAAAAAGGAAGTAAAGACATTTTCTGATAAAACTGTAGATGTCATTTAATATATTTCATATAAAGTAAGGAAATTCTTAGAAAAATTAAAAATGATTATTTCTGTGGTAATTTTCACATACAATGCTATGCATACAAATACAATTAGAATGCAATTACAAAAAGAAGTGGAGACATTTTCCTATAAAACTGAAGATTTTCCTCTAACATATATATGATAAAATTGAGGATAACTTAAAGTAATTTTTGAAATTGAAGATTTTTTGAAAAAAAACTCAGTTGTAATCAAAAACATACAAATACAATTAGAATGCAATTGAAAAAGGATGAAAAGACTTATTCTGATAAAACTGAAGATTTTCATCTAATATATGTATGATAAAATTGAGGATTATATATGATAATTGATAAAATTTAAAATTTATTCAGAAACAAAACTAGGATACAATGATAGGCATACAATTACAATTACAATACAATTGACAAAGACTTGGAGACATATTCTGTTAATTCTGTAGATTTACATCTAACTTATGTAGGATAAAATGGATGATAACATAGGAAAATTGATAAAATTGAAGATTTTTTTGATAAAATCTCAGTTCATGTAAATGCATACAAATAAACTATAAATAAGTGAAAAAGAATGTGCAGATATTTTCTGATAAAACTGAAGATTTTTGTAGAACATTTCTGAATAAATTATGGAAATTCATGTGAAAATGTTAAAATTTAAGATTTTTGTTGTAATTTTCACAGATACAATTAGAATATAATTGAAAAAAATAAGTGGAGACATTTTTCTATAAAACTGAAGATTTCCCTCTAACATAAGTGTGATAAAATTGAGGAAAACTTAGATTAATTTAAAAAATTGAAGATTTTTTTAGAAAAAAATCTCAGTTGCAATGATAATCATACAAATACAATAAAAATAAAATTGAGAAAGGAAGAGGAGACATTTTCTGATAAAACTGATGATTTTCATCTAACATATTTAAGATAAAATTGAGTATTACATAGGATAATTGAAAAAATTGAATATTTATTCAGTAAAAAACTCAGAGACAATGATGGGAATACAAGTACAATTAGAAAACCTTTGAAAAATGATGTGGAGACATATTCTGTTAATTCTGAAGATATACATCTAACTTATGTATGAAAAATGGATGATGACATAGGAAAATTGATAAAATTGAAGACTTTTTGGATAAAATCTCAGATACAATGAAAGGCATAAAAACACAATTAGAATACAAGTGAAAAAGAAAGAGGAGACATTTTCTGATAAAACTGAAGATTTTTGTATAACATTTCTGACAAAATTATGGAAATTCATTTACAAATGTTAAAAATGGAGAAATTTTGTGGTAATTTTCACAGATTCAATGGTCGGCATACAAATAAAATAATAATATAGTTGAAAAAAGGAAGTGGAAATATTTCCTGATAAATCTGAAGAATTTTGCATAACGTGTATATGATAAAATGATGGAAATTCATAGGAAACCTGTAAAATTTGAAGATTATTGTGGTAGTTTTCACAGATACAATCATAGGCTTACAAACACATTTAGAATGTAATTATAAAATTAAATAGAGACATTTTCTGATAAAACTGAAGATTTTCATCTAACATATGGATGAAAACATGAGGATTACATAAGATAATTGATAAAATTTAAGATTTATTTGAAAAAAAATCTTAGATATAATGATTGGCATACAAATAAAATTAGAATACAATTGAAAAGGGAACTGGAGATTTTTTGTGATAGAACTGAAAATTTTCATGTAAAATATGCATGATAAAATTGAGGATTACCTAAGATAACTGATAAAATTGAAAATTTATTTGGATAAAACTCAGATACAATGATCAGCATACAAATACAATTATAATTTAATTGAAAAGGGAAATGGGGATAATTTCGGATAGAACTGAAGATTCTCATCTAAAATATGCATGATAAAATTGAGCTTTACATAGGATAACTGAGAAAATTCAAGATTTTTTTGGAAAAATCTCAAATACAATGATAGGCATCCAAATATAATTAGAATATAATTGAAAAAGAAGTGGAGATATTTTCTGGTGCAACTGAAGATTTTAATTGAGGATTATATAAGATAATTTATACAATTGAAGATTCATTTGGAAAAAAACTCCAATACAATGATCGGCATTCATGTACATTTAGAATATAATTAAAAAGGGAAGTGGAGATATTTTCTGATAGAACTGATGATTTTCATCTAAAATATGCATGATAAAATTGAGGATTACATAGGATAACTGATAATATTTAAGATATTTAAGAAAAACTGAGATACAATGATAGACATCCAAATATATTTAAAATAAAATTGAAAAAGTTAATAGAGATATTTTCTGTTAGAGCTGATGATTTTAATGTAACATATATATCATAAAATTGAGGATTACATATGGTAACTGATAAAATTGAAGATTTTTTTGGAAAAAAGTCAGATACAATGTTAGGCATAAAAATAGAGTTATCACATAATTGAAAATGAGGTGGAGACATTTTCTGAAAAAATAGAAGATATCATAAAACATATTACTGATAATATAAAGGAAATTCATAGGAAAAATTTAAAAATTGAAATTTTCTGTGGTAATTTTCACAGATACAATGATGGGCATATAAATTCAACTAGAATGAAATTGAAAAGTGAAGTGGAGACATGTTCATTTAAAACTGATGATTTTCCTCCAACATATATAGGATGAAATTGAGGATAACTTAAGATAATTGATAAAATTGAAGGTCTTTTTTTTGAAAAAGAACTCAGGTACAATGATAAGTATACAAATATATTTAGAATATAATTGAAGGAGGAAGTGAAGCCATTTTTGTATACAATGGAAGATTTTCATATAACATATATGACAAATTGAAGATATCATAAGGTAATTTATAAAATTAAAGTGTGTTGGGGAAAAACTCAGATACAATGATAGGCATAGAAATGCAATCACAATACAATTGAAAAACGAAGTGGAGAGATTTTCTGATAAAACTGAAGATTTTCATCTAACATATGTATGAAAATATAGAGGATTACTAGGGTAATTGATAAAATTGAAGATTTATTTGGACAAAGCTCAGATACAACGATAGACATAAAAATACAATTAGAATATAATTAAAACAGACGTGCAAATATTTTCATATAAAACTAAAGATTTTCATCTAATTTACATATGATAAAAATGAGGATAACAAGATAATTTATAAAATTGAATATATTTTTAAAAAAACTCAGATACAATGATAGGCATATATATAAAATAAGAGTATAATTGTCAAAGGAAGGGGAGGCATTTTCATAAGAATGGAAGATTTTCATCCTACATATATTTGATAAAATTGAGGACAACATTAGATAATGTATAAATTTTGAAGATTTTTTTGAAAAAAAAATCAAATACAATGATAGCCATACAAATATAATACAATTCAATTGGAAAGGAAGTGGAGAAATTTTAAGATAGAAGTGAAGATTTTAATCTAAAATATGCATGATAAAATTGAGAATTACATAGGATAGCGTATAATGATTGGCATACAAATACATTTAGAATACACTTGAAAAAGGAAGTGGAGACATATACTGTTAATTCTGAAGATTTACATCTAACTTACATATGATAAAATGTATGATAACATAGGAAAATTGATAAAATTGAAAATTGTTTGTGATAAAATCTCAGATACAATGAAAGGCATACAAATACAATTAGAATATCAGTGAAAAGTAAGTGGAGACATTTTCTGATAAAACTGAAGATTTTTGTACAACATTTCTGATAATAAAATGGAATTTCTGTGAAAATGTTAAAATTTGAAGTTTTTTGTGGTAATTGTCACAGATACAATGGTAGGCATACACCTAAAATAAAAATATAGTTGAAAAAGCAAGTGGAGATATCTTTGATAAATCTGAAGAATTTTGAATAACATATATCTGATAAAATTATGGGAATTCATAGGAAAACTGTAAAATTTTAATGTTTTTGTGGTAATTTTCACAGATACAATGATAGGCTTACAAACACAATTAGAATGTGATTCAAAAAAGAAATAGAGACATTTGATGATAAAACTGAAGTTTTTCATTTAACATGTATGTTAAAACTAAAGAAAACATAAGATAATTTATAAAATTGAAGATATTTTGGAAAACAACAACTCAGATGCAATGATAGGCATGCAAATACAAGTATTATTGAAAAAGGAAGAGGACACATTTATGTAAAGAACTAAAGATTTTAATCTAAAATATGTATGGTAAAATTGAGGATTACACAAGATTATTGATAAAATTGAAGATTTATTTGGGAAAACTCAGATACAATTATCGGCTTACAAATACATTTAGAATATAATTGAAAAAGGAAGTGGAGATATTTTCTAATAGAACTGAAGTTTTTCATCTAAAATATCCATGATAAAATTGATTATTACATAGGATAACTGATAAAATTTTAGATTTTTTTGAAAAAAAGTCGGATACAATGATAGGAATCCAAATATAATTACAATATAATTGAAGAGGGAAGTGTAGAAATTTTCTGCTAGAACTGCAGATTTTAATCCATAATATGTATCATATAATTGAGGATTACATATGATAACTGATAAAATTTAATATTATTTTTGGAAAAGAACTCAGATACAATGATAGGCATACAAATAGAATTATCACATAATTGAAAATGAAGTGGAGACATTTTCTGAAAAAAACTGAAGATTTCATATAACATATTACTGAAATAGTAAGGGAAATTCACAGAAAACATATTAAAATGGAATTTTTTTGTGGTGATTTTCCCAGATACAATAATAGGTATAGAAAAACAATTAGAATGTAATCGAAAAATGAAGTGGAGACATTTTCATTTAAAATGGAAGATTTTCCTCTAACATACGTATGATAAAATTGAGAATAACTTAAGATAATTTATAAATTATAAAATTAAAGATTTTTTTTTAAAAAAACTCAGATACAATGATAGGCACACAAAAACATTTAGATTGGAAAAATAATGAAATTAAAGATTTTTAGGGAAAATTAACTAGATACAATGGTAGGCATATGAAAACTACTAGAATTTTAATTGAGAAAGGAACTGGACACATATTATAATAGAACTGAAGATTTTTATATAGATCCAATAAATTGAGCAATTAGATTGTAAAAATGTAAATTTGAAGATTTTTCTTGGAATATTAGAGAGATAATGGTAGGCATACAAAAAATAGAATTTATTTAAAAAGGGAAGTGGACACATTTTCTTATAGAACTGAAGTTTTTCATATAGCATAGTTTGCTTAAAATTGATGAAAGATAGGAAATATACTGAAATTAAAGATTTTTGGGAAAATTTATCAGATACTCTGGTAAGCATAGGAAAACTCTTAGAATTTTAATTGAGAAAGAAAGTGGAAGCATTTTTATAATAGAACATAATGTTTTTGTATATTTATGATAAATTGAGCTGGTAGATAGGAATAATATAATATCTGAAGATTTCCTTAAAAAAATTCAGAGATATAATTGTTGGCATAGAAATAATTAGAATTTAATTAAAAATGTGTGTGGAGACATTTTAAGATAAAACTGAAGATTTTGTATACCATATTTTTGTTAAAATTGAGGAAAGGGAAGAAAAATATTGAAATTGAAGATTTTTGGGGATAATTTATCAGATTCTCTGGTAGGCATTTGAAAACTATTAGAATTTTAATTCAGAAAGGAAGTGCAGGCATTTTCTAAAAGAACTGAAGGTTTTTGTATATTTCCAATAAATTGAGGAAGTAGATAGGAAAAATGAAAAATTTAAAGATTTTCTTGTAAAATGACAGAGAGATGACAACAGGCTTACAAAATAGAATTTAATTAAAGAAGGAAGTGGAGAAATTTTCTGATAGAACTGGTGATTTTCGTATAACTTGTTTTGGTTAATATTGAGGAAAGACAGAAATAATATTGAAATTAAACATTTTTTCAGAAAATTTATCAGATATTCTGGTAATGATATAAAACTATTAGAATTTTAATTGAGAAAGGAAGTGGACGCTTTTTCTAATAGAACTGAAGTTTTTAGTATATTTTCTATAACTTAAGCAATTAGATGGAAAATGTAAATTTTGATGATTTTGTTAGAAAATTTCAGAGATATAATGGTTGATCAACAAATAAATTATAATTTAATTAAAAAGGAAGTGGAGATATTTTCTAAAAGAAGTGAAGTTTTTTGTATAACATATTTTCATTAAAATTGAGGACAGTAAAAATATTTAAATTGATTTATTGGGAAAATTTATCAGATACAATTTTATGGATGAAAATTATTAGAATTTTAGTAGAGAAAGGAATTGGAGTCATTTTCTAATAGAACTGAATGCATTTGTATATTTCTGATAAATTGAGCAAGTAGATAGGAAAAATGTAAAATATGAAGAATTTCTAGGAAATTTTCAGAGAAATAATAGTAGGTATTCCAAAAAATAAGAATTTAAATGAAAATTGAAGTACAAACATTTACAGATAGAAATGAAGATTTTTGTATGACATATTTTAGTTAAATTTGAAGAAAGACAGGTAAAAATTTTAAATTAAAGATATTTTGGGAAAATTTATCTGACACAATTGTGGGCATATGAAAACTATTAGAATTTTAATTGAGAAAAGTAGTGGAGGAATTCTCTAATAGATCTGGAGGTTTTTGTATATGGATGATAAATTGAGCAATTAGAAAGAAAAATGTAAATTATGTAGGTTTTTTTTGTAAAATTTCAGAGATATAATAGTAGGCCCACCCCCCCCAAAAAATAGAATTTTACTGAAAAAGAAAAGGGAGACTTTTTCTCATAGAGCTCATGATTGTTGTATAACATATTATGGATCAAATTGAGGAAAGAGAGAAAAATATAGAAATTAAATTTTTGGGGGGAAATTTATCAGATACATTGGTATGCATATGAAAACTATTAGAATTTTAATTGAGAAAAGAAGTGAAGCATTTTCTAAGATTTTTAGCAAAAAAACTCATGAACATATCAATAATCTTACAAATACTATTAGAATACAATTGAAAAAGGAAGATGAGACATTTTCTGATAAAACTGAAGGTTTTTATATGACATATGTATGATAAAATTGAGGATTACATGGGATAACTTAAAATTGAAGATTTTCTTAGAACAATCTCAGATAGGCATACAAATAGAGTAGAATTGAAAATGGAACTAAAGATATTTTTGTATAAAACTGATGATTTTCATCAAACATAGGTATGAAAAAAATTGAGGATTACATAAGATAATTTTTAAAACTGAAGATTTATTTGGAAAAAACTCAGAAACAATGATCAGCATGAAATACAATCAGAATAAAATTGAAAAGGGAAGGAGAGATATTTGCTGATAGAACTGAAGATTTTCATCTAAAATATGCATGATAAAATTGTTGATTACATAGGATAACTGGTAAAATTGAAGAGTTTTTTGAAAAAAATCTCAGATACAATGATAAGCATCCAAATGTAATTCGAATATACTTGAAAATGGAATTGGAGATATTTTCTGGTAGAACTGAAGATTTTAATCTAACATATATATCAAAAATGAGGATTACACATGATAACTGATAAAAATGCAGAATTTTTTAGAAAAAACTCAGATACAATGATAGGCATACAAATAGAATTATCACATAATTGAAAATGAAGTGGAAACATTTTCTGACAAAACTGAAGATTTCTTTTTTTTTATCGTCCTGTCTGCTTTTGATGGTTGTTTTTTTAAACTGTTTAACTTGATATAACCCACAATGATGTAGAAAGAGATTCTTAACTGAGGTTTTATCTTTATTAGGTTCCCCTATGGCTTTGTATGTGAAGACTGTTTTTAGTATTTATTAATGTGGTAAATCCACAATACACTCACTTTGTGTGGCATCATTTTATATATTGGTAATCGATCTATATAACTTTGTTGCATATATAATGACCTTTAAAGGATAGAATATCCAATTTATATACTGGGTTAAAATATTATAGTTATATGAATTTAGTTATAGTGTTATGCACACTGATAAGAAATCATATTGGGAAAGCTCTCATGTTGGGTGTGACATAGTATATCTTGAGATAAATGTATAAAGCAGAGATTTTTAAAATCTTAGCTTTTAGCACTGGGTTGGAAATTGAGTGATGATCTTACATGCTTTCATATTTCATTGATTTTACTAATTTAAAAGATCATGGGCTACTTTGATATGAGATAATTATATGTAGTTTTTTTTGTTTTTATTTGGTTTTTGTTGTTTTGTTTAGTTTTGTTTTTTTCAATAGAGGATTTCTCAGTGTAGATCTGGCTGTCCTGGAACTCACACTGTAGAATAGGCTGGACTTGATTTCAGAAATCCACCTGCATCTGCCTCCCATGTGCTGGGATTGAAGGTGTGGAATATCAGTAATTTTTTCTTTCTTTTTATTTATTTTTTTATTTTCTATATTCTTTGTTTATGTTCCAAAGGCTTTTCCCTTTCTCAGTTCCCCCCTCACCATATGTTCCATAAGTCCTCTTGTCTCCTCCCATTCCCCAATCACCCAACCACCACCACCACCACCACCACCACCACCACCATTTCTCTGTTCTTGTACTCTCCTACAAAACTGGAACCAGTCTTTTCAGGACCAGGGTCCTCTCCTTCCTTTTTCTTGGGAATCTTTTGATTTGCTAATTGTTCCTTGAGTATTCAGAGCTTCTGGGCTCATTAATATCCACTTATCAGTGATTCCATTTCATGTGTATTCTTTTGTGATTGAGTTAGCTCACTTAGGATTATATTTTCCAGATCCAACCATTTGCCTACAAATTGCATGAATTCATTATTTTTAATTGCTGAGTAGTATTCCATTGTATAAATATACCACATTTTCTGAATCCATTCCTCCTTTGATGGACATCTGGGCTCCTTCCAACTTCTGGATATTATAAATAAGGCTGCTTTGAACATAGTGGAGCATGTGTCTTTATTGCATGCAGGGGAATTTGCTGGTTATATGTCCAGGAGTTGTATGACAGGGTCCTCTGTAAGTGTCATGCCCAATTTTCTGAGGAACTGCCAGGCTGATTTCCAGAGTGATTGTACCATCTTGCAATCCCACCAACAGTAAAGGGGTGTTCCTCTTTCTCCACATCCTCTTGAGCACTTGTTTTCCCTTGAGTTCTTAATTTTAGCCATGCTGACTGGTGTTAGGTGGAATCTCAGGTTTGTTTTGATTTGCATTTCTCTGATGACTAATGATGTTGAAAATCTCTTAAGGTGCTTTTCAGCCATCCGAATTTCTTTTGGTGAAAATTCTTTATTTACCTCTGTTCCCCATTTTTTGATAGTGTTATTTGGATCTTCAGGGTCTAACTTCTTGAGTTCTTTGTATATATTGGATAATGGCCCTCTGTCGGTTGTGGGATTGGTGAAGATCTTTTCCCAATTTGTTGGTTGTTATTTTGTCCTTCTGACAGTGTCCTTTGCCTTACAGAAACTTTGTAATTTTATGAGGTCCCATTTGTCAATTCTTGATCTTAGAGCATAAGCTATTGGTGTTCTGTTCAGGAAATTTCCCCCTGTGCCCATGTCCTCCCGGGTCTTCCCCAGTTTCTTTTCTATTAGTTTCAGTGTGTCTGGTTTTATGTGGAAGTCCTTGATCCAATTGGAGTTGATCTTAGTACAAGGAGATAAGAGTGGGTCAATTCTCATTCTTCTGCATGTTGACCTCCTGTTGAACCCACACCATTTGTTGAAAAGGCTATCTTTCTTCCACTGGATGGTTATAGCTCCTTTATCAAAGATCGAGTGACCATATTTCTGGGTCATTTCTGGGTCATCAATTCTATTCAATTGATCTACTTGCCTGTTGCTGTACCAATACCATGCACTTTTAACACAATTGCTCTGTAGTACTGCTTGAGGTCAGGGATATTGATTCCCCCAGAAGTCCTTTTATTGTTTAGAATAGTTTCAGCTATCCTGTGTTTTTTGTTATTCTAAATAAATTTGAGAATTGCTCGTTCTATATCCATGAAGAATTGATTTGTGGTTTTGATGGGGATTGCATTGAATCTGTAGATTGCTTTTAGCAAGATGGCCATTTTTACAATATTGATCCTGCCAATCCAAGAGCATGAGATATTTTTCCATCTCCTGAAGTCTTTGATTTCTTTCTTCAAGGACGTGAAGTTCCTGTCATATCGATCTTTCACTTGTTTAGTTAGAGTCACACCAAGATACTTCATATTGTTTGTGGCTATTTTGAAGGGTGTTATTTCCCTAACTTCTTTCTCAGCCTTCTTGTCCTTTGAGAACAGAAAGGCTACTGATTTGCTAGAGTTGATTTTATAACCAGTCACTTTGCTGAAGTTGTTTATCAGCTGTAAGAGTTCTATGGTGGAGGTTTTTGGGTCGCTTAAGTATACTATTATATGATCTGCAAATAATGATAGTTTGGCTTCTTCCTTTCCAATTTGTATCCCTTTGACTTCCTTTTGTTGTCTAATTGCTCTCACTAGAACTTCAAGTACTATATTGAAAAGGTATGGAGCAAGAAGAAAGCCTTGTCTATTCCCTGATTTTAGTGGGATTGCTTCAAGTTTCTCTCCATTTATTTTGATGTTGTCTACTGGCTTGCTGTATATTGCTTTTACTATATTTAGTTGTGGGCCTTGAATTCCTGTTCTTTCTAAGACTTTTAGCATGAAAAGATGCTGAATTTTGTCAAAGCTTTTTCAGCATCTAATGAGATGACCATGTGGTTTTCTTCTTTTAATTTGTTTATTTAGTGGATTACATTGATGGATTTCCATATATTGATCCATCCCTGCATCCCTGGGATGAAGTCTACTTGATCATGTTGAATGATCATTTTTATGTGCTCTTGGATTCGGTTGGCAAGAATTTTATTTAGTATTTTTGCATCGATAGTCATAAGGGAAATTGGCCTGAAGTTCTCTTTCTTTGTAGGATCTTTGTGTGGTTTTGGTATTCAGCATAATTGTGGCTTGGTAGAACGAGTTGGGCAGTGTCCCTTCTGTTTCAATTTTGTGGAATAGTTTGAAGGGTATTGGTGTTAGGTCTTCTTTGAAGGTCTGGTAGAATTCTGCACTAAAACCATCTGATCCCATACTTTTTTGGTTGGGAGGCTTTCTATAACCCCTTCTATTTCTTTGGGGTTTATGTGACTGTTTATCTGATCTAATTGATCTTGATTTAATGTTGGTATTGTTATCTATCTAGGAAATTGTCCATTTCTTCCAGATTCTCCAGTTGTGTTGAGTGTAGAGTTTTGTAATGGGATCTGATGATTTTTTGAATTTCCTCAGTTTCTGTTGTTGTATCCCCCTTTTCATTTCTAATTTTGTTAATTTGGATAGTGTCTCTGTGCCCCTTGGTTACAAATTCCTGATAAAGAAAGGGAAATTTGTAGGAAAAATGTAAAAATTTTACATTTTATGGTAATTTTCACAGATACAATGGTAGGCATACAAATACAATTAGAATTTAACTGAATAATGAAAAAGGAGATGGAGACATTTTATGTTAAAATTGAGGACAACATAAGATAAGGTATAACATTTAGGATTTTTTTCAGTAGAAAAATGAAGTGGAGAGATGAATGTTTTCATCTAAAATATGTATGATAAAATTGATGATTACATAGGTTATCTGATAAAATTGTAGATATTTGTGAAAAACTCAGAATCAAGATAGGCATAGAAATAGATTTATCATATAATTGAATAGGAAGTGGAGACATTTTCTGATAAAACTAATGATTTTATATAACATTTCTGATAAAATTATAGGAACTCATGTGAAAATTGAAGATTTTTGTTGTAATTTTCACAGATACAATGTTAGGCATACACATAAAATAATAATATAGTTGAAAAAGGAAGTAGAGATATTTTCTGATAAATGTGACAAATTTTGCATAATATATATCTGATAAAATTATGGGAAGTTCAAAGGAAAACTCTGAAAATTGAAGATTTTGTAGTAATATTCACAGACACAAAGCTAGGCATACAAATAAATAAAAATTTAGTTGAAAAAGGAAGTGGAGGTATTTTTCTGATATATCTGAAAAATTTTGCATAACATATATCTGATAAAATTATGGGAATTCATAGGAAAACTGTAAAATTTGAAATGTTTTTGGTAATTTCCACAGAGACAATAAGAGGCATACAAATACAATTAGAATGTAATTGTAGAAGGATGTGGAAACTTTTTCCTATAAAACTGAAGATTTTCCTCTAACATATGTATGATAAAATTGTGGATAACTTAAGGTAATTTATGAAGTTGAAGATTTTTTGAAAAAAAATCACAGATGCAATGATAAGCATTCAAATACAATTAGAATACAATTGAAAAAGGATTTTTTTTTGTTTTTCAAGACAGGTTTCTCTGTGTAGCTCCAGCTGTCCTGGAACTCACTCGGTAGACCAGGCTAGCCTCAAACTCAGAAATCTGCCTGCCTCTGCCTCCCAAGTGCTGGGATTAAAGACGTGTGCCACCACCACCCGGCCTCTGTTAGAATTTTAATAGAGAAAGGAAATGGAGGCATTTTCTAATAGAAATGAAGGTTTTTGTATATTTCTGATAAATTGAGCAATTAGATAGGAAAAATGTAAAATCTGAAGAATTTCTAGAAAAATTTCAGAGAAATAACTGTAGGCATCCCCACAAGTAAAAATTTAATTGAAAATTGATGTGCAGATATTTTCTGAGAGAATTGAAGATTTTCATATAACATATTTGGTAAAACTTGAAGAAAGGGGTAAAATATTAAAATTAAAAGATTTTTGGGAGAATTTATCAGATGTAATTTTGGATGAATGAAAACTATTACAATTTAATAGAGAAAGGAAGTGGAGGCATTTTCTAATAGAACTGAAGGTTTTTTTAATATCTATGATAAGCAGCAATAAGAAAGGAAAAATGTAAAATATGAAGATTTTTTTGAAAATTACAGAGATATAATAATAGGCACACCAAAAAATTATAATTTTCCTGACCAAGAAAAGGGAGACATTTTCTCATAGAACTGATGATTTTCATATAACATATTTGGATAAAATTGGGAAAAGACAGGAAAAATATTTAAATTAAAGTTTTTTGGGGAAATTTATCAGATACAATGGTATGCATATGAAAAATATTAGAATTTTAATTGATAAATGAAGTGGAAGCATTTTCTAATAAAACTGATCGTTTTGAATATTTGTGGTAAGTTGAGCAATTAGTAAGTAAAACTGTAACATATGAAAATTTTCTTGACAAATAATTGAGATATACTGTTTAACAGTCAAAAAACAATATGAATTTAATTTAAAAAGGAAGTGGAGACATTTTCTGATAGAACTGAAGTTTATAAATAACATATTTTGTTTAAAATTGAGGAAAGATTGGAAAAATCATGAAATTAAAGATTTTTAGTGAAAATTTATTAGATAAAATGGTAGGCATATGAAAATTATTAGAATTTTAATTGAGAAAGGAACTGGAGGCATATTATAATAGAACTAAAGGATTTTATATAGATCCAATAAATTCAGCAATTAGATAGTAAAAATATAAAATTGAAGATTTTTCTTAGAATCTTTAGAGATATAATGGTAGGCATACAAAAAATAGAATTTAATTAAAAAAGGAAGTGGACACATTTTCTTATGGAACTGAAGTTTTTCATATAACATAGTTTGTATGATAAAATTGTGGATAACTTAAGGTAATTTATGAAGTTGAAGATTTAAAACAGTATATTCTTAAAAAATGAAAAAGGGAATTTATATCCCTGTACATATCATTTAAATTAACATATGTTAGATTAAAATCATCAGTTCTTTACAAAAATGTCTCTTGTTCCTTTTTCAATAATACCCTAGAGGTGTTTCTATGCCTATCCTTGTATGTGAGGTTTTGTTTTCCAAAATATCTGCAATTTTATAAATTATCTTATGTTATCCTCAATTTTAACATACATATGTGATACAAAATCTTCAGGTTTATCAAAAAATGTCTTTATTTCTTTTTTCAATCACAATCTAATTGTGTTTGTAAACCCATCATTGTATCTGTGAAAATTTCCACCAAAATCTTCAATTTTACAGGTTTCCTATGAATTTCCATTACTTTATCAGATATATGTTGTGCAAATTTCTTCATTATCAGACATTATCTCCATTTCCTTGTTCAAGTGTATTAGTATTTTATTTGTATGGCTATCATTGTATCTCTGAAAATCACCACAAAAATCTTCAAATTTTATCATTTTCACATGAATTTCTTAATTAATCAGAAATGTTATACAAAAATCTTCAATTTTATCCGAAAATATTTCCACTTTCTTTTTCATTTATATCCTAATTGTATTTGTGTGTCTTTCATTGTATCTCAGATTTTATCAAAAATATCTTCAATTTTATCAATTTTCTTATGTTAACATCCATTTTATTATACATAAGTTAGATGTAAATCTTCAGAATTAACAGAATATGTCTTGATTTCCTTTTTCAATAGTGTTATAATTATATTTGTAAATCTATAATTGTATGCGAGTTTTTTCTTGAATAAATCTTCAATTTAATCAATTATCCTATGTAATCCTCAATTTTATCATACATATATCAATTAAAAATCTTTAGTTATATCAGAAAATATCTCCTCTATCTTTAGCAATTCATTCTAATTATATTTGTATGCTTATCATTGCATCTGAATATTTTTCAAAAAATCTTCAATTTTATCATTTATCCTGTTATCCTCAATCTTATCATACATATGCTAGAGGAAAATCTCCAATTTTACTCAAAATTGTCTCCACTTCATTTTTCGATTACATTCTAATTGTATCTGTATGCCTACCATTGTATCTGTGAAAACTACCACAAAAATCTTCAATTTTTAATTTTTCCGATGAATTTTCCTTACTTTACCTGTAATATATTTTACGAAAATTTCAGTTTTGGCAGCAAATATCTACACTTCATTTTCAATTATGTGATAATGCTATTTGCATGCCTATCATTGTATCTGAGTTCTTTCCAAACAAATCTTCGATTTTATCAGTTATCATGTGTAATCCTCAATTTTATGATACATATTTTAGATTAAAATCTTCAGTTCTACCAGAAAATATCACCTTTTCCTTTTTCAATTATATTCTAATTATATTTGGATACCTATCATTGTATCTGAGTTTTTTTTTCCAAAAAAATCTTCAATTTTATCATTTACCCTATGTAATCCTCAATTTTATCATGTATATTTTAGATGAAAATCTACACTTCTATCAGAAAATATCTCTACTTCCCTTTTCATTTATATTCTCTTTGTATTTGTATGCTGACCATTTTATCTGAGGTTTTTTCAAATAAATCTTCAGTTTTACAATTATGCTATTTATTCTTCAATTTTATCATTCATAGGTTAGATGAAAATCTTCAGTTCTTTGTGCAAATGTCTCCTCTTCCTTTTTCATTCATACTCTAGTGGCATTTGTATGCTTATCCTTGTATCTGAGGTTTTGTTTTCCAAAATATCTTAAATTTTATAAATTACCTTGTTATCCTCAATTTAACACACATATGTTAGATAAAAATTTTCAGTTTTATTAGAAAATGTCTCTATTTCTTTTTTCAAATACATTCTAATTGTATTTGTTTGCCTATCATTGTATCATTGTATCCTCAATTTTTTTTTGTTTTTTCGAGACAGGGTTTCTCTGTGTAGCCATGGCTATCCTGGAACTCACTCTGTAGACCAGGCTGTCCTCGCACTCAGAAATCCGCCTGCCTCTGCTTCCCAAGTGCTGGGATTACAGGCATGCGCCACCATGCCTGGCTTTGTAATCCTCAATTTTATCATGCATAATTTTAGATGAAAATCTTCAGTTCTTTATGAAAATGACTCCTCTACCTTTTTAAATAATACTCTAGTTGTATTTGTATGCCTATCCTTGTATCTGAGTTTTTGTTTACCTAAATATTTTCAATTTCATAAATTATATTATCCTCAATTCATTATATATAATTTAGATGAAAATCTTCAGTTTTATCAGAAAAAAGAAATAGAGTATTATTTAAAAAGGTAGAGGAGTCATTTTCATAAAGAACTGAAGATTTTCATCTAAATTATGCATGATAAAATTGAGGATTACATAGGATAACTGATAAAATTAAATTTTTTTTGGAAAAAAGCTCAGATACAATGATAGGCAAACAAATATAATTATCACATAATTGAAAAGAAAGTGGAGACATTTTCTGATAAAACTGACTAAAGATTTTATATGACATATTTCAGATAAAGTAAGGGAAATTCAATGGAACAATTTAAAAATTGAAAATTTTGTGGCAATTTTCACAAATACAATGGTATGAATACATATACAATTAGAATGTAATTGAAAAAGGAAGAGGAGACATTTTCCAATGAAAGTTAAGATTTACCTCTAACATATGTGTGATAAAATTGAGGAAAACAGGATAATTTATAAAATTGAAGATTCTTTTTTGCAAAAAAAAAAACTCAGATACATTGGTAAGCTTACAAATACTATTAGAATACAATTGAAAAAGGAAGAGGAGACACTTTCTGATAGAACTGAAGATTTTCATCTAACATATGCATGATAAAATTGAGGATTACATAGGATAACTGATAAAATTGAAGATTTTCATATAAAAATCTCAGATAAAATGATAGGCACACAAATATAATTAGAATATAATTAAAATTGGAGGTGGGGACATTTTTGTATAAAAGTGAGGATTTTCATCTAACATATGTATGATAAAATTGAGGATACCATAAGATAATTTTTAAAACTGAGATTTTTTTAAAAAATAAAACTCATATACAATGATAGGCATACAAATACAATTAGAATTCAATTGACAAAGGAAGAGGAGACGCTTTCTGATAGAACTGAAGATTTTCATCTAATATATGTGTGATAAAATTGAGGCTAACAAGATAATTTTTAAAAATGAAGATTCTTTTGAAAAAGAAAACTCAGAATCAATGATAGGCAAACAAATACAATTAGAATACATTTTAAAAAGGAATTGAATATATTTTCTGAAAGAACTGAAGATTTTCATCTAACATGTATGATAAAATTGAGGAGTACATAAGAAAACTCATAAAATTAAGATTTTCTTAAAAAAATCTCAGATACAATGATAGGCATACAAATACAATTATCACATAATTGAAAAAGGAAGTAGAGACATTTTCTGAAAAAACTGAATATTTTGTATTACATATTTCCATACAAAATAAGGGAAATTCAGAGGAAAAATTAAAAAATTGAAGGTTTTTGTGTTAATTTTCCCAGATACAATGGAACACATACTAAAACTATTAGAATGTAATTGCAAAAAGAAGTGGAGACATTTTCCTATAAAACTGAAGATATTCCTCTAACACATGCATGATATAATTGAGGATAACAAGATAATTTATAAAATTGAAGTTTTTTTTTGAGTAAAAATCTCAGATGCAGTGATAACCATACAATTATAATTACAAAACTATTTCAAAAGTAAGTGGAGACATATTCTGTTAATTCTGAAGATTTACATCTCACTTATATATGGCAAAATGGATGACAATGTAGGAAATTGATAAAATTAAAGATTTTTTGATAAAATCACAGATACAATGAAAGGCATACAAATACAATTAGAATATGAGTGAAAAAGAAAGTAGAGACATTTTCTGATAACACTGCAGTTTTTGTAAAACATTTCAATAAAATTATGAAAATTCATGTGAAACTTAAAATTTGAAAAGTTTTCTGGTAATTTTCACAGATACAATGGTAGGCATTCAAATAAAAATAATAATATATTTGAGAAAGGAAGTGGAGATATTTTTGATAAATCTGAAATATTATGCATAACAAATATTGGATAAAATTATGGAAATATACAGGAAAAGTTAAAATTTGAAGATTTTTGTGGTAATTTTCACAGATTAAATGATAAGCTTACAATCACAATTAGAATGTGATTGAAAAAAGAAATAAAGACACTTTCTGATAAAACTGAACATTTTCATGTAACATATGTATGTTAAAATTGAGGATAACATAAGATAATATATAAAATTGAAGATATTTTAGAAATCAAAAACTCAGATACAAGCATAGGCAGACAAATACAAAGAGAGTATTATTGAAAAGAAAGAAGAGACATTTATGTAAAGAACTAAAAATTTTCATCTAACATATGTATGATAAAATTGAGGATTACATAAGATTATTGATAAAATTGAAGTTTTTTTTGCAAAAAAACCACAAATACAATGATAAGCTTACAAATAATATTAGAATAGAATTGAAAAAGGAAGACGATCACAAATACAATGATCAGCATAAAATACTTTAGAATATAATTGAAAAGTAAAATGGAGATATTATCTGATAAAACTGAAGAATTTCATCTAACATATGTATGATAAAATTGAGGATTACATAGGATAACTGATACAATTGAAGATTTTACGGAGAAAAACTCAGGTACAATGATAGGCAAACAAATATAATTATCACATAATTGGAAAGGAAGTGGAGATATTTTCTGATAAAACTAAATATTTCCTATAGCATATTTCTGAAAAAATAAGTAAAATTCATAGGAAAATTGAAAAATTGAAGATTTTTGTGGTTATTTTCATACATACAATGGTATTCATACAAAAACAAATAGAATCTAAATGAAAAGCATGTGGAGAATTTTCCTATAAAGCTAAAGATTTACCTCTAACATATGTATGATAAAATTGAGGATAACTTTATAAAATTGAAGAATTTATTGGAAAAAATTCAAATACAATGATGAGCTTACAAATACTATAAGAATACAATTGAAAAAGGAAGACAAGACATTTTCGGGTGAAACTGAAGGTTTTCATCTAACATATTTATGATGAAATTGAGGATTAAATATGATAACTGATAAAATTGATGTGCTTAGAAAAATCTCAGATATAATTATAAGAATATAAATACAATTAGAATTTATTTGAAAAAGGAAGTGGAGACATTTTCATAAAGAACTGAAGATTTTCATCTAACATATGTAGGATAAAATTGAGGATAACATAAGATAATGTATAAAATAGAAGATTTTGTTGAAAAAACACAAATACAATGACAGCCATACTAATATAATTAGAATTCAACTGAAAAAGGAAGTGGAGTCATTTTATGATAAAACTGAAAATTTTCATCTAAAATATGCATGATAAAATTAATGATTATAACATATCTGATAAAATTGAAGATTTTTTTTTGAAAAAACAAAATCTCCGGTACAATGATAGGCATACAAATAGAATTATCACATAATTGGAAATAAAGTGTAGACATTTTCGGATAAAACTAAAGATTTCATATAACATATTTCTGATAAAGGGAAATTCATACAAAAAATTAAAAAATTGCAGATTTCACTGGTTATTTTCACAGATACAATGGTATGCATACAAATACAATTAAAATGTACTTGAAAAAGGATGGGGAGTCATTTTCCTATAAATCCTAATATTTTCCTCTAACATATATGTGATAAAATTGAGGAAAACTTAGGATAATTTATAAAATTGAAGATTTTTTTGGAGAAAACTCAGATACATTGATAAGCTTACAAATACTATTAGAATACAATTGAAAAAGAAGATGAAACATTTTCTGATAAAACTGAAGATTTTCATCAAAAATATATATGATAAAATTGAGGATTATATAGGATATCTGATAAAATTGAAGTTTTTTTTTGCTAAAATCTCAAATAATATGATAAGCATACAAATACATTTAGAATATAATTGAAGGAAGAAGTAGAAACATTCTTGTATAAAACTGAAGATTTTCATATAACATACATATGATAAATTAAGGATATCATAAAATAATTTATAAAATTGTAGATATTTTGAAAAAACTCATAAAATGACAGGCAAACAAATATAATTAGAATATAATTGAGAAAGGAAGTGGAGATATTTTCTGGTAAAACTGAAGAATTTATCTAACATATGTATGATAAATTGAGGATTACATGTGAAAACTGATAAAATTGAAGATTTTTGGAATAAGCTCAGATACAATTATAGGCATAAAAATATAATTATTACATAACTGAAAATGAATAGGGAAAATTTTCTGACAAAACTGAAGATTTCGTATAACATATTACTGATAAAATAAGGGAAATTCATAGGAAAAATTTAACATTTATGTGGTAATTTTCACAGATATACTGGTAGGCATACAAATACAATTAGAACTAAATTGAAAAATGAAGTGGAGACATTTTCATTTAAAGTTGAAGAGTTTCCTCTAACATATGTATGATAAAATCGAGGATTTTAGGGTAATTGATAAAATTGATTTATATGGAGAAAACTCAGATACAATGATAGGCATAAAAATACAACTAGAATATAACTAAAACAGATGTGGAGACTTCTTCATCTAAAACTGAAGATTTTCATCCAATATATGCATGATAATAATGAGGAAAACGTAACATTGCTGCAAGCTGTAGCTCTTCATGGGAGCTTTGGTTGCAGGCAAGACCATAATTTCTGGGTCAGGAAGGTACAAATCGGCAAGAATTGAAGACACACGCAGGATAATTTACATTGTGGAAAAATCTGTATTTTCTCTAGTAAGGAGCCCTGTTTTAGAGCCCCCTACTCGAGCATCAGTTTCTGACAATTACATACTAAAAAATGTGACATGCTAAGCAAGCATAACTAGCATCCTTAGGTTGTGAACTAAAAAATCTTCTGCCATACCTGCCTAAGCTAGAGATGCTTACCCTAGAGATCCCTACCTAAGCTAGAGATTCTGCCTAAGGCAGAGATTCCTGCCTAAGCCAGAGATTCTTTCTCTAGTAGTAAACTGTCTCTTTTTAAGGCCCTGGTTTTGACATTTACATAGTAAATGGTGCAGCTAACCAAGCAAGGACAATTTACATGACCATACTGCACAAAGGAATGTGGAATCAGCCAGATAGTGAGTATCCTGTGAAACAAGCTTAGAATCTTAAAATATGGGCAATGACATTTTTAGAAAAATATGTCTTTATGAGTAAACTCTAACATTTAGCTTTGTCTGTAAAACTTAAAATCTCTTATACCTTGTAATGAGAGAAAAGCTAAAACTTGTAAGTCTTTCCTTAGGCTTCACATAGCCTCATTAATATTTCATGAGTTGAAGTCTGAGCCACACCTGGCCAAAGTAATTATTATGGCTATTTGGATGGCTGGTGACTCAGCAAGCACTAGCATTAGCAAGACAAAAGACTGCAGCTCTGTAAGCCTCTGTCCAGGGGGCTCTGAGCTTAGCACCTACTCATATGCAAATTTTCTAGCCAGAGCCCACAGTCTTAGACTATTTGAACTAGAGTATTTGGCAAAGGCTTACCATTTCTATTTGTAGTAATAATTTTTATGGGATATTAGTTTCAAAGTAAGCATGACTGAAATAAAGTATAATGCTTCCATACAAAGGTCATTGGCCAGTAATAATACTTCAGAAAGTGAGTTATAAATTATTGATTCAAATCTATGTGGTCTAGGCAACCAGAAATAAAAGAGGTTACAAAGATGCCAAATGAAAGATTATGGCTTCTATGTGTTAGGCATTATGTTACCCTTAAGAGACATCTCTTGGGCCTCCGTTCTGCATAAATATTGTCTTACAGAAACTATTAGAGCTGACGCAGCATAACATAATTTCTAAAATAGAATATGTGTTAAAAATAACTCAAATACTATGATAGTTATATAGATGCAATTAGAATTTAATTGAAAAATGAAGTGGAGATAATTTTGTAAAGAACTGAAGATTTTCATCTAACATGTATCATAAAATTGAGGATAAAATATGATAATGTATAAAATTAAAGATTTTCTTTGAAAAAAAGCTCAAATACAATGATAGCCATGCAAATATAATTAGAATTCGATTGAAAAAGGAAGTGAAGACATTTTATGGTAGAACTGAAGATTTTCATCTAAAATATATGTGAAAAAATTGAGTATTACATAGGATATCTGATAAAATTGAAGATTATTTAGAAAACAACTCAGATATAATGATAGGCATACAAATAGAATTATCACATAATTGGAAAGGAAGTGGTGATATTTTTCTGATAAAACTGAAGATTTCCTATAGCATATTTCTGATAGAGTAAGGGAAATTCATAGGAAAAATTTAAAAATGAAAGATTTTTGTGGTCATTTTCCCTGATAAAATGGTACTCATACA
The DNA here is from genome assembly GCA_964023405.1 of Apodemus agrarius. Classification (NCBI taxonomy): domain Eukaryota; kingdom Metazoa; phylum Chordata; class Mammalia; order Rodentia; family Muridae; genus Apodemus; species Apodemus agrarius. The sequence continues at coordinate 16,628,725 of OZ030027.1, forward strand.
AATAAAATTTAATAATATTGCTGTAAAAGGAAGTGGAGACATTTTCCCTTGAAACTGAATATTTTCCTCTAACATATGTATGATAAAATTGAGGAAACCTAGGATAATTTATAATATTGAATTTTTTTGCAAAAAATACTCAGATACAATGATAAGCTTGCAAATACTATTAGAATACAATTGAAAAAGGAAGACAAGACATTTTCTGATAAAACTGAAGATTTTTATGTAACATATGTATGATAAAATTGATGATTACATAGGATAACTGAAAAATTGAAGATTGTATTAGGAAAATCTCAGATACAGTGATAGGCATACAAATACAATGAGAATGTAACTGAATAAGGAGGTGGAGACATCTTTGTATAAAACTGAAGATTTTCATCTAACATAAGTATGATAAAATTGAGGATAACATAAGATAATGTATAAACTGAAGATTTTTTTGGAAAAGAACACTCAGATACCATGAGAGGCAATGAAATACAATTGGAATACAAATGAAAAATTAACTGGAGAAATTTTCTGATAGAACTGAAGATTTCCATCCAACATATGTATGATAAAATAGAGGATTATATAGGATAACTGATAATATTGAAGATTTTTTTGAAAAAAATCCCAGATACAATGATAGTCATCCAAATATAAGTAGAATATAATTGAATGAGGAAGTGGAGATATTTTCTGGTGGAACTGAAGATTTTATTCTAACATATGTATGATAAAATTGAGGATTACATAATATAATTGATAAAATTGAAGATTATTTTGAAAAAAACTCAGATTCAATGATAGGCATACAAATAGAATTATCACATAATTGAAAATAAAGTGGAGATATTTTCTGACAAACCTGAAGATTTTTTTATAACATTACTGATAGAGTAAGGGAAATTCATAGGATAAATGCAAAAATTGAAAATTGTTGTGGTAATTTTTCACAGATACAATGGTAGTCATAGAAATACAATTAGAATGTAATCGCAAAATGAAGTGGAAACATTTTTGTTTAAAATTGAAGATTTTCCTCTAAGATATGTGTGATAAATTGAGGATAACAACATAATTTATAAAATTGAAGATTTTTTTTAAAAAAACTCTGATACAATGATAGGCTTACAAAGCATTTATAATTTAATTGAAGGAGAAAGTGATGACATTTTCATATAACACTGAAGATTTTCATATAAAATTCATATGATAAATTGAGGATATTAAAAGATAATTTATAAAATTAAAGATCTTTTAAAAAAATTCAGATACAGTGAGAAGCACAGAAGTACAATTAGAATAAAATTCAAAAATGAAGTGGAGACAATTTCTAATAAAACTGAAGATTTTCAACTAACATATATTTGAAAAAATTGAGGATAACAGGCTAAATAATAAAATTGAAATTTATTCAAAAAAACTAGGATAAAATGATAGGCATACAAATACAATTAGAATACAATTGAAAAAGAAGTGGAGCAAATTCTGTTAATTCTGAGGAATTACATCTAACTTATATATGATAAAATGGATGATAACATAGGAAAATTGATAAAATTGAAGATTTTTTTCTGAAAAAATCTCAGATGCAAAGAAAGGCGTACAAATACAATTAAAATATAAATGAAAAAGACTAGGGAGACATTTTTTGATAAAACTGAAGTTTTCTGTATAACATTTCTGATAAAATTATGGAAATTCATGTGAAAATGTTAAAATTTGAAGATTTTTGTAGTAATTTTCACAAATACAATGGTAGGCATACAAATAAAACAATAATATAAGTGAAAAATGAAGTGGAGATATTTTCTGACAAATCTGAAGAAGTTTGCAAAACATATATGTGATAAAATGATGGAAATTCATAGGAAAACTAAAATTTGAAGATATTTTTGGTAATTTTCACAGATACAATGATAGGCATACAAATACAATTAGAATGTAATTGAAAAAGAAATAGAGACATTTTCTAATAAAACTGAAGATTTTTATCTAACATATGTGTGTTAAAATTGAGGATAACAAGGTAATTTATAAAATTTAAGATATTTTGGAAAACAAAACCTCAGATACAAGGATAGGCATACAAATACCACTAGAGTATTATTGAAAAAGGAAGAGGAGACATTTGCATAAAGAACTGAAGATTTTCATCTAACCTATGTATGATAAAATTGAAGAATAAATAACATAATTGTAAAACTGAAGATTTATTTGAAAAAAACCTCAAATAAAATGCTAGATTTTCATCTAAAATATACATGATAAAATTGAGGAATACATAGGGTAAATGATAAAATTGAAGATTTTTTTTGAAAAAAAAAACCCTCAGATACAATGATAGGTATCCAAATATAATTAGAATATAATTGAAAAGGAAAAGGTGATATTTTCTGGTAGAACTGAAGATTTTAAACTAACATATGTATCATAAAATTGAGGATTACACATGATAACTGATAAAATTGAAGATTTGTTTGGAAAGAACTCAGATACAATGATAGGCATGCAAACAGCATTATCACATAATTGAAAATGAAGTGGAGACATTTGCTGCCAAAACTGAAGTTTTCGTAAAATATATTACAGGTAAAGTAAGGAAAATTCATCAGAAAAAATTAAAAATTGAAGATTTTTGTGGTAATTTTCACAGATACAATGGTAGGCATACAGATACAATTAGAATGTAATCGAAAAATGAAGTGGAGACAATTTTGAGGAAAATTGAAGATTTTCCTCTAGCATATGTATGATAAGATTAAGGATAACAGGATAAATGATAAAATTGAAGATTTTTTGAAAAATATTCAGATGCAATGATAAGCATACAAATATAATTAGAATGAATTGAAAAAGGAAGAGGAGATATTTTCTGATATAACTGAAGATTTTTAATTAACATTATGATAAAATTGAGGATTGCATAGGATAATTGATTAAATTGAAGATTTATTCAAGAAAAAACTCAGATAAAATTATAGATTTACAAATACAATTATAACACTATTGAAAATGGAAATCTAGACATCTTCTGTTGATTCTGAAGATTTACATCTAACTTATGTATGATAAAATGGAAGTTAACAAAAGAAAATTGATAAAATTGAAGATATTTTTGATAAAATCTGAGATACAATGAAAGGCACACAAATACATATGAATATAAATGAAAAAGAATGTGGAGACATTTTCGGATAAAATTGAAGATTTTTGTATAACATTTCTGATTAATTATGAAATTCATGTGAAAATGATAAAATTTGAAGATTTTTGTGGTGATTTTCAGAGATACAATGATAGTCATACAAATAAAATACTAATACACTTGAACAAGGAAGTGGAGATAATGTCTGATAATGAAGAAATTTGCACAACATATATCTGATAAAGTAATGGAAATTCATAGGAAACCTGTAAAATTGAAGATTTTGGTGGAAATTTTCACAGATACAATGATGGGTTTACAAACACAATTAGATTGTGATTGAAAAAAGAAATAAAGACATTTTTTGATAAACCTGAAGATTTTGTATCACATATGTATGTTAAAATTGAGGATAACATAAGATAATTTATAAAATTGCAGATATTTTGGAAAACAAAACCTCACATACAAGGATAGGCATAGAAACACCTCTAGGGTATTATTGAAAAAGGAACAAGAGACATTTTTGTAAAGAACTGATGATTTTAATCTAACATATGTTAATTTAAATGATATGTACAGGGATATAAATTCCCTTCTCTTTTCATTTTTTAAGAATATACTGTTTTAAAATATATATATATATATATATATAATCTTGGCTTTGAGTATAACAAAGAATTAAATTGTCAAACATCTCAAAGGTTTGATAACCTTTGTAAATGGCCAGTTCTATTGTCTGTATTACTTTAAATTGGAACACCAAGCACATTTCATAACATAAATTAGAAATACGAGTATCATTTCTATGCAGGAATTAAATAAGTCCTCTAGAATTAACAAGATTATGTGGTAGGGGTAGGAATTGAGGACATTTAAGAACAAACCTTTATAATTTGATGAGTACAAAAAAATATAAAATTATTTTTAAGTCATTATGCTTTTTGATGATATAAAAATATGTCTGTATTCCCAACTGTCTCTGCACAGTCTGTCTGTGATACAAAATTTATGTGCCCTGCATTAAGAGGTCTTTATCTAGGCACCTTTTTTAAAGATTAACTATACCAAATATCTAGAAGATAGGTATTTAAAGAACATATCTTTTTTAACTTGAATTACATTTCTGTAAACAATTGTAAAAAGTAAGAATTAGCAGTGTGAAAATAAAGGAATAATTTTAATTAGTTGTAAACCATGAGCCATATATACTGAAAGACCCCGAATTGGGGAGACCCTCGCTCTAGTCTCGGGATATGGCAACACCCCAGAAATTCACAAAAGACCTTCTTTCTGCAATCACATGAGGTTTATTTAGGGGAGACCAGTGAACTGGGTCCGAGCTCATAACCCACGCAGGGGCAGAGGAGATCAACCCCAAACAACTGAAGTCAGGGTTTTTTAAGGGGGAAAATCATAAGGCAGGGGGCGGAGGACAAAAAATCATGAGGTAAGAGGTAGAGGGTAAAGAAAGCCACAAGGCGCGATGGGTGGGTCACAAGGCAAGGAGTGGAGAAGAGGAAGTAGGGCAACAGTTTATGCTTTAAGGAAGGTTTATATTTTATCTCGAACAGCTACCCTGGGGACAATGTATAGTTGAACTTTAAGCAGAGTACTGGGTGGGTCAAGGATTGGTTCCTGGAACAGGGTGTGTTACTTTTCTCAATCCAAAATCAGAAAGATGAGTTACTTTGTGCTGAACTGAAAGCAGAAAAAATTTACTCTGTGCTCAGCTTGGTTGCTAGGGGTCTAAAAACATTGAGTTAGTGTCTCTCAATACAACTGTCTTTGTTATTAATATATAAATAGAAGCTTGATTTTTTTTAACACTTTAAAAATAGCCGCTAGAGCACCCAAGTTACTTGTGCTGAAGCAGGGGGAACTTCACAGAATAAACATGGGATCTAATTATGCAAGCACTACTCCCATAGTTGATGTATTTTATATGGGCTGTATGTATAGAAATATATAAAAGTAACTTTTATGAATGAGGGTGCCCTTGCATTGGGAGCATAGATGTTTAGAATTGTGAGTTCTTCTTGGTAGATTTTTCCTTTGACCACAAAGAAGTGACCTGTGCATCTTTTGATGACTTTAGGTTGAAAGTCAATTTTATCTGATATTAAAATGGCTATTCCAGCTTGTTTCCTGAGACCATTTGCTTGTAAAATTGTCTTCTAGCCTTTTACTCTAAGGTACTGTTTGTCTTTGGCCCTGAGGTGTGTTTCCTGTATGCAGTAAAATGTAGGGTCCTGTTTCCATATCCAGTCTTTTAGTCTATGTCTTCTTATTAGGGAATTGAGTCCATTGATGTTAAGAAATATTAAGGAATAGTTATTATCTTTTCCTATCATTTTGGATGTCATTTTTGTTTTTGAGTAGTTTTCTTCTTTTGGATTTTATGAGAGAAGCCTTCTATCTTACTTTTTCCAGGGTATAGTTTCCCTCCTTGTATTAGAGTTTTCCTCCTATTATCCTTTGTAGGGCTGGGGTTGTGGAAAAAATATTGTGTAAATTTGGCCTTGTCAGAGAATATTTTATTTCTCCATCTATGTTGATTGAGAGTTTTGCTGGGTATTGTAGTCTTGGTTGACATTTGTGTTCTCTTAGAATTTGCATGAGATCTGCCCAGGATCTTCTAGCATTCATGGTCTCTGGTGAGTAGTCTGGTGTGATTGTGATAGGTCTTCCTTTATATGTTATGTGGCCTTTTGCTCTTACTGACTTTAATATTCCTTCTTTGTTTAGTACATTTAGTGTTTTGATTATTATGTGACAGGAGGTATTTTTGTTCTGGTCCAGTCTGTTTGGAGATTTGTAGACTTCTTGTATATTCAAGGGCTTCTCTCTCTTTAGGTTAGGGAAGTTTTCTTCCATAATTTTGTTGAAGATATTTGCTGGCCCTTTAAATTGTAAATCTTCACTCTTATCTGTCCCTATAATCCTGAGGTTTGGTCTTCTCATTGTGTCCTTGATTTTCTGGATGTTTTGGGTTACAAGCCTTTTGCATTTTGCATTGTCTTTGACTGTGGAGTCAATGGTTCCTATGGTATCTTCAGCATCTGAGATTCTTCTATCTCTTGTATTCTGTTTTTGATATTTGCATCTACAGCCCCTGATTTCTTCCCATGATTTTCTATCTCCAAAGTTGTCTCCCTTTTTGATTTCTTAGTTGTTTCTACCTCTGTATTTATCCTGGATGGTTTTGCTCAGTTCCTTCACTTGTTTGATTGTGTTTTCTTGCAATTCTTTAAGAGATTTTTGTGTTTCCTCTTTCATGACTTCTGCCTATTGTCCCAAGTTTGCCTGTGTTTCTTTAAGTGATTTTTTTCATTTCCTCTTTATTGTCTTCTGTGGATTGATCCCTATTCTCCTATAATTCTTTAAGCGGTTTTTGTGTTTGCATTTTAATGGCTTCTAACCTATTCATGTTCCCCTCCATTTATTTAAGAGATTTATTTATGTCTTTTTTGTGTTCCTCTAGCAGCATCATGCAGTGAGCTTTAAAATCCAAGTCTTGTTTTTCTGGTGTGCTGGGGTATCCAGGACTTCCTGTTGTTGGTGAACTGGGTTCAGATGCTGCCATATTGCCTTGATTTCTGTTAGTAAGGTTCCTTCCTACATTTGCCTTTTGCCATCTGTTTATCTTTGGAGTTTGTTGGTCTTGTTGTTACTGGTTGGTGTTTGAAGCTCCTGTGAGCCTGGCATTTGGTGCTACTGTCGCATAGGTCATCTGTGCTCCTGAGGTGGAGAGAGGACAGTTTCTGCTAGTGGGCTCCGAATTGCCTCCTCAGCTCTGCTGGGCCAGACCCAAGTCTCCTCCCAACTTGAGGCTGGATGTGCAATTGGCATCCTGCTGTCTCCTCCTGTCCTGCCTAGTTGCCAGCTCCTAAGAATCAGATTTTTTCCCACCAATCTGGGCTCATCTGTTAGATCTTTATGGTGACCAGGGCTCCTCTGTTGGTTCTCTATGGTGACCTGGTCAGGCCACCAGCTCCAAGATGGTGGCGGGTCTCATGGCTCTGTCTAACCGCCAGATTACCTGAAGGACCTGAGCTTCCCTTGTTGGTCTGCCAGAGGCTAAATGGTATTGCTCTCAGTCCACAGGATTCTGTCTGGTTAGCTGTCTGCGTTGCCCTGAGGCAGGATGTTGACCTCCTCTGTACTCCAGGCACAGACCCCCCCATGCAAGTTGGTGCTCGAAGGGATGGGCCCAGAGACCGCCCGCTGAGATGATCTGGCTCTGGGTGCAGGCAAGTGCCTGATCTCGGACTCTGTTCATGCACCTGGCCCCAACTGCCAGCTGTCTGCAGTGACCCAAGGCAAGATGGTGGCCTCCACTACAAGCCGAGCAAGCTGGCCCCCAGCAGTCAGTGACAGCCGCTGAGCTGTCAGTGCACAGACCTCCTGCCAAGCTGATCAGGCTCTAGGTGCAGGCAAGAGCCTGATGGGATAGTCAATGTTAGACTAGAACTCTGTCCACGAACCTGGCCCCAGCTGCCAGCTGTCTGTAGTGCCCTGAAGAAAGATGGCAGCCCTCTTCCTTTTTCAATAATACTCTAGTTGTATTGCTATTCTTTTTTTTAACCTCTGCAATTATTAGTTTATTAGTATCATCCAGGACTCATGTTCAGTATTCCTCCTCAAATTACATTAACAAACGCAAATGTGAAGAACCCAAGTCAAAATTATATAACAGCACTCCATCACAAAAGCGCATAAAATTATAAGAATGCTATTTTAAAACACTGGCACTTTAAGAGAACGATAATCTAATTAAAAAAAAACCCAAAATTGCCAAATTGTTCCCTAAACTAAGCAGATGAAACATGATTAATGAATGAGTTTGGGCTTTATAAAGAAAAAGCAAATGGATTGTACCTAATATGCAAAGTTTATCCTCTTTCCTTGCATCTGATTTATAAAGGGACAAACCACAATATAGGAAAATATAACCTTCATTTTAAGTGTGGCATAATTTTAAATGCTGGCTCAACTAATTAAAAATACCTTTAAACAGTCAAGTTTCCTGAGCAATCCATATTTAGATAGAAGGGCAAAGGCATTACAGCCAGCGTTCTCATGATAGCCTTCGCTGGGACTAAGGTTAGCAAATATTAGGGCAGCCTTGTATTTTAAGCTCACGCTTTTGGGGATACATTCTCAGGTCTACTTTAGTAGGGGAAACTGCAAAAATATAACTGCCATTACACAGTAATGGCAGTTAAAGGAGAATCCTCATATAAGGATTAGAACATACTTTCTATTAGTCCTTCAAGGACAGACTTTCAAATTGCTTGATTCTAATAATCCCATGGTGTGACAGAATTGATCTCTCCTTGCTTTGCTAAGTAGGTTAAATATCTCTTATCTAACTGATCACAATTTTGGAGATTCTTCAACTATGGATGAAAATGTTACCCTCACCACAATATTCAGGATGTGTGGACAAAAGCTTTTTTCCAGCTAACTACATGAAAAGATACACAATGTTATAATCCATGTGACCCAAAATGGGCAAAAGCAAAAGAATAGCTTCCCCTCAAGAGGAAAACTTTCAGACTTTTGAAAAGGACAGTACTAATAAAAAAATTGTATTTACTTAGAAGCATTCAGAATGTCAACAAAACAGCCGCATTTTTTTTTTTTTGCAATTACAGAGTGGTATTCAGTTAACAGAACAGCAATTATATTCGTATAAGCTGCAGAGACAACTGAAGATGAAAAAAATAAAGTCCAAAATAAAACCAAAAGAAAAAATCCAAACTACTGTACCCATATAAAACTAATTTGTGCTGTGCACAAACAAGAACCTGCTTTAAATTTCGATGCCAATTTACAACCCCAAGATTGTACCAGGCAAGCTTAGTGTCTATTGAAAATACCACTATAGGACAGGGCTATCTAAAGACACATTTGGTAGTGTGTTAACTATACAAAAAAAGACACTGTACAGTTTAAAAACAAATCTTACACAGCCTTACATTTTCTGATAGAACTAAATATTTCCTATAACATATTTCTGAAAAAATAAGTAAAATTCATAGAAAATTTTAAAATTTGAAGATTTTTGTGGTTATTTTCATACATACAATGGTATTCATAAAAAAACAAATAGAATCTAAATGAAAAGCATGTGGAGAATTTTCCTATAAAGCTAAAGATTTACCTCTAACATATGTATGATAAAATTGAGGATAACTTAAGTTAATTATAAAATTGAAGAATTTATTGAAAAAAATTCAAATACAATGATGAACTTACAAATACTATTAGAATACAATTGAAAAAGGAAGACAAGACATTTTCTGATGAAACTGAAGGTTTTCATCTAACATATTTATGATAAAATTGAGGATAATTACATAATATAATTGATAAAATTGAATGTTTATTAGGAAAAAACTCAGGTACAATGATCAGCATACAAATACAATTAGAATATAATTGAAAAGTGAAGTGGAGATATTTTCTGATAGAACTGAAGATTTTCATCTAAAATATGCATGACAAAATTGAGGATTACAAGGAATAACTGATAAATTGAAGATTTCTTTGAAAAAAATCTCAGATGCAATGATAGGCATCCCGATATAATTATAATATAATTGAAAAGGGAAGTTTAGATATTTTCTGGTAGAACTGAAGATTTTAATCTAACATATGTGTCATAAAATTGACGATTTCATATGATATCTGATAAAATTAAAGATGTTTTTGGAAAAAAAACTCAGATGCAATGATAGGCATGAAAACAGAATTATCACATAATTTAAAATGAAGGGGAGACATTTTCTGACAAGACTTAAGATTTCCTCTAACATATTACTGATAAAGCAAGGGAAATTCATAGGAAAAAAATTGGAGATTTTTGCGGTGATTTTCACACATACAATGATAGGCATAAAAATACATTTATAATATAATTTAAAGAGGTAGTAGAAACATTTTCAAAAAATTAATGATTTTCTTATACGTATGATAATTTGTGTATATCAAAGATAATTTAAAAATTGAAGTTTTTTAAAAAAATATCATAAAATGATAGGGATACAAATAAAATTAGAATACAATTGAAAAATGAAGTGGAGACACTTTCTGGTAAACCTGAAGATTTTTGTCTAACATATGTATGATAAAATAAAGGATTACTAGGGTAACTGATAAAATTGAAGTTTTATATGGACAAAACACAGATACAGTGATAGGCATAAAAATATAATTAGAATATAACTAAAACAGATGTGGAGACATTTTCATATAAAACTGAAGATTTTCATTTAATATATGTATGATAAAAATGAGGCCGGGCATGGTGGCTCATGCCTGTAATCCCAGCACTTGGAAGGCATAGGCAGGCGGATTTCTGAGTTCGAGGCCAGTCTGGTATACAGAGTGAGTTCCAGGACAGCCAGGGCTACACAGAGAAACCCTGTCTCGAAAAACCAAAAAAAAAATGAGGATAGCATAACATAATTTATAAAATTGAAGATTTTTTTTAAAACTCAGATACATTGATAGGCATATAAATACAATGAGAAAGTAATTGCAAAAGGAAATGCAGACATTTTCAAAAAGTAATGAAGATTTTCATCTAACATATGTATGATAAAATTGAGGATAACATATGATAATGTATAAAATGTACATATTTGTATGCATACCATTGTATCTGTGAAAAATACCACAAAAATCTTCATTTTTTAAATTTTTTCCGACAAATTTCCCTTATTTTATTGGAAATATGTGAAAGAAAATCTTTAGTTTTATCAGAAAATGTCTTCACTTCCTTTTTAATTATGTGATAATTCTATTTGTATGCCTATTATTGCATGTGAGTTTTTTCCAAAAATTCTTCAAAAATCTCGGATTTTTAACTTTTTTCTTGGAATTTCCCTTACTTTATTAGAAATATGTTATATGAAATCTTCAGTTTAATCAGAAAATGTTTCCACTTCCTTTTTCAATTATGTGATCATTGTATTTGTATGCCTATCATTGTATCTATATTGTATTTTTCCAAGAAAAATTTTTATATTATCAGTTATCCTATGTAATCCTCAATTTTATCGTACATATGTTAGATGAAAATCTTCAGGTCTATCAGAAAATGTGTCCAGTTCCTTTTTCAATTTTATTCTAATTGTATTTGTATGCTTATCATTGTATCTGAGTTTTCTTTTTCAAAAAAAATCTTCAGTTTTAAAAATTATCTTATGTTATCCTCAATTTTATCACACATATGTTAGTTGAAAATCTTCAGTTTTATACAAAAATGTCTCCACCTCCTTTTTCAATTATATTCTAATTGTATTTGTATGTGTATCATTGTGTCTGAGGTATTTTTTTCAAAAAAATCTTCAATTTTATCAACTACCCTAGTAATCGTCTATTTTATCATACATATGTTAGATGAAAATCTTCAGGTTTTTCCCCAAACATCTTTAATTTCACTATTTTTCTGGTCTTTCCTACATTTTAACCAAACTATGTTAATATGAAAAACTTCAGTTACAACAGAAAATGTCTCCAATATTTTTAATAACATTCTAATTATTTTGTATGCATACAAGTATATCTCTAAAATTTTCCAAGAAAATCTTCACATTTTTTCGATCTACTTTCTCAATTTATCAGAAATATACAAAAACCTTCAGTTCTATTAGAAAATGTCTCCACTTCCTTTCTCAATTAAAATTCTAATACTTTTCCTATGCCTTCCATTGTATATGATAAATTTGTAGGCAAATGGTTGGATCTGGAAAATATCATCCTAAGTGAGCTAACCCAATCACAAAAGAATACACATGAAATGCACTCACTTATAAGTGGATAGTATAGATCCCAGAAGCTCTGAATACTCAAGGCACAATTAGCAAATCAAAAGATTTCCAAGAAGAAGGAAGGAGATGATCCTGGTCCCAAATAGAGAGAATCCAGTTTTGTAGGAGAGTACCAGAATAGAGAAATGGTGGTGGTGGTGGTGGGTGAATGGGGAATGGGCAGGGGGAACAGGACTTTTGAGACATATGATGAGGGGGGAACTGGGAAAGGGGAAAACCTTTGGAATGTAAACAAAGAATATAGAAAATATTAAAATAACTTAAAAAAGAAGAAAAGATAGGAACTTTCTAATGAGAAAAAAAGAATACTATTGAAAAAGGAATTGGACATATTTTCTGACAGAATTGAAGATTTTCATCTAACATATGTATGATAAAATTGAGGATTGCATAGGATAACTGATAAAATTGAAGATTTTCTTAGAAAAATCTCAGATACAATCATAGGCATACAAATACAATTAGAATGTAATTAAAAAAGGAAGTGAAGACATTTTTCTATAAATCTGAAATTTTCCTCTAACATATATAGACCAAATTGAGGAAACCTTAAGGTAATTTAGAAATTGAAAGTTTTTTTTGTAAAAAAAAAAAAACTCTCAGATGCCATGAAAACCATACAAATAAAATTAGAATAAAATTGAAAAAGGAAGAGGAGACATTTCTAATAAAACTGAAGATTTGTATCTAAAACATTAATGATAAAATTTAAAATTACATAGGATAATTGATAAAATTGTAGTTTTATTCAGAAAAAACTCAGATACAATGAAAGGCATACAAATACTATTAAAATACAATTGAAAAAGTACATGGAGGTATATTCTGTTTATTCTGAAGATATACATCTAACTCATGTATGATAAAATGGATGATAATAGAGGAAAATTGGTAAAATTGAAGATTTTATGATAAAATCTCAGTTACAATGAAAGGCATACCAATACAAGCATAAATAAGTAAAAAATAAAGTGGAGACATTTTCTGATAAAACTGAAAATTTTTGTATAACATTTCTGATTATGTGATGGAAATTCATGTGAATATGTTAAAATTTGAAGATTTTTTGTGGTAATTTTCACAGATACAATGATAGGCATACAAATAAATAATAATATAATTGAAAAAGGAAGTGGATACATTTACTGATAAATCTGAGGAATTTTACATAACATACATCTGATCAAATTATGGAAATTCATAGGAAAATGTAAAATTTGCATATTTTTGTGGTAATTTTCACACATACAATGGTAGGCATACAAATAAATAATAATATAGTTGAAAAAGGAAGTGGAGTTATTTTCTGATAAATCTGAAGAATTTTGCATAACATGTATCTGATAAAATTATGGAAATTCATAAGCAAACTATAAAATTGAAGATTTTTGTGGTAATTTTCACAGATACAATGATAGGTTTCCAAACACAATTAGAATGTAATTGACAAAAGGAATACAGATATTTTCTGATAAAACTGAAGACTTTCATCTAACATATGTATGTTAAAATTGATGATAACCTAAGATAATTTATAAAATTGAAGATATTTTGGAAAACAAAAACTCAGATAAAAGATAGCCATACAAATACAACTAGACTATTATTGAAAAAGGAGGAGGACCCATTTTTGTAAAGAACTGAAGATTTTCATCTAACATATGTATGATAAAAATGAGGATTACACAAGATAATTGATAAAATTAAAGATTTATTTGGAAAAGTACTCAGATAGAGTGATCTGCATTCAAATACAATTAGAATATAATGGAAAAGAGATGTGGAGATATTTTGATAGAACTGCAGATTTTCCTCTAAAATATGCAGGAGAAAAGAGAGAATTACATAGGATATCTGATAAAATTGAAGATTTATTTGGAAAAATATTCAGATAAAATTATCTGCATACAAATATAATTAGACAATAATTGAAAAAGGAAGTGCAGATATTTTCTGGTAGAACTGAAGATACGTATCATAGCATCAGTGAAAATAACTACAAAAATCTTCAATTTTTAATTTTTTCTATGAATTTCCCTTATTTTATATAAAATGTTATATGAAATCTTCAGTTTCACCAGAAAAATGTCTCCACTTTCTTTTTCAATAATGATAATCGTTTTTATATGCCTATCATTGTATGTGAGATTTCTCCAAGAAAATCCTCAATTTTATCAGTTATCCTTTGTAATCCTCAAATTTATCATGCATATGTTAGATGAAAATCTTCACTTCTATCATAAAATATTTCCACTTCCTTTTTCATTTGAATTCTAATTATATTTGTATGGCTATCATTGTATTTTAGTTTTTTTCAAAAGAAATCTTCAATTCTATATATTATCTAATGTTGTCATCAATTTTATCATATATACATTAGATGAAAATCTTCAGTTTTATACAAAAATATCTCCATCTTCTTTTTCGATTATATGCTAATTGCATTTGTTTGCCTATCATTGTATTTGAGATTTTTCTAAGAAAATCATTAATTTTATCAGTTATCCTATGTAATCCTCAATTTTTTCATACATATGTTAGGTGAGAATCTTCTGTTTTATCAGAAAATGTCATCTTACTTTTTCAATTGTATTCTAATAGTATTTGTAAGCTTATCACTGTATCTGAGTTTTTTTGCAAAAATATCTTCAATTTTATGAATTATCCTGTTTTCCTCAATTTTATCATACTCATGTTAGATGAAAGTATTAAGTTTCATAGGAAAATGTTTCCACTTCCTTTTTCAATTACATTCTAATTTATTTGTATGCATACCATTGTATCTGTGAAAATTACCACAAAAATTTTAATTTTTTGTTTTTCCTATGAATTTCCCTTATTTTATATGAAATATGTCACATGAAATCTTCAGTTTTATCAGAAAATATCTCCACTTCCTTTTCAATTATGTGATAATGCTATTTATATGCCTAGCAATGGAATCTGAGTTTTTTGCCAAAAAATCTTCAATTTTATCAGCTATCCTATGTAATCCTCAATTTTATCATGCATATTTTAGATGAAAATCTTCACTTCTATCATAAAATTTCTCCACTTCCTTTTTCAATTGAATTCTAATTATATTTGTATAGCTATCATTGTATTTGATTTTTTTCAAAAAAAAATCTTCAATTTTATACATTATCTAAAGTTGTCCTCAATTTTATCAAATATATGTAGGTGAAAATCTTCCATTCTTATGAAACTGTCTCCCCTTCCTTTGTCAGTTACACTCTTAATATATATATGTATATATATACATATATATATATACATATATATATATATATATGCCAATAATTGTATCTGAGTTTTCTTAAAAATATATTCAATTTTATAAATTGTCTTATGTTATTCTCATTTTTATCATATGCATATTAGATGAAGATCTTCAGTTTTATATGAAAATATTTGCACATCTGTTTTAATTATATTCTAATTGTATTTTTATGTCTATCATTGTATCTGAGCTTTGTCCTAATAAATCTTCAATTTTATCAGTTACCCTAGTGATCCTCTATATTATCATACATATGTTAGATGAAAATCTTCAGTTTTATCAGAAAATCTCTCCACTTCGTTTTTCAATTGTATTGTGATTGCATTTCTATGCCTATCATTGTATCTGAGTTTTCCCCCAAAAACTCTTTAATTTTATAAATTACCTCATGATATCCTCAATTTGTCATATATATGTTATATGAAAATCTTCAGTTGTATACAAAAATGACTTCACTTCCTCCTTCAATTATATTCTAAATATATTTGTATGCCTATCATTGTACCTGAGTTCTTTTTCAAAAAAACCTTCAATTTTATAAATTATCTTAAGTTATCCTCAATTTTATCCTATATATGTTGGAGGAAAATCTTCAGTTTTAAACGAACATGTCTCCACTTCATTTTTCAATTTCATTCCAATTGAATTTGTATGCCTATCATTGTATCTGTGAAAATTACCACAGAAAATTTCAATTTCGTAAGTTTTCCTAAGTATTTCCTTTATATTATCAGTAATATGTTATATGAAATCTTCAGTTTTTTCAGAAAATGTCTCCACCTCATTTTCAATTATGTGATAACTATTTTTATGCCTAATATTGTATCTGACTTTTTTCCAAAAAAAATCTTCAATTTTATCAGTTATCATATGCAATCCTCAATTTTATGACATATATGTTAGATAAAAATCATCAGCTCTACCAGAAAATATCTCTACTTCCTTTATTAATTGTATTTTAATTATATGTGGATGCCTATCATTGTATCTCAGTTTTTCTTAAATATCTTAAATATTATCAGTTATCCTATGTAATCCTCAAGTTTATCATGCATATTTTAGTTGAAAACCATCAGTTCTATCAGAAAATATCTCCTCTTCCCTTTTCAATTATATTGTAAATGTATTTGAATACCGGTCATTGTATCTGAGTGTTTTCAAATAAATCTTCAATTGTATCAATTATCTTATGTAATCCTCAATTTTATCATACATGTTAGATGAAAATATTCTGTTCCTTTCAAAAATGTCTCCTCTTCCTGTTTCAATAATACTCTAGTTGTATTTTTATGCCTATCCATCTGTCCTGGTTTTTGTTTTCCAAAATATCTTCAATTTTATAAATTATCTTATGTTATACTCAATTTTAACATCCATATGTTAGATGAAAACCTTCCGTTATATCAGAAAATTTCTCCACTCTTTTTCACTTAAATTCTCATTATATTTGTATGGCTAACATTGTATTTGAGGTTTTTTTAAAAAAAATCTTCAACTTTAAACATTATCTTATGTTATCCTCAATTTTATCATACAAATGTTAGAAGGAAATCTTCAGTTCTTTATGAAAATGTCTCTACTTCCTTTTTCAATTACTTTCTAATTGTATTTATATGCCTATTATTTCATCTAAGTTTTTTTTAAATATTCAATTTTATATATTATGTTATCCTCATTTTTATCATATATGCATTAGATGATAATCTTCAGTTTTATATGAAATTATCTCCACAACTGTTTTAATTATACTCTAATGGTATTTTTATGCCTGTCATTGTATCTGAGTTTTGTTCAAATAAATCTTTAATTTTATGAATTAGCGTAATAATCCTTTCATTTATCCTACATATGTTGGATGAAAATCTGTTTTATCAGAAAATGTCTCCACTTCTTTTTTTCAATTTTATTCGAATTGTATTTCTATGTCTATCATTTTATCTGAGTTTTTTTTCCTAAATATCTTTAATCTTATAAATTACCTTATAGTATCCTCAATTTTTCATACATGTTTCATGAAAATCTACAGTTTTATATGAAAATGTCTCCATTTACTACTTCAATTATATGCTAAATGTATTTGTATGCCTTTCATTGTATCTGAGTTTTTTTTTTCAAAAAAATCTTCAATTTTATAAATTATCTTAAGATATCCTCAATTTTATCATACATATATATATATGTAAGGAAAATCTTTTTTAAACGAAAATGTCTCCACTTCATCTTTCAATTACATTCTAATTGTATTTGTATGCCTACCATTTTATCTGTGAAAATTACCATAAAAATCTTCAATTTTTAAATTTTTCCTATGAATTTCCTTTATTTCATCAGAAATATGTTATACAAAATCTTCAATTTTGTCAGAAAATGTCTCCACTCCATTTTCAATTGTGTGATAATTCTAATTGTATGCCTATCATTGAGTCTGAGCTTTTTCCAAAAAACAAATCTTCAATTTTACCCGTTATCCTATGTAATGCTCAATTTCATCATACACATGTTAGATTAAAATCTTCAGTTCACCAGAAAATATCTCCACTTCCTTTTCAATTATATTCTAATTATATTTGGATGCCTATCATCGTATCTGAGTTTTTTATTCAAAAAAATCTTCAATTTTATCAGTTATCCTATGTAAAGCTCAATTTTATCAAACATATGTTAGATTAAAATCTTCAGTTGCACCACAAAATATCTCCACTTCTTTTTCAATTATATTCTAAATATATTTGGATGCCTATCATTGTATTTGAGGTTTTTTTCCAAAATATCTTGAATTTTCTCAGATATCCTATGTAAAGCTCAATTTTATCATGCATATTTTAGATGAGAATCTTCAGTTCTATCAGAAAATATCCCCGTTTCTCTTTTCAACTAAATTATTATTGTATTTGTATGCTGATCATTGTATCTGAGGTTTATCCAAATAAATCTTCAATTTTATCAGTTATCAATTTTATCATGCATATTTTATATGAAAATTTTCAGTTCTATCAGAAAATATCTCCAGTTCCCTTTTCAATTGTATTCTAATTTTCTTTGTATGCAAATCATTGTATCTAAGAGTTTTTTTCAAATAAATCTTAAATTTTACCAATTATCTTATGTAATCCTCATTTTTTCATCCATATGTTAGATGAAAATCTTCAGTTTTATCAGAATATGTCTCTATTTCATTTTATAATTACATTCTAATTGTGTTTGTAATCCTATCATTGTATCTGTGAAAACTACCACAATAATCTTGATATTTTACAGTTTTCCTATGAATTTCCATCATTTTATCGGATACACGTTATGCAAAAATCTTCAGATTTATCAGAAAATATTTCCACTTCCTTTTTTCAACTATATTATTATTTTATTTGTATGCCTACCATTGAATCTGTGAAAAGTACCACAAAATTTTTCCATTTTTAACATTTGTAAATGAATTTCCATAATTTTGTCAGAAATGTTATACAAAAATCTTCAGTTTTGTCAGAAAATGTCTCCTCTTTCTTTTTCACTTATATTCTAATTGTGTTTTTATGCATTTATTGTATCTGAGATTTTTTCCAAAGTCTTCAATTTTATCTATTTTCCTATGTTATCATGCATTTTTTCATACATAAGTTAGATGTATATCTTCAGAATTAACAGAATATGTCTCCACGTCATTTTTCAAAGGTATTCTAATTGTACTTGTATTCCCATCATTGTCTCTGAGTTTTTTACTGAATAAATATTCAATTTTATGAATTATCTTATGTAATCCTCAATTTTATCTTAAATATGTTAGCCAAAAATAATCAGTTTTATCAGAAAATGTCTCCTCTTCCTTTCTCAATTTTATTTTTATTGTATTTGTATGCTTATCATTGCAACTGAGATTTTTTTCCAAAAAAAATCTTCAATTTTTTAAATTATCCTAAAATTTCCTCAATTTTATCACACTTATGTTAGAGGAAAATCTTCAGTTTTATAGGAAAATGCCTCCACTTAATTTTTTTCAATTATATTCTAATTGTATCTGTGAAAATTACAACAAAAATCTTAAATTTTAACATTTTCACATGAATTTCCATAATTTATTCAGAAATGTTCTTCAAAAATCTTCAGTTTTATCAGAAAAATATCTGCACATTCTTTTATTTATTTATTTATTTTTATTTTCTATATTCTATGTTTACATTCCAAAGGCTTTCCCCTTTCCCAGTTCCCACCCACCATAGTTCCCATAGTTCCTCTCCCCCCAACTATTCCCCAATCATTCCCCCACCCTCCTCGGTTTCTTTACTAAACTGGATGCAATCTTTACAGGGTCCTCTCCTTTCTTCTTCTTGGGAATCATTTGACTTGCTATTTGTGCCTTGAGTATTTAGGGCTTCTGGGCTCATTAATATCCACTTATCAGTGATTGCATTTCATGTGCATTCTTTTGTGATTGGGTTAATTCACTCAGGATGATATTTTCCAGGTCTAACCATTTACCTACAAATTGCATGAATTCATTATTTTTAATTGCTGAGTAGTATTCCATTGTATAAATATACCACATTTTCTGTATCCATTCCTCCTTTGAGGGATATTTGGGCTCCTTCCAATTTCTGGCTATTTTAAACAAGGCTGCTATAAACATAGTGGAGCATGTGTCTTTATTGCATTCAGGGAAATCCTCTCAGTATATGCCCAGGAGTGGTATGCCAGGGTCCTCTGGAAGTGTCATGCCCAATTTTCTGAGGAACCGCCAAACTGATTTCCAGAGTGGTTTTACCATATTGCAATCCCACCAACAGTGGAGGAGTGTTCCTCTTTCTCCACATCCTCGCCAGCACTTGTTGTCTCTTGAGTTTTTAATCTTAGCCATTCTGACTAGTGTGAGGTGGAATCTCAGGGTTGTTTTGATTTGCATTTCCCTGATGACTAATGATGTTGAACATCTTTTAAGGTGTTTCTCGGCCATCTGAATTTCTTCTGGTGAAAATTCTTTGTTTAGCTCTGTGCCCCATTTTTTGATAGGGTTATTTGGTTCTTTGTGGTCTAACTTCTTGAGTTCTTTGTATATATTGGATATTATCCCTCTGTCGGATGTGGGGTTGGTGAAGATCTTTTCCTACTTTGTTGGTTGCCATTTTGTCCTTCTGACAGTGTCCTTTGCTTTGCAGAAACTTTGTAATTTTATGAGGTCCCATTTGTCGATTCTTGATCTTAGTGCGTAAGCTATTGGTGTTCTGTTCAGGAACTTTTCCCCTGTGCCCAAGTCCCCCAGGGTCTTCCCAAGTTTCTTTTCTAATAGTTTCAATGTGTCTGGTTTTATGTGGAGGTCCTTGATCCACTTGGAGTTGATCTTAGTGCAAAGAGATAAGAGTGGGTCAATTCGCATTCTTCTGCATGTTGACCTCCAGTTGAACCAGCACCATTTGTTGAAAAGGCTATCTTTATTCCACCAGATGGTTGTGGCTCCTTTATCAAAGATCAAGTGACCATAAGTCTGTGGGTTAATTTCTGGGTCTTCAATCCTGTTCCATTGATCTGCATGCCTGTTGCTATACCAATACCATGCAGTTTTTAACACAATTGCTCTGTAGTACTGCTTGAGGTCAGGGATATTGATTCCCCCAGAAGTCATTTTATTGTTGAGAATAGTTTTAGCTATACTGGGTTTTTTGTTGCTCCAGATGAATTTGAGAATTGCTCTTTCTAGATCTATGAAGAATTGAGTTGGGATTTTGATGGGGATTGCATTGAATCTGTATCTTGCTTTTGGCAAGATGGCCATTTTTACTTTATTGATCCTGCCAATCCTGGAGCAAGAAATATTTTTCCATCTTCTGAGGTCTTCTTCGATTTCTTTCTTCAAGGACTTGAAGTTCCTGTTGTACAGATCTTTTGCTTGTTTGGTTAGAGTTACGCCAAGATACTTTATGTTGTTTGTGGCTATTGTGAAAGGTATTATTTCCCTAATTTCTTTCTCAGCCTGTTTGTCCTTTGAGTACAAGAAGGCCACTGACTTGCTTGAGTTAATTTTATAACCTGCCACTTTGCTGAAGTTGTTTATCAGCTCTAGAATTTCTCTGGTGGAGTTTTTTGGGTCGCTTAGGTAAACTATCATATCATCTGCAAATAATGATAGTTTCACTTCTTCCTTTCCAATTTGTATCCCTTTGACTTCCTTATGTTGTCTAATTGCTCTTGGTAGAACTTCAAGTACTATATTGAAAAGATATGGAGAGAGAGGGCAGCCTTGTCTAGTCCCTGATTTTAGTGGGAATGCTTCAAGTTTCTCTCCATTTATTTTGATGTTGGCTACTGGTTTGCTGTAGATTGCTTTTACCATGTCTAGGTATGGGCCTTGAATTCCTGCTCTTTCCAAGACTTTTAGCATGAAAGGATACTGAATTTTGTCGAATGCTTTTTCAGCATCTAATGAGATGACCATGTGTTTTTTCTTTCAGTTTGTTTATGTAGTGGATTACATTGATGGATTTCCGTATATTGAACCATCCCTGCATCCCTGGGATGAAGCCTACTTGATCATGGTGGATGATCGTTTTGATGTGCTCTTGGATTCGGTTAGCAAGAATTTTATTTAGTATTTTTGCATCTATATTCATAAGAGAAATTGGCCTGTAGTTCTCTTTCTTTGTTGGATCTTTTTGTGGTTTAGGTATTAGCGTAATTGTGGCTTCGAGGAATGAGTTGGGCAGTGTCCCTTCTGTCTCTATTTTGTGGAATAGTTTGAAAAGTATTGGTGTTAAGTCTTCTTTGAAGGTCTGGTAGAATTCTGCACTAAAACCATCTGGTCCCGTACTTTTTTTGGTTGGGAGGCTTTCTATAACCCCTTCTATTTCTTTAGGGGTTATGGGACTATTTAGAAGGTCACTTCTTGCTGGCCAAAGGGAAAATCCACCAAGAAGAGCTCTCAATACTGAACATCTATGCTCCAAATGCAATGGCACCCTCATTCGTAAAAGAAACCTTACTAAAGCTTAAAGCACACATTACACCTAACACAATAATTGTGGGTGACTTCAACACTCCACTCTCCTCAATGGACCGATCAGGAAAGCAGAAACTAAACAGGGACACAGTGAAACTAATTGAAACTCTGGACCAATTGGATTTAACAGATATATATATATAGAACATTTCATCCTAAAGCTAAAGAATATACCTTTTTCTCAGCACCGCATGGTACCTTCTCCAAAATAGACCATATAATTGGTCACAAGACAGATGTCAACAAATACAAGAAGATCGAGCTAATCCCATGCCTCCTATCAGATCACCATGGAGTAAGAATGGTCTTCAATAGCAAAAAAAAAAAAACAACAGAAAGCCCACATACACATGGAAACTGAACAATACTCTACTCAATGACACCTTGGTCAAGGAAGAAATAAACAAAAGAAATCTGCACATTCTTTTTCACTTATAGTTTATTTGTATGCATTTACATGTAGCTGAGATTTTTATCAACAAAATCTTCAATTTTATCAATTTTCGTAAGTTATCATCCATTTTATCCTACATAAGTTAGATGTAAATCTACGGAATTAACAGAATATGTCTCCAAGTCTTTGTCAATTGTATTGCAATTGTATTTGTATGCCTATCATTGTATCTGAGTTTTGTTTCTGAATTAATTTCAATTTTATAAATTATCATACATATGTAATCCTCAATTTTATCATACATATGTTAGATGAAAATCTTCAGTTTTATCAGAATATGTCTCCTCATCCTTTTTCAATTGCATTCTAATTGTATTTGCATGCTTTTGATTACAACTGAGTTTGTTTTTTCCAAAAAATCTTCAATTTCATAAATTACCTTAAGTTATCCTCAATTTTATCATACATATGTTAGAGGAAAATCTTCAGTTTTATTGGAAAATAACTCCACTTCTTTTTGCAATTGCATTCTAATTGTATTTTTATGCATACCAATGTATGTTAAAATTACCACAGAAATATCCATTTTTAATTTTTAATGATATTCCTTATTTTATATGAAATATATTATATGACATCTATAGTTTTATCAGAAAATGTCTTCACTTCCTTTTACAGTTATGTGATAATTGTTTTTGTATGTCTTTCTTTGTATGTGAGATGTTTCAAAGAAAATTTTCAATTTTATCAATTATCCTATGTAATCCTCAATTTTATCATACATGTTAGATGAAAATCTTTAGTTCTATCAGAAAGTGTGTCCAGTTCCTTTTTCAAATGTATTCTAATTTTGTTAGATATTATTAGATATTTGTTAGATATCATTGTATCTGAGATTTTTGTAAGAAAATATTCAATTTAATCAGTTATCCTATGTAATCATCAATTTTATCATACATATGATAGATAAAAATCTTAAGTTTTATGAGAAAATGTCTTGTCTTTATTTTTCAATTGTATTCTAATATTATTTGTAAGCTTATGAGTGTATCTGAGATTTCTTGCAAAAGAATATTCAATTTTATAAATTATCCTAAGTTTTCCTCAATTTTATAACACATGTTAGAAGAAAAATTTCAGTTCTATAGGAATTCCACTTCCTTTTTCAATTACATTGAATTGTATTTGTATGCATACCACTATATCTGTGAAAATTACTACAAAAATCTTTAATTTTTAAATTTTCCCTAGGAATTTCCCTTACTTTTTCAGAAATGTGTTATATGAAATATTTATTTTTATCAGAAAATGTCTCCATTCCTTTTCTGTTATGTGATAATTCTATTTGTATGCCTATAATTGTATCTGAGTTTTTTTCCAAAAAAATCTTTTATTTTATCAGTTATCATATGCAATCCTCAATTTTATGATACATATGTTAGATTCAAATCTTCAGTTACCAGAAAATATCTCCACTTCCTTTTTCAATTATATTCTAATTATATTTGGATGCCCATCATTGTATCTGAGTTTTTTTCAAATCAATCTAAAATTTTTTCTGTTATCCTATGTAATCCTCAATTTTATCATGCATATTGTAGATGAACATCTTCAGTTCTATCAGAAAATACCTCCACTTCCCTTTTCAATTATATTCTAAGTGTATTTGAATGCAGATCATTGTATCTGAGTATTATTCCAAATAAATCTTCAATTTTATCTATTATCTAATGTAATCCTCAATTTCATCATACATATTATTTGAAAATCTTCAGTTCTCTACAAAAATGTGTCCTCTTCCTTTTTCTTTTCCTTTTTTGCTTTTTTTAAAAAAAATTTATTAGATATATTCTATATTTACATTTCATTTCCCTTTTCTTGGTTGACTGCCCCCCCAAAGGTCCCAAATGCCCTTTTCCCTCCCCCAGTTCCCTTATCCATCCCTTCCCACTTCTCTCTTCTGGTATTCCCCTACACTGATCCTTTGAGTTTTTACAGCACCAGGGTCCACTCCTTCCTTCTTGTTGGACATCATTTTGTATGTAGATTGTGTCTTTGGTGTTCCAAGATACTAGGCAAAGATCCACTTATCAGTGAGTGCATACCATGGGTATTCTTTTGAGATTGGTTACCTAACTTAGTATGATCTTTTCCAGCTCCATCCATTTTTCTAAGAACTTCATGAATTCATTGTTTCTAATGGCTGAATAATACTCCATTGTGTATATATACCACATTTATTTGTATCCATTCCTCCATTGAGGGACATCTGGGTTCTTTTCAGCTTCTGGCTGGGGAACTGCCAGGCAGATTACTAGATAGGTTGTACAAGCTTGCAATCCCAGCAGTAGTGGAGGAGTGTTCCTCTTTCTCAACATCCTCACCAACACCTGGTGTTTCCTGGGTTTTAGCCATTCTGACTGTTGTGAGGTGAAATCTCAGGGTTGTTTTGAATTGCATTTCTCTAATGACTAATGATGTTGAACATTTTTTAAGGCTTCTCAGCCATCCGAATTTCTTCAGGTGAAAAGTCTTTGTTTAGCTCTATACCCCATTTTTTGATAAGGTTATTTGGTTTTCTATGGTGTAACTTCTTGAGTTCTTTGTATACATTGTATATTAGCCTTCTGCCTGATGTAGGGTTGGTGAAGATCTTTTATCAATTTGTTGGTTGCCGATTTGTCCTTTTGACAGTGTCTTTTGCCTTACAGAAACTTTGTAATTTTATTAGGTCCCATTTGTCTATTCTTGATCTTAGAGCATAAGCTATTGGTGCTCTGTTTATGAACTTTTCCCCTGAGCCAATGTCCTCAAGGGTCTTCCCCATTTTCTTTTCTATTAGTTTCAGTGTGTCTGCTTTATGTGGAAGTCTTTAATCCACTTGGAGTTGAGCTTAGTACAAGGAGATAAGAGTGAATCAATTCTCATTCTTCTGCATGTTGACCTCCAGTTGAGCCAGCACCATTTGTTGACAAAGCTATCTTTATTCCACTGGATGTTTTCAGCTCCTTTGTTGAAGATCAATTGGCCATAGATGTGTGGGTTCAATTCTGGGTCTTCAATCCTATTCCATTGATCCACCTCCCTGTCACTGTACCAATACCATACAGTTTTTAACACTACTGCTCTGTCTTATTGCTTGAGGTCCAGGATACTGATTCCCCCAGAAGTTCTTTTACTGTTGATGATAGTTTTAGCTATCCTGTGTTTTTTGTTATTCCAGATGAATTTAGAATTTATCTTTCTAACTCTATGTAGAACTAATTTTGGATTTGTTGTGAATTGCATTGAATCTCTATATTGCTTTTGGCAAGATTGCCATTTTAAATACATTAATCCTGCCAACCCATGAGCCTGGAAGATTTTCACTTTCTGATATCATGTGCCACCACTGTCTGGCCAAAGATGGCTTATTATTTGTGGATTGGAAGAATTTCTTGCCAGATGTTCTAGTGGCTTATGGGAACTTCACTGCTGTGATTCTGTTTGGGGCTTAAAGCTAGCTGGCGTCCACAGAGACAGTCCTCAACGTTTCCGAACGAAGTGCTTGCTTTAAAACATGATCACATCCCAGGAACAGGTAGACTGGACACAAAGCTGAGTGTAAAATTAAGGCATTGCATCTGATTCGTGGAACGTAGGCGTGGACCCCTTGAATTTCAGAGTGCTACGTGGAACACCCAACACTATGCCCATTAGCAATAGTTCTTTATTATGCTGAATGGGACTGCCACTCTTAATGGCAGATTTTTTTTTTTTTTTTATCAGTAAACCTTCCTGTTTGACGTTTGGGGACTTGTAAGTGAGGCTCCGGATTGAGCCATCTGTTTTGATAAAGCAGTGGTCAAGGTCACCTCTGGTAGTCAGAGATGTTCAACAAGATGCCACGGTCTTTTCTTGTTGTTGTTGTTGGTTTTTCTTCGAGATAGGCCTCTCCCTCCCGAGTGCTGGGATTAAAGGCGTGCGCCACCACTGCCTGGCTGGTCTTTTCTTAATAGGAAATGCCATTCCCATCTCTATGAAACATGCTGAGGTTCAAGCCACCCTCTCAGAATTTAAGTCTGAGAGGATCCATTGCAGGATGAGGTCTGTTTAGCATCATGACTTTTCTTTCGATGGGGCTCATCTGTGTCCACTGGGGTCCAATGAAATTGGATAGTAGTGGGAGAAAGTCCTGTGGTGCCAAAGGCTTCAAAATGTGCTGTGATAGGTTCTCGATGAGCAAAACTTTTACGTTTCCAGACACCTGAAGCTGGTCACAGAGGTCTGAGATTCCACTGTTGTTGGTGGCAGTGATGGGATCCCAGGGGAATGCTGGAGGTCCTGCTGCCTGGGTTGCTTCCAGCCCTTCCTGGTCCAGCAGTAGGAACTCAAAGACCGCCACCTATCTGGTGGCCAGCACTGCAGTCTTTTATCACCAAAATATAAAGAGAACAGTCATGTGTTAAGCTGTCCACATACATGCAAGTGTGTATGTGTGTGTGCATGTGCATGTGTGTGCATGCATGTAAGGGTTATAAATCTAGAGAGGGGACCATGAAAGTGGAAAAAGAGATCTTAGCAGGAGAGAAGCAAGGGATGGGAGGTTAGTAAGGGAAGGAGAAAGGAAAGACAGAGGCTGATGGTATGTGATCGAAGATGCCATTAGGAACAGGTTGCTTTGCATGTTGATATAAAAAAAAATTAAAAAAAAAAAAAGGAGGGGACTGGTCAGATGGCTCAGTGAATAAAGGCACTCACTGCCTAGCCTGACAGCCTGAGTTCTACCTCTGGGTCCCACATGGTAGAGGGAGAGAACTGACTTCTGCAAGTTCTCTGACCTCCACGCCCATGCCATGGTGTGTGTGTGTGTGTGTGTGTGTGTGTGTACTTGCATGTGCAGATGCACATACAGAAATAAAATATAATGAAAACTTTTTTAAACCTGGGGCTAGACTTGCAGTGATTCTCAACCTCCCTAATGCCGTGACCTATTGGAACAGTTCCTCATGCTGTGGTGACCCTGTAACAATCAAGTTATTGTTGTTGATACTTCATAGCCGTAGTTTCGCTCATGTAAATAATTTTGGAGATAGGATCTTGCCGAAAGAGTCACAACCCAAGAGCTGTGGCTGACTTTCCAGAGGACCTGGGTTTGATTCCTGGCACCGTCATGATGGCTCACTACCTCCGTAGCTCCAGTTCCAGAAGATTCGATACTCTCTTCTATCCTCTTCAGACACACACATGAGTGCACAGATATATATGCAGACCACACACACACACACATTTTCAATGTTGAGAATCTAACTCAGAACCCTGGTTTAGTTACTTTATTGTAGAACATTAAAAAAACAGCAATGGCACGATCTTTAGAGGACACCATTGGATGACAGTATTAAGAACTAAGTTTCTGTGTCTTTCCCTGTAGGTTCATCCAAGACTGGTTTTCAGAAAGGAAGCAAGTGGCCAGAGTGGATTTCTCCACAGTGCTGCCCCGCTACATATCTCTCTACATCTTTTCCTTCCTGAACCCGAAAGACCTGTGTGCAGCCGCTCAAGTCAGCTGGCCCTGGAAGTTTCTAACGGAGCAGGTTTCCTCCTCTCGTCTTCCCTCCCCTTGTAGGAATGGCACACAAGATATAATCTGTGTAATGGGTCAGCTGGGCGGGGCAGCACACAGCAATAGTCCCTGTGCCCCTGCCCCCAAGCACTGGTGGGGAAAGGAGACAAGAGAAGCCCTGGGCACTCCACGGACCAGCCAGCCTGGTGTGTACTGTGGTGAACGACAAGAGAGGCCTTGCCTCACACGAGGCGGAAGACAAGGGCCGACTCTCACAGTTGTCCTCTGATATTCATTGGCACACACTTGCCTGCACTCATACACCCCCCCCCAAGAGTATGTCTGTTTTTTATGGTCTCGATATGTTTCCCAGTCTACCCTAAAATGCCTACGATCCCACACGCCCACGATCTGGGACTACAGGTACATGAGTTCACACCACTGTGCCTAACTTAATTTTTTTTTAAGACTTTGTCTAAATAGTGATTTCAGTGAACCACATGAAATTCAACTAATTTTTTTTTGTTTTGTTTTGTTTTTTGTTTTTCGAGACAGTGTTTCTCTGTATAGTCCTGGCTGTCCTGGAACTCACTCTGTAGACCAGGCTGGCCTCTAACTCAGAGATCGCCTGCCTCTGCCTCCCAAGTGCTGGGATTACAGGCGTGCACCACCACGCCTGGCTCAACTAATTTTTTTTTAAGATTTATTTATTTGTTTTATGAACATGAGGACACTGTCGCTGTCTTCAGACAGCACCAGAAGAGGGCACTGGATCCCCATTACAGAGGGTTGTGAGCCACCGTGTGGTTGCTGGGGATTGAACTCAGGACCTCTGGAAGAACGGTCAGTGCTCTTAACCGCCGAGCCATCTCTCCAGGCAGAAATTCACTATTTTTTAAATATGTCAAAAATTGTTGCAATTTGGCAATATCATATGAATTCAATAAAAATAATTCTCTATGGGAGGGTTGGTCTGAAGCAAACTGTTATACCTGAATTCTCACAAGCTAGAGTTATAGCAGCAGAATCCTATAGGAATGCTGGATAAGTGTCCCAAGATGGCATATACACACATACATATAAATTTATATAGAGTGTAGTATATATTCGCCAAGAACATTGTTCATATGGAATAAAATGTATCTTATGCTTTTGTCAGCCTGAAAGTTTAGACATTAAGTCAATAATACTAGAAATGTCAGTGTAACAAAAAAATAATGTGTGCCTGAAACTATTACCATTAGAAACTCAGCTTTCTTCGGCTCTTCCCTGAAGGACTGCTTATGGATGCCCAAATGCACCAGGTTCGGATGGTTTCTGCCCTACACCCCAGCACAGAATGAATACGGAGCTTGGAAGCGGCACTACCTTGCCTGTGTGTCCAGCCTGGACTGGCTGACGCCCAGGGAAGCGGCTGCCGTTTATGGAACCCTGAACGAGCCCAAAACAGAGGACGAGGAGCTCCAGGAGCGGCAGCGGGAGAAGTGCCTGAGAAAAATAATTTGGGAGAAAATCGCATTCCGCAAGAGTAAGTCGCAGTCAATTTAAACCCTTTTATGGTATCCCGGACACTGAGCAAATGGATTTACATTACAGATACGTGTATAGGAGAACACCTCGGGTTCCTCATCAGCCTATGCGCAAGGCCAGCTCTTCTTTCTCCCTTTATTATGTATTTTCAGTTAATTGGTAATAGAAAAAAATAAGATTTCAGCCGAGTTATCTGAGGTTGGACATCCGCCTCCACAGCTGTCTGCTTCCTCTCCCCTTTGTAAGGGCTTAGGCAAAGAAGGGATCTTGTAAAAAATGGATCCGTTGCTGACATACTTATCATATTAGCCCTCGAGGGCTGGAGTTAAAATTGCCAGTACCACCCAGTGGGGATGGAAATAAGGAGGGACCCGTGCACAAGGTAATCCCAGTTCTAGGGAGGAAGAGACAGGAGGATCCTGGGAGCTTCCTGGCTAGCCAGGGTAGCCGAGTCAAGCTCCAGCCTCCAACTGTGCAACTACTGTGTGCACAGATCCGGCACACATCCGAGCTCCCTCCCCCACCACACACACGTAAGAGGAGGAGTTGAAAACACAGTAAAAAAAAAAAAAAAAAAAAAAAAGTAAATTCAGGCCAGGTGTGGTGGCGCACGCCTGTAATCCCAGCATTTGGGAGGCAGAGGCAGGCAGATTTCTGAGTTCGAGGCCAGCCTGGTCTACAGAGTGAGTTCCAGGATAGCCAGGACTACACAGAGAAACCCTGTCTCGAAAAACCAAAAAAAAAAAAAAAAAAAAAAAAAAAAGTAAATTCAGGACGAAGGAATTGCGGCCGGCCGGTGAAGGAGAGTGAGCGTGAGGTTGAGAGAAGAACAACCTCTTAGAAAAGAGAAGGAAGAGAACAGGGCCAGGGCAAACCTTTAATGTGCGCATGCTCTTTAACCAGGCAGTCAACTGACTTGGGCTCAGCGTTTTCTTCTCCCTGACTCTTCCCTGCGAAGATTCAAACTCACCAGGGAAATTACAACTCCAGCCAAGGACAGAAAGAGCTAGGAACCTATGGGCTGATTTATCTGGTTCCCCACAAGAAGAATTGCTTGTTCTCTGAGCTTTGTAGATTGGCCCCAGAGAGCTAATTGTGCAGAAAGCGAGCAAGAAAGCCTATCAGAGTGTATACAAGTGGCTCTAATCGTTTTCGTTTGGAATATTGCCCTGGCGAGGCTTTCTTTTTGATGACTTGATCCATGTCAGCTCGGGCTGCAGAAAGTGTAAACAGGAAGCCACCCGCTGTTCATTTTTTTCAGAGGAGTTGTTCCGAGCTCGCCCCCCTTGGCTGAGCGGAACCCGCTGCTGCTCCAGCTTGCTAAAATGTACAAGCCCGCCCGGCGGTCCTCAGCGGTGGAGAGATGGGATGGTCTACGAAGCCTGGGAGAGACAGTTTCTCCGAGCATCTTTAGATGCTTTGCCCAAACGGTGAGCAAACTTCTGTTTTGTTTTGTTTTTTTTTGTTTTGTTTTTTTCGAGAAAAGGTTTCTCTGTGTAGCCCTGGCTGTCCTGGAACTCTGTAGACCAGGCTGGCCTTGAACTCAGAAATCTGCCTGCCTCTGCCTCCCAA
Source organism: Apodemus agrarius (assembly GCA_964023405.1). Lineage (NCBI taxonomy): Eukaryota > Metazoa > Chordata > Mammalia > Rodentia > Muridae > Apodemus > Apodemus agrarius. The sequence continues at coordinate 16,660,010 of OZ030027.1, forward strand.
GTGCTGGGATTAAAGGCGCAAACTTCTACCCCCTGGGGGCTTAGGCTTTCCCGGGTCACCAAGAACTCATTATAGCATTATATAGCCGGACGGAGGGATCTTCAGTAATCGTATGGTTCATCATATTCTATAAAATGTCACAGAATTAGTGATTTAAGGTATGATTTAACATTCAAGAATAGTAGTCTTTACGTGTATTCTGAAGAGGAAAATATGTAAGATTTATTTATTTACTAGCCGGGCGGTGGTGGCACACGCCTGTAATCCCAGCACTCTGGGAGGCAGAGGCAGGCGGATTTCTGAGTTCGAGGCCAGCCTGGTCTACAGAGTTCCAGGACAGCCAGGGCTACACAGAGAAACCCTGTCTCGAAAAAAACCAAATCCAAAAAACCAAAAAAAAAAAAAAAAAAAAAAAAAAAAGATTTATTTATTTACTTTATGTGAGTACACTGTAGCTGTCTTCAGACACACCAGAAGAGGACATCAGATCTCATTACAGATGGTTGTGATCCACCATGCGGTTACTGGGATTTGAACTCAGAACCTCTGGAAGAGCAGCCAGTGCTCTTAACCGCTGAGCCATCTCTCCAGCCCCCTTAGAACAGGTTTACTATATTTCTAACCCCAATGTGAAGTTGTGTTGTGGATACCATACATCTTCTAAAGCTGTTGAGCAAAACTGATGTGACCCTCCATTTTTATGGAGTAAAAGTAACCACGGAGTATCTGTTAGTTATCTCTCCACTGTCCTGATGAGTGATCTGCTATAGCTCATGGCATGGTGACCACGCGGCTCCATTGTTTGGGCCTACAGTAGCATAGAGTATCACGGTGGAAGCACAGGATAGGAGAGGGCAACCCACTTTATGCTGCCCAATAACTGGAGAGGAAAAGCTGAAGTGTCCAGGGTCCCACTTATTCCTATTAAGACCACACCCACTTCCCCACTAGGCCCGCCTCCTAAATATCCCTCCACCTCCTGGTAGTACCCATGGACTGGTGACTGAGCCTTTAATACCTGAGGGAAACGGCAGACCCCGATTTTAGCCGGATCCATACAGATCTGAACAAAACTCCCGTTTATACTTGTGAATCCAAACACAATCCTCTGGGTCTTTTCAGCGACCCAAGTCACAATATCTGATGACGGTGCCCAGATTGAGTTCTCACTCTGTCCACCTCTCCCAGCTGATGTTTGTAATGTCCACAGTGTCCGCGGCTGCTTAGGAACTAAGGGGGGGAAAGGTCTGTTTTGTCTTTGGAGTCTACACTTGCCTTTCAGACGAAGACACTAAAGTCTAGACGGGTGACATAACTCACCTGTCATACTATAAACACCGGGACCAAAATCTGCGCGTTCTAATGCTCCTTCAGCGTCACACGCAGATCTGTGTCTAAAGATTTGTGAGTGTGGAACTATGTTTCACTTGCAGAAGGCACATGAAGAGCTTTAAGAAGCACAGGGCGTCTCTTGTCCTTGGTAATATGGGGGTGGGGCAGAGGAGAAAATGGAGACATGGCTCGGGAACCCCTAAGGGCAGATGTGAGTTAGGAACTGCGTGGCTAGACCCTTAGGTGTATCACAGTATTTACTTTAAGTGTCCAATAAAAGCTGAGTGAGTGGGAAGAGGCTTTTCCTGCATCTCTCATGTGTAAGCACAGAGGTCCATGGGGTACAGTTGGTTCCGCCCCATCTGGGACCCAAATTTGTAGCTCTTCCTCTGACTGCTAGGAGAGTCTAAGAACTCAGGGACAGTGGTCTTCTGCTGTTCAGAGGTGTTCAGAGGATACAGGCGCCTATCAAAAGTCATGTTAGGATTAGGACTGTGTTTGGATTTACAAGTATAAACGGGAGTTTTATTCAGATCTGTATGGATGTGCTAAAATCGGGGTCTGCGTTTCCCTCGGGTACTAAAGGCTTGGCCACCAGTCCATGGTCCTGGAACACTAGGATTTCATGCCTCCTCTTGTGCCTTACAGAAGCAATATCTCTGGAAGCCACTCCTACCCTTTATTGTTAGAGAAAACCCATCACGGGGTTGGTCGAACCGATGACAGCTCTTCCTCTGCTTCGCCACTACATGTCATCCTGATATCATCGCGGATTCCTGCATATGAGGTACCACTGTGCGAGGAGGCCACCCTCTACCGTGTTTTCAGCTGCACTAATGCAATCTTCTGGCCTCCATGTGTGTGAAAACGATTCATCTCTCGAAAGGAAAATCGTCTGATCAAGTGAACACAGATCCCATACGGTTTCTAAAATTGGGAGCAATAAAGATAAAAGTTATCAAGCTTACTTTGAAAAGCCTCCAGAGGTCCAAATTGCTGGGTGTGTAGTTGGTGTCAAACCACACCCACTAAACTGAATCTGCTGCACTTAAAAAAAAAAAAAAAAAAAAAGAAAAGAAAAGAAAAGAAAACCAGTCAGCATGATGGCTAAAAATATTTAAGGGTCTTCCAGAATTCCCAAGAACTTTAGTAATAGTATTTGGCCAATAGTTTTTGAAAGTGGGTTAAAAGTACTACTTCATGTTCTGTTTAAAAATGGTGCCATCTTATTAAAATATGCTTCACATAAAATGTGATTAGAGCTGTGTATAGTAGTGTTTAGCTATAATCCAAGCACTTAGGAGGCTAAGGCCAGAGTTTAGAGGTTGAGGCCAACCTGGACCATATAAGGGAGTATCGAATAAGCTAGGACTATATAGTGAGACTCTGTCTCAAAATATAAAAATAAATAATATGAGATGAAGTTATATATTTAAATTATATATATATGTATATATAAAGTAGAAGATTTTAAAATCTACTTAAGAAGGCCATTGGAAAATGGTATTAATTAAATTTTATTGTTTTTAATAAGTTGTATATATGTCTGTTTGGTGTGTACACAAATAAAGGGATTAGGGAGAAAATAATGTAACCCATTAGAACTATTTTTTTCCACGACGGAGTTGCAAATGAACTTTATATTTTTCTGATAATTAGAGAAAAACAAAGAAGCTGGCGGGAGAAGTTTAGTTCCTTCCTTCCGTAATTTATGAAAATTCTTTAGCAACCATAGCCTATGGCGTGTATCAGTCGGTTCCGAAGCTCACACGTGTCTACTGCTGCCGTTTCGCCTCTAGATGGTGCTCGAGAGCATCAAGCCTGGCATCGCGGCTGTGCTATATGAACAGGGCGTGACCTTGGAGGGCCTCCTTCATCTCACAGACAGAGCTCTCCAAGGGCGGAAGGCACAGAGCCTGGGAATATTCAGCCGCGGAAACAGCAGAGAAATCGACTTACTGCAAGGTCGGTCTCAGTGTCCGCAGCGCTCATCCACAAGTGTGACCTTCACGGTGCTTCTAAAGTTCTGATCCGCTAGGAAGGGTTCAGGTTGTCTTCAGGAAGAAAGTACTTCAGGAAGAAACTGTTAATGATAATCTCAACTGTAGTCATTAAGATCACAGCATAAGCCGGGCGTGGTGGCGCACGCCTGTAATCCCAGTACTTGGGAGGCAGAGGCAGGCGGATTTCTGAGTTCGAGGCCAGCCTGGTCTACAGAGTGAGTTCCAGGACAGCCAGAACTACACAGAGAAACCCTGTCTTGAAAAACCAAAAAAAAAAAAAAAAAAAAAAAAAAAAAAAAAAAAAAGATCACAGCATAGCGGTTAGGATCATAATCTTTTTTGAAGATTTATTGATTTATTTATTTATTTATTTATTTATTTTCGAGACAGGGTTTCTCTGTGTAGCTCCGGCTGTCCTGGAACTCACTCTGTAGACCAGGCTGGCCTCGAACTCAGAAATCCACCTGCTTCTGCCTCCCAAGTGCTGGGATTACAGGCATGCGCCACCACCGCCCAGCACCAGTTTATTTTTAATAACAAAAATATCTGCCCCTTGATAACCATCGGATCCTTTAAATAAATAAATGGAATCGCTTGTCTTGTCTTTTTTTGTGACTGGCATTTTTCACTTATGCCCTCAGGGTTCATACACTATACCAAGTGGTTATTTCTCTTCTAAGGCCAAATACTAATCTACTCTATGTTTGTGCTACAGTATGTGTACTGGCTGGTTTTGTGTGTCAACTTGACACAGGCTGGAGTTATCACAGAGAAAGGAGCTTCAGGTGAGGAAATGCCTCCATGAGATTCAACCACAAGGCATTTTCTTAATTGGTGATCAAGGGGAGAGGACCCCTTGTGGGTGGTACTATCTCTGGGCTGGTAGTCTTGGGTTCTATAAGAGAGCAGGCTGAGCAAGCCAGAGGAAGCAAGCCAGTAAGTAACACCCCTCCATGGCCTCTGCATCAGTTCCTGCCTCCAAGTTCCTGTCCTGTGTGAGTTCCTGTCCTGTGTGAGTTCCTATCCTGACTTCCTTTGGTGATGAACAGCAATGTGGAAGTGTAAGCTGAATAAACTCTTTCCTCTCCAACATGCTTCTTGGTTATGATGCTTTGTGCAGGAATACAAACCCTGACTAAGACAATATGTTTATTACTCTATCCGCTGGTGGTCATCCAGGTTGCTTCTACTTCCTGGCTATAGTGAGTTATGACAAACCTCTTTGGCTCTTGTTTTTTACAAATACGGAAATACACTTCTACGTATGATATGGTGGGTTTCTTTTAAGATTTTTTAAGGCCCTATATTGTTGTTTTTTGTAACTGTTTTTATCAACAGTGTAAGTATACAAAGCTCTCTGTGCCTTTTATTTGTTACAGGTGTTCAGGTTTCTCATTTGGTTGGTTCATACAGTCTCACTGCGTTTTGATTTGTGCATCTCTGCTGCTGAGAGGTGCTGAACATCTGTCCGCACCTGTTTGCTCTCCATTTGCATATTTCCCTATGAAAACAAGCCCTTTGCCTATTAAGAAGTGGCTTGTTCTTTTGTACAGGTTGAGCTGTAGACATCCTTTGTATGTTAAGGATATTGACTCCTTCTCAGATATGTGACTGGCAAGCATCTTCTCCACGTGCGTCGTGTCTCAGCCATTGTTCAGTTACTGTGAAGAGACACCCTGGACATAGGAAACTCTTATAAAAGAAAGCATTTAGTTGAGAGCCTGCTTGTGGTTTCAGAGGGTGAATCCATTGCCATCACAGCAGGGAGCATGGCAGGAGGCAGGCAAGATTTGGTGCTGGAGAAGTGACTTAAAGTCTCATCCCGATCTATAAGCAGGGAGAGAGTGGGTCTGGAACGGACTTTTTGAAACCTCAAAGCCCACCCCCAGCAAGTCCACACCTATTCCAGCTTGGCCATGGCTCCTAATCCTTCTAATCCTTTCAAATGGTGTCGCTCCCTGATGAGTAAGCATTCAAATATATAAGCTATGGAGGCCATTCTTATTTAAACCACCACTGATTGTCCTTTATACTTTCTCTTTTGGTGTGTAGAAGTTTGATGGAAGTACAGTAATCACAGTCGAAATGAACACCAAGATAGATACATCGGTGTGCAATTGCCGCCTCTGATAAACTGCTGGCTTGTACTGCAAAGGAAAGGATAAGACAAGATGATTAAGTTGTTATGGGGAGATTTAAAAATCTCATCGATGTTTACCCTTTTTTGGGAGGGGGACACAATGAAGACCTTTAACTAAACCTTTAGAGTCTATCCTTCACATCTAGCTTGGCATCCTCCCTTGCTGATGCCTAAAGCAGAATTGTTTTGATTTTACTCATTGTAAACCTTCCATCTGTGTGGGATGAAGGAAGAGGAAATGAACCAGATGGTCCAGCTTCCAAGGCACTTACAAAATGGCACAATGAGTCACGAATCATTCCTGAGGAACTGGGGAGTAAGGAGAGCTCGAAGTGGTTGCTAAGTCCAGGGGGCCTTGCCTGCTCCGGCAGGTTTTCCACTGATGACTGTGGAAACTTCTTCTGCTTTGGAGAAGTTGTTGCAAGATCCTAGGACTTGACTGGCCATTCATCCTAACCTCTCCTTGAGCCCAGGGACTCGAAATGGTGTGCGGCGGAGGCGGAAATACAATATCCAAAGCATAATTGTATAATTATTAAGCCACAGTGTGAAGGCGCCTGTGGCCACAGGGCTGTTCAACGGTACTTTTCCCCTCTTAGGCTATACAATTTGTATTGAAAATGTGCTGCAGCCTGAAGTGAGAGACTTCTGGGAGAAACTAGGAAGCTGTGTGGCCACCAAAGAAGAAGGAGGACATGTGGATCTTTTTGTGCCACTTGGAGCTTCAGGTCAGTGCCAAGACTCTAGAAAGGCAGGGGACACACCTCCCTGTGCTGGTATTTTGTGTGTTTCTGAGGTCCAGTCACAAACGAATCGCTGGCACATTTCTTTTTACCTTCCACTATACTTATTGCACAAAATACCACTGCACAGCATCCTCTCATTTGTTTGCCCACGCAGTGTATTCTACAAGTGAAGTTGCTGTGACCATAAGTCTGAGCATGTGCACACCCTTCTCTAGGGTATGCGAGATCCGGGTGGTGTGCGTGAACTGTTACAAAGCCGGCTTGCCTGTTCTTCAAAGTGGGGGCACACTTTATCGTCCCTAAAGACTACGTCTGAGAACTGGAGCTGCCAACACGGTGGTGGTGGTGGTTTTAGGTGCAGCCATTCAGGTGGGGACGGAAGCATCTCGTGGTGGTTCTAGTTTGCAGTTTCCTACCGGTCATGATCCCGAGAGTCTTTTCATGTACCTACCTGACCTTTGCATGTCTTTCTCAGTGTCTGTCTGAGTATCTTGCCTGTCTTGAAAAGTAGATTGTTTGTCTTGCAGTTGATGGCTCCTGTTTTCCTTTTCCGAATGGTTTCTTCTGAAGAGCAGCAGAACTTCTTAATTTTGATCAAATTGAATATTACTTTTACCTTTATCTTATGTTTTTAGGGATGTATTATTTCATTATTTAAAAAAATTTTTTTAAAAGAAAACCATTTTACGCCTCTAGGTGTTCTGTCTTAGGTATACCTGTACCACATGGGTGTGTTGCCCTTGGAGGCCAGAGAGGGTGTCAGATTCTTCAGAACTGGAGTTGCATCAGGTTGTCAGCAAGCGTGTGGGTGCTGCGAACCACGCCTTACTCCACTGGAAGCAAAGCAACTGCTCGTAGCCTCTGAGCCATTTCTCCAGCCCCCATATTTTTAAATTCCTTGTACAAAGATTACAAAGATCTCCTACTACTTCATACTGTTTATGTTTGGCACTCAGGTCTGTGGCCCATGTGATTTATTTCTAACAGATGACGAGGAATAGGTTGGAATTCAATGTATTTTACATATAGGTATCGGTTTTCCCAGCACCATCCCTTATAAGGAAACCTGTTCCTTCTCCCATGAATTTTGTCTACAGGTTGGCTGCAATCAGTTGATTATATGGATTCAAGTCCTCTGTGAATTCTCTGACTTCATTATCAGCGAAAATATTAGGCATAAAGCCCACCGGCTTCCACCATCTTGTTTCAAGAAGCAATTGGGTATTTTTTTTTTTTTTGGACCACAAAGAATTAAAATACCCCATTCATTACATACATTTCTTCTTAAGTTATTCAATCTATACTTACTGAATCCAATAATCCACTCTTTATTCTAATATATATCACTAAAGAAGGGGAGAAAAAAAAATCTTAAAACAGGATTTCTCTGTGTAGCCCTAGCTGTCCTGGCATTTGCTCTGTAGGCCAGGCTGGCCTCTTAGACTCGGAGATCCATCTGTCTCTGGCACCCAAGGGCTGAGATTAAAGGCCTGCACCACCACACCCAGCAAAATGGGAGGAATAAATGCCACATTACATTTTGACCATTTTGTTCTATCTTGTGTTTATCTGTTTTAAGTGGGTCTACTTTTTTTTTTTTTTTTTTGGTTTTTTGAGACAGGGTTTCTCTGTGTAGCTCTGGCTGTCCTGGAACTCACTTTGTAGACCAGGCTGGCCCTGAACTCAGAGACCCACCTACCTCTGCCTCCCAAGTGCTAGGATTAAAGGCGTGCACCACCACCGCCGCCCGGCCAAGTGGGTCTACTTTTAACCACAAGTTTCCTTTTACTCAGATTATTTTAGGAAACTCTTAGGAGGTTTTTCTCTGCCTTTGGCTTAAATATTCCAAACGATGAAAAACAGTTATTTTTTTTTAATTTTTCTAATTGTACACCCTCTTTCCACATCTTATTACATTGTTTTCAAAAATTAGGTGTTTGGACATCTGTCTGTAGAGATGAAGGAGAGATGTTTTGGGACTCTTGGTAGAAGGATTTGGATTCAAGATAACAATTGACTGGTTTTTCTCCACCAACTTTTTCCCGCTTCTAAGTGATAGTTGACTGATTTAGGAGAAACCCGGGAATAAACTAATGCAAGTGTTCTTGGCCGTGCAGACACTGGTATAGACGTCCTCTCTCAGCTGTCTCAACTAACCGGCACATGGTTCTCTGCCCCGACTGGAATCACAACTGGTTCGTACCAACACGGTAAGAACTAAGGACAAGAACTAAGAAGACATCCTCTTGTCTCATCTCTCTGCCTCAGTGTCTAGCAGCTGTACGCCAGTGCTGGTGTACATCTCTCCTGATCTGCCTATAGCAATCACTGCTCTTCCTGAAGGGGCACCCCCCCTTCTTCAGCCAAAGCACTGAGCCATTCATTTACAGGAGAGTTTTTTTTTTTTTCTGCAAGTATTTTTCTTCCAACTGTCATTTACTAAAACCCTCTTTAAAGAGTTCCGCAGATTATCCAGTTGCTGCACTGGAGAAAGGATGTATTTTCCTTGGTGTGTTTGTTTGTTTGTTTGTTTGTTTGTTTAAGGATTGATTAATGTAGCTCTAAGGAGACGCAGATGAGTTTTGCTTAGATCCCACTTGGTACAAGGATCAGGAAGGGAAATGGGTCAAAAGGGTAAGCACACTGGTATATATACTTTCACTGACACAGTAAGGCTTCTGAGACTGGATAAAAATGGACCATTGGCTGACTGACGGACAGCCACATGGCTATCCTACAACGTCACTCAATGCTTTCTCCTTTAAAACTCTTCTCTTCAGGTCAAACAGGGTTTGGACTGCCTCGGGAATGGTATGAGCACCGATTCCTTGGTCTCCAGAGGCCTTTCGAGACCGGGAGAAGTTGGCATGTCTATGTCACTTGTAAGGGAAATGATTCCGTATAGATGGGAGAGAAAGCACACGGACTTCAGAGTTCATACAGTTCTGAAGCAGACCGTGGCCGGGTCACTGTAGTTTACACGGCATGGACAAATGACGGTGTCTGTGGCTCTGTGGAGAGAATGGCCTAGCTCGACGCAGCGAGGCTTGGGCCCTATTGCTCGCCCTAAGGAGCAGCTGTACTTTCCTTTCTCATCCTGTCCCCTTCCCTTTCGGTTTCTTCATACTCTCCTTCTAAAGCAACACATTAAAAGTTTTGCACATGCTTATCAGTATTAGGAGAAACAAAGTGGATCCATTCAGGCAAAAAAAAAAAAATTAGACTAAATGGGTCACCTCTTCTTGCTTTAATTGCTTTGCAAGGTGACTAATGATCTTATACAACCACTATAGCTATGTCGAATGTTTCGAATTCCCCCTAATTTGTGTGTGTGTGTGTGTGTGTGTGTGTGTGTGTGTGTGTGTGTGAGAGAGAGAGAGAGAGAGAGAGAGAGAGAGAGAGAGAGAGAAGCAGCTGCTGCCATGAATTGACCTTGAATGTGTGGCGGGGGGCGTGGGAAGGGCTGAGTCAGAAGAACTCTCACTTTTAGAAGGAAGAAATACATTCTTACATCCATCCACTGGACTTCCCAAAGCGCCAGGTGGCAATTTCCTTTCTAATTTCTAACTTCTAGAAGCCTTATCTGCCACAGACAGAGAGCCACTCTTTGTGTCCTTTCTGAGTTTCTTTGTTTACCATTGAAAACAGGCTGTGACTGCTTATCTTCTGATGAAGGACACCAGGCCCAGTATAAAGACAGCTGAGTTGGTTTTCCATTAAACAGGAAGTAGAAATCTCCTGCCTCAGCTCAAGCTCAAGGCCAATGAGAGGCCTTTGTTTCAAATAATAGGGTGGGCAGTACTTAAGAAACAATGCCTAAAGTTGACATCTAGGTGCACACATGTGCACACACATACATATGTGCACCTATACACATACATACGTACATGCACATGCATGAGTGTCCACATGCACAGAGTATGAACCGAATCTTCAAAAATAAAATTCACACTCTCGTCAGTTCTTAGTGACTGGCTGGGGCCACCTCGGGATAGGACTCCTCCTTCTAACTACTTCAGCGAGTCCAAGCTGCAGGTATGGTCCAGCTTCACAGAGTTCCTGGAAGACACCTTGAAGTCGGTGAGGAAGAAGCTAAATCCACTCTTCAGGAACTTGCAGGAGCGCATCAGTGGCCGCATGATAGGTAAGATCTCTGACGCTTCTGTTCCAGACCAGGCCAGGGGCTATTTCTTACCTGAACGAATTCAAGATTGAGCATGGCATAAGCAAAACCCAGTTGGAACAGATACTTGGTCACGCCTCATCTTTATTTTTCAAATATTCAAAAGCAACACTAGTCATGTTCAGAACACGGAAGGGGGGGCTGACTTCCGTTTTCACATTTCACCCCCTTATGGATGATTCCTGTGGAGCCCTTCTGCACTGAGCAGAACTTGGTTTTTACTCAACTAGAAAACTGTATCTTTTCTGACTACATCTTGTTCCGGCCATTAAGCACCTCTTACAGTGTCCATTACACAATTTGTTCTACAGTCCAGCTGTTATCTGTCTAGAATACACAATTCACCCAGATGTCTCAGGTAGGTAAGCTCATTCAGGTTCCCCTCCAAATATGCAAATGAGGTATATATTACAATTTTCTTCTTAAACAATAAAATAAAACACACAGCCTGGTGCTGGGCTCCATGATTTTTTTTTTAATATTTATTTATTTTATTTATATGAGTACACTGTAGCTGTCTTCAGACATACCAGAAGAGGGCATCAGATTCCATTACAGATGGTTGTGAGCCACCATGTGGTTGCTGGGAATTGAACTCAGGACTTCTGGAAGAGCAGTCAGTGCTCTTAACTGCTGAGCCATCTCTCCAGCCCGGCTCCATGATTTTTTACTGAACCTGTTGGATATCAATCAATCAATTTTCCATTCCTACTCTCTTGCCTTGATCAAATTACCATAATAATCTCTGTGGAATGATACACAAACTAAACCAGTTTATTCTTTAAAATGAAACACGTTGACCATCTGGGTAAGTCTCTCCCCCTTCCTCTATAGCCATCGCTTTATATTTTATACACACTCCATCTGACTGAGACACAGTACCATCCCAGCGCTGCAGACCTGTGCCCTCCCCCTTCCCCTGCTCTGCACATGCGCACATGCGCACCCATGCAGACATTTTGCCCATCAGTACGTGCCCTATATCTTGCACAAATGCCTCTTCTGTAGAGATCTTCCCCTGTATTTTCCCCTCCTACCAGAGCTATCCCATTTAGGAAATGCTAAACCAATACTCTTAAATAGTTAAGAAAATATAAACAAGGAGAAATCATTTCTCTTTTTTTCCCACAGATACTAAGGAGTAGATGGAGAAATGGAGCCATGAATATTTTCTATGGCAGTGTGCTGACAATGAGAAGTCAATGGGGAAGGTTGTTCTCCAGTATAGCTGGGCTAAGAACATGTACACAAGGAGAAATAATTTTCTCCATTTTCTTTCATAGATACTAAGGGTTAAATAGAAAATGGAAAAGTGACTATTTTTTATGACAGTATGTTGGCAATTTGTTTTCCCAGTAAAAGTGTGTAAATATTTAAATATTAAAAAAAAGAAAAGATGTCTTTGTATGTAAGCTGCTTTCTCCAAATTTAAAATGTTTGCATTTTGAACACAAGGGTAGGGAGATGTGGAGGCTTTCCGATTGGATCCCACATTTTACCCAGAAGGCTCCTTTCATGGCTTCTTTTATGATTGTCTGATTCTTAGATTTCATCCGGCATCAGTTTTAGCACGTTGAAATTGGTTTGGCTCATTTCCCATTTTATAGTAGGTCTTCTCGTGGTAATAATAAACATCTGGCCCCGTTCCTCGTATAGTTGTCCACGAAAAGGTGACTGTGATGACTGCTCTTAACTCTCTCATATCTCAAAGTAAGTACAGTGTGTCCGTTTTACATTTCAGGGCAATTTATGTTTGACACTCTGGGTATGGACAGCATCCTAAATAACCAAGGCACCGCACAGGCTCTGGCAGATGGACTGATGGAGCTGTCAAAAGAAGGGTCTGTAAGTATTTTGTTGAAGAAAGGAAAGTAGAAAAAAAATCTCAGCACAAATAAATCCTTAGTTTACATTTTTTTAACCTTTTACCAGTATATCACTCTGGGACATAGTCCCTCAGAGAAATTACATCAGTTTATAAAAAGCAGCCACAGAGAGATTCTGGGCTCAAGATGTACTAAGAATATAAAAGAGGGAAACAGGGAGACCTCCTGGGTTCTTTAAACTCTTTTAATTTGTGCACTGTTTTCTGTCTTGTGCCTAATTTCAGTTAGAAGTGACTTCGTTAGAAAACATGCTCATGGCCTTATATTTCACATAAATGTCATAAGCCAGGGAACTGACACGTGTGAAACCAGATACATCCAAGGGGGCGAGACGAGAGGGAGCGGGCAAGAAAACACATACATTTAGGGACGGGGAGAGTCGGAGTCTCAACGACCATTTATGTTAACAGGGCATCTTGGACATTCTACCCGAGTAAGCGGTGTACATTTCAGAAGACTGTAAGAGATTTGTTGGCTTTTTTGGGACAAAGCTTAGGCAGTAAAATATCTGAGAACCTGAGTTTAGCCCCAGGGCCTATGTGAAGGCAACTGAGGCATAGCGGCAGACGCTTATATTCTAAGTGCTGGGGAGGGCGAAGCAGGCGGATCCCTGGCGCTCTCTGGCCTCACTTAGGTGGTGAGTTCCCGACCAATGAGAAACCATCTTTAAAGTAACAAGTGGACAGTGCCAAGATTGTCCTCTGGCTTTTGTATACACACACACACACACACACACACACACACACACATACTCACACACACATACACTCACACACACATACAACATAACACATATACACACTACATAGACACACACACACACGACACATACACACATACACTCACACTCAGACACATACACACCACACACACATACTCACACTCTCACACACACTCACACCCACACACACATACATTCACACACACATACACACACACACACACACACACACACACACGTAAAAAGTAAACCTTAGGCTGGGTTCTGCCTATCTCCCCACCCCCTGCTCCCAGAAATAAAACTCAGGCTCAAATTACATTTACAAATACCCTGGCCATATATCCAGGCTCTTCTCTGTCTAATAACTTAGATAACTCAATTATTTTTCACCTACATTCTGCCATGTGGCCGGTTACCTGTGCTTAGGTACCGTGTGTTCATCTCCTTACGTCTTCCTGGGCAGATCTGCCCACCTGGCTCTCTCCCAGAATCCTCCTCTCTCCCTCACAGAGGTCCCACCTTTCGTTTTCTGGCTATAGGCTTTTAAACTGACAGGTGATGCATTCATACAATACCCACAATATTCTTTCTCCATACACACACACACCACATACCACACCACACACACACACACACACACACACACACACACACACACACACACGAGGGATTAGCCTATAGGACCTCTTTCTCACAGCCCCAAGGCTAACTGTGAAGACACAGTTAGGACTAAGAGAGTAGTAGCCTCGACTGGCATTCTTAAGGCTGTGCAAGCCTTTTCTCTCCGAGGACTGACTTCCTCCCCCTGTGGTGATTCTACCATTTAAACATGTTCTCTACACATATTTCTTCTCCTTACTGCCGTGTGTCTCTTCTAGTTTCCCTTGGGTTTCTAGGGCAGCCCCAGATAGTTGCAGGCTTAGCTAGACTGTGCAGAGCTACTCTTGACCATGGACTGCCTGTTCTGGACTCAGCTCAGTTGGTCCAGCCTGACATTCAGTGAGTCAAGGCCCTGACAGATTTCTCTGTCGACCTACCTGATCATGGGTGTTTCCAGAGACCCAAAGGCCTGGAAGGATACTGCACTCTCTCTCAAACATAAAATGATAAAAATGTTTAATGGAGGAAGAGCCGTATACAGCACAATTTTGATGAGGCTCAAACCTACAGTGTGGGAGAGAAGCAGACTCCGTGGGGAGGTGGGATGTTCCCAGTAATGGTGCTACCCTGCCTCTCTCCTGGGCTTGCTTCTTTCCCTTGACAGACTACAAGAGCCCTGCTGGTCTTTTCCTCACATGGCTAAGGGTTGTTGTTGTGAGCCACTTTGAGTCTAAAGATCTTGAGAGAGCCTACCACAAGGCCTTGGATTGTGGATAAAAAGCTGAGAACCAAGACTATGGCTGGTAACCAGAACACAGCCAGGCGGTGGTGGCGCACGCCTGTAATCCCAGCACTCTGGGAGGCAGAGGCAGGTGGATTTCTGAGTTCGAGGCTAGCCTGGTCTACAAAGTGAATTCCAGGACAGCCAGGACTACACAGAGAAACCCTGTCTCAACAAACAACAACAACAACAACAAAACCCAACAAACCCAGAACACGGAATGGGAAGAAATTTAGTATGTTCAGTTCAATAACAATTACTTTGTTTTCTAGTAATATGACTTAAGCAGAGAACTGAAAAGTCCAATTTAAAAGATGTCCTTTTTTCATATATTTATGTGTAGTGTGTGTGTGTGTGTGTGTGCATGTGAGTGTGCTTGTGTGCATGTGAGTGTACTTGTGTGCATGTGTGCATGGGTGTGAGTGTGTGTGTTTGTGTGTATGTGTATAAATTTGAGTATGTTCATGTGTTTATCTGTATGTGCGTGTGTGCTTGAGTACTTATGTGTATATGTTTGAGTGTGTTCGTGTGTGCATGTGAGTGTGCTTGTGTGCATGTGAGTGTACTTGTGTGCATGTGTGTATGGGTGTGAGTGTGTGTGTTTGTGTGTATGTGTATAAATTTGAGTATGTTCATGTGTATATCTGTATGTGCGTGTGTGCTTGAGTACGTATGTGTATATGTTTGAGTGTGTTCGTGTGTGCATGTGAGTGTGCTTGTGTGCATGTGAGTGTACTTGTGTGCATGTGTGTATGGGTGTGAGTGTGTGTGTTTGTGTGTATGTGTATAAATTTGAGTATGTTCATGTGTATATCTGTATGTGCGTGTGTGCTTGAGTACGTATGTGTATATGTTTGAGTGTGTTCGTGTGTGTGTGTGTGTGTGTGTGTGTGTGTGTGTGTGTGTATGCCAGAGGGGTTTTCCTTTATCACTTCCTAGCTCACATTTTGAGACAGGGCTATTCAGTAAACCTGGAGCCCACTGATCCTGGTAGGTGCACTTGCCAATGAACTTGGAAATCCATCAACACTCATCCAGAGTTACAGGTACCAATACCAGAGCCCAGTTTTTACTCGGGTGCTGGGATCAGAACTCAAGTCTTTAAGCTCTCACAGGCTGAACCCTAGCCCATGTTCTTTTTTTCTGTGATGTTTAACATAATGTCAGATGAATATTTTAAATAGGATTTTTTTTGGGGGGTGGTGGTATTTTTCAGGACAAACCTCTGGAATTTTTGTCTGATTTCCTGCTGAAGAAATCTAGTAAAAAGAAGAAGGATTTTGAAGGAAATTATGTTCTGACAGAACGTGACCTGAAAGAAACATGGGATCCTCTCATGAAGGTAACAGTTGCTGTTGTAGTTTTTCCGCCATGGTGGCTTCTTTGTAGAGCGAGGCTTGTGTGGGGAAGAGGCTCTCCAGACGATGACAGTGTTCCTCGACAGCTTCCAGCTGTCAATTGTTTTAGGGATATCACTGTCATGGACTGCTATTAAATAGGGTATTTCGTGGTGCTTAATGTGAGTGGCGTTTAAGGCACTTCAGAGCGCCGGCCCCTCACTGATGGAGAGCTGTGCTTGATGTAAGAGTGTCGGAAATTAGCATTTACCACTTCACTCAGCTGAGTGCTAGCTGAGGTAACGAGAGAAGAAAATTATTTGCAGACTAAGATCCTTTGTGTTGTACATGAAACTAAGAATTCCTTCACAAGGGGTGGAGGGCACACATCTTTAATCCCACAGCATTTGGGAGGCAGAAGCATGTGGAGCTTGGAGAGTTCCAGGCCAGCCATGGGCTACATAATGAGACTCTGTCTCAACAAACCAACCAATCCAAAACAGTTCTTCTTTCTCCTTTCCTCCTTCTCCTGTTTCCTCTCCTCCCCCCTCCTCCTCTTCGCCCTCCTCCTCTGCCTCCCCCTCCCCCTCTTCCTCCTCTTCCTCACCAGGGCTCTATTCAGAATCCCCACACTCTTACATGAAATAATCAGAATTCATCGTCATTTGCAAAACTGATGTATTCCATGCAAAATACCATTAAGAACCATGTATGCTCAGATAAAGATATTTTGAGGGCTTAGGACACTGTCACCCAATACAAAGTCACCATCTTGACTGTTAGTAGGTATAGACTGGTGAGTTGCCTTATCCGGGTGAGTCACCGGGTGCCTTATTAACATAACATTCTGAAATGCATTAGTGCTTCAGGAGAGCACCATACAGGGCAGGTCACAGGAGACCCCTTGGACATTTCCCCTTTGTCAAGCCTGCTAGTCTACCTTGAAAGGAGTTATCTCCACACACTGGGGTTTAGTTTTAAAGCTATAGACATTTGTTTAGAAGAGCTCATAAAAATCATATTTATAGGAACGGAAATAATGGTATCTCCCAGATAGAAGTCCCACAGGCTTTTCTGTCAAATCCAGGTCTCTCCTCTCTCTGTGTCTGTCTTTCTGTCTCTCTGTGTATGTGTGTTTGATACTTACTATCTATCTATCTTTCTTTCTTTCTTTCTTTCTTTCTTTCTATCCATCCATCCATCCATCCATCCATCCATCCCCTCATCTTAATTATTACACTGAACCTGAAATGTCCCCACAGGTTCCTGTTTCAAGTGTCTGGTTGCAGTGAGTGGTACCATGTAGAAGTCTTCAGGAACCTACCTAGTGAAAGTTGGTTACTAGTGTTAGCCCTTTGAAGGCTGTAGCTGGTTCTGGTCCATGCCATGTAAATAAGTTGTTATCTTCTGCTCCAGTGGGTATTTAAGGAGATGCTCTTCCCTTCCTTTCCCACTATGATAGGCTGAGATGGCCTGAAAATCATGAGCCAAAATACATTCCTTCTTCATTAACTTGCTTCTTTCTTCCAGGTGTTTTGCCATAGTGTTTGTGACAGGAAAGTAACAGATAGCCATCAGTCTATGAACTCTGTCCCCATCTGGCTGTCCTGTCAGACCTTACTCCAGGCTGCTGCGGCCTGCAGGGCTTTGTGGTGTTTATTGATATTCATGTTGTGCGGTTATGGTGATGAGTGACAGTAGAGCCGGAGTGTCACTGCACTGCTGTTCCTGGCCCCTGATGCAGGCAGCTCTGTGTTTTCTGGGAGAAGCGTTTCGCTGGGTGGGGTGTGACTAGAGAATAAATTATCTGTAAAAACAAAACAAAAACAAAACAAAACAAAACAAAAAAACTTCCACCATGGTAGCCGTCCCGCAGCTTGGACGAACAGGTTACATCCGGAAGGAAGGAGAGCTGGGGCTGAAAGGAGAACAGGCGGGTTGAGAGGAGGAGGCTGAGTTTCAAATTCAAAGAGCCCCACCTCCCTAAGCCAAGAGTATAAGGATATACCAGGCTGGCATGAGACCGCCAGACCTGGGAAGGAGGAGGGAGTTCCCGGCGCGGACAGGTGTCCAGGCTCCAGCGGTGCAGCCTGTAAGCGAGAGGAGAGCTGAGAACGGCCGCTGCTCAGGTCCCAGGACCCTGTACCAAGGTTTCTGCCTGCCATGCGCACTGATGCCGAGACCACTCCGCGGTGCAGTTTAGGGGAAGGTTGTTATTGTAGGTATAAAAGAGAGAACAGTCAAAGGCATCTGGATTGTTCCAGGGCAGAGAGAAAGAAGTAGACCGAACATGGCCAGGAGAATAGTGGTGGCCAGGACTGTCTTCAAGAAAGGAGAGGATAACAAGGGGTAGAGAATAGATAAATAATATATTAGATAATATATATAATATTAGATATATAGAGAGAATAGATAATAATAGAGAAAACATAGTGAGAAAAATAGGAGCAGAATAGAGAGAGGGAGAAGGAGAGGAAAGGAAGAGAGAGGAGAGGGGAGGGGGAGAAGGGAGGGGGAGGGGCAAGAGAGGGGGAGGGAGAGGGAGGAGTCTAGTGAGAATAGCAATTATAAGGAGAATGAGAAGCTAAGGGGAGGGAAGCTACTGACCTGAAGAAGTTTCGGGGAAGTTTAGGGTAGGGAGGAGGTCAGAGGGCTTGGGATGCCTGCAAAGACTCTGAAATGTGTAACAGATAAGGGTGGTGCAGAGCAAGCCTGGGGCCAGCGTGTGCTTTGATCTGCTGATAGACCTGCAGGTAGTCCTAGGTCCCTTATGCCAGAGTACTGGAAATGACTCCCTTTGGTCGATAGGAACCAGATTTACAAGTTCCCGAGGAATGCTGGCTTTCATCTAGCTGCCAGAGACCCTCCTAGAGTCCAGGTTGAGGGCATTTCTGTCCATATATGGACTGCCTTTTGGAGTTCAGGCAACTCCAGAATGCGCTCATTTTCTTCTGGTGAGGTAAAAGGAGTCTTGGTTGCAAACTGATATTTATAGCCAGGCCTGGTGGTGCATGCCTGTATTCACAGCACTTAGGCGGAGGTGCTATGAGGATCAGGAATTCAAAGTCAGCCTTAGGGAGCAATTTTAAGGAGAATCTAGGATACTGGAGACTCGTGTCTCAAGGAAACAAAACAAAACAAGCGAATTCTCAAACAAGGTGATGTTTGTCATCCAGCCTCTTCCGAGAACAGCAGGGGATCTCCACTAAGAGTGCTATCTTAGAGTAGCAAAAGCAGCAGTTATAACTGCTATTTTACTCTCCCAACAGGAATACTGGGCTGTCGTTCTGTGGGTAGAGGGGCCTCTGGGATGATGCCCAGATAACCAGGGCACTTTTTTTTTTTTTGGATGTCCTAATTTGTAGGCAGACTACCAGATTTAGTATGGAGAGAAAAGGCCATATTTAAATGTGAAAATCGACAAATCTTGGAAGAGTACGTGGAATGTTTTCATGGGACTTTATTATAAGTTGAAAAGGGGTTGCATTTTATGAAGTGTTAGAGTCTGTCCCCCCCCCCCCCCAGAGACAAGGTTTCTCTGTGTAGCTCTGGCTGTCCTGGAACTCACTCTGTAGACCAGGCTGGCCTCGAACTCAGAAATCCGCCTGCCTCTGCCTCCCAACTGCTGGGATTACAGGCATGCGCCACCACCGCCCGGCTGAGTCTGTCCTTTCGAGCATCTTAAAAGTGGGATAAGTTACTTGTGGGCAGCTTCACAAGACAAAAGCAGAGTCTAGGCCAAGTTCCCTCTCAGGAGTGCTTAGCTGCCCTAGGCTTGAGGGGAGCCCTGCAGGCCAAGGCCACTAACCCCACCCCACCTTCCAGGTAAGAAGATTCTAGAGGAAGCTGAAGACTGCTTATATTTTATTTTTTTTATCTTTGTGTGTACACATGTGTACGAGCGTGTGTACATGTGCAAGTGTGGAGATCAGAGTGCTGGACATCTTCCGTTGTGCTCCCTATTTGGGGGGTGGGGTGGGGCAGGATCTGTCACTGAACCTGGAACTTGCTGTTTTGGATAGATTGGCTGAACAGCAAGCCCCAGGGACCCTGAGGTGGTGGTCCTCAGCCTTCTTAATGCTGCCACCCTTTAATACGGTTGCTCGTGCTGTGGTGACACCCAACCATAAAGTCATTTCATTGCTACTTCATAGCTGCAATTTTGCTACTTTTGTGAATCATAATATATATCATATATTATATATGATATATATCATAATATATAATATTTATTATATATCATAATATATAATATATATATATACACACACACATAAACCATCAAATAAACAAGATATGAGATATTGACCCTTGTTGAGGGTCATGACCCACAGGTTGAGAACCGTTGCTCTAAGGCATGTCATTAAACACGTAATTGTTAGTTTAAGAGGGGCACCCCATTTGTTAGGTGCTCGATTCAGTGTGCCCAGGGACTTGTGATAGAATCCAAAGGCATGTAGTTTCCCAGCACTCATACGGGCAGAGCACTGAAAGGGTTTCCAGGGACTATAAGACCTACCTCCAGGTAACCAGGTCCCATTTAATCTTCAGGAAAGACGCATCATAGAAGACAATTCTCAGGACGTGAAGTCAAGCCCAAGCCAAAGTGACCTAAACATGGAGGTTCTGGTTAAGCTGGTAAGCCACCTATTACCAACTAAGTTACCTATTACCAACTAGCTAATACCAACTACGTGGTATTACCAACCACCTATTACCAACTAGGATCCTGTCAGTGTTGTTGCTGACATGGAAGAGCCTTTATTTACCCTGGTTAGTTCTTTGCTTTCCTTGAAAACATCCCTTAAAAAAAAGGAATAACCCCCCAACTATGTAAATGTATTGAAGGAAAATCCAGTTGGTAGATTTATTTTTTCCTGGTAACTATGATGTGGACTCAAAAGAAGATAATTTAAATGATGAAGATGGCAAGAACACCATCGTGGACATGACCCCATGATTTCCCATGACAGGTCATCATTTAAAGAAAGGACACGCCGGGCATTGGTGGCGCACGCCTGTAATCCCAGCACTTGGGAGGCGGAGGCAGGCGGATTTCTGAGTTCGAGGTCAGCCTGGTCTACAGAGTGAGTTCCAGGACAGCCAGGGCTACACAGAGAAACCCTGTCTCGAAAAACAAAAAACAAAACAAAACAAAAAACAAAAGAAAGAAAGGACACATGTTCATGAAGGTTTGCAGGTTTTTAAGACTGTCTTCTCTCATGGGTCAATACTGACCACACCCTCCCTTCCCTCCTGCCTGTCCAGTCCTTCCCTCCCTCCCTTTACTCTCCCCCAGACCCATTCCTCCTCCATTTCCCTTCAGAAAAGGGGAGGCCTCCCAGGGATATCAACTAAACATGACATATGACGTTGCAGTAAGACTAGGCCTGAATTCTAAGTTGGGCAAGGCAACCCGTGGGAGAAAATGGTCCTACAAGTAGGCAAACGAGACAGAGATAGCCCCTGCTTCTACTGTTAGTCCCATAAGAAGACCAAGCTACACAACGAAACACATATGCAGAGGGTCCAAGCCAGACAGATGCCGGGTCCCTGGTTGTCCATTCAGTCTCTGAGAAGCCCTATGAGCCCAGGTTAGTAGATTCTGTGGGTTTTCTTGTGGTGTCCTTGACACCGCTGATACCTACAGTGTTTCTTTCCCCTCGTCCACAGGACTCCCCGAGCTGCACTTAATGTCTAGCTGTCTGTGATGTCTGTATCTGTTAACATCAGGTGCTAAGTGAGGCCTCTTTGATGGTGATTATGCTAGGCTCCTGTCTATGATTATAGCAGAGTGACATTAGGAATCATTTCAATGGTAGTGTTAGTTAGTTTGTTTGTTTGTTTGTTTGTTTTTCGAGACAGGGTTTCTCTGTATAGTCCTGGCTGTCCTGGAACTCACTCTATAGACCAGGCTGGCCTCAAACTCAGAAATCCGCCTGCCTCTGCCTCCCAAGTGCTGGGATTAAAGGCGTGCGCCACCACCGCCCGGCCCAGTTTTATCCTATCTAGGTTTGGATGTCCAGCATCTGGTTCCTGGCCCACCAGGCAGTGAGTGTCAAGAGTGGGTGGGCCCCCTCTCATGGCACGGGGCTCAAGCTGGACCGGTCAGTGCTTGGCCACTCCCACAATTTTTGTTCCACCTCTATCCCACCACATCCTACAGGCAGGACAAACTGTAGGTGGAAGGTTTTGTGATTGGGTTGATGTCCCAGTTTCTCCTGGTTTCTCTCTTGCCTGGTTACAGAAGATGACTAGTCTTAGCTAGAGTCACACTTAGATCCCTGGAGTTTCCATTGCACTGGGTTTCTACCTCATCCCCCATACACCCCCTAATCCCAGTTGTCTCTCCCAGTATTCTCTCCCTCCACCCCTCTGTTCTGTCCCACATGCCCACGGTCCACCCATAATGACTATTCTATTTCACCTTAGCGGGGAGACTCGTGCATGCCCCTTGACCCTTCCTTGCTGGCCTCTCTGAGTCTGCAGAGCATAGCATGATTATCCCTTATTTTCCAGGTAACATCCACTCATAAGTGAGCACGCAGCTCAGTGTATCTGGTTTTATGTTGAGATCTTTGATCCGCTGGGACTTGAGTTTTGAGCAGCGGGATAGATCATGGATCTATTTGCATTCTCTTATGCAGACATCCAGTTACACCAGCGCCATTTGTTGAAGATGCTTTCTTTTTTCCCCCATTGGCTTCATTGTCAAAAAATCAGGTGTCCATAGGTGTTTGAATTGACTTCTGGGTCTTTAATTCAATTCTATTGATCAACCTGTTTGTTTTTTATGCCAGTAACATGGGTTTTTTTTAAATTATTATTATTACTATTGCTCTGTAGTGCAGCTTAAATTCAGGTGATACCTCCCAAAAGTTCTTTTATTGTATAAGATTATTTTGCTATCTTGGGCTTCCTTGTTTTTCCATATGAAGCTGATTTTTTTCCCCAAGTTTTATAAAGCATAGTGTTGGAGGTTTTTTTTTGTTTGTTTTTGTTTTTTTTCCGAGACAGGGTTTCTCTGTGTAGCCCTGGCTGTCCTGGAACTTACTTTGTAGACCAGGCTGGCCTCAAACTCAGAAATCCGCCTGCCTCTGCCTCCCAAGTGCTGGGATTACAGGCATGCACCACCATGCCCGGCTGTGTTGGAGTTTTGATGGGGACTACATTGTATCTGTAGATTGCTTTGGTAAGATGGCCATTTTCACTGTGTTCATCCTACAGATCCATGAGCATGGGAGAGCTTTCCATCTTCTCATAGCTGCTTCACTTTCTTCAAAGACTTGAAGTTCTCGGGGTTCCGTGTACCAGAGTTGTTGGCCTGGTGATGAGGAGAGGGGATACTGTTGGGAGAAAGCTGAGGTGGGGGGGCGGGTCTGAGGAAGTGCTGCATGTCTGTGGGTAGGACCTTACGTGAAGTTCTGGATACTGGCAAGGCTTCTGGCAGGGGGCTTCTACTTGAGTCGCGGGCCAGGATTGGTTTGCAGTTTTTCATTGGCCTACCCACGTGCGGTCTAACTTTGAAAGCTGACTGTCGTCGATGTATGTGATGTGCTCTGCCCTGGGTTGAAGGACAGACAGCCTTTAGAGCGGGATGCCGCACATGCAGAGGATGTTCCGGCTGCCGAAATGCACACCATGCACGTACTATTTTGAAGTATTCAACATGGCTTCACATTTGTTTACCTTTCTCTTCCTAAAGACTCCAAAGTTGATGTAACTATCCACAGTTGTTGTTTTTTTTTTAAGATTTATTTATTTATTATATGTAAGTACACTGTAGCTGTCTTCAGACACACCAGAAGAGGGTGTCAGATCTCATTACGGATGGTTGTGAGCCACCATGTGGTTGCTGGGATTTGAACTCAGGATCTTCGAAAGAGCAGTCAATGCTCTTAACCGCTGAGCCATCTCTCCAGCCCCTCTATCCACAGTTTTATACATGAACACCTGAGTGAGAAAAACCAAGTGGCTTACCTAAGGATAGACTCAGACGGAGAGACGGATGTGTGAGTTCTGCAGCCTTGAGCTCAGACATAGAGATCTTGGTAGCCCCATCACACCTAGGCTGGTTCCAGGGCTCGCCTTCGCCTTAGGACATGGTTTCTCACTCTCCAAACAAATGATCACTAGGAAGACATCACAACTGATGGTAGCAACTGCCACAGCCTTTTGAGTGCTAGGATTACTTTTTCAAAACTATTTTTGGCCATGGAAGGACTTTAATCTAGAGTCATCCTACACAGGTGACCGACTGTTGGGTTGTATCTCCAGCTCTGGGTTTTTTGAGACAGAGTTTTGCTCTGTGGGCAAGGCTGCCTTTTAATTTATAATTATAATAATTATAAATATAAATAATAATTATAATCCTTTTGCTTCATTTATCTGGGATTACAGGTATGCAAACTCATGTCCTGCCTAGAATATATTTCTCTCTCTCCCTCTCCCTCCCTCTCTCTCTCTCTCCCTCCCTCCCCCTCTCTCTCTCCCTCTCCCTCCCTCTCTCTCCCTCCCTCCCTCCCTCCCTCCCTCTCCCTCTCCCTCTCTCTCTCTCCCTCTCCCTCCCTCTCTCTCCTTCTTCCTCCCTCCCTCCCTCCCTTCCCTCCCCCCCTCTCATTACTTTTACTTATTTATTTGCAGTTTAAACATTACCCTTTCCTGGTTTGCCCTCCCACAGTTTCTCATCCCATTCCTCCTCCCCAGTTTTCTTTTTTCTTTTCTTTCCTTTTTTCTTTTTTTCTTCTCCTTTTCTTTCTTTCTTTCTTTCTTTCTTTCTTCCTTCCTTCCTTCCTTCCTTCCTTCCTTCCTTCCTTCCTTTCTTTCTTTCTTTCTTTTTTTTTTTTTTTTGGTTTTGTCGAGACAGGGTTTCTCTATGTAGCCCTGGCTGTCCGGGAACTCACTCTGTAGACCAGGCTGGCCTCGAACTCAGAAATCCACCTGCCTCTGCCTCCCAAGTGCTGGGATTACAGGCGTGCGCCACCACTGCCCGGCTCTCCCCAGTTTTCAAGAGGATGCTTCCCCACCCCACCCCACCCCATCCTCCTGGCCTCCACACTCACTAGGCCTCAAGTCTCTTGAAGGTCAGGCGCACCTTCTCCCACTGAGGCCAGACCAGGCAGTCCTCTGCTATATGTATGTTGAGGGCCTTGGACCAGCTACTGTATACTGCCTGGCCAGTGGTTCAGTGTCCGAGAGATCTCAGGGGCCCAGGTTAGTTGAGACTGTTGCTCTTCCTATGGGGTCAGGTTAGCAGAGTGAGCATAAAATCACTTCTGGGATAGAAAGGTGAGACCTGAGTGAATGACCCTGCAACTCCCACAGGAAGGGAGGTTTTCCAGGGGGTAGTCTCTTCGTCCACTCTGATGTCGACATCTTTTGCTATCTGGGTGGAGGGGGGTAACACACTTGTGCACACGCAGTGGGTAGTTCACATGCAGTTTCTTATGCTGTCCCAGTGGACAAGGGAGAAATAGAACAAAGACACTCAGAGCCGGTGTGTGTGTGGTTGGATGTCTGTCTCAGCTCAGTAAACTTCGGGGTAGCTTCATCTATACTGTTGCCATCTTCCCTTAAGACAAGGCCTCCTATGGGCTTGTCTCTTCCTCCTCCTTAGATGCCGTTTGCTGAGGTCCTCAGTCATTACATTCCTGATGTTTCTGCAGGAGAGAAAGCTCCAGATGAACGCGGTAGAGAGACGAGCCAGAGTTGTGAGGGAGCTGGTGCAGAGTGAAAGGCGGTATGTGCAGTCGCTGGGAATCGTGCGGGATGTGTACGCCAGGCCCCTGAGGGCCGCGCTCTCCTCAAACAGAGCCATTCTGAGCGCTGCCAATATCCACATCATTTTTTCCGACACTCTGCACATCTTAAATCTCAATAGGTAAGTCCTAAAGATGGTGTCTTTAAAACACAGTACTCCCCCAAAGGAGGGAAGAACAAACTTTGTTTCAAAAGCTCCACTGTGGCCCAGCAGTTCTCTACCTTCTTGGGGGGATCCCCTTATCTGGAAGAGCAGAGAGGCTCCTTTGATGTTCCTCCACAGCCACAACCAGCCCCATGGCTTCCAGTGCTATCCCAGACCCAGGTTACAATATGTGGAAGAAAAATAATCCAATGCCTAGGCATTCTGTACTCAATAAAGTGCCCACGTGGAAGTCCATGGGAAAGAGGCCATGATGTCTAATTGAATGGGCCAGGAGCAAAAGGATTCAATGGTTACTCTGCTTTTCCATTGTGGGCTTCCTACATCTGTTGAGAAACTGAGAAAAACAATGGTTTCTACCTATCGCAGAGTAAAGTGAGCCTACTGCTAGTGATAGTCAGTTCCCACAGATCTGGAGAGAGAGTTTGTCACCTCCTCTGACTCAGTGATAAGGCTGAGGGAACATCGTTCAGTTTCCATGACCTAGAATAGCTGAGAAGGTCACCTTGGGTCTGTTGAGTACGCAGGCTGTGTGTAAGTTATGGTTCTTGGCCTTGAACCTTTGGAAGCTGCCATTCCCCTCAGAGGACTGTGAGAATATCCATGGTCTCGGCTCTCTGAGGGTGGGGCATTCAGAAGTGGCGCTATTGTGGGAAGCTGGATTGTGACTCAAGGAGTTAAGGTAAAAGATGGGATCCTGGACAGCCAACCTCTTCCCTCATTCTGCCAAAATCCCATCCTGTCAGATCTACACCGTTCTGTGGCAAAGCTCTCAACTGGTCAAGATCAAGTCCCACCACAAAAGACTAAGCAGAAAAGCCTACACTACATTAATGAATTCATGGCTTAAGTTTGGGGGACTCTCAACGGGCTCCTATTTCAAGATGCACTCTTATATTGTAGAGAGTTTCTAGATAACCTAAGAGACAGACTACAGGAATGGAGCCCAGCTCACTGCGTAGGAGACATATTCATAAAGTTTGGAAGCCAGTTGAACATATATACCAATTTCTTCAACAATTATCCAGTTGTTCTGAAAACCATCGAGAAGGTAAGTGGTTGTGCGATTTCCACTTAATCCTGTATAACCCAAAGGACTGAGGTCAATGGGAAGGGGTGCCTCTCAGCTGCTCCTTCTCAGCTCCCCCCAACTCCCTCCGTGCAACTACTTTGAGCTTCTTGAAAACAGGGACCTTGACATAGGGGCTAATGCGGGGTGGACATATAGCAGTGCTCAGGGACTGAGCTCCAGCTACCCACTGCCAAATTTTCATGCACCCCAGCCAGGTGGATGACAGTGTCATGCCATGTCACAGGGACAGGGCACTGAAAAAATTATGACCCTTGACCCTTGAGGACGAGAACTAGAGAAAAGAGTATTATCAGAAACAAACTGGTGGCAACAGTTTTATAGCTATGGTAAATACTGATACCTACTTCATTGGCATAGTGAGCACATACAGCTCTTCAACACATTTAGCTGTAGCAGCTATTATTATTATCAATACCAAGAAATCTTCTTAAACCCTTTAGTTGTTCACAGGTATAAATGGCCTTGTTCTGAAATGTTCTTGGAGCTTGAGATCAGCAAGTCTCTGACTCAGCAACATTGACATTTTTTAAGACATGTGCATACTGAGTAGTAGCACATAATTTCACAGGTATGCCAGTGGTGATGACAGAGTACATTTGAAACAGATGTTAAATAGCGTGGAATACTTTTGTAATATCACTCTGAGACACATGAATGACCAAAGAATTAAAGGTGAATATCAGTGATAGTTCAACTCTTACAGAAATGACCCAGGATTTAGTGCATGGCAGCCACTGTATGGGCAGGAGTCTGTTCCCACACTATGAATTTAGTCTTCTACCCATTTTCTAGATGAGAAACTTAGGTAACCTGACAAGGTCATCTACTCTTTATTCTAGTTCTAATCTAACCCCACCTTAATTATAAATCTTTTACTACTCCCCCCTATCGATTAAGTTGATGGATATGGTTAGATCTGTGGTACGGAGATGTTACCTTCTTGCTTTGACTACTCTATAGATTGCCTCTTGCTGTTGGTGGAACACAAGGCTTTATGACTGTGTCACAGAGCAAAGTCTGACAATGTAATTCTCACCTTTAGTGCAGAGAAATGACACCCGCGTTTAGAGCGTTCTTGAAGAGGCATGATAAAACCATTGTTACCAAAATGCTGAGGTGAGCTCCCAGAGGGATCAGTTGGGCACTCGAGGACCGGGGCTTCCATGGCCCACAGGTAACAATCAGAGCTCCCTTCCCCACGCCCTATACAGTCTGCCGGAGCTACTTCTGTACCCATCCCGGAGATTTGAAGAATATCTTCATCTCCTCTATGCGCTGAGACTCCACACTCCTGCAGGACATGTGGACCGTGGAGACCTGACCACTGCAATTGATCACATCAAAAAATATAAAGGCTACATAGATCAGGTGGGCTGCTGACACAATGTGTACCCTTCAGTGACCGTCACTGGAAGACCCTGAGATGCCCTCTTTGCTGTGACAGTCTTTGCTTCAATCTTTCACCCCTTTAAAGATAAATCTATAGTCCCGTTTCACAATTTTGAACATGAAGGGCATCTATTCCAAGTCAAACTATGGGAAGCAATGTTTTCAGATGACTGTTCAGTCACGGAACTCCCCTCCCCCATCACCCCCAGTTTTAGACAGGTTTTTATGTGTCCCAGATTAATTTGAACTTGATATATAGCTAAGGACCTCCTTGAATTTCTGATCCTCCTGTCTCCCTCATTTATGGAGTGCTGGGATTACAGATATTCGCCAGCATTCCTGGGTAATATGGTGCTTGGATTTGAACCCAGTTTTTTTTTTTTTGTGTGTGTGTGTGTGTGTGTATACTGGCAAGCCCTCTGTCAACTGAGTCACATCCCCAGAACCGCCTTATAATATGAAAGTGTAAAATTTTGATTTGTATATATAACCAAAAGAAAAAAGTAAAATCTTTTGCTTATAAGTTCTTCTTTTTTTTGTTTTGTTGTCTTTTTTTTTTTTTTTTTTTTTGAGACAAGGTTTCTCTGTGTAGCCTTGTCTGTACTGGAACTCACTCTGTAGACCAGGCTGGCCTCGAACTCAGAAATCCACCTGCCTTTGCCTCCCAAGTGCTGGGATTAAAGGCGTGCGCCACCACTGCCTTTTTTTTTTTTTTTTTTTTTTTTTTTTTTTTAAGATATCAAGGTGCTTTCCTAACTCAGTAAGTACAGCACTAATAATTATTCTGGATATACTGTGCAGGCTGAATATTAACAGCACATCATACCCTAAAAATGCTTTTCTTCTGAACAGCCTTGTTATTTGTCTTTTTTAAAAATACTGGTCTAGAAAATTGATATTGTTAGTAAAGTGCCAAGTCCTTTGCCAGGTGCCACAAAATATTAATAAAGATGTCATGATTTTTTTTTTTTTTGCCCAATAATATCTTGTTTTCTAGATAAAGGAAAACTTCAAAATGAGAGAGCAGCTCTCCGATATACAGACACTCATCTGGGGCTGCCCGGTATGTGCACCGAGGTTCTCGCTGCATCTCACGATCTCGAGAGTAACCTTGTCACTGTCGAAAAGAGACACACAGATTCCGAGGCAGCTAAATCCGTGGGACACCCATTGCTGCCAAGAACTGCAGGCTTTCTTGTAACCTATCCCGCTGTCTGAATTAGAAAATGCACTGCGCTAGGCCCTAGCCCATGGTTGGGGTTTCCCGAGGTGGCAGCTCCTTCTTTGTTGTCATGACTCCCTTTGAATTAAGCATCCAGTTACACGTTCTATGTGATCTCTGCCTGACCTTGGATGAAGTCCTTGGTTCAGCACACTTGATCCAGCCACGGGCAATGTCCACACTGCTCGGAAACTCTGTTTACGCTCCATCCCTTTGGCACACTCACCTGATTGCCTTTATCTCTCTGTCTCCTCTATTTCCTAAGGCTCTTACCATACATGTCTACCCTCCATTCTTTAACAGTGTC
This sequence comes from Apodemus agrarius, assembly GCA_964023405.1. Lineage (NCBI taxonomy): Eukaryota > Metazoa > Chordata > Mammalia > Rodentia > Muridae > Apodemus > Apodemus agrarius. The sequence goes on from OZ030027.1 coordinate 16,689,672, forward strand.
TCCTCTTGCTATCTGTTCTTTGAACATATGCTGTCTTCTATGAATTTGCCTTCCTTTCCTGCCTCACTGGGTAAGTACTATTAACCTTGAAAAATTAGGTCAGGAGTCTGTGGAAATGGCTCAGTGGGGGAAGAGCTCTTGCTCCAAAAAAGCGTGAGAACTTGAGTTCAAGTCTCCAGGACTCACATAAAGAGCCCGGCATGGCCACAGGCACACACCTAGAACGCCAGTGCTGTGAGGGTTTTCTAAGACTCTAAGCATCTACGGTAATTGCTGGGACTAACTGGCTGGCAGCCTGGCTCTCCAGGTCTACTGAAAGATCTTGTCTGAAGGGAATAAGGCAAAGTGATAGAACAGGATATCTGTTGTCCTTCTTGGCCTTCGTGTCACACACACACACACACACACACACACACACACACACACTTTAAAATGAAGTCAACCATGTCCCCTTCTGTTAAGTCTTCCTGGTCTCCAGCTGGGCGCTGGCTTTTCCTTGGTGTCTATGGCCCCATGGATAGCCCTGTCATGTAGTACCTACCATACCTATCTGTTCAGACTTTGAGCTCCACTGTGTGTGAGCTTTGGCTTGTTTGCTGGTGTCTGACATTCACCAGAAGTTTTGTATAGATGATGGATGAGAGTGTTAATTGCTGGAGATACTTTTATTTGGTCCAGTGGGGGAATTTTGCTGTCATTTCTATCTTCATGTCTTGGTAAGGAAAGGGAAGTGTGGATGTTTGGACTGCAAAAGACTGGTTCTTGGAACACACTCACAGAGCTGCATCCCTGCATCTCTGCGTCCTCAGAAGGCATCCCCATGGGCCGAGCAATGTGGGTGCCTTCTTCTTAACCTTACTAGTTCTTTTGCTTCTTTTTCTCTCTTTTTAAACAATTTATTTTATGTGCATGTATGTCTGGGTGAGGGTGCTGGATGCCCTGGATCTGGAGTTGCAGACAATTGTGAGCTGCCCTGTGAATACTGGGAATTGAACCTGGGTCCCCTGGAATAGCAGCCAGTGCTCTTAACCGCTGTGCTATCTCTCCAGACCACTTTTTTGTTTTCTTGACTGTTTTCCTAACTTTGTTTTTGATACTAGGAAAGTATACACAAACAAAACATTTCAGTAGTTTTTAAAAAAACTGGACAGCCTCAAAAATTGTCTTTTTTGGTTTGCTGATGGAAGATTGAGTTTTCTACAACTGCGGTAAAGTTTTAGTCAACATCTCTATGCTCTGGGATGAAGAACAGTTCTGTACTAGTAGCATTTCAAATACTCATACATCCTCATTTTTACTTTATAGACTTTATCAGAAGCAAACAGATACCTGATTCGGATCCAAGATGTAGCTCTACTTGACTGCTGTGATGAGAAAATGGATTTCTCTTTAAGGTGAGCAGCTGTTATCCATCCCAAAGCTGTGAGCACCCTGGAGGCAGTCAGTGGACTGTCAATGAACAGTCAATGAGATTCAGCACCATGTTTGACCTTGTGTGCGGTCAAGAGAACCTTTGTACTGAACCACAGTTACACACATATGCCCCTAGGTCAGTGGGTCTCAACCTGTAGGTCTCAACCCCCATAGGGATCACATAACAGATATTTACATTATGATTCATAACAGTAGCAAAATTAGTTTTGAAGTAGCCACGTTGTGGGTTACCACAACGTGAGGAACTGTACTTAGAGGCCACAGCGTTAGGAAAATGGAGAACTAGTGTTCTACCATCTTGCTTGCATGCCAGATGACTCCTTGGGGGAATGAGAGAAAACAGTGTCTGCCAAGACCCTAAACTTCACAGTAGACTTTCTCAAGGTCGACCAGTTTCCCAATGAGATCAGATCCAAGCACTGTGGGAGCTCACACCAATATTCTGCCCAAAGCAAGAGGATCGTCTTATTATCCTTAAGTAACTGTTCAAGTTAGCACTCAAAGTGACTTTACCATATCTGTTTTGGATAATGCTCAGAGATGTGTGAGAACAGATAGAAAGATGCCAAGGCCCATAAATTAGTCTTCCTGTTGCCTTTTAAGAACAAGAATGGACAAGGTTTTCTATAAAGGTTCAAGGAGCAAATATTTAGACTTGTTGGGCCAAGCGAGGTCTGTGGCATGACCTTTTCTGTTGTAGCAAGGCTACTCTACTCAGTAACAGCACTAATATGGAAACGAACAACCATGGCTATGTGCCAATAAAACTTTATTTACAAAACAAGTGATGCACCATAGTTTTCTGACTTCTGCTTTAGAAAATGATCAATGTTTTCAGTATTGACAGCAAGGATAAATTACTCAACAAATAGCAACAAATGGAGATTTTCAGCAAAGTTTTGAGATTCAGACTCACTGTATAATCCTGGTTAGCCTGGAACTCCTCAGGCTGACCATGATGCCTGGAACTCAGAACTATGTGTCTTCCAAGTGCTGGGATTAAAGGCATGAACCACCACTGCGAGCTACATTAAGTTTTCATTATATACCTTGAATTTTGCATTGCAATTTTCTCAGAAGTATCAATTTTTGATCTTTCTTATCTATTTATCTATTTATTTATTTACCAGAGAAGATCTCACATGCCAGGCTGGCCTCAAATTTACCACTGAGGCCGAGACCACCTTAAACTCCTGATCTTCCTGCTGAGATTACAGGTCTGAGTTACCCACCTGGCTAATTTTGTTAATTTTCAAGCTTCATTTTTCTTTCTATGTGATTTTGCTCACAATTCAGAAGCAGAGCTCTGTAGTACTGGCAAATGGAAGTTGACCTTGGCCAATAAAAAGATGCTACCCAATTCCCAGATCTCAAAGAAGGCTCTACTACCTACTAAAAAAAAAAGGACATTGTCCTCTTGGCTTTCCCCCAGAAGTCATACTGTCATTTAACAGGGTAACTATGCATGGGGGAAGGATCTACTCAGCTTTCTCAGGGGCACTGGAACCTGGTTAGGAACTGACTCCTACTCTAGGGACTGTAAAAGCCCCTGTGATAGAGCTTAGTGCTTGTGCAGATTGGTCTTGAGTCTGCTCACAGGAGAGTGGATTGCCTGTTTATTCCAAAGCGTGGATTCAGGATTTCTGAGTGTTACGTGTTCATAGGACATGCTAATGCAGCAATCAACAGTCCTTCTGAACCAGTTATGAACTTACAATATAGCAGCTCTGCCCCCTTTGGCCGAGTTATTATTTGCAGACATACAAAGATCTACCACATAATATTGGGGAAAAATAACCCCCCTCTCTGGGAGTGAGACTTCTCCACCCTCACCATTGTGCATATTTTTCAGGGCAAGCTGAGCATTCACTACCAAGGCAAGTGTCAAGGCATTGCTTCATAGCTCCCTCTAAGCTTACTTCCTGTTATAAACCAATTATTATTATTATTATTATTATTTTTATCAGTTATGTGGCAAAACCTTTCCTATCCTCTGGGAAACATGGTAGAAGTCTTTACCCAGGGAAAGCGGCCTTTTCTCACAAGCGGTTGATCATTCACCCTTTCTGGCTCCCCTTCCTCGTCCTTCCGAGTTCTGCCTCCTCATTCTCAGAGTAACACTGCTGGCTGTTCATGTTTTGCACATTATTAAATACTTGTCTAATGGACGAGATCAAATAACTATATCAGGGACCTTGACGGCCTCTATTATTGGTCTGTGAGACACAAGACCACTTTACCAAGGATTCCATGAACTACACAAAAGGTCTATAGTGGAATCAGGTCTTAATCATAGGCATATTAATTTAAAGATGGTTAACTGTTTGACATGGTGCATATTCATGAAAACAGTTCCCCTCTCCACTCTGACAGGCTCTACGAACAGATCCAAGACCTCAGCCTCTTTCTCTTCAATGACGTACTCCTTGTTACCAGTAGGAGGACATCTCATACTCCATTTGAAAAGACTTCTAAGACAACCTACCAGTTCACTGCATCAGTGGCCCTTCCCAGGATCCTCATAGAAGACGTTCCAGACTCCAAATGTATGTATCTTCTTTCATGAGAAAAGCTATCTTATACCAAACCCCTTAACTAGAAAGATATCTCAGTAGGGGAAAGGTCAGAATCCAGTTTGTAAATAATTATCAACACTAGGATTTCATTAACTTGCCTCTGAAGAAACAAAAGTTGGCATTATCAGACACACACATCAGATTAACAGAAAAGCAGCCTTTAGTCTGAGGGGTTCTGTCAGTCTGTCTTAAACTTGTCTGAAGGTGCTACAGGCTTAAGACACTATTTCATGTATCTACCCATTCACCTACCCACCCATCCACCCATCCATTACAAGCAGCATTGGGGATGGAATCTATAGCTTCACATACACTGAGCTACAGTCCCAGGCCCTTTATGTATCATTTTCTACTCTACTAGGATTAGGTAGTTATTCCAGACTTGATTGTCCTTTTCTTCTTTAGACTGGCATTTAGTTAGTTCCTCTATGAAACAGCCAGCATTTGAAAAGTATTTAGTAACTGAACATTCCTTAACAACCTTAATCGAATTATGTCATAAAAGAACTCAACCCATACCTGCTGTGCTTCTTTTTACTGTTCCACACTGTAACTTCTCTACCTCTCAAGCTTAACTGGACCTACGTCTCTTTGCTGCGTGTTAGGAGAGGTAACTGGGAGGTAGCATTTCCCAATGCACTGCCTCTGCCTGTGTGCAGACGGGACCTCAGCTTAAAGCAGGAACAAGACCTTATTTGTGTTTGGACTCATGGCTCTCACTCCTAGAATGCTGTGCATCTCATCTTCAGCTACGGCGGGGTATGGCTAGGATAGGAAACAGGTTGCTTTTCTTGTTTCTCTCCCAGTGAGATCATCAGCCGTGTTTACAAGGGCACTCAGCTAAGACCATAGTTGGCTGCATCATTCATACCAAGGTGCTGGAGGCTGAGTGCTCTCCACAGCCACCAGGAAGATTTTTACTGATTCCAGTTCTTTCTAGAGGGACTGCAACAAGGGATTGAGGGGCTTCACATTTTAAAATAATTGACAAATAAATATAAAGGTTTTTTTTTTTTTTTTGTTTTGAAGACAAGTTTCTTCTTTTTCTTCTTCTCCTTCCTCCTCCTCCTTCTTCTCCCCCTCCCCCCCCAAGACAGGGTTTCTCTGTGTAGACCAGGCTGGCTTCTAACTCAGAAATCCACCTGCCTCTGCCTCCCAAGTGCTGGAGTGTGCCACCATGCCCGGCTAGAAGACAAGTTTCTAGACTATATTTGTACTCGTTTTGAATCCTTGATTGAAGTTTTTTTTTTCTTTTTTTCTTTTTTAAATTCTAAGATTAGGTAGTTAAGTTTGAATTTAAAAATCAATCCTGGGCAGACCTCATACAGACCCTAAGAGAATACAAATGCCAGCCCAGGCTACTATACCCAGCAAAACTCTCAATTATAGATGGAGAAACCAAGATATTCCACGATAAAACCAAATTTACACAATATCTGTCCACAAATCCAGCACTACAAAGGATAATTGATGGAAAATGCCAACACAAGGAGGAAAACTACACCCTAGAAAAAGCAAGAAAATAATTTTCTTCCAACAACCCCAAAAGAAGATACCCACACAAACATAAAAATAACATCAAAAATAACAGGAAGCAACAGTCACTATTCCCTAATATCTCTTAACAACAATGAACTCAACTCCCCAATAAAAAGACAGACTAACGAAATATTTCTCATGTAAATCTTCAATCTTATCAGAAAATGTTTGTAATTCCCCTTTTAATTTAGTATTTTTTATGTCTACCATTTTATCTGTATTATTTTTCACGATAATCTTCAATTTTAATGTCTTCCTATATACTTCCTCTATCAGAAATGTTTTCAATGTAAATCTTTGATTTTATCACAAATGTTTCTAATTCCACCTTCAATTAATTGTTTTTATATCTACCATTTTATATGTAAAAATTTCCATGAAATAGTCAATTTTAACACGTTTGTCTATATATTTCTTGAATTTTACCAGAAATATTTTCCATGTAAATCAATTTTATCTGAAAATGTTTATAATTCCACCTTCAATCAACTTAGAATTATCTTTATGCCTATATCTGTATAATTTCCATGATCTTTAATTTTAACATGTTTTTCTATATATTTCTTCAATTTTATCAGAAATATTTTCCATGTAAATCTTCAAGTTTATCAGAAAATGTTTATAATTCCACTTCCAATCAACTTAGGAATACTTTTGTGCCTACCATTATTATATCTACATAAAATTTTCCATGATAATATTCAATTCTAACATGTTTTTCTACATTTTTCTACAATTTTATCAGAAATATTTTCCACGTAAATCTTCAATTCTATCATAAAATGTTTCTATCCCATATTTCACTTAGTTTAGCAATGTTATATGTCTTTACTACTTTACTCTTTAATTTTCCATGAAAATTGTCAATTTTATCTGAAATATTTTCCATGTAAATCTTTAATTTTATCATAAAGTATTTTACTTTCCTTTTTAATAAATGAAAAATAAAGAAAAGAAAAAAATTCTAAGGTTAGGTAATTAAGTTTGAATTTAAAAAGCTTTTTTGATTGCCTGCAAGGATTAAACATTAGCGTAGCTCCAGTGGAATACTCGTACACTTTTGTATCTCAAATGTTTTCACAGACATCAAGAATGCATTTATTCTCCGAAGCTCAAAACATGAGTGGACCTGTGCGACCGAGGAGTCGGATGATAAGTTTCTTTGGTTGTCAGCACTGCAACATGCAATCAGAAGCAGCATGAAGTAAGACTAGATTCAAAAGAAGACACGAGGGTGCTTGGAAAGTCAGATAGTGTATAGTTTCTGTTTCAGGACATCTAGTGAGAAGCAGGCAGATATCAGTCCCGGGCGATGAGTGCACGGGAGAGCTAAGATGTCCGTCAGGTTCCTTCCAACTTTAATAATGTATGATTAATCGATGTATAGGATCAATGTATAAAAACAAGGAGTCTAAAATTCTGAACCACAGCTTTCGGTAACTACCGGTAGCTTGTTGGCATTATTTAAGACAATTTGACATGATTAGTAACAAGAAAAAACACAGTGTAGGTTTTTAACAAATGAGTAATAAGCAGGATAAAATGTTTCTTTCAAGAGCATTCTAGGAAAATACTTGAATTTGAGATTCGCTAATTAGCATTTTCATGGAACAATTTCTGATTTTAAGGATATGTCTATAAAACATAAATGGCAGTTTTCTCAAGGACTTGTCAAATAGATCCTTAATGTGACTGTACTCCTTAAAAAGCATTAGAATATGCTATGTCCAGATCTAACCATTTGCCTACAAATTGCATGAATTCATTGTTTTTAATTGCTGAGTAGTATTCCATTGTATAAATATACCACATTTTCTGTATCCATTCTTCCTTTGAGGGACATCTGGGCTCCTTCCAACTTCTGGCTATTATAAATAAGGCTGCTATGAACATAGTGGGGCATGTGTCTTTATTGTATGCAGGGGATTCCGCTGGGTATATACCCAGGAGTGGTATGCCAGGGTCCTCTGGTAATGTCATGCCCATTTTTCTGAAGAACCGCCAGACTGATTTCCAGAGCGGTTGTACCATCTTGCAATCCCACCAACAGTGGAGGAGTGTTCCTTTTTCTCCACATTCTCGCCAGCACCTGTTGTCCCTTGAGTTTTTAATCCTAGCCATTCTGACTGGTGTGAGGTGGAATCTCAGGGTTGTTTTGATTTGCATTTCCCTGATGACTAATGATGTTGAACATCTCTTAAGGTGCTTCTCGGCCATCTGAATCTCTTCTGGTGAAAATTCTTTGTTTAGCTCTGTACCCCATTTTTTGATAGGGTTATTTGGTTCTTTGGGGTCTAACTTCTTGAGCTCTTTGTATATACTGGATATTAGCCCTCTGTTAGATGTGGGGTTGGTGAAGATCTTTTCCCAATTTGTTGGTTGCTGTTTTGTCCTTCTGACAGTGTGAAATGCAATCACTGATAAGTGGATATTAATGAGCCCAAAAGCTCTGAATACTCAAGACACAATTAGCAATCCAAAGATTCCCAAGAAGAAGGAAGGAAAGGACCCTGGTCCTGAAAAGACTGGATACAGATTTGTAGGAGAGCATCAGAACAGAGAAATGGGGGGGGGTGATTAGGGAATAGTTAGGGGGTAGAGGACTTATGGGCCATATGGTGGGGGGGGAACTGGGAAAGGGGAAAGCCTTTGGAATGTAAACAAAGAATATAGAAAATAAAGAAAAAAAAGAAAAAATGAGAAAAAAAAGGAATATGCTATGTCAGAGTATTAAAACGTTTTCTGGATTTTGTTTTCTACAATTGTTCTTAACCGAGGACCCAGATTCAATTCCAAAGCCCGCATGACAGGTGACAACCTAGACCTCCAGTCCTGGCACAACTGGGACTCTCTTTTCACAAATGTAGTGCAGAGATACATACAGGCAAAACAAGCCGGGTGGTGGTGGCACACGCCTGTAATCCCAGCACTTGTGAGGCAGAGGCAGGCGGATTTCTGAGTTTGAGGCCAGCTTGGTCTACAGAGTGAGTTCCAGGACAGCCAGGGCTATACAGAGAAACCCTGTCTCGAGAAACCAAAAACAAACAAACAAACAAACAAAAAAACCCAACATACAGGCAAAACAGCACACATACAAATCAAAATAAATAATCTGTAAAAATTAATGGAAATCATTCCACTTCAGATTCAGGGCCCAGGAACTCCTGAAGTGGAATGGACCTGAATGCCCCCTCCCTGAGGACTAGCTTTCATGGCACCAGAAAGTTCCAAGCAAGCTTCCAGAGGAGGGGGGGCAACCGGCAGTCCCATACATAGCTGTGATGTCTGTGAAACCTGTACGGGAGGTGGCTTGCCACGGAGGGCCTAAGAAGGAAGCAGCAGTATGTATACCTCAGCAGTAAACAACCGTCTCCTAGTTAGAGGTAATACTTCCCTCTGTCTCTGTCACACACAGACACACACAGACACACAGACACACACACCATGCCTGGTCCTGGAAACCTAGTTTGTGCTTATATTCACAGATAAGTATGGTCCTATTCTTCAACAAGGAACCTTTTCTTTGCAACAGATGGACTCAGTGCTCAAAAATACAACTAATCACAAAGTGGAGCCCAGTCCCAATGGATTACTCTACAGAACAACCCCAGAACCTATGGCTAAGGGAACCCTGTGGGGGATGGGGCTGTAACAGCCACAGGATCACCTAAACATGAGCGGACAGAGGATGGCTATAATAGAACTGCCGGTCAGTCGTACACAAAGAACTACAGACAGCAAGAGAGTGCAGAGAGCGGGAGAAACTGACTTCCCCAGGGAAGAGAACACCAACTGCTTATCCAACCCCTAATGGTCGGACATGAAAACACGCACACAAATAACATCTACGGAGTGAGCAGACTGTATTTATGCATTTAGGAATTTGATTGTATATACGTATATGTACACACACATAACAATAATTAATGAAAAAGAGAGACCATGAATTTGAAATAGAGCAGGGAGGGGTATGTGGGAAGGTTTGGAAGAAGGAAAGGGAAGAGAAAAATGATATAATTATATCATAATCTCAAAAACTAAAAGTAGTACCTGGGCTTAGTAATATATCCCTTTAATCCTAGCACTCTGGAGGCAGAGGCAGGCAGGTCTCTAGAGTTCTATGGTAACACAGAATTCCAGGACAGCAATGGATATAGAGACCCTGACTCAAAAATAAATAATCAAGTAAATAAAAAAAAAAATGGAAATCTAGCAAAATAAAATGTGCCTATAATGAAACTTAGCTGAGTAAAATGAAATGTTTGTGTAGTTAAGGGACTGGCGAAAGCTTTAATGTATAACAGGTTAGGTTGCTGGTTCCCGTTTGTTTCATGTGTTATTAAATCCATTGGTAGAGTGTGAACTCGGGCACTGAAAACCAATCCGAAGACAGTGCAGGGTCCTGACCGGGAGGACACACTCCAAAGGCTTTCTTTAGCAGCAAAACCTGCCTGTGTGGAAAAGAGTGACAACATAGTTAATGGTAGCATAGAAGTCTGAAGTCACCAGTTCCCACGTGACCTGTAACCCTCAGAAGTTTAAAAACCGTTCCTTGCAAATGCTATCTGTGAAGCTTTAGCGCTTGCTTGCACCCGTGTATGTACAAGTCAGGACAGTCCTGGACATCATTCCTCAGGTGGCATCTATATTATTATTATTATTTTAAATAAAGACTGGGTTGGTCTTTTCACTGGCCAGAGAACAAGAGGGACCTGTCTGCCTAGCCTCCTAGCGCTGGGATTACAAGCACACTGACATGCCTGGCTTTAAAAGTCACAAACTCTGGGGTCTGTGAATTGAACTCGGATCCTCTTACAATGCAAGACAAGCATTCACCGACCCAAGTGGGCCCCCACCCACGGGAAAGCTTAAGGAGTAGAGTTGGAACCTTAGTCATGCAAAAAGCAATAGTGTTTTCAAAGGGCTCTTTTCACTCTTTATATAATGGCTTTATCATTTTCCTTCACGCTGGGAGGACAACAAAGACCTATCTTCATAATTTATAAGCTTATATCATTCCTGCTGAATTCACCTGCCACTGGTGAAATTGGTCAAGAAGAGCATAAAACTTGACCCTGAGTTGTCAAGAGAAACCGTTTTCCAATATTTCATGATTCCTGAAAATGGTGACTAAGAAGCTTCTGAGAAACGGTGTCAGGCTCCCAAATCAAACGCTGAGCAGGGAGCTCTCTTAATTTAGCTCTTTATAGAGTATAGATGCTGTATTGAGAGAGATGCTGGCAGTTTGGTATTATTTTCCTTAGGCAAAGATTTCTGAGTTTTTGCTTGATGAGAAAGAAGGCCAGTCTCTAAATCCAGTCATTGCGTGGTTTTGTCACACAAATACGAGGGGCCGGCATTCCTGCTGTTATGGCACAGGAAGGTTGAGGCACGCCCACAAACACAATGTAGCCTCCAGAGAAAGTCTTCCTGACCCTTTTATTGAAATTAAAAAATAAAAGATACTTAAATACAATGGTGAACATATAGGGTAAAACAAATCATAAAATTTAATGTTCAATTAAGCAGTGAGCTGAACGTTTGGGTTTCCAAATAGGCTCTAAACCCAGAACTGCTTGAGGATGGGCGTGTTCACAGTTAACGGCGACTGGCTTAGAGGTGAGAGAACGGGCGGAGCTGTTCCAGCTGAACTTCCAGGGAGATTCTCTCCTCAAGAACGTCCTGGAAAAGATGCGAAGTCCGAGTTACATTTCAAGTAGACACAAGTGCAACGCTAGAAAGAAGTGATTAGAATTTGAAAGATACATTTTACTTTAGAAAGGCAACTTGTATATTCATAATAGGAAAGCATGAGCCTTCTAATTCAAAGTCAGTTCTGCTGACAGAGCTAGGCAATAAAATGCTTTTAGGTTAATTGTTACCAAAGCAAGTGATTGTAGTGGATGGGTATTAGTGCACAGATTTTGAACAAAGCCTTAATTAAATGTACATGTATTTGCAAACATGAATTCTATCCTCTGGTGATGATATCTGATCCCAAAACTCATTGTGAATTTCAGTTCTATTAAAAAAAATTATTTTGCATTCAGGATAATTTATAATAATAATAATAATAATAATAATAATAATAATAATTGGTAGCAACAGAGAGACTGACTTATGTTCGTATGTATATGTGTATGTGTGTGTATGTGTGTGTGTGTGTGTGTGTATGTGTGTGTGTGTGTGAGCGCACACTCCGGCATGTATGTAGAGGTTGGAGAACAACTCTGAGCAGTCAGTTCTCTCCTTCCACCATCGGGCTGCTGGAACAGACATAGGTAACCCCACTGGCTAACTCACCTCCCCGGCACTACTGTGAGTTGTTTTTTCACACACAAGATAATTTAAATGTCCTCACTCTTTGTCTTAAGTTATTATTAAGTATTAAGTATTAAGACTGGCTTAAGTTATTATTGAATCTGAGTAATCAAAGGATAAACTAGTAACAGCCCAGTTGCCTTCATACTACACGGAACACAGAGTCACATATACCCACTGGTTCTCAGTCCACTTTTCTTCTCGAAGTTTCTTCATGGATGTTAACAATGTTATAGGAATAGTGACGTGTGTGTGTGTGTGTGTGTGTGTGTGTGTGTGTATGTTTGTTTGCAGGATAAGACACTGTGCACACAACTAGAATTGTATTGAAAAATTCCTTTTAGTATTAAAAGATTCAATGGCTCACACAACATTTTAGCTACACACGTTTCTTCTGCTTCGAGAGAGTTTTGCATACTGGCAGGAGCTGCTGGAGATGTGCAGCAATCTGGGCACTGAAGAGTCAGGAGCGACCCTACCTTTAATTGTTGCTGCAGCTCACTGTTGAGTCTGGCCAGAACGGTGTTGGTTTCCTTGTTGCGTCGAATCGATGCCTGGATAGCCTTTTTATCTTTCCCCACAGATCTGAGGAGACACAGGATCAAAACCAGCCTTCGTTTCTTTGCCATCTCTAACTCCTTTCTCCCAGTGACTTCAAAACAGAGAGAGAAGGAACTCCTCCCTTCTTAGCAGAGCCCAACTTCACCTGCTTTCAATGGTACCTGAGAAGACAGGAGCTTTAAAACCCCAAGATGGTACTATCATTCTATAACTGTCCTTATTCTGTTGAATGCAGAGTGAAAGAGTCTGGACCAAGCACCTGCAGTCTCTAACTAGACAACGAGTCTTCTGGGCTTGGAGGGCCACTCCGCCCCTGCTCGCCATGTGTCTCTTCTCTTTCTCTTAGAAATGTAAAAGCCGGGCCAGTAAGGTGGCCCAGGTGGGAAGGGTACTTCCCAGACACGATGTGATGACTATAGTCTGACCCCTGGTGTCCCCAGGGAAGGAGATCCAGCTCCCAGAAGCTGTCACTGACCCCCATGTGCGTGGCCCATGTATGAAGCTGCATGAAGTCGGCTCTCTCCTCCCACCATGTGGGTCCTGCGCTGGGACTCTGGTTGTCGTGTGGAGAGCACTTTTACCCACAAGCCATTTCACCGCCTCAAGAAAACTCTGGACGATTTTCTGTTTAACTAAAGAACTCATCTGTCTTTCTGCCCAGGGTTTTTAACTGTGGGGTACTCTGGATCACCTGGGGATGGAAGGCTGCGATGCAAGGGCAGCAGCTAAGGCGCCCGTCTTCTGAGTGTGCTCATCCACATCTGGCCGCAGCTCGTCTTCGGACTTTAATCTTCTTCTAACAGGTTTTGGTGGTGGAGCCAGAGGTGTTGTGCCTTTGCTCTACAAGACAAGAGAAATGAGCATTCCTAGTGATATCCTAATTAGCAATTTGTGAACACAAACTGCCTTTTTAAAATCCACTCGCTATTAAAAAAGGTTACTCAGCTTATTTAAAAACAACTTATGTATCTGGGGCCACAGTAAAGGGAAACACCGTGCAGCCGGGGCAGAGCTGCGACCCTCTTGCTTCTGACTCCCTGGTGCTGGACTGAAGATGTGCACCCCAAGCACACCTGGCTTAGCCATCTTTATTTTTATTTTTAAGATTTATTTATCTTATGTATATGAGTACACTGTAGCTGTCTTCAGACACACCAGAAGAGGAAGTCAGATTCCATTACAGATGGTCGTGAGCCACCATGTGGTTGCTGGGAATTGAACTCAGGACTTCTGGAAGAGCAGTCAGTGCTCTAACCACTGAGCAATCTCTCCAGCTCCCAATCTCAGACGTCCCTTATCCATAGAAAACTGTCCACATTTAAAAAAGATGTTTCATACCACATTGGCAGGAACATTAGTAGCTGTCTTTTCTTCCATTTTACTGTCTGCTTGGGCAACCCGAAGAGAGCTTGAGGGGTCAGAAGCTTTTTCAGCCTAGGAATGAATGTAGGATCTCATTACTATATAATTAGATGCAGTTAAGCACGCAGCATGTAACAAAGTCAGATGCTAGGAGCTGTTCATTCTGACAGGAAATCTGAGGCGAGGATGGGAAACACTGACGGAACCTTGCCCGCTGACTTTCTCCAGCACTGAAGTTAGAAAACACGATCTGAGAGCAGGAAGAGAGGAGAGGCAGCCACGGCGCTGAAGCCCAGCTGCTTGTTGTAAGGCTGCGACTGGGAAGAGACCCATCCAGCCGAGTCCATGAGTGACAGTCTCCTAGGCACACTCGCCTCTTCCCCAAGTCTAGCTCTGCCTTCCTAGGAACAGTCCACTCCCCTAATAGGCCAGGGGAACTTAGGGCGTGGCAATAAGAGTTTCCCCATGGGTCAGACCCATGAAACCTTTAGGTTATACTAGTCAAACTAACATGGGTTGTTGCATCTGTTGGAGGTGCAACAGCTGAAGCAATCTGAATAGAGATGTCAATATTACCTTTTTCTTTTCAACTACACACACATATATTTTCAATGATTTAAATCAGAGATTCAGATAGACAATGTCATTAGATTGCTGACCACTAAATCTACAGTTGACTGGAACCATCTGTGAAGATTAGGTTTTAGCATGGTATTGTTTTGAGAGAGTGTGTGTGTTGCTGAAGTGTGTAGCTTTTGTTAACTATGGCCTCTTATCCTATGGAAGTCTTCAATTCCTACAACCAGAGGCATAGCATTAACTTCCCAGAGCAGCATTAACTAGGACCAGTTGTAAGTGTGCCGCATGTCACACCGACATCCTAATCTTACTAACCATCACACTGTGACTATCAGATGTCAGCGGTCCATAGGCAGTGGAGAGGCATGGGCCTGGGGAGTGTGCACACGTACACACACACACACACACACACACACACACACACACACACACACACGGCAGCAGCTGGTGTCTGACTCCCTGTCGCCTCTGCTAACCTAATCTGAGTCTTCTTTACAGCACCTGGGAGGAGACTGCCACAAATTAGCTGACCTCCAGAAAACTCACTGGCAAGAGCTCAGGCTGCTTCTCGGCTTCACTGTCTTGTTCTTCAGAGACACTTGAAGCAGCAAATACTTCAAATTGGCTGAAATCTGCAAAATTTGGTTGTTCTGGTATCTGCTGAGGTGAGGTACTAGTGTGAGTTATTAGAGCATCGGCATCCACTGGGCGATGGACAGAGGGACCGGGTGCCTGTCCAAGGATTTAGAACACAGAGACAAACATTAGTATCAGCAGGGCCATAGTGTGGCCTTCTTCACAGGGTAGCCCAGGACAGCAAATATCTCTGATATAGCTGCAGTTTATCAGTCTCTATTAAACTTGGCTTTCTCCCAGTAAGACTCCAGGCTCCTAGGTAGATATTCTATGCCCATGAATCTGTAGATGCCTTTCCTGCAGAAACTGCCTCTTATCTTCTGGGTCTTAGCTAAGTCATTTCACTAGTATCTTCTGGATATGCTTTTTAGCTTTACTAACGGCCAAGCTGTGCAGCCGTGCTCTATAGACACGTGTCCCACAGCACTTCAGTTGTGACCGAGCAGGGAAGTACACGTCCAGGGAGACAGAGGACGTCCTCAGACGTCTCCATCTCCTAACCCACTGCTCCTCTGCTGCACCCCTAACACACCATCGTTTGTTCCTTAGTAACCCTGGTTGTTACTGAAATCCGTACCTTCCAGGAACACACTGACTAAAGCGCTGACCCTGGAGATGATTATAAACAGACCGAAGCGTCTAGGGCAAAACTCGTCCCGAGCACTACAGTAACTGCATTTCAAACAGGAACACTGGAAATCACCTGTGAGGGCTGAGGTCTTGGAGGCACTGCAGGGGGGTGGGCGACAACTCCAGCCTGTTGCTGTCCTGTGTGAATGCATGGGTCTTGTTAGTGATTACGTAATTATTTTACTGTACAAGAAACAGGTACATGAGCACGTGGTGACTCTTACAGGGCAGTCACTATCTTGTAAACTGCTCTAACAGGGCCGAGGCTATAGCTCAGTGGGTGGCAGTGGCCTGGCATGCTCGAGGCTCTGGATTTGATGCATATGACATGGTGTGTCACACCTGTAAGTCTAGAAGTTGGGAGTAAGGAGCTGGGATGAAAAGTTAGTTCCAAGTCAACTTTGGCTACATAGTGAGTCTGAGGCCAGATGGGGCTGTATGAGACTGTGTTAAAGCAAAACCCAGACTGAAAGCTCTACGTGTGACCTAGGGGTCCGATGTCACGGCCTCGCCTCAGACCTCGTTTCTCCTGTCACCTCTAAACTGCTGACAAACTCCTGCCTGTTCTCGTTTTCTCCTCCATCAGATACACCTTATAGTTAGGAAAACAACATTTTCCCCATTTAAAAAATAGTTTTAAAATTTGATGTCTATTTTATTTTGGTTTTTCAAGACACGTTTTCTCCATATAGCACTGGCTGTCTAGGAACTAGGTTCTGTAGATCAGGCTGTCCTTGAACTCAGAGATCTATCTCCTGAACACTGGGATCATTTGATATGTCAAATCCACATTCTTCTTAAATGTAAACAAAAAAAATGTATCTTGGATTAACTTTAAAACAATGTACATTTTAATAATTAATGTATATCATGGTTCCCTAGCCCCTCCCTACCTGTGGAAACTGCAAAGGTCCGGTTCATATCTAAGGATGATGATCTAGAATGAGCAGGCTGTGGCCTGGGGGGCGGAGGTGGTGGCGCAGTGTTGTCAGGTGAAGTTCCTGAATGAGACCTGCAAAATTCACCAGTCACAACTGGTTATATTAATGCTGGAGCAGGATCCTTTTTAAGCATTCACACTTGACTGAACAGCCAAGGACCTTATTAGGATGACACTTTTCCAAGCTGTAGCTATTAAGATGCTACAATAAAAGCAGCGCTCTATCTAGGCTGTGTCTGAAACAAACAGCCACTCAATGTGTCAAACACCCGTACATAAAGTCATAAATAAGCCTGTGAAACACCTGAAGGTACTGCCCACACGGCTGCTTCCCCCTCGGCTGCCGGCAACACGAGCTGAGAAGCTGCTTCCAGAAGAACGCCTCTGGCTGGCTGCTCTTCAACAGCTTGACCATGGTCAGCTAGGACAGAATCTGGCTACACCACAAGGTGCTCATGCGATGTCACCAGAGCTGCCCACTTTACAGGTCACTATGCCGACGCTCAACTAGCCCTTGAGAGACTTTTATTTTGGAAAGGCTTTCCATAACTCTGGCAAACAGATCTTCACATACAGGGGTAAAAAGAACAAATTCCAAAACAATCAGAAATCTGAGAAACACGGGAGAGCTCCACATATCAAAGAAAGGAAACGAGTGGTGTCTTCTGACTTTCTAAGTCCCTTGAAAATTTGGGAGGGGGTGGTCCCCCCTCCCCCAACAGACATGCTGCAAAGGGATTTTCTTTTTCAGTATATGCAGACTGTGAGAAGCAAGCGATGCTTGTCCCCGTGTCTGAGGGGATGTGAGGTCCACAGACGAGCCCTACCACTCCTCCCAAGTACTGTCTCTGTGTCTACAGCGGCAGGTGAGCAGGCACATGCTTCTTTCTGGGTGTTTTCGTGGCACTTGCCACAGAATCTCATGCTTATCACCTGGATTCTCACTGTTCTACTGACACAGGATTGCATTAACGCCTATTTCCAAGAAGTTATCAACTTGTTTTAGACCCTTCATAAAACACATAAAAACAAAACAATAGGGTTGGTTCCTTTTTATCTTTTAACAAGTAGAACCAAAATATTTGTCTTTTACATGAACTAATAGTTATTTAATAACTTTCAGAGAGCAAATAATTTGTGCTTGGTTCTGAGTAACTAAATATTAAAGCGCATAAGGAGATATCAACAGTTTCCTTGATATAACACTGACCTTTGACGAGTTACACTGCTCCCAATCTGCTCTGGGTCAGAGGGGAAAGAGTCTGAGCTACTGTACCCATCTGCTGGTAAAAGAAACCTTCCAGTTAAAAAAGCTTCTAGTTCATATTACTCATTTCTTTGCATTTTACTCTCTGTGCCACAAATGTTATAGATTGTTTCGCTGCTTCAAAATTGGAGACATTCAAAGACTGCAGAACAGGCTACCAGTTCATTTCCAGTGTTACCAACTGTAAAAGTCACATTTGTCATACATAGCTATAATAGACAGAATAAGTTACAATCTAGACAAAATGAAACAAACAGTTCAAAATAAATCACAAAATCATACATATATTGCAAGTCCTTCTCATAGAAAAATGTAACTATAGGTTGACTATCTCTTATATAAAATGCTTCAGGCCCAAAATGCTTCCACCCTCCCCTGCCCCCTACAGATTTAAAGTATTTGCATAAACATGAGATGTCCAGAGAACAGAGCTGAGTGTAAACATCTACCCACTCCATATCTGTTATGATCATGTGCAGAGCCATTTGTAGTGTGCCCCTGTAATGCAATCTGCCAAGAGCTCAGGTGTGATGCCATTTTGATATTCAAAAAGTTTGGACTCTGAACCAGTTCTTATTTTGGATTTGAGATTACTGTTGCTGACTCTGTATTATAAACTCACAAAATATAATTTAAAACAGACAATAAAATGGCTAGCCAGGCACAAGGAGAATGTGAACAATCATTTTCTTGTTTTTATAGTAGGTGTGACCTGCTCTGTAGTAGAAAACGGCTACTTTCACATAGAAGACTAGAAACGGCTAAGGAAAGAAAGCTTGCTTCATCTGGGCATGGCAGCACTGTGCCCGTGAGAGAGGAGCATTCTTTGCTACTGTAGCCCTCCTGCTCTCCCATGGCTGCGGAGGCCTCTCACTCCTTTCTGCTATGCTGTGCTACACAGGTATGCAAACCCTCCAGTGACCAGTCTCTTCCTACTGAGGTTACAGAGCACAGTCCCAAACCTGGCCAGGTCTCCCCTCCTGGACCGCCCCACTCTAGCCCGATCCCCCAGCTTCTTGTGATTGGACGACTACGAGAAGGTCTCCTGTCTCTCCTGCATGCACAACTCTCTAATGACTGTTCACACCATTCAGTGGGAGTGGCCCTCTACTGTCCTCTCACTTGCTACCCTGCTCACCGCGTCCACTCTGTTCTAGGCACTGCCTGCCGTCTGCGGACCCAAGCTTCCCGCCTAAGGCCGCACACCGGCTGGTGCCTGTCTTTTAGTCATCTTTCCCCTAAGTCACAGAGCTGTCACTCAACTCCTTCAAATTTTAAGACAAATGTTATCATCGAATAAGGCCGCCTTTGTTCTCATTTAAAATGACACTCTCCTTCCCTTTTCCAGCTTTCAAGTTCTATTCATGAATTAGCTTTCCTTTCACGTAAGAGTTAGCCCATCTGACCGTAATCTAAACCCTTATAAACTCAATACAGTGAAGGCTTGTTCTGTGTTGGTTCCTGCTGAATCCCCACCCCCTGGACTGGAACCCGGCACATACCATCCAACTACCATGGCTGGAGGAAGGAACATCCCAATGTTTTGTGAGAAACAAAAAAAGACCAGGGGAAGAGCCAGTGGAACACACCGTGAAGACAAAGAGGTAGTCTGCCTTGAAGAAGGCGGCGATGACAGGAGCGCTCACCTCATACAGTGCAGAAGGCTTTGAGGAGTTACTGTCCCCTATTTTACCGTGAACACCGTACTAAATAGATACAAATTTCAATTCCCCAGACTTTAACTTTATCGAATGAGAGATGTGATGCTATCTTTCACTTACCTACGGTGTTTCCAGAAGGAAACTTTACTGATGAATTGATTTTATTTTCTTCTGAAAGGTCAGATGGTTTCACAAGTAATGGGCTGGTGGGATTAGTATGATCTAGTAGAGAATTAAGAGGTTACAATACAAGAGACAGACATTTCATTGATAAAATTCATAGAAGACTGAATTACGATTAGATTTCATTTAGATATTACAAAAGTGTCATATAAGATGACATGTTTAAATGATTTTAGATAAAACTGAATATAACCTGTTTCTGGGAAATGTTATCTTCCACAATAAGAGATCCTTTACCTGCCTGTCTTGTCACTTGGTTAACATTTTCCCTATAGCACAGAGAATAAACCACCCCAAATCTGGGTTATAAATGACGACAATGCCGTCTTATAAAGAGTTGCTCTGAGCAGCCTTAATTAAGCTGGGCTGGTGCTGCAGACCTGGAGCAGCACGCGGGAGGCGGGAGCGGGAGCGCGGGAGGCCAGCCTGTCACACGGCGAGAGCCCGCTTATGACCACCTGTAACTTCAGTTACAAAGCATTCAATGGCCTCCTCAGACACTAGACACACAAGGGCTGCATACAGGGAAAGTACTCATATGTGTAAAATAGCATACACGTAAAATAACATGAATTTAAACAACAACAAAAAACCCAAACAGACTCTAGGATACCATAAATGTCTCATTTTCAAATGATCTTAAATTTATTTTGTGAAAATTTCCCACAAACACCCCTGTTTTAAAGATTTATATGAAATAATTTCCTTTTTAAAAATACAATATTGTTTAAACATATAGCCCTTCAGGCACACACAACAGTAGAGAAGAATGAGGTTAAAAAAATAAGCAGTTGCTGGTCAGGTGTGGGGGAGTATATCTTTACTTCCAGAACTCTGGAGGCAGAGGCAGGGGGATCTCTAAATTCAGGGACAGCCTGGTCTACGATGTGAGTTTCAGGCTGGGCAGGGCTATGAAATCAGACACTGCCTCACAAAACACACACACACACCAAAAACAAACACCAAAGAAAATCATTTATGAGAGAAACTTGACCGTCTGAAGAGTGATTCCCTCCCTCTGCCCGCTGGCCGGCAGCCAGCCACGCCCAGCTGCCCGGCACGGCCCTTACCTCCGCCCGCTCTTTTCAGCTCCATCTCCTGCATGTGGATTTTGCTGGGAGTCATGCGAATGGGGACTGGGTGCACAATGGCGGTATCCTAGAGACAAACGCAGAACAAGGGCATCTGCATTAGGGACTGTGAGGACCTGGGGACTAACAACACCAAAAGCTCCTGCACACATCTTTCTCAGTCACAGTAATGCAAAGGTGACATCTTTAAGAATTAACAGCTCAATTTAAGAAAATCAAGTTTACATGATGAATAATTTGATTTCATAAAGTAATTTGAAGTTGAATGATTAAAGAAATTCATGAAATCCGCTTATTAAAAACAGTTCAAAGCAGTACTTGAAAACAAGCTACAATGATGTGATTATATAAATGTCAAGCTTTGAGGAAAATTAAACTATTTATGGGAATTTAAAAGCTAACCAGCAGACTGAAAGTTGTTTTTATTAAACTGCTTAAGAAAAAAAAAATTAACCTATAAAACGAAAATAACTAGAAGTCTGTTCTACTGCAACTGTAGGTACGATAACTGCTTCCTATCCAGAAAAGCAAAGTACACTAGAGATACAAGAAAGACCCCCAAACTAACACACCAGCATTCCCTGACTATAACACATCAAGCATGTCTACGCTGATTTCAGGAGTAAAGCAGGTGACAGCAGTGACGTCTGAGAAGGAAGGAAAGAGTAAGGCAAAGAAAAGACGCATCCCAGAACCAGGAGGGGAGAAGGCGCCCCTCTGCAGCTGAGGCCCTCTGGAGAGCAGCTAACGGAAAGCTCTGGTGAGGAGGGTGTGGCCCACAAAGCATATGACACTAGCATAAAGACCAAGAGCAGGCAGGCCCTGTCCACCTTCCTTTACCTATTCCAGTCACTCAAAAGCCACCTCCAATCGCACATTTGTGTCATGTATTTGGGTACCTAATTAATATAATTCAGAACTTTACACTGTCATAATCAAGCTCATCTCTCTGCATTTGCTCCCTGCCCTGCAACCAACCACTCCTCCTTTCTATCTAATTCACCCCGCCCACCCTCCATCCTACTAAGAGCTCGTCTCTTGGACCCATCACCTCTTCACAGTTAGCTGAGTCATCTTCTGCAGTGGCCCTACAGTTAGCTGAGTCATCTTCTGCAGTGGCCTCTCCTTGCCTGTGTCACCCTGGCACCCAGGGAAGCTGATATTAGTCTAGTCTACCAAGAGGTCTCCATCCGGGTCCAACGCCATTCATTAATTCCAGCCCCCCCCCTCAGCTTGGAGAGGAACTCCCACTTTTAATCAGGACACACAGGGGACTTAAGAGTTCCCTCCTGTCCTGCTTGCCGGTGTCCATTTTGGAACCTGCCGGCTCTCTAGACCCTAACTTTAAGACATGGCCTTCTTCTTTCTCCATCTCCCTCTTCCTGACAGCTACCAGGAAGGACCCTTTCACAGGGGTTGTCTAAGGCCATCAGAAAGCACAGTTATTTACAATTCATAACACTAGCAAAATGATAGTTATGAAGTAGCAATGACAATAATTTTATGCTTGGGGGTCAGTACACCATGAAGAACTGCATTAAAGGCTAGCAACATTAAGTAAGACCAAAACTTCCCCAAACACCTTGGCCTGAGTTAGCCAATCCCTTCTTTGCCTATAGTTTTACCCAGTTATAGACAATGATAATTATCACAACTAGCATTATGATCATCAACTAACAATATTAAACTGGTTTATTTAAGGTTGAAATCTTGCTTCTGGCATCTTTTATTTCTATAGTATTAAAGAGGTGATACCACCAAATCAGGTGAGCTGCCTGGCTCTAACAGGTGATCAAGCTATTTTTATATGCTGAACTGCTCAGTTCTGTAGTAGCAACAACAGGTATAAATCAGGATAAAGACTCGTCCATTATACTAGCCATCAGTCTAGAATTTCCTTGGTGTGATGGTGACATTCACTCTAGCAGAAGCATATCCTACTGGAAGTTACTATTTGATAAACTGTTCAAGAAGAGAAGACAACTTTGTGGAAGTGGGCGCACCAGAGCTTCAGTCTCACTAGAAATGACAGTCAATCAGCATCTCAACGTGTGATGAGCTGCTGCACTGCATACTGTGACACCGCGTGACAAGTTGTCAAATGCCACGAGACCAGTGTGGAGCGTCACAGACACTTACTCAGCAGGTGACAATGGACATCTTGTTTTTAAAAGCACTTCATTAAAGATGCCCAAGCATAAAAATGTTAAATCCACACCAGCACAGTAGTGTACTTTTCTTTGTTCTCACCCCTCCACGATGCCCTGATTCACTTAATTGCAACCCTGGTTTATACAAGCCTCACAAAGGGTCATCTGAAATTGTGGCTACAGCTGTGGTCTATGGACAGGCAATACTCAGGTATTGAATGAGGTGTAAGACACCAACTGTAAGGGCACACAATTAAGTGAGAGTAGAGTCTCCTAACTGAGACTCTAAAGGGAAGCCGGGAAGGGGTTGAAGAACAAAGGTTTAAGGTCACTACCATAAAAGAAAAAGCATTATAGATAGCACATTACAAGTATTTAAAAGTATCACCTACATTTGACCAAATTCAGAAGTCTAAATTCAAGTTTAAAATCTCAATGAACATCTCTTATTTTCTCAAGATTTCATGCCACACTATAGATAGTGACGGCAAGCACTGAGCTGTATAAAAGGTTCAGCTCCTTCCTGATCCGTCGAGGCAGCGTCTCTTTCTGTAGTCTAGGAGCACGGGCCTCAAGCTCTACGGTGCTAGGACTGCAGGCGTGTGTCACCATGCCCTGCTGAGCTATATAGTTTTTAACACCAGTGTTGGCACTTATAAATCTGGACTTTATCCTAAGATATGATAAGAACATCAAATATTTTTTCTACATTTCCTACCAGTGATAAATAGGGCTTAAGCTTAGCTTGGGCTAAACAAGATTCTCAAAATAAAACCAAAAGCAACAAATAACTAAACAAAATTCTCCCCAAATAATGCTTCTGAAGAGTGTTAATACTATCAATAATTATTTTCTGTCTTTTAAGGGTTAGAAAAAAAATCAAGCTTTTTTATTGCTAATTCATAAAACATTTTCATGAGTTAAACTATGTTAATAACTAGAAGAAAGGAGTAAAAGAAAACAAAGCTAAAAGCTAAAGGAAGCTTAAAGGTAAACTCGCCTATAGAATGTGCATGTCCCAAGAGACCAGAAATGTGGCTAACAAGTACAAACATTTCAATGGTTTCTTATTTCTCTTAAGTTTTCAAAGATCAAAACCAAAGACAAGAGCCTTAAATATAGTAAGAGAAGAAGCAAATGCATGGGTAATCCACATATTAACTGGCCTTGGAAACAATATAGTTTTAACATTTTAAAAATATCCACACGTTATGTTTGACTAGCTATACAAACGCCCCCATAAGGCTGTAAGGCACAGCGTCATTAGTCTCCGCTAGAGCGGGATTTGAATGGCACTTTCCCCAGAAGACTGAGGAGCGCTGCTGCCTTCAACCAGAAACATCCAGGGAGAATGTGTCTGCTCTGTGGATGGAGCTCGGGCGTTTGGCACATGTGTGGCTCGTGGTTCAAACAACACTGGGTGGTATGGGGCACAGACATGGGTGTCAGGTGTCACCCTCTGCACGCTGCTACTCTGATCATCAAAAACAAAGGCAAAAACAAAAACAAAGCAAAAAACAAAAACAAAACCCCTTTCACACCCTTCTTCCTTCCTTCCTTTTTGTTTTTACACAGCATGCTTATTAGTACGTGTCCTGAAGAGAAAGAGCATGTAAAGGAATGGGCAGTGGGAACTACCGACTGCTATCCATGGTTTAAACGTTTTCAAGCACTTGAGGGACAGGTGGGGTACAACTCTATGGGAACAGAATTGCCTCTTTAAAATAAGGATATGAACTTTGTAGCATTTTTTAAAATGTGACACAGGAAATCACAGAAAGACAAGACATGCTGCACAGAACTAATCTGTAACTATAAATCAATTTGCTTTTGTTGTGCTGAACTTAACACACTAATTAAGCAAAAGTTATACTATTAGAAATATTTGAAAATGACACTGCATAAATATTTACATATAGAGTACATGTTACATGATGTGTAAGCATACAAATAAAATATGTAATTGAAACAAGCAGTATATGTTTAGTAAAACATACACTCAGCAGATGTAACATGGCTAAGCAGACCGACTGTCACAGAGATACTCATTACAGACATAAACATAGTTTTCTCTCATCAAAAAACCTACAAAATACGAAGAATGGCAAAAATGTTCTTCCACTACGGAGCAAACAAACAAAAAACTCCAAAGACCTGCCACATTTCCCTCTAAGCACTGCACTGAATCATGCATATCAGCTAAAAACCATAATGATGGGTACTGGGTTAATAAAATTAATTTCAAACAAGCAAGCTAAGTGATTGACTTACAGGATCAGCTGGTGCAATGTTAGAATCAAATTGGGTCAGAGTTTGTGAGCTTGAAGAGCGTTCACTAAATGTCTCCCACTGCTGAACAGACAGAGGAGAGACAAGTCAGCTTGGGGAGACGCACAGAAGATCACTGGAGAGACTGAGCAGGGTCATTCAGAGGCTGCACTGCAAGCTGCGTTTCGCAGGACCAACAAAACTCTAGTTTGTAGTTCCCATAATCACTTCATACTTATCTGTGCTGGCCATCTTATGAGAAGGTAAATACCTTCATAAGCAAATGTACAGTAAAAATTTAATGTAATCTCTATGGACGAGATTAAAACTTGTACAGAATTAACACTCAAACACCGTAAAGGAGACAGAGCATAAGTGATGGAAATGGCGACCAGGCGGAAACGCACAGGGCCGTGTGGACAAGAACAACGCTAGACTCAGATCCTGTTCACACCCCGTCCGTCACAGCACCGATCCACACGGGAGCCGAGGAGCTCAAGCGCTGACGCGAGCATCCAGTGCGGCCCCTGAACGACGAGTCCGCCATGTTCATGCACATACCTTATACATATGCATACGTAGTAAAATATAACACAAAATGCAAGAAATTCTGGAATTATTAACGTTTTAGCTTATTTATCGATTTGTAGCAAGTCAACCTCTGCGGTCAGCACTGCAAACAGGGTCATGCCAGATCACAAGACAGAGCCGCCAATCAGGCCCCTCCCCATGCTAGGAAACGAGAATGCAGCCACGAGAGCAAACCAAGCATCTGATGTGTTACACAGGAGATGCACGGGAAAGCCACTTTCTAAAAGAGGTACACAAAGAAATATCATACCTCTTAAAACAGGTAGAATGATAAGTCAACATTAATTACAGTAAATTCCATTTGAGATCTTAGCAACAGTACAGATTTTTTTCATCAAAGTTGTATTAAAACTATTATTAAATCTGATTCATAAAAGTGATAAGTTGTCCTCTGAGGAGGGAAACATCTACTTACACATACACAATATATACACATGAATGCTTACACACAGACACAACTACCTCATAACCTAAGTCCTTAGAAATTCAGTTTGTAAGAGGATATATACTTTTATGCTTCAAAGTTCAACTTTCTATTTAAAATAGTGAGATTCAATTTGAGTAGATATGTAGAAATTAAGCTTTAGCAAATGAGAATATTGCTGAAAATTATCTATAAAAATGGCTAATAAAAGCATTCAATAGCCTTTCCTACAGGTCACCGAGAGAAAAATGTTAGTTCAAAGCTGTGACAAAAGCTTACAACAGTTCATTTTTAATATGGACTTTCACATCAGAAACTGATGTAACAAATTTGCTAATAGAATTAATTTCTTCCTCAACAACTACTGTTACAAGGATGTAGAAGGAACTGAATTATCTACCTCATGGAAAACAGCTCATATGCAGAACTCGGCCCCCTGGAAGGCAGTCACAGTAGTCAGCAGCTCTGGCTCTGGCACCTGACGCCTGGCACACTAGCTGGGCTGTGTGGACCTGGCTGGGTTACACAGCCTCTCTGTGCTTCAGTTTCACCATCTTTAACATGATATTAGTAATACCCACCTCACAGGAGTGTGGTGAGGAACTAAGACAGTAAATTAGGGGAAGAGCCTTTTGAACAGACTGGCATATCAAAAGTGCTTTAAAAAGTTTGGGATTTTAGTGTTTTCTCTCATAGCATCTCATCTATATCCAGTACTAAATAAACACTGAAATAATAATGGGTTTGTGGGAGATAAAATATAACCTAAATTTATATTCCGAGTAGATATTTTAATAGCTATGACCAAAACATCCTAAAATCATTGTCTTACTAGCTTTTTAAGCATAGCATAAATTCCATAGCAAAATATGCATAACAAAATTATGTCATTTATAAGTTTATTACTAGGCATTATAAGAAAAAAAAACCTGGTAGAACGTTTTGAGAGGGATAATGCATGCACCTGGAATCAGAACTGAAATGTATATTTATCTCCATCTCTCCAGATCATGCCTGATTTCTTTTAGAATGGATATGGACCCCTTAAACTTTGGGAAGAGTTACTTTTATGTATAAACTGTGAGAACTGGCTAAAAGCACTCTGTTAAGTGCAGCCCTGTAAGCACCGCTCTTGCTCTCCATAAGCAAACTCTTGCAGTCTTCCTCCTCCCTCCTCTTAAGCATGTGTGCCGCCTGTTTACACCTGGTGGGGGCGGGGCAGCGGCAGAGCTGCCTGGGCTCTTCTTAGGTCCTCAGAAGGCAGGACCGAGTCAAACACAACTGCCAGGTCAGGTCGCCACTTCTCAGCAGCCCTAAACTAGTTGATTTTAACAAAACACTGTCCTGCTTTAAAAGACAGAAATGCAAAACGCTTACTTTCCCCTAGAAGTCAACAAATTTACTTTTGTAAATATAAAACTTGTTTAGAAAGCTGGGAATAGAGTTCTGCAGAGCACAGGGTCTACAGAATGGGTGGGTGTGCAAGCCCTTCCACTTAATGCTAAGAGTCTTTTCTTACTGTTCTGTATGGCCTAAGCCCCAGTAACTGGAGAGCAGTGTCTCCCTATTCTGTTGTGCACACTACTGGTCGTATTAGTGTGGTAAAATTATTTTGTTCTATTATTATTTTCTTTCGGTGTTTGAGACAGTGTCTCTTTCTATACAGCTCTGGCTGTCCTGGAACTCAATTATATAGACCAAGCAAGCTGGCTTTGAACTCAAAAAGATCCTCTGCCTCCTAAGTGCTGGTATTAAAGGTGTGCGCTTACCATGTCTGACCTCCATTTTGTATTAAGTAAAACTAATTATAAGTAGTTTGTATTGAATGAAAATACTTTTTTCATTCAGAAAGCTACACTAGTGATTTGTCTCTTGCATCACTTCATGCCAAGACTGTAAATATCTCCTCACACACCTACTCATTTAATCACGTAGACGCGGTGCTGAGGAAACAGCACAGGACTCGAGTCACTCTTGCTCTCGAGTCGCCCTGGACATGGGATCTGGTTAAGCTGCTCCCCTTTGACTGTCATCTGCCCCCCAATTCCTAAGGCTTCAGTGATGGTGGGAGAGATGGTGGAGACCGTATGATTGTGTATGCAGTACAATTAATATGATTTCTGTCACTGTCTCTCTGCGGTCCTGACTATACGTCTGGGAGGAATCCTATGCTGTGTGTGTGTATACTGGAGAAATCCTGTGCTATGTGCATGTGCTGGATGAGTCCTATGTTGTGTGGGTGTCCTGGAGGAATCCTGTGCTGAAACGATTCTGTTCCAAACTTCTTCCCATATACGAGCTAATTTCAAGCAGAGAAAGGGAAGTTTTGCTAACCTCACTGCTCTGATTCAGCTCTGGCCAAGTCTGGTTCAGTGACGGCATCGACGGTGACTTGCTTGGAGGCGCTTCTGCAGGAGAGCCTGCGTAACCTACCTCGCCTGGCTGGTCCCCCACATCTGCAATTCAGACACAGAAAGTTCCCATCAGCAACACATTTTAGTTTGGGTGATTTATTTATGAGTAACAGATAATTTTTGCATAAGTGGTAATTTATACTCTCAACTTCCTTCTCAAGGTGGATCCTTTAACAGATAATACGTATTATTTATAGTCTACTTAATATGATGGCTCCCAAGCTGTTCGTGGAAAGAAAGGCAGGTTAGAAGTAAACAGAAGAACAACATGAGATAGATAATAACGCCGTTCTGATAACAGGGATGGATTCCCCAAAGGACATCCACAGAGCACTCCTCAGCAAGGAGACAGCAAGAAAGACTCCCCTTCCGGCCCCAGTGAGTCTGGGGTACTCTAATGCCAAGTGGAGCACCGCCCTACATGCTGCAGTCAAGGCCTGTGAGGCCCCACAGTAAATAAACTGTTAGCTTTTCCCAATACAAAATGCTTTATCTTATTTTTTAATTTTTTGAGACAGGGTTTCTCTATGTAGCTCTGGCTATCCTGGAACTAACTCTGTAGACCAGGCTGGCCTCGAACTCAGAGATCCGCCTGCCTCTGCCTCCCAGAGTGCTGGGATTACAGGCGTGCGCTACCACCACCCGGCAAACCGATGCTTTCTTATTTCACTATGTACACCAGTGTTTCTAGACTGGAGTGAAATAGCTACAAACCTATGCTATGGCTTAGAAATGGACATTTAGTATGTTTAGGTATCATATTCTACTTTGAATTTCATTTACACCTTAAAGTATCTCGAAAATTATACTTAAAACAGAAGGAGTTTCAATGACAACGAAATCCCAGTTTTCCAAGTTTTACAGAGCTCTGACTACATCCCCTATCAACAGGAATTACATAATGAAATATGATTCTACCATCTGTTCATTTGACCATGGGAGAATTAAGGAAACTAGTCCTCAGTTATTTTCATCAAAGCGAAAGACACTTGCTAACAAATGTAGGCATTCTACGTTGGATTTGTAAACAAACAGCTCTACAACAACACCCCGCAGACCACAGTTCCTAACCTTCCACCGCAGTCAGACACCTTCCGGTCTGTGCCCAACACGGTATCTAATACATAGATGCAAACGAGTATTTATTGAAGTTGCTTACTTTTTGGGTTAAATTCATTTCCATTTTCTCAGAATCACAGTTAACCACTGATGGTCGTAACAGTGTTCAAAGTTTCCCTTCCTCCTGTTGTGTTCAGACTCTAATTTCCCATTCACTCACCGCAAGCTTCTCTCTACAGAGAACACACTCAAGTTCCAGTTTAGAGCCCAGCACCACACTGTGACTTTACACTTTAAAATCAGGTGCTATTTCTACTTCTTTCTCAGTCTTAGAGCTTCGTAAGAGAGACGGAGGGCAGTGTAGAGGTCAGAGACTATCAGATACTACTCGGTAATGACATTCAACAGCACATGAACTTGTACAAAAATGTAGTAGCAGGTAATGCCTTCTCAGGCAGTTTGGGGTTTCTGTGGGAATAGACACAGTGGACCCCTCCATCCCACCTCAAAGAAATAAAAAAAAAATTAGCCTGGGGGGAAGATGCTGGCTGTATATATGACAGCAAGTAAACGTGATGGTCTAGGGGGATAACCAAGAAGTGTCTTTAGGAGAGTCTCCTGCTGGCTGCTGGGGAAGGAAGAGTCCCTCTTCTTCAGGGATGCAAACCCTGAAACTAGCCACGTCCCAGCAAATGGCCCTACATCTGTGCATATACAAGCAGCGCAAAGTCAGCTCGGTGCATCTAAAGAACACCTGGACCTGAGAGGCAATAGTACGGGTAGTGGCTGGAGGGGAGGAAACGGGGGTGGATTTGACTAAAACACAATATATATGCCCGAAATTCTCAAAAAATTAAAAAAAGAATAATCTCATAATAAAAGAAAATTAAAAATTAAAAAATCAAAATAGTGCTGACTATAGGAAGAATTTCTAAACTAATCAATTTAAAGCCAGACTCTTATCAGACTAAATGTAATCTTATGTTCCAATAAATTCTGCCCATTCAGACTGCAATATCACGTCAGGGCACTTACTACTTGCCATAGATTTGGAGAACGCTGTAGCTACAAAGCTACAGTGGATCTAGCCTCTAGAAGGCGAAAATGAGAAAGTTAGTTATCCAAGCAATTACATCTTATAATTATCTTCCCAGAAAACTATGTGCTAGGGGGCTTTCTTCTTGGATGTGTCCAAGACTGCTCCAGGGGTCTCAAACTCAAAGTTATTTGTGTAATGTCATTAATTTTCGGTATGTTGATAGTAGACCCAACAGAGCAAAAGCAATAAAAAAAGACAGCACATGACCAACACAGGAAGGCAAGAAGCATCATGTGTGCTGTATCCTCCTACACATTAAGCAAATTTAAATATGAACAAATAGACAGTAAATGAGTAAAGAAAAATCTCACTGAATAATATTCATAGTGAAGAGTATAGATTAACTTTGTTGGATTTCAGAGCTAAAACCACACCCTGTCAATATTTTGTATGGCACCACAGGAACTACCTAAAGCGTGCCTACTGACTGCCACGTGCACTGACCACTGAGTCGAGCACCATGGGACTCAGCTGACAGATGAGTGGCTGATGTTTTCGGAGAACGCTGCCATTCTTTTTTTTTTTTTTTTTTTTTTTTTTGAATAAACTGCTGATAAATCATAATTATTTAGATCTGATTAGGCAGATGTTTTTCAAAATTAACTTTCAAGGAAACAGTAGAATCCTGAGAACTATGCATACATGCCATTAACTTAAGGTCGTCTTAGGATTCACCAACTTCTCTGACAAAAAGGCTGTGATAGTGACATATATGCTTTCCCGACACAGTGAACATCTGAAAGATCTGTCTAACTCAGTGACTTGGGCTGTTACACGTAACTGTCATATTGGAATATGAAAATCACATACACATAAAAGGTTTACACAAATGCAAGATAAATAAATGGTTTGTAATGTTAAGATGAAAACTCTCTCTCTCTCTCTCTCTCTCTCTCTCTCTCTCTCTCTCGCTCTCGCTCTCGCTCTCGCTCTCGCTCTCTCTGTTTCCAGACTGCAACTAACTTTTTAGCAATCACATCTGAGCTTTAATGTGGTACTAAAGACTATCCACAATACCTGAAAATACTTCACAGTAGTCTTTCTGCTTACTATTGAGACTAGATCTTGTTTGTGTACTTCATGAGTTATCAAACTCCATTTGTTCAAATGTGACAGACAGCACCTGACACTCTGCAGGCCCTTACTGTAGCTCCTCCCACGCAGCACGGCCGCCACGGCAAGGCAACGAGGCTGGCTATTTGGCCCAAGGCAGTCCTACTGATGACCACCACATCTCAACTTCACGTGTCATACAATACTCCTCTTCTGATTTTCTTAATGATAAAAAGACTCTGGGGACCAGGGCCATTAACAGTTTTTAAGAGTCTTTGCTAGAAGCTATGGTCTCATCTCCCAGCACCACATAAACCAACTGGGCACGGTGCTGCATGTCTACAATCTCAGTAGTCAGGAAGGAAGCAGGAGGAGGACCATCGTAAGTTAGAAATTAATCTTTGACTATACAGCAAATTTTGAGGCCCGAATATATAAGACTCTGCCTTTAAAAATAAAACCAAGCCAAACAGAAATATAAACTACTTGCAGTAGCAGAATGCTTGCCTAGGATGTAAAGAGAACCAGGCTTGATCCCTACAACTATTAAAAATCAAACAAAGAAACAAACACAACACCATTCTCGGTTTGTGCATTATTTATTCAGTCAAGCAGTAAACTGAATTTGGTTTGTGGGGTTTGGCTCTCTATAATTTGCAATTTACCTTAAATAATGAATAAACCCATCAAATTTATTACTGACCAGTCTGACAAGCTACCTGGTGCTGACTGTCAGTGACTCCGGAAATCCTTGAAAGGTAAAGCGATGCCCCTTTTCATGAATGTCATATTTGGAGAATAGCTTCCTAAGAATACCTATGCCATAAGGAGAGTTTATTGTTGCTTTGTTTAAATGAAGTCAGGCATAGTTTTAAAACATGGGTACTACAGAAGGAACAAAGGAAAATTATTATTATTTTTATTAAATAAGTATTATTTATTTCACATACATAAAGGCTCTTTGAGTGCATAATATTTTGAGACTATATGGAGGTTTTAAGATTAGTAAATTGAAAAGTTGCTGTCCTAGGAAAATTAAAACTCACCACTGGGATAAACCGGCCACACTGCCTCTGGGTCCCCCCTTCATTCACAGAACAACAAGTGGCAGGTAACACAGGCCAGAGACCAGCAAGTGCCAGACAAGCCTGGAGACAGCCAGCACCTCCTCCAGCCCTGGCCTCCCTGTAAACAGTCAGCGCAGAGCACCCTGCCCGCCCACTAAGGCTAGGCTTCAGGCCCCTTCCAGGCAGGGGTGTGATTTCACTCGTCCTCGACACAGTGCTCCAGGAGGAGCACTGCCAGCCTGCCTCCCTCCTGAAGGGTCTGTCCTGCCCTGAAAGCATCAGAGCTGTTGCAATTGAAAATAACTGATGGCATTTTAATAATAAATTTTCAAAACAGAGCTAAATGTCTAAGCACGTTCACTGCAATGCTGTTTTAAAGGCAAACTGAAAAGAAATATAAAGATTCATCAACAGAGAGCTGTTAAGGTACATCTCTATGTCATGACGTGTCAAGGTCAGGTATTTGTCTATCTCATAAGAGAAAGCACTGGGAATGGGCAGCATGACTAGACTCGTGTACAAACCGATCTCTGGATGGAGGCCATTATGACAGACATTCTGGGTGAGTACCAAGGAAATACTAACGATGCTTAATTTGAGCAACACAGTCTCGAGTATGAATGTACATGGAGGTCAGAGGTCTAATCATGGGAAGAGCAATGTCTTCCTTCCTTCCTTTAAAGTCTATTCGCACTGGAAGTCCTAGGTAGAATCCAGAGGCTTTAAACGCTGCACCTGAGAACAACAGACAGAAACGCACACCCAGCTTGAGTGCATGCCGCAGCAGTAATGGAGAGGAAGAGAAGGGAGGGGCCGTCCCTTGCACTCTGTTGGTGTTTCAGGCAAACGCTGCTGAGTTACTCCTGAGAACAGTGTGTTGTGGAGTTAGTGTGCAGCAGAAATAAACCCACTTGTTCTGAAACATAGTCATTTCAAAAATATGAGCATTGACTCACAGTCAATTGATGACTTGCAAGGTACTGACATACAACCAACAAGAAACTTCTAGTCTACTTTGAGAGGCACAAATGTAGCAAATAATCCCCCAAATGTATGTAAAATTGTAACTGTGTAATCAAAATAAGTCTCTGGACTAACTACCACTATTAAGGTGGCTTTATTGTGGAAACGCAGGGTTGGTTCAATATAAATAAGTCAACAAATCATATAAATGGACTTAAGGACAAAAACAATCACATGGTCCTCTCTTCTTTTTTTTTTTTTTCTTTTTTTTTTTTTTTTGTTTTGTTTTGTTTTGTTTTGTTTTGTTTTGTTTTGTTTTGTTTTGTTTTGTTTTTCGAGACAGGGTTTCTCTGTGTAGCCCTGGCTGTCCTGGAACTCACTCTGTAGACCAGGCTGGCCTTGAACTCAGAAATCCGCCTGCCTCTGCCTCCCAAGTGCTGGGATTACAGGCGTGCGCCACCACGCCCGGCTCACTTGGTCCTCTCAATAGATACAGAAAAGGCCTCTGACAAATCTAACATACTTTCATAATAGAAATTCTAGAGAAAGTAGGACTAGAGGAAACACACCTCAACATAATAAAGGCTATATATGAGAAATCCACAGTCAACATTATCCTAAGTGAAGAACAACTTGAAGCAATCCCATTAAAAGAAGGACTAAGACAGGACCGCTGACTGGACTCTCTCCTTTCAGAGTAGTTGTGGGAGTAGTGGCTGCAGCAGTAAGGCCCAAGAAAGAAATAAAAGGGATGCAAACAGGACAATAACTCCTCAAATTATCTGCAGATGATATACATACATACATACATACATACATACATACATACCATACATAAAAGATCCCAAAAATTCCATCAGAAAAACTTGTAGAAACAAGCAGCAATGTCAGTCAGTACAGGAGCAGGGTACAAAGCTGACTGACTAAAATCAGTATTTCTGTACCTCAGCAAGGAAGACTGAGAGAGATCACGCACTTATCAACTGCCAACAGCATCCGAGACAACAAGACGTCTTAGAATAAAGCTAACCAAGGAGCAGAAGGCCCTCTATAGTAGAACCTTCCTTTCTGAAGAAAGAGACTGGGAAAGACACTAGAAAAAGGAAAGACATCTTGTATTCACGGACTGGTAGAACTGATAGCATGAAGATGACCATCCTACCAAAAGCAATGAAATCCCAATCAGAATACTCACAGCACTCTTCATATAAAAAGAGAAAACTACATCCTAAAATACTAGTGGAATTAGCAAAGACTGGGTTAGAATTTGCCCAAGGACACACTCCTCTGGAGGAGAGTGACTGTATAACTGCTTCTGGGGAACTTCCTGCCGTCCAGGCCACGATGAGAAAGGCAGACTACGTATGTTCTTAGGATACCAAATGTAATCATGCAGATAAATGGCTAGTTAAGAGCTAAATTCTGCCATAATTTCCCCCTTGAAATATAATCTTTCAGTACCACATCTGAAGAAAGCTTGGACAAGTGCACTGAAGACGATGGACAGCTTTAGGATTAGATCCACAGGAATGTAACAGCCCACTACACTACCTTTTAGTCACTTTGAACTTAAGAAAAAGATATGTATACTAAACATACATATAGTCTCTTTCCTTTTTCAGCAAGCTACCAGTAAATATAGATCATATTATCACACATAATAGTATTATCTAAAATCAAATTCAAATTTTCCAGATTTGTTTAGTCATAAAAAAATCATAAAAATCTAATAATGAATCAGATTATTCCCCTCAACATACTAAGACATATTAAATATAAAACATTTATGACTGATACCATAGCCTACTTTAGACAACACACCATGCATTTAGAAATAGTAAAATAACACTGAGAAAAAATTCTCTCCAAGTCTGATTAAGGCCCCATGGGAAAAAAAGCAGTTTTTCTGTTTCCTCCTTTCATTTTAACTTGGAAAGGTCTAGTGCTGTAGCCTAGGCTGGAAACTTTCCGGAATCTTCCCGTCTCCGCCTTCCAGGTGCCGGGCTCCCAAGTGTGGCACACAGCCACATGTACCACTATTAAAGCTTGAATGCCTAGTA
Source organism: Apodemus agrarius (assembly GCA_964023405.1). NCBI lineage: Eukaryota > Metazoa > Chordata > Mammalia > Rodentia > Muridae > Apodemus > Apodemus agrarius. The sequence goes on from OZ030027.1 coordinate 16,725,600, forward strand.
ATCCAAATTCAGTGCCTATTCAACTCAGCCTGACAACAAATCTGTGCACTTTTATCTATCTATCTATCTATCTATCTATCTATCTATCTATCTATCTATCTACCTACCTACCTACCTGCCTACCTATTTTTGAAACAGTTTCACTATGAAGCCCTGTCCAATCTGGAACTTGCTCTATAGATCAGTTTGGCCTCAAACTCTGAGATCTGCCTGCCTTTGCCTCCCAAGTGGCAGGATTAAAGGTGTGCATCTCTATGCTTGGCCAAATCTGTGTTCTTACAAAACTGCCTTAAGGTACCAGAAGCCATTTTACCATCTATCTTGCTTTCCTCGTCAGAGTGAAGTATTGTGTCCCCTGAAGCCCACGGCCAGCTCTCATGGCCACCAATCTCACCTGCTGAGTCTTCCAAGTCAATCAGCTTGGGCATCAGGCTTTCGGGGAGTTTTTCTGGTAGGTCATAGCCATTTTTTCTGGCAACTACCAGATGAAAAGCAGCACAAAACTCATCCAGTGTCAATGCGCCATCTTTATCAAAGTCTGAGAGTTCCCTGGAAAACAAACTCATTATCACCACACTTTGCTTTGGAGACCCTTATTCATTTTAAAAAAAAAAAAAATCTCTCACGAGAAAATTTCAAAAAAACGTTAATTAAAAAACCCCCACATGTATAAAGAGGTGTAACGAAGCAAATATGGCTGACCCATAACAAAGACTCAATGTGATGGACATCTGAGAGCTCCTGCTGGGACCCTTTCAACATCGTACATTTTTAATAGGAAAACTAGCCTGCAAAATTAAAGTCATCAGAATATGACCTCTAATTTCGATGCATTTTATTAATAGAGCTTATTTAGTTGAAGTATATAAAATAAACTTATGGAACTTTTTGAAAATTCTGTTTTTAATATCACAGTTCGACAGTTTAATACTTTAAGGAAACAGCCTGGCTAAAGTCTAAGAGTAGAGCCCAGCGTCTGTCCCGCAGCCCTCGTCACCCACACGAGTCCACGCGCGCACGCGTGTTTTATTTTTGAGACAAAGTCCCCACTACATAGCCCAGGCTGGTCTTTTTTTTTTTTTTTTTTTTTTTTATAAGATCAAAAAATGTTAACTGCTTTTTATTAGCTCTGACACACTGAAACAACTCCAAGAGTTGCAGCATAGAATATGTTATCAAAATCAGGCTGGTCTTAAACACACAACCCTCCCATCTCCGACTCCTGAAAAGCAACTTGTGGTTATAATTTGTGGTCCGAAGACTAATTCCAATTATGTGGCGGCCAATGCACGTCTTAGTCTACATATAACGTGAGAGCTGGGCATTGTTCTTACTTTTCTAGCTAGATATAAACTCGATGAAAACTAGGAGAAACTGACACAGGCAAGGTAACAGGCTTTCTCATGCGGTACACTAGCAGCAGGAGGAAGCCGGCAAACACCACTTTAGTTTTAGCTCACAAGACTTTCTCTAACTAGTCTCATTATTTCGTTCCTAGAAAGAGAGGCCCTGTCCTCGGCCGGCCGTATGGGTCCTCCACCAGCACTACGGAGGTCAAGTCCACTCCTAGTTTTAAGGCGCCAGAGATTCTTTTGAAACAACCAACATGAAGCAACTAATGAGATGCCACACTTACCAAATATGAGAAAGTTCAAGAATAGGAAGTTTTGATTTTGTAAAAAACTCTTTAGCTGCAGATCCTGAAATATTAAAATAGTTTTGTTTAATGTTATTCTGAACACACAGATCCAAGAACAGGAGGTAATATCGTCTTAGGCTGGGAAACCAGAACATTACATATAATGTTAAAAACTGTCGTGTTCTATTTCCCAGTGACTATAAAGTCCTTTTAGGCAAATAATGTGAGCAAATCACTAAAGTCTAGGATCAACAAAACAACGTCTACTTGTCAATAATGAAATTGAGACTTTGTCCTAGCCCGTCTAGAAGAACTTCTGTTTTCAACGACTCACCTGGAATAAATCCGTTTAGATCAGGCTGAATGGTTTTAAACTGATTTACATAATACTGTCTTTGTTCATCTGTTATTTTCCAGGGATCATCATAACTACTGGATTGCCTACGAATCTCATTGGCAGTTGTAGCTGATGCTACAGTTCGTACTGTTGTCTGGTCCTGCAATGAAACATTTTTTCCTCAGTATAGTTTCTATCTATATGCTTACATGGACCAAGATTGCTAGGTTACTTTTCCTTGAAAGTAAACTTTATTTTTCTGAGGGTATTTAAAAGGTAAGAAGCTGTCAGCAAACCACATACTGTTATGGTCAGGTTACTGGATGTTTCTGTACAGTGAGTATATAAACATGTATAATGATAGCACTTATGTAAGCAACAGAAAGTTATGAGAAATGTGCTAAGAAAGCCAAGCGAACATATTCCCAGATGCAGAAATCTTTTAAAACTTCACTAGGGAATTAGAAACAAAAATAAAATAAGCTAAAACATAGTAAGACATTCCGTGGATAACAGGCTTGAAGAAACATCACAGAGCAGAGTTCTGATTTTTTTTTTTTTTTTTTTTTTTTTTAGTAAGAGCGAACTTGCATTTGTAAAATCTGCAACAGCAAAATATAAAAACAATGACTGCAGTGATACTTAGAATGAAGCAAACAAAAATGCAATTCCAATAAAATGTCACACCTGGACAGAAGCAGGATGCATGGTTAAAAGAGTACTGGTTGGTGGAGTATCTGCGAAACTGACCCAGTTTTCTTGAGGTGGAGGGGGGGATTGCCCAGACCACACCGCGTCCCCAGCAGCAGAGCCTGAAAACAGATCGGAGGACCAGGCTCACTCCCATCGGAACAGACAAGAAGTGACAGGTTTGCCTTGCGGCTACAAAGCACTGTCATGCACACACTGAGATAGCTTCCTTCTGATCTCTTATTTTAAAGAAAGAAACTCCCTTCTGTTCAACTGAAAATATTTCATTTTAAGCTTTGTAGTCATGTTGTGCTTTCCTTGTCAATATCCAACACTGTAGAAAATAATTATTCATTTTCCTATTGGGGTATCTGGCATCCATAAACTTTGGCCTAAGCATCACAGATACAACTGCTACTTTCCAAAGCTATGTGTCTACCTATGAACTTTATCATTGATTCTGTTTCTATTAACTCAATTTATAACAAGCAGTGACTTGGGAATAATCCTTAGGGAAATATGATATTCCTTTAATTTACAAAGTTAAAAACATGGCATTTCTAAAGAATCTCCAAATACCTGCTTGTGCATCACCAAAAGGCGACCAGAACGGCCCTGATCCCGCAAGAGGTCTCTCACTGTTCCCCCCACTGGGGTGGCGGCTGTGCTTCCTCCAGGAGTGTGGAGAAGTCGGTGGGGACTGCTGGGGTGAGACGACTGGAGACGCAGGTTCCTAGGGGAAAGTGGTCTTTAAAGATTTCGTTTTCAGGAGACGTTTTGGTTATCAAGCTTCAACAAGTGTTTGTAGGTAAGCCTGCCTCAGGACATGTCTCTGAGGACATTTAGGCACGTGACTACCTGCTGATCCGCAGATGGACGAGGCTGGACCGCATCGTGGCCTCCCGGCCCCTTCTTAGCCTGGCCTCTGCCGGGAGGAGGGGGGATCACGCCCGAGTAGGAACCCTGGTTCTCAGAATCAGAAGAGTACGGGGCTGCATGGCGAGACTCTTGCTCATTCTTTGAAGCAACAAACCGCGGAAGAGGGAGATCCTTTACTGTTAACCACGAAAGTAGAAACATGCTCAGTATTCGTCACCGAAAATACTTGGAAACAAAACTGTTTCAAACTTCAGAGTTTATAAAAAAATCTGGAATATTTGCATGGATTTTACAGGCTGACATCTCTAATAAAACAGTAACAACAAAGAACAAAAAACAAATCTGAGACGATCTAAACCTTTTGAGCATAATGTTGGTACTCAAGATATTTGAACTTTCAATCTGTATTAATTTAAAATAGAAAGGGCGCCGATATGAAAAGGTGAAATAAGAGGTGAATTAGATATTAGAAATGCCTATCACTACTAAATTTAGATCATTATATTTTTTGGAACATTGTAGAAAGAAGCTTACTTAGAAAGACATGATAAAACAAAACTGTTCTTTGAGGGGTGGCAAGCAAGAGCTATGTAAAATGTCTATGTGTGCGTAGTGTGTGCCTGTGTGTAATAACCGCATCAGTCCTGCAAAGTTACTACTTACAAAGAACCGAAGGTTCTGAGATTGCTAGAGTAGAGGAGTTTGAACTCAGGCTGCTTGCACTAGGTGTTTCAAGTAAGATATTCCAGACCTGACCGAAGGGTAGCTGATGGCCCTAGCTTTGACAGGAGCTTAATTTAGATTAAAATCCCTTGTGTGCCCCCACCATGGCCAGCTGAGTCCATGGCATTCTATCTGGCTCATTACTCTCTTACTGCCAATACTCTCCATCAAACTGTGAACAGAGGATAAAAACTGATGCCGTGTCTAAAGGCTAACCATATTCCTCTACAACAAACAACTACAGAATCAGTTCCGGAGGAAAGTATACTTTTGACCAACATAATTACCTTCACCCCAGTTCATTTCATTTCGTTATCGTTTTATTGAGACAGGTGAGGTTTAGGTTTCATGGCTTTGGGGAGAGAGGAGGACCGTGAGGAAGAAGGAAGAAGCCGCCATGGGTTAAGGGTCAAGAGAGTGTGGCCCTGAGGGCTGCCCAACTGGGGTTAAGAGCAGTCCCAATGGAACACAATAATTAGTAAGTAACAACTCGGGGTTATCAATAGGAAAGTAGATTCCAACAGCCTGGAGCAGGCTCCGCAGCTGCCCGGCTACCGTGCTGTTTAGGACTTATGTAAATACGAAGGCTGGGGGTATGTCTTTTTTTTTTTTTTTTTTAAAGATTTATTTATTGTTCTATGTAAGTTCACTGTAGCTGTCTTCAGACACTCCAGAAGAGGGAGTCAGATCTCATTACAGATGGTTGTGGTTGCTGGGATTTGAACTCAACCTTCGGAAGAGCAGTCAGTGTGCTTAACCACTGAACCATCTCTCCAGCCCCGAGTGTGTCTTTCATGTGGGAACTCAACACCAAAGGTGGGCTAGAAACCCCAGGCCAGGTTTTAAATATTTCTACGACTGGTTATCAACACTTTTACTGGCTAATAAGCCTTTTTTCCAATTCTCTGACTACAGTTTTGTTAATGTTTTCTGAATTAAAGTGGAGTTTTCTTAAAACATCAGCAAATATAAAATAGGAAAAGAGGCTGGGTGGCTCAGTCCTATAATGCCATCTGCTTGGGACGTTGAGACAGAAGAGCAGAAAACTCAAGGCCAGCCTAAGCTACAGAAGGAGTTCAAGGCCAGCCAGGGCAACTTAGTGAGATCCTGTCTCAAAACAAAATGAGGAGCAGGATTATAGAAAACACTTGACTTGCATCGGTAAGGCCCTAGATTCATTCATTCATTCATTCATTCATTCATTCATTCTCTCGGTCTCTCTAACTCTCTCTAACGCTCTCTCTCTCTCTCTCTCTCTCTCACACACACACACACACACAAAAACAAAGTATAAAATAATAAAGAAGCTATATATGGAGGCTATTATTTATGATTTAGCTTTATGAAAGCATTTACCTAACTTCTTTCTAGGTAAGTTTTAGTGAAGGCTTGTTTTAGCGAACAGTTGTTTTACTATTGTCATCAAATATGTATCACTGAGGAGGCTAGAAAATGGAGGAGGCTGGAAGACATCTTGGGAGTTTAGAACACTTGCTGCTCTTTCTGAGGACCCTGGTTTGATTCCCCGCACTATACAGTGGCTCACAACTGACCCTGACTCCAGTCCCAGAGGCTCTAATGCCCTCTTCAGATCTCCACAGGCACTAGGCACACTAGTGCTGCATGGACACACAATAAAATAAATACAACTAAGACTAAAATGTAAAAAGCATGACATCCGCTGGCAGGTTAAGCATATATTCTTCAGCATAACATATATTGATATGTTTTTCTAATATTTTCACATATTAATAAGTCATGACACTTCAAAAATCACAAAGGCCACTATATTATCAGAAAGACTAATAAGCACATTGTATTTGGCTTCATTTATAATTAGAAGAATATTATCATTTTATTTGCTTATGTATTACATATTTACCAGTGTTTATACTTTCCACACTTAATGGGAAACCAGACTGGGCAACAGCTACAAGCTTCAAAGCAATGTAGAACTGACTTCTTCCAAAATACCCAAGTCTTGTTGCACCACAAAGCTCCATGATCTACAAGAGAATACAACATTTACATTGAGATCTATGGCAAAAGTTCTTTGTCCAACAGTAAGTAATGATCCTATTTGTTTCTAATAATCTGATATATTTCTCTATCTCAAGTAACAACCAATTCCCTCAAGTTTCATGTTCATATTTAAAAACAATAGGCATCAATCTTATAATAATAAAGTCAAAGATGTGCATTGTTTTATTACAATCATAGTTTTCCAGATCTGGATGCAGGTGGGACAAACCTCTAATCCCAGCGCTTGGAAGGGGGCAGGAAAGTCAGTATTAACATATACTACTTTTCCTTAAAGCACGGAAGTGCTCCAGGCTCCATACTGATCACTGATCATTCAACTGCCATCTCTGAACTGGTACAGAGAACCTCAGATTATGAAGTGAAATTATGCTCAAGGCGACCAAGCAGGCACCTCCCCATCAGCACCACTTCCCGCTTTGCTAGCCCCAGGCCTGCTCCCCGGGAGGCCTGCTCCCACTGAGGATGCCCAGCCTGCGAGGCTCCCAGCAATCTCAGCAGCTGTCAGTTCGGCCCCGTCCTTTCTGAGCTTTTAGTCCACACCTCTACCCGAAATGGCAGATGTGCACCTTACTCCCCAGTGACGGGCTGCCTGCCTCCCAGGAGCCCTGCTCCCACCCGGGACAGCCAGGTGAGATAGCCACACCATCACACTACCCAACCTGCTCCCTGCCCCTGCAAGCCAGCAGCCCCGAGGTCTGTGCCATCCTTTCTGATTCCTGAGCTCCATCTTCAGGTCCAAACCTCTACCTGCAATCACAGGCCTGATAGCTCTGCCTGCCTCCAGGAGGCCTGCTGCCACCAGGGAAAACCAGCCTCAGAAGCCTGCTACTGCTAGGGACTGCGGGCCAGCCAACACCAGAGACGGCCACAGGGCTCAAGGCAACTACAAGAACACAATCAACCAGGCACCATCAGAACCCAGCTTTCCTACAACAGCGAGCCCTGGATATCCTAAGACACCTGAAGAGCTAGACTATGACCTTAAGTCTTATGAAGACAGAGACCTTGAAAGAGAAAATTAATAAATCCATCAAAGAAATACAGGAAAATTAAATCAAACTTGTAGAAGCCTTTAAAGAGGAAACAAATAAATCCTTAAAGAAATACAGGAAAATATAATCAAACAGGTAAAGGAGACGAATAAAACTATTTAAGACCTGAAAGTGGACATAAAGCAATAAAGAAGGAGACAGGAACTACTGCTCAAGCATCCCCAACAGAATCCCAGAGAGGAAAGGGAGAGTCTGAGGCAAGAGAAGAAATGATACACTGGTCAAAGAAAACATCAAATCTAAAAAGTTCCTAACACAAAACATCCGGGAAATTCTGGACACTATGAAAAGACTAAACCTAAGAATAATAGAAATAGAAGAGGAAGAAGATTTCCAGTTCAAAGGCCCACAAAATGTCTTTAACAAAACCATAGAAGAAAATTTCTCTAACCTAAAGAAAGAGACGGCTATAAACATGAAGGAGCTTATAGAACACCAAATTGACTGGACCAGAAAAGAAAATTCTCCTACCACATAATAATCAAAACACTAAATCTACAGAACAAAGAACAAATATTAAAAGCTGCAAGGGAAAAAAGCCAAGTAACATATAAAGGAGGAAATATCAGAATTACACCTGAGTTCTCAATATAGACTCTCAAGGCCAGACGGTCCTAGACAGATGTCTTATAGACCCTAAGAGCCCACAGATATCAGCCCAGATCTTTTCAGAAAAACTTTCAATCACCATAGATGGAGAATCCAAGATATTCCATGACAAAACCAAATTTAAATAATTCTAAATAGTATCCAGTCCTAAAGAGGATACTAGAGGGAAAACTCCAAAAAGGAGGGTAACTACACCCAAGAAAACACAAGAAATTAATCTCACAGAAAAACCAAGAGAAACACACACACACACACACACACACACACACACAGAATACTACCACCATCAAAATAACAGGAATTAACAATCATTGGACAATAATACTCTCAACATCAATGGATTCAATTCTCCAATAAAGACACAGGCTAACAGAATGGATACATAAATAAGATCCATCATTCTGCTGCAGACAAGAAACACACCTCAGCAACAAAGATAGACACTACCTCATAGTAGAGGGCTTGAAAAAAGGTTTTCCAAGCTAATGGAACCAAGACACAAGCTGGAATAGACATTCTAATGTCTAATAAAATATACTTTCAAGTAAAAGTAGTCAAAAAAGATGGGAAGAATATTTCATACTCATCAAAGGAATAAATTCACCAAGATGATGTCTTAATTCTGAGCATCTAGGCCCCAAATATGAGAGTGCCCACATTTGTAAAAGAAACATTACTAAAGCCATCATCAAACCTCACATAATAATAGTGGAGGACTTAAACGCTCTGCTCTCCCCAGTGGATGGGTCATCAAAACAGAAGCTAACTAGAGACACAGTGGACCTAACAGGAGTTGTGAACCAAGTGGACCTCACAGATATCTAAGGAACCTTTCACCCAAACACTTCTCAGCACCTCACAGACCCTTCTCCAAAACTGACCACCTAATTGGTCACAAAGAAGGTTGAAACAACCCTTTGTATCTCATAAGATCATGGATAAAAGCTGTACTTCAACATCAGAAAGCCCACACACTCATGGAAACTTAACAACTCTCTACTCAGTGATCACTTGAGTCAGGGAAGAAATAAAGAATGAAATTAAAGACTTTTCTAGAATTCAATGAAAATGAAGGCACAACACTCCCAAATTTATGGGGACACAATGAAAGTAGTGCTAAAACGAAAGTTTATAGAACTAAATGCCTCCATAAAGAAATTAGAAAGTTTGTATACTGGCTTTTTTTTGGGGGGGGGGTTTGAGACAGGGTTTCTTTGTGTGATCCTGGCTGTCCTGGAACTCACTCTGTAGACCAGGCTGGTCTCGAACTCAGAAATCCGCCTGCCTCTGCCTCCCAAGTGCTGGGATTACAGGCATGCGCCACCACGCCCGGCTATAGCAGCAATTTAAAAGCACACCTAAATGCTCTAGAACAAAAAGAAGCAAACATACTGAAGAGGAATAGACAGCAGGAGATAGTCAATCTCAGGGCTGATGTCAACCAAACAGAAATAAAGTGAACAATACAAAGAATCAACAAAACCAAGAGCTGGTTCTTTGAAAAAAATCAACAAGATAGATAAACATTTTGCCAAACTAACTAAAGGCACACAGACACTCTCCAAATTAAAAAAATCAGAAATGAAAAGGGAGATATAACAACAGAAACTGAGGAAATTAAATCATTAGGTATTACTTCAAAAGCCTGTACTACACAAAACTGGAAAATATAAATGAAATGGGTGATTGTCAAGACAGATACCATTTACCAAAGTTAAATCAAGATCAGGTAAATTATCTAAACAGTCCTATAATCCTGAAGGAAATAAAAGTAGTCAGCCATTAAAAGTCTCCCAACCAAATAAAAGCCCAGGGCCAGATGGTTTTAAGGCAGAATTTTACAAGACTTTCAAAAAAGAACTAGTACCAATACTCTTCAAACTATTCCACAAAATAGAAATAGAAAGAATGCTGCTTAACTCCTTTTATGAGGCCACAGTCACCCTGATACCTAAACCACACAAATTTTCAGAAAAGAAAGAGAATCAGACTGATTTATCTTATGATGCAAAAATACTCAATAAAATGCTTGCAAAGTGAATCCAGGAATAAATCAAAAACATCATCTGCCATGATCACGTAGGCTTTATTCCAGGGATTCAGGGATGGTTCAGTATACAAAAATCTATCAACAGAATCCACCATATAAACAAACTGAAAGGAAAAAAAAAATCACATGATCATCTCATTAGATGCTGAAAAAGCCTTTGACAAAATCCAACACCCTTTCATGTTAAAAGTCCTGGAGAGACCAAGGATATAAGGCACATACCTAAACACAATAAAGGCAATTTACAGCAAGCCAATAGCCAACATCAAATTAAATGGAGAGAAACGTAAAGCAATTCTGCTAAAATCAGGGACAAGGCAAGGCTGTCTACTCTTTCCCTATCTATTCAATTTAGTGCTTGAAGTTCTAGCAAGGGCAATGAAACAACTAAAGTAGATCAAAGCGATACAAACTAGAAAGAAGTCAAATATTGCTATTCACAGATGGTATGATAGTATATATAAGTGCCCCAGCCCCAAATTCTACCAGAGAACTCCTACAGCTGAAGAACACCTTCATCAAGTGGCTAGATTCAAAATCAACTCAAAAACAAACAAAAAATCAGTAGCCCTCCTTTATTATATAAACGATAAATAGGTTGAGAAAGAGATCGGGGAAACGATACCTTTCAAAATAGCCACAAATAATATAAAATACCGGTGTAACTTTAAGCAAGCAAGTGAAAGCCCTGATGGCAAGATTGTCCAAGTAGCTGTCACACACCAGCCTGAATTCCTACCTGATTAACCGGTTTCTGTTGTGACTTGAAACATTCAAATGAAGCTAAGATAGTTGAGATGTTGTGCTGCTGTCTGAAGAAAGTATTCACAGAACTTCACAAAGAACTACTGATGGGTAAGTATTATCACAGCAGCAACTATTTGTTTGCATGAAATAAAAGAAAAAAAAAGTTATGTTTGTTGTCATCAGCACTGGAAGCGATTCTTAGTTCTGCCACTAAGGGGCAAGCACTCCTGAGGAAATGTAACGGGCAGAGAAAACAGAGCAGCAGATGAGCCCACTAGAAAACCATGAGGGGACGTGCGAATTAACAAAGGAAGCCCCGTGTCTCCTGTAATTATTGCTCTGATTTACTCCCATCTCTGACCACCTAAGGCCTCTCCGGGAATCATTACACAGCTCAGGTACTGTCATATAAAACAAATCATCTAAAATATTCTAGTTAATGTCAGATAAAACAAAGACCTAAAAAAGATCCCAGTCATTTGCTGACTTTTAGGGAAGATGCCAAGGGCTGATAGCAATCAGAAGAGTATGTTCAAGAAAGTCAGGACATTAAGGGAGGGGACAGCAGGATACAGCCACTGGGACGAGAAGGGAGGGATGGGGAGGGAGGTTTATGCAGGGGGAGGAGAGGGAAGGGCAGAGGAGGAAGAGTAAGTAATGCCAGGATATCTGGAGAAGCCCTATGGAAATCTACTATTTAATCAGCTTCATATATCTTTTTTCTCCATATGAAGGAGTTTACAAAGGGAAATACCCTCATTCTAGAAGCCATAGGCGGGGCAAATAAGAAGCTCAGTACCATGTGTTGTTTACCTTTGCTGGACCTGATGGTAAGATGCATTCCCGAGACACCCCCCCAAAACAACAACAACAACAACAACAACAACAAAACCCAGAGGCCATTGTCTCTGGTTGTCCCAGAATGTGATGGTGAGCCCTGTTGCTGAAGACTCCACAGACACTGGTCACAGGTCACACAGCGACTAAGACTGAAGACTCCACAGACACTGGTCACAGGTCACACAGCGACTAAGCACACAGGGTGCTGACAGGAAGCTTCCTTCTCGTTGGCTAGCTCACATGGCCCTGGAAGGTGCAGTTGGGGCGTGGGGTGGAAGTTCATTAACACTCTTAGTGTGAATCCTGTGAGTTGCAGTGGTGACCGGAGTGGCAAGAGATGACTAGAGGTGCAACCGTGTCATCAGTCCTGTGTATCATAAGGGTAACCGACTGCTTTTTGATTGAATTTAAGGCCCCTCAACAGGAGAAAATATATGCCTGCTACTGTAAATCTGCACTAGAACCCGTGCTTGGGAGCTGTGTCTATCATGATTACTCTGCTAACGTTCACAGTATTACACTGCCCTCTACATCCTATCATTCTACCTGCGGATTAGTGCGGCTCTCAGACCGCAGGGTTCTTGTGCAATGACCCAACTCCTGAAGGTGGGGAATAAGTGAGGTTCTCAGACACAAATAGCATCTGTGCTCCAGCTCCTTCCCAAGGCTCAGGCCCCACCACAGAAGAGGGGCAGGAAGAGCCAGGACCGACTCCCTCATGAAATCATAGCTGACTGAACAGGATCAATCCCATCAACCTCCTAACATGGAGCAAGACGGCTGGCTCCAGGAGCCCCGCTCTGACTGCAGGCCTGCGGCAGCTGATGGCTTCTCAGTGAGAGGCTTGGTTCTAAGGGCGTGGCTCCTGTTAGGTGGCCATGCACCGTCCACTGGATGGCCGCAAATGCAGGAGTGAGTTGAAGCACAAACTGTAACTGATGGCTTATTAACGGGTGGCAAGGTGGTTTGGGATTTGGAATAAGTTAAAGGGAGAGTGGGGAGTGAAAGATCAAAATACATTGTATGACATTCTCAAAAAAAATTTTTTTTTAATTTTTAAAAAGCCAAAATCCACGGATGTTTTGATTTCTATGTATTAAAATTTACAATTGTCAGCTACAATTATTAGCTACTTCCTAACATCCTTTCCTGATTTCAATAGTCCTCACTATTATTTCAGTGAGTTTTACTATACTGAAGTTATTGACCTTCAACTGTCGTGGATTATGTCATTCAAATTCAAAGACACGTACTTAGCACCTACTGCTTCTCGCTGAATCGGCTGCGATTCCGGCTGCGATTCCGCCAGGCACGGGGAGAATGGCTAGTCTAAGAGTGGAGGTGAGGATGTGGTCGGAAGGAGAGAGTGCCGGTGCCGGAGGCCAACACTCGGCGGGGTGAGATGTGTCCATCAGTTTCCCTGTGGACTTTCAGAGAACAGGACTGTTTATAAACAATGTATAATCTCTTCTGTCTTCTAGCTTTTGAGTTTGCCATACTGAAAATATATCTCACTAAACTAGAATTTGTTTTTGAAATGAAAAGCAAGGCATTCAATCCTCCTAAAAAGTTACCTGTTTATTGAAAAACTATCATTTCTGCAGTAAATTAAAACCCCAAGTTGCATGTATTCTGGACTCCTTATATAGTCTGGCCCTATACCAGAGTTTCCTAATCATCTTACATACATAAGACTTACATATAACAGGGTTAGGCAAATCCTCCTGGCAACTGTCACTTACTTTCCTAGAATCATCTGAGACATTACTCAGGAAGGCCTGTTCCAAGCTTGAACATGACCACTGCTGCTGCTGGTCTTCCCAGGGGTTCTGGCCAACGCCCTGCCATAGCAGTTTATGTTACTGAATCAGTTCCACTCTTTGGAGGGTTTTTTTTAGGGGGTAGGAGGAGGTCCTATTCTTAAAAATATAAATAATAATCTTACCATGTGTATTTTGGGAAGAAATTTAAGATTTTTTCTCTCTTCTATTGTGAATTATCAAATGTCCTAATATAGAACTATACTTTGATTCTTGAAATGAATTACCTTTACTTTTGATTAACCTTACAAATAATATTTATAAAATTCTTAATCTTAAAATAAGGTACTGTCTGGATTTTTAACTGGTATATTCTACTAACTAAAATAAACTAAAATAGCAAGCATTACTCTTTCTCCACGCTCTGTAATAGTTTAACTAACTAGGACCAGGTGTTCCATGAAGTTAGCATTCCCCTATAACCGCAGACTGAACTCATTAAGTGCCTCAGCTGCTTGCGTGCACTATGTGTGCGTCTATGTCTGTGTGTGCGTGTGTGTGTGTGTGTGTGCGTGTGTGTGGTGTGTGTGTGTGTGTGTGTGTGTGTGTGAATATGTTGGGTTTTTATTTTTAAGCTTTTTATTTATTTAAGCTATTTTTTTTGACCATTTTCTACAGACTCATTCATGGCTTCCAATTTTTGCTATTTAGTAATTAAACTTCATTGAAAGTAGTCTCATTCTTATAGGGTAATTTTATCCAAATACTAATTACTCAGATTTGTGGGCAGTTTCCTCTTCCTCCAGTGTCTGGTTACCTGACCACAAGAAACACTTGAAATTCCTCTTAGGATAGACATTCTCAAATCCCTTCCTAAGACATCAAACTCTCCTGGGAAATCCAAAAGCAGGCAGTGATTGTGCTTTACTTTTTTAACACTAAAATTTACATGATCAATAAATAAATAAATCAAAGCTAAGAAATTCAAAGTTTCTAAAAAAAAAAAATCCCATGGTAACTGTCCACTCCAGTCATATATTCTTCCTTTTTTTCTCTTTATATATAAATGCACAAATAAGTAAAATGTTTTTACACACATATGATCCCAGCGTGTGGCTTTGTCATACATAACTCAAGGGCCTTTTTACACCAATACATACATTTCTGCAATGATGAATGCTGATTGTCAATGAGTCTACAATCACTGAAGAGACACGCCTCTGGGCCTAACTTTGAGGGGTTATCCAGAGTAGGCTAACAGGTGGGAAAACCTATGGTAAATGTAGGCAGTGCCATTCTGTAAGTTGGGGTCTGCGACTAAATAAAAAGGAAAAAGCCTGCTGAACACTGGCTATCAAGATGGGCAGACAAGGTTAGAAATTGAGAAGTAATCTCTGCAAGCTGTCCTTTGACTTCACACATACGCTGAGGAACATTCACACACACACACACACACACACACACACACAATTTAAACACATACATATAACAGTTGAATATCAGTGCTAAAACTTTTGGTTGACAGTAACAGCCTTCTAAGCAGCACAGAATACTGATTGTGTGGAGAGAGGAGATCCAAATCAATGCTGGCTTCAAAAAAGGGGAAGCCAGCCCAGTCCAGCCAGCAAGGGCAACCGTTCCCAAGCCTGATGCTCTGTATTCAATCCCAAGGAATCCCACAAGTTATGCTCTGATCTCTGTATGCCATGGCTTGTGTGTGCACACCATTCCTAAGACAGCCTGTGTTGACTTCTGTTACATATGCTCTGTACGGTGAGTGGAGACGGTTTTATCATTCACACAGTACCCCAAGTTATGTGGCATGCCGGTGCATCGGTGTGTGCGAATGTAAGCTAAGGAGGATATGCACTACCTCATTTGGCTTCCCAGACAATCAATGAGGTTGTTCTCAATGGTATTCTGCACATAAATATCACCACTTAGCATCTGCCTCCCTGGTCAGAGTGAACTTTACACAGTTGGTACTTCGGAGACTCATTCTTGAAAACTACATATTCCCCAGTAGCCTGTGGGTTTACTCGCTAACAAACATGGAGTTTATTATAGTTATGTGTATACTTAGGGGCTGAACTCAGAGCTGTGTACTATAGTTATGTGTATACTTAGGGACTGAACTCAGAGCTGTGTACTATAGTTATGTGTATACTTAGGGGCTGAACTCAGAGCTGTGTACTATAGTTATGTGTATACTTAGGGACTGAACTCAGAGCTGTGTACGCTAAGCACACACTTTAATACTAGGCTATACCCCCAGCTAGATTTTACTAAAACTTTTGATGTGAAGCCTTTTGCAATATAATTCCATTATCTTCTAAGTATTGTGAACTTGTGGCTTAGGCAACGCAACTGAGACCATTGTGATATAACAACCATATATTACAGGCCTGGAGGAAAGCCAGCGTGGTTTTCTCTTACATAATGAAATACCACTGTTCAGAGTCCGTCAGCGTTGTTCTTTGTACAGGGTGGGCCTCTCTTGGCGCTAAGTCTTTTTTCTTTCTTCCATATCAGCAGTCTCTAGTTGTAATCCTGTGCCTTGTATGCTATGAAACTTACCTTTTTTGTTTTTGTTTTTGTTTTTTTTTTTTTTCTTCGAGACAGGGTTTCTCTGTGTAGCCCTGGCTGTCCTGGCCCTCATTCAGTAGACTAGGCTGGGCTTGAACTCAGAAATCTGCCTGCCTCTGCCTCCCAAGTGCTGGGATTAAAGGCATGCGCCACCATGCCTGGCTGAAACTTCCTTTTTAAACTGCACAAAAGAATAGTCTCTTTAATAATGATCCCCCAAGTCATTCCCCAAGCAAAACATCCGAGCATTTTTATGCCTATACATACAAATCCAAGGATGGGGGGACGACCATGCCGGGAGCACACGCGATGCTGGGCCAGTATTGAACGGTCTAGAGTTTCTATCCAGTCTTTAAAAACAATGAAGTAGTGGATCGGGGAGATGGCTTAGCAGTGAACGGCACTGGCTGCTCTTCTAGTGCTCCGAGGACTGACTCCCAACTCTCACATGGTGCTCACAACTGCCTGCAACCCCAGTTTCAGAGGATCTGATGCCCTCTTCTGGCCTTGGACACCAGGCATGGACGGGGTGCACAAACACACATGCAGGCAAAACACTCATAACAAAGTAAATCAAGACACATGCCAGAGTGGACTCATACGCTAACTCTACAGAGAAACAAGACATCATATTGGCCAACTTGCCAAAGGCCAGAGGGCCCGACCATGGGGAGAGTGTAAGTCAAATGGATGCCTTTCTCTAACACTGCACATTGCATGGTCGCACTGTGGTATGGGGAGCAGCCAGGCACGGGAAAACACTGTTCCTACCCTCAGAACGGAAGAGTGCACGGAATGTCAACTGAAATGTTGGCTGCAAAGTACTTCCTATCTGAGGTAAGAAAAGATGGAGAGCAAAGAGATGTCCAATTTCCTGTATGGGTTATCTGTAGGCCGAATCACTGAGCGTCAAAACTCAAAAACCAGACTGAAGAATACATGGAAACTCTCTACAATACTCAGAGAGGAATGCCTGCAAAACTGTTAATCTCGCTCCAAAATAAAAATTTTTTTTTTGGGGGGGAGGGTTTGAGACAGGGTTTCTCTGTGTTGCCCTGGCTGTCCTGGAACGCACTCTGTAGACCAGGCTGGCCTCGAACTCAGAAATCCGCTTGCCTCTGCCTCCCAAGTGCTGGGATTACAGGTGTGCGCCACCACGCCCGGCTCAAAATAAAATTTTATGAAAAAGTTTAACATGGTGAAATCCAGTAGAGGTGGTGATGGAGTCGGGGGCCAGAACGCTTGCTTATACGCTGCACTACCTCCATCATTACACAGCCCAGTGTAATACACAGGCGTGTAATCCCACTGTTGGGAGGCAGAGTGGGCAGATCAGAATGGCTACATAGCTACTTGAGATCCTGCATAAGAAGATCTTCCTTTCCTAGTCATTTATCAGCTTTAAACGTGAGGTGGGGCAGGAGTGGTAGTATAAAAATGTCCCAGAATCCTACCATCCCAGATCTTTAGAGGTTTAAGGTGATTTCACAGCCTACCCACAATATCTAGAGCCAATGGCTGTTACCAGCAGTGTGGACGCCCCCCTTCAGAGCAGCCACTGAGAACCCGTGCCTGTGTCTGCAAGGAAGGAACAGACCAGTGAAGCTGGCAAAGCGAGGAAAGTAATGAATTGATGAGTCCAGGTATTTAGAGCAGCTGCTACTCAAAAAGTTTTACTCTATAATGCTGTGTGTGTGTGTGTGTGTAGGTGTGTGTGTGTAGGTGTGTAGGTATGTGTGTGTAGGTAGGTGTGTGTGTGTGTGTGTGTGTGTGTGTGTGTGTAGGTGTGTATCTGGGAAGTGGAGAGATTGTTCAGTGGTTAAAAGTACACACCACTTTTCCAAAGGACCCGAGCTTTGTTCCCAGCACCCAAGTCTGGTAATACACTACTGCCTGTCACTCGGGCTCCAGGGTATCTGACACCTGCTTGGGCTCTATAGATACCGTGGCATATACTAATTCAGACAAACATAGAAATAAAATTAATTAATAAATAAATGTTTTAGGGGAGAGAGACGGCTTAACAGTTAAAAGCATGTACTGCCTTTGCAGAGGACCCGAGGACCCCCGATCAATTCCTTTCCCCATACTGGGTCGCTTACAACTCTCTGTACTCCTGCTCCAAAGGATACCACTCCCCTGTGGGTTTCTGTACTTATGTGCATACACACCACACAGATACACATTCATATACATAATTAAAATTAAAAATAAATCTTTAAAAAGCTGTTTGTATGTTTAGTCTGTTCTATGTTTCCTTTTTGGAAAAATGGAAAAAAAAACTACAACAATGTATTTCATAGCCTCGAGCAAATAGGTAAGAATAGGGTGGGAAAAGATCAAGTTTTATGTAAGATAATCATGTATATATAAGATAATATATAGACACATTAATTATTTATTGACCTTATAGAATTGTCCTAGAGATTTTCAGCTGCCTAATATTCTAGATCCTCAGAAAAAATAATCAGGCTATTGATGAATCACTGTATACAAACTTACATAAAATCTTGTCATCTGACCATTAATACAGATAAGATTACAATAAAATCTTATCTGGCAAGATGACTCAATGCTGAGATGGCTAACCAGTAACCAAGACTCATTTCTTAAGTCCGTATCACCGCCTCTGCCGCACACTGACTTCTAACAAGCTCCTCTCTCTGCAGTGGATGAGCACGGCCTCTGCATCCGAGCCCCGCAGAACTCGCTGCGTCCAGCAAGGAGACCCTTGAGGTGTGTCCTTGCCCCTGTCACTCAGCATCAGGCCCTCAGGGGCCACCACTGTTAACTTACTGTACAAAGAGCGAGCTTCCAGAGAACAGGAATCCCAGCACCTGGGATTCCCAGCACGGCCAGTCTCTATTTAGCGGGTGGAGAGAATGAGTAGAGACCAGCTCTGTCTGTGGTAGCCTCTCTCCTCTCTTACACAGACTGCCAAACTCCCATTCCAGAAGCATAGCTCCAAGTAGTTTTATATCTTAAAAGACAAACTTGTGAGGCTAGGACTCAGGGCTCCCACACTCCAATCTCTCTTCCCATTCTTACCTAGGTTAATCATCCCAACTCTGTAATTCCACCTTTCTCTCACACAAGATCATACTCTAACCCAGATTTGCCTATTACAGTTATCTCTTCCATCATTACCCACCAGCACAGGCCTCACTATGTGGCCAGGGGTGCCGTAAGCTAACTGCCATCTGGCCTTCGCTTCCCAAGTGAAGAGATTATAGGTAAGGAAACCACTGGTTTAATATGTGTAGCTGATACAAAACAAAAATAAAAACACCCCCCAACCCTACCCAAAAAGTATATACACTAATGGCACAACAGGGTGTTTTGATAAATAATAAGCATCATACAACATTTAAATCTAGCTAAATATTTCTATCACCTCAAATGCTTGCATTTCTCTGTGGTGAAGATGTTTAAAACATTTCTTGCAGCTTTTTGGAAAATGTAGTACATTAAAGTTCCCCATGGCTACTCTGTGCGCTAGCATACCACAACTTCTCACGTCTAACTAACTTAAAGCCCACCAATCAATAGCTTTCCCCTGGGCCACCTTTATAGTCTCCCAATCTCTACCCTCCACTTGCATACACTCAGCCTTTTAGATTGATATGTGAGTAACCCTTCACATTTAGCACAGTCCAGACATTAACACATAACCACCATCATTTCCTGACATCATGCCCATGCTTGCATTCCTAAGTGACTTTTCCTATGTCCTGGTGACCAAATGCATTGCCAAATCCCTCCAAAAATCTAGTCTAGTACAAATACAGCCGGGCCAACCCTTTTGAAATACTTGCCACTTACACTAGAGCAAGTACCTCTTATCACTTTTACTACAGCTCTTATCCAAAACCTTTAATTACTTATTGCTTTGCTGACACAATTCAAGTGATCTTTGATTGCCAGCCGGAGTTAGGACCCCAGTGCCGTCTGTGTCCCTCCAGCACTCTTCACACATGAGTCAGGACCCCAGGGCCGTCTGTGCCCCTCCCGCCATGAAGCACTCTTCACACATAGGAACATGACTCGGCGTCCTCTTCGTTATGCTCTGGCTCTCCATCTTTCTCTTCATCTTACTTTTCAACCATACCTTTTCTTCCTAAGAATAATTTCTCCAAGCATCCCAAAGTATCTCCTTAGGTAAAATAAGCAGCCTACATTTTGTTATGTTGATATATGATACATATTATTTTATAGACCACCTCAAAACAAAGAAACAAAAAATCCCCAAATGTGAACAATTTGTCAGAAAAATTACAACTTGACAGTAACTTCTTGTTATATGTCAGAGAATTAAAGTACAGAATGAGAAAACATATACAAAAAGTATAAGTGAATACACATATTAAGTAGACCAATCAATTTCTCAATACATAGGTATTATGAAATGACACAGACAAAATATATGTTGCCTGTCACCTTGAAAATAAAGGAAACAATGAAGATGACCACACATGTACCAAGTGAGTGCTGACTTCTTACAAAAGCTGGTGTGTGGGAATGGACAGCATTTATCTCAACGCCAACAAAAGCCATGAGTGATGGAAAAGAGGTAAGCACTTGAGGGAGAGGGGTGTGGGGTGTGGTGGGGGTGCTTGGGAGGGATTGGCGGGAGAAGAGAGAGGAGGCAATGGATATAACTAGTTTTGGTTAAAAATAAAAACCATAAATGTCGTCTATAACTTTTCAGCAGAGAGTGTTCATCCCCTGTTGATGCTAGCACAGGAACCTGCCAGAAGAACTCAGCACTGCACTACTGCTAAGGCGCCTGGCAGGGCCTGACTGGTTAGCAGGCAGGCTTCAGTCACCTGCCAAGGAAAGGCATCATGACGAATGCGTTGGCTGAGTCAGTCAACAGGAACTAGGTCTAAAGCAACGTATTAAACATGAAAATCTGTGGACAGAGTAGATAGTTAACAAAGACTCCCTTTAGCAATACGTGACTATTTTCAGCTATCAATCCTACTTACTTTAGGCAATAAACCCATGAGTTGTCTACCCTGGTAAGAGCGGTACATATGGGCCAAGAAGTAGCTTAGTGGTTGTAATCTATATCACGTTTACAAGGTTATCTAAACAAATAAAACACTTGCGATAGTCTTAGAGGTAAGGACAATATTGTGAAAATTAAGATTACCTTTCAAGTTTATTGGCAGTTCAATTTAAGTACCATATTATCACTTAAAATAACTTTTTGTATTAGCTACATTAAGGAAGCAGCCCCCACCCGAAGTCCCCACCAGGAAGCCTTTATAAGCATATGCTAACAGAGAAAAACAAATCACTAAAATAAAAACAATTAGGAAAACACTATAAACCATTGCAACTTGAGCTTCAGTGCTTACCGTTGGACGATGCTGTGGTTTATAAAAACAGTTCAGAAAAATAAACTCACCGAGTAACCTACACTTCGGGGGAAGAGAAAACATATATCCAAACCTGCATGTTTTAAGAGTGCAAAGGGGCACTGCCTTCAGTCATGCAGGGGACAAGAGATGTAAGGTGATGCCGTCTACACATGTCAGATCACCCGCCCTTCCAAACCCCCGAAGACAAATGACCCACTGAACCCATAGTGCACAGTGAAACATGAAAAGCCAAAAGTACTCATGTTTTAATTAAAAAGCAGACTTACTACTTTTCAAATCTGATTTCCATGGGGGCTTACAGAGACCCACAAAATTTCTTTGTAAAAACTTTAAAAATAATAGTTCAGGGTAAAACATCTCACACTGGTCAGGCATCATTCTAAGCACTTTATAGCTCATTTAATCTTTGTAACAGCCCACAAAGACACACCCTTGTGACTATTTCACAGAGACAACAGAAGGACGGAAAGACGACACAGCCCAGGTCACTGCTGCTCCTCAGGGCAGACCCAGGAGCCCACCATTTCTCAGAAATGCAGCCTAGAGAACGGCACCACCGGAGAACAAGCAGAATCAGGTCAGACAGTCAGCCCTAGTGACACTTCTGGTCTACACTCATTACCAGTGGCCAGCAGCAAAAACAGGCGTGGAAAACGTCCTGACCTGCAGTAAAGAGAAATCTGCTCAACTCAGTGTTAGGGTAACACACTAGGCCGGGCGGTGGTGGCGCACACCTGTAATCCCAGTACTCTGGGAGGCAGAGGCAGGAGGATTTCTGAGTTCGAGGCTAGCCTGGTCTACAGAGTGAGTTCGAGGACAGCCAGGGCTACACAGAGAAACCCTGTCTCGAAAATAAAAACAAATCCACCCCCCCCCAAAAAAAAGAGTTACATAAAAATAAGAGTGCCATAAGCCACTTTAAGGTATGGATGGTAACCATAAAGAGACGGCGATTCTAGGAGTAACTAGCATCATTGACCACGTTATAGAATGTGTACTCCAAGCTCACTGACGTGCTGACAAATCCAACCTCCTTATTGTCTCTGAGACAGGTACGGCTCACCAGAAAACAACCACGCCGCTGGAATTTGTTCAAGGGCACGGGAGCAAATCTCAGGGGGGAGGCCACAGGCTCTATTACTAAGAGCTGATCTAGAGCAAATGTTTTCTTTATTCTTTTTGGCTCTGTTTCTCAAAAGTATTTTTTTTTTTAAGATTTATTTATTAATTATATGTAAGTACACTACCTGTCTTCATACACTCCAGAAGAGGGAGTCAGATCCTGTTACAGATGGGTTTGAGCCACCATGTGGTTGCTGGGATTTGAACTTGGGATTTTTTGGAAGAGCAGTCAGTGCTCTTAACCGCTGAGCCATTTCTCTGGCCCCATAAGTACTTTTTAATTGGTTATTATTATATTTATTCACATTTCAAATGTCCCCCTTCCCAGTTTCCCTTCCACAACCCCCTCCCCTTTGCCTCTATGAGGGTTCTCCCCTCCCCCCCACCCCCATCCCCGCCTCACCGCTCTAGCATCCCCTTACGCTGGGGTATCACGCCTCCACAGGACCAAGGGCCTCCTCTCCCACTGATGCCAGATGTTCTCATGATGCAAATGTTTTCTAAATGTAAATTTCACACAAAATCTATGTTTACATCAAAAACTATACTATCTTTAAGAATCTGCTTCTGCCAAAGTATCAGACACAAATAGAATAAAGAAGTTAAATTCACTATAAAGACTTAAGTGAAAATAATTTAAGTCACTTTCTTAGACATCCTGAACGTGGGCACCAAAGGTACAATATCATTTGTGAAACTCAAGTGTAAATACTTGTATTTTCCAGCTGCCTTAACAGTTTTTTGTATGAAATATTTTATTGAAACACTTCCCATTATCTAATTTTTAACTTTATTAGGATCGATCTTCCTCCACATGGAGGACCAATTGTGTTATGCTGGGGGACGCAGCAGAGGAGTAGCCTGGCTTACCATTCTTGTTTTATAACTCACCCTTTAAACACATAGCTAGCTTACGGAGTCAGATACACTACCTATCCTTAAAAAGTGGATTAAAAGCTGGAAAACAAATAGTATAACGATGCAACTAATATGAATCCATAATCCTTAAAGCCGTGCGAATGGTGTGTGTGTGTGTGTGTGTGTGTGTGACACACACACACACACACACACACACACATCAACTGCTGCCTGGCATCTCACTCAGTTAGAAAATGCTATTGCACACATAGCCTCAAGGTGGATTCAACCTTAGCCCTAAATGGATAGGAGTGTATTAGTGCCCTACTTTGGAGTTTGTGTAACTGCACTATAATAACACTAGGCTAAAGGTAGCTCACAGTGGTTTTATTAAAGATTCTTATTATTCTTGCCTGTTGCTATGCTCACAGTACAACTGAAGTCTGTCACAGTAAGACTATGCTAAACTGTTATTCAGCTTCTGTCAAATGCACATAAATAAGCGTTCAACTCACGATGATAGGAATAAACACACAAAGCCCTAAGAGTTCCCAAAGTTCTATCTTCCCTTCAGGGGATTAATAAGAAGAATAAGAGTAAGAGTAAGAATAATAACAATAGCAATAATGGCACACGCCTATATAGTGTTAGTCTAAGTACCAGGCACTAGGCAAGGTGCTCCTCAAATTCATCTACCTCAAACACCCCTGTGAGGCGGGTGCCATATTATTCCCAGCATACAGACGAGAGAATGATGCACAGAAAACAGCCCAGAGCACTTCGATGCTTGTTTAATGAGTCTGGGAATTAAACCGCAACTTTAAAATTCTACCAAAGGTTTTATCTGAACTAATAAAGAATGGACAACTGATGGTAGAATAGTCCATCGCTTGTGGGACAGAGTGCCGGTGCTTACGATGACTGACCTTAAAGCGGTTCTGAAGACCAGCAGTGCAGAGAAAGCTCCTGTACGAGCCCAGTGCATATTATCTTTAGTACAAGACCACAAGGCATGTTCTTTCCTCTCTGACTCCAGAGCATGGCACTGTAGCGTCTGCCCCTGGCGTCTCCTCCCACAATCCGCCGTGCCCGTGGACCACCTGTGCTATCACGCACATAGGTATTCTATGTTCTTCAAACCAGGAAAGTAGCGTTGTATCACAATACACTAGAGAAACAAGTCTCAACGGAAAGAAATAGAAAATAAAACAATAACGTCAATAAAACAAAGCTGTTTTCAACTTTAGTCAATGCCACTGTCTGCTAAAGGTGCTTGTAGGGATACCAAGACTCTCCTGGGCTTAAGGTAACCAGCACCTAAAAGGTGCGCGCTTGCTATAGCAAGCCGGATGAATACTCCTCTAGTAAGTATTGAAATGTGAGCTACAAGAAGGGAAATCTCTCCACCTGTGCTCTGTTATCTCTGGGGACACATCCCAAACTCGGGAAACAAAAGTGAAGCCGAGCCTGCTGCCTCCCTTTGGCTCCAGTACACAGCCAGGTAGGTCTAAAGCACTATGTCTCCGTCGACATCTTAGAGAGTGTTCTAACACAAAGAAATAAACCAGTTATTACCGCCAGCAGCACTACAGGAACACCTCAACAAAATCATTTCAGTACTCACATAAACCGTCAAAATATACAGGGTATTGGGAGGTAGACAAAAAGTTCAAGGGGCGTCTTACCCACTGCAAACAATATACACGCCTCAAAGACAAGCTAGGACATGGGGCTGTCATTTCATGCGTCCTAGAGTCTACAGTCCCAAGTGGAACTCCCGCCATTGGGGGTCTGGATTCCATCCCAGTCCATGTTGAACACGAAGCCTCTTAGGACTTCCAGGGTTCTCAGCAGAAAAGTGGAAACACCTACTTCTATATTTAAAGTTACAGATATGTCAATTAGCTCAACATCCTCTGTATAGTAAGTGCTATATAGTAAATACCTGCTATTTTAAGAACTAATTAGAGAGGTATATAATACTGGGGTGGGGGGGGACAACACCGCTTTTAAGCAATCTGATTTGGACCATCGGGAAAGCACAGGCTTTGGGTGCGCTGAAGCAGCAGAGGCAATGGGGAGTGTTAACAGAGCAGAGTGAGGACTCTGGTGGAGGAGAAGCAGAACACTAGAGCAAGGCCAGGGAGCGCGCTGACTGACAGGGAGTCTGCACAGACCGGGCCTCAGGGGTACCCTGTAACTTCTAGCCCCCTCTCGCTCTTCAGCACTTCAGCAGAGTTCACGGGGATTTAGGAGGCCCCTGCAGCAGTGAGGAAACACTGGAGAACACAGTGGCGAGACAGCTCTGAGGTCCCGAGACCTGAGGGGATTGATCTCAGGACCGTGAGGCAGAGTAGAAGGAATCGAAAGTAACTCTGGAAAGAGAAAGGGCACGGAGACAATGAGGACTAAACACAGAGTCCCTCAGCACCGGGATGAGAGACATCATACCCAAGACGACATCCCGTGACAACTGCAAGGGAGGTGGCAATACAAAGAAAGACCCACAGAAAGGTCCAGATTGGTTACGTGGGATAGGCCAGCCGTGGTGGCACATGCCTATAATCCCAGCGCTTGGGAAGCAGAGGCAGAAGGATCTCTGGGTTGATCCAGGCCAGCCTAGTAGACAGAGTTCCAGTACACCCGGGGCTATACAGAGAAATACTCTCTCAAAAAAATTAAAACCCAAAACCCAACCAAAAAGGGGGAGAAAGAAAGAAAGAAAGAAAGAAAGAAAGAAAGAAAGAAAGAAAGAAAACAGAGTATCTTTCTTTCAGGGGCTGGGTAGCTCAGTGGTTAAGGGCACACACCGCTCCTGTGGAGGAGCTGCACCTGGCTCATTTTCCCACCGCCAGCAGCTCACAACTCCCTGCGACTCCAGATCCAGGGACCCAATACCAATGGCCTTTGCAAGCACCAGTGTCCATGCAGATGTATTTACCCACATGGGCATACACATACATATACACATATTAAAATAACAACAAAAATCTTTTAAAAGAAAAAAAGGCAAATTCCAAAGGTAGATGACTAGCACTTAGTGGAAATGGGGCCGTGGTCGGCAAGCAGGAACAGCAGCCATATGCTCCTTGACTGTAAAAGAGAGCAGACAAGGGGAAGCCCAGAGAAGCCTGCGGAGACTAACCACCATACTGCACCACCGCTAAGTTCGGCAGGTACAGAGGGAAATGTGATCACGGAAGTAAAAGGCTTCTGTCTGTGGTGGCTCAAAACTGTGGGCGGCCAACAGAAAGCCTAACCATAACCTCCCTCCCTTCCTCAGGCCTCCACTCTTTCTGAAGGCGTGCTCTTCTACTGCAGAGGCTTGGCCACTTCTGCTTCTGTTCCTGCAGGTTTGCAAAGCGACTGTGACACGGCCTAGGCTAGGAACTGTGCTAACCTGAAGTGACACTGTGTGCAAAGGCACCCCACCCATAAATTCATTTGTGGCTGTACCTGTACCCAGGTACTCAGAAACTCCCCGTAGGTTCTGCTTTCTATTGTATTTTATGAACAAAAGCACATGCTGCAGCACTGGGGTACCAGGCTCTACCACAGCTCACCCTTATAACTGCAAGTAAATTCCTACCTTTTGTTTTTTAAATTTCTCAGTCTGCTATTACACTTTTAAAAAGTTCTCAAAGGGAGAAGGAACTGGCAAACAGGCAAATGTATCAGCAAAGTCAGAGCTCAGGATTCAGGGCTGTTTGTTCCTGTGCGCGCTGTCTCTCTCTCCTCATGCCCAGAATGCTGATTGGGGTGGGGAAAGCACCCACAGTGCTAGGCAGCCAGCCAGCCAAGCACAGCTTCACGCCCACGCCCACACTGCCGACTTCCCTGCCTGAGGAGCCTGCCTTCCTCCCTCCTCCTCCTCTCTCGGTGGACTGCAAGGGCAGGGCGAAGAGCTGGCCAGCCCTCAAAGTTGGCTGTGTTCTCCAAACAGCTACTATGCATTTCCGCTCCTCTCCTGTGACACCATGAGATCAAGAAAGAAAAGGAATCTGAATTTTAGAGATTTGAAAGCCTGCAATCTTAGCACTTAAGAGGCTGAGGCAGGAGGATTATGAATGAGACCACTTAGGATATCAAAGGAGAAAGGAAGGGAGAAAGGAGGGATAAGAAAGAAGGGTGGAAGGAAGGATGGATGAGAGAAAAGGCAAGGAAGGGGGAAAAGGAAGGGGAGGAAGGAGAGTAGGAGGGAGGGAGTGAGGGAGGGAGGGAGTGGGGGAGAGAAGGAGGGAGGGAAGAAAAGAGGGAAAAGAAGGTGGGAAGGAGGAAAACAAAAAAGAAATCCGAATTTTATTCACAGCACGTTTCCAGTGTTATTAGCTCTGAGTACACTGGAAATGCACAAGCAATGGACAAACCCCAAATGCGACCAAGCGCACTGGCTAGTTGGATGGCAACCAGACACAGGCTGGAGTCGGTCATCTGAGAGGAGCGAGCGGCAGTGCAGGAAACGCCTCCATAAGATGGGGCTGTAGAGGCAACCCTTCACAGCATTCTCTTAAGTGATGCTGAGGGAGGGCCCAACCCACTGTGAGTGGTGCCTGTCCTGGGCTGGTCCTGGGCTCCATAAGAAAGCAGGGTGAGCAAGCCATGGGGAGCAAGCCAGTAAGCGTGCCCCTCCATGGCCTCTGCATCAGCTTCTGCTTCTGGGTTCACGCACTGTGTGAGTTCCTGCCCTCACTGCTTCTGAGGGTGAGCTGTTATATATGGATTTGTGAGGAAAATAAACCCTTACCGCCCTAAGTTGTTTTGGTCATGGTGTTTCATTGAGACATAGGAACCCTAAGACACAACTGACTGGGAGGGAAAGAAAGCTTCCAAGAACCCGTGATGCTGTTCAGATCCGGATCTCCAAAGCCGACCCAAGTGAAGCCAGTTCAGAAAGGGACGAGGAGCGCCCTGGAAGTAGAGGGAGCGTGTTCCAAGAGGAAGCAGCCTGATGAGACGCAACTACCAGAAAGCACGAGCTCGGCAAACAGATCCCAGACTGCCGAGCGGAAGCCTACAGTCGTGTGAGGCTGACATCAGGACGGAGCTGGACAGGGGAGAGCTGTCCGGTGCCTTTAAAAACCAACCAACCAACCAACCAACCAACCATAGGCCACCGGCTGTGAAACGGCCATCCTTCAGCCCTGAGTTGGTGTGTTGACAGACCTTGTCACCTAGTGCACCCCTACAGCACCGCTTCAAAGACTGCTCCCACCTCGCATCTTATGAGAATTCCGACCTCACTCTAAGAGAATTCATCAAATGGAAACCACCAGTAACTATGCCTTATTTTTACTACACATCTACACAGAAATACTCACGTCAACTTAACATAAAGTGGGCCATGGCATCTCCCTCTCGCTGCCCCTAGCTCCTACTAGAGATCAACCAGGGTTCTGAACAGCATTCTACCACTAAAGTACATGTCTGACTAAGCCATGATACAAAACCAAAGCAAAACACGTTTTTAAAGCAAAGCACAAGAACAATCTTGAGGTGACAGTGTCCTAATGCAATGTAAATGTGTCCAGGGTGTTCGCAACAGCTGGCTCGAGCCGGCTTGGCAGCTTCTATGTACCTGCAAGGATACTGGGGCTAGCTGGAAGAGCCGTACAATCCGCTCTCAGAGCTCAAGAGACAATCTTCACCGAGGCAATAAAATTGACTGTCATTTGGAATGTTTATGATGGCTGAAGACTTTAGCTAAGACCTAGCAATACACTGACGAGGAATGATGATACTAAAAGTACAGAAATACAAACATAAAGGGCAGTGTTAGAAAAATACAGATGAGCCGGGCAGGGGTGGCGCACTCCCAAGTCCCAGCACTTGGGAGGCAGAGGCAGGCGGATTTCTGAGTTCGAGGCCAGCCTGGTCTACAGAGTGAGTTCAGGACAGCCAGGACTACACAGAGAAACCCTGTCTGGAAAAAAACAAAAAACAAAAAAACCCAAAAACAAAAACAGAAAAATACAGATGGAAAGTGACCTACTGGGACAATCATCAAAAAGTTCAAGAGGTGGAAGTCAAATAAGCAAATAAACGTAAACATTGTATTTTATATACAAGTATTAAATTGTTATTTTGGATATCTAATCTCATATAATACAATATTGCACACACACACACACACACACACACACACACACACACATATATGGTTTTACTATAAAACAATAGTTTGTACCTTGATTCAGATTGTTATAAATACTTCTGTGACAAAGGAAATTAAAGGACTATAGAGAAAGTGAGTTGGTTTATAATCTTAAAAAAAAGGAACTCATCATGAGAAGAGATTTGCTCTGTGCCTGAAGAATATAGTAAGAAACGACAAGGAATGTAAACGAAAGTGCCAACAGGAACCAGCTCAAATTTAAGCTAGAGAGCATTTAAAAGGCGCACTCTACAGGCCGGCCAGGAGCCCTCACTCTCCTCTAAGTCCTCAGTACTAAGCAGGGCTTTACAGCAGCCTGCCGATGGGTGCCCCAGACCTGAGCTACTTACTGCCTCAGCCTTGACTCTCTCTTTCACTAACAATGCATCTGGTTGACCTTATCCATACTTAAGGCAGAAGCTGGTATCTACATATTAAGAATATAGAAAGCACGTCATGGAACACACTGCCAAGTTTCAGTCTTCTGTGATGCTAAGCAGAGCCTCAAAAGACTCAAACAGAGGCCTACGCAATGGCTCAGCGGGGAAGGACACTTGTCTTCTAACCTGATATTCTGAGCTGATCCCAGGACCCACATGTTGGAAGGAAA
The DNA here is from genome assembly GCA_964023405.1 of Apodemus agrarius. NCBI lineage: Eukaryota > Metazoa > Chordata > Mammalia > Rodentia > Muridae > Apodemus > Apodemus agrarius. The sequence goes on from OZ030027.1 coordinate 16,755,683, forward strand.
CAGACTCCCCATACAAGTTTTTTTCTGACCTCCACACATGCATATTCAAACATTTGCACACAAGTGCATTCCCATGAGTGCAAGCAAACTCTCTCTCTCTCTCTCTCTCTCTCTCTCTCTCTCTCTCTCTCTCACACACACACACACACACACACACACACACACACAAATGTAAAGGGGAAAAAATGAAAGGTCAGTAAGCTTAGCTCCATGTGTAGGAGGTATGCTTAGCATTTGAGGGGCAGGGGTGAGGTCATAACCAGGGAGATGGCTCAGTGGGCAGGTTCTTCCCAGCACGGCTACAGCAAGACCATCCCCACCCCCATCCCCATCCAATCCCCATCATCATCATCCCCATCATCATCATCCCCATCCCCAACAGCAGAAGCGGTAGGAAGCACCACAGTCCGGCTGCGGTGGTCGAGGCCCCACCTTCCCAGGTTGGAGGGCACTCCTAGCAGCTGCTCTCCAGTATCTACACACACTATGGCACATGTATGGCCACACTCACATACATGCAAAATAAGTAAGATTTTAGCCGGGCGGTGGTGGCGCATGCCTTTAATCCCAGCACTTGGGAGGCAGAGACAGGCGGATTCCTGAGTTCAAGGCCAGCCTGGTCTACAGAGTGAGTTCCAGGACAACCAAGGCTACACAGGTAAACCCTGTCTCGAAAAAACAAAAAACAAAAACAAAAACAAAAAAAAGGGCTGGAGAGATGGCTCAGCGGTTAAGAGCACTGACTGACTGTTCTTCCGAAGGTCCTGAGTTCAAACCCCAGCAACCACATGGTGGCTCGCAACCATCTGTAATGAGATCTGATGCCCTCTTCTGGGGTGCTGATGATAGTTACAATTAAAAAAAAATCTTAAAAAAACAAACAAACAAAAAAAAACAAAAAAAAAAACAAAAAAAGTAAGATTTTAAATATATCTATTTTTCTTCATACTTACTGAGCAGATACTGATTTGCTTTGCTTCAGCTGATAAAATTATGCTCTTCAGAAATCTATTACAATGTGAAGTATCTCAGTTTTAAACAGTGTCCCTTTATTTAGTAACATCATTAATTTATTTAGCAAATTACTGCCAATATCAGCGGGATCTAAACAAACACAGCAAACGGAACTATTTTAACATCTATCTGTAAGTGCTCCCAAGGCATACCAAACAAGTCAAGGCAGCAAGGGCCTGTTATAACTCAGATTCTCACAGGACTGTCCACAGAAAGGGCCTACCAATTACCAGTTACAGCATCAATGGGCTTTGTAAATGTCAAGTAATTTTTAAAATGGTATTTGGGAGCTCAGATGAGTATTTGAAATATGTAGTTGAGGGTTGTGGAAGATAACATTCAATCATATATCTTAGCTCTCTGCAGGTGACACCAAAGTCCCTGGATACAGGGTAGCTGTATTTGGCTGAACAGTGACCCTGTAAGCCAGAAGAGCCAGACCTGTCAGCTGGCATCAATATATTCCTGCACTTTTATGGTTCTCGTGACACGGGACACAGCACCCCACTTAACCCTAGAGCCGGGAACCGGATACTGCTAGCCTCTCCAGGTTTCTAAGACCACGTATGCTTTGGATGATTCTCAAGAGGTGGTAGGTCCAGGAAGTCTGTGGACAAACTCCCTAGGGGTTAGCTGTCCTTAGAGCACTGCTGCTCCAGCTCTGCAGAGAAGACTCTATAGAAACACTCTTCTCAATGTATTCACCCTAGTCCCTGCGCCTGGGGGACAGCTATGAGGATCACTACAAATTCAAAGCCAGCATACAGAGAGCTTCATGTTGTAAGACCATTTCAGGAAAACAAAAAAATCTACACTTGCACCATTCATTAATTCGACAAGCATTATTAAGCACCTACTATGCCCCAGTGGACGCACTAGCACTACCCGCACTGATGAAGAAGGCAGGACGACATCTCTAACAGAAGTCTGCACCCCTGAGGAACGACCCACCCCCCACCTAGCATGTGCTGCTACACCACCTGGCGACTACTGTCATCCTTTCAAATGTCCACCCAACCTTGTTGCCTAGATGGCACGGCCACGGTACCTTACTCTATGCATCTGAAATTCAGCAAGATGTCTCCAAACAAACACCGCCCCCCCCCAAAAAAAAACCACCCAAGACAACAACGACAGCCCAGCAGCTCCTCCAGGTCACTTGGGTGTGTCAGCAGCGTCACTGTTGGGCCAGCTCTCAGGCTCCCCACCTCATGATCACCTGTATCGGGGTCTTTGGTCTTTATTTGGGTACATTTCGCTTAGGGAAAACAAACCCTCAACTGCACACTAAGAGGGGAACATAAAAGGACAATCGGCAGGCTCTAAGACTAGGAGCAGCACTGTGTTGAAGGGAGCACAAGCAACGAAAGGTGTGGCGCCAGTTTGAAGAACAATGAATCTTTCCTATTCTTAAAGCAAAGATACTGCAAATTCCAAGGTTTTTTGCCGAGCAGAGCTGAGCAAATGAGACTTAGCCGGTCCCATACTAGGAACCAGAGCACACGCTCACTGCTGACACACACTTCCGGCTGGTTCCTTACCAAGCCTTCAGAATTGGGATTAACAGGAAACAGTCCGAGCAGTTCAGTTATCAGATCAGGGTGAGACGCTGACAAGCACCAAGCAGAGATTCGGATCTGAAGCTGTCACATTCCAAAGTCTGTTCTACTTTGACTAAACTCGATGTTTGTTGACATGGAAAGTTACAGAGGCGGTTAACTGTTTTCCCTTGAGACATAATGTAGTGATCTAGAACAGACACTCACTCTAGATCATGGTGTTACAGCGCAACATGCACTCAAAGCATCGAGCCCCTGGCCCCTGACTGACGCCTGGTTTCTAGGCAGTAATCCCCTTGCCAGTCCACTGACACGTGTACTTCTGCTTAGCTCACAGGCAAGCAGTGGTGACAATCAAACCACTCAGCACTCTTTACAAGTAACTGTTACACACAGGAGCATAACTGTGATGCCTGACTCAAGGGCTGGCTAATCATGAAAACTCAAGAATTAAATGGAGATGCCACATCAGTGCTTCAAAAGCTGCTGTCTGCAGTCATGGTAGTGACAGACGGATTTTTTAGTCCCCGAGTAGTAGAGTATTGCAGTAAGATTATAGTTTGTCAGGCATGATTAGTTTAAATTCATAATTTTGGGTATTAAGCTTCTGTAATTTCCCATAAAATCATGACATCCCAATGAAAAATATAAGTGCAGTAAGACCTGTGGAGGTTTGTTTTCACTGAGTCTCGGGCACTTGAATACTTGGTCCCCAGGGGGTGGCTCTTTGGGAATGATTAGGAGATATGGCCTTGCAGGAGGAAGTATGTCACCGGGCATGGGCTTTGGGGTTTCAAAAAATTCATGCCGCCGGGCAGTGGTGGTGCACGCCTGTAATCCCAGCACTCTGGGAGGCAGAGGCAGGCGGATTTCTGAGTTCAAGGCCAGCCTGGTCTACAGAGTGAGTTCCTGGACAGCCAGGGCTACACAGAGAAACCCTGTCTCAAAAAAAACCAAATCCAAAAAACAAAACAAAAAACAAAAAATTCATGCCATTTTGAGTTCGTTCTCTCTGCTTCCTGTTTGTGGTTCAAAACATGAGCTCTCGGTTGCTGCTCTAGTCTCTGCTACTGCTACCTCTGTTCCACCATCATGGATTCGAACCTTCTGGAGCCAGAAGCCCCACATAAACTCCAAGTTACCCTGAGATGTTTTACCACAGCAATATAAAAATTAGTAATATACCACTCAAAGTCCAAAGACAGAAGCTGGTCTAGATTCGGTCTAAGTCCTAACTTCTAGCCCCTTCTAACAAATACTGTGCTTACACAGAGCAAGTCAACTGTCTAACGGCACAAGCCTGGACCTGGGTACTCTCTAGAGGCCAGCGAGGAGGATCACTTGAGCTCAGAGGGGGAAATTAATATACACAGAGCAGCAGAACAGTCCCCGACACACAGGTCAAAATGAATAAATACACCCAGTACCCCCTGCTGGCCTGTCAGACCTGCGCCACATTGCTGCCATCCCGACATCAGGAAGACAGAGGCAGCAGGACCAGGAAGCAGGTGACCCCAGCTACGTACTGTCTGTGCGGCCTGTGGGAGCCATATGAGCAAGCAAGCAGTCAGTTCTGATGGCTCCTCATGTGACACGCTACACAGAAAGCCTATCTTCAAAACCTATGTCCTCACCAAATGCCAGTTTGCACTAAATTATGCTGAAGCTTGATAAATAAAATTATATTCACAGTACAGTCCACAGTACACTTTCAAAATGACACATTCATGCTTTAAAAAAAAAAAGAGCTGTGAAGCACAGTTTTTACACCATAGAATTCAACCACAATCCAACTTACAGAGTTAAAGGAAACGTACAGTGCTGGACACCAGCACGTAAGCCAAGTCTTCTTATCCCAAAGTGGGGTCCCTCCAGGCTGCCCCTTCTGTCCGGGGACTAGAGAACCATCAATAGCTGTTTCTACGGAACTTTTCCATAGACATTCTTTTCTATGGATAGTTCTCAAATATTTCATATACTGCAATATAACAGGTACTCTTTTGTGTCTTGTTTCACTAATTTAGTATGTTTCTTACATTATCTTTGTTGCAATGTATATCAGAAACATATTCCTTTGGACGGCAGAATATTATTTAGCTTTATGGATGTAACATATTTTATTTGCCAATAAAATTTACTAATTGATGGGTACCTGGATTGTTTCTCAGGTTTGCTATAGCATCGTGCGTTTGTAAATTTTCTGACAAAGAACTCCTGGAACATTTTCTCACTTCTCTTGAGAGTAAGGGCTGCTTATTTCTAGGTAAGCTTATTCAAGTTTTAAAGCCAGTGTCTTACAAAACAGGTTTGTGGCAATTAGACTCCCAAGAGCAGTGTGAAAGCATTGTATTCTCTTCACAATACCAATACTAAGTATTAGCAGACTTCAATTACAGCCTTTCTAGTCACGGTATATCACTGAGGTTTAATATGCAGCTCCCTAATTATTAATGACATTCTACATGAAAGACCTTACCATGTTTATAATATGTAAATATCTTTCCCAAGTCTATATCCTTTGAGCTTTCTTAAGTATCTTCTGCAATATTAAATATTAAGAAGATTCTTTGGGGCTGAACGGTGGTAGCGCACTTGGGAGGCAGAGGCAGGCGGATTTCTGAGTTCGAGGCCAGCCTGGTCTACAGAGTGAGTTCCAGGACACACAAAGAAACCCTGTCTCGAAAAAACCCCCCCCAAAAAAAAAAAAAAGAAGAAGATTCTTTGGGGGCTGGAGAGATGGCTCAGTGGTTAAGAGCACTGACTGCTCTTCCAGAGGTCCTGAGTTCAATTCCCAGCAACCACATGGTGGCTCACAACCATCTGTAATAGGATCTGGTGGCCTCTTCTGGTGTATGTCTGAAGACAGCTACAGTGTACACATACAAATAAAAATAAATAAATCTTAAGAAAAAAAAAGAAGATTTTTTTGGATAAAATCCAATTTATACTTTTTTTTCTTTCAAGGTTCATATGATGTTGGTGTCATTATCTAAGAACTCAGGCTAACCCAAGATCACTCATCTAGAAGTTTCATGGATTTAAATTTTACAATTAAGCACATAATCTATTTTAAATTTTGCATATTATGTAATTTATAAACAAAATGCTTAAGTACATTTTCCCCTAAGTACAAAGGTATTTAGCCATTTTAGAAGCATCTGATGACAAATACTCCTTTCCCAATACAATCTCCTGGCACATCCCCCCAAGATGAACTAATCGTAAATATAAAGGCTTATTTCTGAATTCTCAATTCTGATCACTGATTTACGCATTTAATCTTAGGCCAATCATTCTGTCCTGGTTAGCCTAGCAGTGTAGTCAGGTTTTAGAATGAGAATGATCAAGTCTCCAATTCTGTTCCTGTATCGTTTCATAAGTCTTGGGGACTGGCTTAACTATTTCAACAAGCCACAAGGATTTTGTTAAAATCTAGGTATTAATATTCAGCTTTCCAACCTAGACACATTCTGTTTAAATCTTGATTTTGTGTAATACTTTACAGTTTATCCCTAAAACTTTAGATCTTTTTGATGTTACAACAAATGTTTCCCACTATTGTATGCTGATTTCCTGAAACTACCCTTAATCTTGTCTGGGGGGTGGGGGAGCAGAAGCCGCTGGCTGGAACATTTGTCCACTAAGTCTACACACCTTCCTACTTGCCTCCCCATATTAGAATGGAAGGAAAGAACTCTTTCCTCCCAGAAGACTGTGTGGTGGGGATCCAGACCATTCCTACTTCCTTAATATGTCTTCCTCCTTCTTTTCCTCAACAGTACCAACAGCTGAAATCAAGCCTCGGTGAGGATTTCCTTTACAATCTCATTCCCCCTCAACTCAGCTGGGCCTGCCCTGGGCCTCGTCGCTTCCATGGGCAAATGACTTTTTCAAAAGCTCTCTCTAGGCCCCTGGCTACTTAATCCTCAGGTCATCCAAATCTGCATCTACTGGAAGCAGTCCATGGACCAGGGCTATGGGAGCTGTGAGGACATCTGGTTTCTAAATCAATCACCTCTACTCACACTTCTCAGCCTCTCAGCCACACTCAAAGCGGCTGGCACTCGCCGCCATGAGACACTTGCAGGTCTGACAAGATGCGCATTCTGCAGTCTCCATTTCCCGCCAACCATTCTGGTTGGCCTTAGCCTCTGCCCCAAGAGTTCTACTTCCTAACTTCAAAATGTCCAGTGGTCCTTGAGTCTCAATTCTAGACATTTTTTTTCTTTATAGTCTTTTCTTCAATATTTTCATCAGTTAGTTTTCAATTTGCCAACAGTCTAAAAATCTTCAACTCTTCCTCTAAGACATGAGTATCTCCTCAAGATGTGTGGATCGTCTATGGTAAAGTTCAGAACACAGACTATGTCATTTAAAATGACGGGAAGAGAACTTGTAAACTCACCATTACTCTTTTACCCAAACAGCACTCTCTAAAACCCACTCCTTCCCAATCAGTCAATAATGGCAACACCAACAATCTCCTTACATTCTTTCTCAAGTTCCCTGTCAAACTCACCACAATGGCTTCCTACTTTTAAAATCTCACCACCCCTCTCGCCCTGGCTTCTCTAAGCCACTGCTGTATGCCAAGTGGACTCCTGTATATCCACCGACCAGTCTGCTCACCTTCCAGTACTCCCTTTACCTAAAAAGATATGGGGGCAGGGGGCCCTGAGGGGAAGGCCCAGCTGCTGAGAGCACTCTGGCTGTTCCTCCCGATGTGCTGAGTTTAGCCACATAGTGGCTCACAACCATCTGTAATAAAATTTGAGTAACTCCTCCAGTGTGCGTGAAGATAGAACTGTATACATACACACCCACATACATATATATGATAAATACATTGTTTTTTAAAAGTTATGAATGGTCTTTAAACACAGAATATAGATGTTACCCCTCTGAATAAAACCCCAACTCCCCAGAGTAACTGGCCCCTTCCTTGTTCCTCTTTTGTCCATTAATGCTCCAGCTTCTCATCTGAAACACATAATCTCGTCATAGCGGCAGACCAGTCCCACAGGTCCCCTGCTATGTGGCCTCACTGCCTCCCCATCCCTATCACTGTCTGCCCTGCCTCCGCTGATATGTGTTTCCACTCGCGTCCGTTTCACTGCCTTCTTACCAATGGTTCTCTGGGTATACACAGTTCCTTTCAACATTAGCACAGACACAGCACACTGGCAGAGACGGCAGCTGATCTTCCACCACGGAGGTAGATAGTGACCACCAGGAAATACTACATGAAATTGATTTGAGAAAGATGTCTCTTCAGTACTTCACACCGTAGGACTGTGTTAACCTAGGGAGCCTCTCAAGCTTTATCAGGCTAGGACAGGCCGGCAGCATCAATTTAATGTAAAGCATTGCATAACTATGTTTTCTAAGCAGATCTCCAATGTGTCCACCAGAATCCCAGAGGATTCAACAACTCAAAAAATACACTAACAAAATCTCTTTGTCCTTTACCAAAACAGACTTCAAATTAAATATATAATAATTCTTGAAACAAATCAGAAAAGAGACGTATATTTTTTAAAAGCCCAAGTCCTGTAATTTACCAATTTTAAAGAAGTATGGTACGTGATCAGCTTCCGTCGGACAAATTTCTTCTACGGAGGTCAGCAGGGAAGAACCGGATGGAGAGAGATCTACCACAGTGTCCTGGTTGCTTTTCCCTTGCTGTGATAAAACACCATGATCAAGGAAGCCTTTAGCTGGGCTCTTTCAAAGGGTTAATGTTCATGACAGTAGAGCAAAGGCATGCGCAGGAGGGAACTGAGAACACCTTGATCCCCGAGGAGGCAGAGAGATGCCAGGCAAAGGGTCTTTTGAAACCTCAAAGCCCCTTTCCAGTGGCATGTCCTCCAAAAAGGTCATCGCTCCTAATCCTTCCCAACAGTCCTACCAACTGGGAACCAAGGACTCAGACACTCGAGCCCAAGGGGGCCACTCTCTCAGCCACCACACAGAGGAGAGGCTGCAGAACCTGCAGCCTACGAAGGAAGGAACGAAGCACTCACTGGCCAGACACCCTGAAGAACTCATACAGTCTTCCATTTGTCGTCACAGCAGAGCAGACTTAGGTTTTCCTCCTTAAATCACTGCCAGAACGCAAAGAAACCAACTGAAGTGTTGTTAGAACAGAGGCGCCGCACACACACCACGTTGTTACGGGTAGGCTGGACAGAGCAGTCACCGCAAACAATCATTTCCCTCAGAAACCCAGAAAACCCAACCCAGCCACTTCACGGGTGGCGGCTCAGGTGAACTCACTGTCAAGGTCACAAAACTGGCTGAGGCCAGCCTGGGTTCAGTGCTTCTGACGCTCTTTTCCACTCCGTCACAATGCTCGCAGTAAGTTCTCAAACATTAAAATGCTGGACGTGAAGGAAGGAAGGCAGGCCGCCAAGGAGCAGGACACGCATTTCCAAAGTAAGCGCGACACTGTATGAGGATGCCGGCTGTGGCCTCTCTCACAAACAGTGCATGGAGAATGGCTGATTGACTCAAGTGTGTCTTTTTATTCTTTTGATAGTGATTTAGAACTTATGAAAATAAAAACCCCATGACTGGAGAGTATCAAACTGACATTTTATTAAGTTTCTAATATCTGATGCAGAAATAAGGCCGTAGTTCCAGTTCAGACATTTTACTAGTTAACAGATTTTGTAACTAATTCAAGCAAGTGTCAAGAGAAAACTGGTTTATATTTCATCGTGTGGCTCTCCTCCCATTAAGTTTATGAATCCTATCCAGATATTCTACCAGCCACTGTTCAACACCCCGAGCTACAGCTTTTCAGCTTCCTCGGAAGGGCGCACTGCTGGCGAACCTCAAGAAAAGGACGGTTAGTACTCAAAGTTTTTATCACAAAATCACACATTCAAGTCTACGTACATTTTGACATTTCCAGATAAAGAAGAAGGTTTTTTTTTTTTAAGTGAAAGCTAAGAAGATATACTGATTAATGTGGGAAATAATATATATACTTTTCTTATTCTTTGAAAAATAAATTGCTTCTGTAAAAGCTAATTTTAAAGCTGTAACACTGAAAATCTTCAGCAGATGGAAAAATTGATAATTAAATACTATAGGTCAGATATCTTCCATTCCTACTCTGGGACAAAATGTCACAAACTATTTATCTCCTCCTCCTGGTCTACTGACCCTATCTTCAACAACAAACCTTTTACCCCTAAGTAGGTTGTCTGCTATCCAGGCCAGCCTCCACTGCAAAGGGAAGCCCTGTGTCAAGAAACAAACACTTGGGTGCTACAGGGATAGCTCGGTGGCTAAGAGCACTGGTTGTCTTTCCAGAGGCCCTGGGAACAATATTCAGCACCTGTATAGTGGTTCCCAAGTCTGTAAGTCAGGTTCCCAGGCAAGGGGTGGGGTGGGGTGGGGTGGGGTGGGGGTCTGACATGCTCTTCTCACCTCTATGCTCTAGGCATGCTCATGGTGCACAAACATGTATACTAATAGAACATTTGTAGATACATGATATATATATATATATATATATATATATATATATATATATATCATACACACACACACACACATTTTTTAAAGTAGCAAACACTAACAAGTGTAATGACGGCCCCTAAGTGTCAGACAGTGTAATATAAAACAGTGACAGTTTGTAGCCAGGAGAGCAGCCACAAGAATCTACCTCTCTCTGAAGTAACTGTTTTGGGACATCATTACAAATTAAACTCTTCACTATCCAAAGGAAAGACTACATATAGCTCAAAAGCAAGCAAATCGAAGTCCGAATGACTTAACTCCAGTGAAGAACCAGCTTCAAGGTGGCCAGGGACAATGGGGAGGAATGGACATTCACTATCACTTAACTTCTCTGCCTCCAAGTTCCCCGTTGATGAGAACGAGGCCCGCCCGGTGCCCGCCCGATGCTCGCCCGCTTCGCAGGGCTGCGGGCACCAGCTGAGCTCCTGCCTGAGAACACCTGCCTGGTGAGAGGCGCCCGCTGGGCTCTCGGGCCGGCTCCCTGCTCCTCCAGCTCCAGGCCTCTGTCCTTTGTTCTCTACCCCCACTTCTCCAGATGACTCGGCCCTCTCTCGTGACTTTTATTAACAAATGTTGAAAAATACTGGACCAATCAAGGTCCTAATATGTATGTAAAACAGTCTGCTCCCTGCCCTCCATACATGTGAGGAAGAGACCGCCGACATGCGAACAGAACCAACTTTCACCACAAATCAAACGCCCGTTTCCTTGACGGAGGTGAGCAGTCACACTCAGAGGCGAGCGGTCACACTGGGAGGTGAGCGGTCACACTAGGGAGGCGAGTGGTCACACTAGGGAGGCGAGTGGTCACACTAGGGAGGTGAGCGGTCACACTCAGCCTTCCTCTCTAGCCAGGCTCCCACCCCGCCCCTTTTCTAATTGGAGTCGGAGAAGAATCCTTGCCACCAGCTCTCCCATCCAAATTATGCCAAACAGGCCACACTTAACCAAGTTTGCCTTCAGAATAACTCCTGTAACTCTAGCCATTTCCTGTCTCCTGTCAGAGTCCAGGCCAGGTCTCAAATCTCTACAATACTGGCATTTTGAGCCAGACAGTTGTTATACAGGCTGTCCCATGCACTCTGGGTTATTAAATAGTATCTCTGGCCTCTACCCACTGCATCCAGCAAAGCCACTCCCCCCGCCCCCCACACACACACTTTATAACAACCCAGACTATCTTTAGACATTGACAAATGGCCCAAGAGTACAAAAGCACTCCCCCATATACTGTCCTTTTTCAACCCCGTTTCTCACTGTTCTTACATATTTTATTATTTAAAAAGTAATGTATGGGCAGTTGTGAGGCATACGCCGTAGCTAGTCTCCCGAGGTCAGGGGACAACTTGAGAGTGAGTTTTTCCCCTTCCGTCATGTGGGTCCTGGGATCAGTCAGGCCATTTGGCTTGGCAGCAGGTACCCACACCCATGGCACCACGTTCACCGGGTCCGTGTCACCACGCTGTGTGCTACTGGCCCAGTTCCTCACCACTTCCTATCTTTGGTACAAAACCAGCCCCAGGACAACCAGCCTCTGCTCTGTCCCTGACAAAGCCTCCCAGGGCACCGCTTTTCTGAATCATCTCTCTTTCAAATACGCTTCATAGTTAGTTCAGGGCTCCCCATCCAGTCTTGACCATCTGGGCTCAATTAAGTACTGTCCGTCCCACAAGGCAGTTCACAGAGTAGAGTAGTAAGGATCCCGGCTGCTCCTCAGAGGGACACCCCTACCCTTACTTTCCACTCTAGTGGCCTGGGCGTCCATTACCCAGCACCCTGCCGGACCTCTCTGTAAGAGTCCCCTTCCCTGTCCTTTACGCACTCAAAAGCCCCAAGTTCCCAAGGCTTCTCCACTGCTGCCTACTGGAAAATGTATGAAACCTGCCTCCAGTCTGTGGTAACAGGGCCTCTTCCTAACTCTGGTTCATTATCTCCAAACATATCTACAGGTCCTTGAAAAGGCAGGCTCGCAGGTGGTCCACTTTGGTCACATTTCTCCCCTGCCTGGAAGCCCATCTTCCCTCCCCAAGCCAACTCACAAGTCCATCTGAGCTGTATCCTGTTTTTATTCCCTTTGTGCTTGTGAACACAATGCGGCCTCTCCCAGGTACACCTTTCTTTCCACCTGAATGGCCCCGGATTTTACAAAGTCCTCAGAGCACCTTGTGCTTCCGTTCATTCCCTCGAATATCTAACCCAACAAAGGGAACAGGACTCTGTGCTGTGTTTGAGTTACCCCAAAGGCTTCTCACTGAAAGCCATGGAAGGCCGTTTTCAGAAAATCTCAGACTCCTACAAGAGAAACTAAACCCACATCCCCCGTCTGTCTCACATTTCTGTCTTAGGCCAAATTTTCAGAAAACTGCCCTCGGGACTCCAGACTGCTACTCAGTACAGGCTGGCTATTCCTTATCAGCAATGCTTGAAACGAACGTGTTTTGAGTTCCAACTTTCGCCCCCAGATTTTGGAAGGTTTGTGTATACACAAAGACATCTTGGGGGTGGGATCCAAGCTTAAAGAGCTCTCTTTACATCTCATATGCACCGTAGTCCCACAGTTTGAGAGTAAATTTAAAAAAAAAAAAATGATGATTCTGAACAAGAAAGTTTCATAATGTGGAATTTTCCACTTGTGTTATTTTGGCCCTCAAAGTTTTCAATTTAGGAATATTACAGATATCGTGATCAGGGATCCTCAACCTGAACACATTACTGTGAAGGTCTTGCTTAGGGGAATTCCTAAGGTTTCCAAAGTGTAACTGAATCCCAAATATTTAAGCTATTTAAGCCATCTATGCACAAAGGCAATAGAAAGTTATTTTCAAATACCAATACAATTGAGTAAAATATGAAAAAACAAGTTGGATTCACTTGAATATATCTCAGCTGGAGGTTAAAGAATGCTAATTTCCATGCCCTAAACAACAATATATTTAAATACCCTAAAGTTTAATGTACCGTTAGAATGACAAAAAGTCATTTTCTGTCAACTCTGAACCCCAAAGACATAAGCTAAAATAGAATATGGGGGTCTTCTCCTTGATTTTACATCCTTGAGGAGAGGTTTATTTCCATAATAAATGAGTGAGTTTTGACCAGAACCTGTAGCTTTTGTACCAATTACATTAGACACTGGCCCCACATCATTTAAGTCACCAGCAAACTACCGGTTGTTCTGTGTGAACCCAAGCTAAAACTAGTTTCTGCATGGTAAGAGAGCCATAAAAACAAAACCAGTGAATCCACACCAAATCTGAATAGCTACAAAGGCCTAAAATAGTCACCATGTCGCCAGTCCTTTTGCGCGGTACAGAGCTGAGACTTACTTATCCTTAGCTGGTACCCAAAACACTTACCTTACCCCACCACACCTCAGATTAAAAAAAAAGGGGGGGGGACAATATAAAACAAAAGCAAAGAGAGAAAGAACTCATTCCCTAAACCACTGTAGGCACTCGGGTATGGTCAATATCCGGTGTGTGTAGAAATGTTTTTATCACGAGGGTTTTTGTAAGAAGAAAACTGACTCTCACTTAATAAGTATTAAGATGGGCCTGCAAGAACTCCAAGAGCTGAGGAGAGCTGGCCCAGAGTCCCAGTTCTATAGAGGAGGAGACTCCTGGCCCAGCCCACACCCTCATCCCAGCACTTGAGCTGTTGAGGGCGCAAGAGAACCCTGAGTTCAGGGCACGTCTGGGAGAGAAAGCAAGAAGCTGTCTCAAAACAAAGTGAGATAAAACCTCCGGCCCAAGATTCTGCTTCCACTACATTCTATCCATGTCCACCTCCAGCGTTTGGAGGTTCGGATAACCGCGTTGGGATCAATCTTAGGATGAAAACTTTATAGACGGTTCCTTCCTCCCGTGCCGTTTAAACAGGCTCTTCCTATAGCAGTTATGAATCATTAAGCAAGCGGCGTTAATTCTCATCACAAATATTAGCACTCCTACGACGTCTCCTGTAAAAAAACAGACAACCAGGAAGGTTTTAAAACGTGCTTGCTGCTCCAAAGCGGAGCTACGGATTGAGAAGCAAATCCACCTTCTGATCCCAGCTGTTCAGTATGTCCCAAACCAATTCCACAAGCTCCACCAAACTATTCGCGGCAAGCCCTCGAGAAGATAACTGTCCGCGGTACATCGACCACCCATTCTACCAACAAGTTCTTTTTGCATCAACTATCTACACGCCAAGGTATCAGCCAGAAGTTCAAATTTCTTAAGTCTCCCCTAAGAGCACAGCTTCCTTAAATTAAAATAAAATATAAAATAAAATAAAATAAAATATATATATATATATATATATATATATTTAAAAAAAAAAAAACCCCAAACAACCTGCTTCTTGGATACCTTAAGCTTAACAAAACTCACTCCATCGAGTCTGTTCTGCTCACTCCAAAAATCCATATGGCATCTTGCCTGCCTATACTCATAACTTTCCTATTGTGCCGGAGCCCAAGAGCTATGTGGATAACCGGAGACGCTGGGCTTCACACACAACCCGGGAGCCTCGCTGGCGGGTCGCTCTGGCCGTGCACAGGCTGACCGAGGGATGCAGGCTAAGGCTCCGCAGACCCCCCCGCCCCCCACCCGGCAGGGCGAGCCCTCCCCCTCCGGGAGTCCCCCGCGCACCCGCACCTGCGGCCTCTGCCCGCCGCCGCCGGGGATCCCTCCCCCGGGGGTCGGGGGGGGGGACCCTGCCCTTCTGGAACCGTCGCCCACCCCCGGAGCTCCGGCTGCCGCTGCCCGAGCGAGGCCCGCGCGGCCGGGGACGCGGCGGATCCCTACCTGGAGGACTACGTCGTTGGGCAGCTGCGCGGCCCGGAACAGCTCGAGCACCCGCCCGTTGACCACCACCTTCTTGGTGCTCTCGATGTCGCAGTAGGAGAAGAGATCCGAGTAGTATTTCTGCTCGGCGTCGCTCAGCGTCAAGCCTTCCATCTTCGCCTCGGCCCGGCGGCCGCCCCGCCCCGCATGCACCACCACCACCACCACCACCACCCGGGCGCCCGGCCCCGCGACCCGGGGCGGCCGGCGGGGTGGGGTGGAGGGGGGACTGCGCGCGCGGCACGGCCTCCCCGCGGGGCCGCGAGCTCGTGTGGCCCGGGGCAGCCGGCGGAGCGCGGCCGCAAGCTCGGCGTGGGGGGGAAAAAAAGGAGGCGGCGGCGGCGGTGGTGGCGGCGGCGGCGGCGGCTCGGGGCTCCGGGCTCGGCCGCGTCCCTCGGGCTTCCCGCCTCGGCTTCCCCTTCCGCCCACGCAACCCCCCGGTCCGAGAAGTTGTGGGGCTTCCTAAGTCGAAAGTTTCGGGGGCTCGGGGCTGCGCGTGGCCGCCGCTCCGCCTCCCTCGGCCGCCATTGACGGCGCCCCGGCCCGGCACTGACAGCGGCGGCCGCGCTCCAGACCCGGATGTGAGGCCGGGAGGAGAGAGCGCGAGAGGGAGAGGGAGAGAAGAGAGAGGAGGGAGAGAGAAACACCCACCGGGCTGGCTTGGCCGCTCCCGGGAGAGCGGGCCGCAGCGCCCCCTGCTGGCCGGAGCCCCGCGGCGCGGCGAGTGGCCCCAGACCAGGGACACCGTGGGGACCCGCGGGTCTCCCAGCGATCGGGAGGGGACTGCGGGCTCGTGTGCGGCAGCTTCGGGCAGGCATGCAGGCATGCAGGCATGCAGCACCTCCTACCCGTTTTGCACTTACCGAGGAGGAGAAGTGCATCGCTTGACGCTATCCACGGAAGCTGGGGAGCATGCTCAGGTGTGAACAACGCTGAAACCGAGGCTGAACTCCAGCCCCAAGCCGGGTCGTCTATAAAACC
Source organism: Apodemus agrarius (assembly GCA_964023405.1). NCBI lineage: Eukaryota > Metazoa > Chordata > Mammalia > Rodentia > Muridae > Apodemus > Apodemus agrarius. Next base: position 16,771,596 of record OZ030027.1, read on the forward strand.
AAGTTTGAATAAATAGAGAAAACTGTCAGAGTTTTTATATTTTTATTTTATTTTATTTTATTTTATTTTATTTTATTTTATTTTATTTTATTTTATTTTTATTTATTGTCACCGGGAACCAAATCCTGTCCATTTATGCCATCCACTCTGTAAACCCGTGTAGGCCTTCTGCCAACTCCAGGGCCTCCTGTTGCTCTGTTGGAAAAAGGAAGAAAAAAAAAAGCGCTGTCTTAATCTGCATCTGTCTCAGGACTTCATAAACCCTTAACGAGCCTTTAATCTTTTAAAACTATTTCTTTTCTGAAACTCTATGAAGTCAGGCCGGACTTGAACTCTTGATCCTTCTCCCCACCCCCACTCCCCAACCCCCAACCCCCCACCCGCCTTTGCTTTCCTGGTGATGGGATGCTATTCCCAGCCAGCCCGCTGGGGTTAATGTTAGCATTAAATATGAAGTATTTCAGAAACGGGAGCCAAAGAAGGTTACACAGAAGACTTTTCAAGTTTGGTTTCTAGCCTCTGTTACATAGAGCCCATTAAGAGGACATCATTCTAAGAATGAACGGACATAGAAGGCCGGGGCTGTAGTTCATTTGTTAGAGCACTTCCGTGCACAACGCCCGGGATTCTATTCCCGGCACTGCAAACTCTGTGTGTGGTGGGGCGTACCTGTAATCCCAGCCTTTGTAATCCAGAGGACAGGAGGATCAGAAGTTCAGGGTCCTGTTCAGCTTCATAGAACACTGAAGGCCAACCTAACTCGGAATACAGACGGGAGAACTCTGGCACCAAATACCCCGTTTGAGGGCTAAGTCTAAATGCCCTCCCATGGAGCTCTTTATATAAGTCTTTACAGATGCCCCTTTGTGTTGTTATTTTCATATTATTCTACTTCATATAATGCTTAATACTTCTTACAATTCATACTCATAATTGCAACTATTTATGTGTGTGTATTTTTAAAAGATAGGTTCAGTGAAGTACGGATTGATTCCTGTTGTCACTGGTCCCTTTCCCCTGCCGCCTTCTCACAGCCTAGCAGCTCTATCTTACCCTAGGCCTTTGTTCCTGTCAGAAACCTCACACAGACATTTGTACGTTTTTTTTTTTTCCCCTCCTGTTTCAAGGTCACCGTCTCGGAGAACAGTTCCTCTGACACTTGATCTCCAGCTGTTGTTGTACTGTGCTTGATCCTCTTAATCTGAATTCTTTTGCTTTACTGCAGGCCTAGCTGACATCCAAATATGAATTTCTGTATATATTCATGGCTAATAATTACTGAGTATTGTTGTGGCCCAGGAACTTTTCTAGAATTTCACACCAATTACCACATTGATGACGACACCCCCTGGGAAAGAAGCCTTGCAAGTGTTTTCCTTTTTTTGAAAAATTGGGACACCGACACAAAAATGGTGTTAGCAACTTTGTAAGTTCCATGGCACTAAGTATCTAGATGCAGGATTCTAAAGCCTATTCAGCTCCACTCAACTCTAAAGCCAGTTAGTTCCCTTTCTTAAGTCCCCTAAGCCACTAGCTCTCTATTCAGTAGGAAGTGGTTCGTTTCTTCTTTACCACACTTCCAAGGCCTGTCCATATACGGGTGTACCCCAATCACAAGTGATCAGGCAAAGTTTAGTATCGATGGGCTGAGCGTCCTGGACTCTAACTTCCTAGCTTCAGATCCTTAACTTCAGTAAACTCCAGCTCTGTGCCTCTCTTAAAATCTAAATTGCAAGATCGCTTCACGTACAAGTGCTAAGCTCTGACAATGACCCTCTCAGTTCATAATCTGTCCTTTTCTCCTCCCCTGCCAGTCCTCAAATAAACCTGTTCCTTACAGTCCTCAGAGTCTCTTAAGTTCCAGCACAGTTAGTGGGTTCAAAATTATACTCTGAAGGGCTTGAGAGGTGGCTCAGAAGGTGAGAGCATTTGCTGCACTTGCAGAGGACCCACATTCCATTCCCAGCACAGAAATGGCCTCTCGCAGGATCCTTAAAGCCAGCTCCTGGGATCTGATGCTCTCTTCTGGTTCCAATGCTACCCATTCACGCAGTCAGAAACATTCATATGCATGAAATAAAAAAAGTCAAAATTACACGTTGAAAGCCAGGTATGGTGTATACACATACAATCCCAGGGAAAAGAAGGATTGTGTGATCAAGCCCAGCCTGGTCTACGCAGTGAGACCCCGAGAGAAACAAATTAACAGATGCATGTTGTCCCAGGTTTAACTGGTCTGCAGGATTTTCTTTTCCGGGGATCACAGAGTCTGGGGGCCTTGTGATCAGACTTTGCCCCCCACCACCACCATTTTCTTCTTCCGTTGCCCTTCCTGTTAATCTAGCGCCAACTACTCAACGATAAATTAGCCGCAGCATGAGCTTTCCAGGGTGTGAAGTTCTCTGTCGGTAGCTGCATTGCTCTGTAAAGCTTTCCCTAAAAATACAACATGCCCTGAAACAGGACCATTGGCAACATAGGCCCAGATGAGAGCAAAGGATGACTAACACCAGACCAGGCATGGTGGAACATTCTCGAAGTCCCAACAGCGGGGAGGGAGGCTGAGGCACGAAGACCACACGTTTGAGGCCAGCCTGAGCTGCCTGGAGAAAGACCCCGTCTGAAAACGATTTTTTTTTTTTAAGTTAAAAAAAGACACCAGTGAGGCTGGAGAGATGGCCCCCACAGCTAAAGTCACACTCTATTCTTTTAGGGGACCCAAGCTTGAGTCCCAGCACCCATGCTGGGCAGTTCACAATCACCTGTGACTCCAGTTCCAGAGGAAATAATACCCCTAGCCTCCAGACACCCATACCCACAGACACACAGACACACACACACATACTCGCGCGTGCGCACGCATGTATGTAAGTTAAAAATAAATTAAAAATAAAAACAGTAATAGCACCAATTTCAAAGGAAAGCAACACAGTTCACCCCCTCAGTTTGCTAAGAAGCACCCGAATACCTTCCCTTGCCAGCAACTACTACGCTTGACCCACGGACCCATTTCTAGGAATGCAGGTATCCTGGACAACACTGACCTGTAAGGCACACTGTGATGGAGTAAGAAGGTACTCTGAAAGATGAGGGCACCATCAAAAAGGAGAGGCCCGATCTCCCTGCCCCCCACCATGCATTCCCCCAGTGTGTGTGATGGAAGGCTTGACATCTGAGTTTCAGAAGGAAGTGAGGCTTTTCTCCGTATCCTTCACGTAACGGATACTTCACGATATGAAAGGGAAGAAATACCACTTCTACAACCTGCCACGTGACCCCTTTGAAGTCCAGACTAATTTCTTTCCTGTGCATTTCTAGGCATATCAATTTTTAGTGACATCATCGGAAAGCCATTTTAAACAGATGGTCTATATTATGTCAAAACAGATTCTCAAATGCTGGTTTTGGAGCAAGATCAAACAGTTGGTTACTGCTAGAAAACGTTTGGATTCTTTTTTTTTTAAACTGGAAATCTCTAATCATTTTTTTTTTCTCCCGGTATTCCTTTTCAATGAAATATCTGAGTGGGGTCGTGTATGTTGACAAAGAATTTCCCAATGATTTTGGAAACAGCAATTTTACTCTTTTGTTCCCACTAGAGACGTATATGAAATGACAGTGTTTTTCTCAAATCCTCATGAGTATAAAGCCGTCTAATGGGCGGATAGTGGTGTCTCACTGTGATTCAAACCTGCGCTTCTCTAATAATGTTGGGCAGATTTTCATGTAGCTCCTTGCCACCAGATTATCTGTTTTGTCTTTGGTGAAAGCCAACATTAAAAATATTTCCATATATATGTATGAATATATGTATATATATATATATTTAACTGTTAGCTCTCTCTCTTTCTCTCTCTCTCTCTCTCTCTCTCTCTCTCTCTCTCTCCCTCTCTCTCTCTCTCTGTGTGTGTGTGTGTGTGTGTGTGTGTGTGTGTATGTGTGTGTGTATGTGAGTGCACGTGCTCCAGTGGAGGCCAGAAGATGGAATCAGCTCCTTTGAGTTGTAGCTGCAGCTTGAGTTACAAGCTGTCAGATGTAGTGCTGGGAGCTGAACTCTGAACCTCTGCAGAAGTAGTATAAACTCTTTTGCTGTTATTTGTTTTTATTTTTCCTTTTCAAGACAGGGTCTCTCTGAGTAGCCCTGGATGTCCTGGAAGTCACAATATAATCCAGGCAAGCCTTGAACTCTAAGATCTGCCTGCCTTTTCCTCAAGAGTACTGGGTTAAGGGCCTGTGCCGTAAGCCCCGGCAAGAGTGGGGCGCACTCTCATCTGCCAAGCCTTCCTTCCAGCCCCTTGAGCTGTTTTTTTATTGTTGAGTTTTAAAAATTCTTCATTCTTTTTATTTTTTAAGATTTATTTACTTCATATATGTGGTTATACTGTCGCTGTCTTCAGACACAGCAGAAGACGGCATCAGATAATCATTACAGATGGTCGTGAGCCACCCTGTGGTTGCTGGGGATTGAACTCAGGACCTCTGGAAGAGCAGTCAGTGTGCTCTTAACCACTGAGCCATCTCTCCAGTCCAAGTTCTTCATTCTTGATGTAAGTTCATTGTCAAGCACGTAATTCACAAGTTTCAGTCCACGAAATTGTTTTCTCCACCCCATCCCCAGGGTGTGGTGTGGGTGTATGTATACATGTTGAAACCAGCTCTCCTGTAGATGAGGATGACCTTTCTTTTATTATTATTATTATTATTATTATTATTATTATTATTATTATTTTATATATATTCTTTACTTACATTTCAAATGTTGTCCCCTTTCCTGGTCCTGCCCCCCAAAAAATCCATAACCCATTCTCCCTCCCCCTGCTCACTAACCCACCTCCTCTCCTGCTTTCCTATAGGCAATTCCCTATATCGCCGCATTGAGCCTTCCCAGGACCAAGGGCCTCTCCTCCCTTTGATGTCCAACAAGGCCATCCTCTGCTGCATATGTGTCTGGAACCATGGGTAACACCATGTGTACTCTTGGTTTTGTCCCTGGGAGCTCTGGGGGTACTGGGTAGTTCAAATTGTTGTTCCTCCTATGGCGCTGCAAACCCCTTCAGGTCTTTGGGTCCTTTCTCTGGCTCCTCCATTGGGGACCCCATGCTCAGTTCAACAGTTGGCTAAGAGTAGAGGGTGACCTTTCTGATCTCCTGCCCCTGCCTCCTGACACTTCATGGCTTGTCTTTGTTTTCAATAAACACAGCTATTTAATTACATTCACACTCCTGTGACCAAAGCCTTGACAGAATATCTTACGGGCAGTATGGTTTATTTGGACACTGTTGAAGTGACACAATTTGTCTTGTAGGGAAGGTGTGCGGTAAGGTGGGCTCCGTGAATGTGGGAAGCCTTCATCGAGGACTACCCATATCTCAGCAGCTGCAAGTGAGGCTAGCTATCACCCACCAGGCCTGCCTCTCTGCAACCCACGGCCTCCCGACCTACAGGGTTTTACAACCTCCCTAAAACGGTGCTCTGTGGGAGAAGCATACTACACATTCAAATTGAAACAGGAATACATTTTGAGCTAAGTCTAAATTAAGGGCAGCTTTAAGGACCTTTGAGGACTAGAACTGTATTGGTGAGCGTTTGGTACGTTTACTTGATCTTTTGTTTGGCGTGAAAGAAATGGAATCCAGATGATAATAAACATTAAACCCATGGGCAATGATGCTGGCTTGGTGGGGAGGCTGGGAACTTGAAAGGAGACACTTTTTTTCCCAGTCCTTGGGGATGATGGGACTGGGAAGAGCACCTGATGAAGCCTGTGGGAAGGGTTATTATGTGTGAATATTTACCAGGAAACGCCCACTATGAGTTAGGCACGAGATGACCACCTAGACAAAGTGACCCGGCCAGTTGAGTGAGACAGCAGCATTCCAACCAGCGTCCAGGAGGTGACACATTGTCTTAAGGAACTACATGGCTATTGTGGCTATCCTAGGCCCCAGACCATGTGTGTCCATTTAACAAGGTCAAATCCCTAACCTTACGGCCACAGAAACTTGGAGCAAGCGCCTGCTGAAGGAACACCAGCCGGACATTGGGCTGACTGAGGGGATTTAGATTAGGAAGATCAAACCTGTTACGTGTGGACATTCTTGCTCACAGAACCGCAGCAGCATGAATATCAGGCCCAGTAGCCTGATCGCCAACCCGGAGTAACCTCACTTCAGAACAAGAGAGTTGTCTGACTGGACCCCTCACGAGCCACACCTCTGAAAGCGGTTGACTTGAGAGAGTCATAGAATGGCCTTTGAAGGGACAGACATAGATCTACTTGCATATATATATATATATATATATATATATATATCCACATTGCAAAACACAGGGTATACCCTAAGTTAATGACCAGATATGTTATCAAGACACACACACACACACACACACACACACACACCCCGCAGTAAAACCTCCTCTATGGGAGGAAGAAGCTAGAAACGGAAGGTTGGTCTTCACTTCAGCCTCAGCAACCCTTCTTGTCCCCTCTCACCCGCCATTGTGGGGAGGTTGTGGCTTCAGAGGGGAGTGTTTTATTGGCTCCCACTCCATTTCCAGCTATAAATGCCTCTCAGTCAGTTAGGGCTCCTTGTGCTAACAGATTAGCAGTGAACAAAAGAATCGATGTTCTGAAGGGGAATCGAACTTACTCACCGCCCTTACTTTCCAAAGTCGAGCAGGAAGCAATGGACTTCTCACCCAAGTGATCCAGTAGGGTGTCCGTGAGTGCCCCTGAAAATGACATTTTGCTTGGCCGAACTTAATCCAACTTCAGAAATGTGCCTTAGTCTCTCATCTGTGTATCCCCATATAAAATTCGATCTTCGCAAGAGCTCTGCTAAGTTCACTTAGCAGGAAACCCTGGCGTCTCTCATATAGCTCTCTCTCGTCCACCATCTTTCCACAAGAATCTTAGTAGGTCCATTTAGCCCTAAGATCCCCACTATGCCTAATGTTCCCTCTAAGTAACTCTTCCACCTGCTAAAACTACACTAACAGGACCAATTCTTAGGGCACATGGGATAGTTGGGAATTAGGTACAATCTCTTTCCTCTACTACTGTAAAATCCCTTTGTACAGATCTCCTATGGCCATCATGATGTTACTGTCCCTCGACGTGTATCCGTGGGTGTACTGTACTGGCTGGTTTTGTGTCAACTTCACACAAACTAGAATCATCAGAGAGGAAGAAGCCTGAGTTAGGAAAATGCCTCAATGAGATCCAGCTGTAAGGCATTTTCTCAATTAGTGATCAATAGGGGAAGGCCCAGCCCATTGTGGGTACCATCCCCGGGTTTCTATAAGAAAGCAGACCAGGGGAAGCAATCCAGTAAGCAGCACCTGTCATGGCCTCTGCATCAGCTCCTGCCTCCAAATTCCTGCCCTGTATGAGTTCCCGTCCTGACTTCCTTTGGTGATGAACAGCAATGCGGAAGTGTAAGCTGAATAAACCGTTTCCTCCCCAGCTTGCTTCTTGGTCACGATGTTTTGTGACAATGGATCCAATCTCTTAGAGATAAGATTCTAAGGATGTCCTGAGACCTGTCACAACAAAAGTGTGGGTTGAGGACATGGGAAGGCTAAAGTGAGATGCAAGGTGCCTGGACAAGAGAGAGTAAGTAACAGAAATGGCCTTGAGGTGAGCTGTGATGTGAGCAGACCAAGCTCATTCTGCTCTTCTTCCTTTTGTCAGTTTTCCTGGATATGAGGACAGTCAGAATTGGAGGAGGATACTGTGTAGCTCTCTGGCAGAATACTCGAGTTGGATGCGTGAAGTTCCAGGTTTCAATCCTCACACTGGGTGGAGGTAAGACAGGAGATTGGAATGGGTACTACTAACCAGGCATTGTGTCACGTGATCATTGTGTCACAATTCTAGCATTTGGAAAGTGAAGTAGAAGGACTGGCTTTCCGTAAGAGCAACCTAGGACTGTATAGGATTGTATAGGGAGGCATTGTGACCAAAAGACAGGGGGAACAAACAGAAAGCAAGCAGGCAAGAAAGGAGGACCAATGGGTCCTGAGTTGTCCCCATATAAAAATAAAAGCAGTGGAGCTGATTGACAAAAGCATGCACTCTTGGGACTGCTGGGACATGTTACTCCTACCACCCCAGTCCGGGTAGTGACGGGAGCAGCCGGCACCCATGCCTTTAGCTTCAGGGAAGAAACCTCACAGGGTGGAATTGTCCAGGAATTCCCCCAGAAATTGCCCTTAGGTGAAGGGAGTTGCCTCACAAGTGCATGGACAGCTGACTCAATAACTAGTTAGAGGGCTTAGGAGCCTAACATTCCTGGAATAGTCTTGGGACTTTGGGCTTGGTCGACCAGTTGACTGATACAGAGTGTCTCTACATAGCCCTGGTTGAACTAGCCATTGCTGTGTACACTAAGCTGACCTCAAACTCAACAGAGATGTGCTCGTGTCTGCCTCCTAGGTGCTGGGATTCAAGGTGTCTACCACCAGGGCCATCCTGTTCAGCAATTTTGAGGTGCTACCTCAGCTCCAGAGATCTCAGGCTTGGTGGAGACGTCTTCCCCTTCTGTACCACAGCTTTCCCTCTGTCGGGTTCTGTGCCTTCTTGGCTTCCTTGTTGCTATTGTTCCTAACAATCAAGGGACTTCCCAAGTTTTTTTTCCAAGATTGCTGTCTCAGGATTTGTTTCCCAGGAACCTGACCTAAGTTAGTGACATGCTTCTGCAGTCACTTATTGGGTTCCTGCTTGCAACCCCTTAGATTTATTACTGTAATTATTATTACGGCATTGCAGGACTGAATGTTACATAAACAGATTAATTCATCTGGCTCCGCTGGAGAAGCTGTGCTGCTGCTGCTGCTGAATCAGACTGATGCTGGCCTACAGAGTTGAAAGCAAAGCAACAGAGCCGGGTCCAGCTGCCCAGGTGAAAGGGCAGAGTCAGATCAGGACAGTGAGTAGATGAAGAATGAAACGTCCAGAAGGGTAAACAAGACAGGCAGAGAGCAAGTATGTAGGCTCTATCAAACGAAGACGCTGAGCTAAAGTCCCTGGGGCTGTCAGATCCTCAGACCCTTGACACACACACACACACACACACACACTCCAGATGGTTTAGAAAACAGGCTGGCGGGGCCATCGCAATGATGGTGAGATAGGAGAAGCAGTTAGGGACAGGCCCCAGCAAGAACAAGCTGTCTGTACAACACTCCTGATGTCAGCTGATGCTCTGTAGATCAAAGGCCTTCTGCTTGATGACCTTTAGGTAACCACACGAGTCTCTGAGAGAGCTTTAGCACTGGGAAGAAATCAGCCATCTTGTGCACCAGGAGGAAAGAAGTTACCCTTTCTCCACTATTGTTCTCCTTGTACTGTAGTCCTTTGTTGTATTATTTTTTTTAATTATATTTGGGGGGGGCAGTCATATCACAGTGTATGTTGTGTGACCCTATTCCTTAGAAGACATGAACAAACATCTACTCACCCTAGATAGGGAAATAAAGACAGAACAAATAACAGTACCATCCAAACCCAACTATGTGAACCAATAGTCTTATTGGGGTTACTTACCAGAATATGGTTGAGGGATTCCTTACAGGAACAGAAATGACTCATCCATGGAAACCTGGAACAGATCATACCTCCTGAGATAGCTCAGTAGGTTGGACTGTGTTCTTTGGCTTGAGACCTCTATTGGTCTGAGCCTTTTCTCCAGGCAGCTTGGTTGGTTTCTGCTTCTTCTAGGCAGCTCAGCTTATCTGAGAGCATTAGTGATCTTTACTGCTTGTATTTGCTTGGGGAGAGTAGGCCTAGGGCAGCAAAGGGGTCACCTAAGACAGGCAGAAAACCCAGGTATTTGCATTACAATTCATAAAAGTAGCAAAATTACAGTTCTGAGGCAGCAACAAAAACAATGTAATGGTTGGGAGTCAGCACGCTATGAAGAACTGTGTCAAAGGTCACAGCATTAGGAAGGTTGAGAAACCCTGGCTTAGAGAATCTGGTCAGTTCGAGGGACTTCCTGAGGCCATTGGGTTGTTTACTCCATGAACTTAGCAAGTTTCCCTGGAAACATCCTGTGTGTTAATGAGCTGCCCCTTAGAACATTCTATTTTCCTTCCTTGAAAATCCTGTATTAACATACCCGTTTTACACCCCCCACATATATACACACACAACATCCTGTGTCTAATGACCTTTCCTCCAAGATGGAAGTTTTCCATCTTAGAGAGGAATACTATACAATAATGCATGTGGAGGTCTAAGGACACTGTGTACGAGTCAGTCTCTTTCTGCTGTGTTGGTTTTAGGTTATCAGGCCCGGTGGCAAGGACTTTTATTGGCTGAGCCGTCGTGGCTACTCCTGCTCTGTTGTTATTTAAAAGTATACACTCTGCTGCTTGGAAGGAATCTTACAGAGCACTCTATCTCTGGAGTCCTCAGGTCTCATTCTTCATTGCCTGTAAGACACGATGTTGGGCTTACACACCAGAGCCATTACATATGGTGTCCTTCTTTTGAGAGTCCAGGTAAGGGAGTCATACCCTTTCCTCTGACCATCGTGTTTGGTAAGTTCTCAGGGCTGTTTTTGTTTTGTTTCTTGGTTCTTGTTTTGTTTTTTTTTTTTTTTTCTGGTATAATACGTTTATGTGCTTCCTACGGTCCCAGTTTGCCCTGATGAATTTTTATAGGGAATGTTGTACAGGGAATAGTCATTTGTCTGTCTGTGCTCCAGGAGTGGTGTCAGACAGATGGTAGGACCACACGTCTACCCAAGTCATCCTCCATCTGCAAAGCACAGTCACAAGCTGCTTGCAAAACAGTCTCTCAAGGCAAGGCACAGTCTGAAAAATTACTGTTTTGCACAATATGGAGTAACTTAGGGGAGGGCACAGCCTGATAACAAGCTGCAGTTAACTCAGTCATGGGAAGCGAGACTGGGAGTATGGAACGTAACATGCTATCTGTCCATACACTGGGCACATGACACAGTCAACGCAGAGTTCCCATTTGATGGAAAGTTTGGAATAAAATATAGTTGGCTGGTTGTTTTACCATTGCATGGTTTAGTTTTTGAAAAAAAAATGTTTTATTTTTATGAAGAATATAGACACTTAGGAAAACTCAGAATAATGCAGACACATATAAAGAAAAAGAAATAAAAATTACCTGGAATCCTGCAATCCACAGACACCTTCTATTAATATTCTATTCACCTTCAATGAATATTCTTGGTAGGATTTACTTAATGCTAAATATATTAGATATAGAATATGGAATAAATCTATTTAATCTATATGATCTTATATATGTACATACCACTGTGTATTACATAATCAGATCAAATAAATGGATGCATTATATATTAATATATATATAGTGACAGAAAACAGAATGTCATAATAGGTAATGCATTCATTTATTTGATATATGCTTACTTCTTTCTTCTTGTAATGTGTCTTATTTGATTAACTATAGAGTGTAAGTGTAAAGTCCGCTTTCAGACTTAACATGAATTATCTCTTTCCTTCTTTTGAAGCTATCCATATAGATGATTTAATTAGAATAATAATAATAACCACATCCACCAGAAGATACAAGGCAGCCTTAAACTGCCAATAGGATTTATTTTCACTACTTAACTAGTAAAAAAAAAAAATCATGAAATTATTGTGTCTTGGATATTGCAGCTCTAAATCTTAGCTTTCACAGTGAGATTGAAACTCTCAGGTAAGTTTCGTATCTTGAATTTTCATTGGGCTCACCAGGAACAAAGGCCCAGAAGCCTTCACACAGCTATTAGCACTCCAGAAATAAATTAATTCTGTAGATGTATAATTCTTGTGAGAGATTACCCCAAAAAAGTTTTAAATACTTAATAAGAAGGCAGCAAGTTGAAACAAAAAAAACAATAAGAGAGTCCTACTATGAAGTCATAGCCCTCTGGATATGAAACTCAATTCTGGGAGTTTTTCACCAAGTGGTCTAATGTACTTTTAACTTCTTTCAGCTTCATTATCTTCCAGCACATAAAGGGATGTTGCATTTAGCCCAAGAGTAAGAGCCGATATATGTCACAGGTTGTTATATAAATGATGCTTAACTGCCTTATCAAAGACAAGTATAATCAGTTGTAATAGGGATTCTTCATAATTGCTTTTTGTCCAAATAATCCAAACACAGGGAGGAGATCCATTATTAAAACATAAACAATTGCTTACAGTATGTCATTATCACCTATAATATATACTTATTCCAGGCTACTATGTTATTGCTAGTTTGTAAACCCATTGGTTAAATAAAACTGGACCATATCTAGTAAACTATCAACTGAGAACTATCACCTAGCTACTATTAGTAGGTACTGATTACCTACTGTTTAAATATTATTTTTTGTTCATGTTGTCTGTGTATGTTTGCATAGTAGAGGAAACCGAATGTTTTATATCATCTGTGGATTTAATTTTCATTTTTGATATTGTGTGTTGGAAGGGGAAGAAGAGACAGATGTTTAGGGAGATGCAGCCACAGCATGTGTGTGTGGAGCTGGAGTTGGTTTTCTCCTTCTACTACATGGGTTGAGGGGATTGAGGGGATTGAACTCAAATCATAAGGCTTGGATGCAAGTACTTTTATCCACCGAGGCATCTTGTCAGCCGAATCAAATATTTTAATACTACATGTAGCTTTAAGTTTTTACTTTGATCAATATTATTTTCTCAGTTGTAGCATAGGCACTTGAACTTTTGATTAGCCATATCGCAGGAGCTTTTTGCTGAAGTGTAATTATTAATGTAATTCAGTTCCTCGTATTGCATTTGAAGCCTTTCTTTTCTTTTCTTTTCTTTTCTTTTCTTTTCTTTTCTTTTCTTTTCTTTTCTTTTCTTTCTTTTTTTTTTGTTTGTTTTTTGTTTTGTTTGTTTTGTTTTTCGAGACAGGGTTTTTCTCTGTGTAGCCCTGGTTGTCCTGGAACTCACTCTGTAGACCAGGCTGGCCTCGAACTCAGAAATCCACCTGCCTCTGCCTCCCAAGTGCTGGGATTTCAGGCGTGCGCCACCACTGCCTGGCTGCATTCGAAGCCTTTCATATTTATTCTGTTCTTCTTTGCTTTTCCTGGGGACGTGTGGGAAGAGGAGGACAGAGATCAGCTGACATCATTTCCAAGGTATGAACGAGAGAGGATGTCTACAGGCAGGAGTCCCTGTGCTGCCTCTGGCTCCAGGCCATCGTGGCTGGTGTAACCAGATTCCCAAGAGTACGTTGAGGTGGCCCAGAGTTAGCTGGTCCAATCTGGCTTTTAGGAACGTCACGCTGATACCACCAAAGGCCTAGCAGGCTGACCTCCAAATGAAGTCTCTTTGATACGCCAAGCCTTTCCATTGTTAGTTTTATTGCCCCGTGTCGGGATTTAGCAAGGTTTTTCCTTGTAGTTAAGAATGGCATCTAATCAGGGAATCTGGTTAGCTATTACCGTACAAGAAATTAATGCCCAACACCACAGCACAAATCGTGACTTGCGTGTGTGTGTGTGTGTGTGTGTGTGTGTGTGTGTGTGTGTGAGAGAGAGAGAGAGAGAGAGAGAGAGAGAGAGAGAGAGAGAGAGAGGCTTCTGAAGAGCTTGTCTTGGCAGTTATCTTTTGCAGTGTCTCATTTGTGTGCTCACCCCTCCAGGCTGACGTGGGTGAACCCTCGGGATAGCGTGTTCATGTGAGTGGCAGCAACCAATGTTGGCTGTGACCCAGGAGTTCATCTAGAGTGTCTCGTACCTGTCCACATGCTTGGGCTTCTTCCAGCTTGATTGGTGGGGGGCAGGGTGTGTGTGTGTGTGTGTGGTGTGGGGTTTAAGAGAAAAATTTCTGAAGTACAAGTTTCTAAGAGAGCCAGACAGGTCACAGCATTATCTTGTCACAAAATCCATCCATTAGGTGAGTCACGAAGACCAGCCCAGATTTAATTAGGGGAAAATGCATCACTCTTCATGGGAGAGGCCGCTGTTTTTCATTGTGATGTATACGATAAGAAAGATAATTTGTCTCTCTAAGTCATTTATGCTATAACTAGCTCTCCATCAGGTTGTCAAGGTGCGCCTCTTCTGCAAACCTTAGTGATTTAGGATGTCCATACATTCCCGGCGGCGCTCCACATGGAAGAAGGGAGGTATTTTCCTATTTGCAATGAGGAAGTGAACCGAATGAACCAAGCCCGTTTCAAACCTGCGTGAGATGAGATAAGGGCTCACCTCCCCAACTCCTTTCATCTATGTGTGCCCACGCACCCGAGGCCACCAGCACCTCTTCAGTTCCTGCAGCAAGACGTTTACACGGTGCTCTGGAAAGCCTCGGAAGTGCCACTGCTGTCTCTCCTACTCTGCTCTTCAACCGAGGCTCTCTCTGCTTCTACCCTGCCTTTTTCTCTGAGTCTTACCTCAATGTTAGACCCCCCTCCCCCCAAACAATGTTCTACACTTTTTGTCCTTTGAGCCTCGGCCATCCTGCCTGGCTCTTCTTTATTCTTTCTGCAGATTCGGTGTCCCCTGTCCTAGGTGAAACGCCACTCTCACTCCTGCCGCATGAGTAGCACCCTGACTAAGCTACCTTCTCCCTCACCAAAGGGAAGGGAGGGAGTTGGACGATGTCTCTGAGCTTCAAGACAAAGTCTATGTCATCACCTCTACTGCCCACTAACCAGTTAAGTCTGTCCAGTCCACTTTTTTTCTGGAAATTTCAGACAAGAAGTAACTTAGTGTGCTCTCCTCTGAAGTTAGGAGACCTTCTCTGAGAAGGCGCTATAGCAGGAAATAGTGAGAGTTCATAAGTGTGGGTGTGAGACACACCTTTCCTTTCGTGTTGTCTTAAGCACCATATCAGGTGCTTAAGACATTAGATGGGTTAGAAGAGTCCCTTATGCAGGTCCCAGGCTGGCTCATCAACGAACAGAAAGAAAACCCATAGAAAGTTCCTGTCTATACCCACACAAAATCAACTTACAGATTTAATCGTGATGTAGCCAAATCCGAAGTTCTTGGGACAGGATGTCCTTGATTCCAGCGGCATTCAAGCCATCACAGGGGAGGACACAGTGCCTTCTTTCTTATCTACAGAGATAGGTTGCAACACATCCACCCTATCACCAATTCCAGAAGCCCTGCCCTGGCTTCGCACTAGAAGAAATGACTCCCAAGGCCTGGACATACAGCTCCATTGTTCAGCCTCAGAGTGCAGCATAATAATAGCTATTGTCCACTGAGATATCGCTGGGAAGGGCTAGGTGTATTTGAGCCCTACAATTAGTCTGACAGAAGGTGCTGTTATCCTAACTTTGAGTATTAAAAATCCAAATCTTGGAGAGATTGAGCCCAAGGACACACACTAAGTGGTAAAGTTGGGATTCTATCCACTGCACTCGGGGAGACTGGGCAACGATTTTTAATGTTTTCATTGGTATTGGGTGAAGGAAGCAGCTCCCCTAGAGATGTTTTGCCAGTTTAAAAAAGAATTTTTTTTAACAAAATTCTTGAAAGATTTAATTTACTTTATAGCAGGAATAGACATACATAATTTACATATCTTCAAGTAATACTCTAATAATCACAAAGTAGCACTGTGAGTCATTATACTTGAAACGGCAAACATCACTAAGGTGGTGCAGTATTCCACTGGAATACAGTTCCCCCTGGAAGCAAATAATGACTTTAATGCTTCTCTACAGCACATTCGAGGCATTTTGTTTTATGTCATTCTGCAGGACTTGTAAGAAAATTATGAGTCCCAAATAAAACTGACACAAATATATAGAGATGCTGTCCATAGCAGTGTAATTAGCTAAATGCCATTAATCAGATGTTTAAATAAACAATATACTTAGATATATGTTTATGATTACCAAAAAGCTAACAGTAGCCAAAACTAGCAATTATTACAAGATAATATTGATACCTAAGTCACAACAGAATGGCCTTCATAATATGGGACAATTTCAGCTCTGCCTATGGAAATGCATGGAGGTGTTTTGTTTGAATCACAGCATACCAGTACTCTCAATATAAAGTCTCTTTTTCCTTTCCTTTCCTTTCCTTTCCTTTCCTTTCCTTTCCTTTCCTTTCCTTTCCTTTCCTTTCCTTTTCTTTTCTTTTTCTTTTTCGTTCTTTTTTTTTTTTGGATTTTGTTTTTTTTTGAGACAGGGTTTCTCTATATAGCCCTGGCTGTCCTGGAACTCACTCTGTAGACCAAGTGGGCCTCGAACTCAGAAATCCACCTGCCTCTGCCTCCCAGAGTGCTGGGATTACAGGTGTGCGCCACCAATGCCCGGCATATAAAGTCCTTCTTATCTTCAGCTTTGCCACTGTAATGGCTGCTTATCACACATGCATGTAAATCCTCTCTGCCTGTCTTAATTTCATTCCTGCTGCTGTAATAAAACACTCTGACAAAAGCGTTTTAGGGGGAAAGGTTTATTTGGGTCACGACTCCATGTCTCAGACATCACTGTGGCAAGGTCACACAGCCATGGACTTGAACTAGTCAGTCATGACCACAGTGAAGATGTGTGTGTGTGTGTGTGTGTGAGAGAGAGAGAGAGAGAGAGAGAGAGAGAAAATGAAGCGTTGCACACTTGATAACACTCAGCCAGCTTTCTCCGTCTTTATATGGTCTTGGGCCTCCTGCCTACGGAATGGTTCCTCCTACTTTTAGACCGCGCCTTCCCACATCTGTCAACATAACGAAAACAATCACCCACAGACACACACACCCACAGACCAACCTGATTCTGAGTTGACCTATAGCCCACCCTGGCTACTCTCTTCCCGGGAGATTCTAGATTGGCCAATTAAAACTAAACATTAACTGCCCTCAACTTCAGAGACAGAATAATAGTCACTCAGCGAGGCTTCTGAAAACCATCTGGAAGGATTGAAAATGGGAAGCTTGTAAGAGACGGTATTCGTTTCTTTCCTATGACTGTGATGGAACGCCATGAATAACACAACTCCTAGAAAGAGGAATTTACTCTGACGTCACAGTTCCCAAGTGCTAAGCCCATGGTAGAAGAGTAGCGGTAGCGAGTGGCAAGTGACTGGAGCAGCTGCTGGGAGGGGGTAAAGTGTACATCCTGGGAAGAGCACCCCAGGGGACCCGCTTCCTCCAGCAAGGCTACACCTGATAAACCTCCCCAAACAGAGCCCCCAACCTGTGACCAAGTATTCAAATTCTCCATACGGACGAGGAACACCTCATTCAAACCACCCTGGAGATTGTCCTAGACTGCTCTCCGTTGCTTCCTTAGAACACTGGCCAAACCAACTTAGGGGAGAAAGGGTTTGTGCTTGCGTCTCGGTTCCAGGCCATCATCAAGCAAAGCCAAGGCAGATACTCCAGGTAGGGACTGAAGCCGAGATCATGGAGGGATCCTCTTACTGGCTGGCTCAGCTTCTGCTTCAGCCCTGGCCCACCTGCCCAGCAGTGGCACCGCCCACCGTGGACTAGGCTTTCCTATATCACTTGACAATCAAGAAAATGCCCCACAAGGGTGTCTCAAGGGCAGTCCGACAGAGCTGATTCCAAGTTTCTGTTTCCAGTGTGTCAAACTGACACCTGGGACTACTAGGACAGAGACCTGCTAAGGTCTAACCCTATTTAGAAGGTATTTCCCAGAAGAAGAAATAGCTCCGTATGCCAGATGATAAGCCCTACTAGAAGAAAGGTATCATATGAAGTTCATAGCAGGGAACCGGTAAAATTTGTTCAATGAATACTAGTTTTTTTTTAATAATAATTCTGATTGATGAATATAATTATTTGAAGTGACCAAGTGGTGGTAGTCAATCTATGCATTATTCTTACAGCCTATTTATTCATCTTCTTTCTCTTCTCTCATATCTTCTGAGACCCACTGACGTGGCAGCAATTACATCACTGCTAGGAAAACTGTGCTTTGTCTTGTCTTGAGTTCTGTGATTATTATATCCACTTTTGTGAAACCAGTCTGATTTTACATATGTACTAATACTGTTAGTAAATTATAGATGTGTTATGTGGATAACTCATGAAATTTTGCTTATAGACGAATTTCTCTTTTTTTTTTTTCTTTTTTAAAACTTTTTCAGACAGGGTCTTTTGTAGCTCAGGCTGGCTGACCTTGAATTCCTAGTTCTCACAACCCTACCACCCATATGCTGGGATTATTACATCAGGTATGCTCCATTTCACCCAGCTTACAGTTGTATTTCTGACCGTGTGGCAATACTGATATTTTAGAGACAATTGTCTATATCAGTGGTTCTCAAGACCCCTCGACAAACCTCTGTCTCCAAAAATGTCTACCTTACAATTCATAACAGTCGCAAAAGCAGAGTTATGAAGTGGCACCAAAATAATGTTGTGGTTGAAGGTCACCACTACATAAGGAACCGTATCAAAGGGTTGCAGCGTTAGGAAGGCTGAGAACCACTCATTGGTTATCAGGACTCATAGAAGGATCATAGAAGGGGCAACCTGCAGCCACCTGACTTCCTCCAAAGAGAAACCTATCTAGAAAGACCGGATGTTTGCATTCTAAAGCATTAATCAGTACATAATGTAGACGGATACTTGTCTCTTCAAACTCTAAATATTTCAGCAAAGCTAGGCACGCTAGCACAGGCTTATAATTCCAGCTATTTAGAAGGTTGAGGCAGGAGGATGAAGAGCTTGAGACTAGCCTGTGCTACATAGTGAGTTCAAGGTCGGCCTGGGAAACCGAGTGATCTCTGTTTCAGAAGGAAAATTTCAAAAGGCTGCAGAAATACAGTGGAGCGTAAGGAGCTTGGCTGGAATTCGCGAGGACCCTGGATCCGATCTCTAGAAGTGCTTAAGCAGTTTGAGTGCTGAGCCTGTCACACTCTCTACTTCATAACCCCGAGGAAGGGAATGAGCGATTTAAGGAAAGTTTGGCAATAAAACCCCTGTCCTTACGAAACCAGTGCCTGGAGCTTCCGGCGTAGTGCATGCTTGTATTGGCAGGTCAGTGGTGGCTAGGACAGGGGAATTCCAAACCAGTCTGAGCCACGTAGCAAAGTCTCTGGACCTGAGCTAAGCGAGACCTTTCTTAAAAATAAAAACCAACCGTACAAACACCAAAATCAGGGACGAGATTGGCATTAGGTCTAGAGTAAAAAGTATGGAACCCCTATGATCTAAAAAGCTTTCATCCACATTGCTAAGGTCAGGAGAGAAGATCATGCCCAGGCCCGTTTATCCGAGGCTGCCGAGAGCTGGCTTGTACAGCCCATCCTGGCTTTGGACTTTATTACTTTTTTTTTTTTATATTTTCGTTCTTTAATTAATCTGAGGGGGTGGGAGGGCGGCTTGAAAGACTATATTTACTGTCATGAATATGTTGTGCCAGGAAATGTTCGTGAACCCCCCCAAAACCACCAAGGAGCCCATTCGGATGCAATGGCATTACGTTCTCTTTATTCAAGCTCCAGTTTGGGCTCCCAGCCAACCCTGACACAGCAGGAAGGTGGAGGAACCCTGAGCCCAGGTTTTTTTTTTTTTTTTTTGGTTTTTCGAGACAGGGTTTTTCTGTATAGCCCTGGCTGTCCTGGAACTCACTCTGTAGACCAGGCTGGCCTCAAACTCAGAAATCCACCTGCCTCTGCCTCCCAAGTGCTGGGATTACAGGCATGCACCACCACGCCTGGCTTCTGAGCCCAGTTTTAAGCAAGCATTTATAGAAGCAAGAAAGGGGTATCTAACCTGATACACATCTGATTGGGGGCCATTATGGCCTTTAACATAATTAGGAGCTAAAACCATGAACGAAACTTTTGTTTTCCTCCTGATTGATGGTTGTTAGGAAGTAAAGTGTCAGGGGCAGGCTTGTAACCTGGGGGTGCAGAGGTTTTGGGGGAACAACCTGGAAACTGGTGCTAGACCCAGGTTTTGTTGGGGGGATAGTCTGGAAACTGGTGTTAGGTACTGCTAGCCTGTTAGCTTGAGTCCAATCTTCGATCAGATTCTGTAAGATGTTGTCTGAACCCAAAAGATTTTGGTCTCTCAAATAGTCATTTTAAAAATCTACATTAAGAAAATATCAAGCTGTATTTTTGCTGTTTTTTTTTTTCCTCTAAAGATTCTTTTAAGAGACGTGAGGAAGCTCCCTCAAGAAGCATTAATATGTATGTATTATGAATAGTTATTAATAATTGAGAGTTCAATGGCAAGTCTCCTGAAGAATTTCACATACAATTAATACTTAAAATTCGTGTCACATTGTAAATTATTATAGCAATGAAATTTTCATCGCCCTAAGTACTTGCCACTTTAGCCCTTTAAAATGCATTCAATTAATTTTTACACATTTAAGTAGATTATTTCAATTAAACAGAGTCTAGAGGCAGCAAGGGCAATGATAGAAGATGTTAATCTTACAATAAGATGACACTAGAAGCGAAATACAGTGTTGAGTATTATAAAGAATTATAAATCTTCAATGTATACCATATTACTGCTCTCTAGTGTAGCGACTCTTACTTAACCTGTGGGTCATGTGACCCCATCGGGGTTGAACAATCCTTTTCCAGGGATTGCCTATCTGATATCCTGCATATCATATACTTACATTATGATTCATAACAGTAGCAAAATTACAGTTGTAAAGCAGCAATGAAAATAATTTTATGGTTGAGGGTTACACAACATAAGGAACTGTATTAAAGGGTCACAGCTTAGGAAGGCTGAGAACCACTGTTCTAGAGGAACATAGTTTATAGAGTAAATTTTATATATATATATATGAGAATTTATTAGAAGGGCTTCAAGCTGTAGTCCAGCTAGTCCAACAGTGGCTGACTACCAGTGGAACGTCCGGGAATCTGGTAGTTCAGGCCACAAGGCTGGCTTGCCTCAGTTGGTCTTCAGTAGAGGCCAGAATCCCAAAGGAGGAGGCTCTGATGCCAGGGAAGGAGTGGACTTGCCAGCAAGAGCAAGTAGGCAAGGAGAACTTTCTTCTGCCACGCCCTTTATATTGGCTGCCACCAGAAGGTGTGGCCCAGATTAAAGGTGGAACTTCCCACTTTATTATTATTATTATTATTTTGTTTTTCGAGACAGGGTTTCTCTGTGTAGCCCTGGCTGTCCTGGACTCACTCTGTAGTCCAGGCTGGCCTCGAACTCAGAAATCCGCCTGCCTCTGCCTCCCAAGTGCTGGGATTAAAGGCGTGCGCCACCACCTTTAAGCCTGGGCTGATCTTCCCACTTTAAAAGAGCTGGATTAAAAATGGGTCATCTTGGGGCGACGGTGGTGCACACCTTTAAGCCCAGCACTTGGGAGGCAGAGGCAGGCGGATTTCTGAGATCGAGGCCAGCCTGGTCTTCAGAGTGAGCTCCAGGACAGCCAGGACTACACAGAGAAACCCTGTCTCGAAAAACCAAAAAAAAAAAAAAAAAAAAAAAAAAAAAGGGTCATCTTGGGGCGATGGTGGCGCACACCTTTAAGCCCAGCACTTGGGAGGCAGAGGCAGGTGAATTTCTGAGTTCGAGGCCAGCCTTGTCTACAGAGTGAGTTCCAGGACAGCCAAGGCTAAACAATGAAACCCTGTCTGGGGGAGTGGGTGTGGGTGTGGGTGGGGAAGGGTCATCTCACTTCAAATAATTTAAGAAAAGCCCTCTTGGGTTTTAGTTAATTTCAGATACAGCCAAGCAGACAACCAAGAATAGTCATCACACATACCAAAATAATTTTTTTTTTTGAGGGAGGGTTTCACTAGTACTGGGACTAAAGGTGTACACCACCACCTCCTGGTGGAAGAAGGCAGTTGTTTGTTCTGCTGTTATGTAAACTGCTATTGTCTTTTATTTGTGTGTGTGTGTGTGTGTGTGTGTGTGTGTGTGTGTGTACACTCTCATGTTGTGTGTGTGTGTGTGTACACTCTCATGTTGTGTGTGTGTGTGTGTGTGTGTGTGTGTGTGTCTGTTAGCACGTATGGATACCAACAGACAACCCCTTGTCATTCCTTAGGTACCCATCCACCCTTTCTGAGCTGGTTCTCACTGGCTCAGAGTTTACTAACTAGATTAGACTGGTGGGTGGTGTTTTCCTCTCCTGCTGGGGAGTCACCCATCTTATTCTATGGGCCCAGGGGAAACATCAGTGGCTTTGACAAGAATGACCTTCAAGTCAGAGAAATCTTATCACCACAAGCTACTTATGAGAGGAGGTGCTATCTGAAAGATCACAAGTGGGAAACTAGTACTGTACCGCTCACTCAGCTACACGACCATCCAAATCAGTGATTTTAAAAGTTAGGAAAACATAAGCAAAGTTGGAACTTATTTAGATTTTCTCTCTCAGGAGATAGTCTCCCAGTGACTTTTCCAAGAACATGGACTATCAAGTCTGGAGGCAGACTGAACCGTCTGGGTCACTTCTGCTTCACAGAAGCAGCTTTCTTTTCAAGGAGCTTTAGACAGGGCGGGCACAAAAGCCAGCTTCTCAAGTCTTGCAGTAGGCGAAGACCTGGTGGGAGGCAAGAACTCGGAGGCAGAGGGACAATCTGAACAAAGGCAAGAAAACGTTACATAAACATTTACAGACGAAGCTGACCTCCGCCCTATCCCGTCGCTAGAGTCTGCGGCAGATTCAGGGACGGAACGTGCTAGTCGGTGTGACAGATCTGAAGCTCTCTCACAGATGGCACTACTGGGGGGGTGAAGGATCTGGACAGGGGTGGGGCCAAGCTGTGGAAGGTGTTAAAAAGCAGGGTGGGAACTTTGCACATTCTTTAATAGAGATAAGATGCTGAAGACTTTGAAGGCAGGTTTCACATGATAAAAATCGTGCTTTCGACGGGATATCATGAGAGTCTGGTGCGGAAAGACTGCACAAAATGCCTCAAGCTCCCCATATCGTGGGCTCAGCCTCTTTTCCTGTGTCTGAAAGTCTCTCCCTTAAAGATTCCCATGCTATGCCAGTTTGCTCTCTGCTGTAAGGATGAGCACTATGACCCAAGGCAACTTGGGGAGGAAAGGGCTTCGCCTCACACTTCCAGACCATTGCGATGGAAAGTCAGGACCAGAGACCTCCAGCAAGGAACGTGGAGGCATACACTGAGCCTGTGGAGGAGCACTGCTTACTGGCTTGCTTCCCGTGATGCGTTCAGCCTGGTTTTGTTATTGTTTTCTTCATTTTTTTTTTTTTTTTTTTTTTTGTTTGTTTCTTGAGGCAGGATTTTTCTGGTCCTGGCTGTCCCGGAACTCATTCTGTAGACCAGGCTGATCTTGAACTCATAGATTCAGGATTAAAGGCATGCACCATGACTAGGTATCCATTCTGTTTTCATACACCACCCAGGACTGCCTGCACGGGAGCAAAACAACCCACAGTGCCCCGGGTCCTCCTTCATCAATCATTCCTCAAGAAAATGACCCCACAGACTTGGGCAAAGGCCAATCTGCTGGGGGCATTCTCTCAAATGAGGTTCCCTTCTCCCAGATGACTCTAGTGTGTGTCAGGCTGAACAACAACAACTAACCGGCACACATGCGTCAGGCTGGGGAGGGCTCAGGGGTCTGACGTTTGCAGCTATGAGTTTCCTTTGTTTAGGGCAGGAAAGGGCCAATGAAGACAACGTATTAGGGAAAGTAGAGAGTAATGGGACGGAAAAGCACGGAGGCTGCTCATTGTCCCTTAGCTCCATCTGCAGGACATCTTTAATCCTCACAGAGGGAACCCTGTGCACACCAGGTATCACTGTCCAATTTCCCATCTGGTAGCAACGTGTCTACCTGGGTTTTCTTGTGGCTCCGCCCTTTCTTGACATTTTATAAAACTAGAATCATACACCGTGTAGCCACCTGTGCCTAGCCTTTGTTCACTTCCCATGAAGCACGGCGGTGTCTTAAAAGTCTTCCACACTACAGCATGAGTCAGAACCATTATTTTACATATGAACCATAGTCTACTGTGTCGCTTGTACCATGGTGTAGTTATCTATTCACTGGTTCCATTGGGAACAAGTCCTTTAGGCTGTTATGAATAGCGATGTTGTGAACATTTTTGAGTAGAAATGTAGTTTTAATACCCGGGTATATGGGAATAGTAACGGTATGTTTATTAAACTATGTTTAATAATAATAATAATAATAATAATAATAGTTAATAATAAACTATGTTTATTTCTCACAAAAGCTGTACCTTTCTGTATTCTTATCAGCAACATGTAAATGTTTAACTTCCCTACATCTCCACAAACATTTATTTATTAAAGCAATCCCACTGCTGGATACGAAGAGATATCTTATTATAGTTTGGCTTTGTTGCTGGTAGTTGTGTTTGTACCCATGGCCTTGTGAACCGATGTCACTGAGCTACACTTGTAGCCTTCTTTAGCCTGTGTGTGTGTGTGTTTGAGACAGTCTCATGTGTCTCAGGCTGACTTCCAAATCACTATGCAACTGAGAATGACCCTGAACATTTGATCCTCCTTGCTCCAAATGATAAGAGCTAGGATTACAGGCTTCCACCCACCACATACATGAACTGAGTCCCTCTTCCCAAATGACTTTTAGTTGGGCTAAGTTGGAAAAACAAAACAAAGCAAGCAAAAAAAAAAAAAAAAAAAAAAAAAAAGAAAGAAAGGAAAGAAAGAAAGGAAGGAAGAAAGAAAAGAAACTATATTAGGAAAATTAATCAGCACATTCAATGCAATATCTATCAAAATGACACATGATATTCATCTTATAACTAGAGAAAAAAGTCCACAAGTTCATATGGAAGCAGAAATTCACATTGTAGCTCATCACCACCGGAAGTTAAGGGAACGGGGTGTTGGTTAGGGCAGGGAGGGACCTGGAAGCAGGAGCCTGCCGAAAGGCCCGGGGGAGATGCTGCTTCCCAGAATGCTTTTCATGGCTTGCTCAGCCTGCTGTCGTGTAGAATCCAGGACCACCAGCCCAGGGGTGGCACCACAGATAATGGACTTGGCTCCCTATAACCAATCACTAATTAATAAAATGCCCCGATTCCTACCTAAGGCAGGCAAGACAGCTGCCGCTGAGGTCATGAAAACAGGAGAGCTGGCCCCGCCCCTCACTGGCTGCAAGACTGAGAGTAGGCCCCGCTCCTCACCTGGCCAGCAGAGTACCGCTGGCCCTGCTGGCCTGGGTATGAGTGAGCCAGCCCCTGAAGGCAGGTGAGCAGGAGAGCTGGCTCTCCCCCTTGTAGGGTGTGGCTTTGGGTGAGCTCTCCCTGGAGGTGTGGGTCCTCCAGAGCTGGTGGGCTGACCAGCTCAACTACCACCCAGGCCCGAATCCAGGGCTTTGAGCTGCTCCCGCCCCCCAACAGCCACTCCATCTGTGAACTGCGGAAGCATGTAAAAGGGCAGGCCCTGCAGATCCAAAGCTGTTGCCCGTGACACAGGGCAACAATAGGATGTCCAAGAGGAGTCCCGGGGAGGATCTAGTATTGATATCGTAGCAGAAGCTAGAGGACTCGAACCGGAAGCCAGAGACATGGAACCAGACCGATGATTCGTTGCAGTGAACATTTCTAAGTGCGGAAGTGTGAACAAAAGGGTAGACTGTGGGACACACTGTCACACACTACAGCTTCCATGACAAGATTTTTTTTTTTCTTCTGGGGTGAGGATGTTGTAGAGGCAGAGGCCGGTATAAAGGGATGAGAAGAAGAGGGGATTGGGTACATAATGTAAAACTCACAAAAGAATCAGTAAAAAGTTAAATAGAAAGACAAAGGAAGTGCCCTGCAGTCTTGTGCACAGCCCTATCTTAACAAGACACCTTCTGAATTGAGGGTCTCAATTCTTAGATGACTTCAGCGTGCGTCAAGTTGACAAATGTAGCCAGGACAACATGAAAGAAGGAAGAAAGAAGAAGAGGGCGTTGCAGGGAGAGGGAACAGTCGGAAGGCAGGCGAGAACGAACGAGAGATGGTAACTGGGGACAGAAAGACAGATATCACAGGTTTTCTTTCTCATGTGGAATTTGTTATAAGTGTGTGCATATGTGAAAGTACAAGAACTATTTGGGAAGTATAAGGGGGCCAAGAGAAGAAGAGAGCAGTGGTACGTGTGAGCTAAGTACGACAATACACATCTGTGAAAGTGGCCAGCGAGCCCCCTCATTTTGTACACTAAAAAAAAAAAAAAAAAGAAAATATCAATTGCAAGACAGTGGATAGCAGTTTGCATAAACTGAGTTAAATAAGCCATATTATTAAAGTTAAGTTTACATGTTTGTTTTCCAATTTGGCTATAGAAAAATATAGACACACACACACACACACACACACACACACATATATATATAAAACAAAAATATTACATACATAGATCATAATTCTATTTCTATAGGATACTGTTTGTCTATACTTTGTAATTAAATAAATGACTAAAGCTTGTCTTAGTATTTTATATGACCATTATTAGTGTACAGATCTTTTTTTTAAAGTCAACATCATACCTTATGTAACTTTCCATACTGGCATAGTGTTGCAAGCTCTCCTTGGTAATAAGTACTTCTGGACTATTTTCTAAAGCTTCATTCCTTATCTTTCCAGGTTAAAGTTCCACGGTAGCCATCCAGCAGACAGGGGCAAACTGGCTTTACCTGAAAGGGAGGCTGGAATTAAGGGGGGGGGGGCGAGAGAAGAATGGAGCCAAGACACACGTTCTGATCAAGGCTCAGTTTATTTTCCAGTTCTGCGTTTATATAGGTAAAGACCCATCCTTAGGTTCAGCTCAGTTCTTGTTTCAAAACAAGCTTCAGCAGGCAGTCTTGGTTTTGCAGGGATGCTGTGGATGTGGTAAATTCGAGACCCCACTCCAGGTGGGCTAGGCAGCTGTGGCAAAGCCAGGTCTGATGAGCCAGCTCAAGGCTGGGGGAGGGGCACATTCCATATTGTTGACATTGTACCTGACGGTATTTCTAACGAAACAGCAAACGTCTGAATGAAAACTGAAAGTTTTTATTTTTGAATGTGAAAAATAATTGTCCGTGATTTCTTTCATCAAAAGATGGTGGTTAAGTCGTGGCACCCTGGAGGCAGAAGATGCAGGTAGATCTTTACAAGTTCGAAGCCAGCTGGTCTACATGGCAAGTGCCAGATTAGCCAGGGCTACAAATGGAGATGGTGTCTAAAGCAAAACAAAAAACACAAAATATTTTTTTGAATTACAACTACTTTTTCAGTAGATTAATATGAAGTTTTTTATTCTTTCTATATACTCACTGTAGAGTATGTACACATAGCATATTTTAAAGAGTAAGTCACATACTTATATATAAGCAATTTACTTATATATAATGTATGTGTATAATGTATATTATACATAATATATATTATGTATAATGTATATCAAATATATATACATTGTGTATATATATATATTTGAGATATATATACTTGAGATAAAGGATCATATAGGTTGGACTGACCTCTCCTTGTCTTGTTCTTGAGATTGACCTTGGACTTCTGATTCCCCGCCCCCTGTTTCCACCCACTTAGTGCTGGGATTACATGTATGTATGTATGTATGTATGTATGCATGGCTATGGCCCAGCAGGGAGTAAATTATGTTTCAATGTTTACTTTTGCTGAGTTCAAATCATCTATTGTAGTTTTTCCCTTGGGAAATTATCTCATTGTAACTGAAGTGATTCTACTGAACTGTAGGTGGCCTTGCAGCGTGACCTTGCTTGGGGAAATTGGTTAAGTATGGTATATATATATTTTAACATTAAGTTTTTGTACTATGTAGATTTTAAAAGACATAAATTAAAATTTGTCAGCTCCTATCTGAGAGGACAAGAACAGGCCTCGAAGGATCTTACAATCCTTAATCAGGAGATTCTGCACGTTCGCCAACAGTTATAGAACAGCTACCTATTCGGGCTCTCATTCACATGACAGACCTTGACCCTGTAGGGCCACAGCTTGGGGAGAGCATGGACCCAGCCCAGCTGAGGGGACCTGGCTACTCCCACATCCCCTGAAAACAGGTCTTTGTGACTCTCCTACAAATCACATTTTAGCTTCTCACAGATCACCCTTGGCCCTCACCAAGGCAGCCACCAGTCTCCACCCACCTTTCTAATCTCTCTTCACTCTCCCTCCTCCTCCCTGCACCATCCCTACACCCTCCTCTGCCCTTCCCCTCCTCCCCTCCCGCTCCCTCCCCCTCCTTCTCTCCCTCCTGGTTTCTGCACAAGGTCAATTTTCTTGCTCAATGGTAGTCCATTTTGGGACCCTGTTTGACCTGATCTTTTCCAGCCTGAACCCAGATGGCTCATTCTCTTCATGCACCACCTTAAATTTCCAAGGAAGATTTGATTGGTCCGAATGATCAGTTTCCCCACTGTTCTGAAGTAACTGCTAATCATCCTGTTTGATGAGGGTTGACAAAGACTAGGCCACATTTGGGAGTGGGGGTGGGGTGGGGGGGTGGGACTGAGACTCACTATGTCGACTAGGTTGACCTGGAGTTCACAGAGATCTGCCTGCCTCCGCTGTGAAGGTCACCAGTGACTCGGACTCAATTAACTGGGGGTGGGAAGAGAAACTCCCCTCGTGGTTACATTTGCGATTCCTATAAAAATAATTTGGGTTGAGTTTCTTTTTTCAAAACTCTGGGTAGGGCAAGTACACGCGGTGGAAATAAAAAGATTTTGAATAATTTAAATTATCAACGAAATGTAGGAAACGATGGAGAGAAACAACTGTGTGCTGACTCAAGAGCTAGAATCAAATTTATCAAATTCGGTAGAACAAACTGGCCTTGAAGAATGGAGGAGTTTATGCAAATTGATCGATCGATCGATGATTGATTGATTGATTTGTCTTGAGCCTCATGATCTTTGCACACAGAACCCATGTGACTCTGTTTTCCTAGGAGACCTCAGTATTTAGCACGCTGGGGGCGCTTTCTCTCTTGTTGGGTAAGATACTTTGGCAGGAAATGCTTTAGGCTGAGGGTCCTGACTGAGTAGGACTGAGAGAGGTGATGGTACTTTGTGTCTGCATTCCTAGAAGCCCGCCTGCCTCCGGCTTTGGTGTCTGCGCCGGTTTCCTCCTCCTAGGCGTGTCCCGGGAGAATGGGCGGCCCCTTTCCAGACAGCCCTTAGTCTCACTTGCCCCCCACGCCTCTCCTTGTCCCCTCCCTCCTCCACTGCAGCCTTTCTCTTAGCCCGAGCCACTTCCTTCTTCTGCCGGTTCCTCCCCAGGGCGCGGAAGCCGAGTACAGGGTTCAGATCCACGCGGCAGCCGCTCTTGAGTGAAGAAAGAAGCAATCGGAGAGGTGAGCTAGTCCCTGCCGAGCCCCGGGCGGAGGGCAAGGTCCCCAGGGTGCCGAAGTGCAGCTAGAGGGGCCTTGGGCACGCACCCCCTGTACCCCACCCGCGGGTTGAATTGAACCCCACTCGGCCGGCACACTTCCGCACTGGGCTCACGTGACGTTTTTTGCCGGCACGGGGGCGGACCGGGAAAGGAGCAGCCCTTAATCGATGTTTGCAGCGGTTTTGCACTTGTCGGCTTGGTTGGGTGGGGGGCTAGGGGTGAGGTTACGGGGTGGGAAAGGGCTGGAGGGGATCGGGGGGGGGATGAAGCGGGGTGATGACATTGCTCTCTGCAGTGCGGAGGGCAGGTGAGTGAGGGATCGCGGGACTCGTGGGGCTCCCTCCCGGGTTGCGCCCTCGGGTGCGCTGGCGGTGGGGGACCGAGGGAGGGTGACTTGCGAAGACAAAGGCCTCCGAGGGACGGAAGCGCTTGTGGTCCCGGGCTCTGCAGCCCTATGCAGTTCAGGGGTGAGGGAGGCCCCAGGATTTGGGGATCCATATTTGGCAAGACCCCAAACTTGTGGGAGGCATGACCAAATATGGAGTCTGCTCCAGCCAGCGAATAGAGAGAGAGGGGTGAGCCTTTGACCCGAGCCAGCTGTTAGCAATAGAAGCGAGGCTGGAAGATGGCCCAGCTCGCGTGTAAAGTTGGCTTCATTTCCTTGGCCTATTGCCTCTAGAGTTTTCAAACAGACCTAGAGAAGGCTCCTGACATTCCTTTCCACATGTGTATCGATGAAGCTTTCTAGCATGTGCCACAGCCCTTCTCTTTGTGAGTCCCACTCAGACAGCTTAATTAGAGTCTGTGACAGTTACACAGTCGTGCTAACATCTGCCGCGGCCACTCTTCTGGCCCAGCCTCTCACAGACGGGCTCTTTTTCCGAGGCTTGCACTGCTCATGACCTCTCATTGTTCTTGATCTCTTCCCCAGTTGAAGCTTTCTCTCCTGCTTTTAGACTGCCGCGAGTCTTCTGGAAGATTGTATAATGTGAATATTTTCTTCTCTGGTCCCCTCCCGTATAATAAGTGACTAAAACCTACCAAGTTGTGTATGAAGTAGTAAACCTATTATTTTCCTATTCACAAGGGTTCAGACAGGGAGCCTTTTCTAGGCACTCTATGGTATTACATAAGGATACACTATTATATTAGGTTCATTTGCCTAACATAAAAGAATGGAAAGAACTAGCAAGATGGTGTGTTGGGAACATGACTTAGGTGGCATTAACCGTTGTGAGCTTGTTTCATTCTCAATAAAATGAGATAAGTAATAAGTACGTTGTCGGGTTCTTTCGTGAATTAGGGTAGCCGGATTGATCGGTGGGTAAAGGCACTTGCTGTGAAGCCTGATGACCAGATATTGATCCCTGTGACCCACATGGGAAAGCCCCCACGTTATATCTGACCTTCACGATCACGCCCTTCCCAAAATAAATAAATGTTTAAAAAAAGGTTTTTACAAAAGAATTATGAATGAACTCAGCTAAGGAACCTGGTGTGTAATGTAATTTCTGGGATTACAGTCATAGTCTACCAACACCCAACATTTTTATGTAGGTCCTGGGGCTCAAACTCAGTAACCTCACGCTTGTAAAGCAAGTGTCTTACCAACTGAGTCATTCCCCTGCCTCCCAATCTGCCTTTCTGTTATATCGGTTCATCCTAACCCATAGAACAATAATACCGAACATTAAGGCTATACATATAAATATATTACGAGGATGCTAGTTATGTTTTATTATTTGCTTTTAAATAACAGGTTGTTAAGCTAACTGTTTGGATTGATGTTCTTTAGCATGTAAGTGATAGAAACTCCTATACACACTGCATGTTATAAACAGGGAAAATAATCACTGGTTCATAAAACCAGAAGTTCCAGGATCGGGCACAGGCTGAGTCATTTTTAGGTCTAGATTTTCTTTCTGCTGGATTGCCCGCCTGGGTCTTCCTATAGGGTATCCATTTACACCAGGGTTGGAAACGCACACGTTAGAAACAGTGGAAAGGGCATTATTATTTACTAGTAGTCTAGCAGAATTTTGAGGCTGAGCATGACTTTTTTGAATGAGAGCACTTGTTCTCAGACCTCCACGTGTGTGCCCCCACCTCCAAATAAATAAAAATTTAAAAACACCTTAAAAATAAAAGAATTCTGGGCTGGAGAGATGGCTCAGTGGGTAAGAGCACCGACTGCTCTTCCAAAGGTCGTGAGTTCAAATCCCAGCACCCACATGGTGGCTCACAACCATCCGTAAAGAGATCTGATGCCCTCTACGTTACAGTGTATTTACATATAATAAATAAATCTTAAAAAAAAAAGACAGAAAAAAAATAAAAGAATTCTATGAATTGACTCAGATTGGGATCCTGAGACCTTTAGCCTGTCCTGCTGACTCTGGGTCACTTCTGGAGCTGAGGGTCATGCTCTGTCCACATGCACAGGGAAATGCTGTCCCCAGACAGAACTCAGACTGCTGGTGCCAGTCTGGGAAAGCAGTTCTGACTCCACAAGACAGCAGCTGGTCACCACTGACAGAGACAGACTTGTTCCCACTGCTGTTCTATATCCTCTGGGGGACATCTTAGCTTTTCAGTATCACTTTTAAACTGTATCTTGAAATTACATCATTATGTTCACACCCACACAAAGGTCCCCAATATAGTCGGACAGCGTAATTTTTACTAAGTGTTAGAGTTGCATTTAATTGAAGACTTTGCATTTTGCTTACAGTGTCGGCCCCTTCAATTATAATATTCATGCAAATCAGAGCAGGTGGTAGTGGCACTTTTCATTATTCGCAGGATCAAAAACCCGGTGCCCCAGTCAGTACCATGGAAGCAGCTGGTGTACCGTTGTCTAAAGGCTACCAGGGGTTAATAATACTCCATCTGGATGAAGTTGTTTCTTGCCAGTCATCAGAGCTCCACCTTTAGCTCCTTATTCAGCCTGCAGAGATTCTCCTGTGAAAGCGGATTGAATCTATGCCTCCGTGACTCAGTGGCTCACACATGATAGTCTCTTCTGATTCCATCCGCCCATCCGCTTGCTAGTTCTTGTTAGTTCATGAAAGGGCATTTGTTTTACCTCTCCTCTTGGTGCCAGGCATGATACCAAGGAGTATTTAAGTCAGATCCCCGTGGAGAGAAACTTACCTCGCAGTGAGGAAAGCCCAGAAATCAGTAATTCCACCCGAATGAAATCCAGGCATACAGCCAGTAGAGGGCTCTCCGCAGGTTAGGGGACGCTCTCTGGAAGATAGTACATCCAAGCTGGGAATGATTTATGAGACGTAGAAGGGTGGGTGGCAGTAAGCTGCTCAGGAGAAAGAAAGCGGAGAGGGCTGACAGCGTGACCAGCGATAGTTGATGAATGGAGACTCATGCAGCCGTGGCTTAGCGTTCAAGTGTCACAACGGAGGAGTCTAGAACAGAGGTCGGAATCTGGCCTATGGAAGACATAGCAAGCCACGGCAGGACTCAGCAAGACAGTTCAGTTCTTATCCTGGACTCTTCTTGATGGGACCATGAATGAGCCTCCTTACAAGCTATGCAGTGCAGTCCGTTTTCATGGGCAGAATCCAGAGAAAGGCCATGATGCTTCTGTATAGGAAATGGACCTTATCACAGCACTGACATGAGAGGGTGTTCAGACGGCCTGGGCATGAGATTGTATCACCTCTAGACCTCAGGGTCCTGGAGAGCAAGGAGTGTAGTTTATCTTGGCATCTCCACCTCCTAGTTCAGGACCTACCTCAGCTGTGCCCTGCCCTTTCTCTGTCTCCAAAATATCACATTTATTCTTACTGTTGTCTGCTTGATCTCCCTACCCCATGATCCCCAAGGGGGGGGAGGCTGCCTATACTGCCCCGGAACTACCATCCAGGGAGTGCTCGCCATATTGCTTTTCATCGGCAGCCTTTCTCTGTCTTGAGTGTGGATCATGTTATCTTTTGTGGTTTTGGTGCTTAGCAAAACTCTGCCACAAGCTGTGCATGGAGTAATACCTCTGTGAAGCCCAAGGCCATTTTCTACCCCATAGCTTGTAGGTCACAGGAGCGGGGCAACATAGAGGGAGGTTCTGTATGTAGAAACAAAGCAGAGTTATATTAGTGCACTATACTTCATACTAGTAGGAAAAAGACATGGTCAATAAGAGTGACACATGCTGCTCGGGAAAGCAGAAGGACCCTTGGGTGGCTGCCGGCTGCCTGCCCGGTGGAATACAAACTGGCTGTGATAGAGTCATCTTTTCTCTTTTCAGTCAGCAATGAACGTGGAACATGAAGTTAACCTCCTCGTGGAGGAGATTCATCGTCTGGGTTCCAAAAGTAAGTATTCTAACGCAGAATGTTTCTTCTGAGTATACTGCAAGACCAGCATTCCAGAGAGGCGACTTAGGACTGAGGTCCGTGAGTCAGTCTGCCCACAGCTGAGGTGGTAACTGCTCTTAGCCCTAGGGCTGCTGAGGTATCAGGTTTCTGAGGCCGAGAATAGTTGAGATGTTTTGATTTTTTTTTAATTGAAAAATCACTGAGCTTTTGTTTTTTTGTTTGTTTGTTTGCATTAAACTCCGGTGTTTGATTTATATTTGAAATAGTTGCTTGTTGTTAAAATCATGGTTTCCTGATTTACTTGGCTACCATTTTGTGAATTTACGAGTAACTAGAGATTTTAGACCGAATCTAATCAAATTTTATATATATATATATATATATATACACACACACACACATATATGTATATATATTACATATATACATATATGTGTGTGTGTATGTATGTGTGTGTGTGTGTGTGTGTGTATATATATATATATATATAAAATTGTCCAATTAGTCTGGCCTCTCTAGAGAACCGAAATTTATAAAATGAATCTACATATGTATAGAAATGGATTTTTTAGAAGGGCTTCAAGCTGTGGTCCAGCTAGTCTAACAGTGGCTGTCTACCAGTGGAAAGTCCGGGAATCCAGTAGTTCAGGCCACAAGGCTGGCTTGCCTCAGTTGGTCTTCAGTAGAGGCCAGAATCCCAAAGGAGGAGGCTCTGATGCCAGGGAAGGAGTGGACTTGCCAGCAAGAACAAGTAGGCAAGGAGAGCTTTCTTCTGCCATGCCCTTTATATTGGCTGCCACCAGAAGGTGTGGCCTTGATTCAAGATGGATCTTCCCACTTTTAAAGAGCTGGAATAACAGTGGGTCTTCCCCCCTTCAAATGATTTAACTAAGAAGGAAAAAAGAGTCCCTCACAGGCGTACTCCAGCCACTGAAGCTTTATGTTAAGATAGAACCATGTGGAAATATTGTGGAGCTCACAGCTATATGAGTTCAATCCTCTTGTCACTGACTACTGCTGCTCTCCCACATGTGTAAAGCCCTTCAACAGTATAAGTGACCCAGGCACATTCCTTTTCTCCAAGCATCTTATTTCTTAGTTGATGAAGGGAGATAAAAATCAATGAGGCAATTATTGGGTAGGGGAGAGGCTTGCTGGACTGTGAGGTGCTGGCATTCAGGTCAGTATGGTCCTAGAGCAATAGACTATGGATAACTGTAGAGTTGGTTTCACTTACTTGGCTAAGCCATGAGTCAAGTGAGACTTGGAAATGAAATGTCGACAGGTTAGTTGAGGAAGGGACACGTGAGGTGAACTTGGAATGGGAATTGATTGGTGTTTGCGTACGACACTGAGAAGACACCAAAGCGTGTAGTTTATTAACATTTAGGTCCCTGGTCAAATGAAGTCTTTGTAACTGCACTTTTCTCTTCCCCCTTTACCACGGCCATTAGATGCAAGTCTGGGGAGTCTCGGTTTCACCACCCCATATGGTGTTCCTCTCCCACATCCCTAGGGTCTCTCTAGCTCCGGTTGGCTTGCTGTACTTGGAATTACTATGTTGTTTGGATTGTCTAGACAGATTTCCAAAAAATCTGTAGACTGTTCCTGTTCATGCAACCTGGTGTTCATTAGTCTGGTTCAGCTGTCTTTAAAATTCTAACCTTTGCACTCCTTAAAGAGTGTCTGTGCTGTACCCGGGCGATCTGAAGTTCTACTTCAAAATGAACAGCTTTACAAATGAGAAGACAAGATAATTATCATACCATCCATATGCATGAAGATACTTAAAAATTCATAGCTTCACCAGGACACCTTGACTTCATTGTTGGCAAAAGATGGCTTCCTGAATGGGAAATCATATATGGAACGATGCCATCTTTTGACATGTTATTGTTAATTATTTAAGTTGAGCCTGGAGTGATTTTGATTAATCTGCATATGATGTATGAAGCTCTGGCTAGAAATCAATGAAGGAAATTTTATCTGTTTCTTTTAAAGTCCTACTCTTTAAAGTCTCAGGTTTTTTTTATACAGTTAGCAAAGATGAAGTGAAGAATGTGATTTCTTGGAGATCTAAATCCTTCCATCCAACAAGGAGATATTGAGTCAAAAAAAAAAAAAAAGAAATTCTGTTTCCATCCTTAAGGTCTTCTTGAGGCATCTGTATGACTGGCATGCTGGAGATGTACTGGGACTAGGCTAAGAGCATGGACTTAGCTAGTTGTGATGATACATGCCTTGTAATCCCAGGCCTTGGTAGTTCAAGGCCACCCTGGACTACTGAGGCCTTGTCTAAAAACATTTTTAAAAGAAGGTGAAACAGAAATATGGATTCCTGTGAGACTCTCTAGGAACGAATACTGTTCCTCTCGTACTTACTGGGTGATCCTGTACATTTTATCACGTTTCTCTGTCTTGGTTTGTGTAATAGTAATGTTTCAGCAATTCAGATTTTTTTTTTCCATCTTAAAGTCTCTAAAGTAGAGAGAGACTGTATATTAATTAATGTTGCTTTGCTTTATTTAACTTGGGCAGTTTAATTGGACATAAAGTAATGGTGCTTTTCAAAACCAATAGTGTCTTTTCTTATACAGAATGAGGATTGAGTGCACATTAATGACTGTAAATTCATTTAACAGTTCTAGGAACATAGCAAGGACTCAATAAACATTGGCTATTATTACCAAAGTTTATGGTATGTGCTTTGATAAGTACACAGATTAGTAAGACAAGATAACTAGTGATTAAGGAAATTGTGAAGGAAGTCTCAAGGAAAGTTACAGTTGACTGTTCTCGAATAAAGTATTTAGGTAGGGAACAGGGTTGTCTTAGTTGGGGCTTCACTGTGTGAAGAAGACACCATGACCAAGTCAATTTTTATAAAGGATGACATTTAATTAGGGCTGTCTTAACAGTTTCAGAGGTTCAGTCCATTATCATCGTGGTGGGAAGCATGGCACCATAGAGGCAGACGTGGTGCTGGAAGAGCTGGGAGTTGTACATCTTGATCCAAAGGCAGCAGCAGGAGACATTCATCTGAAGACAGCAGCCAGGAGGAGGGTCTCTTCAGCACTGGGCGGAGCTTGAGCATAGGACCACAAAGCCCGCCCTCATAGTGACACACTTCCTCCAACAAGGTCACACCTATTCCACAAAGGTCACACCTCCTAATAGTGTCACTTCCTGTGGGCCAGGCACTCAGACACCTGAGTCTATGGGAGTCAAACCTATTGTAACCACCACAAGGGTCTAGGATGCTGGGCTGATCCCTCAACATGGGTACGGTTACAAAAGCCAGATCTTGGACAACTTGGGCAAGAGCAGACTGTTCATTATGACTAGATCCAAACATGGAATAAAGTCACAGAAGACCAGGTACTGCTCAGCCCAGGGGGGCAAAGAGAGGCCATGTTCTTCACTTTATCTTGTAGGAGACTGGTGACCATTGAAAGATCAATATAGAATAGTATCCATCAAATTAGCATCTCATATAATGTCTTCCATATGTTTTATTTCCAACTAATGTGGATGGTACATTGGGGGTAGACTTCGGGAGAGGGAGGCTGGTAAGGAGTAGCCTGTTACAAGCGGAGGTTACCTGATTCATAAACACTAAGGGCTTCAGCTCAGCAACGCATGGTTCGTTGAGATGTGTGGCTACAATTACAAAGACACAAGGAAGGGGTAGGCACCTGGACGTTTGTCAGACTGAAGGATGAGAAGGAAGAAAAACTCTAGGATTATATCCAAATTTCTGCTTTTGGTGCTTCTTTAGAAGTGTATTGTAAATTGGGGTTTTGGTAACCAGTTCACTTTCACCATCCTTTGCTGGATGGGATAACAGGTCAGCACTTGAAGGCTGTCCAAGGCCACCTAGCGTCTTTACCTATATCCACCCATCAGCAGTTGGGTAAACAGCAGAGCTTCTTTTCTCTACCTTACTTCTGGGTCTCTCCCCCAGCAAGTAAGATTCAGTGGTCATAACAGAGAGAAGAATATGACTTGTTTTAAGACCTGCAGTGAAACCCTGGACACTCTTGAGCTTGTTCTGAAAATGCTTTTCTGTTCAATTTGTTGTCTTTATTAACCTGACGACTAATGGATTTATTTTTATTTATTTTCAAAAGATTTGTTTTTTTTAAAAAATATTTTTATTTTAAAATACTATTTGTAT
Organism: Apodemus agrarius; assembly: GCA_964023405.1. NCBI lineage: Eukaryota > Metazoa > Chordata > Mammalia > Rodentia > Muridae > Apodemus > Apodemus agrarius. The sequence continues at coordinate 16,809,412 of OZ030027.1, forward strand.
GGGTGTTTTGCCAGCATATACATCTGTGCACCTCATGCATGCCTGGAACCCATGGAAGTCAGGAGTGGGCATCCGATCCCCTAGAACTAGAGTTACAAATAGTTGTAAGTTACCATATAGGCGCTAGGAAATCGAACTGCAGGCCCTCCGTAAAAGCAGTGTTCTTCACTTCTGAGACATCTCTCTAGTGCCAATTAACAATTTTGAAAATCAAAATTGAAAAATTTGTCTACAATCTTAGTAGCACAGCATATTTACTTATTTACTTATTTATTTATTTGTTTATTTATTAAACTTTCAGCTAGGTCTTACAGTGTAGCCCTGGATGGCTTAAACTTTGTTATATAGACCAACCCGGCTTTGAACTCAGAGAGATCTGCCTACCTCTGCCTTTTGAGTGCTGGGATTAAAGGTGCGTGTCACCATGACCGACCACATTCACATTTTATAAACGCTTCTTTTTTTTTTTCCTTTGAGTTTTTGTCTAGAAAGCACACTGTGTTTACTCTGCTACTTCAGGGTAGGAAGAGGTTCAGTGTTTAAATTCTAATCTTGGTTACCCTTGGTTAGATGTTTCCAGAAGATGTTTCAGTTTGCCATCTATGGAGGCAAGACATGTACTAATGTTGTGTTTCTCCACTTAGATGCTGATGGAAAATTAAGCGTGAAGTTTGGGGTCCTCTTCCGGGATGACAGATGTGCCAATCTCTTCGAAGCATTGGTAGGAACTCTGAAAGCTGCAAAACGAAGGAAGATTGTTACCTACACAGGAGAACTACTTTTGCAAGGTGTTCATGACGATGTTGACATTGTGTTGCTGCAAGATTAATGTGGTTTGCATAGCTGGGTGTATCTGGTAAACTGGAATAATTAAGTTAAAAGACAAACATGAACTTCCTCATGTATTTTTATAGAACTTTGTAAGCAAAGGGGGACTTGTTGAGAAGTCCTGTTTTTTTATACCTTGAAGCAAAACATTACAATGTAAAAATAAACAAAACCTGTTATTTTTCTTAAGAAGAAGGTAATTGGGAAATGTAGGTGATGAAATGTTTTTGGAGGTGTGAAAAGGCTTTTGTTTACTTAAACCATTCTTCAGACAGTTTCCACAGGCACTTGACATTCTGTCGCAGCAGGAAGTGAACTGAGGATCAGGTGCCGTGAGAAACGTTACGTTTATGTAATAAAAACCATGTGACTGCCTTTAAGTCTTCCTGGTGGCTGTGTTTTGTGCTTCAAGTATGAATGTGCCTCTTACAAATGAGTTTCTGTATCGAAATTAGGTCACTGTTGTGGGCTTAATTTAGGAGAAAAAAAAATCTTAACACCATGAAATTAAATAAATAAAAAGAATGGATAGTATTATTGTAATGGATGCAAACTTAGTCCTGAGGTCAGGGGTAAGGCAAAAAGTAAATCTCTTCACTGTTCAAGTTAGAGTCAAACAGTACTCCGCCATGTGTGATTGCATACTGCAGTCATAGCGCACAGCTGAACGGGATGGGGAATATCAAGCAGGGTAAAATCAGTGAAGGCCACAGTATCCAAAGTGTGCATCACAGAGGAAGCAGAGCGAGCCCTGAGCAGCAATGGGAACTGATTAGAAGGAGGAGGATGGGACAAATCCGATGGCTGACTACAGCAAAGGTGGAGCATGCACGAGCAAGGCGGGATCTTGTTAAAGGTAAGCCGCGAGGCTGGGTCAGGAAGGGCGTGTTCCGGAGAGGTGATTCATAATAGATAATCTCATTGGAAACTTGGAAACCAGAAAGAGCAGTCAACCAAAATTGGAGCCAGAAGCAAGGCCTAGTGGCACATACCCACCACTGTCATCAACCGGGGTTGAGCTAGGAGGATCATCAGGGATTTGGGGCCAGCCTGGGGTCCACAGGGAGACTCTGGTCTAAAGAAAAAAAGTTGGAACATGAGCTTCTCATGATGAATGTGATGTTTTTGTGACTTGAAGGTGAGAGCAAGGGCCCTGCACAGATAGTTAAGGTCATGTGCTCTGCACAGGTAGTTAAGTCCATGGTGGGTGAAGAGTTGGACCAGCAAAGAGTTGCACAAGAATCCTATGGAAGGTGTGATTGGCAGAAGGCAAAGAAGAAATGTCTTCTAAGTATACTTGTAAGAAAAACTCTAAAGTGGTTTGCTGCTGTGACAGGACCATGACTCAAACTTGTCATGCCTACTGTTTTAAGAAAGTTGGCTACCTAGCATTCTTATCTACACTGATACCCACAATGCAGTCTTCTATATTTCCCGTTAGATTCCAGGTGGCCTGCTCTTGTTTTTATTTTATTTTATTAAGTATTTACTTATTTATTATATGTAAGTATACTGTAGCTGTCTTCAGACACTCCAGAAGAAGGCATCAGATCTCATTACAGATGGTTGGAAGCTACCATGTGGTTGCTGGGATTTGAACTCAGAACCTTCGGAAGAGCAGTCGGTGCTCTTAACCACTGAGCCATCTCACCAGTACCCCCTGTTACTGTTTTTAAAAAACAAAATCCAAAACATTTGATTTACCAAAGACAATTCAGGAGCCAGATGCTGGGGTGAAAACCTGCTGGCTCAGAGAGGCAGAGAAAGTACCCAGCTGACCTTCCTACTCCACCAACCGTGCTAGAAGAAAAAAGCTCCTCTTTCTCCACTCTGTCAAAAACCCTCCTTTCTCTTGGGTTTTCTTGTGTTCACTCCCAATCGACTGGTTGGTTGTACCATCTGTTTAGCCACATGACTTTACTTAGCTCTTCTTTACAGGTGTGTGCTAGGGCTGAGCCGCACCACAACATCCTGTTTACAATAAGCAGAAACCTCTTGGATAAAATGTGTGTTCTAGGGCTGAGGAACACCACATAAGGTTTTTCCAGTTCACAATCATGGGGTTCACATTGTGATCAAGTATCCTGCGACAGTGGCTCTTTCTCATTCTCTCTCTCTCTCTCTCTCCCTCCCCCCTCTGTTTTTGAGACAAGGTTTCTCTGTGTAGCCTTGGCTGTCCTGGAACTTGCTCTGCAAACCAGGCTGACCTCAAATTCACAGAGTTCCAGGCTTCTGCCTCCTTAGTGCTGGGAAGAAAGGCGTGAGCCACCATTGCCTGGCTACTCATCTCTTTCATAACAACTTTATAAATGGATCTTAGTTGGATCACTCATAGTTACAAATTTCATTTATTTTTAGTCAGATTTACAGGGAAATGTCTCTTTCTTGGCTACAAATAGGTTTCCAGTTAATTCCCTTAGTAATATGCTCAGCTTGCTTTTCTATACAACCCAGGACCCCCTGCCTGGGGTGGCACCATCCACAGTGGGCTACGCCTTCCCATATCAATCAATAATCAAGAAAATTCCCTATAGATAAGCCTACAGGCTAATCGGCTAATTTGATAGGTGTAATTCATCAGTGGAGCTTCTTTCTTCTCAGGTGATTAGTTTGTGTTAAGTTGGCAAAACTAAACAGCACAGAGGATTTTAGGTGTAGGGTTATCACTTCATAGGATGGCATAGAAATCAAGTAACTTGGGGAGGATCAAAGAGTCAGTCTCAAGATCTGCACTGCAAAGGAAGGCTGGGACATTATTTTGAATTGTTTTGTTTGCTATTGAGACAGGTTGTTAACAGTCCTGGTTGTCCTTGCACTTTGTAGACCAGGCTAGCCTCAAACTCACAGAGATCTGCCTGCCTCTGCCTCCCCAGTGCTAGGACTACATGTATAACAACACCTGGTACTGAATTATTAGGATATTCTAAGTTTACGTCTTAATAGTGGATCATAAAGAACTGCAAGAAATAGTTTGATAGACACTACTAATTATGCAGTTAAATTTTCAAGTTCTACAACAGGATCTTATGTATTGAAATTATTTGGCAATCTAATTATAGCTTGTTGTCAATATGGTAAACAGCTGTTAATTGAATATTAGCTAAAGATACATATGACTTTTGCATATGCAAATTTATTTTTTTTGTTTCCATCATAGATGATCCAACCATGCCTTGGTGTCCTGGAGTCATAATTTAAAACCATGCTAAAGAGTTGATCTGAGGGATTTAATTGTGCCATTTATATCCAGGTTTCCCTGATGTCTGTAATACGCCCATGGTTCTAGACAATACTGTTGGGAAAGTCCCTGAGCTGATAAATTATAAAAACATACGATAACCTGGATTATCGGGTTTACTACCATGGTCCTCTGTGTCTAGAGAAAGCCAAGAGAAACAAATGTACCATCTTCAGTTTATCTATAGGCAAATGATCTTGGGGTTTCCTTTTCCTTTAAAAAAAAAAAACAAGTTATAAATAACTCTTCAAAGAAAATCAGCTCCTCAGGAGACTTTGCTGGTGAGAAATCAAAAAAACAAACCTGCTTTTCTGGAAAATGACTCAGTGTGAAAACCCCACCTCATGTAGGTTCTCTCTCTGGCAGCCTCAAAAAGATTTCTTCTTTTCCTACATATCCCCTTTGAGTTACTGTTTGTTTAGATACTTTTATTTAGACAGAATGGAAATCCAGTTAGCAATGTGAAGGGGTTAACTTGCAGGGTGGACATGGGACATTTAGGAAGACAGAAGATCTCACGAAGTTTATAAGGGAGCCATGACAGAGTAGCTTGAGATGAGGATTCCTTACCCGAGGGTATCTATCTTAATGGCTTCTGTAGCCCCCCTCCATCATTTTGTAGCTTTTCAATACCTAAATAGTCTGGAGATCTGATTCTGTAGGTCTAGATGTAGCCCAAACATGTCCATAAGTATCCTTCCTGGCACTGGGGCTGCCACATTGGTACCACCTCGCCATTTTCATGGATGTTAAGTTAGCTTTCCCTTCTCCCGTCTTTTCCTTCCTCCCATGTAACTCAGTTGTAAACGTAGTGGCTTTTGTATGCCTGCCCTTGCTCTGAGTAATGACTCGGACACCTTTATATTTATTAAAAGCTCCAGGCACTATAGCTGGTCTGGTTCTGAGTTCTTCTAACTAGACAATGCTGGCCTGGCCTACGCTCCAGACCCATGACCCATTGCCAGCCATCTTAGTCTCTCCTGGCACCTTCTTTTTTATCCGTGTCCCAATAGCAACTCTTCTGGTTGCCACTCGAGACCCTCTCTCCGTGCACAGTTGGCCCCGTCTTTTGCTCTCCTGCCCAGCTATAGGCTGTTTAGTTCTTTCTTTCTTTCTTTTTCTTTTTTTTTTTTTTAACCAACCAGAAGGTGATGGAGCACCATGTTTTACAGAATACTGAGTCATACCAAAGTCTGGAATGCAACCAGATCTCTGGGTACAGACATTAGCATTCAAATACACAGTGCACATAAACATCCTCCAACAGTCAGCTTAGTCGTTTCCTATGGTGTAAGCCTCTACATCTGAGTTCAAATGCCTGAGCAAAGTCCCGGGCACCGGGTACAGCGTTGCCATTAGACGGGGAAGGTAATTTCTAATGTGTCTGCTGTACAGTGGGCAATGCTAATTAACTATCACATTAAGTACTTGAAAATAATGAGAAGAGAGGTTTTTTTTTTTTTAAATGTTTTCACCACAAAGAAATGAGAAGTGGCTGAAGTGCTAATCATCTTGATTTAATAATTGCACGATGCATGTATCAAAATATCACAACGTACCCTATAAATGTGCTGTGTTGTCATTTGTTCGTTAGAGCCAAACCAAAACAGATGCTCAGTAGAAGTCCAAGAGGCTCAGTTTGTCCGTAACTGACAACTTGATCTGCCAAGCCACGTGTGGGTCAGGGCCAGCCAAAGATTGATTGGGCCAGCTGGCTACCCCTGTTCTAATTAGTTAAGGCTGTAGCTGTGGTGAGGCTAGACATATAGTTTACAGTGGTGGTGAGGTTAGGTCTACAATTCAGAGTATGGTTAGTGTTTCTTCTGCCCAGGGAAGGAAGAGGAGGAAGAGGAGGAGGAGGAGGAGGAGGAGGAGGAGGAGGAGGAGGAGGAGGAGGAGAACCACCACCACCACAACAACAACCAAACTAAAAACCCTTCCCAGTGGCTGCTGTATTTTCTGTAGCTATGATTAAAAAAACTATACAATATATAGACTAACCGAATGAGTTTACATCTTAGTCACAAAGGCAGAATTTTTATTTTAAAGATCAAAGTGGATAAAAGCCATCTATTTCTTCAGTATATGGAAAATGCGAGGTACGCACAGTTTCCTGGGTCCCTCAAAGTGTCCTTTCACCGCACTGTGGTTCCTTATGGATGCTCTCGGCCCACAGGTTAGGAACAATTTTGTGGTTCAGTAGCACATTCCTGGAATGCCCAATGTGGGCAAGCTTGCATTTGGGTCTGAGGCTTTACTTCTAGGAGAGGTTGTAACATATCTTCTATTTGAACCTGGGCAGGTCTACTGGCTAGCTTTCAGTTAACATGACAGAAGCTAAAGCCATCTGAAAGGAGGAAGCCTCCGTTGAGAGAATGCCTTCATAAGACCCGGTTGTAAGGCATCTTAATTAGCAATCGATGGGAGAAAGGCCCATCCCACTGTGTGTGGTGTCAATCATGGGCTGGTGGTCCTGGGTTCTATGAAAAGCAGGCTGGGAAAACCAATGAGGAGCAAGCCAGTAAGTAACACCCCTCCACAGCTTCTGCGTCAGCTCCTGCCCCGCAGGCTCCTGCCCTAACTTCCTTTGAGGATGAACAGTGATATGGAAGTAAAGCCCAATAAACTCTTTCCTCCCCATCTGCTTTTTAGACTTGGTGTTTCGTTGCAGTAATAGAAGCCATAAGACAGCAGACTTAAACTCCTCCAAAAGAAAAGGCTGGGTATCTAGTGATTTCTGGGACTAACTCATAATGGCTAATGGAGTAGCTATGAGGTACATGGAATGGAATGTGGAAAGGGAGGAAGGGCTGTGGGGATGGCTTGTTACAAGAGATCATGTCACTGAACTCCTGGCTTTCTCCCTTTCTCCTCTTTCGTTTCTCATTTGTTTGCTTTTTATCCGAGACAGGGTTTCGCCCTATGTCCCACCCTGGCCTCACACCTGCAGTGAGCCTCTTGTCAAACCCACTTAAGTTCTGCCACTACAGGCATGCTTCACCACGCCCAGCTTCTCTCTTCTCTCATGCCATCTTCTGCAGGGTCAGTTTTGTTTATTTCCGAGTCTGGTTTTCTTTCTGGTCAAAAAGTAGCTGCCAATGACATTTAGGGTAGTATGACTGAAGAAAGAAACACTTACAAACATCACCTGTCAATAAAAAAAGCGTATGGCCAATGAGCTGAGGCAGAAAATAGGAGGTGGGACATCCAGGAGGGAGAGAAAGAATTCTGGGAGTCTGAAGGTGGGAGATGGGAGAATTGCCAGTCAGACGTGGGGAAAGTAGCAGGGCAGGAATGCAGAGGAAATGGACTTTAATAAGCAGCTGAATTCAGGTAAGAATGAAGGGGAGATTTGCCCCAGGAACTCTGAGGAGACATGTAAGAAGACAAGGAGAGAAAACCATCCATGTACCAGCTGAAACTAGGTTAGAACAAAAGGGATAATAATAGGAAGTCAGAGAATAATCTGAGGCTTATGACCTAGGAATTTATTAATAAATAATTAGTCTCAGAATTGTCATTCTGGAAGCAGGGGCTGGGAGAAAGAACTTGGTATATTATTTAACATATGACTCCTTGCATAAAAATGGAGGAGAGAAAAAAATAGGGAGAGAAAGGGAAACAGGAGAGATCTGTGTATATATTTACGTATGTACATGTATGTGTGGGTACACATGAGTATACGTATAAAGGCCTGAAGTCAACATCAGGTGTCCTTCTAATTTTCAATCTACCTTATATTTTGAGATAGGGTCTTTCTTGGAACCAATTGGGGCAACAGTGTTATGCCCAGATTGCGAAATCCCAAAGACCACCAGGACTGACTCCGATGCAATTCACACGAGGATTTATTCAGCACAGAGCCCTGGATGCAAACCTCCCTGAAGCAGCAGGTTAGAGAACATGCTGAGGTGTAGGGGTCCAGAGCTTTTAAAGGACAAAACCGCAAGCAGGGATTGCTCAGCCTGGCATTATATGATTGGGTAAGAGGTTTATGGAGAAGTTGACTTTTAAAATGACTGGTCTGTTTTAGGTGCCAAGGGCGCGCAAATGGTTCTGGCCTGGCCATCTGGCCATCTGGAGAACATCTAGGGAAGAGGAGAGATTAGCACTCTTTGTGGTATTTCCAGGAACAGTTGCTATGTGACTCCCAAGGGTCATTGCTAGGGTTGTTAGGAAACATTATCTCCTGAGTGCAGAAAAGAAAGCAGTATGACCAGTGACTCCCAGCAGCTGCGGCTGCCTGAGACATTTTACCCTCAGACCTGGTTTTTTTGTTTAAATTTATGTTTTTGCACCTCTCTCCCGCCCTTTGTTCTCTCAACATGGGTGGTCAGCAAGCTCTAAGGATCTTCATTTCCTTAGTTTCAGGATTGCAAACATGCACTCTGCCAAGGGCCAAGAACCCCTCCACTTGGAGAGGGGTTCTGAGGAAAGAAATCGTAGATCCTAGCAGGACAACCTGGGTTCTGCTTGACACACCTTTCCCAGTCTGCTTCTGTCTATGTTCTGCTTCCTCTCTGGAGATTTCTCTGTCTATCCTGCTTGCTTGCTATTCTAAGCGCTCTCCCTGTCCATGTTCTGCTTGCTTGTGTCAGTTCTACAAGCACTTTTTATCTTTAAAAAAAAAAAATTCCTCTGGTTTGCTCATCTCCTGCAGAACACAGGTCCAGTCTTTTATTTAGCATATCAATCCAGTCACTTACTCCAGGTTTCCTTTTGATTATCCTATGAATCCCTAGACCCCAGCCCTTTGATTCTTAGCAGACATAAAGCTTACGTTTTTTTCTTAACATTGCCAAAGAATTCAGAGATCTATCTGCCTTCATTAAGCACAGATGATAAACTAGTTGGGTGGGACCCTGCCCTGAACCTAACATTGCTCTATTCTAGGCTAATCCTGAACTCAGGAATCTGTCTGACTTTGTAACCATAAACAAACAAAACTTAGCTTTGTGGAATCTCCTGAGATTACTATGCCCAAAATCTCTTTATCTCCTCCCTTAGTAATTTTTTAACAGGCTGGCTCACAGTGCAGCTGCTTTTATTCCTTTAGATTTGTGAAGCCTGTCGTACATGTAATTCATATTGAGTCATTATTTTTTGTATAGTAGAGACATTATGTATTTAGAGCTCTTTCCCATAGACTTAGGGGCTGTTCTTTCCTCAGACCATGGGGATGAAGTGGAGTCGGGGAACTGACCTGAGGGTGGGGATGAATTCTGCAGGATGGGACAATTGGCCACCTACAGACAAGGGAAGTCCTGGCCACCTCATTCCCTAAAGACCAACCAGTTTTAAAAGTCACACTGGTTCTGCCTAATGGCTAGTGCCCTGAGGACTGCATAAAGGCCCACTGGATGGGCTGCAGGTGGTCGTTTTCTCCCCATGTGCAGTGCGACCCCAGCGTGCTGGATTAAATAAAATTCTTGCTTTTGCATCGATTCCCGTCTCCTTGTCGTTCACTCAGGGGTCTCCGGTAAGTTAAGGCTCGCCGGAGTCTTACAATAGCATGTAAGTTTTCATTGTGGGAATCTCAAATATCAAAAATTTAGTTCTGTCACTCCCATCTCCCATGCTTCTCTGAAGTCATTCAATTTCTTCAGGGAAGAATTCAGCCATTGTCGACTTTATCTCATGGGTGCTGAGATTCTAGAAGCAATTACTGAAATGACTGGATCCAGTCAGGAGACTTTCCTCTTTTGTGTTTGACTCTGCTCATCACACTGGTATAGTATTTTTTGGGTTCACCAATGAGAAGCTACTTCTCTCCAGGTTTTCAGAGACCTTGGTTGTCTGTGTATAGAGCAAAGAAGGAGTCCTTACCTGGATTCATCTTCAGTTCTGAGACAGATGACTAACCAACTCCTCTTGTGTCCATCAAATGCCCTTTTGCTCTCTTAAAGGGTTGGCCATGTCTGGCTGAGCCTTTCCCAGGCCCTGTAATTAGAGGCTGGTGAACTCCTGCTGGAGTTCCTATGTACAGGGGTGCAGGGGCAGCATTCTCAGCTGTCATTTCTCTGCTCTCTGTTTGCCAGTCTCTACAAGGTGAGTCATATTGCTCCTCCGATATTATCATCTCCTTTCATACTCTTTGTCCTTGTGAATGCCTGACTTTATTTACTGCAGTTGAGAATGGGTTCAAGAATAAAAATACTTGAGATTGGCGGTCATTTGTGTGCCAGCCAGGCATGGGTCCTGTGCCTTGCATGGTGTTCCGCACTCAGAGGGCTCCTCACCATCATCTTGGCTCCTGGTTGGACAGGACAAGTGGGCCCATGTACCGAGACATCCCAAGTTTAAGATCTCTGAGGACACAGGCTGCTGGCTGCAACCTGCGCACAGGATCTGGGCAGATCGGTGGTTCATCTGTGTGCCAGCCAGGCATGGGTCCTGTGCCCTGCGGGGTGGTCAGCACTTGGAGGGGCTCCCAGCTTCCATCTTTGCTCCCTGACAGAGCAGACAAGCAGCACCAGGTTCACAGAGACATCTGAGTATAACATTGCTTGGAACAAGATACACCAGGGCTCCAACAGCACCCAAGAGGAGGGCAGCACATCAGCAATCTATGCCAGGGGAAACCCAGTCATCCAGTGGTGGGGAAATAGTCTTACGAACCCACAGGAGGTTCAAGCACCAGCCAGTGACAACAGGACCAACTAACTCCAGAGATAACCAGATGGCAAAAGGCAGGCAAACGTAGGAATGCTACTAACAGAAATCAAGGCAATATGGCAGAATCTGAACCCAATTCTCCGACAACAGGAAGTCCTGGATACCCCAACACACCAGAAAAACAAGATTTGGATTTAAAATCACTGGTCATGATGCCATTAGAGGAACACAAGAAGGACATAAATAAATCTCTTAAAGAAATACAGGAGAAAATGGATCAAAAGTTAGAAGCCCTTACAAGATGTCTTAGTCAGGGTTTCTATTCCTGCATAAACATCATGACCAAGAAGCAAGTTGGGGAGGAAAGGGTTTATTCAGCTTACACTTCCACACAGCTGTTCATTTCCAAAGTAAGTCAGAACTGGAACTCAAGCAGGTCAGGAAGCAGGACCTGATGCAGAGGCCATGGAGGGATCTTCCTTACTGGCTTGCTTCCCCTGGCTTTCTCAGCCTGCTCTCTTATAAAACCCAAGAATACCAGCCCAGAGATGGCACCACCCACAAGGGGCCCTCTCTGACTTGATCACTAATTGAGAAAATGCCCCACAGCTGGATCTCATAGAGGCACTTCCCCAACTGATGCTCCTTTTCCTATGATAACTCCAGCCTGTGTCAAGTTGACACACAAAACCAGCCAGTGCACAAGGGAAACACAAAAATCATTTAAGGAAATTTAGAAGAATATGGGTAAAAAGATAGAAGCCAATAAGGAGGAAATGCAAAAATCACTTAAAGAAATACAGGAGAACTTGGGACAACAGGCAGAAGTCATGAAAGAGGAAACACAAAAATCTCTTAAAGAATTACATGAAGACACAAAAAAGCAAGTGAAAATCCGAGCAAAACCATGCAGGATCTAAAAACAGAAGTAGAAACAGCTAAGAAATCGCAAAGGGAGACAACTTTGGAGCTAGAAAACCTTGGGAAGAAATCAGGAGTCATAGATGCAAATATCAATAACAGAATACAAGAAATAGAAGAAAGAATCTAAGATGCCGAAGATACCATAGAAACCATGGACTCAACAGTCAAAGAAAATGCAAAATGCAAAAAGCTTGTAACCCAAAACATCCAGGAAATCCAGGACACAATGAGAATACCAAACCTAAGGATTATAGGTATAGATGAGAGTGAAAATTTACAACTTAAAGAGCCAGCAAATATTTTCAACAAAATTATGGAAGAAAACTTCCCTAACCTAAAGAGAGAGATGCCCATGAATATGCAATAAGCCTACAGAACTCCAAACAGACTGGACCAGAACAGAAATACCTCCTGTCACATAATAAAACCCCAAATGTACTAAACAAAGAAAGAATATTAAAGGCAGCAAGAGAAAAAGGCCAAGTAACATATAAAACCTATTAGAATTACACCAGACTTCTCACCAGAGACCATAAAAGCTAGAAGATACTGGGCATATCTCATGCAGACTCTAAGATAACACAAACATCAGCCAAGAATACTATACCCAGCAAAACTCTCAATCACCATAGGTGGAGGAACCAAGATATTTCATGACAAAACCAAATTTACACAATATCTTTACACAAACCCAGCCCTAAAAAGGATAATAGGTGGAAAACTCCAATGCCAGGAGGGAAACTACACCCTGGAAAAAGCAAGATAGTAACCTTTCATCAAATCCAAAAGAAGATAACCACTCAAATATAAAAATAACATCAAAATGACAGGAAGTAATAATCACTATTCCTTAAATGTCTTAAAATCAATGGACTCAATTCCCCAATAAAAAGACATAAACTAGGGGCTGGAGAGATGGCTCAGAGGTTAAGAGCACTGACTGCTCTTTCAGAGGTCCTGAGTTCAATTCCCAGCAACCACATGGTGGCTCACAACCATCTGTAATGGGATCTGATGCTCTCTCCTGGTGTGTCTGAAGAAAGCAACAGTGTACTCATATAAATAAAATAAATAAATCTTTAAAAAAAAGACATAAACTAACAGACTAGATACGTAAACAGGACCCTACATTTTGCTGCATACAGGAAACACACCTCAGTGTCAAAGACAAACACTACCTTAGAGTAAAAGGCTGTAAGACAATTTTACAAGCAAATGGTCTCAGGAAACAAGCTGGAGTAGCCATTCTAATATCAGATAAAATTGACTTTCAACCTAAAGTCATCAAAAGAGACATGGAAGGACACTTCTTGCTGGTCAAAGGAAAAATCCACAAAGAAGAACTCTCAATTCTGAACATCTATGCTCCAAATGCAAGGGCACCCTCATTCGTAAAAGAAACTTTATTAAAGCTCAAAGCACACATTGCACCTAACACAATAATTGTGGGTGACTTCAACACTCCACTCTCCCCAATGGACCTATCAGGCAAACAGAAACTAAACAGAGACACAATGAAACTAATTGAAGCTTTGGACCAATTGGATTTAACACACACACACACACACACACACACACACACGTATAACATTTCATCCTAAAGCAAAAGAATGTACCTTTTTCTCAGCACCTCATGGTACCTTCTCCAAAATCGACCATATAATTGGTCACAAGACAGACCTCAACAGATATAAGAAGATCAAACTAATCCCATGCCTCCTATCAGATCACTATGGAGTAAGAGTGGTGTTCAATAGCAACCAGAACAACAGAAAGCTGACATACATATGGAGGTTGAACAATACTCTACTCAATGATACCTTGGCCAAAGAAGGTAAATCAAAGACTTTTTTAGAATTTAACTAAAATGAAGACACAACATACCCAAATCTATGGGACACAATGAAAGCAGTGCTAAGAGGAGTGCCTCCAAAAAAACTGGAGAGAGCATACACTAGCAGCTTAACAGCACACCTGAAAGCTCTGGAACAAAAAGAAGCTAATTCACCCAGGAGTAGAAGACAGGAAATCATCAAACTCAGGGCTGAAATCAATCAAGTGGAAACAAAGAGAACCATACAAAGAATCAACAAAACTAGGAGCTGGTTCTTTGTGAAAATCAACAAGATAGACAAACCCTTAGCCAGACTAACCAAAGGGCACAGAGACAGTATCCAAATGAACAAAATTAGAAATGAAAAGGGACATATAACAAAAGAAACTGAGGAAATTAAAAAAAGCATCAGAACCTACTACAATAGCCTATACTCAACACACCTGGAGAATCTGGAAGAAATGGACAATTTCCTAGACAGATACCAAATACCAAAATTAAATCAGGATCAAATAGATCTACTAAATAGTCCCATAACACCTAAAGAGACAGAAGGGGTCATAGAAAGTCTTCCAACCAAAAAAAGCACAGGACCAGATGGTTTTAGTGCAGAATTCTATCAGACCTTCAAAGAAGACCTAACACCAATACTCTTCAAACTATTCTACAAAATAGAAACAGAAGGAACACTACCCAACTCGTTCTATGAAGCCACAATTGTGCTGATACCAAAACCACACAAAGATCCAACAAAGAAAGAGAACTTCAGACCAATTTCCCTTATGAACATTGATGCAAATATACTCAGTAAAATCCTTGCCGACTGAATCCAAGAACACATCAAAATTATCATTCACCATGATCAAGTAGGCTTCATCCCAGAGATGCAGCAATGGTTCAATATATGAAAATCTATCAATGCAATCCACTACATAAACAAACTCAAAGAAAAAAACCACGTGGTCATTTCAATAGATGCTGAAAAAGCATTTGACAAATTTCAGCATCCTTTCATGCTAAAAGTCTTGGAAAGAACAGGAATTCAAGGCCCATACCTAAACATAGTTAAAACAATATACAGCAAACCAGTAGCCAACATCAAGCTAAATGGAGAGAAACTTGAAGCAATCCCACTAAAATCAGAGGCTAGACAAGGCTGCCCCCTCTCATCTTTTCTAGTACTTGAAGTACTAGCTAGAGCAATGAGACAACATAAGGAAGTCAAAGGGATACAAATTGGAAAGGAAGAAGTCAAACTACCACTATTTGCAGATGATATGATAGTATACTTAAGTGACCCAAAAAACTCCACCAGAAAACTCCTACAGCTGATAAACAACTTGAGCAAAGTGGCTGGTTATAACATCAATTTAAGCAAATTAGTTGCATTCCTATTCTCAAAGGATAAGCAGGCTGAGAAAGAAATTAGGGAAATGACACCCTTTATAATAGCCACAAACAATATAAAGTATCTTGATGTGACTCTAACCAAACAAGTGAAAGATCTGTATAAGAACTTCAGGTCTCTGAAGAAGGAAATTGAAGAAGACCTCAGATAATGGAAAAATCTTCCATGCTTATGGATTGGCAGGATTAATATAGTAAAAATGGCCATCTTGCCAAAAGCAATCTACAGATTCAATGCAATCCCCATCAAAATCCCAACGCAGTTCTTCATAGAGTTAGAAAGAGCTATTCTCAAATTCATCTGGAATAACAAAAAACCCAGGATAGCTTAAACTATTCTCAACAGTAAAAGAAATTCTGGGGCAATCAGTATCCCAGACCTCAAGCAATAGTACAGAGCAATAGTGTTAAAAACTGCTTGGTATTGGTACAGGAACAGGCAGGTGGATCAATGGAATAGGATTGAAGACCCAGAAATGAACCCACAGACCTATGGTCACTTGATCTTCCGACAAAGGAGCTGAAAACATTCAGTGGAAAAAAAGATAACCTTTTCAACAAATAGTGCTGGTTCAATTGGAGGTCAGCATGCAGAAGAATGCGAATTGATCCATTCTTATCTCTTGTACTAAGCTCAACTCCAAATGGATCAAGGACCTCCACATAAAGCCAGACACACTGAAACTAATAGAAAAGAAACTGGGGAAGACCCTTGAGGACATGGGCACAGGGGGAAAGTTCCTGAACAGAACACTAATAGCTTGTGCTCTAAGATCAAGAACTGACAAATGGAACCTCATAAAATTACAGTTTCTGTAAGGCAAAGGACACCGTCAGGACAAATTGGCAACCAACAAATTGGGAAAAGATCTTCACCAACCCTACATCTGACAGAGGGCTAATATCCAATATATACAAAAAACTCATGAAGTTAGAAAACCAAAAAACCCTATTAAAAATGGGGTATAGAGCTAAACAAAGAATTTTCACCAGACAAACTTCAGATGGCTGAGAAGCACCTTAAGAAATGTTCAACATCATTAGTCATCAGGGAAATGCAAATCAAAACAACCCTGAGATTTCACCTCACACCAGTCAGAATGGTTAAGATAAAAAAACTCAGGAGACAGTAGGTGTTGGTGAGGATGTGGAGAAAGAGGAACACTCCTCCACTGCTGGTGGGGTTGCAAGCTGGTACAAGCACTCTGGACATCAGTCTGGTGGTTCCTCAGAAAACTGGGTACGAAACTTCCTGAGGACCCTGCTATACCACTCCTGGGCATATATCCAGATGATTTCCCAGCATGTATTAAGGATACATGCTCCAATATGTTCATCGCAGCCCTATTTATAATAGCCAAAAGCTGGAAAGGACCCAGAAGTCCGTTAACGGAGGAATGGATATATACATACATACACACACACACACACACACACACACACACACACACACACAAAGGAGTACTACTAAGCCATTAGAAACAATGAATTCATGAAATTCTTAGACAAATGGATGGAGCTGGAAAACATCATCCTAAGTGAGGTAACCCAGTCTCAAAGGAACACTCATGGTATGCACTCACTGATAAGCAGATATTAGCCTAGAATCTTGGAACACCCAAGACAAAATCCACATATCAAATGATGTCCAAGAAAAAGGAAGGAGTGGCCCCTGGTTCTGGAAAGACTCTGTGCAGCAGTGTAGGGGATACCAGAACAGGAAAGAGGGAAGGAATGGATGGGGGAACAGGGGGAGGGAAGAAGGCTTATGGGACTTTTGGGGAGGGGGGATCAAGGAAAGGGGAAATAATTTGAAATGCAAATAAAGAATATATGGAATAAAAAAATTTAGGTATTTTCTACAAGTTTCAAATGTTCTCTAATAAATTTAGAATATACATAGTAAAATTGAGAGTTAATTATGCAGACTCCACAAATTTCTGAGCTTGAGGCCATGTTGGGCCAGTGGTTGCTGGGTTATCTAGGAAAAGTCATTCAGCTTTCTTCAACCTAAGTCTTTTTTCTCTGTAATATACAGGAACTAACCACATGACTCATAGAGATGTGAGACAAGAAAATTGCTGTAGGATTAAAATAAGAGACTGGTGGAAGAGCACCACATGGAGTTAGAGCCAGAAGGAACCGAGATTTACACCTTTAAACTCTGTATTTTATTTTAAAGTGTTTCATTTTCCAGTACTTAACCTCCCTTCTTGCATACATGTCTTTTGATGGTTTTGGTGTTACTTGTACAGTGCCCAGTTAGGTCTGATGACTGTTGTTTATGTTTCTCCATACAATATGCTCAAAGACATTCTCATCTCCCACCCCTTAATCCTCTGTGTTTTCCTGTAGGAGGAGGTGCCAATACTAAAGCCTGGCACCCTAATTGGTTCTTGATTTGATCAATAAAGGAGGCTGGGAGCCAATTGCTGGGCTGAAGGGACAGGTGAGGCCTCTGGGTCCCAGGAGGAAAAGGAGAGGCTGGAAAAAGGATGGGTATTTTTCAGCCAGGCTTGGGAAGGAGAAACAATCATGTCAGATCTCAGAGAAGCCAGAACCAGCAGCCTCTGCCAATGGTGGATAGCCAAAGAGGTTGGTTGGCTGATACAGGCTAGCTGATAAGTCTGGGGCAGGAGATTCTGTGCCCAGGGATTGTGCTAACTGGCAAATTGTAAAGTAATAATGCTGAGTGTTTTTCACCTGTGAAACAAAAGTGGGCAGAGAGAGAGAAGCCAGTCAGCGATGGCAGCTTGGTGAAAGTAAGCCAGGAGGAAGAACAGAGAGGCCTAGAGTGAACCAGTGGAGCACAGCAGCTCCAGGGCAAGCAGGAAGTGGGGCTGGGGCAGCTGAACTCAGATCTAAGTCGCAACGTCCAAAGCACCAGCCTAGGGCCCAGGGAAAAGGCAGGAGCCTGTTTTTTTTAAAATTACATGCTATCTTTTCCTCTATCTTGCATCCTTTCTCCCTTTCTTTCTAATTATTAATTATAACTTTCTATACTTTTCACAGTCTAAAATCAGAGAATTCTGGAAGTATCTTAGTTTGTTTCCTTGGCTACTTTATCTATTTTTTTTTTCTGATGAAAAACTCTTGAATACCTCTTCTTTCCACCTGTCTTCCTACTTCCCATTTCTTGTCTTATTCACTAAAATCTGAGTATAGTCCACTCAAGATGTGGTACTGAAGTCAAAGGTGGGCAGTTACTGGAAAATGGCTAGTACAATGTTTGCGTAGTGGCTATTTCAAGAAGCTGTGGTTGTATTCAAAGACAATATCCAATTCAAGGGAAAATATAGAGTTTACAAAAGGTGTTTGGTTGCCTCGGCTGAAGGAGTATTTATTTTCTGAAGTACACACTCAATCTAGACATTCAGGGCCCATTTGAATATAACAAAGACTTTAAGTAAAAGAATGTAGCTGGCTGTCTTATTAGGGTTTAACTGCTGTGAACAGACACCACAACCAAGGCAATTCTTATAAGGGGCAATGTTTAATTGGGGCTGGCTTACAGGTTCAGAGGTTCAGTCCATTATCATCAAGGTGTGTGGGGGGTGCATGGCAGCATGTACGAAGACAAGGTGCAGGAGGAGCTGAGAGTTCTACATCTTCATCGGGAGCCAGTCTCACTGGTGCAGCTGTGTGTTGAGTTGTAGTGGAAGGGGCAGGGATGTGCTCACAGCCCGGGATGGATCATCAAGTCTGGGCTGGTCCACTTCCAGAAGGTCTTGACTGCAGCACAGCCTCCCTCCTTTCTTTGTCAAGCAGGCTTATGGGTCTGGCTCCGAAGTCTCCATTCTCCTCTGATGTCAGGTACCTTGGGTCATCAGCCAGGGAAGCAAGAGCCACTGAAAGGAAGACTGAAAAAATGTAGACCTATCTGCTGATTGGTGGGTCTTCTTGCATGTGCTGGGGTGAGGTGAGGCCAATCAGGACAAAGCTGTAAAACCCAAAGAAGAGAAGGTCAAAGGCACAGCAAAAGCATGTGGGGTGGTCTCAAGCAGGTCACTGCTCTGCTGCTTCTGTGACTTTCTCCTGTGTGGAAGAGGAAGTTGGTAGGGAGGGCTAGGGGACTATGCAGAGATTGAAGGTGAGGATTTGTCTGCATCTAGGTCTGGCAGCCAGGGGTTTTGTTCCTTTTGTTGTTGCCTCTGCTTATCTCTACCTGCTGTTAGATTCCTGGTCCTTATCAAGGAGAACTCCCTGAAAAACTTTCAGATGTCAGGAATATTCCAAGGGGGAACCCACCACTATTATTTTTTATCTCCTTCATAGCCAAAGGAGCGATCTAGGCCAGGAAAGAGGAGCTCACAACAGGCAATGGTTCTCGCGATTTTCTTTCTGTATCTCCGTGTCCATGTAAGAAATGGCATCACAATGGCCATAGGATCATGGATCTCAGTGTCTTGTGGCTGCCACTGTAAATGCAAGGGGACACAAGACTGGGACACTTAGTGACAGTGACCACACTATCTCCTGGCTGGATTCTTTGAAACTTGATTCTGTGTCACCTCCACTCACTGCTGTCCTTCTTTCAACCACTAAACTCATTCCCATCAAGACCTCACCTTTATCATCCCTATCTTCCTCCTTTCTCACTCTGTCTAAACATTGTTCTAATATCCAATTGGAGTTGAACCTTGTATATTCTCTGCAAGCAAGATGGCTTTGTACAGTTTGGTTAATAATCTGCAAAAACTGTGCTTTCAGTTGTGAATGAGAGTTTTGGATTTAGTAGGAAATACAGGCAGAAAGAAGAACAAACAGGAAAAATATCTTAAATTTGGGGTTTACAAACAACTACCTCAGATGACTGGGATAACCTAATGGAGAGACATGTAACAGCATCAAATCAGGAGGCACACAAACATGAAGCTAAAGTCCTCTGAGAACAACCTTTCAGGCAGCCACATGAGCATCCAATTCACCTTTCACTTGAATGAGCTTCACTGATGGAAATTCTGGCTCCCCATTCCCACTATATGCGTTTTTATATCATGGGATAACAGTAGTCAAAACTGTGGGAGATGGAAATGGACCTTCTAGTTAGATGCAGAGGGTAATTTTATTCTTTGGTTGCTTTGCTCTTATTTTCTCCCTGTTCTAGGAATTAAAGGACCAGCCCAATCTCAAAATCTCTTGTAAACAAATATGCTTTGTTCTGAAGTTTAGGGGGAACTACACTTGAGAGGTGTGCTGGTTAGATTTTTGTTAGAATGACATGAGTCACTATCATCTGTAATAGGGAAACTGCTGAAAATTTTTCTTTGATCAGATTACCTGTGGGCAAGTTTGTGGGCCATTTTATTAATTAATGATTGAAGTCGAGTGCCCGGGCAGTTTACATAGGATCACCACTGTAGTTTGCACTGTATTTGATTTGGTAATCTCTGGGTACTGATCAGTGGAGGGCATGGGGCAAAGAACCAGCTTTGATTAACAAGAGAGCAGGACATTTAAGGGAAACTTTTTTTTTTTTTTTTTTTTTTTTTTTTAGTTTTTGAAAGACAGACTTTTAATAAAAAATTTAATTGAATTTTGTCTTAAGAGACATAATTTAAAACAAAGTTCCTGTGGACTTTGCTTAAATATATCACTTGTCTTTCAACTTAAATAGACGTGCATATTATTTTCAGGATAATTTAATCACACAGAATTAGTTACAGTTCATTCAAAGTCACTTCTGCTTTGCCACTTTTTCAAAAGTCCCATCCTGGCTCCCCTGTGTCTGAGAACTCTGTCGGCCTCAGCAAATGGAGCCAAAATGCACTTCGCTAAGAGAAAGGAAAGAGACAGGGGAGAAAAATGGCTTTTTGATGGTGATTGAATTTCGTATGAATCTAAATCCCATTTCCTCTCTGCCTTTCGTGAATAAAAAGATATTTGCAAATTTCTGCAGTTCTGTGTTCCATGTTTTGACCTGTCAACATGGGACCCAGGTCACCAAGAACAATCGAAGGCAGAGGCCAGCTAAGGGGAGGCCTGGCTTGAAGTGTTGCTAGTTCCCTGAACAGATTTTCTTTTTTGTCACAGCTGAACTCTGTTCTGTTTTCTTTGGCCTCTACTGTGGTATTTTTACTTTCATGTGTTTCTGGATTGCCTGAATCCATCATTTTTCCTTATAAAAAAAAATAAAATAAGGCTTGGACCTGAACATAGAGGATGATGGCAGGAACAGTCGTCCCCGGCGTGTGTTAGGCCCCTGGGGTCTGCAATTTGACAACTCAGCAAAGGTGTGTGCATCAGCTACCTGTTATGCTTGTGCAACAGGTGTGAACAAGAAGAAATGTCTCCGTATAGTTAATATTATAATGAGAAAAGTGTTGTGGGGGTGACAAGAGCCAGACAAGAGAGAAAGAAAAGTATCAATATCACAATATACTAGTCTTTAAAAAAATACACCTGGTAGGGGGGAACTGGGAAAGGAAATGTAAACAAAGAATATTGAAAATAAATTTAAAAAAAAAAAAGGAATAGGAAAAAAAAAAACACAGGCTCTGGTCTCCTGGGCCTCTGATTAAACATCTCATTCTGCAGCTGACAGAAGCCCTCTCTCCCAGGAGTAAACAGTAAAGACTGTGGGACAGCCACTCTCAAATAAGCCAAGCTACCTGAAAGAAGCAAACTCCAGCGGGGCAGCCTAGCAGAGACTTAGGCCACCTGAGGCCCCTGGAAAGGAAACGTCCAACCTGCTGGGGTGGGCTTTGTTGATACGGCTGTCTTTGAGATATTTCTGTTCTTGTAAGTAGCCCCTCACCCATACACATTAAGGGAAACTTTGATGAGCCTGGACAATTGATGCAACTCATTTGGCTGAGACCCTGGACATGATTAAGAAGACAGAGGCATCACAGAGCTAAAATCTTCTCAAAAGCCATTCTTTGCTATATCTCAAGAGAAGTCTGGTTGAATGGTGGCAAAGGCTGCTTCTCAGGCTGGAAGTCAATCAAGATCTTGTGTAAGAATTTCCCAGGTGGTATTAGTTTGGGCGGCCTGAAAGCAGAGGGCTGAAAGGAGATGTAGAGAACAGCCACAGCTTGGTGCTGTGAGAGGCCAGGGGAGTCCACTGTTGAGGTGTAGCCTCATTACACTGTAGCCATGAACACATCAGAGATGCCAAGACTCTGTGATAACCACCCATATCAATGACAAGTGTGGAATGAGTCCATTTGACATGAGAAGACAAGGTGTGTGGGCTGTGGACAAAAGAAACCCAGAGGGGGTGTGGCCCCAAACCATTTGCATCCCAGAAGATCCAGAGTCCTGTGCTTGGGACACTGAGCTGAGCCACAGGAACTGATTTACGCTAGTGGATTTTAGTTTTGATTTGATTTGATCTGATTTGATGGTTTTCTGTTTCTACACTTCTGGAATAAGAAAGTATTGTACTTGTGTTTAATTGTATGAGGGTCTATATCCCACACTATCTAGATAGAACTAGATATAAGTCACTGTACTTTGAGAATGTAATCATGAACTGTCTATATGCAAACCATTAGTAACAAACTAGATAAAGCAAATATAAAAATGTACCTGAAAGATGCCTTGTACTTCTGGTCATCTTAGGGGTGTCCTCACGCAGTTTGGGGCACACCTTCCTCCTACTTGTGGTGTCAGGAGACATACAGCAGCAGCATAGGGACCTGATGCATGTTCCTATTTGTTTCTTCCATTTGGCCCAGCCTCTAGGCGGCGGGGGTCTTGGAGTGAAAGGTCTCCTTTTTTCTGGGTCACTTGATGCATTTACGATCTTGGGGCTACTGCAGAAGGGGTTATCAACTACTTCCAGAACTTCGAACACAGTGTATGTGGCGATGCAGACGCAAGGGGCAGTCATTGATCTTTGTTGACTGCCAATAGTGGGTGTCTTCTTGGGTGCAACAGCATTTGTGTCCCCACTCTGTTTTCCATGACTTTTTCCTGTAGATGTGACTAATCTGCAGGAAAGGGAAGGTTCACTGGCTCTTCTCCTGGGAGGCAGAGGGAAAGTGTCAGGATCTGCTGCTGAAGGAAAAGGTGTCATTCCGGGATTAGTTAGGGTTGTTTGGGCACAATTGTCATGATCCTGCAATGCCTCCGTTTTCATGAGGTTGTACACAGCCATCGTTTCATCAAACTTGTTGTGTTTTAGGGATTCTTTGATTTCCTGAGAATGAAACCCAATGCTTTCCATGGCCCACATTATGTCTGGGTCTGGAAAGCTGGTGTCTCTGTTGATATTAAATGTGATAGTCTTTCCCCCTTGCAGAAGCCAGGGATGACTTAATATGTCTTGTGCATTTGGCCTCTGCCTTGCATTCACTGTTAATAAGAGGCTAATCATGCTCCTTAATTCTTTGGAGAGATTATACGGTATTTGGTAATTTCCCTGAAGTACCTGTCTGCTCAGTTCTGACAGGGTTCCTGCAGCAAAAGGCAGATAACCCGTTGTCATATAATATAAAATTACCCCCAAGGCCCACATGTCTACTTTGGTTCCATCGTAGGGGAGGCCTCGGAAGATCTCTGGTGCAATGAACTGGAAGGCTCCACACAGCTTTTCCAGTTTTTGCCCAGGCATGAATCTAGCGCCTAGACCAAAGTCAATAATTGTAGTATGTCCATCTGCATCCACTATGATGTTATCCGGCTTTATGTCTCTGTGAACCACCCCTTGAGCGTGACAGTAGCCTATGGCACTGAGCAACTGAACAAATATGTTTCTGGCTTCACCTTCTTTCAGGCATCCAGCATCCCGGACTCGTTTCAGTAGCTCTTCTCCCCTGGCAACTTCCATCACCAAATAAATTGTGTGTTCTGCTTCTATAACTTGCACCAGTGAAACAATGTTTGGGTGACTGAGAAGTTTCATAATTTCCACTTCTTGCACTGATGGCTCCGACCACCTCTCCGTCTTCAAGAGTGCCTTGACAGCAACTGGGGCACCTGTAAGGCGGTGGGAGCATAGCCTCACATCAGAAGTGCCACCCTGGCCCAAGGTCTTCAACACCACATACTGCCTGGTGAACACCTCCTCATCGTACATGCTGACCACAGTGTCGGTCTCTGATGACTCCGAGTCACAATCTGAATACATAGTTGGTAGCAGTGCTACTGCCAAAGGCAGTGAGGCCTGGGGAGAAAGGAAAGGAGATATAAAGAAACTTACAGAGACATGAGGGATGAGAGTAACAAAATCAGTATAATCTAAAGTATAAACAAAGGACAAAGTGAAAACCACAGAAACAAGAAGCCTTAACCCAGACCCATGATGACACAGGCAGAGGAACCCAGTCTAGATCCTTAAACCAGGACCTAGCTAACAATCTAGTAAAATAGACAGACCACAGCTCAGTAATGTTCTGGATGCTATTTGATAAAACTGAGAAGAGAACTAGAATATAGGAATGAAATGAATGGAAGAAGAAAGAAATGATTGAGAAAAACATTTACAAAATAACAAAAATTTAACCCCAATACCCCAAACCAGGCCAACTAATTATAATACCAAGGAAATCAAAGCAAAACCAGGACTCCTCAAGAAATCAAATCACAAAGAGAAGCATGTAAAACTCATTAATTAAATTGAAGCAGAGTAGCAAAAGTCAAAAGCAAGCCAGAGAAATGAAAAGAAATAGAAACCATAACTAACCACATCCAATTAGAAATAATCTCTAGTGGTGGTCCATAACACCACCAGTCCTCAATATTTTTTGTAAAGGAAAAGATGAAATAAACCTAAAGTGAAAAAAATCAATTAAAATTTTCTAAATTTGAAATTGGTAACAAAAATCCAAGTGAGATAAAAGAAAACAAAAACCAAAAAAGCCCCCAAACACATTAACCACTCAAGAAAAATAAAACCAGAAGAAAAATAAGAATAGAAACAGAAGAACAAAGAAGGAAATTAAAAAGTAGCAAACCAAGTCACCATGACTTAAAAAGATGTCTCATTCAGTGTGAAACCAGCTGTGCAGGCCTAAGGTTTGGAATTAATTGCAAAGTACCACTGCCCACCACAAAAAGTTAAAGGAATGACCCACCCAAACGAAAGAGGCCTAATGTCCCTCCCTAGTTTTAATCTCCACACACACAGATCCAGAGGCTCCTTGGTCAAGAGCCTAGCCATTGTGGCAAAAACAGGCTGGTGAATGACTCTGCTACAGAAATTAAGGTTATCAACACACCTTTAGCACAGCACTGAAGATCGATCTAACCCTAACCCTACACCTAAAACTAATCCTAAACTAAGCCTAACTCTAAGCTTAAGCCTAAGCCTAACCCTAAACCTAACCCTAACCTAACCCCAACCCCAACCCCAACCCCAACCCTTACCCTAACCCTAACCCTAACCCTTACCCTAACCCTAACCCTAACCCTAACCCTAACCCTAACCCTAACCTAAGCCTAACCTAAACCTAACCCTAAAATAGCCTTAACCGTAAACCTGGTCTTTCCCTGTAGCTCTGAGTAAGCTTGTAGATGAATTCACACAGACACACACAAGCAGTTAGACACACACGTAGACACACAACTAAACCTACACACAGTCTCACCCTCACACCAACACAGTCTCTCTCTGTCTCTCTGCCTCTCTCTCTGCCTCTCTCTCTGCCTCTCTCTCTGCCTCTCTCTCTCTCTCTCCTCTCTCTCTCTCTCTCTCTCTCTCTCTCTCTCTCTCTCTCTCACACACACACACACACACACACAACTCAAAAATCAAACAATCAGCAACTCAAAATCTCACACAATCTCACTAAAGTATATCCCACAGCTAAATCGCAACACCACTCCTCTAAACCCTCAGAGATCCAGGGCAGGCTTCTCCCTTATATATGCTTGGTGGACTCTCACAATGGGTCCTCATGAGGTCACAGTAGGACATACACAGATCATACTTGTTCAAACTCACAGGGACTGAAATGGTTTCAAAGCTTTTGAGTCAGGAGGACTCTGCAGAACAACATTTAGGCTTTTAGAAATTAAAGTGTGACACAGTGTGCCCAGAGACTCATCCACACATACAGCTAGATAGCTGAACTGCTAAATACCCCACTGCCCCTACTATTAAAGGGCACGTGCAGATTCCTTGCAGTGTAGAGGAGCCAGGCATTGATTGGTGTCCTAGTGTCATTCGTTTGTTAAATAAAATACCCAAACAAGGTTGGGGAAGCACACACAGGGTGCCCTACCCTCTCAGAGAATGGAAAGGGGTTGCGGGAAGGATTCTGTGTATGTGGGTGGTGACCAGGAATGGGGGCAGTGAGTGGAGTGTAAAGTGGATGAGAGAAAGAGAGAGAGAGAGAGAGAGAGAGAGAGAGAGAGAGAGAGAGAGAGAGAGAGAGAGAGGAAAGAAGTTAGGAAGGAAAGAAGGATCAAAGAAAGAGGAAGGAAAGAATGAGGAAAGGCTAAAAGGAAGAAGGAAAAAAATAAGCAGGTAGTGTTCCCCCATGGTTCCTGCCTTTCTCTCTGAATTCCTGCTCTTACTTCCTTCAGTGGTGGACTGTTATGGGGATATTTAAGCCAAATAAATAGTACCCCCCAGATACCCTAACAAAAAGCAACTTTGGATAAATAAGTTTATTTGAACCTACAATACCCATTTATATTCTACCATTGTGGAAAAGTCAAGTCTAGAACCTCCAATTGTATCATTGCATACACAGTCAAGAGTAGAGGAAAGTAAATGGGTATGTCTTGACTTGATTGCTTCTGCAAGGCTCCATTTGTCCAGTCTTCCGTAGTACTGATAGCTCTCTCTCTCTCTCTCTCTCTCTCTCTCTCTCTCTCTCTCTCTCTCTCTCTCTCTCTGTGTGTGTGTGTGTGTGTGTATGTGTGTGTGTAGTAGCAAGTGTGGGGCTATCCATCAAGTCTGCTATGTAGCAGTCAGACTGGTGTGAGCAGCAAGACTTGATGTCTCATAGCAGTTGGAAAATTGGGGCACCACTTAGACTGTTTAGCCATGTATGCGGTACATTTTGGTTGAACTGTGGGTTGTTGCAAGGTCTTCTCTTGAGCACATAGATGAGGCATGATGAGACGTAGCATCAGATACCTAGCAGTCCAGTTGCGACAGATTTTCAGAACTATCATACAATTAAACTGACACCTAGAAGTAGTTCTGTGCAAATTGGGATGATCATTATGGTCTGTACAATTGTACTGTAGGCTGAGAAGCCATAAGAGTGGAAGGTGAGTCTAAGAGTATCTGATGCACTGTGGAGTATTTTATGAAGGACAGGATGGGATTTCTAAACAAACTGGTACCTAGAAGTTTATGTGGGGTAGGTTTTGGGTGCTGCCTTACAAGACCTGCTACCTAGTCAAGTTTGAGTAATATATCTGACTGGAGAGCAGTCATTAATGCTAGAGCACTGCATGAGGGACATGGAGTGTGTGTCAGGGGTGACTCTAACAAGACCTAAGAATTAGCTGTGCATGTGAGGTTAGGGCAAGCACCATAGGAACAAAACATTAGTAATATTTTGTTTAAGTGTCAGGGCTGTGCCAACAGTGTGTATTGTGAAAAGTGTATTTGGAGTTGTGGGGTTCAAGTGGTCCACAACTGTCTGCTTCATAGCAGCAAGTATATTGCTTGGGTCTATGTCTAGCAGGGTGTGAATAATAGCAGTGTTTGTGGGGGCAATGGACGTAGGATGTACACAGCATGGCTGGATATCTAGCACAAAATGTGGCCTTGGTGTCCCCCAAGGAGACCTGATTTGTTGCAGTGTATGTGGAGCTGCAGAGGTTGTCCTGATACCATGTGGGCTTTGGCTGTGGGGAACGCTGGCCAGCTCATTTAGCATGTCTGTGTAGTGTCTGCTCTCTAGCAGTATGTGTGTGGTGTTGTGGATCAGAGAGATAGGATGTGGCCCATAGCTGTGAAAACAGGGTATATTAGGTGTCGTTGGGTGTTGTAGTATATTTTATGATCTAGCATGAGGCAAACCGTGAGGGATAGAGGGCAGTGGACCACTGGTATCTGATACATCGTGTGTTTGTGTACCTGCAATAAGTGTGTGTGTGTGTGTGTGTGTGTGTGTGTGTGTGTGTGTGTATGTGTGCTGTGGAACTGCAACATGGGCTTGATATAAATTAGAGGAATGCTATATGAAAGTCATTTGTGGGCTGTCTTGAAAGTACCTATACCTAATACTGTGGGATAAAATAGCAGTATCTAGCTGAACTTGAAATATAGCAATGTATGTTTCATAAGCCTCACAAGTGTTACATCTTCAGCACAACCTGATTTCTAGCAGTGTCTCTGATAGAGTGGGTGGTCGTATGGTGTCTGGAGGGGCCTTATGTATAGAAGTTGATATGGGGTCATTTTAGATGTCATCCAACATGGCAGGAATTCCATCAGGATATGTAAAAGGACAATGGGAGAGGCTATGTCCAACACAGGTAATCTTCCCGGAAGCAGTCCACACCCAACATTCTCCTCTGCAGGCAACCATACATAGTATTTAGTAGACCATGTCAAATGAGCTGCACCTAGGGAGCCTACATGAACTTAGAGCTACAAATGAAGTGGGAAGTCATGGTTTCTTTGGAATGCTAGTTGTGTTTGATGGTGTTTTGCTGGGACAGATAGAAAGGGAGTGTTTTCTGAAGCAGACACAGGTGCTTTGCTTAATCAAGCATATGAAAAGATGTATGATAGAGGATTCTTCTCTAAATACATGCAAGTATTGGTTTACCTTACATTGCCTAGCTGAGCTCCATTTGTCATGTCTCCATAAAGAGAAAGGCACCAAAAACCTTCTGGTGGTGTCCTGGCGGCTTCTTGCCACTTGCTCAGACTTGGGCCAATTGGCAGCGTGACATCAGCTGATACAGACTTATGGGGAGTGTTGCTAAGACAGACTCAGTGTGCTGAGGCAAGAACCGTGGTGAGGCAGGGCCCGTGGAGGACACATGTTTTGAGGGAATATAAATAGGACTGAATGGACAGTGACAGGGGCTTTGCAATGCTTTTTGGTCTCGAGACTTGATGATCATCCCTTCAGTGAGAGAGGCGTGGCAGAGAGCTTCTGCTGGCATTCCTGGTAGTCTTGGTCGCTCCTGCTGACTCCTGCTGATTCAGCTGAGGTCTGGCTGTTCCTGCTAGGTCATGCCATGACTGCTGCCTTGTGTTTGCTGTCCCAAGACTACCGAACTGGACGGCTGGTCTATTCATGAAGTGTGTGTGAGTAGATCTAGCTGCTGGTGCTGACTACTGTGAAGTGGACTGTTAATTTCCTGATAATGAGGATGGATTTTGGCTTTCCCTGTATCCTAATAACCTTTCCTTTCCACTATTGCTGGTGGGTTGTGGGATAGAAGGGATGTTAAACATGTGAGAATCCATATTAAAATAAGGGGTGAGAAAAATTTAAGCTTACATGTAAATTTCTGCTGGTCTTTGCCAGGGTATTTTATCACAGAAACTGAAGAAAAACTAGAGTACTCGTTAAGATATATAATATTGATACTATGGAGTTAGTGATTACTTCATTTGAGCCAGATACTAAGTAAGGATTTGACATGTGCTAACTCCATTAGAGCCATGAATCCCACGAAGTAGTTGTATTACTCAAGTTTCAAGGACAGCAGACAGGCTTAAACATGTTTCTTCTTTAAGAGCAATAGGGGTGGAACTGGATGGAGTTCTCCTTACTCTAATTTCAAAGTCTGTGTCTTTAACATTTTTCTTCTTTTCTGTTTACTTTTAAGAAAATGAACTAAATAATCATGAAGTTTGAACTGAGTTGATGATCAAGTCAATTGACATTCTTATAGACATTAATTTATGATTCTAGATTGTACTCTGTAGAACACATGGGAGAAAAATGCTCATCCCTGAAAATCAAGTATAGCCAGAGGCAGGTCTATATGATATTAATGTGACTACATTTGAAGTCAACTTGAGCAGGTATTTACAGGAGAAACTTGGTGAGATGGAGTTATTTGTAACAGGTGGAGGGCGGGGTACAAATGCAGAGGAGAGAATCTTAGGGAGGTGGTCAATAAGCATCCAGGGCATTTGTGGTTCCCAGCGTCTTTTCACTGTCCTGTCGTCTGTTCTGTGTGGAATTCAGAGAGTCCTTGCAATGTTTCTGCATTGTACCATCAGCCTAAATACAAATTTTATCTAACATCTAAAATCCTGTCCTTCCAGCTCTTCCACAAAAACCATTCTGTTTAATCACTTCTCTTTGAGGGAATAGGCTATGCTTTTCTTAGCAAAGTAATTCTTGGATATGCTCAGTGGCCGAGCACTTGATCAGCTTTGATAAAGCCTGTGTTCAATCCCAGCCCTAAAAGAGAGTTGTCACTTGAAGCATAACATACAAAGAGACAAAAGAGCAAAGTATTTGTAGCTCTCCGAATCCTCACAAAGTGAACATGCTGGTAAGCATCATGCAAGGCCACGCAGAGACAAATAATGTTTTCATAGCAAATACTCAGTTAACAGCTCTCATCTTAGAAAAATTCAGCGGATTCTCTCACATCTGGCTTCTTTCATTTAACATTACTCTTACAAAGGTGTGGTGGTCTGAATAAGAATAACCTTATAGGCCCTAGGGAGTGGTACTATTAGGAGGTGTGGCCTTGTTGGAGTGGGTGTGGCTTTATTGGAGGAAGTGTGTCACTGGGAACAAAGGCCTTTGAGGTTTCCAAGGCTCCAGCCAGGCCTAGTGGCTCACTGTCTCTTCTTGCTGTCTGCTGATCCAGGTGTAGAACTATCAGCTCCTTTTTCAGCATCACATCTGCCTGAATCCCACCATGCTTCTTGCCATGATGAATCTACTGAACTTCTGAATGGCAAGCCAGCCCCAATGACATGTTTTCCTTTGTAAGATTTGCTGTAGTCATAATGTCCCTTAATAATATCTCAATTAAGAGAAAATGCTATTCATGTTGGGGCTAGAGAGAGACCCTTCTTGTTTTTTTATTTAATTTTTTTTAATTTTCTATATTCTTTGTTTACATTCTGAATGCTTTCCCCTTTCCCAGTTCCCTCCTCACCATATGTCCCATAAATCCTCTTCCCTCTGCCCAATCCCACTCATCCCTCCCATTTCTCTGTTCTGGTACTCCCCTACAATACTGGATCAAGTCTTTTCAGGACCTGGGCTCTTTCCTCCCTTCTTCTTGGGAATCATATGATTTGCTAATTGTGTCTTGAGTATTCAGAGCTTCTGGGCTAATTAATATCCACTTATCGGTGATTGCATTTCATGTGTATTCTATGCTGCTTCTCTCAGCTTTGGTTCCTGGCACCAGTACAGCAGCTCACTATTATCTCTGATTGTAGGTATTCTGGCACCATCTTATGGTCTTCAATAGCAACAAAAACAACAGAAAGCCCACATACACATGGAAACTGAACAATACTCAATGATACCTTGGTCAAGGAAGAAATAAAGAAAGAAATCAAGACTTTTTAGAATTTAATGAAAATGATGACACAACGTACCCAAATCTATGGAACACAATGAAAGCAGTGCTAAGAGGAAAAGTCATAGCCCTGAGTGCCTCCAAAAAGAAACTGGAGAGAGAGAGCATACACTAGCAGCTTAATGGCACACCTGAAAGCCCTGGAACAAAAAGAAGTTAATTCACCCAGGAGGAGCAGAAGACAGGAAATCATCAAACTCAGGGCTGAAATCAATCAAATGGAAACAAAGAGAACCATACAAAGAATCAATAAAACCAGGAGGCGTTTTTTTTTTTTTTTTTTTTAGAAAATAAACAAGATAGATAAACCCTTAGCCAGACTAACCAAAGGGCCCAGACACAGTATCCAAATGAACAAAATTAGAAACAAAAAGGGAGATATAACAACAGAAACTGAGGAAATAAAAAAAAAATCATCAGATCTTACTACAAAAACCTATACTCAACACACCTGGAGAATCTGGAGGAAATGGACAATTTCCTAGACAGATACCAAATACCAAAGTTAAATCAGGATCAAATAGATCATCAAATCAGTCCAATAACCCCTAAAGAAACAGAAGGGGTCATAGAAATTCTTCCAACCAAAAAAAGCACAGGACCAGATGGTTTTAGTGCAGAATTCTATCAGACCTTCAAAGAAGACCTAACACCAATACTCTTCAAACTATTCTACAAAATAGAAACAGAAGGAACACTACCCAACTCATTCTATTAAGCCACAATTGTGCTGATACCAAAACCACACAAAGATCCAACAAAGAAAGAGAACTTCAGACCAATTTCCCTTATGAACATCGATGCAAATATACTCAGTTAAATCCTTGCCGACTGAATCCAAGAACACATCAAAATTATCATTCACCATGATCAAGTAGGCTTCATCCCAGAGATGCAGCAATGGTTCATTATATGAAAATCTATCAATGCAATCCACTACATAAACAAACTCAAAGACAAAAACAACGTGGTCATTTCACTAGATGCTGAAAAAGCATTTGACAAATTTCAGCATCCTTTCATGCTAAAAGTTTTGGAAAGAACAGGAATTCAAGGCCCATACCTAAACATAGTAAAAGCAATGCACAGCAAACCAGTAGCCAACATCAAACTAAATGGAGAGAAACTTGAAGCAATCCCACTAAAATCAGGGACTACACAAGGCTTCCCCCCTCATCTTTTCTAGTACTGGAAATACTAGGTAGAGCAATTAGACAACATAAAGAAGTCAAAGGGATACAAATTGGAAAGGAAGAAGTCAAACTACCACTATTTGCAGAGGATATGATAGTATACTTAAGTGACCCACAAAACTCCACCAGAAAACTCCTACAGCTGATAAAAAACTTGAGCAAAGTGGCTGGTTATAACATCAACTTAAGCAAATCAGTTGCATTCCTATTCTCAAAGGATAAGCAGGCTGAGGAAGAAATTAGGGAAATGACACCCTTTATAATAGCCACAAACAATATAAAGTATCTTGATGTGACTCTAACCAAACAAGTGAAAGATCTGTATAAGAACTTCAGGTCTCTGAAGAAGGAAAATGAAGAAGACCTCAGATAATGGAAAAATCTTCCATACTTATGGATTGGCAGGATTACTATAGTAAAAATGGCCATCTTGTCAAAAGCAATCTAGAGATTCAATGCAATCCCCATCAAAATCCCAACACAGTTCATAGAGTTAGAAAGAGCTATTCTCAAATTCATCTGGAATAACAAAAAACCCAGGATAGCTTAAACTATTCTCAACAGTAAAAGAAATTCTGGGGCAATCAGTATCCTAGACCTCAAGCAATACTACAGAGCAATAGTGTTAAAAACTGCTTGGTATTGGTACAGGAACAGGCAGGTGGATCAATGGAATAGGATTGAAGACCCAGAAATGAACCCACAGACCTATGGTCACTTGATCTTCCGACAAAGGAGCTGAAAACATCCAGTGGAAAAAAGAGCCTTTTCAACAAATAGTGCTGGTTCAATTGGAGGTCAGCATGCAGAAGAATGCAAATTGATCCATTCTTATCTCTTGTACTAAGCTCAACTCCAAGTGGACCAAGGACCTCCACATAAACCAGACACACTGAAACTAATAGAAAAGAAACTGGGGAAGACCCTTGAGGACATGGGCACAGGAGGAAAGTTCCTGAACAGAACACTAATAGCTTGTGCTCTAAGATCAAGAATTGACAAATGGGACCTCATAAAATT
Organism: Apodemus agrarius; assembly: GCA_964023405.1. Lineage (NCBI taxonomy): Eukaryota > Metazoa > Chordata > Mammalia > Rodentia > Muridae > Apodemus > Apodemus agrarius. The sequence goes on from OZ030027.1 coordinate 16,842,899, forward strand.
ACAGTTTCTGTAAGGCAAAGGACACCATCAGAAGGACAAATCGGCAACTAACAAATTGGAAAAAGATCTTCACCAACCCTACATCTGACAGAGGGCTAATATCCAATATATACAAAGAACTCATGAAGTTAGACCCCAGAAAACCAAATAACCCTATTAAAAATGGGGTATAGAGCTAAACAAAGAATTTTCACCAGATAAACTTCAGATGGCTGAGAAGCACCTTAAGAAATGTTCAACATTATTAGTTATTAGGGAAATGCAAATCAAAACAACCCTGAGATTTTACCTCTCACCAGTTAGAATGGTTAAGATTAAAAAACTCAGGAGACAGCAGGTGTTGGCGAGGATGTGGAGAAAGAGGAACACTCCTCCACTGCTGGTGGGGTTGCAAGCTGGTACAAGCACTCTGGACATCAGTCTGGTGGTTCCTCAGAAAACTGGGTACGAAACTTCCTGAGGACCCTGCTATACCACTCCTGGGCATATATCCAGATGATTTCCCAGCATGTATTAAGGATACATGCTCCACTATGTTCATAGCAGCCCTATTTATAATAGCCAAAAAGCTGGATAGGACCCAGACGTCCGTTAACGGAGGAATGGATAAAAAAATGTGATATGTATATGTATATGTATATGTATATGTATATGTATATGTATACACACACACACACACACACACAAACACACACACACACACTGGAGTACTACTAAGCCATTAGAAACAATGAATTCATGAAATTCTTAGACAAATGGATGGAGCTGGAAAACATCATCCTAAGTGAGGTAACCCAGTCTCAAAAGAACACTCATGGTATGCACTCACTGATAAGCAGATATTAGCCTAGAAGCTTGGAATACCCAAGACAAAATCTACATATCAAATGATGTCCAAGAAAAAGGATGGAGTGGCCCCTGGTTCTGGAAAGACTCTGTGCAGCAGTATAGGGGAATAGCAGAACAGGGAAGAATAAAGTGATGGATGGGGGAAGATGGGGGAGGGTAGAAGGCTTATGGGACTTTGGGGGAGGGGGGATCAAGGAAAGGGGAAATAATTTGAAATGCAAATAAAGAATATATGGAATAAAAAAATTTAGGTATTTTCTACCTTGTTTCAAATGTTCTCTAATAAATTTAGAATATACATAGCAAAATTAAGAGTTAATTATGCAGACTCCACAAATTTCTGAGCTTGAGGCCATGTTGGGTCAGTGGTTGTTGGGTTATCTAGGAAAAGTCATTCAGCTTTCTTCAACCTAAGTCTTTTTTCTCTGTAAGATACAGGAACTAACCACATGCCTCATAGAGATGTGAGACAAGAAAATTGCTGTAGGATTAAAATAAGAGACTGGTGGAGGAGCACCACATGGAGTTAGAGCCAGAAGGAACCGAGATTTACACTTTTAAACTCTGTATTTTATTTTAAAGTTTTTCATTTTCCAGTACTTAACCTCCCTTCTTGCATACATGTCTTTTGATGGTTTTGGTGTTACTTGTACAGTGCCCAGTTCGGTTTGATGACTGTTGTTTATGTTTCTCCATACAATATGCTCAAAGACATTCTCATCTCCCACCCCTTAATCCTCTGTGTTTTCTTGTAGGAGGAGGTGCCAATACTAAAGCCTGGCACCCTAATTGGTTCTTGATTTGATCAATAAAGGAGGCTGGGAGCCAATTGCTGGGCTGAAGGGACAGGTGGGGCCTCAGTGTCCCAGGAGGAAAAGGAGAGGCTAGAAAAAGGATGGGTATTTTTCAGCCAGGCTTGGGAAGGAGAAACAATCATGTCAGATCTCAGAGAAGCCAGAACCAGCAGCCTCTGCCAATGGTGGATAGCCAAGGAGGTTGGTTGGCTGATACAGGCTAGCTGATAAGTCTGGGGCAGATTCTGTGCCCAGGGATTGTGCTAACTGGCAAATTGTAAAGTAATAATGTTGTCTGAGTGTTCTTCACCTGGGGAACAAAAGTGGGCAGAGAGAGAGAAGCCAGTCAGCGATGGCAGCTTGGCGAAAGTAAGCCAGGAGGAAGAACAGAGAGGCCTAGAGTGAACCAGTGGAGCACAGCAGCTCCTGGGCAAGCAGGAAGTGGGGCTGGGGCAGCTGAACTCAGATCTAAGTTGCAATGTCCAAAGCACCACCTAGGGCCCGGGGAAAAGGCAGGAGCCTGTTTTTTTTAAATTACATGCTATCTTTTCCTCTATCTTGCATCCTTTCTCCCTTTCTTTCTAATTATTAATTATAACTTTCTATACTTTTCACAGTCTAAAATCAGAGAATTCTGGAAGTATCTTAGTTTGTTTCCTTGGCTACTTTATCTATTTTTTTTTCCTGATGAAAAACTCTTGAATACCTCTTATTTCCACCTGCCTTCCTACTTCCCATTTCTAGTCTTATTCACTAAAATCTGAGAATAGTCCACTCGAGATGTGGTACTGAAGTCTAAGGTGGGCAGTTACTGGAAACTGGTTAGTACAATGTTTGCATAGTGGTAATTTCGAGAAGCTGTGGTTGTATTCAAAGACAATATCCAAATCAAGGGAAAATATAGAGTTTACATAAGATTTGGTTGCCTCGGCTGAAGGAGTATTTATTTTCTGAAGTACACACTCAATCTAGACATTCAGGGCCCATTTGAATATAACAAAGACTTTAAGTAAAAGAATGTAGCTGGCTGTCTTATTAGGGTTTAACTGCTGTGAACAGACACCACGACCAAGGCAATTCTTATAAGGGGCAATGTTTAATTGGGGCTGGCTTACAAGTTCAGAGGTTCAGTCCACTATCATCAAGGTGGGGGGGGGGACATGGCAGCATGTACGAAGACAAGGTGCAGGAGGAGCTGAGAGTTCTACATCTTCATCTGGAGCCAGTCTCACTGGTGCAGCTGTGTGTTGAGTTGTAGTGGAAGGGGCAGGGATGTGCTCGCAGCCCGGGATGGAGCATCAAGTCTGGGGTGGTCCACTTCCAGAAGGTCTTGACTGCAGCACAGCCTCCCTCCTTTCTTTGTCAAGCAGGCTTATGGGTCTGGTTCCGAAGTCTCCATTCTCCTCTGATGTCAGGTACCTTGGGTCATCATCAGCCAGGGAAGCAAGAGCCACTGAGAGGAAGACTGAAAAAATGTAGACCTATCTGCTGATTGGTGGGTCTTCTTGCATGTGCTGGGGTGAGGTGAGGCCAATCAGGACAAAGCTGTAAAACCCAAAGAAGAGAAGGTCAAAGGCACAGCAAAAGCATGTGGGGTGGTCTCAAGCAGGTCACTGCTCTGCTGCTTCTGTGACTTTCTCCTGTGTGGAAGAGTAAGTGGGTAGGGAGGGCTAGGGGACTATGCAGAGATTGAAGGTGAGGATTTGCCTGCATCTTGTTCTGGCATCCAGGGGTTTTGTTCCTTTTGTTGTTGCCTCTGTTTATCTCTACCTGCTGTTAGATTCCTGGTCCTTATCAAGGAGAACTCCCTGAGAAACTTTCAGATGTCAGGAATATTCCAAGGGGGAACCCACCACTATTATTTTTTATCTCCTTCATAGCCAAAGGAGCGATCTAGGCCAGGAAAGAGGAGCTCACAACAGGCAATGGTTCTACGATTTTCTTTCTGCATCTCCGTGTCCATGTAAGAAATGGCATCACAATGGCCATAGGATCATGGATCTCAGTGTCTTGTGGCTGCCACTGTAAATGCAAGGGGACACAAGACTGGGACACTTAGTGACAGTGACCACACTAACTGCTCTACATGATCTCCTGGCTGGATCCTTTGAAACTTGATTCTGTGTCACCTCCACTCACTGCTGTCCTTCTTTCAACCACTAAACTCATTCCCATCAAGACCTCACCTTTATCATCCCTATCTTCCTCCTTTCTCACTCTGTCTAAACATTGTTCTAATATCCAATTGGAGTTCAACCTTGTATATTGTCTGCAAGCAAGATGGCTTTGTACAGTTTGGTTAATAATCTTCAATCACTGTGCTTTCAGTTGTGAATGAGAGTTTTGGATTTAGTAGGAAATACAGGCAGAAAGAAGAACAGACATGAAAAATATCTTAAATTTGGGGTTTACAAACACCTACCTCAGATGACTGAGGTAACCTAATGGAGAGACATGTAACAGCATCAAATCAGGAGGCACACAAACATGAAGCTAATGTCCTCTGAGAACAACCTTTCAGGCAGCCACATGAGCATCCAATTCACCTTTCACTTGAATGAGCTTCACTGATGGAAATTCTGGCTCCCCATTCCCACTATATGCGTTTTTATATCACAGTATAACAGTAGTCAAAACTGTGGGAGATGGAAATGGACCTTCTAGTTAGATGCAGAGGGTAATTTCATTCTTTGGTTGCTTTGCTCTTATTTTCTCCCTATTCTAGGAATTAAAGGACCAGCCCAATCTCAAAATCTCTTGTAAACAAATATGCTTTGTTCTGAAGTTTAGGGGGAACTACACTTGAGAGGTGTGCTGGTTAGATTTTTGTTAGAATGACATGAGTCACTATCATCTGTAATAGGGAAACTGCTGAAAATTTTTCTTTGATCAGATTACCTGTGGGCAAGTTTGTGGGCCATTTTATTAATTAATGATTGAAGTCGAGTGCCCGGGCAGTTTACATAGGATCACCACTGTAGTTTGCACTGTATTTGATTTGGTAATCTCTGGGTACTGATCAGTGGAGGGCATGGGGCAAAGAACCAGCTTTGAATAACATGAGAGCAGGAAATTTAAGGGAAACTTTGATGAGCCTGGACAATTGATGCAACTCATTTGGCTGAGACCCTGGACATGATTAAGACGACAGAGGCATCACAAAGCTAAAATCTTCTCAAAAGCCATTCCTTGGTATATCTCAAGAGAAGTCTGGTTGAATGGTGGCAAAGGCTGCTTCTCAGGCTGGAAATCAATCAAGATCTTGTGTAAGAATTTCCCAGGTGGTATTAGTTTGGGCATCCTGAAAGCAGAGGGCTGAAAGGAGATGTAGAGAACAGCCACAGCTTGGTGCTGAGAGAGGCCAGGGGAGTCCACTGTTGAGGTGTAGCCTCATTACACTGTAGCCATGAACACATCAGAGATGCCAAGGCCCTGTGATAACCACCCATATCAATGACAAGTGTGGAATGAGTCCATTTGACATGAGAAGACAAGGTGTGTGGGCTGTGGACAAAAGAAACCCAGAGGGGGTGTGGCCCAAAACCATTTGCATCCCAGAACATCCAGAGTCCTGTGCTTGGGACACTGAGCTGAGCCACAGGAACTGATTTACGCTAGTGGATTTTAGTTTTGATTTGATTTGATCTGATTTGATGGTTTTCTGTTTCTACACTTCTGGAATAAGAAAGTATTGTACTTGTATTTAATTGTATGAGGGTCCATATCCCACACTATCTAGATAGAACTAGATATAAGTCACTGTACTTTGAGAATGTAATCATGAACTGTCTATATGCAAACCATTAGTAACAAACTAGATAAAGCAAATATAAAAATGTACCTGAAAGATGCCTTGTACTTCTGGTCATCTTAGGGGTGTCCTCACGCAGTTTGGGGCACACCTTCCTCCTACTTGTGGTGTCAGGAGACATACAGCAGCAGCATAGGGACCTGATGCATGAACCTATTCGTTTTTTCCATTTGGCCCAGCCTCTAGGCGGCGGGGGTCTTGGAGTGAAAGGTCTCCTTTTTTCTGGGTCACTTGATGCATTTATGATCTTGGGGCTACTGCAGAAGGGGTTATCAACTACTTCCAGAACTTCGAACACAGTGTATGTGGCGATGCAGACGCAAGGGGCAGTCATTGATCTTTGTTGACTGCCAATAGTGGGTGTCTTCTTGGGTGCAACAGCATTTGTGTCCCCACTCTGTTTTCCATGACTTTTTCCTGTAGATGTGACTAATCTGCAAGAAAGGGAAGGTTCACTGGCTCTTCTCCTGGGAGGCAGAGGGAAAGTGTCAGGATCTGCTGCTGAAGGAAAAGGTGTCATTCCGGGATTAGTTAGGGTTGTTTGGGCACAATTGTCATGATCCTGCAATGCCTCCGTTTTCATGAGGTTGTACACAGCCATCGTTTCATCAAACTTGTTGTGTTTTAGGGATTCTTTGATTTCCTGAGAATGAAACCCAATGCTTTCCATGGCCCACATTATGTCTGGGTCTGGAAAGCTGGTGTCTCTGTTGATATTAAATGTGATAGTCTTTCCCCCTTGCAGAAGCCAGGGATGACTTAATATGTCTTGTGCATTTGGCCTCTGCCTTGCATTCACTGTTAATAAGAGGCTAATCATGCTCCTTAATTCTTTGGAGAGATTATATGGTATTTGGTAATTTCCCTGAAGTACCTGTCTGCTCAGTTCTGACAGGGTTCCTGCAGCAAAAGGCAGATAACCCGTTGTCATATAATATAAAATTACCCCCAAGGCCCACATGTCTACTTTGGTTCCGTCGTAGGGGAGGCCTCGGAAGATCTCTGGTGCAATGAACTGGAAGGCTCCACACAGCTTTTCCAGTTTTTGCCCAGGCATGAATCTAGCGCCTAGACCAAAGTCAATAATTGTAGCATGTCCATCTGCATTTACTATGATGTTATCCGGCTTTATGTCTCTGTGAACCACCCCTTGAGCGTGACAGTAGCCTATGGCACTGAGCAACTGAACAAATATGTTTCTGGCTTGATCTTCTTTCAGGCATCCAGCATCCCGGACTCGTTTCAGTAGCTCTTCTCCCCTGGCAACTTCCATCACCAAATAAATTGTGTGTTCTGCTTCTATAACTTGCACCAGTGAAACAATGTTTGGGTGACTGAGAAGTTTCATAATTTCCACTTCTTGCACTGATGGCTCCGACCACCTCTCCGTCTTCAAGAGTGCCTTGACAGCAACTGGGGCACCTGTAAGGCGGTGGGAGCATAGCCTCACATCAGAAGTGCCACCCTGGCCCAAGGTCTTCAACACCACATACTGCCTGGTGAACACCTCCTCATCGTACATGCTGACCACAGTGTCGGTCTCTGATGACTCCGAGTCACAATCTGAATACATAGTTGGTAGCAGTGCTACTGCCAAAGGCAGTGAGGCCTGGGGAGAAAGGAAAGGAGATATAAAGAAACTTACAGAGACATGAGGGATGAGAGTAACAAAATCAGTATAATCTAAAGTATAAACAAAGGACAAAGTGAAAACCACAGAAACAAGAAGCCTTAACCCAGACCCACAATGACACAGGCAGAGGAACCCAGTCTAGATCCTTAAACCAGGACCTAGCTAACAATCTAGTAAAATAGACAGACCACAGCTCAGTAATGTTCTGGATGCTATTTGATAAAACTGAGAAAAGAACTAGAATATAGGAATGAAATGAATGGAAGAAGAAAGAAATGATTGAGAAAAACATTTACAAAATAACAAAAATTTAACCCCAATACCCCAAACCAGGCCAACTAATTATAATACCAAGGAAATCAAAGCAAAACCAGGACTCCTCAAGAAATCAAATCACAAAGAGAAGCATGTAAAACTCATTAATTAAATTGAAGCAGAGAAGCAAAAGTCAAAAGCAAGCCAGAGAAATGAAAAGAAATAGAAACCATAACTAACCACATCCAATTAGAAATAATCTCTAGTGGTGGTCCATAACACCACCAGTCCTCAATATTTTTTGTAAAGGAAAAGATGAAATAAACCTAAAGTGAAAAAAATCAATTAAAATTTTCTAAATTTGAAATTGGTAACAAAAATCCAAGTGAGATAAAAGAAAACAAAAACCAAAAAAGCCCCCAAACACATTAACCACTCAAGAAAAATAAAAGCAGAAGAAAAATAAGAATAGAAACAGAAGAACAAAGAAGGAAATTAAAAAGTAGCAAACCAAGTCACCATGACTTAAAAAGATGTCTCATTCAGTGTGAAACCAGCTGTGCAGGCCTAAGGTTTGGAATTAATTGCAAAGTACCACTGCCCACCACAAAAAGTTAAAGGAATGACCCACCCAAATGAAACAGGCCTAATGTCCCTCCATAGTTTTAATCTCCACACACACAGATCCAGAGGCTCCTTGGTCAAGAGCCTAGCCATTGTGGCAAAAACAGGCTGGTGAATGACTCTGCTACAGAAATTAAGGTTATCAACACACCTTTAGCACAGCACTGAAGATCGATCTAACCCTAACCCTACACCTAAAACTAATCCTAAACTAAGCCTAACTCTAAGCTTAAGCCTAAGCCTAACCCTAAACCTAACCCTAACCCAACCCCAACCCCAACCCCAACCCCAACCCTTACCCTAACCCTAACCCTAACCCTAACCCTAACCCTAACCCTAACCCTAACCCTAACCCTAACCCTAACCTAAGCCTAACCTAAACCTAACCCTAAAATAGCCTTAACCGTAAACCTGGTCTTTCCCTGTAGCTCTGAGTAAGCTTGTAGATGAATTCACACAGACACACACAAGCAGTTAGACACACACGTAGACACACAACTAAACCTACACACAGTCTCACCCTCACACCAACACAGTCTCTCTCTGTCTCTCTGCCTCTCTCTCTGCCTCTCTCTCTGCCTCTCTCTCTGCCTCTCTCTCTCTCTCTCCTCTCTCTCTCTCTCTCTCTCTCTCTCTCTCACACACACACACACACAAAACTCAAAAATCAAACAATCAGCAACTCAAAATCTCACACAATCTCACTAAAGTATATCCCACAGCTAAATCGCAACACCACTCCTCTAAACCCTCAGAGATCCAGGGCAGGCTTCTCCCTTATATATGCTTGGTGGACTCTCACAATGGGTCCTCATGAGGTCACAGTAGGACATACACAGATCATACTTGTTCAAACTCACAGGGACTGAAATGGTTTCAAAGCTTTTGAGTCAGGAGGACTCTGCAGAACAACATTTAGGCTTTTAGAAATTAAAGTGTGACACAGTGTGCCCAGAGACTCATCCACACATACAGCTAGATAGCTGAACTGCTAAATACCCCACTGCCCCTACTATTAAAGGGCACGTGCAGATTCCTTGCAGTGTAGAGGAGCCAGGCATTGATTGGTGTCCTAGTGTCATTGATTTGTTAAATAAAATACCCAAACAAGGTTGGGGAAGCACACACAGGGTGCCCTACCCTCTCAGAGAATGGAAAGGGGTTGAGGGAAGGATTCTGTGTATGTGGGGGTGACCAGGAATGGGGGCCATGAGTGGAGTGTAAAGTGGATGAGAGAAAGAGAGAGAGAGAGAGAGAGAGAGAGAGAGAGAGAGAGAGAGAGAGAGAAGAAAGAATTTAGGAAGGAAAGAAGGATCAAAGAAAGAGGAAGGAAAGAATGAGGAAAGGCTAAAAGGAAGAAGGAAGAAAATAAGCAGGTAGTGTTCCCCCATGGTTCCTGCCTTTCTCTCTGAATTCCTGCTCTTACTTCCTTCAGTGGTGGACTGTTATGGGGATATTTAAGCCAAATAAATAGTACCCCCCAGATACCCTAACAATAAGCAACTTTGGATAAATAAGTTTATTTGAACCTACAATACCCATTTATATTCTACCATTGTGGAAAAGTCAAGTCTGGAACCTCCAATTGTATCATTGCATACACAGTCAAGATTAGAGAAAAGTAAATGGGTATGTCTTGACTTGATTGCTTCTGCAAGGCTCCATTTGTCCAGTCTTCCGTAGTACTGATAGCTCTCTCTCTCTCTCTCTCTCTCTCTCTCTCTCTCTCTCTCTCTCTCTCTCTCTCTCTCTGTGTGTGTGTGTGTGTATGTGTGTGTGTAGTAGCAAGTGTGGGGCTATCCATCAAGTCTGCTATGTAGCAGTCAGACTGGTGTGAGCAGCAAGACTTGATGTCTCATAGCAGTTGGAAAATTGGTGCACCACTTAGACTGTTTAGCCATGTATGCGGTACATTTTGGTTGAACTGTGGGGTGTTGCAAGGTCTTCTCTTGAGCACATAGATGAGGCATGATGAGACGTAGCATCAGATACCTAGCAGTCCAGTTGCGACAGATTTTCAGAACTATCATACAATTAAACTGACACCTAGAAGTAGTTCTGTGCAAATTGGGATGATCATTATGGTCTGTACAATTGTACTGTAGGCTGAGAAGCCATAAGAGTGGAAGGTGAGTCTAAGAGTATATGATGCACTGTGGAGTATTTTATGAAGGATAGGATGGGATTTCTAAACAAACTGGTACCTAGAAGTTTATGTGGGGTAGGTTTTGGGTGCTGCCTTACAAGGCCTGCTACCTAGTCAAGCTTGAGTAATCTATGTGAGTGGAGAACAGTCTTTAATGCTAGAGCACTGCATGAGGGACATGGAGTGTGTGTCAGGGGTGACTCTAACAAGACCTGAGAATTAGCTGTGCATGTGAGGTTAGGGTAAGCACCATAGGAATAAAACATTAGTAATGTTTTGTTTAAGTGTCAGGGCTGTACCAACAGTGTGTATCGTGAAAAGTGTATTTGGAGTTGTGGGGTTCAAGTGGTCCACAACTGTCTGCTTCACAGCAGCAAGTATATTGCTTGGGTCTATGTCTAGCAGGGTGTGAATAATAGCAGTGTTTGTGGGGGCAATGGATGTAGGATGTACACAGCATGGCTGGATATCTAGCACAAAATGTGGCCTTGGTGTTCCCCCAAGAAGACCTGATTTGTTGCAGTGTATGTGGAGCTGCAGAGGTTGTCCTGATACCATGTGGGCTTTGGCTGTGGGGAACGCTGGCCAGCTCATTTAGCATGTCTGTGTAGTGTCTGCTATCTAGCAGTATGTGTGTGATGTTGTGGATCAGAGATAGGATGTGGCCCATGGCTGTGAAAACAGGGTATATTAGGTGTCGTTGGGTGTTGTAGTATATTTTATGATCTAGCATGAGGCAAATCGTGAGGGATAGAGGGCAGTGGACCACTGGTATCTGATACATCGTGTGTTTGTGTACCTGCAATAAGTGTGTGTATGTGTGTGTGTGTGTGTGTGTGTGTGTGTATGTGTGCTGTGGAACTGCAACATGGGCTTGATATAAATTAGAGGAATGCTATATGAAAGTCATTTGTGGGCTGTCTTGAAAGAATCTATACCTAATACTGTGGGATAAAATAGCAGTATCTAGCTGAACTTGAAATATAGCAATGTATGTTTCATAAGCCTCACAAGTGTTACATCTTCAGCACAACCTGATTTCTAGCAGTGTCTGTGATAAAATGGGTGGTGGTATGGTGTCTGGAGGGGCCTTATGTATAGAAGTTGATATGGGGTCATTTTAGATGTCATCCAGCATAGCAGGAATTCCATCAGGATATGTAAAAGGACAATGGGAGAGGCTATGTCCAACACAGGTAATCTTCCCAGAAGCAGACCACACCCATAATTCTCCTCTGTAGGCAACCATACTTAGTATTTAGTAGACCATGTCAAATGAACTGCACCTAGAGAGCCTACATGAACTTAGAGCTACAAATGAAGTGGGAAGTCATGGTTTCTTTGGAATGCTAGTTGTGTTTGACGGTGTTTTGCTGGGACAGATAGAAAGGGAGTGTTTTCTGAAGCAGACACAGGTGCTTTGCTTAATCAAGCATATGAAAAGATGTATGATAGAGGATTCTTCTCTAAATACATGCAAGTATTGGTTTACCTTACATTGCCTAGCTGAGCTCCATTTGTCATGTCTCCATAGAGAGAAAGGCACCAAAAACCTTCTGGTGGTGTGCTGGTGGCTTCTTGCCACTTGCTCAGACTTGGGCCAATTGGCAGAGTGACATCAGCTGATACAGACTTATGGGGAGTGTTGCTAAGACAGACTCAGTGTGCTGAGGCAAGAACCGTGGTGAGGCAGGGCCCGTGGAGGACACATGTTTTGAGGGAATATAAATAGGACTGAATGGACAGTGACAGGGGCTTTGCAATGCTTTTTGGTCTCGAGACTTGATAATCATCCCTTCAGTGAGAGAGGCATGGCAGAGAGCTTCTGCTGGCATTCCTGGTAGTCTTGGTCGCTCCTGCTGATTCCTGCTGATTCAGCTGAGGTCTGGCTGTTCCTGCTAGGTCATGCCATGACTGCTGCCTTGTGTTTGCTGTCCCAAGACTACTGAACTGGACGGCTGGTCTATTCATGAAGTGTGTGTGAATAGATCTAGCTGCTGATGCTGACTACAGTGATGTGGACTGTTAATTTCCTGATAATGAAGATGGATTTTGGCTTCCCCTGTATCCTAATAACCTTTCCTTTCCACTATTGCTGGTGGGTTGTGGGATAGAAGGGATGTTAAACATGTAAGAATCCATATTAATATAAGGGGTGAGAAAAATTTAAGCTTACATGTAAATTCCTGCTGGTCTTTGCCAGGGTATTTTATCACAGAAACTGAAGAAAAACTAGAGTACTCGTTAAGATATATAATATTGATACTATGAAGTTAGTGATTGCTTCATTTGAGCCAGATACTAAGTAAGGATTTGACATGTGCTAACTCCTTTAGAGCCAAGAATCCCATGAAGTAGTTGTATTACCCAAGTTTCAAGGACAGCAGTCAGGCTTGAACATGTTTCTTCTTTAAGAGCAATAGGAGTGGAACTGGATGGAGTTCTCCTTACTCTAATTTCAAAGTCTGTTTCTTTAACATTTTTCTTCTTTTCTGTTTACTTTTAAGAAAATGAACTAAATAATCATGAAGTTTGAACTGTGTTGATGATCAAGTCAATTGACATTCTTATAGACATTAATTTATGATTCTAGATTGTACTCTGTAGAACACATGGGAGAAAAATGCTCATCCCTGAAAATCAAGTATAGCCAGAGGCAGGTCTATATGATATTAATGTGACTACATTTAAAGTCAACTTGAGCAGGTATTTACAGGAGAAACTTGGTGAGATGGAGTTATTTGTAACAGGTGGAGGGCGGGGTACAAATGCAGAGGAGTGAATCTTATGGAGGTGGTCAATAAGCATCCAGGGCATTTGTGGTTCCCAGCGTCTTTTCACTGTCCTGTCGTCTGTTCTGTGTGGAATTCAGAGAGTCCGTGCAATGTTTCTGCATTGTACCATCAGCCTAAATACAAATTTTATCTAACATCTAAAATCCTGTCCTTCCAGCTCTTCCACAAAAACCATTCTATTTAATCACTTCTCTTTGAGGGAATAGGCTATGCTTTTCTTAGCAAAGTAATTCTTGGATATGCTCAGTGGCCGAGCACTTGATCAGCTTTGATAAAGCCTGTGTTCAATCCCAGCCCTGAAAGAGAGTTGTAACTTGAAGCATAACATACAAAGAGACAAAAGAGCAAAGTATTTGTATCTCTCTGGATCCTCACAACGTGAACATGCTGGTAAGCATCATGCAAGGCCATGCAGAGCCAAATAATGTTTTCATAGCAAATACTCAGTTAACAGTTCTCATCGTAGAAAAATTCAGCGGATTCTCTCACATCTGGCTTCTTTCATTTAACATTACTCTTACAAAGGAGTGGTGGTCTGAATAAGAATAACCTTATAGGCCCTAGGGAGTGGTACTATTTGGAGGTGTGGCCTTGTTGGAGTAGTTGTGGCCTTATTGGAGGAAGTGTGTCACTGGGGAAGAAGGCCTTTGAGGTTTCCAAGGATCCAGCCAGGCCTAGTGGCTCACTGTCTCTTCTTGCTGTCTGCTGATCCAGGTGTAGAACTATCAGCTCCTTTTTCAGCATCACATCTGCCTGAATCCCACCATGCTTCCTGCCCTGATGATAATCGACTGAACTTCTGAATGGCAAGCCAGCCCCAATGACATGTTTTCCTTTGTAAGATTTGCTGTAGTCATAATGTCCCTTAATAATATCTCAATTAAGCGAAAATGCTATTCATGTTGGGACTAGAGAGAGACCCTTCTTGTTTTTTTATTTAATTTTTTTTTAATTTCTATATTCTTTGTTTACATTCCGAATGCTTTCCCCTTTCCCAGTTCCCTCCTCACCATATGTCCCATAAATCCTCTTCCCTCTGCCCAATCCCACTCACCCCTCCCATTTCTCTGTTCTAGTACTCCCCTACAATACTGGATCAAGTCTTTTCAGGACCTGGGCTCTTTCCTCCCTTCTTCTTGGGAATCATATGATTTGCTAATTGTGTCTTGAGTATTCAGAGCTTCTGGGCTAATTAATATCCACTTATCGGTGATTGCATTTCATGTGTATTCTATGCTGCTTCTCTCAGCTTTGGTTCCTGGCACCAGTACAGCAGCTCACTATTATCTCTGATTCTATGGAATCTGGCACCATCTTATGGTCTTCAATAGCAACAAAAACAACAGAAAGCCCACATACACATGGAAACTGAACAATACTCTACTCAATGATACCTTGGTCGAGGAAGAAATAAAGAAAGAAATCAAAGACTTTTTAGAATTTCATGAAAATGAAGACACAACGTACCCAAATCTATGGAACACAATGAAAGCAGTGCTAAGAGGAAAAGTCATAGCCCTGAGTGCCTCCAAAAAGATACTGGAGAGAGAGCATACACTAGCAGCTTAATGGCACACCTGAAAGCCCTGGAACAAAAAGAAGCTAATTCACCCAGGAGGAGCAGAAGACAGGAAATCATCAAACTCAGGGCTGAAATCAACCAAGTGGAAACAAAGAGAACCATATAAAGAATCAACAAAACCAGGAGTTGGTTTTTTGAGAAAATAAACAAGATAGATAAACCCTTAGCCAGACTAACCAAAGGGCACAGAGACAGTATCCAAATGAACAAAATTAGAAATGAAAAGGGAGATATAACAACAGAAACTGAGGAAATAAAAAAAATCATCAGATCTTACTACTAAAACCTATACTCAACACACCTGTAGAATCTGGAGGAAACGGATAATTTCCTAGACAGATACCAAATACCAAAATTAAATCAGGATCAAATAGATCATCAAATCAGTCCAATAACCCCTAAAGAAACAGAAGGGGTCATAGAAAGTCTTCCAGCCAAAAAACAAACAAAAAACAAACAAAAAAACAAAAAAACAAAAACAAAAAAACAAAACAAAACAAACAAACAAACAAAAACACAGGACCAGATGGTTTTAGTGCAGAATACTATCAGACCTTCAAAGAAGACCTAACACCATTACTCTTCAAACTATTCCACAAAATAGAAACAGAAGGAACACTACCCAACTTATTCTATAAAGCCACAATTATGCTGATACCAAAACCACACAAAGATCCAACAAAGAAAGAGAACTTCAGACCAATTTCCCTTATGAATATTGATGCAAAAATACTCTATAAAATTCTTGCCGACTGAATCCAAGAACACATCAAAACGATCATTCACCAGGCTCAAGCAGGCTTCATCCCAGGGATGCATGGATGGTTCAGTATATGAAAATCCATCAATGCCATCCACTACATAAACAAACTCAAAGAAAAAAAACACATTGTCATCTCATTAGATGCTGAAAAAGCATTCGACAAAATTCAGCATCCCATCATGTTAAAAGTCTTGGAAAGAGCAGGAATTCAAGGCCCATAACTAAACAATCTAAAAGCAATCTACAGCAGACTAGTAGCCAACATCAAAGTAAATGGAGAGAAACTAGAAGCAAAACCACTAAAATTAGGGACTAGACAAGGCTGCCCTCTCTCTCCATATCTTTTCAATATAGTACTTGAAGTTCTAGCTAGAGCAATTAGACAACATAAGGACGTCAAAGGGATACAAATTGGAAAGGAAGAAGTGAAACTACCACTATTTGCAGATGATATGATAGTATACTTAAGTGACCCCAAAAAAAATCCACCAGAGAACTTCTACAGCTGATAATAACTTCAGCAAAGTGGTTGGTTATAAAATAAACTCAAGCAAATCAGTAGCCTTCCTATACTCATAGGATAAGCAGGCTGAGAAAGAAGTTAGGGAAATAACACCCTTCACAATAGCCACAAACAATACAAAGTATCTTGGTGTGACTCTGACCAAACAAGTGAAAGATCTGTATGACAGGAACTTCAAGTCTTTGAAGAAAGAAATCGAAGAAGACCTCAGGAGATGGAAAAATATTCCATGCTCTTGGATTGGCAGGAAAATGGCCATCTTGCCAAAAGCAATCTACAGATTCAATGCAATCCCCAACAAAATCCCTAATCAATTCTTCATAGACTTAGGAAGAGCAATTCTCAAATTCATCTGGAATAACAAAAAACCCAGGATAGATAAAACTATTCTCAACAGTAAAAGAACTGGGGGAATCAACCCCGAACTCCCTGCAGTCAGCGCCATCTTCCCAGCTGCTTCCCATCCAGTCGGCCGGGGAGCCAGCCTCAGCCAGCTTCCCAGGTGCTCAGACCCAGCCTGTGGAACCAGGTACCCGAGATATCCCGAGTTTAAGACCTTTGGGGACTCAGGCCTGGAGCTGTGGCTGCGCACAGAGTAGCGGTTTGGGGGACACCAGCCGAGCCTGTGCTCTGTGCTCGCAGGGCGGACCCCGAACTCCCTGCAGTCAGCGCCATCTTCCTAGCTGTTTCCCATTCAGCTGGCGGCAGAGCCAGCCCCAGCCAGCTTCCCAGCAGCTTTGGACCAGCAGGCAGAACCAGATAACTGAGATATCCCAAGTTTAAGACCTCTGGGGAATCAGGACACCAAACAGCAAACCCTGAGCAGGAGCAGTGCAGAGCAGCTGCCCAACAGGCAGAACCAAGTACCTGGGATATCCTGAGTTTAAGACCTTGGGGGACTCAGGCCACCTGTCAGCAATCTGTGAGTAGGAGCCCTGCAGGGCAGTGGTTCAGGTGTCCCAGTTGTGGGGAAATAGCCTTACGAGCCCACAAGAGGGTCAAGCACCAGCTAGTAACTACAGGACCAACTAACACCAGAGTTAACCAGATGGCAAAAGGCAAACGTAAGATCGTTACTAACAGACATCAAGGCAGTATGGCAGCATCCGAATCCAGTTCCCCGACAGCAATAAATCTTGGATACCCCGAAACACCAGAAAAACAAGACTTAGATCTAAAATCACTGGTCAGGATGCTGATAGAGGAACACTTAGATAAATCTCTTAAAGTAATACATGAGAAAATAGATCAAAAGCTAGAAGCTCTTACAAGGCAAACACAATTAAATCTCAGATATCCCAACACACCAGAAAAACAAGACTCAGATCTAAAATCACTGGTAAGGATGCTGATAGAGGATCACTTAGATAAATTTCTTAAAGTAATAGAGGAGAAAATAGATCAAAAGCTAGAAGCCCATACAAGGCAAACACAAAAATCACTTAAAGAAATCCAGGAGAATATAGAGCAAAAAATGAATCCCAATAAGGGGGAGAAACAAAAATCACTTAAAGAAATACAAGAGAACATGGGTCAACAAGTAGAAGTCATAAAAGAGGAAACACAAAAATCCCTTAAAGAATTACAGGAAAACACAAACAAGCAATTGAAAGATCTGAGCAAAACCATACAGAATCTAAAAACAGAAGTAGAAACAACTAAGAAATCGCAAAAGGAGACAACGTTGGAGATAGAAAACCTTGGGAAGAAATCAGGAGTCATAGATGCAAATATCAACAATAGAATACAAGAGATAGAAGACAGAATCTCAGATGCTGAAGATACCATAGGAACCATGGATTCAACAATTAAAGAAAATGCAAAATGCAAAAAGCTGGTAACCCAAAACATTCAGGAAATCCAGGATACAATGAGAAGACCAAACCTAAGGATTATAGGGATAGATGAGAATGAAGATCTACAACTTAAAGGGCCAGCAAATATCTTCTACAAAATTATGGAAGAAAACTTCTCCAACTAAAGAGAGAGATGACCATGAATATACAAGAAGCCTATAGAACCCCAAATAGACTGGACCAGAACAGAAATACTTCCCGTACATAATAATCAAAACCCCAAATGTACTAAACAAAGAAAGAATATTAAAGGCAGTAAGAGAAAAAGAACAAGTAACATATAAAGGAAGACCTACCAGAATTACACCAGACTTCTCACCTGAGACCATGAAAGCTAGAAGATCCTGGGCAGACCTCATGCAGACTCTAAGAGAACACAAACTTCAGCCAAAACTACTATACCCAGCAACACTCTCAATTGCCATAGATGGGGAAACCAAGGTATTCCACGACAAAACCAAATTTGCACGATATTTATCTACAAACCCAGCCCTACAAAGGATAATAGGGGAAAATACCAACACTGGGGAAACTACACCCCAGAAGAAACAAGATAGAAACCCCCTCTCATCCAACCCAAAAGAAGAGAACCACTCAAATACAAAAAAAAAAAAAAAAAGCCCAAAATGTCTGGAAGTAATAATTACTATTCCTTAATATCTCTTAATATCAATGGACTCAATTCCCCAATAAAAAGACACAGACTAACAGACTGGATACGGAAACAGGACCCTACATTTTGCTGCATACAGGAAACACATCTCAGTGTCAAAGACAAACACCACCTTAGAGTAAAAGGCTGGAAGACAATTTTTACAAGCAAATGGTCTCAGGAAACAAGCTGGAATAGCCATTCTAATATCAGATAAAATTGACTTTCAACCTAAAGTCATCAAAAGAGACTCAGAAGGACACTTCTTGCTTGTCAAAGGGAAAATCCACCAAGAAGAATTCTCAATACTGAACATCTATGCCCCAAATGTAAGGGCACCCTCATTCGTAAAAGAAACTTTACTAAAGCTTAAAGCACACATTGCACCTAACACAATAATTGTAGGTGACTTCAACATTCCACTCTCCTCAATGGACCGATCAGGAAAGCAGAAACTAAACAGGGACACAGTGAAACTAATTGAAGCTTTGGACCAATTGGATATATATATATATATATATATATATATATATATATATATATATATATAAAACATTCCATCCTAAAGCAAAAGAGTATACCTTTTTCTCAGCACCGCACGGTACCTTCTCAAAAATTGATCATATAATTGGTCACAAGACAGACCTCAACAAATACAAGAAGACCGAACTAATCCCATGTCTCCTATCAGATCACTATGGAGTAAAAGTGGTCTTCAATAGCAAGAAAAACAACAGAAAGCCCACATACACATGGAAATTGAACAATACTCTATTCAATGATACCTTGGTCAAGGAAGAAATAAAGAAAGAAATCAAAGACTTTTTAGACTTCAATGAAAATGAAGGTACGACCTACCCAAATCTTTGGGACACAATGAAAGCAGTGCTAAGAGGAAAACTCATAGCCCTGAGTGCCTCCAAAAAGAAACTGGAGAGAGCATACACTAGCAACTTAACAGCACACCTGAAGGCCCTGGAACAAAAAGAAGTTAATTCACCCAGGAGGAGTAGAAGAGAGGAAATCATCAAACTAAGGGCTGAAATCAATCAAGTAGAAACAAAGAGAACCATACAAAGAATCAACAAAACCAAGAGCTGGTTCTTCGAGAAAATCAACAAGATAGATAAACCCTTAGCTAGACTAACCAAAGGGCACAGAGACAGTATCCAAATTAACAAAATTAGAAATGAAAAGGGGGATATAACAACAGAAACTGAGGAAATTCAAAAGATCATCAGATCCTACTACAAAGGCCTATACTCAAAACAACTGGAGAATCTGAAGGAAATGGACAATTTCCTAGACAGATACCAAATACCAAAATTAAATCAGCATCAAGTAGATTAGCTAAACAGTCCCATAACCCCTAAAGAAATAGAAGGGGTCATAGAAAGCCTCCCAACCAAAAAAAGTACAGGACTAGATGGTTTTAGTTCAGAATTCTACCAGAACTTCAAAGAAGACTTAACACCAATACTCTTCAAACTATCCCACAAAATAGAGACAGAAGGGACACTGCCCAACTTGTTCTTCGAAACCACAATTATGCTGATACCTAAACCAGAAAAAGATCCAACAAAGAAAGAGAACTACAGGCCAATTTCTCTTATGAATATCGATGCAAAAATACTAAATAAAATTCTTGCCAACCGAATCCAAGAGCATATCAAAACGATCATTCACCATGATCAAGTAGGCTTCATTCCAGGGATGCAGGGTTGGTTCAATATACAGAGATCCATCAATGGAATCCACTACATAAACAAACTAAAAGAAAAAAACCACATGGTCATCTCATTAGATGCTGAAAAAACATTCGACAAAAATTCAGCATCCTTTCATGCTAAAAGTCTTGGAAAGAGCAGGAATTCAAGGCCCATACCTAAACATAGTAAAAGCAGTCTACAGCAAACCGGTAGCCAACATCAAAATAAATGGAGAGAAACTTGAAGCAATCCCACTAAAATCAGGGACTAGACAAGGCTGCCCTCTCTCTCCATATCTTTTCAATATAGTACTTGAAGTTCTAGCGAGAGCAATTAGACAACATAAGGAAGTCACAGGGATACAAATTGGAAAGGAAGAAGTCAAAGTATCATTATTTGCAGACCATATGATAGTTTACTTAAGCGACCCAAAAAACTCCACCAGAGAACTTCTACAGCTGATAAACAACTTCAGCAAAGTGGCTGGTTAGAAAATTAACTCAAGCAAATCAGTAGCCTTCTTGTACTCAAAGGACAAGCAGGCTGAGAAAGAAGGTAGGGAAATAACACCCTTCACAATAGCCACAAACAACATAAAGTACCTTGGCGTAACTCTAACCAAACAAGCGAAAGATCTGTATGACAGGAACTTCAAGTCCTTGAAGAAAGAAATCAAAGAAGATCTCAGACGATGGAAAAATATTTCTTGCTCCTGGATTGGCAGGATCAATATAGTAAAAATGGCCATCTTGCCAAAAGCAATCTACAGATTCAATGCAATCCCCATCAAAATCCCAAATCAATTCTTCATAGATCTAGAAAGAGCAATTCTCAAATTCATCTGGAGCAACAAAAAACCCAGGATAGCTAAAACTATTCTCAACAATAAAAGGACTTCTGGGGGAATCAATATCCCTGACCTCAAGCAGTACTACAGAGCAATTGTGTTAAAAACTGCATGGTATTGGTACAGCAACAGGCAAGTAGATCAATGGAATAGGATTGAAGACCCAGAAATGAACCCACACACTTATGGTCACTTGATCTTTGATAAAGGAGCCACAACCATCCAGTGGAAAAAATATAGCCTTTTCAACAAATGGTGCTGGTTCAAATGGAGGTCAACATGCAGAAGAATGTGAATTGACCCACTCTTATCTCCTTGTACTAAGATCAACTCCAAGTGGATCAAGGACCTCCACATAAAACCAGACACACTGAAACTATTAGAAAAGAAACTTGGGAAGACCCTGGAGGACATGGGCACAGGGGGAAAATTCCTGAACAGAACACCAATAGCTTATGCTCTAAGATCAAGAATTGACAAATGGGACCTCATAAAATTACAAAGTTTCTGTAAGGCAAAGGACACTCTCAGAAGGACAAAACGGCAACCAACAAAGTGGGAAATGATCTTCACCAACCCCACATTCGACAGAGGGCTAATATCCAATATATACAAAGAACTCAAGAAGTTAGACCCCAAAGAACCAAATAACCCTATCAAAAAATGGGGTACAGAGCTAAACAAAGAATTTTCACCAGTCGAAATTCGGATGGCCGAGAAACACCTTAAGAGATGTTCAACATCATTAGTCATCAGGGAAATGCAAATCAAAACAACCCTGAGATTCCACCTCACACCAGTCAGAATGGGTAAGATTAAAAACTCAAGAGACAACAAGTGCTGGCGAGGATGTGGAGAAAGAGGAACACTACTCCACTGCTGGTGGGATTGCAAGATGGTACAACCACTATGGAAATCAGTCTGGCGGTTCCTCAGAAAATTGGGCATGACACTTCCAGAGGACCCTGCCATACCACTCCTGGGCATATACCCAGAGGATTCCCCTGCATGCAACAAGGACACATGCTCCACTATGTTCATAGCAGTCCTATTTATAATAGCCAGAGGCTGGAAAGAACTCAGATGTCCTTCATTGGAGGAATGGATACAGAAAATGTGGTTAAATTTATACAATGGAATACTACTCAGCAATTAAAAACATGAAATTTTTAGGCAAATGGGTGGAACTGGGAAATATCATTGTAAGTGAGTTAACCCAATCACAAAAGAATACACATGAAATGCAATTACTGATAAGTGGATATTAACTAGCCCAGAAGCTCTGAATACTCAAGACACAATTAGCAAATCATATGATTCCCATGCAGAAGGAAGGAGAGGGCCCTGGTCCTGAAAAGACTTGATCCAGTATTGTAGGGGAGTACCAGAACAGAGAAATGGGAGGGGGATGATTGGGGAATGGGTGGAGGGAAGAGGACTTATAGGACATATGGTGAGGGGGGAACCGGGAAAGGGGAAATCATTTGGAATTTAAACAAAAAATATAGAAAAAAAAGAATAAAAATATTTTAAAGATGATTGTTTCACCATATTTGACTGGGAAACCTCCCTCTGTCTTTAATATCTATGTCTATGTCTATGTCTATGTCTATGTCTATGTCTATGTCTATGTCTATGTCTATGTCTATATCTATGTCTATATATACATACACACATGCATATACAAACATATATATGTGTGTATATACGTGTTTGTATATATACATATGGATATATGTGTGTATATACACACATATACATATAGGTATATATATTATATATACATACATGTGTATGTGTGTATTTATATATTGCTCTATTTGTTTTTCTCTCTAAGAGTCTGGAATTGCAAATGCAGGAAATCCAGAGCTCATGTTCATCTCCACTGTGAAATCACCAGTGGTGGAGAAACCTGCCCATTGACTGACTCCCCAGCATGTTTGAAACCTGTGGCCTTTTCAAAGCCAGGTTTGCTTGACTTGTGTTATCTCTGAACAGCTTCTAGGCAGAGATGAGGTTCACTGAGGAAGAACACCAGGAAAAGCCCAGAAAGGTCTGGGTCCTGAGGAATATGGAACTAGGGGCCCATGGAAAACACAGTCTAGGGTCACAATTGATTTCACTTGGGTTCTGAAGAAACTGAAGTGTAAGAAGCAAAAGAGAACGAACAGCATGCCAGCAGGAAATGATAGGTCTTGCAAAATAAAAATAACACAACACAAGAAACAATGTGGGGGCTGGTGCCAGATTTATTGGTACAACTTTATCTAATTGCTAGGCAATTTAGTGACAATTATGTGCCATCTTAAATAGGTATCGAATTAACTTTGTAAATGCACTATTTGATTAGAATAGTAAACAGTTTGTACATGTATTCAATATATGTTTGTTGATATTTTAATCAGAGGAAAGAAGCTTACTAATAGCTTTCTACAAGAGGAGAAAAGGGAATTCTAGAAAGCATCCAGGATAGAGGTACGGTGCTTTGGATATGGCTCAACCACAGATCTACAGTGATTACAATAGCACCAGCATATTAATAGATGCTTAATAACTATCTGTTGGATGGGTAGATGGATGGAAGGATAATGGATAGATGGATGGATAGGTGGATGGATCGGTTGATGGATGGATGGATGGGTGAATGCATGGGTAAGTGGTGGGCTGGACAGATGGGATAGGTGACGAGTTTAATAAAGCTTTGGTGCTGCTATTAAGACTAAAATCTCATATATCTTGATTGCTTACAACTTTAAGAAAGAGAGTATATGGGTTAGTAATTGTATTTGTCTGACTGGGGAATGATTTATGATTTTTTAAGAAAATCAATACTTTGGCAGCTTTCATTATACAGTATTTGGATGGCAAGTAACTTAATGAGAAGCAACATACAATTGCTGTATTGAGAAAAACATTTACAAAATAACAAAAATTTAACCCCAATACCCCAAACCAGGCCAACTAATTATAATACCAAGGAAATCAAAGCAAAACCAGGACTCCTCAAGAAATCAAATCACAAAGAGAAGCATGTAAAACTCATTAATTAAATTGAAGCAGAGAAGCAAAAGTCAAAAGCAAGCCAGAGAAATGAAAAGAAATAGAAACCATAACTAACCACATCCAATTAGAAATAATCTCTAGTGGTGGTCCATAACACCACCAGTCCTCAATATTTTTTGTAAAGGAAAAGATGAAATAAACCTAAAGTGAAAAAAATCAATTAAAATTTTCTAAATTTGAAATTGGTAACAAAAATCCAAGTGAGATAAAAGAAAACAAAAACCAAAAAAGCCCCCAAACACATTAACCACTCAAGAAAAATAAAAGCAGAAGAAAAATAAGAATAGAAACAGAAGAACAAAGAAGGAAATTAAAAAGTAGCAAACCAAGTCACCATGACTTAAAAAGATGTCTCTCATTCAGTGTGAAACCAGCTGTGCAGGCCTAAGGTTTGGAATTAATTGCAAAGTACCACTGCCCACCACAAAAAGTTAAAGGAATGACCCACCCAAACGAAAGAGGCCTAATGTCCCTCCCTAGTTTTAATCTCCACACACACAGATCCAGAGGCTCCTTGGTCAAGAGCCTAGCCATTGTGGCAAAAACAGGCTGGTGAATGACTCTGCTACAGAAATTAAGGTTATCAACACACCTTTAGCACAGCACTGAAGATCGATCTAACCCTAACCCTACACCTAAAACTAATCCTAAACTAAGCCTAACTCTAAGCTTAAGCCTAAGCCTAACCCTAAACCTAACCCTAACCCAACCCCAACCCCAACCCCAACCCTAACCCTTACCCTAACCCTAACCCTAACCCTAACCCTAACCCTAACCCTAACCCTAACCCTAACCTAAGCCTAACCTAAACCTAACCCTAAAATAGCCTTAACCGTAAACCTGGTCTTTCCCTGTAGCTCTGAGTAAGCTTGTAGATGAATTCACACAGACACACACAAGCAGTTAGACACACACGTAGACACACAACTAAACCTACACACAGTCTCACCCTCACACCAACACAGTCTCTCTCTGTCTCTCTGCCTCTCTCTGTCTCTGCCTCTCTGCCTCTCTCTCTGCCTCTCTCTCTCTCTCTCCTCTCTCTCTCTCTCTCTCTCTCTCTCTCTCTCACACACACACACACACAAAACTCAAAAATCAAACAATCAGCAACTCAAAATCTCACACAATCTCACTAAAGTATATCCCACAGCTAAATCGCAACACCACTCCTCTAAACCCTCAGAGATCCAGGGCAGGCTTCTCCCTTATATATGCTTGGTGGACTCTCACAATGGGTCCTCATGAGGTCACAGTAGGACATACACAGATCATACTTGTTCAAACTCACAGGGACTGAAATGGTTTCAAAGCTTTTGAGTCAGGAGGACTCTGCAGAACAACATTTAGGCTTTTAGAAATTAAAGTGTGACACAGTGTGCCCAGAGACTCATCCACACATACAGCTAGATAGCTGAACTGCTAAATACCCCACTGCCCCTACTATTAAAGGGCACGTGCAGATTCCTTGCAGTGTAGAGGAGCCAGGCATTGATTGGTGTCCTAGTGTCATTCGTTTGTTAAATAAAATACCCAAACAAGGTTGGGGAAGCACACACAGGGTGCCCTACCCTCTCAGAGAATGGAAAGGGGTTGCGGGAAGGATTCTGTGTATGTGGGTGGTGACCAGGAATGGGGGCCATGAGTGGAGTGTAAAGTGGATGAGAGAAAGAGAGAGAGAGAGAGAGAGAGAGAGAGAGAGAGAGAGAGAGAGAGAAGAAAGAAGTTAGGAAGGAAAGAAGGATCAAAGAAAGAGGAAGGAAAGAATGAGGAAAGGCTAAAAGGAAGAAGGAAGAAAATAAGCAGGTAGTGTTCCCCCATGGTTCCTGCCTTTCTCTCTGAATTCCTGCTCTTACTTCCTTCAGTGGTGGACTGTTATGGGGATATTTAAGCCAAATAAATAGTACCCCCCAGATACCCTAACAAAAAGCAACTTTGGATAAATAAGTTTATTTGAACCTACAATACCCATTTATATTCTACCATTGTGGAAAAGTCAAGTCTAGAACCTCCAATTGTATCATTGCATACACAGTCAAGAGTAGAGGAAAGTAAATGGGTATGTCTTGACTTGATTGCTTCTGCAAGGCTCCATTTGTCCAGTCTTCCGTAGTACTGATAGCTCTCTCTCTCTCTCTCTCTCTCTCTCTCTCTCTCTCTCTCTCTCTCTCTCTGTATGTGTGTGTGTAGTAGCAAGTGTGGGGCTATCCATCAAGTCTGCTATGTAGCAGTCAGACTGGTGTGAGCAGCAAGACTTGATGTCTCATAGCAGTTGGAAAATTGGTGCACCACTTAGACTGTTTAGCCATGTATGCGGTACATTTTGGTTGAACTGTGGGTTGTTGCAAGGTCTTCTCTTGAGCACATAGATGAGGCATGATGAGACGTAGCATCAGATACCTAGCAGTCCAGTTGCGACAGATTTTCAGAACTATCATACAATTAAACTGACACCTAGAAGTAGTTCTGTGCAAATTGGGATGATCATTATGGTCTGTACAATTGTACTGTAGGCTGAGAAGCCATAAGAGTGGAAGGTGAGTCTAAGAGTATATGATGCACTGTGGAGTATTTTATGAAGGATAGGATGGGATTTCTAAACAAACTGGTACCTAGAAGTTTATGTGGGGTAGGTTTTGGGTGCTGCCTTACAAGGCCTGCTACCTAGTCAAGCTTGAGTAATCTATGTGAGTGGAGAACAGTCTTTAATGCTAGAGCACTGCATGAGGGACATGGAGTGTGTGTCAGGGGTGACTCTAACAAGACCTGAGAATTAGCTGTGCATGTGAGGTTAGGGTAAGCACCATAGGAATAAAACATTAGTAATGTTTTGTTTAAGTGTCAGGGCTGTACCAACAGTGTGTATCGTGAAAAGTGTATTTGGAGTTGTGGGGTTCAAGTGGTCCACAACTGTCTGCTTCACAGCAGCAAGTATATTGCTTGGGTCTATGTCTAGCAGGGTGTGAATAATAGCAGTGTTTGTGGGGGCAATGGATGTAGGATGTACACAGCATAGCTGGATATCTAGCACAAAATGTGGCCTTGGTGTCCCCCAAGGAGACCTGATTTGTTGCAGTGTATGTGGAGCTGCAGAGGTTGTCCTGATACCATGTGGGCTTTGGCTGTGGGGAACGCTGGCCAGCTCATTTAGCATGTCTGTGTAGTGTCTGCTCTCTAGCAGTATGTGTGTGGTGTTGTGGATCATAGAGATAGGATGTGGCCCATAGCTGTGAAAACAGGGTATATTAGGTGTCGTTGGGTGTTGTAGTATATTTTATGATCTAGCATGAGGCAAACCGTGAGGGATAGAGGGCAGTGGACCACTGGTATCTGATACATCGTGTGTTTGTGTACCTGCAATAAGTGTGTGTGTGTGTGTGTGTGTGTGTGTGTGTGTGTGTATGTGTGCTGTGGAACTGCAACATGGGCTTGATATAAATTAGAGGAATGCTATATGAAAGTCATTTGTGGGCTGTCTTGAAAGTACCTATACCTAATACTGTGGGATAAAATAGCAGTATCTAGCTGAACTTGAAATATAGCAATGTATGTTTCATAAGCCTCACAAGTGTTACATCTTCAGCACAACCTGATTTCTAGCAGTGTCTGTGATAAAATGGGTGGTGGTATGGTGTCTGGAGGGGCCTTATGTATAGAAGTTGATATGGGGTCATTTTAGATGTCATCCAGCATAGCAGGAATTCCATCAGGATATGTAAAAGGACAATGGGAGAGGCTATGTCCAACACAGGTAATCTTCCCAGAAGCAGACCACACCCATAATTCTCCTCTGTAGGCAACCATACTTAGTATTTAGTAGACCATGTCAAATGAACTGCACCTAGAGAGCCTACATGAACTTAGAGCTACAAATGAAGTGGGAAGTCATGGTTTCTTTGGAATGCTAGTTGTGTTTGACGGTGTTTTGCTGGGACAGATAGAAAGGGAGTGTTTTCTGAAGCAGACACAGGTGCTTTGCTTAATCAAGCATATGAAAAGATGTATGATAGAGGATTCTTCTCTAAATACATGCAAGTATTGGTTTACCTTACATTGCCTAGCTGAGCTCCATTTGTCATGTCTCCATAGAGAGAAAGGCACCAAAAACCTTCTGGTGGTGTGCTGGTGGCTTCTTGCCACTTGCTCAGACTTGGGCCAATTGGCAGAGTGACATCAGCTGATACAGACTTATGGGGAGTGTTGCTAAGACAGACTCAGTGTGCTGAGGCAAGAACCGTGGTGAGGCAGGGCCCGTGGAGGACACATGTTTTGAGGGAATATAAATAGGACTGAATGGACAGTGACAGGGGCTTTGCAATGCTTTTTGGTCTCGAGACTTGATAATCATCCCTTCAGTGAGAGAGGCATGGCAGAGAGCTTCTGCTGGCATTCCTGGTAGTCTTGGTCGCTCCTGCTGATTCCTGCTGATTCAGCTGAGGTCTGGCTGTTCCTGCTAGGTCATGCCATGACTGCTGCCTTGTGTTTGCTGTCCCAAGACTACTGAACTGGACGGCTGGTCTATTCATGAAGTGTGTGTGAATAGATCTAGCTGCTGATGCTGACTACAGTGATGTGGACTGTTAATTTCCTGATAATGAAGATGGATTTTGGCTTCCCCTGTATCCTAATAACCTTTCCTTTCCACTATTGCTGGTGGGTTGTGGGATAGAAGGGATGTTAAACATGTAAGAATCCATATTAATATAAGGGGTGAGAAAAATTTAAGCTTACATGTAAATTCCTGCTGGTCTTTGCCAGGGTATTTTATCACAGAAACTGAAGAAAAACTAGAGTACTCGTTAAGATATATAATATTGATACTATGAAGTTAGTGATTGCTTCATTTGAGCCAGATACTAAGTAAGGATTTGACATGTGCTAACTCCTTTAGAGCCAAGAATCCCATGAAGTAGTTGTATTACCCAAGTTTCAAGGACAGCAGTCAGGCTTGAACATGTTTCTTCTTTAAGAGCAATAGGAGTGGAACTGGATGGAGTTCTCCTTACTCTAATTTCAAAGTCTGTTTCTTTAACATTTTTCTTCTTTTCTGTTTACTTTTAAGAAAATGAACTAAATAATCATGAAGTTTGAACTGTGTTGATGATCAAGTCAATTGACATTCTTATAGACATTAATTTATGATTCTAGATTGTACTCTGTAGAACACATGGGAGAAAAATGCTCATCCCTGAAAATCAAGTATAGCCAGAGGCAGGTCTATATGATATTAATGTGACTACATTTAAAGTCAACTTGAGCAGGTATTTACAGGAGAAACTTGGTGAGATGGAGTTATTTGTAACAGGTGGAGGGCGGGGTACAAATGCAGAGGAGTGAATCTTATGGAGGTGGTCAATAAGCATCCAGGGCATTTGTGGTTCCCAGCGTCTTTTCACTGTCCTGTCGTCTGTTCTGTGTGGAATTCAGAGAGTCCGTGCAATGTTTCTGCATTGTACCATCAGCCTAAATACAAATTTTATCTAACATCTAAAATCCTGTCCTTCCAGCTCTTCCACAAAAACCATTCTATTTAATCACTTCTCTTTGAGGGAATAGGCTATGCTTTTCTTAGCAAAGTAATTCTTGGATATGCTCAGTGGCCGAGCACTTGATCAGCTTTGATAAAGCCTGTGTTCAATCCCAGCCCTGAAAGAGAGTTGTAACTTGAAGCATAACATACAAAGAGACAAAAGAGCAAAGTATTTGTATCTCTCTGGATCCTCACAACGTGAACATGCTGGTAAGCATCATGCAAGGCCATGCAGAGCCAAATAATGTTTTCATAGCAAATACTCAGTTAACAGTTCTCATCGTAGAAAAATTCAGCGGATTCTCTCACATCTGGCTTCTTTCATTTAACATTACTCTTACAAAGGAGTGGTGGTCTGAATAAGAATAACCTTATAGGCCCTAGGGAGTGGTACTATTAGGAGGTATGGCCTTGTTGGAGTAGGTGTGGCCTTATTGGAGGAAGTGTGTCACTGGGGAAGAAGGCCTTTGAGTTTTCCAAGGCTCCAGCCAGGCCTAGTGGCTCACTGTCTCTTCTTGCTGTCTGCTGATCCAGGTGTAGAACTCTCAGCTCCTTTTTCAGCATCACATCTGCCTGAATCCCACCATGCTTCCTGCCCTGATGATAATCGACTGAACTTCTGAATGGCAAGCCAGCCCCAATGACATGTTTTCCTTTGTAAGACTTGCTGTAGTCATAATGTCCCTTAATAATATCTCAATTAAGAGAAAATGCTATTCATGTTGGGGCTAGAGAGAGACCCTTCTTGTTTTTTTATTTAATTTTTTAAAATTTCTATATTCTTTGTTTACATTCCAAATGCTTTCCCCTTTTCCAGTTCCCTCCTCACCATATGTCCCATAAATCCTCTTCCCTCTGCCCAATCCCACTCACCCCTCCCATTTCTCTGTTCTGGTACTCCCCTACAATACTGGATCAAGTCTTTTCAGGACCTGGGCTCTTTCCTCCCTTCTTCTTGGGAATCATATGATTTGCTAATTGTGTCTTGAGTATTCAGAGCTTCTGGGCTAATTAATATCCACTTATCGGTGATTGCATTTCATGTGTATTCTATGCTGCTTCTCTCAGCTTTGGTTCCTGGCACCAGTACAGCAGCTCACTATTATCTCTGATTCTATGGAATCTGGCACCATCTTATGGTCTTCAATAGCAACAAAAACAACAGAAAGCCCACATACACATGGAAACTGAACAATACTCTACTCAATGATACCTTGGTCAAGGAAGAAATAAAGAAAGAAATCAAAGACTTTTTAGAATTTAATGAAAATGAAGACACAACGTACCCAAATCTATGGAACACAATGAAAGCAGTGCTAAGAGGAAAAGTCATAGCCCTGAGTGCCTCCAAAAAGATACTGGAGAGAGAGCATACACTAGCAGCTTAATGGCACACCTGAAAGCCCTGGAACAAAAAGAAGCTAATTCACCCAGGAGGAGCAGAAGACAGGAAATCATCAAACTCAGGGCTGAAATCAACCAAGTGGAAACAAAGAGAACCATATAAAGAATCAACAAAACCAGGAGTTGGTTTTTTGAGAAAATAAACAAGATAGATAAACCCTTAGCCAGACTAACCAAAGGGCACAGAGACAGTATCCAAATGAACAAAATTAGAAATGAAAAGGGAGATATAACAACAGAAACTGAGGAAATAAAAAAAATCATCAGATCTTACTACAAAAACCTATAGTCAACACACCTGGAGAATCTGGAGGAAAGGGATAATTTCCTAGACAGATACCAAATACCAAAATTAAATCAGGATCAAATAGATCATCAAATCAGTCCAATAACCCCTAAAGAAACAGAAGGGGTCATAGAAAGTCTTCCATCCAAAAAACAAACAAACAAACAAAAAACAAAACAAAACAAAACAAACAAACAAACAAACAAAAACACAGGACCAGATGGTTTTAGTGCAGAATACTATCAGACCTTCAAAGAAGACCTAACACCATTACTCTTCAAACTATTCCACAAAATAGAAACAGAAGGAACACTACCCAACTTATTCTATAAAGCCACAATTATGCTGATACCAAAACCACACAAAGATCCAACAAAGAAAGAGAACTTCAGGCCAATTTCCCTTATGAATATTGATGCAAAAATACTCTATAAAATTCTTGCCGACTGAATCCAAGAACACATCAAAACGATCATTCACCAGGATCAAGCAGGCTTCATCCCAGGGATGCATGGATGGTTCAGTATATGAAAATCCATCAATGCCATCCACTACATAAACAAACTCAAAGAAAAAAAACACATTGTCATCTCATTAGATGCTGAAAAAGCATTCGACAAAATTCAGCATCCCATCATGTTAAAAGTCTTGGAAAGAGCAGGAATTCAAGGCCCATAACTAAACAATCTAAAAGCAATCTACAGCAGACTAGTAGCCAACATCAAAGTAAATGGAGAGAAACTAGAAGCAAAACCACTAAAATTAGGGACTAGACAAGGCTGCCCTCTCTCTCCATATCTTTTCAATATAGTACTTGAAGTTCTAGCTAGAGCAATTAGACAACATAAGGACGTCAAAGGGATACAAATTGGAAAGGAAGAAGTGAAACTACCACTATTTGCAGATGATATGATAGTATACTTAAGTGACCCCAAAAAAAATCCACCAGAGAACTTCTACAGCTGATAATAACTTCAGCAAAGTGGTTGGTTATAAAATAAACTCAAGCAAATCAGTAGCCTTCCTATACTCATAGGATAAGCAGGCTGAGAAAGAAGTTAGGGAAATAACACCCTTCACAATAGCCACAAACAATACAAAGTATCTTGGTGTGACTCTGACCAAACAAGTGAAAGATCTGTATGACAGGAACTTCAAGTCTTTGAAGAAAGAAATCGAAGAAGACCTCAGGAGATGGAAAAATATTCCATGCTCTTGGATTGGCAGGAAAATGGCCATCTTGCCAAAAGCAATCTACAGATTCAATGCAATCCCCAACAAAATCCCTAATCAATTCTTCATAGACTTAGGAAGAGCAATTCTCAAATTCATCTGGAATAACAAAAAACCCAGGATAGCTAAAACTATTCTCAACAGTAAAAGAACTGGGGGAATCAACCCCGAACTTCCTGCAGTCAGCACCATCTTCCCAGCTGCTTCCCATCCAGTTGGCGGGGGAGCCAGCCTCAGCCAGCTTCCCAGGTGCTCAGACCCAGCCTGTGGAACCAGGTACCCGAGATATCCCGAGTTTAAGACCTTCGGGGACTCAGGCCTGGAGCTGTGGCTGTGCACAGAGTAGCGGTTTGGGGGACACCAGCCGAGCCTGTGCTCTGTGCTCGCAGGGCGGACCCCGAACTCCCTGCAGTCAGCGCCATCTTCCTAGCTGTTTCCCATTCAGCTGGCGGCAGAGCCAGCCCCAGCCAGCTTCCCAGCAGCTTTGGACCAGCAGGCAGAACCAGATAACTGAGATATCCCAAGTTTAAGACCTCTGGGGAATCAGGACACCAAACAGCAAACCCTGAGCAGGAGCAGTGCAGAGCAGCTGCCCAACAGGCAGAACCAAGTACCTGGGATATCCTGAGTTTAAGACCTTGGGGGACTCAGGCCACCTGTCAGCAATCTGTGAGCAGGAGCCCTGCAGGGCAGTGGTTCAGGTGTCCCAGTCGCGGGGAAATAGCCTTACGAGCCCACAAGAGGGTCAAGCACCAGCTAGTAACTACAGGACCAACTAACACCAGAGTTAACCAGATGGCAAAAGGCAAACGTAAGATCGTTACTAACAGACATCAAGGCAGTATGGCAGCATCCGAATCCAGTTCCCCGACAGCAATAAATCTTGGATACCCCGAAACACCAGAAAAACAAGACTCAGATCTAAAATCACTGGTCAGGATGCTGATAGAGGAACACTTAGATAAATCTCTTAAAGTAATACATGAGAAAATAGATCAAAAGCTAGAAGCTCTTACAAGGCAAACACAATTAAATCTCAGATATCCCAACACACCAGAAAAACAAGACTCAGATCTAAAATCACTGGTAAGGATGCTGATAGAGGATCACTTAGATAAATTTCTTAAAGTAATAGAGGAGAAAATAGATCAAAAGCTAGAAGCCCATACAAGGCAAACACAAAAATCACTTAAAGAAATCCAGGAGAATATAGAGCAAAAAATGAATCCCAATAAGGGGGAGAAACAAAAATCACTTAAATACAAGAGAACATGGGTCAACAAGTAGAAGTCATAAAAGAGGAAACACAAAAATCCCTTAAAGAATTACAGGAAAACACAAACAAGCAATTGAAAGATCTGAGCAAAACCATACAGAATCTAAAAACAGAAGTAGAAACAACTAAGAAATCGCAAAAGGAGACAACGTTGGAGATAGAAAACCTTGGGAAGAAATCAGGAGTCATAGATGCAAATATCAACAATAGAATACAAGAGATAGAAGACAGAATCTCAGATGCTGAAGATACCATAGGAACCATGGATTCAACAATTAAAGAAAATGCAAAATGCAAAAAGCTGGTAACCCAAAACATTCAGGAAATCCAGGATACAATGAGAAGACCAAACCTAAGGATTATAGGGATAGATGAGAATGAAGATCTACAACTTAAAGGGCCAGCAAATATCTTCTACAAAATTATGGAAGAAAACTTCTCCAACTAAAGAGAGAGATGACCATGAATATACAAGAAGTCTATAGAACCCCAAATAGACTGGACCAGAACAGAAATACTTCCCGTCACATAATAACCAAAACCCCAAATGTACTAAACAAAGAAAGAATATTAAAGGCAGTAAGAGAAAAAGGACAAGTAACATATAAAGGAAGACCTACCAGAATTACACCAGACTTCTCACCTGAGACCATGAAAGCTAGAAGATCCTGGGCAGACCTCATGCAGACTCTAAGAGAACACAAACTTCAGCCAAAACTACTATACCCAGCAACACTCTCAATTGCCATAGATGGGGAAACCAAGGTATTCCACGACAAAACCAAATTTGCACGATATTTATCTACAAACCCAGCCCTACAAAGGATAATAGGGGAAAATACCAACACAAGGGGGGAAACTACACCCCAGAAGAAACAAGATAGAAACCCCCTCTCATCCAACCCAAAGGAAGAGAACCACTCAAATACAAAAAAAAAAAAAAGCCCAAAATGTCTGGAAGTAATAATTACTATTCCTTAATATCTCTTAATATCAATGGACTCAATTCCCCAATAAAAAGACACAGACTAACAGACTGGATAGGGAAACAGGACCCTACATTTTGCTGCATACAGGAAACACATCTCAGTGTCAAAGACAAACACCACCTTAGAGTAAAAGGCTGGAAGACAATTTTACAAGCAAATGGTCTCGGGAAACAAGCCGGAGTAGCCATTCTAATATCAGATAAAATTGACTTTCAACCTAAAGTCATCAAAAGAGACTCAGAAGGACACTTCTTGCTTGTCAAAGGGAAAATCCACCAAGAAGAATTCTCAATACTGAACATCTATGCGCCAAATGTAAGGGCACCCTCATTCGTAAAAGAAACTTTACTAAAGCTTAAAGCACACATTGCACCTAACACAATAATTGTAGGTGACTTCAACATTCCACTCTCCTCAATGGACCGATCAGGAAAGCAGAAACTAAACAGGGACACAGTGAAACTAATTGAAGCTTTGGACCAATTGGATATATATATATATATATATATATATATATATATATATATATATATAAAACATTCCATCCTAAAGCAAAAGAGTATACCTTTTTCTCAGCACCGCACGGTACCTTCTCAAAAATTGATCATATAATTGGTCACAAGACAGACCTCAACAAATACAAGAAGACCGAACTAATCCCATGTCTCCTATCAGATCACTATGGAGTAAAAGTGGTCTTCAATAGCAAGAAAAACAACAGAAAGCCCACATACACATGGAAATTGAACAATACTCTATTCAATGATACCTTGGTCAAGGAAGAAATAAAGAAAGAAATCAAAGACTTTTTAGACTTCAATGAAAATGAAGGTACGACCTACCCAAATCTTTGGGACACAATGAAAGCAGTGCTAAGAGGAAAACTCATAGCCCTGAGTGCCTCCAAAAAGAAACTGGAGAGAGCATACACTAGCAACTTAACAGCACACCTGAAGGCCCTGGAACAAAAAGAAGTTAATTCACCCAGGAGGAGTAGAAGAGAGGAAATCATCAAACTAAGGGCTGAAATCAATCAAGTAGAAACAAAGAGAACCATACAAAGAATCAACAAAACCAAGAGCTGGTTCTTCGAGAAAATCAACAAGATAGATAAACCCTTAGCTAGACTAACCAAAGGGCACAGAGACAGTATCCAAATTAACAAAATTAGAAATGAAAAGGGGGATATAACAACAGAAACTGAGGAAATTCAAAAGATCATCAGATCCTACTACAAAGGCCTATACTCAAAACAACTGGAGAATCTGAAGGAAATGGACAATTTCCTAGACAGATACCAAATACCAAAATTAAATCAGCATCAAGTAGATTAGCTAAACAGTCCCATAACCCCTAAAGAAATAGAAGGGGTCATAGAAAGCCTCCCAACCAAAAAAAGTACAGGACTAGATGGTTTTAGTTCAGAATTCTACCAGAACTTCAAAGAAGACTTAACACCAATACTCTTCAAACTATCCCACAAAATAGAGACAGAAGGGACACTGCCCAACTTGTT
Source organism: Apodemus agrarius (assembly GCA_964023405.1). NCBI lineage: Eukaryota > Metazoa > Chordata > Mammalia > Rodentia > Muridae > Apodemus > Apodemus agrarius. The sequence continues at coordinate 16,879,035 of OZ030027.1, forward strand.
CTTCGAAACCACAATTATGCTGATACCTAAACCAGAAAAAGATCCAACAAAGAAAGAGAACTACAGGCCAATTTCTCTTATGAATATCGATGCAAAAATACTAAATAAAATTCTTGCCAACCGAATCCAAGAGCATATCAAAACGATCATTCACCATGATCAAGTAGGCTTCATTCCAGGGATGCAGGGTTGGTTCAATATACAGAGATCCATCAATGGAATCCACTACATAAACAAACTAAAAGAAAAAAACCACATGGTCATCTCATTAGATGCTGAAAAAACATTCGACAAAAATTCAGCATCCTTTCATGCTAAAAGTCTTGGAAAGAGCAGGAATTCAAGGCCCATACCTAAACATAGTAAAAGCAGTCTACAGCAAACCGGTAGCCAACATCAAAATAAATGGAGAGAAACTTGAAGCAATCCCACTAAAATCAGGGACTAGACAAGGCTGCCCTCTCTCTCCATATCTTTTCAATATAGTACTTGAAGTTCTAGCGAGAGCAATTAGACAACATAAGGAAGTCACAGGGATACAAATTGGAAAGGAAGAAGTCAAAGTATCATTATTTGCAGACCATATGATAGTTTACTTAAGCGACCCAAAAAACTCCACCAGAGAACTTCTACAGCTGATAAACAACTTCAGCAAAGTGGCTGGTTAGAAAATTAACTCAAGCAAATCAGTAGCCTTCTTGTACTCAAAGGACAAGCAGGCTGAGAAAGAAGGTAGGGAAATAACACCCTTCACAATAGCCACAAACAACATAAAGTACCTTGGCGTAACTCTAACCAAACAAGCGAAAGATCTGTATGACAGGAACTTCAAGTCCTTGAAGAAAGAAATCAAAGAAGATCTCAGACGATGGAAAAATATTTCTTGCTCCTGGATTGGCAGGATCAATATAGTAAAAATGGCCATCTTGCCAAAAGCAATCTACAGATTCAATGCAATCCCCATCAAAATCCCAAATCAATTCTTCATAGATCTAGAAAGAGCAATTCTCAAATTCATCTGGAGCAACAAAAAACCCAGGATAGCTAAAACTATTCTCAACAATAAAAGGACTTCTGGGGGAATCAATATCCCTGACCTCAAGCAGTACTACAGAGCAATTGTGTTAAAAACTGCATGGTATTGGTACAGCAACAGGCAAGTAGATCAATGGAATAGGATTGAAGACCCAGAAATGAACCCACACACTTATGGTCACTTGATCTTTGATAAAGGAGCCACAACCATCCAGTGGAAAAAATATAGCCTTTTCAACAAATGGTGCTGGTTCAAATGGAGGTCAACATGCAGAAGAATGTGAATTGACCCACTCTTATCTCCTTGTACTAAGATCAACTCCAAGTGGATCAAGGACCTCCACATAAAACCAGACACACTGAAACTATTAGAAAAGAAACTTGGGAAGACCCTGGAGGACATGGGCACAGGGGGAAAATTCCTGAACAGAACACCAATAGCTTATGCTCTAAGATCAAGAATTGACAAATGGGACCTCATAAAATTACAAAGTTTCTGTAAGGCAAAGGACACTCTCAGAAGGACAAAACGGCAACCAACAAAGTGGGAAATGATCTTCACCAACCCCACATTCGACAGAGGGCTAATATCCAATATATACAAAGAACTCAAGAAGTTAGACCCCAAAGAACCAAATAACCCTATCAAAAAATGGGGTACAGAGCTAAACAAAGAATTTTCACCAGTCGAAATTCGGATGGCCGAGAAACACCTTAAGAGATGTTCAACATCATTAGTCATCAGGGAAATGCAAATCAAAACAACCCTGAGATTCCACCTCACACCAGTCAGAATGGGTAAGATTAAAAACTCAAGAGACAACAAGTGCTGGCGAGGATGTGGAGAAAGAGGAACACTACTCCACTGCTGGTGGGATTGCAAGATGGTACAACCACTATGGAAATCAGTCTGGCGGTTCCTCAGAAAATTGGGCATGACACTTCCAGAGGACCCTGCCATACCACTCCTGGGCATATACCCAGAGGATTCCCCTGCATGCAACAAGGACACATGCTCCACTATGTTCATAGCAGTCCTATTTATAATAGCCAGAGGCTGGAAAGAACTCAGATGTCCTTCATTGGAGGAATGGATACAGAAAATGTGGTTAAATTTATACAATGGAATACTACTCAGCAATTAAAAACATGAAATTTTTAGGCAAATGGGTGGAACTGGGAAATATCATTGTAAGTGAGTTAACCCAATCACAAAAGAATACACATGAAATGCAATTACTGATAAGTGGATATTAACTAGCCCAGAAGCTCTGAATACTCAAGACACAATTAGCAAATCATATGATTCCCATGCAGAAGGAAGGAGAGGGCCCTGGTCCTGAAAAGACTTGATCCAGTATTGTAAGGGAGTACCAGAACAGAGAAATGGGAGGGGGATGATTGGGGAATGGGTGGAGGGAAGAGGACTTATAGGACATATGGTGAGGGGGGAACCGGGAAAGGGGAAATCATTTGGAATTTAAACAAAAAATATAGAAAAAAAAGAATAAAAATATTTTAAAGATGATTGTTTCACCATATTTGACTGGGAAACCTCCCTCTGTCTTTAATATCTATATCTATGTCTATGTCTATGTCTATGTCTATGTCTATGTCTATGTCTATGTCTATGTCTATGTCTATGTCTATATCTATGTCTATATATACATACACACATGCATATACAAACATATATATGTGTGTATATACGTGTTTGTATATATACATATGGATATATGTGTGTATATACACACATATACATATAGGTATATATATTATATATACATACATGTGTATGTGTGTATTTATATATTGCTCTATTTGTTTTTCTCTCTAAGAGTCTGGAATTGCAAATGCAGGAAATCCAGAGCTCATGTTCATCTCCACTGTGAAATCACCAGTGGTGGAGAAACCTGCCCATTGACTGACTCCCCAGCATGTTTGAAACCTGTGGCCTTTTCAAAGCCAGGTTTGCTTGACTTGTGTTATCTCTGAACAGCTTCTAGGCAGAGATGAGGTTCACTGAGGAAGAACACCAGGAAAAGCCCAGAAAGGTCTGGGTCCTGAGGAATATGGAACTAGGGGCCCATGGAAAACACAGTCTAGGGTCACAATTGATTTCACTTGGGTTCTGAAGAAACTGAAGTGTAAGAAGCAAAAGAGAACGAACAGCATGCCAGCAGGAAATGATAGGTCTTGCAAAATAAAAATAACACAACACAAGAAACAATGTGGGGGCTGGTGCCAGATTTATTGGTACAACTTTATCTAATTGCTAGGCAATTTAGTGACAATTATGTGCCATCTTAAATAGGTATCGAATTAACTTTGTAAATGCACTATTTGATTAGAATAGTAAACAGTTTGTACATGTATTCAATATATGTTTGTTGATATTCTAATCAGAGGAAAGAAGCTTACTAATAGCTTTCTACAAGAGGAGAAAAGGGAATTCTAGAAAGCATCCAGGATAGAGGTACGGTGCTTTGGATATGGCTCAACCACAGATCTACAGTGATTACAATAGCACCAGCATATTAATAGATGCTTAATAACTATCTGTTGGATGGGTAGATGGATGGAAGGATAGTGGATAGATGGATGGATAGGTGGATGGATGGGTTGATGGATGGATGGATGGGTGAATGCATGGGTAAGTGGTGGGCTGGACAGATGGAATAGGTGACGAGTTTAATAAAGCTTTGGTGCTGCTATTAAGACTAAAATCTCATATATCTTGATTGCTTACAACTTTAAGAAAGGGAGTATATGGGTTAGTAATTGTATTTGTCTGACTGGGGAATGATTTATGATTTTTTAAGAAAATCAATACTTTGGCAGCTTTCATTATACAGTATTTGGATGGCAAGTAACTTAATGAGAAGCAACATACAATTGCTGTATTTTAGGAAACAAAAAGATAGTATCATGTCTGGACTTTTAGATTATGCTACATATTTAGAAAACAAAACAAGCCTTGTTCTGAAAGTGAAAAATTATGCATGAAGCTAATGTCATCTACTCCCAGGTGGTATGCAATCAGAGTCCCCTCTCTCCTCCACCTTACAGGAAGTGCATTACACGAGAGAGGATAGTAGGTATTTCCAGAAGAGTCTATCACGGCCCAGGCCTGTCTGAGGTTTGCTATTGAGTAGAATGTTCCCATGTACTTAGAGAAAAAGAGCAATGAAGGCAGATATGGATTAAGATACAGCTTGGAGAGGCAGGTAATGACAAAGAACCAGAAAGGAGAATACAGAATGGGAGTTGGGCAGAGTGGGGGCAGAGAGAGCCATCAAGTGGGAAGAAGGCAGCAGACGGCCCTACAGAGCAATTTGCCTGACTGTTCTAGACTGATATAATGGTTTTCAAAATAGGGTCCATGGGTATTTTCTCCTTGAGATTCCCGTACTGATGTAAGAAGCAAGGTGTCAATCCCACTGGGTGAGAGTGAGGCCACTTCCATAATTTCTGAGTCACATTTGAAGCAAGCTTTATTAAGCACCTGCCTGGATGATAGATGGACACTGACCAGGCCCATCCCCGGGATTCCCTGTGAAGGGCATGAGACTGATGCTTATCAAGATAAACCCAGCAGGCTTCATCCAGGGTAAGCACACATCCCGGAGTACACCCTACCTCAGTGCCTCCCACCTACATGTGATCAAGCACATCTGGTACAGTTGGGGCAACCAACCTTGTTTACAAAAGTGAAAACACACGGCTTGCTATCTTATCTGAATAGTAGCCCCCAGAATTTCAGGAAGTTATCTGTCCTTGGGCAAGTGGGGCCTATAGGTTAGAGGCATTCTTTTTGGTTTGTTTTGTTTTATAGATCTCTTTGGTACAGTGATTAAAACTTAAAAAGCAACTTTAGCCTTCACAGTGTTTATTATTTCTGAGTGTGTATGTGCATGATAGGGTGTATGTGTGTATAATATATATTATACACATACATATACATGGTACACACTCCATTACCGTATGTTTGTAAACACTAGAAAAGGATATTGAGTATGCTTTCCATTCCTTGGCACAGGGTCTGGAACTAACTTTGCTTGTTCTTGCGTTCGTTCATTTGTTCATTCGTTTATCTCTCTCTCTCTCTCTCTCTCTCTCTCTCTCTCTCTCTCTTTTGCTAGACAGGCAGCCAGCTAGTTTCAGAGATCCACCTGTCTCTGCCCCCAAACTTTTGGTGCTAGATATTTGGATACAGTTCTTCACCCCTGCACTGCAATCACTCTGATTCAATAAAGTCAGATATTTCTTCAATGATTTCCATTTACACAGGGCTAAGAGGTGCTTTACTAGTGACCTACTCAGAAAGCTGAATGTTGCCAATTCACTTATTAACTAAATTCAACAGACGATGACAGTTGATGAAAAGTCTAGTTCATCTGACAAATGAGGTTTTTTTTTAAATTTTTAGTAGATATTTTCTTTATTTGCATTTTAAATGTTATCCCCTTTCCTGGTTTCCACTCTGAAAACCCCCTATCCCTTCCTCCTCCCCCTGCTTCTATAAGGGTGTTCCCTCTTCCCACCCAACCACTCCTGCTTCCCAGTTCAGGCATTCTCCTACACTGGGGTATTGAGGCTTTATGGACCTCTCCTCCTATTGACGTCTTACAAGGCCATCTTCTGCTACATATGCAGCTTGAGGCATGGGTCATTCCATGTGTACTCTTTGGTTAGTGGTTTAGTCCATGGGAGCTCTGGGGGTGGGTGGTGGGGTGGATCTGGTTAGTTCATATCGTTCCTCCTATAGGGCTGCAAACCCCTTCAACTCCTTCAGTCCTTTCTCTAACTCCTCTATTGGGGACCCTGCACTCAGTCCAATGGTTGACTGAGAGCATCTGTCTCTGTATATGTCAGGCTCTGGCAGAGCCTCTCAGGAGACAGCTATATCAGACTCCTTTCAGCAAGAACTTCTTGGCATCCACAATAGTGTCTGGATTTGGTAACTGTATATCGGATGGGATCCACAGGTGGGGCAGTCTCTGATGGCCTTTCCTTCAGTCTCTGTTCCATACTTTGTCTCTGTATCTCCTTCCATGGGTATTTTGTTCCCCCTTCTAAAAAGGACCAAAGAAAGTATCCACACTTTGGTCTTCCTTCTTGAGCTTCATGTGGTCTGTGAATTGTATCTTGGATATTCCCAGCTTTTGGTCTAATATCCACTTATCAGTGAGTGAATACCATGTGTGTTCTTTTGTGATTGGGTTACCTCACTCAGGATGATATTTTCTAGCTCTATCCATTTGCCTAAGAATTTCATGAAGTCATTGTTTTTAATAGCTGAGTAGTACTCCATTGTGTAAATGTACCACATTTACTGTATCCATTCCTCCATTGAGGGATATCTGGGTTCTTTCCAGCTTCTGGCTATTATAAATAAGGCTGCTATATACATAGTAGATCATGTGCCCTTGTTATATGTTAGAGAATCTTTTGGGTATATGACCAGGAGTGGTATAGCTGGGTCCTCAGGTAATACTATGTCCAATTTCTGAGGACCTGCCAGACTGATTTTCAGAGTGATTGTACCAGCTTGCAATCCCATCAACAATGGAGGTATATTCCTCTTTCTCCATATACTCTCCAGCATCTGCTGTCCCCTGAGTTTTGATCTTAGCCATTCTGACTAGTGTGAGGTGGAATCTCAGGGGTGTTTTGATTTGCATTTCCCTGATGACTAAGGATGTTGAACATTTCTTTAGGTGCTTCTCAGCCATTCAGTATTTCTTAGCTGAGAATTCTTTTATTAGCTCTGTATCTCATTTTTAATGGGGTTATTTGGTTCTCTGGAGTCTTTAATTCTTTGTATATATTAGATATTAGCTCTCTATCAGATGTAGGGTTAGCAAAGATCTTTTCCCAATCTGTTGGTTGCCATTTTGTCCTGTTGACAGTGTCCTTTGCCTTACAGAAGCTTTGCAATTTTATGAGGTCCCATTTGTCAATTCTTGATCTTAGAACATAAGCCATTGGTGTTCTGTTCATGAACTTTCCCCCTGTGCCCATGTGTTTGAGACTCTTCCTCACTTTCTCCTTTGTTAGATTCAGTGTATCTGGTTTTATGTGGACATCCTTGATCCACTTGGATTTGAGCTCTGTACAAGGAGATAAACATGGATCGATTTGATGAGGTTGATTCTTAATGTACTGTTTGTATATTGCAAAGCTGTCGTTATGTAGCACATACTGATGGTTGAATTCCCACACATATTTTTAAGGAATTCTGTCAACAGAATCAGTGTCTTTATGCATGGTCTATGGCTTTCAGTTGCTTTGATTCTAGTTAGTTAATAATTGTACATTTAGCTTCACTAATCAAAGTTTATTGATTGTATAATTAGGACATTTGTAAGTAGTGACACACATTTGCAGCAATGGCATTCATGATCTGTAGTTTGATCAAATTAAACTTTTACAAATTTCAATTTATCACTATAGAATTCAGCATAAAACGTATAGTATTTATCCAGGGAAGGTGGTATACATCTATTAATCACATCACTCTGAGGGTTCCAAAAAGAGGATTGCAGTTCTAGGCAAGTTTAGTCTAGATAGTAAATTCTAGGTCAGCCTAAACTAAGGGCCTAAACAGTTTCAAAAAACCCAACCACCTCACCAACCAGCCAAGTAACCATCCAACCTAGGAGCTATAGTTTAACACTTAATTCTTTCTCCTACTGGAAAATAAACTCTGGTAATACTTGGGTATGTGGTGTGTGTGTGTGTGTGTGTGTGTGTGTGTGTGTGTGTGTAAGGCAGGCATTGTCCATATTTAAACAGGAAATGATCCAAAGAGTTTGAGTTATAATATTCTAGCAATAACTTGTTAACAACAAAGGCCATTCACTTCTTAGATTTTTGTGACATTGAGGAAGATGTCCTAGAGAGCCAAAATTTACTTGAATTGTTATGTTGTTGCAAGAATATTAACTTCTGTTCTAGAATCAAACACTTAAAAGCAGAGAGAGGTGTTGTGAAATGTGAAGAGCTGGATGCACATGCTGACAGACCTAAGGTAGTGGTGCTGGTGCTGGCGATGACAGTGGTGGTGGTGGTGGGGTGTGAGAGGGCCAGGACACAAACAGTGAGGTGGTAAGCTAGTGGCTTGGGGAGTACAACTTCTGTCACTCCAGTTTTCTCAGAGGCTGTCAGGATATTTAACTGGATGGAAAATCCAAGCCAACCTAATTCATACGATTCAGAGAGGTTGACATTGAGGGACTATTAATCCGAATTCCTAGACCTTGAATGAGACAAAAGCACAGATAGCCCAAGATCATTTATATTCCTGGTGTGACTGTTCCCCCACTGGGTTAGAAATCTTAAGGGCTCCCCCATCCCAATTTTAAAGGGATGTCATTAGAAGAGATAGACAAGTGGTCTGGCCATGATGGTCTAAGGCTGGGGAGTTATTTCTGAACGGGGTTGGATACTTTGAGTGTGCTATTTTTCTTTGCTTTGTTTTGTTTTTAATGAATATTTGTGGAGGAGAAAGGTTAAAGGAGATAAAAAAATAGATCCCCCCACCTGAACAACCTCCTACCCTAGACTTTTTTGGTTTGGCTGAAATCCAATACGATTGAAATCTTAAATCTTTTTGGGCTAGACTCTAGGTTGACTTCCAGTATAATAAGTCAGATTTGGAAAGACATAGAGAAGAACTATTAATGGGATCTCTCTTTCTTTCTTTTGTAAGTTAAATACCAAATATGTAAGCATTGGCCACATGGATTTCCACCCTGTACCTAATGTGCCCAGGGGAGGTGTAGACCATTAAAAAGAGGGTGAACACGGTAGTTTTTCCACCTTCAGCTGAGTCAGGAGGATTCTGATCTGTGCTATTGCAGACTTACATCTACATTTGCTTTGTCGTCCCTGGAGCAGTGATCAGTGTCCCACATTACGCTGCATCTGTATTTTTTTAAAAAATAAAGAAAAACAACACATGAAAATATTTCTTCGTTATGATTTATAGAGCCACAAATACCAGAAAACCCCAAGGATCTCTTTAAAGAATTTTTAAGCATGGAATATGCAAGCGCTACATTTTTTTTCTTTCTTTCATTCATGCAACCTTGTTCCAGAGAGTGTGTGAAAGGTTCCTGGCACACTTCTTTCACTAGCATGGTGACAGCCTATCTGGGAGGAGAAACTCAGTGAACCACACTTTTACCTCAGGTACCCTCGGGAGTCAGTCAGGTTCTCCCATGTTCTTTCCTAAGTGGTCTGAGCTCTCTCCTCTCTTGTGGTCCTAGGAAGAGGGCTTATGGGGGGGTCTTACGATTCCAGGAAGAGTCAGTCTGCTTTAGGAAGATAAACCAGGTGTATATGAAGCAGTCTCAACTGCGTCTGTATCAGAGCTTTGTTTCTAAGAGAATGGAAATACATTTATTTTAAATATTATTGATTTTTCTAGAATGTATGTTTCCAACTCCATAGATTCTCCCATCAGCGTAAGCATGAGGGGGTATACATTTGCATACAACCACCCACACATATATCTATTCTGCACAGCAAGACATGAAAGGTTTTTGCTGAGCCAGGTATAGTAGAACATACATGTGATCCCAGCTCTCAGGTGCTGGAATCAGGAGTCTGAGGCTAGCCTGGGCAACATTGCAATACCTCATCTGGAGAACTCTTTTTCTATGGTTGCAGAATGTTTATCACCACCACGCTGATACCTATCATGTACATTTTCATTTTGTCTCTTCCTAAAATTCCTAAAAGTGGAACTTTACATCACAGATTCCTTTGTATCTTCCCCATATACTTGTTCCAATGCCTGAGATGTTTGTCCATATTGTTATACACAGTAGCGGTAATCTCTTTTTTATTAGCATGTAGAATTCCATTCTAATAATAGTCTACAATTTATTTATGCATTTTATGGCTGATCAAATCTTAGGATGGTCACAATTTAACAATTGTTACTAAAACATGTGCTTGTGGTTGCTGTGTGTGTGGTATTTACTCATTGCTGGATCCTTTGGTAGGTGTGTTTACCTTTGGAACTATGATTTTATAAAGGAAATTCTTTTTTTTTTCTTTCTTATAAGGACAACTAGTTGGGGCTGGTTTACAGGTTCAGAGGTTCAGTCCATTATCATCAAGGTCACCATCATGCTGATACATGCTGGAGCATGGCAGTGTCCAGGCAGACATGGGGCTGGAGGAGCTGAGAGAGCCACCTCTTGTTCGGAAGGCAGCTAGGAGAAGACTGGCTTCAGGCAACTAGGAGGAGGGTCTCTCAAAGCCCAGCGACACACTTCCTCCAACAAGGCCACACCTCCTAATAGTGCCACTCCCTGGACCAAGCATATTCAAACAGTCAAAGCCCCCATAGGCTTGTTCAAATACATTAAGTCTGTGGACATCATAATAGCCATAGCATAATTAAAAGGTACATTTAGTCCAATCTTCAAAGTCCCCATAGTCTAAAGCAGTCTCAATGATGTTAAAAGTCCAAAGTTCAAAGTCTATTCTGAAATTCATTCAATCACTTAACTGTAATCCCCAAAGGGAACCAGCTGGGCAAACTCCAGACTCTGCATCTCCATGGCTGATGTCAAAGCAGTCTTCAGATCTCCACTCCTTTTTCATCTTTGTTGATTGCAACAAACTTCTTTCTCTTGGGCTGGTTCCACTCCCTGTTAGCAGCTTTCCTCAGCAGATATCCCACTGGCATCCTTTGGGGTCTCCAAGGCAACTTCAGTGTTATAGCTTCTTGTTTAAATGTCTGGGATCCATACACGATCTTCTGGGCTTCTCCAAATGGCTTTTGCATCACTTCTCCAGGTCTGTCCTCTGTAGGACTCTAGAATCTGGTTGACTGTTCTTGGTGCTCATCCAATGGTACTGGTATCTCCAATACACTGGTGTCTTCCACTGCAACTAGGCTTCACCAATAGCCTCTCATAGGCTCTCTTCATGGTACCAAACCTCAACTCCTTTGCCTGATCCCTTCAGTCCTGGGCCATCAACTGCAACTGAGGCTACACCTTCACCAGTGGCCTTCACTTCATACTTTCAAAATCAGTACCACCTAGGTAATTCTTACACATTACCAATCCAGCTGCAGCATACGGTACATCCTTGGCTATCTACAACTTCTTTGTGCTCTTAGAAAACACTTCCCAGAAGATTTCATCTCAGTGATGCTGGTCTTTTAATCACCACTAATTTCCTAGCTCCAACTAACCAGCATCAATTGTCCCAGTAGTCCTTTCTATTCTTGGCTCTAAAGCCAGAGACCCACATGGCCGACACTGCCAAGTTCTGCTACTTGCTAGAGCTGGAACATGGCCCCTTGTTCTATTATATTATCACAAGATTTCTGTTTTCCAACTCCTTCACTGCCTAAGCTTGGCTGTCTATAAAGGAACTTCTATTGTGGACTTTTAATATGCTAGTTATTTTTCCTGATACATGTTAAAAATTTTTAAAAATCTTCTTTACTATTTTATGCCCTAAACATTTTCATATACAACTTCAGGAATAATTGGTATATATAGAAATGCCATGAGCTTTGAAATGGGACTGATTTGATGCTAGTTTGAGATCTCTGAGCCTCAGATTAATGAACTAAAATTTTATGTTAACAACGTATTGAATTTTACAGAGATAAGTTTTGAGAGAAAGAAACTAGATTCCAGAGTGCACATTTTACAATTTCTTTGCAACTGGACTCTCAGGATTGTAGGTACCTTTCCAAAAATGAAATGAGTCTATGGGCTACACCACCTTAAACACACTCAGTCTCAGTACACTGGATTAGTTAGAGTCAGGAGAATCTTTTGGGGTGCTAGAAATATTTATATTTCATGTATGTATATGTACAATATACATGTTATGTGCCATCTCATGATGTCTGTATCAAGGAGGACTGCATTACAATCTCATACATGTAAGATGATAACTTAGTTTGTATATCTATGATGTTCACACAATCATGAAAATGACACGTTTCTTGCTAAGCAGCACATGACTACATGTACATTCACATACATATATTTGTATCTATGTATACAATCACAGCATAATACTTGGCTAATTTTTCAGGGTGCTTATCATGTTTCTTTTCTTTTTTTTTCTTTTTTCTTTTTTGGTTTTTTGAGACAGGGTTTCTCTGTGTAGCCCTGGCTGTCCTGGAACTCACTTTGTAGACCAGGCTGGCCTCGAACTCAGAAATCCGCCTGCCTCTGCCTCCCAAGTGCTGGGATTAAAGGCGTGCACCGCCACCACCCGCTTATCATGTTTCTTGATTCGATTGCTGACTACACAAGTGTGCCCGGGTTGTCAGATTTCATCGTGTCGTATGTACATGGCCGATGAACTATAAATGTGTGCTCTTGTAAAAATGGATATGATCATGGGCATAATGCCTGCTTCCAGGTTTGTTTTATGAAGTATAAAAAGAGTTACTGCTACGAGAATTTCTCGTGGCGGACATCATGTCTATATATATATATATACTCTTCATAAAGGCCAGTGACAATCTAAAGCTTGATTCCTCCAAAGTTCATCCTGGGGATCTAGTGAGTATTGAGCTGTCTCCTGGGTTAGGGATTATTGTCAAGAGAGTGGATGACCCCACTTTCTAGCAACTACATTGGAAAGTCTTCATCGGCATGGGTGATGGCTTCCTATAGCCACATAGATCAAGCTTGTCAGTTCACCTTTCCTGTCTATCTGTGGGAGCTAGCACCTCCAGAGGATCCCCAGGAAGCAACTTGGAACATACAATTAGAGTAGGATTGCATACAAATGGTTGGGAGTCTCATCCGTTGGAAGGGACACCAACAGTCTACAGGCCTGCTCTTGATGGCCTCTTGGGGATTAGGCACAGCTGATCTGATGAAGGTGGTGTCTATTTTGCACAGAGGACTGTGGTCTATAGCAGTTATTAAATCCTATTTCTCTGAGATGCAACCCATCGAAGACTTACAAGTCGCAATATGAAATGTAGCTACTTTATGGAGTCCTGGGCCCATCGTGTTCACATTTTATCAGTGGAGAGCCTTCCAGTAAAGACGCAGTGCTTCAGAGCAGAACCAATGAGTAGGTGGGGGTGATTGCTGACTGGAAGAAGAGTACTTTCCAGACTTGTACACACCCTGTTTGTGTTTGTGTTGTATGAGTGTGTGGTTTGCACAAATGTGTGCAGTGTACGCAAGCCCAGAGGGCATTGATATCCCGCTTTGTCACTCTCTGTCTTGTTTCCCTTGAGACAATCTCTTACTGAACCTGGATTGGCTGGTGACCAGCGAGTTCCAGCAATCTTTCTGTCTATACCTGTCTATGGCACCAAGAATATAAACACACAAACGATTTTAATTCAAGCCCACGTGCTTGTATAGCACGTGCTCTTACCCACTCACCCATCTCCTCCATTATATCTTTATTTAAATAAATCAAACATGCAGACAAGAAATTCATGCAGAATTCTAGCAAATCTGGAGACGAATTTTTTCCTCGTTTCTCACTCTTAAGACCTTCAATGATTGGATGAGACCCACACACACATTTTGCAAGGTAATTTTCTTTATTTAAAGCTGAATGAGTGTCAGTCACACCAGAACACCTTCATAGCTGCCTCTAAACTGATGTTTATGCTATAGCATAATCAAGTTGATGCATAAATTAGACATTATATCCGTTTAAAGCTAGATTTATGCTTGGCTGAAAAGGCCCTGATTACATATTCACTGAGAGCCCATTCATCTTTGGAAGGTGTTTTTATTCTGTTTCAAGTGATGTATGATCTTGGGGTTTCATGTCACATGGGGGGCACAGACAGTACTACTAATCTTGGCTGAAGATTCTTAGTTATAAAAGGAGATTAGATATCTTATGTTGTATCAGAGTCAACTAGATAAGCCCCAAAATCTCATTAAATTGTATCTGCAAGAAAAATCTCTCTTATGAAAATACCAGAGGAGGTGGTTTGCTTCATTCAGTAAGGGCACGAATTTTGTTGTTACTGAAGTTTGTGACGTGTTTCCTCCAATTAATGTAAATAAATGGCGGGCATCCAGAAAGCCTCCATATTATTCGTGTTTGTACCTTTTAATGGTTTAACTGTTTGTACCATGTTTAACCATTTCATTAAATGATTTCATAAATAATATCTTGATTGCCTCTCCTACTTTCCTACATCTTCCAGAATACTAAAACTAAGCGAGCAGGTCTTTTTTTGTTGTTGTTATTATAGTTAATGGCAAAACAAACAAACAAACAAACAAAAAACCCAAAACTGGACGATGGACCCTTGGATTACATGTGACTTACTGAAGTATTTAATTTTGATCTATGTCTAAACTACAATATTTTAAAACAGCGTTTAAAAACAGTGTTACTATTGATATATTTCCTTTCAAAAGACAGGAGTATGTTACTCCTTGTGTATTGTGGTGGGTGTCCCTGGGCAGGACTCTCTCTCTGACTTTCTGTCTTTGTCTTTATCATCCCCAGTCTGGCCCCAGTTTTACTCCCTCTTCTGAGTTGCCTGGCCTAGAGTTCTATCCTGGTACCTTCCTCTGTGAGGCCCAACCTGCCAACCTTCACCCTGCTGTGGGGAAAAACTCTCCCCTAAAAGAGTCCTTCCAACACCTATGTTGCTTGTCACTTCCTCAGTAAAATTCTGAGTTCTTCTTTCATTTACAGTCGAGTTTTGTCCCCTCACAGTCTCAGAGGGGCAGGCAAGACCCAATCCATATGGTCTAGCTTGCACCACCAGGGTCTATGCTAGCACAATGTGCCCGAGTTCGAGGCCCTTCACCATCTCACATGCTTCCTCTGCGTGTACTTCATTTTGTCTGTATGATATCTAAAGCAATTCAAATTCTTAGTTTACTTCCTGAAACAAAAAAATAAAAATAAATAAATAAAAATTGAAGTTGCAGAACTTAAAAAAAAAAAAAAAAGATTTCTGGGCAGGGAGTGGTGGTGATCGCCTTTAATCCCAGCACTAGGTTAGGCAGAGGCAGGTGGATCTCTGTAAATTTGGGGCCAGCCTGATCTACAGAGCACATTCCAGGACAGCCAGGGCTGAGAGAAACCTCGTCTTAAAAAACAAAAGCCAAGCAAGCAAGCAAGCAAGCAAGCAACTAAACAAACAAACAAACAAACAATGTCTAGATTTTTCTTAAACTACAAACTGACCAGAGATCTGGTAATGCCGGGGCAGGGTTATTCATGACAAGCACCGGCAGAAGGAAAGTAATGGTAGTTTTGGTATTGTTTCCCAGGTCTCAGGAGCCAGGTTCATGAGCAGAGTTACCCAATGGTTTCCAGGATTTGGAGGAGAAAGGCTCCATTTCCCAGCGATTCGCAGTCATATTTCCCTCTCTCCTCTATCAGTTTGCTGCCTTCCTGCCTCCTGTTTCCACTTTTTATTTCCTTCTTCCTTCTTTTCCTTTGCTTTCCCTACCTATTCCTCACCTCACCTCTTCCCGCCCCACCCCTCTCTCTCCTCTCTCTCTTTTCCTCATTTTCTCCATTTACCCCTGCCTTCCTAACATCCGGGCATCCTAACATCTCACCAGCAAGGCGGAGAGAGCAGGTCTTCTCAGCCTCCATACACCTAGAGGAAGCTGGGCTGGGCCAGGGTGGTGCTGCCTGGAAGATGGGTGGGGCAGGGTGGGGTGAACAAAAGCCACTCCCCCTCCTTCTCTAGCACCCTCCCCACTCTTCCCAATCTCTTCTCTTCCCAGAGAAGGTAAATTGGGAGGAACACTTGGCATGACGATGCTTCTCTCTTTTCTCCGTGCTCTGTCCAGCTTCCTGGAGCAGTTCACTGGACTTCTTTCTCTCTCTGCTTGTCTGCTTTGCAGTAACCTCGTGGTTCTTGATTCCAGAGAGGACCTTTCAAGGATTGAAGGCAGGGATTGTGCTAATGGAGAGGGTGTGCCATAGATGGCCCTGGAAGGCAGGAGGGTAATAAAGTTCCACCAGGGGAAGTCCTTTCTCACCCAACCTAACCAGACGCAGGTTCGCGTTATCTGTGTGAAGAGTATGAAGGCAAATGCTTTCAGTTTCTTTATGTCGTTTCTTCCCCCATTCTTGGCGCAGTGTACATTTTCGAAGTGACATCTTAATTGAGTAACATATTCTAGTTAAAAGGAAGTGCCCAATCAAGTTAAGGGATGGGGTTCTCAAGATTAGTCTTCTTTAAATCGGAATACATGCCAGGGTTTGGAGAGATTAAAGAAAGAACCTTAAAATAGATACTAGGGTGTTGCACCTTGCTGTGTTCTACTAGGTCCAGACAGCTTTCCTGAGTCGATGGAAGATAGAACACCCCCTTTTCTTATTGGGACTTCCTCGTCTCCGTCTGATCTGGGGAGCCCAACCCACACTTTACCGGAGGAATGTCACATCATCGCTGGTGAAATTACAGGTTCGACTTCTTGGAATGCCTCTCCATGCAAAGGTATTCCCCAGCCTCAGCCATGAAACCTGACCCTAAGAAGAACCTTTCTCAGGCTCTATGAACCTCTCCGAGGTTCATATCTACAGCCCTGGCTCACCCCAAATAAATGTCCGTGTACAAGCTCACCTTGAATAAAGGCGTATGCACATGCTAAGATCATCTTAGCTGTTTCTTCTCAGATGGGTGGAGGAGGCCTTTGTCTAAAAGAGCTAGCTGTCACACTGAGATCTTTGGAGAAGCCCCAGCTCCCTGCACTCCCTCCCGGTGGACCTGCAGAGCCCATTCTGAACTCCACTTAATCCTTCCAGCCTGGTGTGAAGTCGTGTTGGGACACCCTGAGAGGGAGGAAACGGAGGGACCACAGCTGGACCCCAACACGCATACCACACTAAGACTGCCAAAGTACCTCAGCAGGTAATGGTGCTTTCCCCACCAGAAGGGCAGCCAGAGCTCGTCCCAGGACCCACGTGGTGGGCGGAGAGAGCTGACTCCCGAAGGTTGTCATCTGACCTTCATGTGTGAGCTGCAGGGTTTGTACACCTGCACACCTGCACACATGCATGTAAAAAGCCAATACTGGGAGAGGACACAGTCCTGTGGTAGAACACTTATATAACACACTCAAAACACTGGGTCTCTCTAGCACTGAGGAGAGGGAGGAGCTAAATACAAAGGAAGCCTCTTCTGTGATATAGCCTAAGGCCGTTCACCTATACAGCCCATAGCCACATACCCTAAAACTCAAGGCATCCTGCTTTCCCCCCATTATAATCTCTACCCACGAGTAAAGCACCGAGTAGACATCCTGCATCCTTGTCAGAATGATGGTATGAAATTAAACCAAAAGGGTCGAAGACAAACCAGCTTGAACAAGTCAGCTTGCCTTGAAGAGTTTTAATGTGCGAGAACCAATCAGGAAAAAGGTCAAACTGTTTCCTTGATTTATAAACAGTGTGGTGATGTTGTGAACCAGGTTCCTACTCTTTTGGTTTGAGGTCTCCTATTTTGCAGCTTGTTTGTGTGTGTGTGAGTGAAGATTAAGTTTGTACAATTTTAAATTGTGATGTGGCTTTTATGAAAAGCATGCTCTTTTATTGAAAAAAGGAAGTAAAAACATTTTATGATGAAATTGAAGATTTACATGGAAATATTTCTGATAAAATAGAAGAGATATATAGAGAAACACGTTAAAATGGACAATTTTCATGGAAAATTAAAGAGTAAAATGGTAGACATAAAAATATTGCTACATTAATTGAAAAAGGAAGTAGAAACATTTTGTCGTAGAAATAAAGATTTACATGGAAAATATTTCTGATAAAATTGTAGAAAAATGTAGAAAAACATGTTAAAATAGAAGATTATCATGGAAAATTTTACATAGATATAATAATGGTAGGCATAAAAGTATTCCTAAGTTGATTGAAAGTGGAATTATAAACATTTTCTGATAAAGTCGAAGATTTACATGGAAAATATTTCTGATAAAAATGAAGAAATATATAAAAAATTTTTTTAAATTGAAGATTGTCATGGAAAATTATACAGATAAAATAGTAGGCATAAAAGTGATTCTAAGTTGATTGAAAGTGGAATTATAAACATTTTTCAGGTAAAATTGAAGATTTACATGGAAAATATTTGTAATAAAATTCAAGAAATATATAGAAAAACATGTTAAAATTGACTATTTCATGGAAAATTATACAGATAAAACCTTTCTAAATTAATTGAAGGTAGAATTAAAAACATTTTGTGATAACATCAAAGATTTCCATGGAAAACATGTATGATAACATAGAATATATAGAAAAACATCTTAAAATGGAAGATTATCATGAAAAATAATGCAGATAAAATGGTATATATAAAAAACTAGTAAATTAATTGAAAGAGGAATTATAAACATTTTCTGATAAAATTAAAGATTTACATGAAAAATATTTTTGCTGGCTTATGTCTTTTATTGGGGAATTGAGTCCATTGATGTTAAGAGATATTAAGGAATAGTGATTGTTGCTTCCTGTTATTTTGATGTTATATTTGTGTGATTATCTTCTTTTGGGTTTGTTGGAAGATTACTTTCTTGCTTTTTCTAGGGTGTAGTTTCCCTCCTTTTGTTGGCGTTTTCCATCTGTTATCCTTTGTAGGGTTGGATTTGTGGGAAGATATTGTGTAAATTTGGTTTTATCGTGGAATATCTTGGTTTCTCCATCTATGGTGATTGAAAGTTTTGCTGGGTATAGCAGTCTGGGCTGGCATTTGCGTTATCTCAATGTCTGTATGAGATCTGTCCAGGATCTTCTAGCTTTCATAGTCTCTGGTGAGAAGTCTAGTATAATTCTGATCGGTCTGCCTTTATATGTTACTTGCCCCTTTTCCCTTACTGCTTTTAATATTCTTTCTTTGTTTAGTGCATTTGGTGTTTTGATTATTATGTGCTGGGAGGACTTTCTGTTCTGGTCCAGTCTGTTTGGACTTCTGTAGGCTTCTTGTGTGGTCATGGGCATCTCTTTCTCTAGGTTAGAGAAGTTTTCTTCTACAATTTTGTTGAAGATATTTACTGGCCCTTTAAGTTGTAAATCTTTGCTTTCTTCTATACCTATAATCCTTTGGTTTGGTCTTCTCAGTGTGTCCTGGATTTCCTGGATGTTTTGGGATGCTTTTTGCATTTTACATTTTTTTTGACTGTTGAGTCAATGTTTTCTATGGTATCATCAGCACCTGGGATTCTTTCTTCTATCTGTTGTATTCTGTTATTGATGCTTGCATCTATGACTCCTGATCTCTTTCCAAGATTTTCTATCTCCAGAGTTGTCTCCCTTTGTGATTTCTTCATTGTTTATACTTCCACTTTCAGATCCTGGATGGTTTTGTTCAGTTCCTTCACTTGATTGTGTTTTCCTGTAATCCTTTAAGGTTTTTTTGTGTTTTCATTTAAGGGCTTTTACCTGTTGACCCATGTTCTCCTGTATTTCTTTAAGGGAGTTATTTAAGTCCTTCTTGAAGCCCTCTATCAGCATCATGAGATACGATTTTAAATCCAAATCTTGCTTTTCTGGTGTGTTGGGGTATCTGTGACTTGCCGTGGTAGGAGAACTGATGTTGCCAAGTAGCCTTGGTTTCTGTTGGTAGGGTTCTTGTGCTTGCCTTTTGCCATCTGGTTATCTCTGGTGTAAGTTGGTTTTGCTGTCTCTGGCTGGAGCTTGTCCCTCCTGTGGGCCTGTAAGCCTGTGTCTATACTCCTGGAAGACCAATTCTCTTCTGGCAGGGTCTGTGCACAGAAGGCTGTGGAACCACCCAGCTTTCTGGTGCAAATGGCAGCAGGAAGACTTCCATCCCAGCTGCTCTACTGATGCCCAATATGCCCAGTGTGCTCCTACCTGTTCCCCTCCAGAGAGAAGATGGAGATCTTACCTCTGTGCTCAGAAGTGTAAGCACTGCTGGGAGATCACCCTCTCCTGGTGGGCTGTGCACAGAAGGCTGTGGAGTCTCCCAGCTCTCCGGTGCCATGATGTCGTTTTATTTTGGGGTCAATCAAACTACAGAATCTACTCGTGATTATACCAGCTATGAAATTACAGTTTGGGTTAGAATTACTATATATATATGGCATGATATAAACTGATAAAATTAATTAATTCATTCATAAAGTTCAGGTGTTACATGATTTATATCAAGAATAAAATGTAGTGTGAAATTTGTGTAGGTAAAGGGTTGCCTTATACTATAAGGTGAAAGTGGATATCACATGTGGATAGTCTGTAAGTATGTTGACTACTTGTCAGACAGACCAGTGTGTTTGGGATTTGGGAACTGAGAAACTTGTATCCCTAGAGTGTTTTAAGAACCCCAGAGTAGCCGGGCGGTGGTGGTGCACGCCTGTAATCCCAGCACTTGGGAGGCAGAGGCAGGCGGATTTCTGAGTTCGAGGACAGCCAGGAGACAGACAGAGAAACCCTGTCTCAAAAACAAAACAAAACAAAACAAAACAAAACAAAACAAAACAAAACACCCAGAGTATACAAGTTTGAAGATTGCTGCTACTAAGAACCAGTTGCCCTGCCTAGCCACTTACAGGAAGAAGAAACAATTACAATTATGAGGAGAAGTCCTAGAGTTTTGTATAGAAATATGTATGCACATATGCATATAAAATGATCTTAGGCAGATATCCGGGCACATTCTTTTTTTTTTTTTTTTTTTTTTGGTTTTTCAAGACAGGGTTTCTCTGTGTAGTCCTGGCTGTCCTGGAACTCACTCTATAGACCAGGCTGGCCTCGAACTCAGAAATCCTCCTGCCTCTGCCTCCCAAGTGCTGGGATTACAGGCGTGCGCCACCACGCCCGGCCACATCCATTTTAATAGCTACTTCTTGGAAACAAAAAAATGTTTAAGTCCACCCACTAGCTACCTTTGCTTATGCGTTTCGTTGAAGGAGGAGGGGGAGAATCAGGACAGCCTGTAAGAATTAGACGACTGGAAACTGGCTGCGACAGGCACAGTTGCACTCCCACATCTAGGAGGTTAAGGCAAGAGCAGAGTGAGCTACAGGCAAACTCAGGCTACATAACAAGACTCTGAATCCACAAAACAAACAAAACAAAAACGTGAACAAACAACAAAGCTGGACCAGGTGGGGCAGGCTTGTAATCCCAGTTACTCAGAAGACTTATGTCTTACATGTTTTATTATATTTAAAAAAAATACAATGTACTTGCATGAGTATGGGTTATTTTTCCCTTTTTAAAAATTGAAAACAGATTTTTTTTATGCAACATATTATGATCATGTTTTCTTTTTTCCCAACTTCTCCCAGATCCTCCCCACCCACTCGAATTCACATCCTTTCTTTCTCTCTCTCATTAGGAAACATGCAGATGATGATGATGACAATGACAATGACGACAACAAAGAGGGGCCGTTCCTTCGTCTCGTGCCCCCTCTTTCTCTCTCCAACCCGGGAAGCCCACCTCCTCCACTTTGCCCAGTGGAGGACACCCATGTTGTCTTTGTTAGCCAATCAAACAATTAGAGGAAATTCCCCTACAGGCTTTCACTCTTTGAATATTGTACAGTTGTAGGTATCTATATTTGTTCCTGTCTACTTCAGGAGGAAGATTCTCTGATGATGGCTGTGCAAGACAGTGATCGATTATATATACATCGGAATTTTGTCAGGAGTCACTTTATTACTTCATCCCTCCAGGAGAACAGTGATATTGCTTTGACCCTAGGTCTATGGCCTATGTAGTCTTGGATTATAGAACACATGAACAGTATCATGCGTGGGTTTCATCTCATGGAGTGGGGCCTTAAAGCCAGTCAGATCGCGATCGGTTATCCCCCCAACTTTTGTACCACTATTGTAGTGGCAGATCTTGCATATGGGTCACCACTGTGTTGAAGATTTTGTAGCTGGGCTGGTGCTTACTTTTCTCCCCTGGTAGAAGGCAGAGTCCCTTCCACTACCATAAATAGAAGACAGTAGCAGGGAAGGCTCTAGGTAGGTCGTTTGACTTCTCTGTGTTCGGTGAGTTATGCGGCTGTTGTAGTTAGCAGTAGTACCTTGCCATCAGTTTGTGGAAAAGCAACCAATGCCATTGGTAATATCCTGGGTTTTTTTTTTGGGGGGTGGGTGTTCCATGGAACTCCTTTGGCTGACAACTAAATTAGGTGCAACCCATTCCTGGCACTGGAGGCTTTATTTGGTGGTGAGAGATAGTTTGTTGGGGTGTTATCTCCTTCATTATTTGGTGATTTTATTTAGACTTCTTAAATTATGTATATATTTTAAGAAACTTCTACTGTAGTAGGTTTACATGTGACCCCTTGAATGGCCCTTAGTGTTAGCTATCCTTCTTTGTATTCCCTCCTTTAACTCCTACTTCCCTCCTCCTCTAGTTTAATCCTCCTATAACAGTCCTCTACACTCTATTTATCCACAACTATATATTTCCCCTTCCTCAGGAGATCCCCCCCAATCCCTTAGTATATACCTAATCTCGGGATATATGGATTGCAGCCCGATTATTGAATACTTAACTGCTAACATCCATATATAAGCTAATATATACCGTATCCATCTTTTTGGGTCTAGGTTACCTCTCTCAGGGTGATTTTCTTTATAGTTCCATCCATTGACATGTGAATGTATGTTTTCTTAACAGCTGAGCAACATTCCATTGTGAAAGTGGGGCATGCCTATTCATCCACTGATGACCATCTAGGCTGCTTTGAACTTCTGACTATTATGAACAGAGTAGTAGCCATGAGCATGGATGAGCAAGTGTCTCAGCAGTGGGATGTAGAGCCCTTTGGGTAGATGCCTAAGAGACAGTATAGCTGGATAAGGTATCCTGCTTAAGTTTAATCTAGTCTCCGATTCCTGAGGAAGTGCCACACTGATTTTCATAATGGTTCTACAGGTTTGCAATCCCACTAGTAATGGATTAATGATCCTTTTACTCCACATCCTTGCTGGCATGAGCTGTCATTTTGTTTTATTGATCTTGTCCATTCTGACTGACATAAGATGAAATCTCTAGGTGAAGAAAAACTTAAATCTAGGCTTGGTGGACTACACCTTTAATCCCAGTGACTCTTACACGTTACCAAGTACAGCTGCAGCATGAAACCTCTTGGGTCATCAGGCCTACACAGTTCAAATGACCCTCAGCACCACTGTCTTCCATATTCCTACTAGGCTGGCCCATTAAGCCCCACTTAAAGAATTCCATGGCTTTCCAAATCCAAAGTCCCCAAATCCACATTCTTCCAAAAAAAAAAAGCATGGTCGTGCCTATCACAGCAACACCCCACTCCTGGTACCAACTTCTTTCTTAGTTGAGGTTTCACTGCTGTGAAAAGACACCATGACCAATGCAAGTTTTATAAAAGACAGCATTTAATTGGGGCTGGCTTACAGGCTCTGAGGTTTAGTCCATTGTCATCAAGGCAGAAACATGGCAGCATCCAGGCAGATATGGTGCAGGAGGAGATGAGAGTTCTACATCTTTATCTGAAGGCTGCTAGTGGAAGACTGACTTCTAGGCAGCCAGGGTAAGGGTCTTAATTAAGCCCACACCCACAGTGACACACCTACTCCAACAAGGCCACACCTCCTAATAGGGTCACTTCTTGGGTCAATCATATACAAACCACCACAGCATCTAAGGAACAGTAAAATACATTAAGATAAGACAAAAGCAAGCAACCTCCCCCCCCACATCTCTAAAAAGTATATAATTTTGTCAAAGTATGTTAGAATGAAGATGTTTTGTTTTTCTAACCCCTCTGAAAATACCTTTAGAAGTACCTATAAAGTCTCTCTTTGTCTCTCTGTCCCTGTCTCTCTCTCTATGTCTGTCTGCCTGTCTGTTTCTCTCTCTCTCTCTCTCTCACACACGCACACACATACACACTCACACACACATAGACAAGTATACTGGGATGAATGTGTAAACCCTTGGCACTGCAGAGCTTTAGGCAGAGAGACTGCCAAGAGTTTGAGACCAGCCTTCACTACACAGTGAACTCCAGGCCGGCCATGACTATGCAAAGAGACAGGTCATATTTCTTCCAAACAAAGCACATAACTAGTAGCCAATTGACAAATCTTAGGTAGTTTCTTAGAACAAGTCATAACAGCTGGGTAAGAAAATCCGCTTGTAAGTCAGATAGCTTCCAATTCTTTTCTCTCAACAAAGTTGAAGTCAAGCCTAAATACATTGTCATTTGATACAATATGAAAATAATGTTGTGACAAACCACTCGGTGATTTATGATACAAAATTTAGAAGGAGCTCAAGGAATTCTGTGACTTTCTTTTAGCAAAACTTTTTCTGTACCCTTATACTTATTACATACAAATATTTCTTAGTCTGTATATTATAAAATTTAAAAATAGGGGGAAATTAAGTCAAACCATTCTCTGACAAGTGGTATTCATGGTTTTTGTTTGAACTAATTTTGAGAATGATGTATTATTCCTCTCATTAATAACTGTTCTTCCATTGAAAATTTTATTTGTATTTAATAATGTCCAAAAGTGTTAGCAGAAGGATAATAGAGAGTATTGGGGTATGGATATATCATGGTACCATATTATATGTGTATGAAATATGTATGTAATATATGTATATGTATGTATGTATGAAACTATATCAAATTTTAAAAACTTAAAAAGTGCTAGCAATATTGATTTTTAGACCAATAGTATACTTGTAATGATAGAAAATACTAGCAATTAGGGCATTTAAAAGTTCTTTAGAAACACATAACTGTGTGTATACCACATTTAAATGACTGCTCAGATATTATATTTCTTAACCATTCAAATATAGAAAGTTAAATTTGAACATACTTGCATTGAGACATTCACAATGAATCAGCAAGGGAGAAAGTAAAATTTCTGACTTATAAAAATAGTTTTTGATCAGGTCTTTAAAACACAGTCATTTACAGTAACCAAACTGCTAAGATATTTAGGTACCATAAGCTAGTTAGACAAACAAATAAACAATGTAAGTCTTAATGGATTCATCAGTATTTGATACATATGGGAAATTTATGCTCAATACAAGTATTTAAACTTAACAATAAGTACACTTTTATGAAGTCTTATGAACTTGTGGAGTAGAATGTGGCTTGAAGATTGCTATCATATTTCACTGTCATTCATGGAAACTGGCTCTTTCAAGTATCCTGGGCACCAGGCCCAGAGTTAGTTGGGCACAGTCCACACACATGGTGCTTCTGTGCCCAGCTCATGCAGAGCTGGGGTCAGTGCCAGGCTCCACACTTTCCTAGGAGTGGAGTGGAATTGTGAATATGCTTCCTGGGGTATGTGAATATTTATATGGTTTGGTTCAGAGGCTCCACACAGGACACAAACAGGAAATCCCACCCCTCCCCCCCTTTTTTTTTAAAATCCAATTTAGGAACATCTGAGATTAGACCAATGGGTGTTCAGAGTTGTATAGTTCTAAGATTGAACTCAGAAGAACTGATTGTTAGCTAGATTCCATCAGATATTAGACAGATGGCTTTTAAAAAGTTAGTAAATCTATCTGGATAGAACATCTCTCATATGGAAATTAGCAATAATGCTAGTGCATACCTGTCTTAGGGTGTTACTGCTGTGAATAGACATCATGACCAAGGCAACTCTTATAAGGACAACATTTAATTGGAGCTGGCTTATAGGTTCAGAGGTTCAGTCCATTATCATCAAGGTGGGAGCATGGCAGCATCCAGGCAGGCATGGTGCAGGCAGAGATCTACATATTCATTTGAAAGCTGCTAGTGGAAGACTGACTTCCAGGCAGCTAGGATGAGGGTCTTAAGCCCACATGCATAACAGTACGGACACCTACTCCAACAAGGCCACTCCTCCTAATAGTACCACTCTCTGTGCAAACATATGCAAACAGTCACAATACTTCACATCTTATAAAATACCCACAAAAAATCTCAGACACGAGGAAAGTATTAAACAAAAGTTAAATCTCCATTTATTCGGCAAGCAATGGAAAGATCATGAATATTTACAAACTGAGGAGACAGATGCAAGAAAAAAAATAACCACAAAAATGCAAGGGTTCAGGCTAGGGAAAATAGCTGGTAAAAAGTCCTTGCCTCAAAAACATGAGGGCTTGAGTTTGAACCCACGTAAAAGTGCCAGGTGTGGGCAAGCCAGCTCAGTCAGTCAATGGGTTCTCCAGGGAGGGAGCAAGGATTGAGAAGAAAAAGACAATTAGACAATACTTTAACATGACCCCAGCCAGTTCTGAAGCTGAAGGTGGGTTTATTTTTTTTTTCCAGTCTGCTTTTTATATCATTCTAGGAACATACAAAGAATATGGTCAGTCCTAAGGCATACACAAAGTTGTCGAGGAACAAGCAAGACAATAATCAAAGTAATCAAACAAGGCAATACACAAAGTCCCATGATCACTGCATCTAGAGGTTTATCAGGATGGCCAGGATACAAGGAATGCAATACATTCCTTGGCTGTGTTTACTTGAGCCTACTTCGTTGTCCTAGCCCAATGTCCAATTTTTGCCAAATTCCTAGAAGCAGATCCAAAAGCTCTCCATACATGTGTGTTGGCATACGCTTCAGAGAAGTGAGACATGAGGACCCACGGAGTCTATTGGCCAGGCAATCTAGCTTTGTTGCTAATTACCAGGTCAACGAGAGATCCTGTCTCAAAGGAATGGATGGCTTTCCTGTGGATGACACCGAAGGTTGGGATGCGTGTGCATACACACACACACACACACACACACACACATCCCATAATAACTGAAAAGAAATACAAGGTTCCAGGGATTGTAATGGTTACAACTGGGAATTATATTTCTATTTTTATTAGAGTCAGATTTTGCCCTCAGTTCCCTGGTCATGAGCTTTTAGTTTATTTATATATTATCATAGTGTAAGACCCGAAAGAAAAACAGGGGCACCCCAGTGCCCCATGCCTTGGAAGGCGTCACCCCAATCACTCACAAGAAACAGCCTTGATGCAATAGCAGGAGGATTTTAATTCCAGAGTCTCTGGGGTTCACAGTCTTACCATGCAGGGTAAAAGAGTGTGAACAATGCGTGCAGAATGGGGCAGCTTTTATAGGCTTACAACAGAACCCGCCTACCACAAACCACTCCATAGCTTCTAAGCCAATCAGTTTAAATTATCCCACACTCTCTGAGAACCAATCAGTTTCCTATAGAAGCCGGATAAACTAGTTAAGTCATTTCCGCTTACGTGGCCGCCACGCACAGCGTCATGCCAGCCATGCAGGTGTTTCCTGTTACGCATTTCCTGTTATGGGGGCAAGATCACATACATACGTGGGGCTGGCACATGCATAGCAGTGACCCTGCTGACCCAGTGGCGTCCACCCTTGCCTCAGCTTCTCTGCAGGAGGCGAGGCGGGAAAGGACGCTAGGGACCTTCCCAGCCTGCAGCCCTCAGCCTTTCAATAGCAAAACACAAGTATTCGAGTTCAAGGAAAGCTTTTTGTAGCAAAGCTACCAATATATACAATAACTCAAGTAAGGTAGCAATGTAGTTCTGTCCAGAATCAAAGTCAGGATGAAGCTCTTGTCAGTTACAGTCACCTCTTTCCCAAGGCTCCTACCTCACACACTGCAAAAAATGGAACCGGCATACTTGCATTCATTGTGGAGGTTACCACTCTGGAAAGACAGAATCCCTTCTAGTCACATGCATCCCGTGGGCTAAAAGCTAGTAATGTAGCATTAATTATGAGTGTTAAAAGATACATCTGATATTTTGGCAGCCATATGCTCCATATAGTGTGGGAGTTCAAATTCTGTCATTAAAGAGAGTAATGGATTTTAGTGGACTAAAGTTAGACTCTGTTACAATCCTCCCTGCTGGGTTTCTGAATATAGACATCTCTCTTCCTACAAATCCATCCCATTCACTTCTTCCCTAAAGGATACAGTTCAATCACATTACCTGTTACAATGGTCAGTTCAAAGTCTAACACCTCTGTGTGATGCACCGTGCTTCTCACCAGCAGGACGGTGCCTCGTTTGCATTGCTGAGCTATAAATGAAAAGTAAGATGGCCTGTATCTCATGCTCAAAATAATTGCACCAAAAATAGGGTCACCTCAACACCCTGTTCTGTTACAAAGAGGACCGTAATAGGTGGTAGTTATAAGCTAACATGAATTAATTTCTTCCAGGCAGGAACAATGAAAACCTAGGTTCTGATGAGGAAGCCAAGGCTACAGTTAGACCTGGATCTGCTCTCTAGGAGGAACCTTGCTGTCTGCTTGTAGCTATGTCGAACGGGTTCCATCCAGGTTCTCTGGATGGAAAGCTGGGCATAGAAACGGAGTGGCAGGAGAAACATGGAGCCAAGACAAGATTTCCTGCTCAAGGGTCAAAGTTTAATGGAGGTCTCCAAATATATGTAGGCGGGGGAAGACCCTCCCCCCAAAGGCTGGAAACAGGTCTGCAGAACTGGTATGCTTGCTCCGCAGATGGTTGGCGTCAGGTGCTGGTGCTCAGGAAACTGCAGGTTCTTGGAGACAATGAGATTCACCTTGGTCTGAGTGCTCCATCCTAGGTGGAGGGGATTATGGCTAACACAGGAATTCCTGCTCAAAGGCTGGGAAAGGAACTTCACCTTGGCCAATGTCAAGTTCCTGTCAGGTGGCATGGCACCCCAGTAAGGCTCTCTACATCTGCGACTGTCTTTGGCTCCCACTTCTGCTTTTGCTATTATCTATTAGCTTCAGAGTTTGTATCTGAGGTGGGTACTGTACAGTGCCCTGCCTGGGGCAGACATCTTATACAGATGGTGGTGCAGTTTGAAAACCCAAGTTCCTTCGGGAGTCTAAGAACATTATGAGCCTCACACTCTGACCAGGTCTCTCCCTGAGATACTTACCTGTACAGACATGTTCTAGTATCTGGAAGATGAAGTCTAGCATGACTTTTGCTCTTTCAATTGGCCTCATTCTAGGAAGCTCTAGAACATTGTGGCAGGACTGAAATCATCAAAATATTGGCAGA
The DNA here is from genome assembly GCA_964023405.1 of Apodemus agrarius. Lineage (NCBI taxonomy): Eukaryota > Metazoa > Chordata > Mammalia > Rodentia > Muridae > Apodemus > Apodemus agrarius. The sequence continues at coordinate 16,908,077 of OZ030027.1, forward strand.
AGCATGGCCTCTAGCTCATTTCTGCTTTCTTCTTCTCATGATGAAAGACATGAAGAGCCCATAGTGAGAATCCTAGCAGTAAAGGAACCTGGAAAAGTCATTGTTAGAGTTCCTGTCCTTCCAAGTAGAAGAAGGATAGGTTGTATGTTGAGTTCTCTAGTCCAGAATATCCATCACAGGGTGTATAGCAGAATACATCACTTAGATTAGAAAGTTCAGTCTTCAGTGCTGAGGTGTTGTAAAAATTTTTAATCCCAACCTGGGATTTCTACCCAGCCTTTGGCCATTTAGTTCCTAGATAAAAGACATACATAACCTTTATATTTGCACTAAGCAGCACTAGAGATGGGCAGATACCTTCCTTCTATGATACTATAATCTACTTTCTTATCAATAACCCCCAATTACTACTTAGTACTTACTATGTTTCATCTGGGCTATCTTAACTCAATTGGTCAGCTGTCTTAGTTAGGGTTTTCCTACTGTAAACAGACACCATGACTAAGGCAAGTCTTACAAAGAACAGCATTTAATTGGACTGGCTTAAAGGTTCAGAAGTTTAGTCCATCATTATCATGGTGGGAGCAGGGCAGCAGCTGGGCAGGTATGGTGCAGGAGTAGCTGAGAGATCTACATCTTCATCTGATAGGAGAATACTGGCTTCCAGGCAGCTAGGATGAGGGTTTTATAGCTCACACCCACAGTGACACACCTACTCCAACAGGGCTACACCTTCTAATTTTGCCACTCCCTCAGGGCTATGTCTTTTATGGCTCCCATAATCCATAGTTTTGCTTTCTTCCTCCCCCTTCTTCTCCTTGTGGTTCTCCTCAGACCCCAAGCCTGGGGAAATCTCAACCTCACCCATGTATCTTCTGCCCAGGTATTGGCTATTAGCACCTTGACCACTCAGAAATAACTTGGGGACAGGCTTGCACGTCTACAGTCAGGCTCTAAGTCTTGGGGGTCCACACTCAGCATTACAATAGACAGCAAAACCAAACGTCAACACTGGGGAATGACTCTGTAACATCTTTGTATCACAAGCGTGAGAACTTGAGTTCATTCCTCAGAACCCATGTTAGAACAAAACCAAACAACTGGATGCGACGGTCCTTGTAATCTCAGCACTAGGTATATAGAGACAGGCAGATATCTGGGGCTTGATGGCCAACAAGGCTATAGTATTTGGAAATTTCTAGGCTGAAGAAAAACTATATTTTAAACAAAGTGAAGGCTAGGGCTCTTGCTGTAGTAGAGCTCTTGTTGGCATGCATGACTCTAGGTTCAATTCCCAGCACTGCAAAAACAACAAAACAAAACAAAACAACAAAACAAAACAAAACACAATAACAAAAAAATGCAAGGTGGCTGTCTCATGATGCATGACATAAGGTTGTTTTCTGATACCCACACTCATGCACAACACACACACACACACACACACACACACACACACACACAATTGCATACATACATGTATTAGCACACATGAACACATACACCTTGAAAGAAAATATTGTTATTTTAGTGATACTGATTTAGCAGATCTTGATGTGCTTTATAAGTCCTATATAGCAGTGTGTGTGTGTGTGTGTGTGTGTGTGTGTGCGCGTGAGAGAGAGACAGACAGACAGACAGACAGACAGACACACACACACAGAGAGAGAGAGAGAGACAGAGACAGAGACAGAGAGACAGAGAGAAAGATCCCCTTTGCATTCTCAAAGGGAACTTTTGTGAATGTCAGTATACAGCAGTAGATGTCTTTAAGACCTCCAGCAAGGTGGTGGTTGCAACCCTAAAGGGTCAGTATGGCCCAAAGTCACAAATGTGAAGGAGATTAACGAGACCCTATCCTTACCTTCAGATCTAAGGAAAATGAAGGCCTCCTGAATCTTCCTACTCAGTCTGAGCAGCAGTTGTTTGCCTCGTTTCAGATAAGTCATAAGACTATGAGATGGGTGCGCTGTGATCTGGATTTGTCACCCTAACGTTCTCTCTACATCCTAATCATCGTTGTCATCATTGCTGCTTCTGCAGGAGTGACTGACTACTGAGGCTGCCATCAACACCCTACTCTATTTTAAAAACGAGATCCACGTAACAGTAGTGTCTATTTGTTGCATTATATACTAAAGGGAAACTTTGAAAGATGGGAAACCTTAGTTTGACTTCCTGGATCCTTTACTGTTAAGACACATTTAGATTTAAGTATCTGGATCATGTTTTCTTGGCTTTTCATGGGCTAACATTTATATAGCTAAGTCCTAGTTGATGGTTGATACTGTGTCCTGAGAACTTTTTTAGCAATCATGTGAAACTATATGATAGGTGATGCATAACAAAAGTACCAGCATATTTTTAAGATTCCTATATATGTTTTTAACTTAAAATGAGTGCTCCTTCCCTACAAACTACTCTGGTGAAAATGTGCTGTTTGATATTATGTGTGTCTGACCTACCCACCTCCCTGCACGCATATACACACACGTGTTAATCCTTTTTTAGTTTTGAGAGGCGATGTGACTTCATGGCTAGTGTTTGGAGTTTGAACCAAACACCACAGTGACATAGCTGTGGGTCTCAAAAATTATTTGGCTTCTCTAAACTTCAGCTAGCTTATTGGCAATTACCGTTATATATTAGCCTCTTAGGTCATTAAGGGGCTATGTGAGATAATGTCCTCAAAGTGCTTAGCATAGATCATGGCACATAGCAACTGTTCATTAAATTCCTTTTATTCTTAGCCACATGATGCAATTTTAATGAACCCAACTTGTGTTTAAAATTTTAAAGAGTTTATTTTTGGGAAAAAGGACATTCCCATAGGCACCTGCCACTATATTATCATCAGATCACTTATAAATATCTTATGATGAAATAATGGGAAAATAGTGTTTACTATTAGCGCTAAAGTTCAAGTCTACATTTTATAATTTAACTTAGATGCTTAAAGACCAGAATGAGCTCTTTTGGTACAATGTAAGTGTCTTAAATTTATTAAAATTTACATAGCATAGTCGATGACACTATGGGGATAAAAAACACACCACCTACATGTAAGGGACAAAATAAAAGGTTTTTTAGAAATGGAAAGTTTTTTTTTCCCCCAGAAAAAGTAGTTAGAAGCCTATTTGAAAGGTCTGTATATTGAGTACAGATCTTTTTGTCTTTTTCCATGAGGGAAAAAAAAAAAAAGCAAAGGAGACCTTTTCAAAGAGGACTGAGGGAGTAACTGCAGAAAGGGAAATATCCATTCCCAAGGAGCTTAATCCCCCTTACAAAAACATCAGAGGGATGATGGAAAAGGTTCTTCCCAGGGTAAATTCACTTGTTTGTTTGAGAATGTTTGGAGCTGTTGGGGTACACCGTGTGAAGTTGTGTCTCTGTCCTTCCTCACCTACATAAGGCATTCTCTGATTGACTTTAATAAAAATCTAATGGCCAATTAGCTGGGCAGGAAGTGGAAAGCAGGACTTCCTGGTAGGGAGAAAGGAACTCTGGGAAGAAGAGAAAAAGTTTTTGGATTTTTTTTATTTTGTTTTTGTTTTTCTTTTTTTCTGGCCAGGCCAGGACGTATGAGAGAAAATGGTTATGACTATGTGCCTGGAAGGTATAGCCTAGTCACATGACTGGATGGGGCTATGTGGTCAGGTTATCTTAGATGAGTTAGTCGAGAGTCTGCCTAGCTAAATTCTAAGCTCTGAAAGATTAAAAGGTTTCTGTGTGGTTATTTGGGGAAGTAGCTGGTTAAGGAATAACTGCCACTGTATTAATTTTCTGCATTAATTAATACATATAGAAATTAATAAATATTTTACATGGAATAAAAAATGCTAATCCTATAGTGCTTGCAATACACATGGTTATGCTTTGTTTTTAATAAAGAAGTTGACATTTTTTACAAAACTCCATAAGAATGAAACTCCAAAGCCAGTAGAAGAAGCTGTGGGGGTAGTGGTGACTTCTGGAGAAAGAGAGGGTTTTGGATGAGCAAAGAAGTGCAGTGAGGCTGACAAGGCAAAAACCAGTAATGCCTGTCACCACTGTCTAGAATAGGCAGGCCAGCATCCACATTTCTTAAATTCCTTACCTGTGTACTCTTAGAATGTGACCACAGTTGGAGACTGGGTCTTTACAGAGACTGTAAACATAACAGAGTTATGTAAACAGAGTTAACATAAGATCATTAGATTGGGCCATGGTCCAACTTGACTGATATCTTTATTCAAAGGTGAAATTTGGGGGCAATAGAGTATCAAAGTTTGGTTCCCAAGATCCACATGACAAGCTGTGTAAGGGCCCTGAAAACTCCTGTGACCATAGTGCAGAGGTATTCAATCCCTCCTCCCCTCACGTAAATATTTTTAGGGTACAATTTGGGCACAACTGTCACCTAGCGAAAATGCCAAGTATACATAAAAATGGCTATCTAGGGGCTGGAGAGATGGCTCAGTGCTTAAGAGCACGGACTGCTCTTCCAGAGGTCCTGAGTTCAATTCCCAGCAACCACATGGTGGCTCACAACCATCTGTAATGGGATCAGATGCCCTCTTCTCGCGTGTCTGAAGAGAGCAATGGTGTACTCATATACATAAAAAAATAAACAAAAATAAATCTTTAAAAAAAATGGCTATCTATAAACCAGAGAGAAGGGTCTAGAATAGCTCTTCCCTTCATAGCGGTCAGGAGGAACAAACTTGATTTTAAAGTCATAAGGACCAGAGACATTCTTTAAAAAGTCCAAAGGAAATTATTTTGGTTACTCTTGACTGTTATGCACATTGATTTTATTTTCATGCTCTGGTTGTGTATGTGTGTGAATGTGTGTATGCGAACCTAAATATAATTGAATATATTTTCAAGAGTTGACAAGTCTAGTTTCTTCATATGACTTTATCACACGAACCTCTTGGACACCGTAATTTCGTGCAGCCAAGCTGCAATCCCGGCGGAAGCTGTGTGATATTTACTGGGAAAAGTCTTGTATGGCAAGGCTGTCCAACATGGAAGTCTCTGTTGGCCTCCTTGGCCGGAGATAGTACTGAGCTGAATTTCTCATGGCAAGCCTTGCCTGTTTGACTTTCTTTAACCTGTTTCCTTACTTACGAATTGTTCTTGGCAGCAAGAGCTATGAGCACCCAGGCGTTTAAAGCTAACGAGAGTTCATTCTTTGAGCTACAGCACTGCCCATGATTTATCTTCTACAGATCCATTGCTTTGCCTTTTGATCAGCTATACAGTTATTACCTAAATACATTAAAGAATTAACCTCCCAACAATATATGCATTTGTATGGCTGGGTGGCATTGGCACTCTGACATGGAAAGCATCAGTAAAGTTTCAAAGTGAGCCTAAAGAAGTCTCACAAGAAGGAAGCAGGATATTAGACAAAGACTACACTAACAATAGACCTAGTGGTATAACTAAGTGTTCTCAAAAACTTTTGAATTACTAATTTTTCATTGATACAGCTACTCTGATCAAGGGACATAATGCTTTGTATGTATTCTCTAAAGTTCATACCTGATTGATTTTGTATTTCCTTGTGCCAGATACTCATGGTAACCATTCTTTGTAAACATTTCACTGTATACATTTTTTCTTCAGTAATGTAATACCAACTTATGTGTATAAAAGTTCCTGCCTCAGAACAGTAAAGTGCATTCAGACTCAACCTACACCTGGTGTGTCTGTCTGTCATTTGCCGGACCTGTACCTTCCTGCATACCAAAGACCCTGATTCCCCATGTGTGTGTGTGTTCAGACTGAGTCAGTCCATGGCATGACTTTATTTTCATTTTTTAGAAAACCCCAATCTTACTCATTTCTTTCTTCAGCTAAAATATGGCATCGTTTGAAGATCTTTCATCAATTTTACATTACAGTGGTGATGAGGATTACAACAAATCTAAAAGTTAATATCAATTATTTCCATCTTTGTAATAGTTAGGCTCCTCTATTTTATATGTGTCCTTTCTGGTTGTTTCTGTTTTTTACTTTCTTCCTGGAATTAGAGAGATGGCTCAGTGGTTAAAAGTACACACTGCTTTTCCCCAAGGACATGAGTTCAGTTCCCAGCACCTACGTTGGTTGGCTAACAACTGCCTGTAACTCCAACTTCAGGGACTCCAATGTTCTCCTCTAGCCCCTGCGGGCTCCCAGAGATACCCATACACAGATGCACATACATATACATACTGAAAAATAAAATAAAGTTCATAAAGGCTTTTCTAGAAGTTTTGGCACTGTTTTATTTTATGTATAACCATTTTCCTCCTTTAATTCAAATAAAGGCAGAACTATAATACATTAAAAAAAATCCTGATTGCCAATATGATTTTCATTCTCCTGTTTTCAAATCTGTTTAAAATGTTAACATACTAACTTGAGATCACAACTTTCATGCTCACATATACAGGTGTGCCAGGGGTGTCCCCTGGGAAGCTGAAATTAAAAATGTATTTTGAATATTGCTTCACTTTGCATCTTGAATGCACCACAAGGTTCATGTGTTTAAAGCTTGGGTCCCAGAGTAGTGCTATTGTGAGTGATAGGACATTTGACAGGGGATCCTTCTAGAAAGTTCTTACATCTTTGGGAGCATGCCTACAAGGGGTGGGGGTTGTTGTAAGGGGGTGGTTCTGCTGCTAAGGTCCTGTTCCACAATTGGTTCTTGATCTGTCAATAAAGAAAGCCATAGGTCAATTGCTGGGGGAAAGGTACCGGCAGGACGTCTGGGTCCCTGGAGGAGGAGGGGAGACACAAGGAAGGAGAATTGGATTAGTCATGCCTTGGAGAGAAGAGAACAAGGCAGCCATGTGAGATCGCAAAACAGAGCAGCCATACAGACTGCTCCTACAGGCAGGGAGTCAAGGGGGTTTAGCAACTGAAGTTTAGGGCAGGTGGGAGAGATGGAGATAAGATATTGATAAGGGCATGCTTTTCCAAGCGGGAGATAGTAGCGCTCAACAATTGTTCCAGAAGCAAGTTGTAATTGAGCAATCGTGTGTCTGTCTACCGTCTTCTGTCCGAGGACTCAAGGGAAGCCAGGCGGGGGCTGGTAGTGCAGTCACCTCCTGGAGTAAAAACTACACGCAACAGGTTGTGGTACTGGCTTTTGATATGAGCAGTTTTATTCTTCTTTGTGATCCGTCATGATGTTCTGCCTTACTACAGTCCCCAAGCAACAAAGCTATCCGTGGACTGGAGGGCACTCTACACACTGTGAGCCAAAACAAAACTTCTCTATACATTTGTCATCTTAGCTCTTTTGTTATAATGATGGCAAGTCAATTGATATGGGCATAAAAGAGTTGTGTGAGCATGATGCTTGGGGGGGGGGAAATAAAATGAGGAGTGAATGAATTGGTAAGGCAAAGCATTCAGACGACAAGACAGATCTGATGCTCATAACACTGCAGAGGAAGGAAACAAACTAGATGGGGGCGGGGTGCTCCACACTGTGTTGCCTTGTCCAGCTCTACAGAGTGCCCTGAAACAAGTTGTCCGTAGGAGAAGTCTCATGTTGGGAAGAAATGAACAACTCTGTAGTGTACTTAGTCCTTGGCAAGGGCTCTGCTCAACAGAAGAGGTGGAGCCCGAAGGCATCAGTAGCTGTAGACTGTCAGCTTCTTGTATTCTATGCAGATGAATAATAAGTTCCTTTCTCCCTCCCTCCTTCCTTTCTCCCTCCCTCCCTTCCTCCATCCTTCTGCCCTCTCTTCCTCCCTTCTTCCCTCCTTCCCTCCCTCTCTTCCTCCTTCCCTCCTTCTTTTTCTCCCTCCCTCCCTCTCTCCCTTTCTTCCTCCCTCCCTCCCTTCCTTTCTTCCTTTCTCCCTCCCTCCCTCCCTTCCTCCCTCCCTCCTCCCTCCCCTCCTTCCTTCTTTCCTTCCTTCCTTCCTTCCTTCCTTCCTTCCTTCCTTCCCTTTCTTCATTTTTGATTGTTCAAATCTGTATAATGCAATTAAAAATGTCCTTTTTCTTTCTTTCTAAAACAAAATCTTTTAAAAATTACTTTATTTGTCTCTTTGTTCATTGCATTTAAGTTTCATTTGATTTTTTCTTATAATGCATTTCAATCACATTCCCCCTCCCCCAACTCTCCCAAGACCCTTCATGCTTCATACCCACCTAACATCATGTTCTTTTTCACTCTTTCTTTAAAAACAAAACACACAAATGAACAAAATTAAAAAAAATCAAAACAAACTAAAACGAAATTAAGTACCCAAACCAAAAAGTACATAAGAAACCATAAAGTACATTTTGTGTTGGCCAACTACTCTTGGGCATGGGACCTACCCAAGATAGGGTAGATCTATTTACCCTATCTTGTGTGGTTGATATAGTGACACTCCATTGTAAAAAACCTGAATTTCTCTATCTAGCAGGTATTTTTGCAAGTAGCTCCTTGGCTGGGGTGGGAATCTGTGTTCACTGCCCCTTCCCAGTGCTGAGGTTTCATCTGATTCCAACTTGTACGGATCTTGTGTATGATGTCATGGTCTCTGTAAGCTCACATATCCACCAGTCATGTTGTATCTGGAAGACGGTGCTTCCGTGGAATCATATACCAACTCTGGCTCTTACAATCTTTTTGCCTCTTCTTCTACATAGATCTCTGAACCTTGAGGGGAGGGGCTTGATAACGTATCTCATTTAGGACTGAGCACTCCAAAGTCTCTTACTCTCTGGATGCTGCTCAGTTGTAGATCTCTTTCTTAATTACCATCTGTGGCAAGAAGTAGCTTCTCTGAGGAGAGTTGACAGATGCTCTGATATATGGATACAGCAACATGTCATTAGGAATCATTTTATTGCAGTATGTCTTATTGTATAGCTATTGTAGGTCTCAGAGTTTGTAGCTGAGTGAAATTATTTTCCTCCTCTGGTAGCATGCAAAGTACCTTACAGCACCATAAATGCTAGGCAGTAGGTGTAAAGCTTTCTATAGCACACTATAGGTCAATTTCTCCATGTTTAGTGACTTAAAGAACTTCTGACTTCCTGAGAGGGTCTTACCATCAGGTTATGGCGAGTAACTGGTGATCTTAGCGACAGCCTGTGATGTTTAGTTGGGAATATATAAAGGACCACATTAAAATAGCATCTTGCTGTATAACTTAGTCTGGCCTCAAACTCATAATCCTCCTGCTTCAGTCTCCCAAGTGCTTGGAACATAGGCCAAACATATTTCCATTTGTAAAGTAAAATACTACTTCTTAAACTGGAGTGTGTTCATTACTAGGAAATAAAATATTTTAAAACAAAATTTTAAAAGACAAAAATTTTAAAATGAATGTTTGAAATATTAATCTCAAAAAGTTAGACAGGAGCAACATAGCAAACCAAACAAAGAAAGAAAGCTAATAATATGCATAAAAACAGAACATGAAAAATTAAAAACAATGTAGCAGAGAGAAAAAGCAGAGATTATAATCTAATTATTTAGAACTGCTAACAAAATGAACTGTTGGTGAGGATGACTGACATCCCTAAAATTAAATAAAACTAGCATAACCCACATATGCTAGGAATTTAAAAATTCCTAACAGAACACCATGAATATATGCTGTAATTATGAAAACATATCAAATGTCAACTTTCTGGAAAAAAACCATATTGTACCAAAAGTCACTTTAAAAAGAAATAGAATACCTAGAACATTAAAAGGAAGAATCTATCCATTCATGGTATGGGAACTTTGGAATTTTGGTTCTAAGCAGTGACCAGGAACAGAAATTAGTGGACAATTTCACCTGGGGACATAGGCCCAAGAGCAAATGGAGACATGATTTAAACATAACATTTCCAGCAGAGTGCACACAGTAAATATGTATCTGAGAATATGTATCTTTCTGGTAGTTTTTAGAGTGGGTGAGTATTGTGCCTGCTAGATCAAGTCCTGGTCCAGAACCACTGAGTTTCTCAGAGTCTGAATGGGAAAGTTGACATCTGTTATGGGCTCAGTTATCCCCTTATACCGCCCCAAATATGCTGAAATCCTAACTTCTATGTCTGAGAATGAAGCCTTATGTGGGAATAGATGATCAGCTTAGAGTGAGGTCATTAGAGTTGTCGTTGAATCAGTATGACGTTCTCGGTAAAAAGGACTATGTGGGCACAGGCAGTCATGCGGGGAAGAAGTGAAGTAGGATTGAACTGAGAGGGAGAGACTATGCTTCTGACAATTATGAAACTGGGCCAGGTGCAGGGGGTAGGTTCTCCTTTACAGCCTGGAGAAAGAAGCAACTCTTTCTAGAATTATGACATGACACATGTTTCTGTTATCCTTCATATGTGTTTCATGATTAAGGCAGTTATAGGAAACCCAATAGTGTATTCTTGATCTTTGTTCTGAGATGAAATCCCCTTATGGTATTCCGTCCTGGGGCCAAGGCCAAAGCGGTTGAGGGTGAGCACTTGCTGACTTATTCTTTGTTGAACTGAACAGTTTCCGAGGGCTCTAGGCCTAGGGGGGCAGAATTGCTCAGACTATTGTTATTCTGTTGTGTGGGCTTCATTCGGTAGAGATCACAGCAAAGTCACTGAATGTCTCTACCCAGTGTCAGACCTTAGTGACTGGAGATCTCAGCTTGGGCTAATAGGTTTGGCTGGGGCCTAAGCTTATCTTTTCCCCTTCTATATAAATCTGTGAAGCTAGAACAGCTATAATATATGAAAGAGGAATATCTTCATATCACCAACACCAAATCTGAAGAAATTCCAGGATGGACTGCAGTAAATTTTTTCAAAGTATATTAAATCCTTTAACTGCTTTAGCCATAGTCTCTTATACTCCATGCTGTCCTCAGACTGGTTATGTAGCTGAGGATGAACCTGAACGTCTAATTTCCAAGCTTCAAATCCTGAGTGCTGAGGAGACAGTCATGCACCACCACACCTGGTTTTATTTGAACCCACGGGTTCAGGCACAGTAGGAAAGGACATTATCAGTGGAGCCACACCCAAACCTTAACTTTTACACTTGATATTAGCCAAAAGTTTGAGAAACAGTAAGAAGGTTCTCTACACTTTAAAACATTTTAAAAATTGTTTATTTTTATTTTACATGTATGGGTGTTTTACCTGCATATATGTCTGTGTACCACATGTGTGCAGTTCCCTTGGAGACCAGACCAGAACATCCAATATCCTGGAACTGGAGTTAGAGATTGGTGTTCGCTATTTTGTGGTTTAGAAATACGGTTCTTCTGGAGGAGTAGCCAGTGCCCTTAACCACTGAGCCACCTTTCCAGTCCTGCTAACTTTTTGTTTTAAAATAATTATTGATGCATAGGAAATTGCTTTTCCATTTGTTCTGAAATCTCAAATAAAGCAGTTGGGGGTTTGTGTGAGTTTGCTTAGATTCTCATAACGGAGTAGCACAAACTGCAGCTAAGACAACAGAAATGTGTTGTCTTACAGTCTGGAGGCTGAGCACATGACCTCCCCCTGTCCACAGCCCCTTTCCAGGAGAGCGGAATTAACATCAAAATACAAACAGTACCAGGTCCATCTACAACAGTGGCTGTATAAAATCTCAGTTATTTTTTAAATTACATTTTTCACTCATGTGTTTGGCGTACATGCACTTGAGTGGAGGTCAGAGGACACCTTGTGGGAGCCAGTTTTTTCCTTCCACCATGTGGAGCCTCAGGAGAGGTTATCAAGATTGGTGGTGGGCAATTTTATCCGCTGAGTCATTTCACCCACCCCTTCAAAGTTATCTTTTAATGCGTGGCGTTAGGGTAACGATCAGTCTACTTAGAATAAAAAGCACATGTTGTGCCAGGCAGTGGTGGCACATGCCTTTAATCCCAGCACTTGGAAGGCAGAGGCAGGCAGATTTCTGAGTTCGAGGCCAACCTGGTCTACAGAGTGAGTTCCAGGACAGCCAGGGCTACACAGAAAAACCCTGTCTTGGAAAAAATAAAAATAAGCACACATTGCTAATAGTATGAGTCTACTCTTACGCTCCTGGAAAGATGGTTGAGGGAACAGAAGAGTAAACAGGATGCTTTCTGCAGCTCAGTGTTTCTCAGTACGGGGGAGAAGACCAGGATATTAAACAGACACAGTGTTAAGTCCAACAATCTGAGCCACTTCACAGTTTTCCATTATGATTGTTCCATCTCAATTACAATGCAATTTAATTATTACTTATCAAGTGTCTAAAGAGACAAAGTATGGCTCGTGGGTTTCTTTCAATTTTAAATTATTCTCACTCTGCTTCAGTTCTGAACATAATCCATTCTCCTCCTTCTCACTCCTTGACCTAATTTTTGTCTCTTTTACTTACAAAATAAGACTATATTCTCCTGCTTTACAAAACCTTCTCAAAATCGTCCTAGTATTCTCTAACTGATGGAAGTCAGTAGTTTTTCATTTTTGTCATAGGATAGAATTCCCTGGGGAGGTAAGCATGTGCATGTGCTCTCTGTCTGTCTGTCTGTCTGTCTGTCTTTCTCTCTCATTCCCTTTCCCCTCTCTCCTTTCTCTCTCTTTCTCAGAAATGCAAATATATATTATTTATATATGGATTAAATAATATTTAATGTGGATTAAAATATTCAGGGACTAAGCCGGGCGTGGTGGCGCACGCCTGTAATTCCAGCACTTGGGAGGCAGAGGCAGGCGGATTTCTGAGTTCAAGGCCAGCCTGGTCTACAGAGTGAGTTCCAGGACAGCCAGGACTACACAGAGAAACCCTGTCTCGAAAACCAAAAATAAATAAATAAATAAATAAATAAATAATATATATTCAGGGACTAAATATGCCGGGCAGGCCTCTAGTACTAAGCTATAATTGTAGTTCTAAGAAGTTATTTTGAAAAAGCTGAAGGTCAAGCCATTTTCAAGGTTTACTAAATTACAACCTCTGACAGGTCCTACCATTTTGTTCTTTTACAAGATTCTCACATTCTTACTACATTGTTTTTCTTTCTCTCAGTTGTGGATTTTACTCTTCACATTTTCAGTTATCAATGGTTAATCTTGGTCTGAAAATATAGTACGATACAATACAATAAGGAGGAAGCAGAAGGGGAGGGTAAAGAGAGCCAGAGGAAGACAGAGAAGTCCATGTAAGTTTAATTAAAACACCTGTTACAATGTTCTGTTTCATTCTTAGTTATAAATTTTACTATGCTTACTTTATAAATTAAACTAAAGGCCAGTCTATGTAGGCATGAATACTATACATGGTTTTAAGCAGTCACTGGGGGGTTTGAAATGTATACATTTCTCTCTCTCTCTCTCTCTCTCTCTCTCTCTCTCTCTCTCTCTCTTTTGTGGATATGTGGGAGCTTTTAGAACCACAGCTGTATTAGTTAAGATTATCCAGAGAAACAGAATTAATAGGACACACGTATCCTATGTATCTATAAAGAGTATTACTTCACGTGGTCACAGAGAAGTCTCATACCTTGAAGGAAAGTTAGTGGTATGATCCCATCAGCCTGACGGCCAGAAAAGGATATATTTATTAGTTATATGAGTCTGAGTCCCCAACACCCAAAGCTATATGTACTAACTTTCATCAGTGGAGGGAGATAAATGTTTCCCATCCAGCACAGAGCAAATCTAACCTTCCTCTGCCTTTTAAACCCAGTTTAGGCCCTCCAAATCGGTGAGGCCAGCCACGTTAGGAAGGCTGATCTGTTTTACCCAGTTGGCAGGTTTAGATGCTAATCCTGCTAGAGACACTCTGTTAGCCCAGAAACAATATTTTACCATCTATCTGAGCGGTTCTGACCCCAATCCAGTTGATGTCATATTTACCAACCCAAGAGCTGAGACATGAAGACTATTTCCTCTCACTTGTTTGTGTAAATTGGCTGTGAAGAATTTGACTCGCCCAGCCCCTAAGACTGAGAACCATGAAGAAAATGTCTACTTGCTAACCTCAAGATGTTTGGAATAGCCTAGAAAGTAAACGAAAGGTCATCGTCTTTGATTTCGAATAGCACAGCAGAACAAGCCCACAGATCATGACAACAGCGGCGATCTAGTGGGTGTGTTTTCACTCTGCAGTCATGAAGTCAAGGTTAGCACCTATGATGGTCCTTAAATTGGGTAAATATTTATGCAGGCAAGTGAGACATATTCAGTTTAATTATCACAAAAGTCAAATTGTGAGAACTGTTGTTCTCTGACTTAAAGTAGTAAAGAGAAAAGCATTATTTTACACTTAAGTATATCCCTTCTCTTTCAGGTCTAATGATTTTTTTCAGGTTAATTTTCTTTATTGTGTATCTGGCTGTGTGATGAGGGTGTATGTGAGCCACAGCCTGCGTGTGGACATCAGAAAACAACTTTCGGGAGCTGCTTCTCTCCTCCCACAGGCTCAAGCTCAGATGGCCAGGTTTGCGCAGCAAGCATTTTTAACACTGAACTATCTTGTTAATTACATGTAGTTATCATTTCCCATTGGAGGGGCAGAGGATGAACTTGGCCAGTTAGAGTAACAAATAGTTCTCAACTTCGTCTTAGCACTCTGGCTCATTCTGTTACAGCTTCTGGGCAACGGGGAGAAACACAGCTCAACTGTTATCCCAAAAGAAGTCACCATGTTAGTAGATTATGAACTAATTTCCTAAAGTGAATAATCTATCTCACGGATTTATGTTTAGAAAAACCCAAAGCAGGTAGAGAATCTGGTAGTTTTCTGAACACAGGGAGAGGAGAGTTAGAAATACAATTGTCACAGAAGCTTCAAAGGTACCAGAAAGACAGGTGTGTGTGTGTGTGTGTGTGTGTGTGTGTGTGTGTCTGTGTGTCTGTGTGTCTGTGTGTCTCTCTGTGTGTGTATGTCTGTGTTTTCCTCCATTGGAGCCAGGAAAAAGCATTTATCAACCATTTTTCTATTCTTTAAGGAGAAGTACTGGGACTGCCTATCGGAGGGAGAAAAACAAGAGAAGATAAGATCTTAACTATGGTCACGAGAGCACACACTTGCTTCTAACCTCAAAAGCAGGGGGAAGTGGTATCGTTTCAGAGTGCTGCTTTTAAAGGTTGAAGTTCTACTCAAGGCTGGAACAACGTACACATCTCCTGTGTGTGCCTTTGATTATAAGCAACAATTTTGACCAAAAGTGTATTGAACTAAAAATAAGTCCTGTCCTCTAATGCTTTCAAAGGCTGTTGAAAAGAAAATTTCCCTAAGTCTTGAAGTTCAAAGCTCTGTGTTTCAAGTCTGCCTAGGGAGGCTCTAGGGATGAAGTCAACATAGGAGAACAAATGGTAAGAGGTCCATGTGGTTTGAAAACATACCACAGTTCCATTCCTCCTGCATATACTGACGAGGCACACAAATCTCACAAAGGCTGGAAGGGAGATGTGCATTTGTGCCAACTTCCTACCACCACCACACCTTATAAGGAAAGAAAACATGATCTGGCTCCAATTCTGGAGGCTTCAGTCCATGATGGCTTCATGTCATGGTGGTCATGCGGGGCACAGCAAAAACCTTTTGCTTCAGGTCCAGAAAGTAAAATCGATTAATAAAAAGAGGCTGTTTTTCCCATCACCTGCTTTGAAGCACACCCCAAAGTCCAGGAGACCTTCTACTAGGCTCTACCTCCAAAAGTTCTACCACCTTCGGATAGCCTGAAAGTTTAACACAAGGGCCTCTGGGAAACATTTAGATCTAAACAATAGTAGTATCAGATTCCTTCATTTCTCAATTGAGAGAAGTATCACTCCTCTCAATTTTCTACTTCTGGAATATAAGATATGTAAAAATCATCATTATGTATCTAAAACTTTCTCTGCACATTATAGCATCTTCCAGAAAGCAAAACTCGGTACAAATTATAATGATGTACAATTACTTTTATCATAAAAAGAAACTTTCTGAAGTGTCTGAAGAGGTGGCTTGGTGGTTAGAGCGCTTGCTTCTCTTGCAGAGGACCCAGATTTCCCAACACACTCACAGGGGCTCACAGCCATCTAAAATTCCAGTTCTGGGGGATCCAATGCTCTCTTCTAGCCCCCAAGGAAATCAAACATGCATGTAGTACATATACATATATACATGTATTCATATATACCTACATACATACAGGCAAGCCATGTGTTGAAACATTGGAGTCTGGAGCTTGAGTGATGGGTTGGTTGATAAAGTTCGTGTTAGGCAATCATGAGGACCACTTGGATCTTAGCAACCTTGTAAAGGCTGGCTGGTGGAGCATGTCTATAAGCCTAGGGGTGGGAAGGCAGAGACAAATGACTCCCAGTCAGCCTGCTCAGTCAGTGGGCTCCAGCTTCGGTATGCGAGCCGGTTTCAAAAATATAACGTGGAGGATGACTTAGAAAGACATCAGTGCAGACACCCCTGGCATCCACCGGTGCATGTTTACACACATGTATGTAAACACTTATATAACCCAACCCTATACACATGCACACCCAAAACACTGATATTTGAACGTGTATACATTCTGTGGGACTTAAGTTCTTAAGGTATATGGCAGGTATTAACTTCAAATGAAATAAGGACCTAGTTATGAAAAGAGTGTAGAAAGCTGGTTTTGAAAGGAAACAAAGTTGTCTTTTGAGCCTATTGTATTATTGCCATTTAAAGAGGCTCCAGACTTTCTTTTAGTCCCTCCTCTCTTTCCTCCCTTTTAGTCTACTCCTCTACGAGCCTGTCTAGATCCCGTTTTCCCTTTCTTCCAGTTGCTTTCACATAAACATACAGATTTGTCCAAGTCCTGGGCAAATTTACAAGTTGAGAAGCTCAGAAATACATTTTTACAAACGATTCAAGGATGGCAGAAGGAGTAGCCCCTCCCCCATCGCTCCCGCGTAGAAGGCCCATGGATCTGGAAACGCATCGGACAAGTGGGTCAGGAACGAGGGAAGGCGAAAGCAGCCTGTAGCCCTTCAATCATCCTTACTAGTTCGGTAGTTAAGCCCTCCTTCCCCTCAATGCCCTCGCACCTTTCTGTGTTTCCCTTTATCCATTTGGCCTTATCCAGGCTTACGTTTTAATTATTTGTAAAGACGTCAAAGCAATGAGCCAGTAGGCAGAATTAAATACTGCTATCGATCCTCTAATCAAATATGTCCCACGCCAATGTTTAGAAGTTGTCATTTTATCTGTGATTCTCTCTCTGTGTGTGGAGCCTGGTGGGTGGGAGGTGTTATAGATATTACTGTGTGAGACATGTCTCTTCATCCAAAGCTCTTTCCCTCTTCCTGCCCACTCTGCCCACATGAAGGTCCAGTTTCCCTCCCTTCCTGCTTTCCTCATACCTACCTCTCTACTTGTTTTTTCCTACTGAAATACCTCTCCCCTATCTCCTTCTTACTGGTCACGTCATACTGTCTTCTAGTGGCTCTAGAACTGAAGTTGACATCTGCTTTTAGCAAAGGAAAAAGAAATCTTTTATGAAAAGATCCACTCTTTCTAGGTAGATTTTAAGTATTTGGTTTTTGTTACTGGGAGACACCACATGTTGGCCTTATATCTAATGCTCTGTTGGTTAGAAATTTTAAATATGGTTTTATAATCTAAGCAAATAGTTCCTTATCACCCCAAAGGAAATGTGGATGCCGGTGTTTCAGAAGAGGGCATGAGCGTGTAAGTAAGGTCTGAGGCGGCTCCTCCCTCTCCGCCTGTCAATCCCATGCCCTGCAGTTCATCTGTGGAAACCTGGCTGTCAAGTGTCAGGCTCAATCGCAGCAATTCTGGGATTCCTTCTGTCAGGCACCCATCCAGGACTCCAAGCCTAGGCTATTACCCATGATAAGAATGCTAGTAATGGTCTGAAGAAGCTGAGAAGGTCCCACTCTCCCCCCCCCCGCCCCGCCCCTTTAGCTGCCTGACTGAATCCTGATAAAAATGCTAGCTTCATAAAGTCAGCACTAGAAATATGCTATATTCTACTTCTCTTTAAATCAAATGTTGTTACCTACCCCCTTTACCGAATAATTTAGAAATCTATGACCTTTATTAGACATTAAGAGGTGTGGGTTATTTTATAACCAGAATATTCTTTTATGTTTTGCTCACCGGTTTTCTATTACTAGGTAAAAATAATATTCTTGTTATGTGCAATTTCTTTAAAAAATATAAATCAATATTGAATCAGAATGAGTATTCAGAGAATAACTTCTGCTTTGTGCTCTTGGACTTCTGGGGAGAGTTACTTGAAGCTCTGAATGTGCATTTACTCTTTGGACAGCCATCCCTTGTGTGGTGATTTGTTTTTTTGGAGACAGGGTTTTCCTGTATAGCCTTGGCTGTCCTGGAACTCACTCTGTAGACCAGGCTGGCCTCGAACTCAGAAATCCACCTGCCTCTGCCTCCCAGAGTGCTGGGATTACAGGCCTGTGCCACCACCTGGCCTTGTGTGGTGATTTGAATAGGAATGGCATTGTTTGAATGCTTGGTGCATAGGGCACATCAGGAGGGGTGGCGGAGTTGGAGTAGGCGTGGCCTTGTGGGTACAGGCTTTGTGGTCTCATAAGCCTAAGCTATGCATGGTATAACAGTCTCTTTCTGCTCTCTCCACATCAAGATGTAGCACTCTCAGTTCCTTCTCCAGCACCATATCTACCTGCATGCCACTATGTTTCCTGACATGATGGTAATGGACTGCAATTCTAGAACTATAGGCCAGCCCTAATGAAATGGTTTCCGTTATAAGAGTTGCTGTGGTCTGTTCTCCCTCAGCTCTGTCACCTTCCCTTCCTAGGAGGTCCTAGGAAATCTAAACCCTGTCCTGTCCATCCCCTGCCTGTCTGATCCACCTGGGGCGCAGCCAGCAGAGGTGAGCTGCCTGTATCCCTCCCCACTACGCTGCCAGGAACATCCAGGTTAGACACCTTCCCACCAAGCTCCTGTTTACCTGTTCCACTTGGGGCACAGCCAGCAGAAGTGAGCAGTTTGCTATTCCCTGAGCTCCGCTGTCAGGCCCAAGGCTTTGCCTGACTCCCTGAGGAGTCCTGCGAGCATCAGGAATACTCAGTTAATATCAGGCACAATCAGATAGCTAAAGGCCAATACAAGAACATGACCAACAAGAGCCAGGGCAGTATGGCAACACCAGAGCCCAGCTATCCTACCAGAACAAGCCCTGGGTATCTTACCTTAGCCAAAGCACAACAAGATGACCTTAAATCCAATTTTATAAAGCTATAGCCTTTAATGGGGAAATGAATAAATCCCTTAGAGAATTACAGAAAAATACAATCAAGCAGGTAAAGGAAACGAATAAACCTGTTCAAGACCTGAAAATGGAAACAGAAACAATAAAGAAAAACACAACCAGGGTATCCTGGATATGGATAACCTAGGGAAAAGAACAGGAGCTACAGACCAAAACATCACTAACAGAAAACAAGAGACGGAAGGGAGAGTCTCAGAATAGAAGATATGATTGAAGAAATTGATATGTCACTAAAAGAAAACGTTAAATCTAAAAACTGTCTGACACAAAACATGTAAGAAATCTGGGACACTATGAAAAAACAAAACCTAGAGGATAAAAGAAATAGAAGAGGACTCCTAGTTCCACGGCCCAGAATATATTTTCAAAAAACCATAGAAGAAAATTTCCCCAACTTAAAGAAATACCTGTAAAGATATAAGAAACTTTTGGAATACCAAATATATTGGACCAAAAAAGAAATTTTTCCCACCACATAATAATTAAAATTTTAAATGACCAGGAAAAAAAGAATATTAAAAGCTACAGGGGAAAATGGCCAAGAATCATATAAAAGCAGACCTATCAGAATTATACCCAACTTCTCAACAGAGACTCTAAAAGAAGGGCCTGGGAAGATATCTTTCAGACCTTAAGAGACTACACATGTCAGCCTATACTACTATACACAAATTTTTTAATAACCATAGATGGAGAAAACAAGATATTCCAAGGCAAAAGCAAATTAAAAAATATCTATCTACAAGTCCAGCCCTATAGAGGATAATAGAACTCCAACTCAAGGAGGTTAACTATATATAAGAAAGTATAGAACATAAATAATTACACACCAGCAAAAACAAAATAAGGGAAGCTCACACACACATACACACACATGCTTGCACACACACACAAACTAACGCCACAGCATCAAAATAATAAGAATTAATAATCATTAGACAATATCAATGGACTCAATTCCCCAGTAAAAAGACACAGGCCAACAGACTGTATACATAAATAGGATCCACCATTCTGCTGCCTACAAGAAACACACCTCAGCAACAAAGGTAGTCTCTACCTCAGAGTAAAGGGCTGGAAAAAGGTTTTCCAAGCAAACAGACCCAAGAAACAAGCTGGAGTAGCCATTCTAAATATATTAAATAATAGATTTTTCAACCAAAAGTAATCAAAAGAGATGGGGAAGAACACTTCACACTCATCAAAGAAAAAAATCCACCAAGATGACATCTCCCGTTCTGAACACTGATGCCTCAAATGCAAGGGCACCCACGTTTGTAAGAGAAACATTACTAAAGCTTAAGTCACACACTGAACTCCATACATTAATAGTGGGAAGTGTCAATACCCTTCTCTTACTAATGGACAGATCATCAAGATGGAAACTATGGAAAGAGAAATAACTAAACTAGCAGATGTGATGAATCAAATAGACCTAACAGACATCTACAGGACATTTCACGCAAACACAAAAGAATATATTTTCTTCTCAGCAGCTCCTGGAACCTTCTCCAAAATTGACCATATACAAAGCAAGCCTCTACAGATACAAGAAAATAGAAACAACCCCCTGTATATTATCGGACCACCATGGACGAAAGCTGTAATTCAATAGCAACAGAAACAACAGAAAGCTTACAAACTCATGGAAACTGACCAACTCTCTACTCAACAACAACTGGGTCAGGAAAGAAATAAACAAATTATAGACTTTATAGAATTTAATGAGAATGAATTCACAACACCCAAACTTATGGGACACAATGAAAGCAGTGCTAAGAAAAAAAAAGTTCATACCACTAGGTGCCTTCATAAAGCAATTAGAAAATTCTCATACCACTTTTCTTTTTTTTAAAAAAAGAAAAACTTTGAGGTATTTTAAACCTATGTATTCAAAGCACTACTGACTTTTAGAATAATCACAGCCAATGTTCTGAAGTGTTGGGTCTGAAGGTCTGCTCCAAGGACACCAATTATTTAAATGCTAAGGATTCTGCAGTGCTTGTTTCTGGAATACTTTTGATTGACATGACTAGAATTAGTTGCCAAGAACACGTTTCCTTCTTTGTTTCCATTTGGAGCAATTTCTATGAAAAAAAAAATAGTTAGGGATACTATTAAAGAGGCGATGCCTCGGCAGGGCAGTGGTGGCGCACGCCTTTAATCCCAGCACTTGGGAGGCAGAGGCAGGTGGATTTCTGAGTTCTAGGCCAGCCTGGTCTACAGAGTAAATTCCAGGACAGCCAGAGCTACACAGAGAAGCCCTGCCTCAAAAAAAAAAAAAAAAAAAAAAAAAAAGAGATGTCTCTCTTAATGTTCCTAACTATGTCTAAAAGCACTGTATATTTTAAGAGTCACAACATATCCTAGTATAGTAATCAGGGCCCCTGATTAATAGCCTTCCCAAGTGGCCATGGTGTGGATTCTTATTGTGGCTAACACAAGTTTAGCGACAGAAGGAGACATTGAATCCAGGTAGGACACAGGTTTTACTATTGGCTCTCATGAGCATGTGGGGGTAGATCTCACTGTACTAGACAACATATGCAACGATCCAGATATATTGTTACTTTACATTTGAAACACTAATGGCAACTAATTCTAGTCATGTCAATCAAAAGTATTCCAGAAACAAACACTGCAGAATCCTTAGCATTTAAATAATTGGTGTCCTTGGAACAGACCTTCAGACCCAACACTTCAGAACATTGACTGTGATAATTCTAAAAGTCAATAGTGCTTTGAATACATAGGTTTAAAATACCTCAAAGTTTCTCTCTCTCTCTCTCTCTCTCTCTCTCTCTCTCTCTCTCTAAAAAAGCAGTTAACAATTCTTGAGATTTAATTATCTCAAATCATCAATGATTACCTGAAGCAATAATTTCAAAAGAAAGAGTCAGAATAACTCCTTGCCGTTTTCCTCTCCAAACTAAACTTAAATCTTTGGGAATTAGTGTGTTATTCCTTCAGCCTTCTACTGTCACGACGAAACACCTGAAAAAGTCAAGGTAAAAGGATGAAACATTTATTTTGCCCTGCAGATGCAAAAGTAGCCATCTATAGTATCACTTTGTCGATTTGGGGTGTGTGGTTAGGTAGCACATCATGGCAGGGAGAGTGTGCTGGGGCACACTGTTTATCTTGTGGGGCCAGGAAGCAAAGAGTGTGTGTGTGTGGGGGGGGTGTGAGTGATTCCTTCTTCAGGGGCACACCACCACTAACTTCCATCAGTTAGACTCCATACCTGATGTTTGACCACCTCCAGAGCCACATGTTCATGACCTAGATTTTAGCATATGAGCCACTGGGGGGGGCATTTAAGATCTGAATCGTAAAATGTACAACTGTACAATTTTAGATTATAGGTAGCATATTTGCATTTTTATGGCGGATTTCTCCTAAGATGAGGTTTATGGGTCTACATGACCTATCGCTCACGTCCTTTTATAATGTGCCTTTGAACTTGGGCTAAACCTAATCACTTGCTTTGAAAAAGCAAACTAATGAAAAAGACAGTGGATGCGTCTTCCGACATCCGGTTTCATAAAAAGATTGACTTTTGGGCCAGTGAGAGAGTCCAGCAGGTGAAGCTGCTTGCCACCAAGCCTGAAGACCCAAGTTTGAGCAAGTCTCAGGACCCACAGTGGAGGGAGACACTCCCACAAGTTGTCCTCTGATAGCCACACTTGTTCTGCACCATGCATACGATACCCCCCAATAAGTATTACTTAAAAATAAAACAAGCTGTTTCATGAAGACTAGCTTTTGGCTAATTTGTCCTCACGCACTCCTTGGCTTGCTGCCTCCTTGTTATGCATTGCGGGTCAGGTGACAAGGAACTGAGGGAATCTGGCCAGAACCTCCTGAGGGGGTTAACGCAGTGGGGAGGGAGTTGATTCTGAAATCTTGTCCCCTAATTGTTTCTTGATTACGTCGGTAAAGACCGCAGAAGCTAATCGTAGGGCAAAGGGAAAAAGGTGGGATTTCCAGGTCCCAGGGGGAAGAGGAGAGAAAGAGATGAAAGGGGCTTTTCCGCCATGCTTTGGAGGTAGGAGGACGAACCATCTAAGGCTTGGGGGTGACAGAAATGGTGGCGGCTTCGGCCACCAGTGGAATTCTAATACAGGATAGCGGATGAGTTTAGGGGCCTGGATTCTGTGTCCAGCAGTTGTACGATCCGGCTGGTTTAAAATGTTAAGGCTGTCTGGTGTTCTCTATCCGTGGTGACTCAGGTGGGTAACTAGCCTTGGCAGTTGTTAGAGCTAGCACTGCCGGGTGGCCGGGCCGGTGGTTTGGCAGAGCTGAGTGAGACCATAGCAGCTAGCCGCGGGAGCTGGATGAGGTGGCCGGCGGCGGCAACTGATCTCAAAGCATCCATAATGCAGCTGCGGCAACGAGAGAAAGGAGCAAGCGTGCATTTAAAATTACAAGCAACAGCTTAAGTGCACAGTTTCTAGAATGAGTATTGTTTTTGTCGGGTGATTACTGAGGTCTAAGACAGCCAAGGTGAGAACAGAGACGTCTCAGAAGCTAGAGGGGGAAAAAATCACGTTTGGAGGTTATGGAGAATAAAATTCTGATATAAAACTTGTAACTAAGAGACTGAAGTGATTTTGAGGCAAACCTATGAGAACAATATTAGTATTCCTAATTGAGAATGGTATTATGGGATTTGCCATTTAATAGTCAATATGGTGTTTGCGTCACTATTTCACTAATATTTTTTAAGGGTGTAGAGAGGTGGTTCAGGCATTGAGAGCACTTTTTGCTTTTCCAGAGGACCAGAGTCCATTTCCCAGCACCCACAACTACCTGTAACTCCAGCTTCAGAGGATCAGATGCTCTCTTCTTGTTTTCTTGTTTGCATGTGCACCCACACAGAGAATATATTCATACAGTATACACATATAAACATACACATATACAAAACATAGTACAAACAAATCTTATTTTTTTTTTTTTTTGGTTTTTCGAGACAGGGTTTCTCTGTGTAGCCCTGGCTGTCCTGGAACTCACTCTGTAGACCAGGCTGGCCTCGAACTCAGAAATCCGCCTGCCTCTGCCTCCCAAGTGCTGGGATTAAAGGCGTGCGCCACCACCGCCCGGTCAAACAAATCTTAAATGAAAAAAACCTCACAATAGTCAATATTCCTCAAGGTAAACCTGCAGACATAGAGGATGGTTTTTCTAGAAGACACTGATCATATAATACACAGTATTCAAGACATGGTCATTTGAAGAGACTTTTAGCAGATCACCATAGCACCTTGACGTCTGTGTACATTATTACCACATGATCTCTAAAATTATGAGTCCCTCTACAATGTTTTGGACCAAGCTGGCTTTTTCTTTTTTTAATACTAAGCTTCTTTATTTCTTGTTCTATTTAAAAGTAAAGGTAATATACCTTTCTATAGTCTTACCTTAACCCAGGTTGACTGCCATCAAGAGCTCAAAAGACAGTCTCTAAAGGTCAAACCAACAAAAACTACAACACGGAAACAATGACCCTTATCTCTCCAACCTAGCCCTGAATATTTGTTCATTCTTTTTCTCAAAGGTATAAATTACTTATCTTCAAAGGCCTTGGTTTATTACCATTAAAAAAAAAAAACTTGTGGAAAACTGTATAATAGAGTCCATGAGAGTCAAGGGGAAAGATAGCGGAGTGGAATCGAATGGTGCCTTTTTGAAGTGACTTTCAGAGGGCATGAGTTGATAAGTTTCACTGGAAAGCAGGTGAGAGGTGCACAGCACAACAACCTCCGTAGCTTTCCGTCTTAGTTTCTTTTCCTGGAAGAGGCCAAGGGGAGGGATCTACCTCATTCCTTCTCCCTCTGTATGCAGCCCTCACTCCTAGGCATGGTGGGAAGAAGGGGAAAGGTTGGGATGTCAGGATTGTGGTGAAATTCCAGGGTATAGAATGCGGGGTGGGGGTGGGGGTGGGGGTGGGGGTGGGGGAGGGGGGAAGAGGGCGCTTAGGTATCATTTGAGTTTTGTTTCTGACACCTTCATTTTTGTACCTTGCCTTTGTACCAATAAAACGGGAACTATAGCCTCTGTGTCAAATTTGACTGGGTCTAAAATTAGGTGTGAAGGCTGATCGTGGAGATGGGCCAGGTTCTCCTTCCTTCCTTTTCTTTTTTGCTGCAGTTTGAATGATAAGGTGACTTGCCACACAATTAACTAAAACTGCAACTGGCTGGGTGCCTGTGTGCTTTCAGCCGATTGTGGGAAGCTTTCCAGTTCTTAAGTCTCAGTCATGGAGAGGTGGTAGGCAGCCGGTGTAGATGCCTGTCTGCAGGGTGTGTGCGTGCTAACTCAGATCAACATTGCATGACAGCACAGGGCTTATTCAAAGAAAGATTATTCTCAATTTTCTTGTACTTCATCACCGTCAATTTAAAAAAAACAAAAAACAAAAAACAAAACCAAATCCAGACCAAAGGTAATGTAAAAATATATTTTTGAACTCTTCTAACGACCTCTCATGAGGTGTAACAGTAATGAAGCTAATGGAATTTTAAGTGGACCATATTTACCTGTTATCTTCGTCCACAGCTACACTGTCCTCCTGCTGATGCCTCCACTAATTAAGCAGTGTCATGAGTTCTTTCAGTTTTCAGACCATCTTGACTGTACTCTTTAATTCCCCAATTTTAAGTGGCCACGGAGTCTTCCTGCGTCTACCTCCAATTCACCTGGCCTTTCATCTGTTCATTTTTCTTGTAACATATTTAATGTCCTACCATGTACAATACACTGTGGTAAGCACAGTGTATGGTAAGACAGACACAACTGTTGCCATTACAGTGAGCTCCAAACGAGACGAGCGAGTAAACAATCTCATATTAAGTGTGTAAGCCCTTCCGGTGTAAAAGGTATGGGGGGGGGGGTGTCCGTGGAGACAAGTATAACTTTGGGTTACCAGAGAAGACTTGGTAGGTTATCAATGGCTTAGTGGAAATTTTAAGGTTCAGAAGAAATGCAGGTAGAAGTGTCCTTTATATTTCACACATTTGAAAACTTCATACTAAAACATGATTGAGGAGAAGGCTTTGTATTAGACTGCAGGGTTAGAAACACTCACACCCTTCCCTGATCTACTGGTACAGGATGTGTGTGTGTGTGTGTGTGTGTGTGTGTGTGTATGCGCGCGCGCGCGCATGCATGCATGACGTGTGAATGTAAGACATAAACACATCATAAGTACATTAGAGCTATTCTCTAGCTGGGGAGATGCTTAAACTGGTAAAATGCTCATTGTACCAGCATAAGAACCTTATGCGACCCATGTAAAAGGTGTGCACAGAGACACATATCTATAGTCCCAGAGCTGGGAGGCAGAGACGGGCGCATCCCTGGAGCTCACTGGCTGGTCATCTAATATGTTTCCAAAACATGAGGTGGAGAGGAATACAGGAAGACACCTGATACTAATCTCCGGCACACACATCTCTCCTCCACCTCTCCCTCCTTCCTTCCCTAGCTCATTCTGAAGAAATGAGCTGAGGCCAGAAGAATGGGAAGGAGCTGTCGCAGAATAGAGTGCAGAAAAGGGGACCACATCAAACCCTTCCCAGGAGCCCTGTGCCCTCATCTCTTTTTCTTTCTATTATTCTTCTATTAAAAATAGATTTTCATACACTATATTCTGCTATTCTTTCTCCGTCTCCAGCTCCTCTAAGAGCCTCACCACCTCCCTTCTCAGCTGAATCCACAGCTTTCCCGTCTCTTCTTAGAAAACAAATATGTCTCTAAATAATAATAAAATAGATAAGATAAAATGAAACAAACACACACTATAGGACAAACCAAATGAAAAGGCACAAGAAATACATATAGAAGCAGAAACACACACACATTCGTTCAGAGAGGATTTCCATAAAAACAGAAAACTGGAAGCCATATATCTACATAAAAGATTCGGAGACAAA
Source organism: Apodemus agrarius (assembly GCA_964023405.1). Lineage (NCBI taxonomy): Eukaryota > Metazoa > Chordata > Mammalia > Rodentia > Muridae > Apodemus > Apodemus agrarius. The sequence continues at coordinate 16,935,198 of OZ030027.1, forward strand.
GAACCTCTTAAGGTTCAACCGAGTCTCTTTTACGTTGGCCCTCTACTGCTGAGCATGGCCGTGCCCTCACTTCTTCACCTCTGATGTCTTCTTCACAACCTGGCCGTCCTCCCCAGACCACTAAGTCTTCTTTGTGCAGGCTGGTTCCTCCAGGCTGGCTCTGCTTCTCATAGAACCCTTGGGTCTCTGGTTGGTAGGTCTGGGCTAAGTAAGCTTTCCACCATGAGACTGAAGAATTCCCACTTCTTCAGGAGCTCAACTGCACTCTCCAGAAACTCCTCTATCTTACCATTATTGAGCCGCAGAGCCATTGAACGAATTATTAATCCAAAACCTTTTGTTTAGCTCTCCTGTTCTAGTCACTTGTTTATTTTTCCAGACCACGTTGTGGGGTTTAGTTAGCTCCAGTAAGGTCAGAAGGTCAGTTAACAACTTGACTCCCGGCTACCTGGCTCTCAGACGTGTCTGTTGTTGCATGCTGGAAGCCCCGCGAACCTCCCTCTCCTAAGAAGGTGCCCGGATGACGTCACCCGGGGCAGAAGGCTGAGCGCCGAGCGTGACGTCACGAGGGCGGGCCGACCTGCCGTGAGGTCACCGGGTGGGCGGGCCCAGGCTCCAGCCCCAGTGTCGTCACGGGCGGGGGCGGGCCTCGAGCGTGTCAGCGCAGCCGAATCAAAACAAGCCCGAGACCCGCCTTTTCCCTCAGGGCTGCCCCAGCGTCTCGCTCGGCTCGCGGGCCCGTTGCGCCCGCGCGGCTGCGAGCCTCGGGTGGCCGCGCGTGGCCGCGCCGGCTTGGGTGCCCGGGGAGGGCGCGGCGGGCCGGAATGGCGCGGCGAGGGCCGCGCGGCGGGGCGGGCGCCTGAGGAGAGCGGCCGGCTCGCGCGCTCTCCGCGGCCGCGGGGAAGCCACCTCCGTGGGCGCCGGCTAACCGGGACACCCCGCGAGCCGGGCGGGGAGATGCCCAACCCCAAGACCAGCAAAGGCGGCCGCAAGAACAAGCGCGCCAACAGCAGCGGGGACGAGCAGGAAAATGGAGCCGGGGCCTTGGCGGCGGCGGCGGGTGCGACGGGCGCGGCGGCCGGAGGGGCCCTGGCAGCGGCGGCGGCGGCGGCGGCGGGCTGCGGGGCGGCGGCGGCGGCGCTGGGCGCGGTGGGCACCGGCGGCGCGGCGGGCCCGGGAGGTGCGGGCGCGGGCGCCGCCAACGCCGCCATCGCTGCGGGGGCTGCCGCCGCCGCGGGAGACGCCAAGAACGGTAAGGCGACAGCGGCGGGGCGAGCGCCAACTTCCTCCCCGACGGGCGGGCGCGGTGGCGGGGCCCCGGGTGGCGCGGGCGGGCGCGTGGACAATGCGAGTCAGGAAGTGCTCGCCCCGCCCCTCCGCCCCGCGCTGGCTTTTCCCTTCCTTCGCGGTTCCCACGCGGGGAGCGGCGTGGACCGGGGCTGCGGGCCCCCGCGGTGGCAGTGGCGGCGGTGGCGGCGGCGCTCCGGTGACTGCCTACTCCCCGCGGTGCCCGCGCGGGCTGAGTCGGAAGTGTCCCGGGTTAGTGGGAGCGAGGCAGGCAGCGGGCAAGACGAAGGTGCCCGAGTTAGGATCGGAAGGATCGGATGGAAAACTTCCCTGCTCGCCGCGACCCACCCAACCCACCTTTGCCCCCAAAGCAGGGAAACCTGAAATTCCCTGCAGATGTAGGCCTGTTGCCTGATTGCCACAGGTGGAGAGTCCAGCGATCGTGTGTGTGTGTGTGTGTGTGTGTGTGTGTGTGTGTGTGTGTGTTAGGGGGTGGTGGGCGTATTCATTTAATTCGCTTGTCTCGCATGAGGAAGGAAGAGAATCTGAACTTGACTTCCGTTCCCAGCCTGGCGTGTTTTGAGTGGTTTCTTTTCTTTTTTTAAGGTCCCTTGCTTGTATAATTGTTTCGCATTTGTTTTTCTCAAGCCTGATGATTTCATGAGCGCTTCAGTGATCCTTTAGAAGGGAAGTAATAGCTAAAGTGTGACAGGATTTTTCCCTTCTTACCATCGGATGCTTGACACTTATTTGGGCAGTTTTAAAACTTTTTTTTTTTTTTTTCCTTGTCGAGCAGTTTTCCAGGGGGGAAAGAATGTATATTTTAATGTCAGTAGATGGGAATCGTTATAATAGTGATATATTTGCCTTTTAACACAATTTTCAGTTTCCAAAGCCATTCTCTATGTAAATGGTCTCCCTTAAAAAAGGGTACAGTACTTACAAGAACGCCACAGTGATTCCCATAGGAGATAGACTACAGGCTGTTGGATATGGGCCCCATTGGCTGATCCCCTGCAGTTTTGAAATAGGAAGATTTGTTTATTACAAGGAGCCAACTTACACGTTTGTGAGTGTTTGATAATACTTTTGGCTAGCCTGTGCACGTTCTTGCTTTCTTATCTCTAATGTTCCTTTTGATATTGATGTGACAGATGTGATATTGATTTAGACTCTGCATAATACCACCTCTTCCTTAGCCATTTAGAGTTTTGATATCTGGAGAAAGGCCAGTTTTTCCAAACCTCAGTTTCCTCATGTACAAACTTGATGGGAGTGGGGTGCGAGTCGGGGGTTACACTGGTCCTTTAGAGGATTGTTGTGAGGGAAGCTTAGAGTGACCCTTTACTACTAAGTTCCCATTTCTTGTTATTTTAAAGGCTTATTATGTAAAGGTCAATAAAAGCTCATTGCAAATAATGGTTGGTGAATAACAGCTATTAGTTATTCATTTAAAATATTATTTTAAATAATTATTAGATTATTATTAAATATTAAGATAAATATTTTAAATGAACAACTTTTTAATTTGTAATGTTAATAGTACTGTGTATTAGATAGGGACTAGGCTAGAGGTTATATTTTAGTACATCCTCGATTCTCATAAAGACCTGTGTCTTTGCTTTACCACACTCTGAAAGATTTGAGTATCTTGAAGTAGTTGAGGAAGTTTTTCTTTGGCAGATAGTACCTCCTAGATTGAAACATTAAGCCAGTTATGTTGTTCTTGTGAAGTAGTAAACTGGTAGATGTAGCAATACTGTATATACCTGTGTAGAGCTATGCATTTCTTATGAGCTCTTTATCTTATTAGATGTGGGAAAAGAAGCAGTGGGCTCCCATATTGCCATAACCCAAATCCCAGAAGCTGCACGTTTAAGAGCAGTGAGCTGAGTTTAGTGAAGCCTATTGTCGGTGTCACCTTGGTAAATAGTTTGATTTAACTGGAAGAATCATCTCTATGTTTCTGAAGACAATTTTAACATAGTTTCTAAGGCCTACACAAAACGAATAAGGAAATTGTAAATTATATGTATGTATATATACACATATATATGCATATATATACACGTGTGTGTGTATATATATGTGTGTGTGTGTATATATATATATGTATATATATATATATATACATATATATATATATAGTATGGATGTAGGGGAGAGGTGATACTAGTGAATTTTTATAGGAGGGGCAGTAGACATGATAACAAAGGTTCACTTTTGTTTTTTAACGGTGTGCATGTGCAATTAGCATACTTTTTGAGGTCAGAAAACAACTTTCCGGAGTTCTCTCCTACCATGTAGATTTAGGGTATTGACCTCCAGCTGTAAAGCTTCGTGGTAAGTGCTTTTTCCCACTGAGGCATCTTGTTGGCTCAAGATTAAATTATTTTTAAATTTTAAAATTACATTAGTTGGATTGCTGTATGATTTCTCAGTATATTTCAAGTTTTTTGCTTGTGATACTAGGTTTATTATACATTTTTCAAAAGAATTACTACATATTTACGGTCTTTTTGTTGGTGGTGAGAAAACCCTTAGCTAGATAGCTCTCAGGCTGGCCTTGAAATGTTTCATCTATTAACATTTTAAATGGTTTGTTTTGATCAAATCAGTTTTTAACGTACACTTGCATGTAAACTTAACGACCAGTAGTTATGTCAGATTTATAGAGTGGTTAGTCCTGTAAGTGTGGGGCACTGCAGTTACCAAAGCAAGGTCATATTAACCCTTAGTTGTTCATTGTTAGCATAAATAACTCCTCACTCTATAAAGAAGATTGTTAGCCAGGGGAAGCTTGAGGAAACTGTAGTATGGTTGGAGTTGGGGTAGTTGAACTGGCTGCTATTATGTATTTGAATAAGAATTCAAAGGCTGCTGTGCTGGTATTTTTATATACTAACTTATGAAGCCTTCTGCAAGGCATGGAGGAGACAGGCAAGTGTGAGGACGTGCCATCACACCCTACATAGTAAACATTAAACATCTGTGTGCGCAGACTGCAGCATTGTGATTGGAGGTGGACAAGATTTGTCATGCATTATTTTTAGACTCTAGTAATCAGGCAGTAGATCACAACTGGTTTCATTCTGAAAGTCTGGCTCCATTAGGCCTCTGCCTTTTTTTTCTTCAGCTCTAAAACTACTTGAAATCTTGATTGTATATCTAGTTTCCAGTAGACCTGATTTGCACATACTTTTGTGGCTAAGCAAGGTTCAGCACATATTTATTCCCAGTATAGCCTTTGAGCTAATTCTGCCTTAAATCATTCAACAGCTCCAGGTCGATGTGTAGTTAGTGTTTACCTTGCATTTTAGGACCCATTTTAAATTAGTGCCTCTGATTTCCTTGGGTAAGTTGTTTAGGTTCTGAGCCTAGTTTCTGCATATGTAAAATGAGATCATAGTACCTTTTTTACCATAGTAAATAGCTATTATTATATTAAAGAGAGTATGATAGAACAGTTCCAAAGGAGTTTATAGTGTAAGTTATTTGTGTTTGGTCCTGGGAAATAATCTCTTGAAAGAGGAAAGAGATTTATGGGCAGGAGGCTTATTGTGGACTTCTCTTCATTAGTGGGAGAGAGGGAGCAGGACTGGGCAGAGGAGAGACATGCTGTAGGCACACCAGAGATAGGTAGGCTGCTTCTTGGTGCCTTTAAACCGTGAGATTTAAACCTATAAGCGTAAGAGTATAAAACCTTGAACTGTGCTCCCCTATAAAATAGTAGATCTTAGGACTTTCTGCTGGAGAACTGTTGTGGAGAGGGACTCTTGTTTTCCCTACATTTACTGGGTTCGTCCTTTAGATGTACCAGGGGCATCACAGAAGCCAGTGTGGGATAAATAAATAGATCTTATTAACTATAGATTTTGTGAGGCAGACTGAGGGATAACCACTGTATAACATTATTTTGATGAAAAAATATGTTCTGAATCATGTATCAGTTTATACTTTTTTGAGTACCACCTGAGTACTATCTATGAACAGGATTTATATTTTACCTTTTTTTTTTTTTGATCAGTGAGTAAACATTTTATAACCAGGTTTGTAGTATACCTTAAGTGGATTGTCCCTTTATGGAATTTATTCATACATTTATAAATTACCTATATTAATCAGAAGTAAAATTGTGTTTGCCTGCTTTTTCTTCCTTCTTTTCTTCCTTTTTTTCCTTGCCCAGGCTTTCTTCAATTGTTATTTCCTTGGTTGTGTCTCTTGAGTGCTTGGGTAACAGGCATGTATCACAGCACCTGACTGAACATTTTTTTTTTTTTTTTGAGACAAGGTTTCTTTGTATAGTCATGGTCATCCTGGAACTAGCTCTGTAAACCAGGCTGGCCTCTAATTCACAAAGATCTTCCTGCCCCTGCCTCCAAGAGTAGTGGAATTAAAGGTGTGCACCACCACTGTACGGGTGGACATTGTCTTTTGAAGTTTATCTTTGCGGTAGGGATTGGTGGAAATACTGCTTCCTAGATCAGATGTTCCTTTCTTTGCTTGTTACAGGATTAGTTATTAAATTTAGAAATTAAACTTTCAGTGTCAGATTTTCTGTAAGTCTAAGAATATAAAACATTCCTCACAGAACTGAAGACATGATATGTATATGGCAGTAATCCTAGCACAAAGGAGAATGGAAAATGCCAGGCCGGCCTGAGCTTTGTAAGAGTCTGTCTGCCTCAAAACCATAAACCAAATCCGAACCAGGAGACCAAACTGGCAGTTAACCTTGTAGCTTAGTCTTCTTATGAGTTTACTTCAAGCGTTTAGCTGTGCTAAATTTTTAATTAATTTGATTAATGAACTTGAAGGTAACTGAAGGAATGTGTTAAGAGAGGGGGAAAATACGTCCTGAGGATGTTGGTGATCACGTCTCATACATTCTGAAGAGATTGATTTACAATAGCCGTTCTCTCCCTTCCTAACACTGTGACCTTCTAATACAGTACCTCATGTTGTGATGACCCCCAAATGTAGTTACTTGCATTGCTTCATAACTAATTTTGTTCCTGTTAGGGATCGTAAATATCTGATATGAAGGTTATTTCAACCTCTGTGTGAAAGGGCCATTCAACCCCCCCAGAAGGGTCTCAGACCATATGTTGAAAACCACTTATTGAAAATACTATGTTTGCTTGGAGATGTAGCTCAGTGATAAAGCCCTTGCATGCCCTGTGTATGTGAAGCTCTGGCTTCATTTCTCAGCACTGGGGTAGGAGGAGAAGGAGAAAATGGGAAAAAAAAAAAAAAAAAAGGAGCTGGAGAAATGGCTCAGCAGTTAAGAGCATTTGTTGCTCTTGCAAAGGACCTGGGTTTGGCTCTCAGCATTCACATGGTGGCTCAGAGCCATCTGGGTTTGGTTCTCAGTACGCACATGGTGATTTACAACAGTTTGTAACTCCAGCTCCAGAGGACCTGACACCCACTTGTGGTCTCTGTGGACACATGTAGACATAGAAATGAGCAAGACACCCATATACATACATTAAAAATACATAATTCTATAGAAAATTTTAAGAAAAAAATTATGATATGCCAAATTCTTTTCATATTTCTAGGTAAAAATATATAATCCCACCACTGAGAGATAACAAATATTAACATTTCAATATTTTGATATACCTTCTTTTATCCTTAAATTTCTTTTTTTTTCCACCAGGAAATACCTGGGATATTAAAAAAAATGTAATTAGAAGAATTAAGATTAATGCAGAAACTAAGTACATGAAAAAGAAAAATACAAAACTGAAAGACTCAGGTTTATAAATTCATTTTAAAAGTAGCCTGCGTTCAACAGCGACCCTCGCCCCAAGATTTGATCATAGTTCTTTTACTTTTTTAACTTACATCTTATTTTATGATGTGGATGTTTGGTTTACATGTATGCTTGTGTATTTATATGCCTGGTCTCTATGCTTGCGTATTTATATGCCTGGTGTCTACAGAAATCAGAAGAAGTCATTTGATCCCCAGAAACTGAAATTAAGGGTAGTTGTGAGCTGCCATGTGGGTGCTGCTGACCCATATTACCAGCCCCACAATTCCTTTTTTCTTTAATTTATTTGTGAAGAAAGATATGTTTGTGATTGCAAGAAATATTTATTCATAAAAATCTATTACAGGATTAAGAACTATTAATGAATAATTGATAAAGGTCATTAAATATACAACATTATTGGTCATCTACTATTCTGTTTTCTTCTTTAGTTTTCCCAAGGGAAATATTAAATTGTACCTTTAGCAGAGTAATCAAGTAGAAGGCAGTGACAGAAGTTGTGTAGTTGGCCTTATCTGAGCTAGGAAGCACTTCTCCTTTGCCTTACGTTTTTAAACTTTTTTATATTGAGATTAAACTATAATGACATCATTTCCTTTCCTTGCTCCAAGCCCTCCTATATACCCTTCTGTGCTCTCTTCCAATTCCATGGCCTCTTTGATTGTTGCAGGTGTGTGTGTGTGTACATATATACGTAAATGTAACTTGCTCCGTCAATATATATTCCGTGTATGTTTTTAGGACTCACTGTTTGGAATTGGATAACACTCCTTCGTACGAAAAACTATTTCTCCCAATTTCAGCATTCCTTAGTTCTTTATGTAGGGTTGAGGCCTTGTGCTCGCTGATCCCCATCCCTATACATTTGGCATTTCTCTTGTTGTTCTTGTTCTGCTCATGTTGGGGAGACTGTATGGATATAGTTTCTGACATTATTAGGATTTACAATCTTACAGCAAATTTTCTGATCCTCTGGCTCTTACAGTCTGAATCTTCCCTCTTCCTCAAGGGTCCCTCAGCCTTAGAAGTGGGACCTATCCATTGTGACTGGGCTCCACAACCTCATTTTGATTGGTTATGGTCTTCTGTAATGGTTTTCATCTATGGCAAAGAGAAATTTCCATGATGAAGAGTTAACACTACACTTTACCTGTGGGTATAAGGACAAATACTTAGAATGTGGTTAGAGATAGTGCTGTTTAAATAAAGTGATGACTGTTGGTTCTTATCCAAGATTGATTAGTTCACTACTTCTGAGTAGTTGGCTAGGTTTCTAGAACCAACCATGATTTATTTCATTCTTGTTGAACAACTCTTAAGTCCAGTTAGAGAGCTGTTGGTTACTACCAAGGGATGAGTGCCACTACTACACCCTTAGGTTATCATGCTGTATTGGTTGTTGATGTGGTTCAGAGGTGATATAGCTGGCTAGAACTGTTGGTTGCTTCATTCCTTTGGAAGCTTACATCCTGGTACTATGAAAGCTAGTCGTCCAGGAGTCATTCAGGTCCGTTCCAGCTCAGGAACCCCTGGGCCCTGTGTCTGAAGTGCATGGAGTCTTCATCATTAGGATCTTACCATGTACTTCTAGGAGTTACCAATACCAATAGCAATAATTGACTAACTAGTCAAAAGAAGGTGCCTCATGCCTGGTTTTGGGGTGTTTGTTAGGTGGTCTTTGGTTCTTGAACAGAGCATTGTCTGCTTAAAGGGCTTATGTGTATTATAGTTTCTTTTTTTAATTTAGTTTTTATTATTTTTCACTTATCTACTTTACATCTCATTCACTGCCCCTTCCCAATCACCCTCTCCCACAGTTCTTCCCCCATCCTCCCTCCTCTGCTCCTTTAAGTGTGTGGGACCCCATGGGTATCTCTGACCCTGACACTTCAAGTCTCTGTGAAGCTAGGCACTTCTCCCACTGAGGCCAGACGAGGCAGCCCAGCTAGTAGAACATAGCTTACACACAGGGGGTAGATTTTGGGATAGCCCTTATTCCAGTTGTTCAGGACCCACATTGAAGGTCAAGCTTCACTTCTGTTACATATGATCTGGTCTTTGTTTGGTGATTCAGACTATAAGCCCTAAGGGTCCAGGTTAGTTGAATCTGTTGGTCTTCCTGTGGAGTTCCTATCCCCTTCGGGCCCACAATCCTTCCTCCTGTTCTTCCATTAAAAGTCCCCAAGCTCCATCCACTGTTTGGCTATGGGTGTCTATCTGTCTGAGTCAGCTGCTGTGTGGATCCTCTCAGTGGACTACATGTTCCTGTCTGTAGGTATGGCAGTATCATTAATAGTGTTAGGGATTGGTACTTGCCCATGGGATGGGTCTCAAGTTGGGCTGGTTATTGGTTGGCTATCCCCTCAGTCTCAGTCTCTGCTCCCTTCTCCATGCCTTCATTGTAGACAGGATAAAAAAAATGTTTAACCCAAAATTTATTCTGCATTATAGTTTCTTTAGGGTAGATAGTTAATAGTATGAATACTTATGAGTTTTTCAGACATTCTTAATGTTCCTTCTGTATTTATCTCCTTCTGTCCCTAGAGTCTTTCCTTCTCTTTCCCATCCCTTAACCTATCAGATCACTTCTACCTTTCTTCCCAACAGATAGGGAATACCCCTATCTGCTGTTCTCTCACCACCCTACCCAATAGTCCCTTTTTACTTTTCTGGATTCTGTACTTACTCCAGAATATATACTCAACCTGAATATTTGGAGTTAGGAGAGTCTGATGAAAGAAAACATGTGATGTTTGGCTTCTTGGATATGGGTTACTTCATTCAATATGATCCTTTCTAGGTCTATTTGTTTACCTGGAGGGTTCATGATTTGGCTTTTCTTTACAGCTGAATAGTATTCCATAGTTTATATATATACCACATTGATTCATGGATTGAAGGACAATAAATTCATATTTAGAGTGGTCTTACCACTTTGATTAACTCAATCTAGAAATTTATAGTTTTGTGTCTTAGGTGATTCTGGATTCTATCAAGTTGACAGTATTAACCATTGCAGGTTGCTCAATATAAAAGATTTTATCGTGAAGGATGATGGGAAGATCTGACCATGTTTGCTGATAGTTGGAAGGAACTAATGGAAGGGGAAAGATGAAAGATGGATTCAAAGGAGGGTATATGCAGTACTTACAACAAAGCTACACACACACACACACACACACACACACACACACAAACGGTCAAGAATCACAAGCATTCAGTGGGAAAGCTGGGTCTTGAAATGGAGAAGGGGTCCTCCTAAGGAAAGTGACAAGGAAGATTAAGTATCCAATATAGATCAAACTATACACACAGGTTTTTTTTTTTTTTTAAAAAAAAAAGGTCACTCCTGCCACAGGGCTCCATACCCAAATAGCGTAGTGAGAGAGTTAGCCTCCCAGGAGTGCCAACAGGCCTGTGAGTTCAGGTAGAAACACCACTCCTGCTCAGAGGGACACTCCTGGAACCCTCAGGACACAGGAACTGAGGAGCAACCTGGGCCAGGAGCCTTCTGGTTTCTATCAGCTCCCAAAGCTGATCCTGAGCCATGGCACTACATACACAAATACTACCAGGAAAGAGCAGGTCTCCCAGGAGAGCCAACACACCTGCGAGCACAGGTAAGACCACCACTTCTGCTCAGATTCCTGGCTCAAAAGGTACCCTCCCAGAGCCATCAGGACACAGGAACCAAGGCACAGCTAGGGAGAGGACTTTCTGGTTTCCATCTGCACTGCAGAGCTGTCCTTGTGCCACAGCTCTTCATACCCAAATTCCTCCCAGAGAGAACTGGTCTCTCAGGAGTGCAAACACACAGGCTTGCAGGAGGGACCAGCCACAGTCAAAGACAGCAAGACCAGCAAACACCACAGATAACCAGATGGTGAAAAGCAAGAACATAAGCAACAGAAACCAAGGCTACTTGGCATCATCTGAACCCAGTTCTCCCACCACAGCGAGCCCTGGATACCCCAACACACCAGAAAAGCAAGACTGTTTTAAAATCACATCTCATGATGATGATAGAGGACTTTAAGAAGGACAGAAATAACTCCCTTAAAGAATACAAGAGAACACAGCTAAACATCTAGAAGCACTTAAAAGGAAACACAAAAATATCTTAAAGAATTATAGGAAAGCACAACCAAACAGGTTAAGGAATTGAACAAAACTATCCAGGATCTAAAAATGAAAATAGAAACAATAAAGAAATCACAAAGGGAGACAACCCTAGAGCTAGAAAAATCAAGGAAAGAGATCAGGAGTCATAGATGCAAGCATCACCAACAATACAAGAGATAGAAGAAAGAATCTCAGGTGCAGAAGATACCATAGAAAACATTGACACAACAGTCAAAGAACATGCAAAAAGCAAAAAACTTCTAACCCAAAACATCAAGGAAATCCAGGATACACTGAGAAGACCAAACCTAAGGATAATAAGTATACAAGAGAGAGAAGATTCCCAACTTAAAGGGCCAGTAAATAACTTCAACAAAATTTTATAAGAAAACTTCCCTAACCTATAGAAACAGATGCCCATGAATATACAAGAAGCCTACAGAACTCCAAACAGACTGGACCAGAAAAGAAATTTTCTCCTATCACATAATAAAACACCAAATGTACTAAACAAAGAAAGAATATTAAGAGCAGTCAGGGAAAAAGGGCAAGTAACATATAAAGGCAGATCTATCAGAATTATACCAGACTTCTCACCAGAGACTATGAAAGCTAGAAGATCCTGGGCAGATCGCATACAGACCCTCAGAGAATACAAATGCCAGCTCAGACAACTATACCCAACAAAACTCTCAATTACCATAGATGGAGAAACCAAGGTATTCCATGACAAAACCAAATTTACACAATATTTTTCCATAAATCCAGCTCTACAAAGGATAATAGATGGAAAACTCCAACTCCAGGAGGGAAACTACACCCTGGAAAAAGCAAGAAAGTAATCTTCTTTCAACAAATGCAAAAGAAGATAAACACACAAACATAAAAATAACAGGAAGCAGCAATCACTATTCCTTAATATCTCTTTTTTTTAATTTAATTTTTATTTTCTATATTCTATGTTTACATTCCAAAGGCTTTCCCCTTTCCCAGTTGCCCCCCACCATATGTCCCATAATTCCTCTCCCCCCCAACTATTCCCCAATCATTCCCTCCCCCCACGATTTCTCTGTTCTGGGTCTACAAAACTGGATCCAATCTTTATAGGCCCAGGGTCCTCTCCTTTCTTCTTCTTGGGAGTCATTTGACTTGCTAATTGTGCCTTGAGCATTTAGGGCTTCTGGGCTCATTAATATCCACTTATCAGTGATTGCATTTCATGTGTATTCTTTTGTGATTGGGTTAGCTCACTTAGGATGATATTTTCCAGATCTAACCATTTACCTACAAATTGCATGAGTTCATTATTTTTAATTGCTGAGTAGTAATCCATTGTATAAATATACCACATTTTCTGTATCCATTCCTCTTTTGAGGGATATCTGGGCTCCTTAATATCTCCTAACATCAATGGACTCAATTCCCCAATAAAAAGACATAGATTGACAGACTGGATACATAAATGGTACCCATCATTTTACTGCACACAGAAAACTCACCTCTGTGTCAAAGACAAACACTACCTCAGAATAAAGGGCTGGAAAACAATTTTCCAAACAAATGGTCCCAGGAAACAAGCTGGAGTAGCAATTCTAATATCAGATAAAATATACTTTCAACCAAAAGTCATCAAAAAAGACAAGGAAGGACACTTCATACTCATCAAAGGAAAAATCTACTAAGAAGAACTCAATTCTGAACATCTATGCTCCAAATGGAAGGGTACCCACATTCATAAAAGAAACTTTACTTTATAAAGCTCAAAGCACATATCACACACCACATAATAATTGTGGGGGACTTCAACATCCCAATCTCATCAATGGAAAGATCTGGGAGACACAAAATATACAGAAACACAGTGAAACTAACAGAAGTTATGGACCAAATGGATTTAACAGAGATCTAGAGAACATTTCATCCTAAATCAATATACCTTCTTCTCAGCACCTCATAGTACCTTCTCTAAAATTTGCCATATAATCGGTCACAAATCAGACCTCAACAGATACCAGAAGATTGAAATAATCCTATGCCTCCTATCAGATCACTAGAGATTAAGGCTGGTCTTCATTAGCAACAAAACAGAAAGCCCACATGCACATGGAAGCTGAACAACACTGTACACAATGATAACTCAGTCAAAGAAGAAATAAATTAAAATCTTTTTAGAATTTAATGAAAATGAAGGTACAACATACCCAAACTTATGGGACACAATGAAAGTGGTGCTAAGAGGAAAACTCAGCTCTGAGTGCCTCCAAAAAGAAGCTGGAAAGAACATACACTAGCATCTTGATAGCATACCTGAAAGCTTTAGAACAAAAAGATGAAAATACACCCAAGAGGAGTAGTTGCCAGGAAATAATCACACTCAGGGCTGAAATCAAGTAGAAATTATACAAAGAATCAACAAAACCAGAAGCTGGTTCTTTGAGAAAATCAACAATATAGATAAACCCTTAGCCACACTAACCAGAGGGCACAGAGACAGTATCCAAATTAGCAAAATCAGAAATGAAAAGGGAGACATAAAAAAATCGATTCTACTACAAAAGCCTACACTCAACACAACTGAAAAATCTGGATGAAATGGACAATTTCCTAGACAGATACCAAATACCAAAGTTAAATCAGGATCAGATAAATCATTTAAACAGTCCCATAACCCCTAAAGAACTAGAAGCAGGCATTAATAGTCTCCCAACCAAAAAAAGCCCAGGACCAGATGGGTTTAATGGAGAATTCTATCAGAACATCAAAGAAGACCTAACACCATACTCTCCAAAATATTCCACAAAATAGAAACAGAAGGGACACTACCCAATTCATTCTATGGATCCTCAGTTACACTGATACCAAAACTTCACAAAGATCCAACAAAGAAACTTTAGACCAATTTCCCTTATGAATATCTATGCAAAAATATAAAATTCTTGCAAACCAAATCCAAAACACATCAAAACAGTCATTCACCATGATCAAGTAGGCTTCATCCCAGGGATGCAGAGACTGTGCAATATATGGAAATCAATAAATGTAATCTACGACATAAACAAACTTGAAGAAAATAACCACATGGTCATTTTACTGTATTTGAAAAAACATTTGGCAAAATTGAACATCCCTTCATGTTAAAAGTCTTGGAAAGATCAGGAATTCAAGGCCCATACCTAAACATAGTAAAACCAATGTACAGCAAACCAGTAGCCAACATCAAACTAAATGGAGAGGAACTTGAAGCAATCCCACTAAAATCAGGGACTAGACAAGGCTGCCCTTTTTCTGTCTATTCAATGTAGTACTTGAAGTTCTAGCTAGAGTAAATTGGAAAGGAAGAGGTCAAAATATCACATTTTGCAGATGATGATTGCATACTGACCCCAAAAACTCTACCAGAGAACTCCTACAGCAAAAACTTGAGAACAACCTCAGAAAAATATGTTAAGAGGGAGCTTTAAGAAAGATTACTTACTGAGAAATTGTGAGATGTTAGTTATCTAAACAGCTTAGACAACATTTCATAAGTTAGCATGGCCCTCAGATACACTCAATACAGTGCAGTTCATGGTGAAAATGTGAGGAAGGAAAAGCATTTCTTCTTCCTTCATAGGTTCAGGCCTTGAGGAACTGAAGATTAGATTGTAACAGAAATATGTGGAACAAAGTCATGGATAGAATTTTAAGCTTTCTCTAATTTAATGGTAAGGAATAAATGGGGAAGAGACACTTCTGGGGAAGTCAACTTTGTGAAATGGCAAATGGCTTCTTTTTTTTTTTTTCTTTTTTTTTGTCCTCTTCCCTCCTCATCCCCCAATCACCCCACCACCACCACCACCACCACCATTTCTCTGTTCTGGTACTCTCCTACAAAACTGGATTTAGTCTTTTCCGGACCAGGGTCCTTTCCATCCCTTTTCTTGGGAATCTTTTGCTTAGCTAATTGTGTCTTGAGTATTCAGAGCTTCTGGGCTCATTAATATCCACTTATCAGTGATTGCAATTCATGTGTATTCTTTTGTGATTGGGTTGACTCACTTAGGATGATATTTTCCAGATCCAATTATTTGCCTACAGATTGCATGAATTCATTATTTTTAACATACCACTCCTGGGCATATACCCAGAGGATTGCCCTGCATGCAATAAAGACACATGTTCCACTATGTTCATAGCAGCCTTATTTATAATAGCCAGAAGCTGGAAATAACCCAGATGTCCCTCAACGGAGGAATGGATACAGAAAATGTGGTATATTTATACAATGGAATACTACTCAGCAATTAAAAATGGATTCTTAAAATAACTGGAAGAGTACAAAGATTTGTGATGGTGTCTCTTTTGTGTGGTGTGGAGGCTTCTCACTTCTGGTCATAAGAAACAGTCCAGTCTTAGTAAGGTGATTTTTGGTAATTGAGTTCTTTTGGTGGGAAGAGGGAGACTGCTCTACTTTTAGGCAGATAGATAAGAGATTTCCAAAAGTGAAAGCTCTTGACTCAAAATAGTTTGTAAAGAATTTTTTTTTAACCATAATGACATTTTCTGGACTCAAAGTATTTTGGCACTTAAATTATATCACCCTCCAAGAACAAGTGAAGATAGTAAAAGATAACCCACATGTCATACTTCAGAATTTCTGTTTATTTCATTTCATTGACAATTCATTTGGTATAGAGTGCTTTAAGGTATAAGCCTATATACAGTTAATCAAGAGGATGCATTGTAGCAAAAGTTCAAGTTACTATTGTAAATTTGGAAGATCATACTTTAATGTATATTTTCCCCTATGGGTAAGCATAGGTTTGGTTGTATTTTAGATCATATCCCTTTAAGTTATAAAAACGTGTCAGGAGAGCCTTTCTGGTGTTGGGTTAAACCACAAGCTCTGTTTGACATTACTTTGTGAGTGTGAAGATGATTTCAACATGATATTTCATAGAATTCTATTATAAAAAAAACTTACTACTACTTGTTATGACTAACACAGTGTCTGCACAGAAATGGAAACTGGGCAATGTACAGAATTAAGTTCTAGCTGTTTTTTATTGGCAGCAGATGTGGCCTGTAATCTGAGAGAACGAGCCTGGGGTTGTTGGCAGCAGTTGTTAGTGAACAAATATGGTGTGTCTAGAGCAGTGATAGCAGAAGTCATGGAGAGAGCTTGGCATTGAGAGCTAAAAGTGTCCTTCAGTGGTTGAAGAAGAAATGTGCATATCTAACACATGGACAGCACAAAGACTTCTTCCATGGGTATTCTTACCCTGTGGTGCTTATGGGAAAGTAGCAGTAAAGGCGCATTAATAAGGGAAAGCTTCTGGTCAGGAATCTTGCCTTTTCTCCCCTTCTACTCTCTTTTTCTCTGTTCCCTTCTTGGGGATTGAACCTAATATCTTCTCATTACTTGCAAGAAAAACATACTACTACTAAGCAATACACTAGCCTGTGGAATATTTATTTCTTCATATTGTTTGATGTAAATTTTGAACATCATTTTTATCTTTGGCAGTCACATAAATGAAAAATATACAAATCATTTGCATTTGAAAGATTGTAAGTGAGTAAACATCTGTATCTTGGTCATTTTTATTTTTCTGTTAGTTTTTTATCTTTTATTTACAAGTTTTTGTGTTTTATTGAGTTACACGGTCTTTGTATATTCAGGATTTTTTTTTTTTTTGCCTCTGTGTGTTGTATTTTACTATTTGTCTTTCAGCTTTAGGTTAGTCTATACTAGCTAGAAATGTTTTGTATGATTATATACTATCTACAGAGAGACAGAGTCTCTGGAAAAGCAGACTTTTGGAAGTTTGTGCATAGCATAGTTATTGACACTTGAATCCTTCGAATACCAGTTGCACAGTAATGCTGCTAAGTTTATGGCCTCTACTGACTAGACTGCAGTTTCTGCTGCCCTTCTCTGTGACTCCCCCGGCCTCTACAGTCTAGCAGACAGCTGAGCTCAATGCTCAGCGCCTGACTCAGATTCTTTGTAGTTTATGCCATCTCAGTAGCAGGTTGCAGCTGGTTGGTAAAGGCTCCTGTTTCCTCTTCTCATGAACCAGGTTGCAAAATGAGGCCTCTTGAAAGCCAAGTTGCCTATTCTTGCTTATGATAACAAACTTAAATTTGGAGTCAGAAGAAAGGTTTCATTTTTCTTATTCAGGCACTTGAACTGAAATGGCATGTTTGTGTTAATAAAATTAGAACATGTGCTCAGTTAATCAAAAGTTTATTCATGCACTGTGCATGATGCTGGTCCAGGCAGGCCCACACCTTCTTAGATAGCAATGATTTGGAAAAGGCTCCCAAAGTCACTGATTATGCTAATGAGTGAGGTTGAGAGGCACAGGTTGGAGTTGTACATTGGTGTTGCCATTTTGCAAGATTACTGAACCTTCCAAGCCTAATTTATTAAAAGTTGTGTGCATGTACATGCTTGTATGCATGCCTGTGCATGTATGTATGGGTTTTCTGTTGTGGTACAATGTTGCATTGTGCCATACATAGTACATATGTAGAAGTCAGAGAACAACTCTGTGAAGTGGGTTCTGTTCTTGCACTTTGTGTGAGTTCCTGGGATCAAACTCAGGTTGTCAGGCTTGTATCATTGGGTGGCAATCACCTTTACCCACTGAGCCATTTCACTGCCCTAAGCCCCAGTTTTATCTAGAGAAACTGAGGGTAACATGATATTGCTTGTGATGAGCCCTCTGCAAACCATAAAGCTGTTTGAAAAAGCAGTTAGCTGTGCCATGATCTAGGGGTTTTAGTGCTTTCTGGATGAGGTTTTGCTTCTCAGTCCACAGTGAAGGAGGGTGGCTGCACCCCAGCTAGTGATGAATGTGTGCTCTTGACTTGTTGGAACAGTCCAGGACAGACCTTGGCTCTTCTCCAAGGAGTTCACAGTGAATGCTGATCTTCCAAAATTCATGCATTGCTTTTGTAGGGGGGAGGGGGCTTTTGTTTCTCTACAGATTTGGATATGAGAGCTCTTACTGTGTAGATTTCCCTAGAGAACCTTCCTGTTGGTCTCAGGGAAAACCAGTTATTTGAGTTAGTCTTTCTAGAATTCTTACAGAAAGCTTTATGATACAATTTAATTTCCAGGGTTTTTTTTGTTGTTGTTGTTGTTCATTAGTTTATAAATGATACTTCACTATTTTCTTTCAGTTTTGAAATGAATAACTTTGAATCTTGGAGAATGTCCATAGTACAAAACTTGATCTGTGTTCACAAAAGGTAAAAAAATGAATGTTTAGTTATTGTGGCATCCCTCGCTTAAACAGTCCCTGGGAGTCTGTAAGTGGGCACTTATTAGAGCATTTTATGAACTGCTCTTCAAGGGTTGTATCATAGCAGCTACAGTAAGTGTATATGTATGAGGTAAAGTTTTCGGCCAAGAGGACATAGTCATGATTGATTGTTGGGTTGTTTTCATGTGCACTAAAGTATGTATAGGACTTAGACATGCCCCCTCTGTTGTAACAGATTCTTTGTTGCTTGCTGATTGTTAATAGAGCATTTGAGAAATACTCTGTTCAGTTTGACTGTAGGCAGAGGCTTGTCTCCCTAAGTCCCAATAGAATGACTGCTAGATAACTAGAAAGCGTTCTTAGCAGGCTATTTGGAAGGGAAAACATAATTAGAAAGTATGTTATTTTGGAGATTTCAGCTCGGCAAATTAAATAAGTAAATAAAATTGTTTAAGGATATGGATAGAGGGAGGACATTAGCTGTATTGTAATAAGATATTATTGGTCTAAACCCAAATCACACATGTTAGTGTGTTATCCCTATAGGATACACCTGAAAGAGGCTAAACTTAGTCTCAGTGCCCAGTGTTTTTTCAGCTGTTTGATTTAATATTCTCCATACCATATTGTATGTCTTGACTTCCTTTTCAAGGAAAACTGCTTTTGTGTTTGTAACTTTTCCCCTTTTCTTTGAACTTAGCAGCTCTATTAGCTCAAGTAGATTTACCTCCTTTTTGTGAAAGGTAAGAGTCAGAAGCTTTTATGCTGTAGTTGGGTTTAAATATTTCTTTAATGTGGTTTAGCTTAGAAGTTAGGTATTAGTGCTTAATGTTTTGAATAGACTGATAGTCTATCTGGTTATTGGTCATTATCTCTGTGCTCTTTTTTTTTTTTTTCTTTTTTGGTTTTTAGAGGCAAGGTTTCTCTGTGTAACAGAGCCCTCGCTGCCCTGAACTCTCTTAGAAGACTAGGCTAGTCTTATCTCACAGAGATCTGCCTGCCTCTGCCTGAGTATTGGACTTAAAGGTGTGCATGGCCTTGGTGATGCCCGGCTTTCTGTGCTCTTTTTTAAAGTGCTGCTGGGGCTTCAAACCAGGACCATGAGTGTGGAGGACAAAGATTTCACCATTAACCCACGTCTCTAGCTCAGCTCTACTCTGTGTGTGCTGATGGCTAGGAATGGAAGAAGGAAGGCCTCTAACAAGCTAAATGCCCTTGAGTATATGACTTAAGGATCCTCTGTATGTTCGCGAAGTGTCTGTTGATTCTGCATGGAGGCTTTTCTGTATTTTTATTCTGTGGAACTGTGATATTTTAAAGAAACATTCAGAAAGAATCATGGGTCATTTTCTCTGTTCTGATAATCAGACTAAAGTAGCCATATTTGGGTCTATGTCCATTTGGATTTTGACATGAGTCATAATATGGCTTATGTTAGAAAATGAAAATAGTACTTTTCTACCTTAAGATGATTATTGATGTGTCTTCTTTACTGATGTTAGCATGCTGGAGCCAGAATAAGAATTTAAAAATGGGTAAAACATCTTACTGTATTTAGTTTGAATTTGAAGCTAGGTTAGCTTTTAGGTTTTAATTGAATTTAAGGAAAGAATAGGTCTAGGAGAATAGACTGGGTATACTGAGATAACATAAAAGTGTGACGTTAAATGCAAGTAAGACCTGCACGGAGTGACAGGATCCTGTGCTTGTGAACTGAGGACAGCTGTGGTTCTTGTACAGGGTCAAGCCAGACAACAGTCCAACATGGAGTGGAGTCCTTTCCTGAGGCCTTCCTCTGAACTGGGGTTAGTCTGCAACGAGAACAATAGCAAAATTGTCAAAATCAAGTTTTCCAACTCTGGCAGTTAACCAGAGGTGGTTTTTTTTTTTTTTAATTTTAAGAATGCCTTTTCAACAGATGTAGTTGGGATTTGTGGTGTTTTAACCTTGTCTTATTTCTACCCTTCTTCTTTACATCCATGTCAATGTATCTTTCAAAACTATAGTAGCTTGGTAATCATGTAAGGAGGGATAGGTCAGAAGTTTCTCTAACAATCCTAGCCCTGCGGAATTGTCACTATTTAACTGTCTAGAAGCTCTCTGGTATTGACCTGCTCAGAGTTCATCCATTAGTGCAAAGTCTTGTTCCTGAGATGCCTGTTGAAAACAGTTGCCTGCAGTTACTTACTGCAGCTGCAGAAATGGCAATAGTAACTATAAACATTGGGGCCAACAAAAATTGGTTCATGAAACTTAAAATAGAAAATTTGGGGAATGAAGTGTCCTTACTTATGGGTCTTAAAATCTCAGAAATAATCCTGAAACTCTCGAAAACCATGCCTTTGTGCAGGATAATATGCATTCTTTGAAAACCCTTAAAATAAGGCTCCAATACTATCTAACCTCCAGATTTCATGGGATCAGAAATTAAAGGCTAAAAGAGAGTTTTAAACTGCCACATCAGCATTTGAAGGCATGCCCCAATGCATGTCTACACACAGCCTTTCTGCAAAGGCTATTAGTCTTAGTCAGGTTACTTAAGAAAGTCAGTGCAGGTACTAACCACTAAGGTAGTTGAACAAAGACCTTACTTAGTAACTGCACAGGACAAAAGAGCAAAAAACAAAAACAAAAACAAAAAAACTTTACCAAAATGACTTCAAGAATATTAGCTTATCTGTATCGCAGTAAGCAACAGTGACAAGTCTTGGAAGGAAAGGAAATCAACATGTTAGTTTTTACCTAACATTAGGCATCCGGGTTTTAATAAAACAAAAATACAAGGTAAGCAAAAAAGGGGGGAGTATGGCTAACTTTTATTTCCTCTTGTTTAACCCTACAACAGACTCCACACTAGGCATGTAACAGTTGGTTAAGAGATTTTTTGAGTTGGCCTACATCTTCAGCAGCTGATAAGCATTAGAGCATTTTCAGAGACTTTATGTATTTATTTTCTTTCTTCTACAGTTTGGTAGTCATGTTTTGTTTTGTTTTGTCCCTGTAACAAATATTTAAACTAATCTGTTTATAAAAAGAAAAGATTGCTGGGTCTGGTAGTGCATGATTTTAATCTTAGTACTCAGAAGACTGAGGCAGCTAGGTCTCTGAAGTCAAGGCCAGCTTGGTCTGCATAATGAGTTGCAGTTCCAGGCTATGTAGAGAGACCTATCTCAAAGAAATGAAAGTTTGTCTTGGTGTATGATTTTAGAAGTTTCAGTTAATTGTCCCCATTTCTTTTTGACTGAGGAGGTATAGCATCAGCACATAGTAGACCAAATCCACTCATATGATGTCTAGAGAGTAGGGAAGGGAGGAAACACTTGGCATCCCATAGTCCACGACCTGCAAGCCTTCCAGCAGGCCCCCTTCTCAGCGTTCACCGCCTACTGTGAACCAAGCTGAGGATCAGGCCTTTAACACAGGCCCTTGGATTCCAGATCAAAAACCGCACACACTGCAGTATTTGAGCCTAAAAGGAACCAGGTGATTTTATTTTTATCTTTTAGAAGAGTCCTTTTTAAGTGTTGCTTATCCAAAATGAATCTCATACTTATGTCCATTAGTATCCATGTTAATGTGGTACTTAGTTTTAATTGTCAATTTGACAATCTAGAATCACCTGGGAAAGGTATCTCATCCAGATTAGCTTAGTTTGTGGCCATGTGTGTCGGGGATTATCTTGATTCATAGGAAGACTTGCTTTTTTTGAGTGACAACAGGAAACAAAACTGAGCCAGTCAGTATCCTGTAAAATAAAGACTCCGCACACAATTATCTATGATAAACTTGCCCATAAAACTAACTTAGTCCTATTTTTATGAAGTGATTAAGTTTGTAGTTTGAGTATTAAGGCACTTTGGGAGTGTAGTGTGCTTTTCTGCGTATGTCCTTGTATTACATATTTGGACACTGGCCAAATACGTGACAACATACAGCTTGCCTATTTATTTTGGTTCACAGGGCAGAGGGGTGTAATTCTCATGGCGGGGAAGGCATGGCAGTGAATGTGGTTTATATGGCTGACCAAACACGGAGAACGGGGAATATCATTGTTTATCTGGCTGGACCCAGGCCCATGAGAATGGCGCCCCTTACATTTAGAGTGGGTTGTCTTTCTCTGATAAGCCTCTGTGTAAACACTCTCAAAGACCTGCAGGAAGGCCTGCTTTAATGCCAGGGGTATTCACTCATCCAATCAAGTTGATATCTGTAGTGACCTCTACAGCCAGGTACTCAAGTTATTCTATATTTTCCTTTTCTTTTTCTTGTTTTCTCCTTTCCCCTCTCCCTATCTTTTTATTTACTATTTGCTGAGGAAGCCCAGGGCATGGCACGGCCGGGTGAGCTCTCTACCATTGAACTCTACTTCCACCTGCTTTGGGGGGAGAGGAGAGAAGGGGTAGGCAGTTTGAGATAGTATCTCATTATGTAGCACAGGGTGGCCTTGAACTCACAATCCTTGATCCTCCATAGCTTCCTAAGTGCTGGGATTACAACTGTGTACTATCATGCTTGGTTCCCTCTATTGTAGGTAGGCTTTTTTTGTTGTTTTGTTTTGTTTGTTTCTGGTCTGATGTAGTAAGTTGATGTTGACTATACTTACTAGCATATACTAATTAAAAAGACCTCACCCATAATATTTGTAAGTGATTAAATATAACCATGATTTAGTTATGATGGGCAAGATTCAGGCTGTCATTTAATAGTGTTCCATTCACTCTAGAACTAGAAAAGGGGAAGTGGAAAGTGCTGATCTCAGCACATTGGCACACAACCTTATTATCAGTATTTCCAGTAGTCATTTGTATTTATTTTTCTGTCTTCCATACTACTCTTGCTTCAATTCAAAAGATAAATCTACTAGACTGGCAGGGTTTGAAGTCACATGCTACTGCAAAGGAAGCATGCTCACTGAATTTGCATTGAGGACTACCAAGTGGAACCCACCTCTGGCTGACTTTGCAAAACGAGGGCTGGAACTTTGGCACCTATCAAGTACAGACTTTAATTCATATTTGATAAAACTGAATCGTAAGTTAAGAAAGCATGTGAAGAGACTTTTGTTTTAGTTATATACTCCTTTTCCACAATTAAACTGTCTTTCAAAAGAATATACATAGTACAATGTAGAGAATCACAGAATATTAATAATAGGGACTTAATAGGTATGTAATGTTTATCCTAAGCCATTAGAAGAGGTAGGCTACAAGTTTAGCTTTAGTTCTAGCAGAAGGTCAGGAGGCAAACAGTAGTAGTGGTGTGCTCTAGTCTGTCATTATGAAAAGCAGTTTGTCCAAGGGATGAAACAGTGTGACTCTGTCACCATCTCTTAGCCATCTGACTTGAGAAATCTATTTTATTTTGCATAGGAGTCCTATACCTTATTGCCCCCTCCCACACCCCCACCCCTATGTCCACACCCCATAACAAAAACCCAGGATGGATTTAAGATGTCATACTATAGGGAGGACTGCCTGTTAGAGAAGTCTGGGGGCTCTTTATGCATATATCTATGATAACTTACTGTGAAAACTTATAGATCACTCTGAACTATTTCCCATGTGAAGTTTAGTTTGAATTTTAAAGCACTGTGCTGGCTAGATTTTTTATTTTTATTTTTATTTTTATTTATTTATTTTTTTTGTCAACTTGGTACAAGGTATAGAGTCATCTGAGAAGAGGGAACGAAACCTCAATTGAGAAAATGACTTCAACAGGTTGGCTTGTAGACAGGTGCTGCCTCTGGGCAGGTGGTCCTAGGCTGTATAAGAAAGCAGGCTGTGCAAGCATCGGGTGAGCAAGCCAGCGCAGTCAGTCTTCCTCTATGACCTTTGCCTCAGTTCTTGCCTACAGGTTCCTGCCTTAAGTTCTTGCCCTGACTTCCTCAGGGTGAAGTATGGACTGAAAGTTGTAAGCTGAAAAAAAGCTTCCTCTCCAAGTTGCTTTTGGTTACGGTGTTTTTTAGTCACAGCAAGAGAAACCCCAACTAAGTCAGACATTTGGGGAGTATATTATGCTTTGTCCCCATATGTTCTTATTTTAGCTTCTATGCTTATCTATGGACTATGACTTAAAATTGCTTCTCAGTTGAGCTTTTAGAAGATACCGAATAGTAGCAAATATTGGTTGTATTTTCTGACAGGAAGCTGGCATTTACTGCTCACACTGCCAGATAAGTCAGTCGGTCATGTTTTATCTGTTGGACAGCCTAGGGAGAAGAAAAACCTTTGCATCTTCAGCCATTGGAATTCCAAAGGTGGGGGAGGACAGGGTCTTTATTCTTCAAACAGCATTTAGAAACTCATAAGAGAGCAGTACATTTTGAGGTCCTGAACTATAACTCACATGGTAAGTGGGACTAAGAAAATTAAGGCATTTAATTTTGGCCAAATCTTGACTATTTCTTATTGACTACAGAGTATATTGGCAAAGATTATGAAAACCCATCCTTTTTTCTTATGAACAAAAGGGCTTTAAAATCGGAGTACAGTGCTGTAAGATGACATACAGACTTTAAAAGCTGTCCAAAAAGCTCCCTGCAGATATCCATGCCTATATGCATGCATTTGCACATATAACCATTGTTATGATGTGATGGAGTTTAGAAAACTGGCCCTGCTTTTCCTTCAGAAATATGCTAGTACTGCATTTAGATGCTAGAGTACCATGTAGTTTCTAATAGCCTTAAGCTCTAAATCTGATCAAGAGAAAAAGCCTACAAGTTTATTGTCCAGGACAATGTGATCCTGTTATATAAATCTAACTGTCCAAATTTCAAGTAGAATAATATTAACAAAAGATTTATATTATATGCATAATCTTAGCAGATACGTTTCTCCAAATTATGCATTAAACCACTTTATCTTTCCATACTAGCAGATCACTAAGTTATAAAAATGCTTTGTTACTTGGTGGTCCTACTTGGTTTTAGAGCCGCTAACCTTTGGCAGTATGCTTCCATGAATCCTTAACCTTAATAGAGCATCTTCAAGGATCTGGGTGATATGATGATATTTTTATGTTTTCTGTTATAATTTATAACCTTCAAAGTATTTGGGTGAATTGATATTAGTGTTTAAAAGCATTGTGAAAAATCAGTAACTTTGGAGGAGAAATGAGATGGGGTAAAAGATACTGACATGACACATTGTTAATTTATGAGGTAAACTAGATGCAGAAATAACAGCTGATACATTTAAAAGATGCCCATTAAATTAAAAAAAGACACAATGCGATGACTGCTTCTTTTATGCAGTTTGAACATGTTTTTCCTATACATGAATCACAGACTCAAGACGATTGATTTTTTGTTTTGTTTTGTTTTGTCTTGTTTGGGGTTTTTTGTTGTTTTGTTTTGTTTTGCCTTTTTTGGTTGGGGCAAGTCCTTATGACCAATTTTGTAAATAAGATTATATTTTGTGCTTTATGAATCCCTGTCCCCCAAGTTCAGGATAAAAGGGCTTGGGTTGGAGAAGATATTAAGCGCTTATTTTTCTGACATTGAGGGAATCTTTAAGATGTTAAAACAGGTCAGTTAGTGAAATGTTTGGAGTATGCCATCCTGCTTGGTTTATTATAGGGAAAAATACACTACTACCTCTTCGTAACTTAAAACACACACGAGAAGTCACGATCAACAGAGTGAGGTTGAGCATAATACTGGTAAGATAGTGGTAGCATTTTGCATGAGAGTATTTAACGTGGTGCTTGGAGGTTCACTATAAAGAGAGATGATGTGAGTGGGAGTCAGGAGTCTCTGGCCTAGGAGTCTGTGACAAGGATTTGAGGCTAAGAGAAAGCTGAGAGGAAGCAGTGAGAAAGGAGGGTGTGTGCTTGTGTGCATGGAAGGGGAGCCGTGAAACAGGGTTAATGCGCACTCTTGTGTCTCCGCAGTCTGCCCATGAGGATGGACTGGTGCTCGCCTCTCTAGAGCTAGGCTGGGAACTCAAGTTT
Source organism: Apodemus agrarius (assembly GCA_964023405.1). Lineage (NCBI taxonomy): Eukaryota > Metazoa > Chordata > Mammalia > Rodentia > Muridae > Apodemus > Apodemus agrarius. The sequence continues at coordinate 16,961,595 of OZ030027.1, forward strand.
CTTGATTTATTTTTTAATTTTTAAAAATTTTTTTTAGCATTGTGTTGTTGCAAACTGATAGGACTTTTTAGCAATAATTGCTTAAAATTAAATGAATAGGTGTTAAGCTCTATTTGAATTACAATAATTTTTATTATATCATCCTGACCTTTTGATGTAGGCACTGAGATTTCTATCATTTTATGGGTAAAGGGGAAAAAAAAAAAAAAAAACAGTGGCATGGGGCAGTTAAATGTTCTGGCCAAGGCCTGAGAACTAATGAATTTGTAAATCTTCACTCTCGTCTATACCTATAATCCTTAGGTTTGGTCTTCTCATAGTGTCTTGGATTTCCTGGATGTTTTGGGTTACCACCTTTTTGCATTTAGTATTTTCTTTGACTGTTGAATCAATGGTTCCTATGTTATCTTCGGCTTCTGAGATTCTGTCTTCTATCTCTTGTATTCTATTGTTGATACTTGCGTCTATGGCCCCTGATTTCTTCCCCAGGTTTTCTATCTCCAATGTTGTCTCCCTCTGTGATTTCTTAGTTGTTTCTACTTCTGTTTTTAGTATCTGGATGGATGTGCTCAGATCTTTCGCTTGCTTGATTGTGTTTTCATGTATTTCTTTAATAGATTTTTGTGCTTCCTCTTTCATAGCTTCTACTTGTTGGCCCACGTTCTTCTGTAGTTTGGTCCAGGGGCCTGTGAGCTGGTTGCAGAAGCAGCCTTGGTGCTCACCAGAGGGCTCGGGGATGTCCCACAGAGCCTAGGCGGGACTCCGCCTGCTTGGCTCCGAGACCCTAGCAGATACCCCCGTGAGTGTAGCCCTGGAAGGGGTGTTTACCTGGGCCTTTCCAGCTGTGTCCTGGTTGCAATATGGAGGCCCGCCGCTACACCGCTGGTCTAGGGGCTGGCGAGCTGGTTGCAGAACGCAGCTTAGGTGCTCACCCGAGGGCGGGGATGTCCCACAGATCCTGGGCCTTTTCAGCTGTGTCCTGGTTGCAATATGAGGGCCCGCCGCTACACCGCTGGTCCAGGGGCCGGCGAGCTGGTTGCAGAAGCAGCCTTGGTGCTCACCAGAGGGCTCGGGGATGTCCCACAGAGCCTAGGCGGGACTCTGCCTGCTTGTCTCCGAGACCCTGGGCCTTTCCAGCTGTGTCCTGGTTGCAATATAATTGAGAGCTAACCAGGCTATCAGGACTTCACGTAGTTGAAAGAGACCACTTTGACATGGGTTGTTGAGAAATTCTGAAAGTCATACTTGAGTTCTGAGTCCAGAAGGCTGGGTGCAGGATTGTTTGAGAGAGTGAGGTGAGAGGCTGGGCATATCTGCCCCTCCTTCCTGTCTCTGTTCGCCAGCACTTCAGCTAACTCTAGAGTATCACATCAACAAAACATTTATTACATGCCTATTGCATTTTCCTAGTCACACATTTACAAAGTTAGGTAAGACCTTGTCTCCACTACAGTCTTCAGAGGTCTAGAGAGTCTTTATAAAGTCAGATGATCTTTCTTCCTGACCCAGCCCCACCTAACTCTGAGAATGTGTAGGATACTTGAAATTGTTTTAAGAGGGGTGGAGAGAACTCAGTTTTACAGTTAAAATCCTGAAAACAGAGTACATCATAGGTGAGCAGTAAATGACTATTCTTTATTGTTGTAAATTAAACATTTTATTTTTTTGAGAATTCATACATGAATACTGTATCATTTCTAGCCCTGCCTCCCTCCCTCCAACTGCTTCTGTATGCCCCTACTCCCTCTCAGGTTCTTGACTACCTCTTTATTGTTAACGTATATACATATACACACAGCTGTTGAGTTCATTTAGTGTTTCTCCTCTGTATATGTATTTACAGGTTAGTTAAATTTATCAGGAGCCGTGTGCCTAGAGAAGACTGATTCTCTCCTAACAGCCATTGATTGCTTATAGGCCTTCATTCAAAGGTGGGGCCTTGTGAGGTTTCCTTCACCAATCTTGGCATGTTAGCTAGTATTTTCATTATATAGGTTTGTTTTAATGACCATATTGTTGAGATTTCATGGGTAGAGCCTCCTTGTCAGAATAGAAGACTCTGTCTTGAAGCACATATCCTGGTCCATTGGCTCCTCTGCCCTGTATTCTCCACAGCACTCCCAAACTTTGGATGTAGGAGTTGTGTTATAGATGTATCAATGTGGGCTGAACAGCCACCTGCTCTCTGCAGTGGCAGGTTACCAGACCCTTAAAAAGTTGTAAGGCCTGAAGTAGAACTAGCATATAGGATGGAGAGAGATGACAGATTGCCAAGTTATCTTAGCCCTGTTACTGTGTTGTAGAGACTTGAAACTTCTGAGTTTCGTCCAGGATGAGCAAGATTGCATAAGAAAAAAATTGCATATTTTCATTTGAGTAGTGGGAAATAGGAGTTGTGTCTTGAATACTTGAGGATAAACCTGTGAAAACCGGTCCTGGAAGGTCTATATGCATGATTTTGGTGTGTATATCTGGAAGGGCAAGATAGGAATGATGTGTGGAGTGTGTGTGTGTGGTACATTTGTATCCATGTGAGTATGTATGTCCCAGGGTGCACGTGAGAGCCAGTTGACCTTGGGAGCCTCTACCAGTGTCCACTTTGTCTTTTAAGATAGGGGTCCACTAGAGGTGGCCAGCAAGCTCTGGCCGACTGCAGATCTCCCTCCCTCCCTGCTCCAGTCCTGGGCTTCAGATGAGGACACTGTTCCTGGCTTTTATGATGGTGCTGGGGACTCAAAGTCATACACGTGTGGGTGACAGTAAGCGCCTGACTAGCAGAGCTGTTTCCTTAGCTCTATAAGCATTTGTTTTTCTTTTACATTACTGACTGTGTACAAGGACATTTTCAATATCACTTGTGAGATTATCATGATTTAATGTTCCAGGAGATGGTTGTGATGCATGCTTTTACTGAATGTAGAGTTTCTCCTCATTACTAAAGGTTTTTAGATGTGTCTGGTTAGTTTATCTCGTTTATATCTTTGTGGGCTGCTGTTCTCTTAAGATTTAGGGATTTTAGATGGCACCTTTAATCTCAGCAGCTGCAAAGGCAGGCTGATCTCTTGAATTTGAGGCCTGCTTTGCTCTGTGTAGCAAGTTCAAGACAGCCCGGGCTACATAGTGAGACAGCAACACAGCAAATAGTTAGGGATTTTGTAATACAAGTAATTTATTGTCGATATGATTTGGAATCTGTTGGTGCTGTTTTCTTAGAGTCACAGAATCTGTTTTTAGATGTTTTGGTTAGGAAGTGAAGAGTGTAGGATCACTCACTCACTCACTCAATTTCTAAGCACTTATTGCATAGTATATCCAAAACAGAAAAGTAGAAAACATAATGGGGCAGTTTGCATTTAGTTGGAGAACTTGCCACAAGGTCTAATGTTATGGTAGAAGTAGTTGAAAGCAGTACTCAGTATAATGGAACTTTGCAGTTTATCAAGGCTACATACAGCTGAGATGAGTAGGCAGGTGTTTTATCCTCACGGGTGATGAACGGCTCAGTGTAGGTCAGCGGCGGAATTAGCACATGCACTCCATCGCCTCCCTCATCCCTGCTGCTGTCCAGTGTGGTCAGGGGAAGGAGAGGCCGCAGGAAAGGATAGGGCGTAAGCAGAAGGCCCTGTGCTCTTCCCAGGGAGCTCCTCCTTTTATCATTTCTAATCGTCCTATTGCTTAATCTCCCGCCTTCCTCCCATCCTCATTCTGGGGTTGGAGGTACCACAGAGTGAGGTGTCTGCCACATGTATTACTCAATATTAAGCAGGCTCTTGACTTTGTTTTTGCAACCTAGCTGCAAGGCCACATCACAGAGGCTGATATGTAAACATACAGAGCTGGCAAGGTGGAGTGCAGGCCTATATTTGTCAGCCTTTGATTGCTATGATAAAATACTCAAGGTAGGCTGCTTAGGAAAGTTGATTTACCTCAGAGGTTTGGAGGTTCCAGGGCATGGTGTGTGCACGGGTCCAGTTCTGTGCGGGCTCCGTGTGGCTGTAGTACAGGAACAGGCCATCAGTCCACCAGACTGCTAGGATTACATTTCAGAAAGTATTCCTAACTAACCGAAGACAAAGAAACAGAGCTCTCAATGATCATACTCTTGTTCCAAGAGACTAAGAGTGCCCTTGCAAGGGTGCCGTTCCCTACGCAGCTCTCGATGATCATACTCGTGTTCCAAGAGACTCAGAGTGCCCTTCCAAGGGTACTGGTCCCGTTAGGTTCCACCTCGTAAAGATCCTTAACCTCTCACATTGCCATAATGGGGACCAACACATCGATATATGGGGAGTACCCAACTACGTTCATCCACACTGTAGCATGGCCTTTCCACATAGAAACTTGGAGGCAGAAAGCAGGGGGGACTTGCTGTAATGAGTGATGGTTTTAAAGGCACAGGGAGGTGTGGGCAGAGCTATGGACTTCTTGTCTTCCTTCCATGGATCTGATTTGGAGATGTTTTTTTTTTTTAAAGATTTATTTAATGTGTATGAGTACACTGTCACTGTCTTCAGACACACCAAAAGAGAGCATCAAATCTCATTATAGGTGATTGTAAGTCACCATGTGGTTGCTGGGAATTGAACTTAGGAGCTTTGGAAGAGCAGCCGGTGGTCTTAACCACTGAGCCACCTCTCCAGCTCCAGAGTTCTTAATACAGTTTGCTGATTCATTCAGCTTCAAGGGTCTGTTAGAGAGGAGTTGCTTAGTATTCAGATTTAAGTATATCTGCTTCTTTTTGGAAATGATCTAAATAGAGTTTCTTCTTATTAGTTTACCTTAGTCATTTTTTTTAAAGGCAAGTGGACTTCGGGATTTACATTATGAATATTGTGAATGAAGAGATCAGTAGCCACCCTTGGTTAATTATGGGTTCATATATTATTATTATTATTATTATTATTATTATTATTATTACATTTGCAAGATATGATATTTAAGGATGTCCCTCTGAAGAATTTAAGATTAAAGCAACTGAACTTTAATTGACTAACATTTTCAAGGACATAGTTCAAGTGATTGTAGTTACTCAGTATGAATCATTTGTACACTTTTTCAGTGTGCTTTAGTATAATTGCATCTTTTTTCCTCTAGAATTACAGCTCTTTCTTCCTTCTTCTTTTGTCATGTATGAGTTTTACATGGTAGTGTCTTTTTTTTTATTTATTATATGTAAACACTGTAGCTGTCTTCAGACACCCCAGAAGAGGGCGTCAGATCTCATTACGGATGGTTGTGAGCCACCATGTGGTTGCTGGGATTTGAACTCTGGACCGTTGGAAGAACAGTCAGTGCTCTTTACCACTAAGCCATCTCTCTAGCCCCCACATGGTAGTGTCTTAATGCAACTTTATTTAGCTTCTGATTGATTGTAAGAGGCCTGGGTCAGGTGGTACAGTGTGTGTGTGAAGGTAGTCTCTGAAGCAGTGGGCAGGAAGCCCCAAGGTTTAATAGATGTCGTATCCTTTCTGTTTTAAGTACTGTGTGTATATGTGTGAATTTCTTTATCATTAACAACTAAAGTATTTTTATCTGCATTTTCCACAGAAAAAACTGACAAGAAAAGAAGTAACTTGTCCAAGGATACTGGCTTGTAAACCTGTGGGTCCCGACCCCTCTGGGGGTTGAGCAACCCTTTCACAGGGTCACTTAAGACCATCAGAAAGCACAGATTGAAATTACAGTTCATAACAGTAGCGAAACTAAAATTATGAAGTAGCAGTGAAACTAATTTTATGGTTGGGGGGGGTCACCATTTCATGAAGAACTGAATTAAAGGGTTACAGCATTAGGAAGGTTGAACAGTGTAAATGGTACTGGTATGCAGGCATTCTGATGGCAGAAGTAATGCTATGGATTACTCTTCTAACAAATGGGATTTGTACAAATGAGGATTAAGGATTTGGACTCCTCGGAGGCAGATGGAGAACGCCCAGAAGTCTTTTGAGCTGTTTTGCTGAGGCCCTGGCATCACTCTGAAGGAGATAACTGGATGCAGGAGTCACAGCTAGTGTTTGCACAGGCTCTCCACCTGTGCTGTGGGAAGTGGTGGGAAGTTGTGTTAGTTAATCATTGGGCAGTGAGGTTGTGTTTCTAGGGAAGTTGGTGATTTGTTCCCTGTGTTAGTTTTCAAGCTGCCTTGTTGTCCTAGGTTTCTAAAAAACGCTCTAATGTCAGCATTGAATGCATTCACATTCTTCTCTTCCCTCTGTGGCCACCCTCCAAGTTTTCCAGACAGTTACAGATACAGGCTTGCTGCCTTCTCATCCTGCACACAGTGTGCCCCCGTTGTCCCTGACACATCCCTCATGCAGCAGAAGAGCAGCCTCAGGAGATGGCAGTGCTTGGTTCACTTATCTTACTAGTAGTTTTTAGTCATTTTGCCCTACAAGGAATATCTGGAAATGTCTGCAGAAATCATGGGAATTAAATTTGAGAGAAAGGATACTATTGGTAACCACTGGGTGAAGGCAAGGATGTAGCTAAGTATTTTGTAAAGCACAGAATAGAATTATCTAATCCCCAAATTGTCAGTTGTTCAAGGACATAACACTAACCTCCATTCTTAAACATTTCCTGTTTGACATGATTCTCTCTCAACTTGTCTGCCAGTGACTTCTGTTTCTGTCTTACTGTTCTCTGTAGAGGGGTCTCTTGTACTGTTCTTGATGTTAGTGTTTTCTGCCATGATTCTCTTCTCTTCCCCAATCTCTTGTTAATGTTCATGTTTCCTATTCTCCTTGAATGTCTCTTGGATCCCAAGAATTTAACCAGCATCTCTTGATATGTGATACCATCTGTACTGTGTTTGAACTCTTTTAAGCTTTGGTCGTATTCATCTTTCTCCACCACACAGGCACTTCCTGCACATCAGGTCCCAGTAGGGAAGTCAATACAATTATTCTTCATAGGAAGTTAAGGTGGTGGGTAATACAGGAGAGATGCTGGCCCGTGGACGCTAGACTGGACAGTCACCCTCCACAAAGAGTTGTCCAAATGCCAGAAGTGCCCTGGCTAAGGAATAGCAAAATTTGCTTTTAGTTTCTACTTGGGGAAGTGAAGAAAGAAATGCTGACCACTGGTTCCAGTTAGTAGTCATGGAAGAACGGGAAACAGCATAGAAATGCAGACTGGGCTGTAATGAATTACATTGAGGATTATAGACGTGCAAAGAGAGCAGTTGGGGAAGCTGGTGGTGGTGGTTCTGTGCCCTGGTCCTCGGGGTAGTAGTCACACTTAGTCCCTGCCCATGGGAGTGGCAGCTCTTAGTTTGGGCCTGTGGTAGGGAATGGCTAGACCTGTGTCTGGTCGTTCCTGCCCTGCTTGGCTCTTAACTTCCCAGTTTGAATACACACTTTGCACATTTTGCTATCTCCTATTGAGACCTTCAGCTATTGCCGTCCAAAGCTTCGTTAATAAGTAACTATGCCATAAGCTATATAGTAATGGCTCCACTAATATAAGAATAATATCAGTGAGCCTTAATGTGCTAGGTACGGTGAATTCTCTAAGCATATATTTCTAAGCGTGTGTATATTTCTCACCAAAATTATAACCTACCAACTATTTAAATATAATTATATATATTATACACATTTCTAAAAATAAACTAACCGACTTACTTTCTCGGGGTTAGTATTTCTTGGAATTCAGACTTGCCTATTCTCCCCTTCCCCACTTTTAAAAAAATCTATTTTTTCAGATTGGAGAAAAACAATGAAAATACAGTGACTGTGCATATAGTCCTTACAAAACCCTCAAATGGAGCCTCTCTCCTCACTGTCAGCAGGTTCTGTAAAATTAGGTTCGGAATCTGTGTTGATACATAGTAGCACTCAATCCTGTAGCTTACCTTTAGGCTTCACTGCTGGTGTTTATGTGCATTTTTATTTTATGTTTATTTTGACAAGTGTGTGATGATATGAAGATTCTGTCACAGTATCATACAGAGTAGCTGTACTGTCCTAGAAACACGTTCATCCTTCTCTTCGCCTCCCTGGGAACTACTGATCTTGTTTAGTGTCTCTATCACAGGTCCTATTTACATTTTTAAAACATAGATTCTAAGCTCAGATACTCGATTGATGTTGAGAAGCTGTAAGACTCCGGTGCCCGTCAGTCTCCGTGCACACACTTACCTTTTCAGAAAGGGCCTGCTTCCAGCTATTACGTTTTCTTCAGTCATGGGAATCTGCTTAGCCGTTGGGACCCTGTGTGGGTAACATTATAAGACTTCAGAAATGCCTGTTTGTTGCTTTCTCTCTGTATGCTTTAAGAGCATGGTTGTTTTCTCAACTGGAGTTCTGCATAGGCCAACACTCTGACCAGACACCCTGCACTTAGTATCTGGTGACTGTAGAAGAGTTGAGATGAGGCTGATCTATTTTCTCAGTGCTATCTGCTATTCAGGACAGATGCTATCTAAAACCCCTGGTGAGAAAGCATTTTGAGGGCCCTTTTGAAGATGCCACCAGAACTGGTTGGTGTAGTAGCTTCATATTAATTCCTAGTTGCCTTGCAGTTTTACAGGAACTCTGATACTATCTATTGTTATACGCACATCTTGAGAAAACTTTATACCACGCTATATAAGGCTGGACACACAATTGAACTATGAAGGATTTCGACTTCTTGAAACTTACCAGTATGTTTTTCAGCAAATAAGTAATAATAGAAAATGAATTTCTTTGGAACAGCATCATATCAGAAGAAAATAATGGATGTTTCTACATCCGCCTGGGGTTTGTTCCAGGGGAGGTGTAACTCCCATGAATGGGCCAGGGGGACAGATGGATGCCCTCTGGAGTCCTTGTATCCTTGTGCTGAGTCTCTTTTTATTCTTCTTTCAGAAGCTCCTTGTGCCACACCCCTGATCTGCAGCTTTGGGAGACCAGTGGACCTGGAGAAGGATGACTATCAGAAGGTGGTGTGCAACAACGAGCACTGCCCCTGCAGCTCCTGGATGCATCTTCAGTGCTTCTATGAGTGGGAGAGCAGCATCTTGGTGCAGTTCAACTGCATTGGCAGGGCCCGCAGCTGGAACGAGAAGCAGTGCCGCCAGAACATGTGGACCAAGAAGGGCTACGACCTGGCTTTCCGCTTCTGCTCCTGCCGCTGTGGGCAGGGCCACTTGAAAAAGGACACAGACTGGTACCAGGTGAAACGGATGCAAGATGACAAAAAGAAGAAGTCTGGATCAGAGAAGAACACAGCAAGGCCTCCTGGGGAGGCTGCGGAGGAGGCAAAAAAATGCAGGCCCCTGAGCAAGCCCCAGAAAGGCCTGAACCATGACCTTCCTCGGCGGCATTCCGTGGACAGGCAGAACTCCCAGGAAAAGACAGTCAGTTCTGCAGCCTACGGGGCCCGCTCCCCGTGTGGGTCCCCTGGCCAGTCCCCACCCACAGGCTACTCTATCCTCTCCCCAGCCCACTTTAGTGGTCCCCGCTCCTCCAGATACCTCGGGGAATTCTTAAAGAACGCCATTCATCTTGAGCCTCACAAAAAGGCCGTGCCAGGCGGCCACGTGTTCAGAAATGCCCACTTGGACTACAGCTCGGCTGGTCTGTCTGTACACAGGGCAGGGCACTTTGACACCCCTGTACAGTTCCTGCGGCGACTGGACCTCTCAGAACTTCTCACTCACATCCCCAGGCATAAGCTAAACACTTTCCATGTCCGGATGGAAGACGATGCCCACGTAGGCCAAGGCGAAGACCTCCGGAAGTTCATTCTTGCAGCCCTCAGTGCCAGCCACAGAAACGTTGTAAACTGTGCTTTGTGCCACCGGGCTCTCCCTGTGTTTGAGCAGTTCCCTCTGGTGGATGGAACTCTGTTCTTAAGCCCTTCAAGACATGATGAGATTGAATATGATGTTCCTTGTCACCTTCAAGGTATAGGTGTTGATTCACCTTGCCTGGTTTCTGTTTGTTAAAACCCAAAAAGTAAACAAATGGAACTACATTTCTACTTTAACTGTACTGACATGTTATTCTAGCCAGGGACTTTATAAGTAGCATGAGTATTTCAGCTTCTGCCACTGGCTGGTGGTTTCTGTATTCTGATCTCTGTACCGGGTACAATTTTATGTCCTTGTTCTGTGCTAATTTTGATGAAAGGATAGCTAATGTTTAGTCTTTCACAATCGGATAAAAATTTAGAGAAGGAATTAATTTCTCTTTTCTGTGAAATAGTTTGAAACCTTTAATGTGCTCAGCAGGCTGTGCTCTTTGTAAACGGGAGAAGGAGGAAACGAGAAGGGCCAGTATGGCTTCATTTTAGTTGAATTAACTTTAAAATTGTGGAAGATAAGAACATTGATAGCGTCAAAAGGGAAGTGGGGGATGGTTGAAGCCAGGCATGCTGTTGGTTGGGGGACAGTAGTGGTTGGCTTGTATGTATGACAAAGACGGGCACTCTTTAGCCATGACTTAAATAGCAAGGAGTTGGGTTACAGGGGTGAAATTAAAACTGTTGAACTTCCAAAGAAGAGATGCATGTATATGACAATTTATAACTTCAGCAGTATGCTACAGTGTCAGATAAAAATGATTCCTGTCTTCTTCCCACTAAACCCTGCTGTTTCCACCCCCAGAACCAAACACATTGAAATGCTAAGTGATTCTTCAAGGTTTTTGACATCAGGATTTTGAATACGGTTGTCTTAATTCTCCAATTTTAGGCACTATGTCTTTTGAAAAGACTGACATGACATGTAAGATGGATAATTACATACATATTTCTTTCCCTTGGAGATAAATTCCTAGTGTTTCTGCTGCACGTTAATGGTGTTGAACACACACACACATACACACATATACACACACACACACACACACACACACTCACTCCCATTATAGGAACAGTCTTGAAGGGATACTTTTTAAAATTAGAGTTCATTTCTTCCATTGCCATGCATTTCTTGTTTTGGAGTTTGGAGGCAAAGCTCTCACTCTATAACCCAGGCTTGGTGCAGTCCCAGTCCTAGGGAGACTCACTATTGAGAACTGACCGGTGGGTGGTGTCTGAAGCGGCTTAGGTCAGGTGCCCAAGAGTGGAGTATTTACATTGTTTAACTTTGGGCAGTCGCTCTCATCCAGCAGCTCTGTGAGCCACTCCTCTAAAGCATTTCCACACATTAACATGTTTTAAAGTTTTTTCTTGTGTGAACATCTCTTCAAGGCTTTCATTTCCATACTTTCTCTAGTCTGTCCTGAAGAACTCAGGACCTGCTGGACTTAAAGGAAAGCCTTTCTTACTTCTCATGCTTTAAGTTCTGTTTTCTAACCCATATTTTCTTTTTTTTAATTTTTTCCCTCATTCACCCTCAGAAGCTGAGCCATTGGAAGTTTGAGAATGCCTTCATTTGTTCTTAACACTTGGTTGTTACCTAGCTGGGTCATGCAGTCCTTTAAATTACAAATATTTACCTTTGGAAACTTAGAAAGTGTTTCTTCACTGTCTCCTATCTTATCTTGTACTACTGTCTTAAAGTCTGATTTTTTTTAATATTTATTTATTTTATTTTATTTATATGAGTACACCATTGCTCTCAGACACACCAGAAGAGGGCATCAGACCCCATCACAGATGGTCATGAGCCACCATGTGGTTGCTGGGAATTGAACTCAGGACCTCTGGAAGAGCAGTCAGTGCTCTTAACCACTGAGCCATCTCTCCAGCCCCAAAGTCTGATATTCTTAACTCCCATCCCCCAGTCTCTATCCTCTTTAAAGGATTCAACGTTTCCCTTACTATCTCTACTGTTCTGAAATCCTACCATACTGTGGTTTCTTAGCCCCTCTATCTTCTTACACTGTGGGCTATCTTGGATTGCTGAGTATATAAACTTAGAGCCTCACTTTGAAAAAACTTTGCTTTTGATTTGCTACCCTGATAAATTTCTCTTTTCACTTAATTGGACCTCTTGTTCATGTGATATTATACCTCTTAGTTTGACATTTCTGACCCTCTTTTGATGGGAAAGAAAATCATGTACCTACCTGTTACGTGTTTCTCTGTTAAACCTTCTGGAAATGGAATATTTCCTTAGATTTCTCTTCTAGTAGTTTGAATTTCTAGAACCTTTTGTGTGCTTGCTTTTTTGTGACACTCACTGTGTAGATCAGGCTGGCCTGGAAGAGAGATTCTTGGCTCTGCCTCCCAAATGCTGGGAATAAAAGCATGTACCACCAAAAACAAAACAAAACAAACAAAAACAAAAACCAAGAAACATTCTTGTTTCTCAGATGCGAGTTCTTTCATTATCTTTCAGAGTAAGAAAAAGGTTGCAGTTATGGGGTAGTCTTCTTTGGATGTTGTGTGTAATTCTCTGGAGTCCTTTAGTTTTTGTTATAAGATAGAACTCCCCAAAGCCTAGTGGCCTCAAGGGACTTAAGCCCCCTCATGGTTCCATGTCAGGGTTGGGTAGAATGGTTTCTCACCCAGCAGGTGACAAGCAGGCTGACTTCCGGTGGCCCAGTGGGTTGGGTTCTCTGTTATCCATATTATTCATTTTTTTTTAAAGTTGTGCTTCTAATTGAAACACAATTGTAAATATTTATGGATTACAGTGTAATGTTTTTTGCCTGTTTATATTATGTAATGATATGATTAGCCTACTGAAGATACCATTCACTTCATATTTATAATCTATGCAATAAGAATGTTCAAAATCCTACTTATTTTGAAAAATATATAATGAACTGTTGTCACTAAGTACAGTGAAAAAATAGCACTTTTACTCTTCCTAACAATATAGTTGTTTGCCCATTAACTACCCTCTTCCCTCCCCCCAGTCTCTTCCTTCCCTAGAAGAGAGAACCATTGTGCTTACTTCGTACTTGTATATTCCACAACTGTATGGATCACATGGTATTAGTCTTTTTGTGCCTGGTTTATTTATTACCAGGACTTAATAGAATGTCCTTCAGGTATATCCATTTAATGGAAGTATGATTACATTTCTTTTGTGGCTAAATATGTGTGTATATGTATACACACAGAATATTTTCACTGTCCATTCAGCTTTTAAAGGACTCTTAGTTTGACTCTGTAGCTTTTGTGAGGAATACTGCAGTGAGTGTGGGAGCACCTGTTCTTCTGACATACTGATTTCACTTCTGCATCATGTGGTAATTCTAATTAATTCTAATTACACAAGTCAAGAGTTATATAATTCTAATTACACAAATCAAACTGTTCTATTGTTATTAGGTAATTCATAATTTTTATTTATGTATTTATTTTTGAAACAGAGTCTTACAGTGTAGCCTTGGCTGGCCTGGACCTTGCTGTATAGATCAGGCTGGCCTCAGTCTCAGAGATCAGCTTGGCTCTGCCTCCAGAGTGCTGGGATTAAAGGTGTAAAGCACCATCCTTGACCTTATTTTTTACTTTTTCTTTTTAAATATTCTCTTTTTTTCTCTTTTAAAGATTTATTTATTGTATTATGTGAGTATGCTGTTGCTGTGTTCAGACACACCAGAAGAGGGCATTCGCTCCCATTACAGATGGTTATGAACCACTATGTGGTTGCTAGGAACTGAACTCAGGACCTCTGGATGAGCAGTCAGTGCTGTTAGCCACTGAACCATCTCTCCTGCCCCCATTTTTATTTTTTTATTTTTTTGAGGGAACTGTATACAGTTTTCTCTAATGGCTTTACTATATCCCATTTGAAGCATGTGAAGATTCACCTTCTGCTTACTCAAATGCATGAAGCTTAAGGACACAAATTAAATGAAATCGGCCAGATACAGAAAGACAAATGTCATATGATTTTATTCAGCTATAGAGTCAAAACAACTGAACTCCATGTCGAATGGAATAGTACTCAGCCAAAGCAAGGAAGGGTAGGGACACCCTTCCAGGGTAGGAACGAGAACAGCTAAAGGCAGGAATGCAGTTAGATGGCCGTTAGGTTTCTTCCTGTTTTAGAGGTAGAGTTTTTGTTTCTTATTTAGCATAACTGCTAGTAATTTTAGAGGGAAATGAATAGAAACACCTTTATTTCTACACCTTAAAACTTGTACCATACTTTATGGGAATGAATTAGGGTGCCTGTGATGGACATACGTATTTGTACGTCCATCATCAGTCAAACTTTGCACATGTGCTAGGTGGGATCATCAGTATATAGTCTTAGTTGATAAAACGCCGTTTATATACCAACTTATGTAACCTAATTGTACTAAGCCCGAGGCTGTGAATAATAGCATCACACATGGACTTAGTAAGGAACACATGCATATTATATTATGTACTTCCTGTACTCTGAGCCTTCTGAGATTTCTGAGGAAGAAAGGGCCAAGTTCTTGGGTCTGGTTCTTCAGGAGGCAGGATGGGGAGCAGGTAGGGGGTAGGGAGTATTTCTTTCAAGCCAAAGGTGCCCTTTGCCATGTTCTTATGAATTTGAATTTAGAAGTTTTCAGCATTAAAAAAAACCATAACTCATATACTAAAAAAAGCTGCTTGAAAAGTTTGTGACTTGGAGACAGAGTTGAAATTTTGTCACATATGTATGCATGAATATAAGAAACTACTGTTTGTAGATCGTGGGAACTAAAAGGAAGGGACATCTACAGGAGACTTAAGGAAAATTGCAGATTTGGAGAGTCTTTGGCTAAGAATATGAAGGGTCTTCTTTAGTTCACTTTGATTCCAAACCATATAAATGATATTTTTACAGGCTGGAGTAGACAAGGTTGGGAAAAATACCGATTTTATGGGAAAGAAGATGAGATCATTTGTATATATTTAGTTAACTTTATGTGAAGATATCTAACAAGAAAGAAGCATTTCTGGTGAACATGTGGGATATTATTTTTAACATTGGTGGCTAAATCTTGGAAATGAAAAGAGGAACCAGTTATGATAGCACTCAAGACTAAACCCTTAAGGTGTTCAGAGAGAGGAAAGAGAAAGGCAAAAATTAGGCCTGAATTACGTGTATGCTTGCACACACACTTGCATGTAAGTATACACAGATAATGGCTGTGCTCGGCACACTCTAGAGGTACCAGGAACTAGCTGCTGGCTTTAGAATCTGTAGTCAAGAGGTGTAATGAGTACTGGAGAAGTCACCAGTACCACAAATAAGGCATCAGTCACGGGTCAGTGTTTCTATTGCTGTGCCTCAGAAGTCTGGACCGTCTTATTTATAGTAAGCTCTTATGCCAACCACACTTTAAAAGCATTTCCAATTCCAACAGGATGGCCACATTCTAGGCCACGGGGATCCCACAGTTCACAGTTGATTATATGTTGGTGAGCTGTTTACTGTGCTCATTGCGTTGTTACTCTCCTACTCTACCCCTTAATCCTTCTCGCCTTCACCAACTTTGTCTCCAGACCTTACCCTTAGATTCCGAAAATGGTTTTATTTGGTCTTTCTAAGTAACACTGGTCTAGTTAAGAGAGACTCAGTGGCCGCCTTTACTACATCATATGTGATTGTGCTATTAGAACACTGCTTACAGAATCTTTTCTATGGCCCAGAAATTCTCTTTTTAGGACATCATGGAATAGTAACAGAAAACAATTCCTGAAACTAAGTTTCAACTCAGGCTTCCCAAGAGTTTGTTTGCCTGTAAGTTAAGAGTCAAGATAGATATGAATCGAATCTCGTTTTGGCTCCTTATTTTGCTCCCAAGTTGCCCAGGCTCTTTAAGCATCTGCCCCTCCTGTTTGAAATGGGAATCCAATCATGAGCCCTTTATAGTGTTTCAGTCAGAGTTAAATGAAAGGACGGATAGAACGCTCACAGCACAGGGCAGGCCCTTGGTAAGTGCACAGTGAACATTCCTGCCTTCATCATCACAGCCACTCTTAGCAGCACCTTCTGTGTCTGGTGTTAACTTCCACTTGCAGTCCTGACTCGCTGAACACTAGGAGGAGCCTGGAAATGAAGTGTTCTAGTGACTCATAGTTTAATTACATTGACTTGGATATGGTCCCAGGAGCTCAGTGTGGTATGGATAGGAGACCTTGTTTTCAGTGTCTTAGAACGTAGGTGGGTAGTACCACAAGGAGCTCTTCCCGGTCTTGCTGGTTTTGGCAGAGACCCCACCTCACAGTGTATAGTGTCCTTGGCTGTTACCATGCTCCGTCCATTCACTTGGCACACAGAGCTTTCACACTGTGGACATTGTGCTGGATGCCAGGTTGACAAGGATGACAAGGTATCGCTCCTGCTCTGAAGGGTGAATCGGGCCTCGTAAACAGACGCGATGAAAATGTTTCCTCCAAAGACAACTAGGTGTCTTTGCAGTAGAAAAGGGAGAGAGAGCTGGTCCTTGTAAGTAAATGGTAAAAACCCTCAGTCTGAGTTAGATAGCGGCACATTCTGAGTAAGCAGCCACTATACAGTATTCTAGAGTGCTCCCTGTTCTCAGCAGTATTGCTGTTGCATATTGCCCTGGAAGATCCTAGATGTGCTTACTAATTATTTGGACCCTTACCCTTTCATATATTTGGATGACCTCTTTCTTTTATAAACATTAGGTCCTGGATAAGCAGTGAAGAAATTGAGGTTGTGCCTTTCAAAAGCTCAGTAAATTATATGTTGAATTTCTGATGTATCACAAGTAATATATAATTCTAGTTCCTAAATTAGCTGTGGTAATAGCCAGGCAGTTTTGGGATTGAGGGCTGTTAACATAGTAATTGTGACTTGTAAAATCCTGGGCTCTCGATATTGAGACAGACAGTTTTGGGTGAAATTTGTGGGTTACAGCTCATCAAGCCAGTGTGGTTGGTTCATGTTGGTTATTTCACGTCATACATAACTCAGGAGAATCTTTATGAGTACAGTTTAGTTATAAGCATGTGGCTGTGTTGTTTAGGTCTGGATGGACAAACAGTATTATCCTAATAGGACAATGAAAGGATGTTTCTCTTTCTCTCTCTCTCCCTCTCTCTCTTTCTCTCTCTCTCTCTCTCTCTCTCTCTCTCTCTCTCTCTCTCTCTTCCTCCCTCCCTCCCTTCCTCCCTTCTTTCCTTTCTTTTCCTTCCTTCCTTCCTTCCTTCCTTCCTTCCTTCCTTCCTTCCTTCCTTCCTTTCTAAAATAGTTACTTGAATAATAATGTGTTGGCTTTTTGTTGATGATGGGGGCTTTCTATCACCACTGAGATACAGTTGCTTTGCACCCTATCACCCTCACTCTTGTGTTTTCTGGGTTGCAGGGAGACTCATGCATCTGTATGCAGTGTGTGTGGACTGCCTGGAGGGGGTCCACAAGATTATCTGCATCAAGTGCAAGTCACGATGGGATGGCAGCTGGCACCAGCTGGGCACCATGTACACCTACGACATCCTGGCTGCCTCTCCCTGCTGTCAGGTTGGTACCAACTGAAGTGAGGGTGCAGTAGATAACTGGGCTTTTGTCACCAAGTTAACTTGGGGAGTTAAAGGCTGCTTTGTGGTTAATTTGAGTGTGAGGTGTGAGGGTTTGGTCAAGGTGTACTTCTAAGAGTAAAGAATTCAGGTGAAGTGAAATACTATTTAGTCAGAGGGATACACGCACGCATGCACACTCACAGAGAGAGGGGGTAGAGAGAAGTAGATTTGGAATATTTTTTATCTGTTAAGTCAAAAACAAAACAATGGCAAAGCACCTTGCTTCTGTTTGAAACAGCATGAAAGTGCTCTGCTGAGTCTCTGCAGTTGGTAGGTGGCCTAGATAGCTGTGTTTGGTTTCCTTAGTTTTCATTTTGTTTGCTTGTAATTTTCTCACTTTGTGAGATTAATTTGTACCACAAATTCATAACAAGTGGTTTTAATTTAAACTGAAAAGGAAATTTTTTTCTAGAAGAGAAAAAAATTCATTGCTTGCGTACCTTCTATGATATGTTTGCAAAACCCTAGCATCTTCCCACTTAAGTTATGTGATGTTGACCAGAAAGCTTTACAATTCCTCAAGTGCTACAAGCAGCAATATTCTTTCTTGACTTGTAGGAAAGGAGAGGAGGAGGTGCTGACACAAAACCCTATTAAATAAGAAATAGAAACCAAAAAGATAAAATCCCAAGGAATACCTGAATTTATTATTATTCAACATGCTTGAGGAAGAACTTATTACATAATTCCCCGGTGGGTGATTCTGGGTAGCAGAGACATTTTCTGCTGGCATTGTGTTACCACATATCCTTTACAAATAATGAATATTATACTTTTGGTTACAACAGGAGAGTGTATCACTACCATTGTACTTTGATTTTTAAAAAATTTTCTTCTAGTCAGTTTTATTAGTAGATGACCTGTTTCTGTGAGTTCAAAGGCAGGCAGACAGTAGTTCCCTTTTTTGCCCATTTTGCCATTTTGCAGAAGAGAAATCTACTTGTGAATGAGGTGGACAGCCTTCTTCTTATGTCTTTTGGTTTTAGATAAGGTTGACTAGTTCTCTCTCTTTTTTAAAATTGGATATTGTATTTGTTTACATTTTAAATGTTATGCCCTTTCACGGTTTCCCTGCTGCAAACCCATATCCTATCCCCCCTTACCCTGCTTCTATGAGGGTGCTCTCCCACCCACCTACCCATTCCTGCCTCACCGCCCTAGCATTCCTCTACACTGGGGCATCAAGCATTCACAGGAGCAAGGGCCTCCCCTCCCACTGATGCCAGATAAGGCCCCTTCAGCTCCTTCAGTCCTTCCCCTAACTTCCATTGGGGTCCCTGTGCTCAGTCTGATGGTTGGCGCGAGCATCCCACATCTGTATTGGTCAGGATCTGGCAGAGCCTCTCAGGAGACAGCTGTATCAGTCTCCTGTCAGCAAGCACTTTTTGGCTTCCACAATAATGTCTGGGTTTGGTGTCTGCATGTGGGAAGGAAGCACAGGTGGGGCAGTCTCTGGACAGTCTTTCCTTCAGTCTCTGTTCCACTTTTTGTCCCTGTATTTCCTTTAGAAAGGAAGAATTTTGTGTTAAAATTTTGGAGATGGGTGGGTGACCGCATCCCTCAACCCGGGGTGGGGGGAGTCTGTGTGGTTGGGGAGGGACATGCCTAACCTCTGGATATGGTCATGACAGGACAGCTAATGTCATCCCCGTGGGCTTCTGGGAGGCTCTTGCTTTCTTGGCATCTGGGACTTTGTGGTTGCTACCCCAGTTCCCCATCCCCCATTGCTACACACCTCTGTTCAATTTCCTGACCCTCTGTACATCTCCTCCATCTCCTCCCAGACCTGATTCTGCCCCTATATCCCCACTTCCTCCCAAAATCTTTCTGCTCTCTACTTCCTTTGACTATTTTGTTCCCCCTTCTAAGTAGGACTGAGGCATCACTCTTTGGTCTTCCTTCCTTTTGAATTTCATGTGGTCCATGAGGTGTATTGTGGGTGTTCCACGTTCCTTGCCTAATATCCACTTGTCAGTGAGTACATACTGTGTGTTCTTTTGTGTCTGAGTTACCTCACTCAGGATGGTACTTTCAAGTTCCATCCATGTGCCTGTGAATTTCATGAATTCATTGTTTTTAATAGCTGAGTGTAGTATTCCATCTGTAAATTACCACATTTTTTTGTATCCATTCCTCTGTTAAGAGACAGCTGGGTTTTTTTTTTTCCATCTTCTGGCTATTATAAATATGGCTGCTACGAAGATAGTGGAGCATGTATCCTTATAATGTGGGATATATAAACATCTTCTGGGTTCTGGTACCACCAGAGTGTTTGTACCAGCTTGCAATCCCACTAGCAATGGAGAAGTGTTCTCCATACCCTTAAGAGAACCTACTGTCACCTGAGTTTTTAATCTTAGCCATTCTCACTGGTGTGAGGAAGAATCTCAGGGTTGTTTTGATTTGCATTTCCCTGATGACAAAGGATGTTGAACATTTCTTTAGGTGCTTCTATTAAGGATTAGTGATGGTTGCTTCTTGTTATTTATGTTGTTGGAGATGTAATTATGTTTGTGTGGCTGTCTTCTTTTGGGTTTGTTGAAAGAAGATTATTTTCTTGCTTTTTCTAGGGTGTCATTTCCCTTCTTGTGTTGGAGTTTTCCATCTATTATCCTTTGTAGGGCTGGATTTGTGAAGAGATATTGTGTAAATTTGGTTTTGTCATTGGAATATCTTGGTTTCTGCATCTATGGTGATTGAGAGTTTTGCTGGGTATAGTAGTCTAGGCTGGCATTTGTGTTCTCTTAGGATCTGTATGAGGTCTGCCCAGGATCTTCTAGCTTTCATAGTCTTTGGTGAGATGTCTGGTGTAATTCTTATAGGTCTGCCTTTATATGTTACTTGATCTTTTTCCTTTACTGCGCGTTTAGTATTCTTTGTTTTGTGCATTTGCTGTTTTGATTATTAAGTTACAGGAGGAATGTCTTTTCTGGTCCAGTCTATTTGGAGTTTTGTAGGCTTCTTGTATGTTCATGGGCATCTCTTTCTTTAGGTTAGGGAAGTTTTCTTTTGTAATTTTGTTGAAGATATTTACTGGCCCTTTAAGTTGGGAATCTTCTCTCTCTTCTATACCTATTATCCTTAGGTTTGGTCTCTCATTGTGTCCTGGACTTTCTGGATGTTTTGGGTTAGAAGCTTTTTGCATTTTGCATTTTCTTTGACTGTTGTGCCAATGTTTTCTATGGTGTCTTCAGCACCGGAGATTCTCTCTTCTAGCTCTTGTATTCTGTTGGTGATGCTTGCATCTATGACTCCTGATCTCTTTCCTAGGTTTTCTAGCTCCAGGGTTGTCTCCCTTTGTGATTTCTTTATTATTTCTATTTCCATTTTTAGAACCTGGATGGTTTTGTTCAATTCCTTTACATGTTTGGTTGTGTTTTCTTGTAATTCTTTAAGGGATGGATTTTTGTGTTTCCTCCTTAAGGGTTTCTACTTGTTTACCTGTGTTTTCTTGTATTTCTTTAAGAGAGTTATTTATGTCCTTCTTAAAGTCCTTTATTATCATCATTATGAGATGTGATTTTAGATCAGAGTCTTGCTTTTCCAGTGTGTTGGTGTATCCAGGACATGCTATGGAGAACTGGGTTCAGATGATGCCAAGTAGCCTTGGTTTCTGTTGCTTATGTTCTTCCCCTTATCTCTTGCCATCTGGCTATCTGTGGTATTAGCTGGTATTGCTGTTTCTGACTGTGGCTTGTCCCTCCTGTAAGCTTGTGTGTCAGTACTCCTGGGAGACCAGTTTTTTCCGGGTGGAATTTGGGTATGGAGAGCTGTGGCACAGGGTCAGCTCGTGTGCAGATGTAATCTGAAACGATCCTGTCCTAGGCTGCTCCTCAGTTCCTGTGTCCTGAGGGCTCTGGGCAGGTCTCTCTGTTGGGTCAGGTATTTGAGCAGAAGTGGTGGTCTGTCAGTACTCCTTGGAGACGAGCTCTTTCCCGGTGGGATTTGGGTATGGAGAACTGTGGTACAGGGTCAGCTCCAGGGAACAGACAGAAACCGGAAGGCCTAGTTTTCTGTTCTTGTGGTGTTCTGACCACCTTTCCAGATTCAAGATTAGCCTTGAAATGAGTTACTGTAATCTTGTTACTCACTGTCATGCTTTATGGTCACCACTGTGTCTTATTGTCGATTCCAGAGGTAGTGGTGGTGCGTCTTCTGTGTACATATATGATGTAGCCTTTTAAGGAAGCGAGGACATGAACAAAGGTTTGGGCACATTAAAACTGATGGCATCTTAGCGTTGCATGGGCTTGCAGAGCTCAGTCATCTCTCTGAATGGAGGCTTATAATGGATGACTCAAGTTTTTGAAAGTTTTTCCCAGGTCTACACAAACTGTGTCACAGCTGTGACTAAAACATGTAATTCCTACTCTGGTGTTCTTTCTACTTGTTGTTGAAAGGCCATGACATTTCCATATATTCAGAGAGAAATGCAGAGTGGCATCCTGCCCAGCAGCCCTTTACTCTACACTGTGTGTTCACTCTTTAAACTGATATATGCCAAGGTTATGTTCTCTGGCCTTCAACTGAAACAGAAAACCTGTTTGATTACTATTGATGATGATGATGCAGCAATTGAAAATTTTCAATGTGAAGATACAGGTTGTACACAGTTCTCAACTATCCAGGAAAGTCTTCAAATAAGTCTGAACCAACAGTAAGCAGTAATTGGTTATCAGAAAGGAATAACAGATCAGAGAGAACTTTACTCAAGACTCAGAGGGATGAGGTAGTTAACAGGGAGTTCATTTTAGGTTATAGGAAGATAGTGTGTGTAGGTGCAGTGTGCACTGTGGAGAACAGTTCGTTTAAATCCCAGCTGCTCTGCTTTCTGATTTCTTGGGCGTGGTATTTATCACTGTGTGCCCCTGTCGTCATCTGAAATGCGGGTTATGCTCCTTCACAGGAAGGCCGTGAGGACAAGCGCGTTAGCACAGTTTTAGGGAGGATCTAAGTTAAGGCTGCTTGCTCTGGACTGTCTGCCTGTCCACCTCACTCTCAGACCTGTTGCTGCAGTGCTCTGGGATTGTGCTATCAGAGGCGCAGGCGCGGGTGAAGATGTCCTGTGCTAGTGAGTTCCAGTCTCAGATACATGGCACTCTTCGTCTGGAGTGCCCATTTTGTTTGGATATTTTAGGGAAATTTTATTTTTATATCAAAGAAAACTCATATAGAGACAAATGAACGTGTATATGAGCTTTTGAAATAAACCTGGATTCTTCAGGAAAGTTGTTTTTTTTTTTTTTTTAAATGTAGATTTAGGTGCAGGGAGCCATTTCAGCCACTTGCCTAAAATCCAGGAGATGAGTGATTGCTGTTAGGTAACTCTGTTGGTGATGTTTAGGTGTACGGTTAGAATTTTCTCATTGATAGGTACCTCATGATAGGTAAGAGAGAAACTGAGGCTCTAATCTTCAGAAGGATGATGATGAACGCCAGACTATGCTTCTTAGATGTGCATGCCTTGATTCTGCTAATAATGGAGATACTTCACTGAACCTCAATCAATCCCCAGCAGTTTGATTAGGTGGCGTTTGACTAATACTGTGCAGCCAGTGGTATTGTGGCTTATGATGTCTATTTCCCCAGGCCCGTCTGAATTGCAAGCATTGTGGCAAGCCTGTGATCGACGTCCGGATCGGGATGCAGTACTTCTCCGAGTACAGCAATGTCCAGCAGTGCCCACACTGTGGGAACCTGGACTACCATTTCGTGAAGCCATTCTCCTCCTTCAAAGTTCTCGAAGCTTATTGATGAAAGCTTTGCTTTAGTAATAGCTATTTTATTGATATTATTACTTTACTACATATCTTTTATAGGGGAACATTCTGTGACATTAATTTCTTTTCTAATTTGAAGCAGAGTTTACTTTGTATATTTGTGCCACTAAAATAGGGGCTGCCCCTTGCCCTTTCTTGATTCCCAAATGTCAGTGTGTGGGTAAGACTGGAGGCCCGATGGGACACTGCAGATCTTGGCAGGGTTTTGGTCTCATGTAGAGGATCTGATGGGGTGCTAAGGTAGTAGAAAGGACAGGTGCCATTTAGGGGTGGGAATCTGGCTAAACTAGAGGTGTGGTTGGAGTTGGGAGGGGGCTGTTACTAATGTGTTAGCTCCCTCGAGACCCACTGTTAGTTCTCTGGGCCTTGGGGAAAATAAATGACAGGTGAATGTACGCCTGAGCCTGGGCAGCCAGGACTGTATCAGGCTGTCTGGACTCTGTTCCGCAGCACAGGCCGAGGTGCAATTTACTCCCACTGACAGGTGATTTGAGAGTAGAACTGAGTGCTTTTTCTTTGACTATTTGTGTAATTTAACAGTTTTCATACTGGAAATAATATTCAAATTGTATGACATGTGAAAGCTGTTGCTGTGTAGGTGAGCTGAATCTAACAGGTCTTATGAAGTGAATTTGGAAATGATGCATACTGAGTCAAGCAGGCAGAAAGACAGAACTTGGTTATGTGAATTGTGTCTTTAGAGTTGGTCAGAGAATCTGCAGATCGTCTGTACACTCTGGTTCTCGTGGGCGTCATTCACAGGTTCCATTGCTGAAGAGCTGCCTGTATCCAGATCTTCTCGCAGGGAGACCTGGCCTGCTGCTGTGCTGCAGAACCAGCTGTGCCACACTTCCTGTTTTTATATCTAGTGCCACATAGTCAGAGCTGATTTGAAGAAGGAAGGGGAAATTTGTTGGAATGATTAAGAATAGTTTTTATTCTTTTAAAAGTATATTCGGTTTTGGAAGCAGTAATTCAAAAGAGCATATCTGAAAATAGCTCATCCTAAAGATTCCTGTGATCCCTTACTGTTGGTTAAAACAAAAGTCACATACAGACCACATATTCCAAAACCGACCTCTGTTCAGTAGAATGTGGAAACTTAAATATGCTAAAGACATGGCCTGTACAATTAGAATTAGAGAATTACTTCTTATGAAGGAATTTGGTAATTTCAAGTATGATACAGAAGTAAATATTAAAAGAATACTAGAAATAATCATTTTTAACTAGGCAAATTTGGAGTTCATGTAAATATTTTGTATCACTTTTTTGGTTTATGCCCCCTACACACATGGGGTGTTTCTCTTCAAAATTGTCTAAGCATTATTGCCAATGAGTTTTAAATTCTACTGCTTAGTGATTTGTAGCATTAAGGAACCCAACTAAAACTCTTCATCTTTGGATGAATATTCTTCGTCAGTTGGTTTGTTACTTATAGTTTGATGATCTGAAGTTTCACATCTGCAAAAAATTGCCTAGGACAAGCAGAAATCATTATTGATCAGATGGTGTTTAATGCAGTTCCGTGAGGTCTATAACCTAATACTTGCAAATTTGTCTCTGAAGCACAAAGCTGTAATTATGAATTAGCTGTTTCCCTATGAGTCTGTTGTACACTCAAGTTTAAAATTTTGGTAAGTTTTTATTCAGATTCTTATTGGTCTTCATGTTTCTGATTTTTTTTAAATAAATAAAATACTTGTAATGCAGTTCTCTAACTGTTGATGTTTTCTAGTCAAATTTCACTGTACTATTGTTCCGAAGTCAATCTATTCTCTGTACCAAGTGCGTTCTTTATGTTAAAGGACTCTGTGGAGCTGTAAGCCACATTTTCTTCTTGCTCCTTAGATTGTTTTCTGCCCCTAAAATGAAGAGGTTTCATTTCAGTGAGATAGCATTTGCATTTGATGCTATGTTGACGATAAAGCAAGGACTATAAATGTGTATAGTCTTATAAAACGAGAAGCATGAGCCCTGCACTCCTTTCGCCTTTTAGTGCGTTAATTTCCCTTTTGTCTGGAAGGGAAAGTCTGCCTGATTGAGAATAAAATACAACTGAGCATACAATACTTGCTATAAAGGTAAATTTTACTTTGGAAATCTGCTGACCTCAATGTTTTCACCAGTCTTTGCCTGAACACCTTGATTAGAGTTGGACTGTGTCAGGAAGGATCATCATTTCTGTTGTAGTTGGGAGAGTAAACGGTATCAGTCACCTTGGAGATCTAACTTCTGTTTCTGATGAGTAGTGTTCAATAACTCATAGTTTTCAGATTGGCTAATAATTTAAAGTGATTTTTGTCTACTTTAACATTTTTAGTCATTTATTTTTAAAGTGTTCCACACATTGAGCAAGTAAAACTGCTTCAGTTGTGAGACAAGCTCATTTCTGATCATATTTTCTTCAGGTCCCCTCAGCTCTCTGCTGTCTCTGATCACCTGATCATATGAAAAGCACTTACAAAGGGCCTTCTCCAACATCCTTTAATGTCCAATTTTTGTAAAAGGGGTTCATTTTTCTAAGGAAAAGAAATTTTCATACCTCTTTGGGAAAAAATAACTCATGAAGAAAGAATATTACATGTTTAAATGCTAAAACTTAACAGATTGAGTCATAACTTGCTAGACTACCAAGACTACCTTTCTGATTCTTCATGCAGTCTTACATGCCAGTGCAGATTGTGCAGTCTGCTTTGTGCCTGTTTTCTAACCCGTTTGACTTTCTGTTCAAGTCCTGGAAGCAGTTGTGGAATAATTGTGGTTGGGAGACTGGGGAAGGGTGAGGAGAAAGCACTTTTCATTAGGGTGTGGTTCCCATGACAGGATGCTGCCTAACCTGGTTCATCTTCATACCTTGTTGACTTTGTTATATTTTCAGATAATTGAAAGAGAATAAATGAAAACCAGCTCAAAAATATGTTGTTGTCTATAAAGAATTCTTGTCAAGATGTCTTGGATTGCACTTTTGTTGAGGGGAGCCAATGTAAATACTTAAAGAATGTTGATAAAATTGAAGCATTTGGGCTATGGAATCATGTGTGATGTTAGAGGGTTTCTGTATGTGAAAGGTGTGAATTAAGAATAATAAAATTTTAGAAACATATTAAACTTTGCTTTAATCTGTTACTAGATTTTGTTGGAATTTTTGGAGAAATGGGGATGTTTGGTATGAAAAGTAGAGAAGTAGGGCTATTCTCAGAGGTTTTTTTAAAAAAAAAAATCCAGAAAGCAGCCATTCCAAAAGTACTGCTGCAACTAATCAAAACGGAAAGTTCCAGATGGCTCCGCAGGTAAGGTACCTGTTATCAAACTTGCTTTTGATCCCCAGAACCCACATGGTGGAAGGATAGAAACAACTCCACAAAGTTGCCCTCTGACCAGAACATGTATACTCTGGTGCATGCGCATGATAGATAAACGTAAAAAAGAAAAAAGGGGGAGTATGAGCCTGTGTACTGGAGGCTTTCCACGGGGATCACTAGCTCTCGAGGTTTGAGGCAAAGGGGAGAGGGTGTGAGCCAGAAGGGGGCGTGGCTTCCCCTGCTTCCGCTGCTGCTGGAGCTGCCTCAGGACCCACCTCTGTCTTCACTGAGTTGGGCCTGGCTGGTGAGGAGCGTGGGGGAGCTTCTTGTGGCATTTTGGAAGAACAGACCTCTTCCCAAGCAGCAGTGTTACAGCACTTACGAGGCTCTTGGACCGAGTAGTTCTCACACACCTTCATTCCTTCAGGATAGGATTCTTATATACAGTTTTGGGATAGTGGCCCAAGGGGGGTGTGGCCAAACACCTGCTGTCCCTTGTAGGCCACAATCACCTGCTGAGCTCAACCAGGGTCCTGACAGCCTATCACAGCTCACCACCACCGCGCAGGGGAGAGGACCCGCAATTACAAATTCTTCACCGCTTACACACATGTATCACATATAAGCTTCTTTTGCAGCAAAATAATAGCAAATCAGCCTTCCCCTTGTTACATGAGTATATTATAACACTATTGTCCTGGATATAAATAATTCTACGGTATAGAACGTGTTAACGAAAAATTAAGAGTGTGATTTTGAAACATACCAGCCCCTACTAGACATTGCCTTAGTTACTTTTCTGTTGCTGTGAAGAGACACCATGACCAAGGCAACTCTTACAACGGAAAGCAGTTAATGAGGGACTTGAAAACAGTGTCAGAGACTTAGTTCTGTTGGGGAGCATGGTTGCAATGCAAGCAGGCACTGGAGCAGTCGCTGAGAGCTTTATGTCCTGATTTGCAGGCGAGAGAGATACACTGGGGCCTTGCATGGGCTTTTGAAACCTCCAAGCTCACCCCTAGTGATACACCCGATCGTAATATTTTAGAACAGTTCCTCTCTGGTGACTAAACATTCAATTATATGACCCTAGGGAGCTTTTTTTTTTTTTAAATCAATTTATTCATTTTGCATCCTGACCACAGCTCCCACCACCCCTCTCTTCCCAGTCCCTCTCCATATCCCCTCTCCCAGACACCCCTCCGTTCATCTCTGAGAAGAGCGAGGTCACACACACACACACACACACACACACACACACACCATCCACCTGGGTATCAACCAACCCTGATACCTCCTGTCACCACAGGACTAGACACATCCTCTCCCACTGAGGCCAGACAAGGCAACCCAGTTAGGGAAACAGGATCTACACAGAGGCAACAGAGCCAGGGATACAACCCACTCCACTTGTTGGGGAACCCATGAAGATCAAGCTGCGTATCTGCCACATATGTGCAGTGACCTAAAGACCACCTCTCGGTAAGTCCCACCTTTCAGTGTCTGACGCGTTGATTTGGGGGTGATAGATTCACACAGAGCAATCACATTCGAAAACATTCTAAGGGTAGTTTTTAGTGGGGAGGAAAGGGAAAAAAATACTTGAAATAATTGTGTCTTTTACCTATTTTTTGCCCCAAGCATTAATTTGTTGACATCTCTTCCCATTTGTTAAAATAGGTCACTGCTTGAGGAAAACTGAACCAAAGATGACATTTTAGCAATCTGCTCTTAAGAAGTCACACCTTATTCACTTTGGGATCTTTGAATCATTTCTGAATTTGTATATGTCAAGCTCTCAGGTTTGATACCATTGGGCAACTGATAGCTTACCCTAGGCAGGGTTTTGCTTTTTTTTATTAACTTTTAAAACACTTTTTATTTCTTACGTTCCATTTTCAGTTTCTCATGATCTTGTTGGATGGAGATGTTGGTATTTCAGTTCGATGGTCACTGTATTTGATCACTGTATAAGAGTTTCTTACTAAAGCCTTATGGGAAAAAAATGCACAGGTTACACGTTTTTAAACCATTATTTCTCATGCTTTGGGGCCTGTTTCAGTGGTTCCTTTTCTGTTGCTGTGATTAAAACACCACGACTAAAAGAACTTAAGGAAGAAAGCTTATTCCTTGCTTATGGCTCCAGAGGCATCTATAATGGTGGTAAAGGTGTGGCATGCTGATGGGAGCATTTTGGTACACAGACAGGAAGCAAAGGGTGACCAGGAGGTAGTATGGGGTATAAACCCTCAAAGTCTGTACTTCCTGCAGTAATGTACGTCACACTGTAGGTGCAGCCCCTAAAGGCTTCCTAACTTAAGCACACAGTACCACCAGCTGGGAACAAATGTTCAAATGCATGCTCTATGGGGGGAGGGGGAGGGCATTTCTCACGCAAACCACCAGAGGGTAATTAGTAACTGCAAACTCATGGGGTAGTGGTAAATATTGTCCATCTTGTCCATCCCATTAACTAGTCCAGTTGTTCTGAAGGTTTGATGTTTAGAGCAGGTTGATTAGGAAAATAAGAACAGAGGAAAGCCATAGACTAGTGTTTCTTTGGTGGCTCAGAACCCCATGGTTCTAAAAAAGAGTCATTTAGGAAGGAGTCCTTGAGATGACTGATTATTTTTGAGAGCTTTTTAGATATAAGGTTACCCCAGATTGCTCAGGATGTCATAAAGGTCATTTAGCTTTGTGCAAGGATTATAGCACAAAGTTAAAAAAAAATCATGGGTGTTCCAGATTGTGCAGAAACACTGGCAATAGTATGTGTTTTCATGGATTAATAAGAATATAAACTATTAATAATTACTGATAATTTTGTAGATGTCTCCTTTGAAAATATGAGAATGATAGGTTTAGTGATAGGATAGTTTTAGTTGATAGCAGAGTTGGCAAATGCCATTAAAATGACATCCACTTTTTCTAGTCCCCTTTACCATCTTTCTGTCACCTGTCCGTTCTCCTTTCCTGTTGCATCAGGTTTCCAAATCATCAGGACATAATAAAAGCTTCCAGATAAATAGTTGTGTCACACTGTTTCTAGAGAGGTACAGATAAACAACTCTTCACTCCAGGTCAGGGAACCAATGACAGACCAAAATACAGATCCCACCAAAAACCAACTCAGTGAACCAACGAGTTACTGGGGTTACTTACAGGAGCAGAAATGATACAAAGATTCCTTTATTACCAAAATCCCACCCAAGCCTAAGTAACAACTCACAAAACCTAGAAACCTGGAACACATGGCACAGCCTGCAGGGTTGGAGGGTATCCGTTCCAAGCGCTTCATTCAGTTTGGATCTCTTTCAAACAGCTCAGCTGGTCTCTTCTAGATAGCTTCCTTTGTCCAAGAATATCTCCCAGCTGTTCGTACATATATTGGATCAGGGGAGAGAAGGGTCTAGTGAACCTGGTCAGTTTTAGGAACTTCCTGAAGCTTTTGAGTTGTTTCATCCTAAGGAGCTTCCCTATAGGGTAGGATTTTTCACCTCCCTTTAGGACATTGCTGTTTTACCTCCCTGTAAATATCTTAAGAAGTTTCTTCCTTAGAATATCTTGCTGTTTAAATAAGCACCCCATTTTAAAATTGTACTTGGTTTTTTGATGGCTTAGTGTCTCGAGTTCTTTACATATTTTGGATATCAGTCCTCTATCAGATATGGGCTTGGTGAAGGTCTTTTCCCGTTATATGGGCTGCTATTTTGTCCTATTTATGGTATCCTTTGCCTTACAGAAGCTTTTCAGTTTCATGAGGTATCAATTTTTTAATTGTCAGTTTTAGTGCCTGTGCTATTGCTGTTCTATTCAGGAAGTTGTCTCTTGGGCCAGTGCATTCAAGGGTACTCCCCAATTTCTCTTCTATCAAATTTAGTCTTATCTGGTTTTATATTGATGTATTTGATCTGCACTTGGGTGCAGATAAATGTGTAAGTATTTGCATTCTACATGCAGACATCCAATTAGACTAGCACCACTTGTTGAAGATGCTCTCCCTCTTCTATTGTATGGTTTTGGCTTCTTTGTTAAAAATCAAGTGTCCATAGGTGTATGGGTTTATTTCAGGGTCTTTGATTAGGTTCCATTTATCACTCTGTCTGTTTCTATACCACTGCCACACAGTTTTTATTACTGTAGCTCTATAGTACAGCTTGACCTCAGGGATGATGATTTCTCTGTAAATTCATTTATTGTTCAGGATCATTTTAGTTATCCTGAAAGTTTTTGTTCATATGAAATTCAGTATTATTCTTTCAAGGTTGGTAAAGAATTATGTTGGAATTTTGAGGGTAATTGCATTGAATCTGATCTATATTGCTCTTGGTAAGATGGCTATTTTGGGGATGTTTGAATAGATATGAAGAAATTGGACAGCCTTGCTTGATCCTGATTTTAGTGGAATTGATTTGAGGTTTTTTTTTTTTCATTTAATTTGATGTTGACTTGGGTTGCTATAAATTCCTTTTCTTAATATACATTGAGGTATTCACCTTGTATTGCTGATCTCTCCAAGACTTTTATCATAAAAGGATGTTGGATTTTGTCAAGTTTTTTTTCAGTATCTAGTGGGATTATCATGTGGTATTTTTCTTTCAAGTTGCTTATATGGATTACAATGACAGATTTTTGGATTATCCCTCCATCTCTGGAATGAAGCCTATTTGGTCATGGTGGATGATGTTTTAGATGTGTCTTTGAATTTTGTTTTCAAGTATTTTTTGTATTTTTGCATCAATGTTCATAATGAAAATTTGTCCGATTTCTATGTTTTTGTTCAGTCTTTATGTGGTTTGGGTATCAGAGTGACTGTGGCCTCATAAAATAATTTTGTGGAATAATTTCAGTAGTATTGGTATTACTTCTTTTTTTGAAAGCCTGGGTAGAATTCTGTGCTATACTGTGTTTGGCCCTGAGCTGGTTTTGGATGGGAGACTTTAACTTTGGTATGTGGTATCTGTCTAGAAAGTTATCCATTTCATCTAGATTTTCCAGTTTTGTAGAGTATAGGCTTTTGTAGTAGGTTCTGATGGGTTTTTTTATTTCCCTCAGTTTCTGATGTTATATCTCCCCTTTCCTTTCTCATTTTGTTAAGTTGGATACTGTCTCTGTGCCCTTTAGTTAGTTTGACTAAGGGTTTATCTATCTTGATGATTTTCTCAAAGAACCAGCTTGGTTTTGTTGATTCTTTGTGTCATACTCTTTGTTGTTAACTGGTTGATTTCAGCCCTGAGTTTGACTATTTCCTGCCTTCTACTTCTCTTTGGTGTGTATGCGTCTTTCAGTTATAGAGTTCTCAGGTGTGCTGTTAAGTTGCTAGTGTAGGATCTCTCCAATTTCTTTTTTCTTTCTTTCTTTCTTTTTTTTTTATTGGACATTTTCTTTATTTACACTTCAAATGTTATTCCCTTTCCCGGTTTCCCTCCTCCTGGAACCCCCCCCCATCCAACCACTCCCCTCACCCTGCTTCTATGAGGGTGTTCCTCCACCCACCCACCCACTCCCACCTCCCCACCCTCAGTTCCCCTACATTGGGGCATCTATAGAGCCTTCATAGGACCAAGGGCCTCTCCTCCCATTGATGCCTGACAAGGCCATCCTCTGCTACATATGCAGCTAGAGCCATGTGTACTTGGTTGGTGGGTTAGTCCCTGGGAGTTCTGGGAGTCTGGTTGATATTGTTGTTCTTCCTGTGGGGTTGAAAACCCCTTCAGCTCCTTCAGTCCTTTTTCTAACTCCTCAATTGGGGATCCCACACTCAGTCCAGTGGTTGACTGCGAGCATCCATCTCTCTATTTGTAAGGCTCTGGCCAGGCCTCTCAAGAGACAGCTATATCAGGCTCCTGTCAGCAAGCACTTCCCGGCATCCACAATAGTGTAGGTGTTTGGTGACTGTATATGGGATGAGTCCCCAGGTGGGACAGTCTCTGAATGGCCTTTCCTTCAGTCTCTACTCTGCACTTTGTCTCCATATTTGTTCCTGTGAGTATTTTGTTCCCCTTCTCAGAAGGACTAAAGTACCCATACTTTAGTCTTCCTTCTTTTTGAGCTTCATGTGGTCAGTGAATTGAGCTTTGGAGCTCAATCCACTTATCAGTGAGTGCATACTATGTGTGTTCTTTTGTGATTGGGTTACCTCACTTAGGATGATATTGTTTAGTTCTATTTTTTTTTTTTTGCCTAAGAATTTCATGAATTCATTTTTTTAATAGCTGAGTAGTACTCTATTGTGTAAACGTACCACATTTTCTGAATCCATTCTTCTGTTGAGGGACATCTGGGTTCTTTCCAGCTTCTGGCTAATATAAATAAGGCTGCTATGAACATAGTGGAGCATGTATCCTTATTACATGCTAGGGAATCTTTTGGGTATATGCCCAGGAGTGGTATGGCTGGGTCTTCAGGTAGTACTATGTATAATTTTCTAAGGAACTGCCAGACTGATTTCCAAAGTGGTTTTACCTGTTTGCAGTCCCACTAGCAATGGAGGAGCATTCCTCTTTCTCCACATCCTCACCAGCATCTGCTGTCACCTGAGTTTTTGATCTTAGATATTCCGATTGGTGTGAGGTGGAAGCCCAGGGTGGTTTTGATTTGCATTTCCCTGCTGACTAAGGATGTTGAACATCTCTAAGTGTTCCTCAGCCATTCAGTATTCCTCAGTTGAGAATTCTCTGTTTAACTCTCTACCCCACTTTTTAATAGGGTTGTTTGGTTCTTTGGAGTCTTAACTTCTTGAGTTCTTTGTATATGTTGGATATTCGATGTAGGATTGGTAAAGATCTTTTCCCAATCTGTTGGTTTCCCTTTTGTCCTATTGACAGTGCCCTTTACCTTGTCAATTCTTAATCTTAGAGCATAAGCCATTGTTCTGTTCAGGACATTTTCCCTTGTGCCCTTGTTTTTAAGGCTCTTCCCAACTTTCTCCTCTATAAGCTTCAGTGTGTCTGGTTTTATGTGGAGGACCTTGATCCACTTGTACTTGAGCTTTGTACAAGCAGATAAAAATGGGTTGATTTGCATTTCTCTATATGCTGACCACCAGTTGAACAAGCACCATTTATTAAAAATGCTGTCTGTTTTTCCACTGGATGTTTTTAGCTCCATTGTCAAATATCAAGTGATCATAAGTGTGTGGGTTCATTTCTGGGTCTTCAATTCTATTCCATTGATCTTCCTGCATGTCTCTTTAGCAATACCATACAGTTTTTATCACTATTGCTTTGTAATACAGACTGACATCAGGGATTGTGATTTCCCCAGAAGAGTTCTTTTATTGTTGAGAATAGTTCTTGCTATCTTAGGTTTATTGTTATTTCAAATGAATGTGAAAATTGCTCTTTCTATCTATCTATCTATCTATCTATCTATCATTTTATTTGTTTACATTTCAAATGTTATCCCCCTTCTTGGTCTCCTTTCCATAAATCTTTATTTTATAGTTTATTTTTCTCCCCTTTTTTTTGTTTTTGTTTTTTGTTTGTTTGTTTGTTTGTTTTTTCGAGACAGGGTTTCTCTGTATAGCCCTGGCTGTCCTGGAACTCACTCTGTAGACCAGGCTGGCCTCAAACTTAGAAATCCGCCTGCCTCTGCCTCCCAAGTGCTGGGATTACAGGCGTGCACCCCCACTTTTCTCCCTTTTTTAAAAAAAGTTGATATTTACTCTTACAACTAACATTTATTATAATTATATCTTCCTTTTGACCTCACATACATTATAAATTCATCAAGTACATAAAAGGTATACATGCATAATATTCATATTACTTTTATAACAGCAAAAACATGTTCATGAATAATAAACCATTATATTTCTGCATAATAGACTTCCATGCAACTACTAACATTAATATAGGTCATTACCTACAGGCATGGTAAATTGGCTAAAACTTTTTTTATTATATTCAACACAATATATATATATGTATATATACATATATATATATATACACACACACACACACATCTATGTATATACATATAAAAATGATGGGCATGTTATTAAATGAACATAAGTAGATAAAGTCTTTTTGTTTGTTTATTTTCTAGTTGGCTCTTACTATGGTACAAACACAAAATAAGAGCAATTTTTGGACATTGGAGTTCATTGTAATAAGGCTGTACTTCAATGTCCCTCATATCACCAAAGGATTTTACCTCCATAGTAGCTAAGCTAAGAGTTGACAGTTCTTCTGTACCAAGGAATGAATTGTAGGCATGATTATTTGGATGCAGATTTCCTGCTATGTTCAAAGCTATTTGGCTTGAGTGATTGTCATCATTCTCAGCCCACAGGGAACAGGTTACATTCATATAAGAAATGGTGTGTGTGTTAAGATGGTCTATCCATGAAGTCATTCATTAACTGTTTCAATGAACAATGCTTCAGCTTGGAGGGTAGCACAGACATTAGTTGAGGGTAAGATTCTGATTCATTGGCTGTGATGATTTTGAAAAGCATTCATCTCAGAAGAGTAATTTATATGGTCATCTTCAAAATTGATACAATCATAATAATCAAGCAAAAAATTCAGTCTCACTCTTTGTTATTCTCTTACAAGCCACCTCCCAAATTAATTGTCTACATTTTCTTTGGCTGTATAAATAATTTTGAAATATTTAAGCTGTTCTATGAAAACCATAGTATAGTGTAAAAATATCAAATAAACAGTCCTACTAATAGAGAGGCTAAGATAGGAAAAGCATGATTTCAAGACCATTATGTGGTACACAGCAAGACACTGTCATGTACAAAACAAGCAGAAATTATATATAGATTGTACCATATTGGAGCTATTTCTCCAATTACCAAATTAGAGAGACCACTGGGTGACAGCCAAGAAATTTTTGATTCTTCATGTTGAATTTCAGTTGATTAGGATATGTTGGTAATATTAATTTTCATATTAAGATATATTAAGGAAAAATGATTGTTACTTCCTGTTATTTTTGTTGTTAGAGGTGGAATTATGTTTGTGTAGGTTTGTTGAAAGATTGCTTTCTTGCTTTAGTTTCCTTCCTTGTGTTGGTGTTTTCTATCTAATATCCTTTGTAGGGCAGGATTTGTGGAAAGATTGTGTAAATTTGGTTTTGTCACGGAATATCTTGGTTTCTCGTGTCTATGGTAATTGAGAACTTTGCTCAGTATAGTACCCTGGACTGGCATTTGTGTTCTCTTAGGGTCTGTATGACATTTGCCCAGCATCTTCTAGCTTTCATGGTCTCTGGTGAGAAGTTTGGTGTAATTCTGATAGCCCTGTCTTTATATGTTACTTGATCATTTTCCCTTACTG
The DNA here is from genome assembly GCA_964023405.1 of Apodemus agrarius. NCBI lineage: Eukaryota > Metazoa > Chordata > Mammalia > Rodentia > Muridae > Apodemus > Apodemus agrarius. Next base: position 16,997,370 of record OZ030027.1, read on the forward strand.
CTTTTAATATTCTTTCTTTCTTTAGTGCATTTAGTGTTTTGATTATTATGTGACAGGAGGAATTTCTTTTCTGGTCTAATCAATTTGGAGTTCTATAGGCTTCTTGTATGTTCATGGGCATCTTTTTCTTTAGGTTAGGGAAGTTTTCTTCTAGAATTTTGTTGAAGATATTTACTGGTCCTTTAAGGTGGAAACCCACTCTCTTCTATACCTATTATCCTTAGGTATGGGCTTCTCATTGTGCCCTGGATTTCCTGGATGTTTTGGGTTAGGTAGGAACTTTTTGCTTTGTGCATTTTCTTTGACTGTTGTGTCAATGTTTTCTATGGTATCTTCTGCACCTGAGATTCTTTCATCTATCTCTTGTATTCTGTTGTTGATGCTTGCATCCATGACTCCTGATCTCTTTCCTAGGTTTTCTAACTCCAGGGTTGTCTCCCTTTGTAATTTCTTTATTGTTTCTATTTCCATTTTTAGATCTTGGATGGTTTTGTTCATTTCCTTCACCTGTTTGATTGTGTTTTCCTGTAATTCTTTAAAGGAGTTTTATGTTTCCTCTTTAAGAGCTCATAGCTGTTTACTTGTGTTCTCCTGTATTTTTTTTAAGGGAGTTGTTTATTTCCTTCTTAAAGTCCTCTATCATCATCATGAGGAATGATTTTACTTCCGATTCTTGCATTTCTGGTGTGATGGTGTCTCCAGGACTTGCTGTGGTGGGAGAACTGGGTTCTGATGATGCCAGATAACCTTGGCTTCTGTTGCTTATGCTCTTACCCTTGCCTTCCACCTCACTAGTGCTACCTGCCCTCGCTATATCTGACTGGAGCCTGGTTCTATCAGAACTCCTCAGAGTCAAGGTATCTCTGATCCTGTGATCCTGGAATCCTGGGATTCTGGGTGTGTCCAAGCTCCTGGGAGTCAAGCTGCCCCTGGGAAACCTGAGATCCTGGTGTGACCAAGCTCCTGTGGTCCTGTGACCCTGTGTTCTTAGGCGTGTTAGAGCATCTGGGAGTAGAGCTTCCTCTGGGTGTTGTGGGACTGACTATGAAGTTTGCACTCAATGTCTGCTTAGGGCATTGGCCCAAGCGGAACAGAAAGAACTAGTGCCACTGGTCTGGTGGAGTTCCCGCGTGTCTGGGTCCCGCTGGTCCCAGTTACTCCCAGTCTTGGGACAGATGTTCTGTCCTCCTAACCTCTGATCCTATGATCCTGGGTGGGTTAGAACACAGGAAATGGAGTTTCTTCTGGGTTCTATGGGACTGGCTGTGGAGTTTGTGCCCAAGGTCTGCTCAGGGAATCAGCCCAGACAGGAAGGAAGCCAAATTGTTCTTTCTAACTCTATGAAGAATTGAGTTAGAAGTTTGATGGGGATTGTATTGAATCTGTAGATTGCTTTCAGTAAGATGGCCATTTTCACTATATTAATCCTGCCAATCCATGAGCATGGGAGATCTTTCCATCTTCTGAGATCTTCTTTGACTTCTTTCTTCAGAGACTTGAAGTTCTTGTCATACAGATCTTTCTCTTGCTTAGTTGGAGTCACACCAAGGAATGTAATATTATTTGTGACTATTGTGAAGGGTGTCATTTCCCTAATTTCTTTCTCAGCATGTTTATCCTTTGAGTATAGGGAGGCTACTGATTTGTTTGAGTTAATTTTATATTCAGTCACTTTGCTGAAGTTGTTTATCAGCTTATCTCTGGTGGAATTTTAGGGCCACTTAAGCATACTATCAGTGATATTTTGGCTTCTTCCTTTCCAATTTCTATCCCTTTGATCTCCTTTTGTTGTCTAATTGCTCTAGCTAGAAATTCAGGTACTATAGTGAATAGATAGGGAGAGAGTGGGCAGACTTGTCTAGTCCCTGATTTTAGTGTGATTGCTTCAAATTTCTCACTACTTAGTTTGATGTTGGCTACTGGTTTGATGTATATTGCTTTTACTGTGTTTAGGTATGGGCCTTGAATTTCTGATCTTTCCAAGACTTTTAAAATAAGGGGATGCAGAATTTTGTCGAATGCTTTTTCAGCATCTAATCAAATGAGCATGTGGTTTTTTTTCTTTGAGTTTGTTTATGTAGTGGTATAAACTGATGGATTTCCTTATATTGAACCATCCTAGCATACCTGGGATGAATCCTACTTGATCATGGTAAACAATTGCTTTGATGTGTTCTTGGATTTGGTTGGCAAGAATTTTATTGAGTATTTTTGCATCAATGGCCATAAGGGAAATTAGTCTGAAGTTCTCTTTCTTTGTTTGGTCTTTGTGTGGTTTAGGTGTAAGCATAATTGTGGCTTCATAGAATGAATTGGGTAGTGTTCCTTCTGTTTCTATTTTATGGAATAGTTTGAAGAGTACTGATATTAGGTAGTCTTTGAAAGTCTGATAGAATTCTGCACTAAACCCATCTGGTCCTGGGCTGTTTTTGGTTGGGAGACTATTAATGACTGCTTCTATTTCTTTAGGGGTTATGGGATGGTTTAGATGGTTTATCTGATCTTGATTTAACTTCAGCACCTGGTATCTATCTAGAAAATTGTCCCTTTCGTCCATATTTTTCAATTTTGTTGAGTATAAGCTTTTGTAGTAGGATCTGATGATTTTTAGAATTTCCAGTTTCCATTGTTAATGCTCCCTTTTTATTTCTGATTTTATTAATTTGGATACTGTCTCTTTGTCCTCTTGTTAGTCTGGCTAAGGGTTTATCTGTCTTGTTGATTTTCTCAAAGAACCAGCTCCTGGTTTTGTTGATTCTTTGTATAGTTCTTTTTTGTTTCTACTTGATATCAGTCCCCAGTTTGATTATTTCCTGCTGTCTACTCCTCTTGGGTGTATTTGTGTCTTTTTGTTCTAGAATTTTCAAGTGTGCTGTCAAACTGCTAGTGTAAGCTCTCTCCAGTTTCTTTTTGGAGGCACTTAGAGCTATGAGTTCTCCTCTTACCACTGCTTTCATAGTGTCCCATACGTTTGGGTATGATGTGTCTTCATTTTCATTAAATTCTAAAAAGTCTCTAATTCCTCTTTTTTCATCCTTGTCCAAGTTATCATTTTGTAGGGTGTTGTTCAGTTTCCATAGGTACTTCCGATAGGGCTTTTGTTTTGTTTTGTTTTGTTTTGTTTTGTTTTTGTTATTTAAGACTAGCCTTAGTCCATGGTGATCTGATAGGATGCATGGGATTATTTTAATCTTATTTTATCTGTGGAGTCCTGTTTTGTGACCGGATTATATGGTCAATTTTGGAGAAGGTACAGATGCTGGGAAGAAGGTATATCCTTTAGTTTTAGCATAAAATGTTCTGTAGATATCTGTTAAATCCATTTGGTCCATAACTTCTGTTAGTTTCACTGTGTCTCTGTTTAGTTTGTGTTTCCATGATCTATCTATTGCTGAGACTGGGGTGTTGAAGTCTCCCCCTATTATTGTATGAGGTGCAATGTGTGCTTTGAGCCTCAGTAAAGTTTCTTTTATAAATGTGTGTGCCCTTGCATTTGGAACATAGGTGTTCAGAATTCAGCATTCTTCATGGTACATTTTTCTTTTGATGAATATGAAGTGTCCTTCCTTATCCTTTTTTGATGACTTTTGGTTGAAAGTCGATTTTATCTGATATTAGAACAGCTGCTCAAGCTTGTTTCTTGGGGCCTTTTTCATGGAAAATTGTTTTCCAGCACTTTACCCTGAGATAGTGTCTGTTTTTGACACTGAGGTATGCTTCCTCTATGCAGCAAAATTCTGGGTCCTGTTTATGTATCCAGTCTCTTAGTCTGTGTCTTTTTTTATTGGGGAATTGAGTCCAATGATGTTAAGAGATATTAAGGGATAGTTTTGTTGCTTCCTATTATTTTTGATGTTATTTTTTATGTTTGTGTGGCTCTCTTCATTTGAGTTTGTTGAAAGATTATTTTCTTGCTTTTTCTAAGGTGTAGTTTTCCTCCTTGTGTTGGAGTTTTCTGTCTATTATTCTTTGTAGGGCTGGATATGTGGAAAGATATTGTGTAAATTTGTTTTTGTCATGGAATAAATGTTTTCTCCATCAATGGTAATTGAGTGTTTTGCTGGGTATAGTTTTCTGGGCTGACATTTGTGTTCTCTTAGGGTCTGAATGAAATCTGCCCAGGATCTCTGTCTTTCATATTCTCTGGTAGAAAGTCTGGTATAATTCTGATAGGTCTACCTTTAATTGTTATTTGACCTTTTCCCCTACTGGTTTTAATATTTTTTCTTTGTTTTGTGCATTTGGTGTTTTGACTATTATGTGACGGGAGGAATTTCTTTACTGGTTGAACCTATTTGGAGTTCTGTAGGCTTCTTGTGTGTTTATGGGCATCTCTTTCTTTAGATTAGGGAAGTTTTCTTCTATAATTTTGTTGAAGATATCTACTGGCCCTTTAAGTTGGGAATCTTCTCTGGTGTAAGCTGTTCTTGCTGTCTCTGACTGTGGCTTGTCCTTCCTGCTAGCCTGTGTGTCAGTACTCCTGGGAGACCAGTTCTCTCTGGGAAGAATTTTGGTATTGGAGAGCTATGGCACATGGTCAGTGCAGGGTGCAGATGAAAACTGGAAAGTGCCTGTCCCATGCTGCTCCTAAGTTCCTGTTTCCTGAGGGTTCTGGATGAGTCCTTCTGAGCAGAAGTGGTGGTCTAACCTGCACTCACAGGCTTGTCTGCACCTTGTGGTATTTGGGTATGGAGAGCTGTGGTACAGGCTTAGCTGTGGGCTCTGTGGCACAAGGTCAGTTCCTGGTGCAGATGGAAACCCGAAAGAGTGACACTCTTGTTGTACAGATCTTTCACTTGTTTGGTTAGAGTCACACCAAGATATTTTATATTCTTTGTGACTATTGTGAAGGGAGTTGTTTCCCTAATTTATTTCTCAGCCCTTTTATCCTTTGAGTAGAGGAAGGCTACTGATTTGAGTTAATTTTATATTCAGCTATTTTGCTGAAGTTGTTTATCAGCTATAGGAGTTCTCTGGTAGAATTTTTGGGGTGACTTATGTATACTATCATATCATCTGCAAATACCAGGGTACTTAGTGCTAAGAATTTTCCTTTTAACACTGCTTTCATTGTGTCCCATAAGTTTGTGTATCATGTGTCTTCATTTTTATCAAATACTACGAAGTCTTTGCTTTCTTTTTTTCTTTTCTGATCAAGTTATCATTGAGTAGGGAGTTGTTCAGTTTCCATGAGTATGTGAGCTTTCTGTTGTTTTTGTTGTTATTGAAATCAAACCTTAGTCTGTGCTGATCTGATATAATGCATGGGATTATTCTAATCTTGTATCTGTTGAGGCTTGTTTTATGTCCAATTATATGATACTTTTGGAGAAGGTTCCATAAGGTTCTGAGAAGGAACTATATTCTCTTGTTTGGGCATAAAATATTCTGTAGATGTTAAATATATTTGGTTCATTACTTCTGTTAGTTTCCTTGTATCTCTGTTTAGTTTCTGTTTTAATGGCCTGCCAATTGGTGAGAGTGGGGTATTGAAGTCTCACACTATTATTATGTGAGATTCAGTGTATGTTTTGATGCTTTAAAGTTTCTTCTATGGGTGTGGGTGCCTTTGTATTTGGGGCATAGATGTTCAGAATTGAGAATTCTTCTTGGTGGATTTTTCTTTTGATGACCCCATCTTGTTTGATAACTTTTGGTTGAAAGTATTTTATTGGCAATTAGAATGGCAACTCCAACTTGTTTCTTGGAAACGTTTGCTTAGAAAACTTTTTTCCCAGGCCTTTACTCTGAGATAGTGTCTGTCTTTATTACCGAGTGTTTTTCTTATATGCAGCAAAATGCTGGATCCTGGTTGTGTATCCAGTTTGTTAGCCTGTGTCTTTTTATTGGGAAATTGAGTCCATTGATGTTGAGAGATACTAAACAGATGATTGTTAGTTCCTGTTATTTTGTTGCTGGAGGTGGTATCATGTGTGTATGATTCTCTGGGGTTTGCTGTGAAATGTTTACTTTCTTATGTTTTCTTGGGTGTAGTTAACCTCCTTGTTTTGGAGATTTCATTCTAGGATCTTCTGAAGGGATGAATTAGTAGAAAGGTATTTTTAAATTTGCTTTTGTCATGGAATATCTTGGTTTCTCCATCTATGATTGAGAGTTTTACTAGGTATAGTACCCTGGACTATCATTTGTGTTCTTTTAGGGTTTGTATAACATCTGTCCATGATCTTTTGGCTTTTAGAGTCTCCGTTGAGAAGTCTGGTGTAATTTTTGATAGGTCTGCCTTTATATGGTATTTGGCCTTTTTCCCTTACAACTTTTAATATTATTTCTTTGTTCTGTGTATTTAGTGTTTTGACTATTATGTGACAGGAGGAATTTCTTTTCTGGTCCAATCCATTTGGAGTTCGGTAGACTTCTTGTATGTTTATGGGCATCTCTTGCTTTAGATTAGGGAAGTTTTCTTCTATGATTTTTGTTGAAGGTGTTTTCTGGCCCTTTGAGCTGGGAATCATCACCCTTTTCTATTCCTGTTATTTTTAGGTTTGATCTTTTCATTGTATACTGAGTTTCCTAGATATTTTTGGGGGTTAGGAGTTTTTTACCCTTTGTATTTTCTTTGACTGATTTGCCAATATCTTCTCTGGTATCTTCTATGCCTGGGATTCTCTCTTCTATATTCTGTTAGTGATGCTTGCATCTATAGCTCCTGATCTCTTTCCTACATTGTCCAAGTTTGCCTCCCTTTGTGTTTTCTTTATTGTTTTTATTTCCATTTTTGGTTCTTGGACCACATTTTGTTCAATTCCTTTACCTGCTTGAGTGTATTTTCTTGTATTTATTTAATGGATTTATGTGTTCTTTAAGGGCTTTGACCTGTTTGCCTGTGTTTTCCTATATTTCTCTAAGGGAGTTCTTTATATTTTCCTTAAAATCCTCTATCATCTTCATGAGATGGGACTTTAGGTCATTATCTTGCTTTTTAGGCATGTTAGGCTATCTAGGGCTTGTGGTGGCAGAACTGTGTTCTGATGGTGCCAAATTGCATTGGGTTCTGTCGCTTATGATCTTCTGTTTGCTTCTGGCCATCTGGTTCTCTCTAGTGTTAACTGGCCTGGGTATCTTTGCCTGGAACCAGCTTCCTTTGGGGTATTTAGAGCTGGTCTCTTTGGAGGCAGGCAGCATTGTCTTTGGTTAGGGTGGGCCTCTTGTGTCTCTTGTTAGAGCAGGCCTCTTGTGCTCGTGTTTACCGTGGAACTCCTGGTATGCTAAAAGGCTATAGTGTTTGGGCAGGTATCAGGCAGCTGATGTAGCCCAGGTGGGGAAGAGGACTGGAAGGAGAGTGGAGCTTTGGTGGGGGGCTGGATGGGGGAGGTGGGCCCTGTGGTCGTTCCAGCTGGCATGGGTACTTGGGTGAGATTCTCATGTATGTCTTTGGTGTCTATGGACCTCCTCAGAGGCAAGCAGGCTATAGCATTTAGGCCAGTATTAGGCTGCCAAACTGGCCCTGGGTAGGGAAGTGGGCCAGAGCAGGTTTGACCTTTTCATAGTTTCTAAGACTTCCTAGATATTTGTGTCAGTAATTTTTTTAGATTTAACATTTTCCTTGACCAATATATCAGTTTCTTTTATCATATTGGTCTAAAGGTTTTACTGTATGAAGAGATACCATGACCAAGGCAACTCCCATAAAGAAAAACATTTAATGGATGCTGGCTTACAGTTTCAGAGGTTTAGTCCATTATCTTCATGGTAGGAAGCGTGGCCACATAAAGGTGTTGGAGAAGGAGCTGAGAGTTCTATATCTTAATCCGCATGTAGCAGGAGACCCGTGTTACACTGGGTGTAGCTTGAGCACAGGACCCCCTCATCAAAGCCCACCTCCACAGTGACATTACTTCCTCTAGCAAGGCCACACCTACTTCAACAAAGTCACACCTCCTTATAATGCCACTCCCTATGGTCTAAGCATTTAAACACATGAGTCTGTGGGGTCATATCAATTCAAACCATATAGTATTTTCTATGCCTGTGATTCTTCCATCTCTTGTATTCTGTTGGTGATATTTGGTATCTGTAGTTCCTGATTACTTACCTGGATTTTCCATCTCCAGGATTCCCTAAGTTTTTTTTTTTAATTGCTTCTATTTCCATTTTCAGATCTTGAGTAGTTTACCTGTTTCTTTTTTCTTGACTCTCTTGACTTTTTAAAAGAGATTTAATAATTTCCTCTTTAAGGGTCTTTTAAAAATTGGTCTTAAGGTCATTTTCTTGTGCTTCATATGTCTTAGAATATCCAGGGCTTGTTATAGTAGGGTAACTGGGCCCTAGAGGTACCATATTGCACTGGCTGTGGTTGATTGGATCCTTATGTTGGCCTCTAAGAATCTGGGTTTGAAGTAATTATAGATCAGGTACTGATTTCCGAGTTCATCTTCATTGGATGGATGCTTTCCCTTTTTTTTTTTTTTTTTTTTTTTTTTTTGTTTGTTTGTTTGTTTCCTTCCTGGTTATCTGGCCTGAGTGGCCTATGGTTCTGGTGGCCAGCAAGTTCTCAGGTCCAGTAGAGTGTCTCTGCTGGGGTTTTGGTGGCCTATATAAGCTCTGGGGTTTTCATGGCCTATGTGAGCTCTGGGTTGTGGGTGCCAGCATTGTCTCTGGGGTGGTGGAGCCTCTGGGGTTCCAGGTTCTGATGTGGCCTCCAGCAGAGCAGATGCTTCTGCCAGAGTTGGGTATATAGAGAGGGCAAAGGGGTACTGTTGGGGAAGCTGGGTTGGCTCTGAGTAATGTGTAGGTAGGGTCTCACTTGGCATTCTAGGTACCAGTGTGGCCTCTGGTAGACCAGTGGGCTTCTTCTGCTGGAGCTTTGGACAAAGGCATAGAGATGAGGGGAAGGGAGTGCTGTTGGGGGAACTGGGCAGGCCCTAAGGAGTTTTAGTGGGTTGTGGACAGGTTCTGAGTACTGGAGTGATCTCTGGGAAAGCAGTGAACCTCTGCTAGAGCTGGAGGGTATGGAGAGAAGGGGTAGGTAGGTGATTTAGGAAAACTAGATAGGTTCTGTGCAGTGTTGTGGGCTATGGATGGGGTCTTACCTGGGGGTCAGAGTATCAGAGGGACCTGTGGTAGAACAGTGGGCTTCTGCTAGGGTTGTGGGCGGGATATGGAGATGAGGGGGTGGGGTGCTGTGGGAAAAGCTGGATAGGTTCTGAGGCAAGGTCTTACTTGCAGTTCTGTGTGCCGCCATGGTCTCTGGTAGAGCAGTGGGCTCCTGCTGGAGTTACAGGGCAAGATCTTTTCCAGATGTCTTTAACCTGGTCTTCTAGGTTGGCGGAACATGACCTGTGAAGAACATACAAAAACTCTTTTAAAATGGAGGTTTGAACATTAAGCATATCACAACACATATTTCTTGTAATAAATACGAATGTTTTAACTGAAGGTTTCACAGTGAAAACATTGTAGTAGAGGTTAGGCATATTCTATTGCTGAAAACTTTTATGACCTATCTTAAACCTGATACTTTTCGTACTGTGCATATGAGTTGCATCGGTTAAAAGTTTTAAGTAAATATCATTAATAAGTCACCTTAAGCTGTCCAAGAAAGCTCATTCAAAATTGCTTAGCATTAAAATTAAAAGGTGATTATCTTTATTTAAAAAGAATAATCTTTAAAATTCTCAGATTGACTTTTTTTTTTTTTTTTTTTTTTTTTTTGCATTGCCTCAATTTTGAAGTTGAGAAAGTCCTTTAGCAGTAAGTTTTGGGTTACATACAATTTTTTTGTTTTTGTTTTTGTTTTTGTTTTTCAAGACAGGGTCTCTCCATGTAGCCCTGACTGTCCTAGAACTCACTCAAACTCAGAAATCCACCTGCCTCTGCCTCCCAAGTGCTGGGTGTAAAAGAGTGCGCCACCACTACAGGGCACATATAAATTTTTAAATGACAAAAATAAATCTGAAGATTCCAGAACTTACTGTTAGAAATCAAAGAAAAGAAATCAGCAAAGTCTTTAAATAAGTGGGATTCTCAGCTTATGGAGATTTGCCTCTTGAAAATACAGACTTTCAGGTCAAATTTCTGTTTGGCTTAAAGATGTACTACAAGCCGGGCGGTGGTGGTGCACACCTGTAATCCCAGCACTTGGGAGGCAGAGGCAGGCAGATTTCTGAGTTCGAGGCCAGCCTGGTCTACAGAGTGAGTTCCAGGACAGCCAGGGCTACACAGAGAAACCCTGTCTCGCAAAAACAAAAACAAACAAACAAAAAAAGACAATACAATCATACCTCTGTACTATAGTGGGTTGCTTCTATACCTCCTTGTGGATACCCAAACCCACAAATGCTCAGGTTCTTATAAAATCACTTAGTCTGTGCCTGTGTCCTACTTGCTCCTTCTGCATGCTTTACATATTTATTTTATTATTTAAATTATGCATGTGTGTGTGTGCGCGCGCGCGCACACACACGCGCGCGCATATGTGTAACCTATTCCGCATGGCCTGGTCCTGCAAACAGACTGGGATGATGAAGAAATAAAAGCTAGACACACAGAAAAGCTGGGGTTGGGTGGGCTGTGCACGTTCTCGTGTAGACACCAGCGTACGAACCAGAATGCCAGCATGTTTGTTACGTGCTACACAAGAAGGAGACTAGACCAGGCTAGACTCAGAAGCACACCCCTGTGGAGGAGCAGTCTCAGGTTGCAGTCATTCTGGAAGAAGAACCTGCAGTTGCCAGTCTTTTGCACACACTGTCAGTAGACATGCACTGGCTAGAGAAGGCTTTGTTAATTCTTGAACCCGACCCAGGGTAGGCGTTGCCAGTACCCATGGGTATGAGGCATTGTCAATGGTACACAGGTGGCCCACAAAGGCCCAGAAAAGGGTCAGATCCCACGGAAATGGAGTTAAAAGTGGTTGTGAGCCATCTGGTGTGCAGTCTGGAGACTAACTCTAGTCCACTGCAGGAACAACAACACTCAACTGCTGAGCAGTCTCTCCAGCTTCTCTCTGTAGTACACTTGAAATCATTTCTTGGTTACTTACCATGCCCAGTGCACGTGCTATGAAAATAGAAGTCGCTCTTTAGTACTGAGGTAAAATAGTAAATATTAAGTGGGGGAAAAATGTACCAGTTCAGTACAGACACACTTTTTCCCCCTGAGTATTTTCAAAACATGGTTGGTTGAATACACGGATATAGAATGTATGGTTAACTGCTGTTTTTTCAGTGGGGGTGAGGGTGGAGTGAAGCCACTTAAATATGTAGTGCACAGAGAAGTCGTTACACTATTCCATTCAAAGCTCTCAGTCTGGCTTAGAGAGTCCTGTCACATCAAGGGTTACCTGAGGCCTACGTGCTCGTCTGCAGTTGCCTGAGGGGGATTCACTAAAAAGCGTCAGCAGCTCCTCTCCTCAAGCACAGGGGAATCCTTCCTTAACTCAGTCCACCTCTTCCTGGAGGGGATCAGAGCGCCACTGAAGGCCGGTTCTTTTCCACTGTCCTATTTCCCACAGCTGTGGCAATCAGTCCCTTTAGAATCTCCTTTGGGGATTTCATTTAGAAAACTCGATGCCGAAATGGCAACGAACAGGAAAGTCAATACCTGAATCATATGACCTAACTGCTATTCTTGGAGATTGGTAAGGATCCTTTTTCATCTCTTTCCCAGCTCAAGTGGGTGATTATCTTGGTCTTAGACAATGTATTAAACAGGATACTTTGTATTTTGCTCTGTTTTTAAAAAAAATTTTATATCTTAAGTTTTAGCCTGTGTGCACATATGTGCACTGTGCACATGCCAGGTTTTCATGAGGCCCAGAAGAGGGTGTCAGAATCCCTGGATCCCGGAGTTATAGACAGTTGTGAGCTGCTGCTGTGTGGACTCTGGGAACTGAATGTGGCTTTTCTGGAAAAAAAAAATAGCAAATGCCTTTAACTGCTGATCCGTTTCTTTACCCATACGCTTTGTGATTTATAAACAAAGGACATTGTTTACATTCTAGAGTTTGGGAAACCTAACATGAGCTGCCATCAAGTGTGATGTCTGATGGGGACCAGTCCTTCACAGACAGCAGAAAGGGTACGCAAGTTCCTGTGGACCTCACTATAAAGGCCCTAATTCCACTCATGAAGGTTCTGTCTCTGTTTTTCTTTTCTTTTTTTAATTTTTATAAGGTTATTTATGTATTATATGTAAGTACACTGTAGCTGTCTTCAGACACATGCCAGAAGAGTTGTGAGCCACCATGTGGTTGCTGGGATTTGAACTCAGGACCTTCAGAAGAGCAGTCAGTGCTCTTAACCACTGAGCCATCTCCCCAGCCTTTAAATTTATTTTTGTTTGTTTTTTTGTTTTGTTTTTGTTTTTTTTTTGTTTTGTTTTTTGTTTTTTGAGACAGGGTTTCCCTGTATAGCTCTGGCTGTCCTGGAACTCACTCTGTAGACCAGGCTGGCCTCGAACTCAGAAATCCGCCTGCCTCTGCCTCCCAAGTGCTGGGATTACAAGCGTGCGCCACCACGCCCGGTTTATTTTTCTAATAATATCCTGAAGGTGCCTTCCTTTAATGCCAGCATTACTGAGGTCATGTTCCAGCAGATGAATTTAAGGAGCACACAAACATTTAAATTATGTATGGGGTTTTCTTAGTTAAGATCAAAAGAACTGTAGAACGCCAGATAGATTCCCTTTCTCAACCCTCTTACTAGAATGTATAGAAAGGAAACAAACACAAAGTGTTGTTGTCCTAGAACATTTATGAAGATGTCCAATTGTTTCAGACATTGATAGCGTCAACTGAGCAGGCATAATACTAAATCTCATACAGAATGGGAAATGGCCTAATTTGGTCCTGGTGTGCCTTGTGAGAAATGCCAAGTAATTTCAGATGTATGTCAATCATAAAGTGAGTCCCTCGTGCTACAATGATAGTATGTTAAACGTAACTGCTTAACTTGTCCTTGTCTGCAAAGATTTGAGAATATAATCAATCCAACTTTTGATAATATAATATTGGCTTTTTAAAGTTGTTCTCTTGTACCCGTTGTACTTAATCAAGGTTGCTTTTCCTCATTGAGTGGTTCTGTGTGTGTGTGTGTGTGTGTGTGTGTGTGTGTATGTATGTATGTGTGTGTGCTCTTGCACACGCAGGCACAAATATGCGAGTGTGTGCATGCCAATGGGTCTCACATGTGTTGGTATCAGGACCTCAGAAACCCGTGACATCACATATAGATGATAGTGCGACCTGCGTACCTGTTGCCAAGGCAACAGTCACCATATTCCCAGAATCCACTTGGCTCACCTCCCACCTTTACCTGTGACTACACTAGCCATATATTTTAAAAAGGCCCCTCTGATCCCTCTCTCTCTCTCTCTCTCTCTCTCTCTCTCTCTCTCTCTCCCCCCCCCTTTCTCTTTCCACTACCACCTCACCCTTTTCAGAATCTCTCGATAAACCTCTCGTGGAACTGTTTGGCCTGGTACGGTCTTTCTGGAACTGCTCGACGATACAACAACGCGTGCTGGGGTGGAAGACACAGAACCCTGGGTGTGTGAGAGGTATAATCTGTCTATTGTGCTGCCTCAGAATACTTACCCTAGCTCGGAGGACCACCCTGTCTCAGTGATCTCTACACTAGATTATGCCATCTTGAAGGCATAAACCGAAATGTCTAATGACTATTGAAAAATCACAGCTACTACCTATCCTCCTAACCTGCTCTCCAAAAGAGTTTTTCTTTCTTTGAGAAAGGACTTCATAATCCCAAGGTGGCCTCAGATTTGTGGTGGTCGAGGGCGACCTCAAATTCTTGATTCTCCAGCCTTCACCTCCACATTCCAGAACTACAGATATACGTCACCACACCCAATTAATGTCCCGCTAGGGATCAAACCTAGGATTTCATGTATGTTAGGCAAATATGCTACCGCCTGGACTACATCTCCAGAACCCCAGCTTTTTTCAAGGCACTTGGGACAAACTGCCATACAGTATATTGCGTTTATACGTCATGTTGTTGTCTGTTTTCTCTACGAAAATGTAAGCAGTTCTATACCAAATTCTGTCTTTAAACCTGCTTCTAGAACAAGAGCTGCCACAGAGGAGATGCTCAGTATGTATTTGTGTTGAATATTAATCATTTTCATTAGTTGAAGAAGCACTGTCATCAACTAAGGAAAGGACTTAATCTTGGTTGTCAGTTCTTCCTTGAGAAGTCTGTATCTAAGAAGATATAACGCAAGATATAAAGGCTGTTGTAGATAGGTAAGAAGGTTTATACAAAGGCATCACAGGAACAGTAAATAGACACTAGGTAATAATAGCAATATCTTGACCCATCTGTGGTGTTAGAGTAATACGAGACCGAGTAACTTGTAACAACCAGAAATTAGCTGAGAGTTGTGAGCCAGGAAATTACCAGCCTGTTTGTTTGGTGTCTGGTGAAGGTAGACATCTTCTAAGATGTCTAACTCTGAACCGTTTTACGGATATTCAGCATCAGTTTCTAAGGAGATAGGCATTCAAATTACAGCAGGCGGTATGTGAGGAAAAAAATTTTCCTGAGAAAAATGGATGGCATCTTTCATTGATACCATCCATCTCTTGTCCTATTTTATTAAACATTTGTTTCAGCAAGGCCCACTCAATATACATTCTAAACTTATCTTTCCAATATAAGCAAAACCCCTCCCAACATGATTTGGCTGTTACATTTTGTTTCCTCTTTTATTTCCTATCTCTAAGACTGTTTGTTATCTTGCTGTCTGGAATCCAGGTGGATTTGGCCAAAAGAGGCACTTGACTGGGATCAGTGTGAGAAGGGAGCATTATTTTCTCTACTTCCTCCAAGCACATTATCTCTGGTCTTTCAGAAGTCCTGTTCCTCTGGTGGCCTGTAATGACTGCCGGAGGTCCCTCCCCCAAGTCTTCAGGTCATGATGGGGTCTAGTAAAGTTATCCTTACTCCCTCCAGCCTGGGTCTGGGAGGCAAGGGCTTCCCTCTGGTAAACTCCAGGGAGCCTCACCTCCTGCTTCCGTTAGCATCATCTGCCTACTTCTATTAACAGTGGCTTCCTCATTCTTCCTCCTTTAGCCCCTTTGGAGGAGCTGCGGGTTTCATGCTGGGATCCCCTACGGATAGAGCTTTGTATTTAGGGTCTCTGTTCTATGTGCTAAATTTAATCATGACTGTGACAGCCTATGGGAGCCAAGTTTGAAAAAAAAAACTATATTTAGACTTTAGATTTACAGATAGTTCACAAGATAATCACTTTGTGAGCATGATCTTTGCCTCATTTTTTTTTCTCTGCAAACTAAATCAGTAGGTTTCTTTTAAGTCCCAATTCTTATATCTAGGTGTTTCCCAGGGTTTCCTTTCTTCATTTTTAGTCTTAAGAACCTTTTTTTTTTTTCAGCAATCCCCTTCCATCTGATTTTTTTTTTTTTACTTCTCAATCAAAATGGGCTATTGATTAGTGAGGACATTACAAATACTAGTAATAGGATTAGCAGTTCAAAGTAAGGCATGAGTTTAATTCTGATGTTTCTGTATAATGCATATGCTATAATTTGGTAAAAAATTTACCCCTCCTGTTACTCTCATCCCCCTGTGTTAGGCCCCAGAGTGCAGAGGAGAACAGGTTCTGCTGTGAGGGCACTAACTCATTTGATAGGGAAGTCATACGCCAGGGCAGGCTCTTACTTGTGTGACCCTGTTCTAAATGAAGAACTGACCACAATGGGGGACGTACAGTCCACGGTGAAGAATAGACATAGGAGAATTGGGAGAGGCATCGAACAGAAATCTGAGTTAAAGGCTGAGTTAAGAAACAAGCTCGCGGTCTGAGCGCCATCTTCCTTGAGACTCAGAGAATGCGCAGGCGCAAGCGCAAGAGAAGGAAGACCAGGCAGAGGTCCAAGTAAACCGGCCTGTGCGCCCACGAAGCCCGCAGGAGCAGACTTAAGGGATGTTGAAGGCCGCGACACCAGAACAAGTGGTTGGACTGTATGCTGCTGTGGGTAATATGTCTCAGTAGACCTGGAACGCCACCTCGCTGAGATCACCTGGGGAAATGACTGCCTCCTTTACAACCACAGCAGCCCCCATGGCCCTCTGCCCTGGCCCTCTGGCATTCCGGACCAAGTTCTGTTCTCCCTTGTGGCCAAGTGTAACTAACTCATGTACAGTAAATCCAAGAGAGAGAGAGAGAGAGAGAGAGAGAGAGAGAGAGAGAGAGAGAGAGAGAGAGAGAGAGAGATGAAATGGGATCTGGGTGAGTTTTCCCAGCAGGGGATGCAACATGAAAAGCCTTGGAAGAAGAAAACTGAGCATGATATGTTGTAGTTATTAAAAGAACGCTTGATATTTTTGGAACAGAAAAAATAATGGCTACAATAAGGCTGAAGTTGTAAAGTGGATGCCAAATATATAAGGTTGTTAAGACGTTTTAAAGGATTTTAGACTGTAGCCCAAGGGTTTTGAGAACTGACGTGTGGTAAGCATAGGACTGTAGCATTCTGCTGGTGATAAGGAATGACACTCGTGGGTTAGAATGGTGGCCAGGACTGGGGCCACTAGGCTGGGCAGACACGGAAGTTTGACTGCGCGTACCCCATGCCACCAGGCGGGCATCAGACTGTGCGAAGCTACAGGACCCCATCCTGGGGGTGGGGAAGCAGTCCGAGGTCCCTGGAGAACCAGCAGAAGCCAGCTTGTGGGCCTCCGGGCCGTGTGCGGAGGCCAGAGACAGCAGGTTCTCAGTCTTGGACACTGTAGATGACACTGGATGTCGAGGAAGGAGCTGAGAATGGAGTGGGGCCCAGGGTTGAAAGGAAAAGAAGGGGGAGGAGAGTTCTGGCTGAGTCCCACGGGGACAAGAGTCCTTGGTATGCTTGGGCGTGGTGGCTTGGCTTGGCAGAAACCATGTCTGGACGCACTGAGAGGCCTTCTGCACTAGACTAGATGCAGCTCTTTAGAGGAAGACCTGCTCCATCGCCCCAGCATGGCGGGTCCAGATGAGAAGAGGCAGTGCATGGTTTTAAAGCGTTTATTGTTGGCGGAGAGTTGTGATGAGTGAAACCGTATACTGTTTTCTCAGGGTGGAGCTTTTGCAGGGAGGAATGTCTGGGAAGGAGAGCTAAGAGGGTAGTAGAGGCAGAGAGAGGAAGAGAGGAGAGAAGTAGAGGCCAGTCATGGAGAGAGAGGGGGGAAGGGATGCATAGGGGGAGGGCAAGCGCCACTTTTATAGAGGGCCAGGCCTACCTGGCTGTTGCTAGGTAACTGTGGGGCGGAGCATGTCTGGCTGTTGCCAGGTAACTGTGGGGGTGGAGTCCAGACGGAATCCCAGGGGCTGGGACCATTGCGACCCTACGTGACTGGTGACTGATGGCCACAGAATTATGGAGAGCTGAGTTGTCGTGTCTGGAGCCTCGTGTCTGGAAGCGTGGCGAACAGCCTTCCGTGCCTTGCAGAATTATCCGCTGGGTCCCCGGGGTTTAAACCTAGTTCGACCAGAACATGGGCTGCCGTTCACGGTCCCGCAATTAGTCATCCCAGGGCCACGCAGCTACTCCTAAAATCATAACTGTTTTCTTTAAGACTTGCATAGAAGCTGCAGCCAGTGATACTTATCAAAGGGACCGAACTCTGGAAAACAAGACGAAGAACTCACTGGAAGGTCATCTTTATTCCAAGGGCTTCCTCTTGGTCTCATCCTCTTTCCCTTTGGTCTTGTGAATCTCAGGATACCTTTGCTCACCTTCCTTCCTCTCTCTCTCTCCTTCTCTCTCCCTCCTTCCGTCCCTCCCTCCCTCTCTCCGATCTGAGATTTTTCTAGCAGTGTCCTTGAATACTTAACTATGCGTTTGTGTCTAGGCTCTGGCTAATACATTTTAAGAGAGACACTTTAACCGGAGCGCGTTAGGTAAGTGGTCCCGAAGAGTAGGAGAAATAAGAAGCATGCACTATCAGGTGTATTTGAAGGACTTCCGGGCTCAGCTAATATCCTGACACGTCATGGAAAGAATTACAGCAGGCACAAGCAACAGAGGTTTTGGTGCTTAAGGAAAAAAATAAAAAGAAGAAGGATGTGGGAAGATGTGTTAGACGGTAAGGAATGCTGAAGAGCAGACAGAGACAGAAAGGCAGAGAAAATGAAGAGACACTTCAGACGAGGTCACCTAAGCCTCGGGAAACAGGTTGTTGGGGCTTCTATTGAGTTCCTAGTTTCATATATTCTCTAATTTCCTTGTTCAAAGAGTTGTGCTGAGTGAGTTCTGCCTTAGGCTCGTATAGACCACATGGACCTGGCACTTTCATTGCTATTTCAGTAATCTTCTTTGCAACACACGGGCCAATACTCTATCCCCAGCCTTAGTGCCTCCATGGTCATGAGTAGAGCCTGCAGCAGAAACGTCCCACGCTGGGTATCTTGGGGCCACTTTGCCTTCCTGTTCTCTGTTCAGCTTCAATTGGTCTACGATCTTATACTCTTTACAAAAAAAAACCTATGTTTAAGGTAACAAAGTAATGGATTTGATGGTGGTGGTGGTGGGTGGTGGTATTTTAATTTGTCCTTCCTGGTCTCCTGCCTTCAGTCAAATACATGTCCCTCTTGCTTTCCTGTCACAGGTGTCCCACGCCTTCACTGTTCATTAAGATATCTTCTGCCTTTCTCATGGTCCCTTCTATTTTTAGGACCCCCACCCCACCCCACATACACACACACTATTTATATCTAGTGGCTGTACATGAAAAAATGTGCGTTGTCTTTCTGTGTCTGTCTCATTTAGTGTAATGGCCTCCAGGTGCATCTATTTTCTTGCATGCCACGATCTCCACGTTATTTATAACCGAACAAGATTCCTTTGTGTCTGTACGTACCACATACTCCTTCCTTCATGCTCTTCCAATCAGTTTTCTTCCCTCATTCTTCAGAGCCTGCTTTGTCTTTGATTTTAATGCCTTCTGCTCGCTCTAAGCATACACTGCCAGTCCAAAGGTCTCATCCCGAAACTCCAAGTTCCTACATGGAAACTGTCTGAGGAAGATGAGAGCCCAGTGTCCAAGTAGGCCAGTTTTATCCAGCAGGAAGCGATGTCTTCTGTGCTGCTACCCAGACATGGAAGGGAACCTGGTGTCAACCAATGGTTTCGTACAAGCATACTGTCTTAGTTAGGGTTTTACTGCTGTGAACAGACACCATGACCAATGCAAGTTTTATAAAAGACAACATTTAATTGGGGTTGGCTTACAGGCTCAGGGGTTCAGTCCATTGTCATCAAGGCAGGAACATGGCAGCATCCAGGCAGGCATGGTGCAGGAGGAGCTGAGAGTTCTACATCTTCATCTGAAGGCTGCTAGTGGAAGACTGACTTCCAGGCAACTAGGGTGAGCGTCTTAAACCCACACACACAATGACACACCTACTCCAACAAGGTCACACCTCCTGATAGGTTCACTTCCTGGGCCAATCATATAAAAACCATCACACATACTTTATTGTACTTTGCTCTAGCTCCTTTGCAGATACCACAGAGTTCTTTTTTTTTTTTTTTCCTTTGAAATTGAAGCTGACATCTATGGCGTCATTTTTCCAATAGCATCTGTTTACTTTATCACATCCAGGATTTTTTAATTAAGGCACATCCATTTTTAACGTGCAAGGTTATTGCACATTTACTAGGTTACAACATAGAGCAAATGTAACTATTGTATTGATTGGGGAACAAGAAAGCCATGTGAGTCAATTTATCCCACCATCCACCTTCCTGCAGTTGTCTGGACCTGCGATACCTCAGGGATGTTTCTCTTGCTCTGTTTTCTTGATCACACTCACGCTTTATAAAGGCTACAGTTCTGTCCTGCCTAGCACCTTTCTATTTTCAGATGAGATACTGCCTGATTCATATGTTGTAATACAAAAGCAAATCGCTTCATTCAACTAAGTTTGTTAAAATGTCAGGTTCTTTTTGTATAGATTCTTCTCTAGTTCCCTCTCCTGGTTCCATAGAGCTTGCTTTTTGTTTTGTTTTGTTTGTTTTAGTTTTGCCAACTTATTTGCTTGTTTACTTACTAATTAATCAGTTATCTAGTGTGTGAGAGAAGAAATAAAAATGTTTAACTTCCTGTGGAACCGTAAAAGGTAGCTTGGTTCCCAGTTGAGCTAAGACTTGAAACCTCATAGACCCTGAAGGGACAGTAGGAGTTTCGCCTGTTCCCAAGCACCAGGCCCCTGACCCCTGTAACTAGACGCAGCCCCTCCCCCCCCGCCCCCCATGGATTTGTGGCCATCAGTCACGGATGCCCCAAGTCCCTCCACATGTAGACGACCTGACCTATAGTCATGTAGTCACACAGGATCAAGGCAGATCTCCATTTTAATGAGGTACCTGAAGGCCTGGAGGGCTTAGCCGATAAGCTTTCCTTCCCAGACACTCCTCCTGGCAAAAGGTATTTACCCTCAGGCCCGCCCTGAGAAGTGGGGTGTGGTTTTACTCATCCACTTTCCGCCATGACAATAAATGTCTTAAAACCGTGAGCTGCCTCTTTTCATCGGGATCTGCAGTGGGGAGTCATGGAGAAGGCCTTCACTATAGAGCCACGGTCTAGTCTCCTGTAGAAGACCTCTCTGTCCTCCCAGCCATGGTCTCCACCAAGCCCAAGCTCAAGCCTGCAGCTGCTGCTGTCAAGCCAAAGACTCCCGGCTGGAGTTCCCCCTCTGTCCCCCTAGCCTTGGACTGGATCCAGCCTGTGGGCCCCCCTCCATTCTCAGCCCTTCCTCAGCTTCCAATGGTGCCGGAATGTCCGAGAGCCTGAGAACTAGACAACCCCGGCCTGATTACAGGCTGGCCCAGGGATCCCCCGCCAAACCAGCTCCAGCTGTCCTGCACCTCAGACTAGGCTTTCTCACCCCGAGGAGTGTCCTGGAGCTTCCCTAGGGCCCAACATCTGCCTGGCGGTGACAGCGTGGGGTTAACTAGGCCAACTCCTCATGTCCCATCTCCCCAGAGGCCGTGTCCTATGGAGGAGTGGATGTGGGACCCCACAACCCTACAACTTCCTACTTACACTGTCTAGATTGAACACATTGGGATTATTGCTAGAAAACCATATTAAAAATTGCTGTCAGCCTGACCTTAGACCTGAGACTACCAGAGCAAGCCACTTTTGTGTTCAGCCAAAAAACCTCCCATTTTCAGTAGTGCCCACACCACAGCCACGGCTTTGTATTCCAACAGTGCCACACTTTATTTGTTTCATTATAATATAAAATATAAAATGACGTCGTAGGACATAGAATTTCTGTTTGAAAGTTTCACAGTTATAGCTAGTTTATAGCACAGTGTAAAACTTGGACAAGGTCAAGTTCCTGGGTCAAACGGCAGGCAGATTACAGCCTATCTGTAGTGTGATGTGGTAAGTAAGAGTTAGGATGACAAGGAATGAACTCTTCCAAAGAGAGGAAGATTCAAAGAATAGTTAAATCACAAGGAGAGTCATTAGACAGCTAGAAACATGAGATAGACAGGCAATCCTGAGAAAGCCAGCAGCAGCACCTAGCCCCAGACTCTACTTTTGGTGGGAGAGGATGATGAAGTCTCCTGTAAAAGGTAACCTAAGGGCCCCAGTGAAAAGAGACTGGCAACCCTACCCATGGGGTAAGCTCACCGTTCTCGTGCAGTTTGATCCTGTTGAGAATTCTGGTTAGACAATGAGTCCATCATTGTCCTGGGGCAGGAGGTTTATTTTGGTACTTACCATGCATGCCTCGGCCCCATCTGGGAGGGAAGGGAGCCTACTGTTTAAAATGGAGCTTCTCTGGGGGCCTGATGACAAGGAACAATCCTAAGTCCGAAATGAGTTGACACAGGCCCTGGCTGAGAGGTGACTTCATGGTGCATTTACTACTTGGGGCGAGGGCTGGATGCCAATGCTTGGAAAGTTGAGATGACAAGGTTGGATAAGAAGGAAGTCATTGCTCAGTAACTTCCCACTCTTTGACAGGGAAGAACAGTTGCTATGGAAACTGATAGCTGTGGGCTAGAGGTTAGTAAGTAAGTGGTTTGAATAATACTGGCCCCCATAGTAGGTGTTTGCTTGAATGCTTGGTTTCCAGTTGGTGGAACTGTTAAAGGAGATTCTCTCTCTCTCTCTCTCTCTCTCTCTCTCTCTCTCTCTCTCTCTCTCTCTCTCTCTGTCTCTCTCTCTTTCTCCATTTGTCATCAGATCCCATTTTGTGGTTGTGAGCCACTATGTAGTTGCTGGGATTTGAACTCAGGACCTCTGGAAGAGCAGATGACTCTTAACCACTGAGCCATCTCTCCAGTCCAGAGAGAGATTTGCGGTTTCAAAAACACTAGTGCCATTCCCGGTGCGCTCTCCTGTCCTCCTTCATGCTGGTTAAGATGTGAGCTCTTAGCTGCCCATTCGCTCTGTCAGCACAAGACCCTCCCCTGAAACTTTCTTTCATAAGGTGCCTTAGCTGTGGCATTTTATCGCAGCAATAGAAAAGTAAGAACTGCCGAAACGCCTCAGTAAGCCGCCTGCTTTCTACTAACAGCACTGAAAACTCTAAAGCCTGGGTTTATTATATAATACCCACAGCATCCTTCCTCCTATAGGAAAAGGATCAGAAAGCATTGAGACAGATCTTCCAGTAACAGATCTCAGTGCTCTTTCCCACACCCCACACTGCTGAAGAGCGAACTCTTGACTTTGGCTTCAGCCGTGCCACACTGTAGAATCTGGGAAGGCTCTGGAATGACTGCCAGCCTGCTTGGCCCATAGGCTACAAAGCTAGGGTTGGTCAGAAGTGGCTCCCGGTACACTGCATTAGTTACGTTTCTCCTCCCTAAGACGTAAATCCTAACTAGAAGCAACTTAATGGAGAGGGTTGGTTCTATTTTGGTTCGCGATTTGGTGTCATGGTCCATTACGGCAGGCCCGTGGTATGTGTGTAGGAGCGAGAGGCTGCTTGCTTAAATCTGGGTAGCTAAGGACACATGACAAGGGAAATGCAGGCACTCAGCTGACGTTCCTGCTTTCCCATTTTAATTCAGTCCAGGACATTTACACCCATCAAGGTCACTCTCTTCATAGTTCTCTTTTCCTCACATGGTGAGGAAAAGGTGGTTAACAGACTTCTAATCGTCCTCTGAGGATACCCAAAAACATTCTGTGAAGATGTTGTAACTCTGCTCTTTAAAATGTGGGGGTTCTGGACCCCAATACATATGAAACTCAGCTTTGAGACTGTATTGGAATTGGAATGGAGACTGTATTGGAATTCGAGACTGTATCAGAATTGGGGCAGTACAAAATAAATTCTCATTCTTTTTCCTGTTACACAAACGAATCTTTTATAAAATATTTTTACTCAAAGTCTTGCTGTCTTCTTATTAAAACAAAAAAATTCTTTGCTCTGATGCTTCTCTTTCCCTGTGTGAAACAGAATTTTCATTAGTGTGTCAGCTTTTACGTTCTGGATGTGTATACAAAAGCATCCTTGCCAGAGTGAGCTACTAAAAGAGATTGAGTATTTGATAATTCCACTAGTCATGAAGAATTCAAGAAAGATTAATGAAAAAATGATCTCATTCTATTTCTTTATTTAAAATTTTATTTTTAATTATGAATATGTTTGTGTCTGTACGTGGGCATGAGTATGAGAGTCCTCTGCAAAAGCAGAATACACTCAACTCCTGAGCCATTTTTCCAGTCTGCCATTACATTTATCTCATTATTATTATTATTATTATTATTTTTTTTTGGTTTTTTGAGACAGGGTTTCTCTGTGTAGTCCTGGCTGTCCTGGAACTCACTCTGTAGACCAGGCTGGCCTTGAACTCAGAAATCCGCCTGCTTCTGCCTCCCAAGTGCAGGGATTACAGGCATGTGCCACCACGCCCAGCTTATCTCATTATTTTATTTATATACTTATTTATTGTTGGTCTTGGGAATTGAACTTAGGGACTCATACATGCCAGACATGCACTCAACAACAACTACACTTTTTTTTTTTCATATTTTAGTTGAAAGCAGGGTTTCTATGTAGATCTGCCTGACTTCAAACTCAAAGAAACCTGCCTGCCTCAATCTCTGAGCGCTGGGACTAATGATGTGTATCACCATCCCTGGTTCCCTCTGTTTTTTTTAATAGGTAGTTTGGTGTAAGGTTGATAGATTCATTTCTTTCAACAAGAAATTTGATAATGACTGAGCATAGTGAAAGTATTGGTATGAACGCAAGAGAGATTAATGGTGGATATGCGAGAAGAGGAAAAAGTCAAGTGTGGTTTTGTGTGGTGGGGGGAGAAAGAGAACAAGAAATACAGGATGGTCTGAACCCCGAGTGGGCTGCTGTGGAGTTAGTAGGTCCCTTCATCTCCAGAGAGGGGTCACCAAGGTATGGAGTAAGAGGCTGGGTTGGAGTTGTGAAGGGTGCTCTTTGTCCTGCTAGAATCTATGATTGTTTTTATTTAGTTTTATGTTGATTTTTACAAAGACTGACATCAAGTCTCCCACATTTTAGTTGCAAACCAAACCATTCTTTAAGAAAAGGGACAGAAGGAACAAAAATGGAGGAAAGAAAACAGATGAAAGTTGAGTCTCAGCCCAAATCCCATTAGGACCTCTTCAGCTTTGAGCGCCCCGAAAAGAGACCAAGGTAGGCTCTGAGAGAACAGCAGATGTTCTGGCAAGAGTAAAGGCTATAGCGGCTTCACATTTTTCTGATTTGGGATTTGGAGAGACACCTAAGGTGTGTGTGTGTGTGTGTGTGTGTGTGTGTGTGTGTGTTTCCCAGGTGCGCAGCTAATGCTTAAAATACTTTATTCCATATCCCCCCCCTTCTTTAACTGAATCACAAGAATTAATAATGCATGTTCGAGAAGCTATCAAGTCAGCAGCTGAAAGATAAAATATGAACATATTGTCAAAATAGCTTTACATAGACGCTTGCAAGAAAAGGGGAGCAGGAACGAATACGAAACTCGAAAGCTCGCAGGCAGAAATGAGAGCTAACAAAATAGTTAATGCTCAACCCTGAAATGATTGACTCCCTGGCTCGTATTTGTATGCTGTGATGAAACACCACGGCCAAGACAACTCAGAGAAGAAAGGGACTTTGTGCCATTATAGAGGGTCACGAGTCCAACGTGGTGGATAATCATGGCAGTACCCCCAGAGCTCCCAGGGACTAAACCACCAACCAAAGAGTACACATGGAGGCACCCATGGCTCCAGCTACATATGTAGCAGAAGATGGCCATTTCAGACATCAATGAGAGGAGAGGCCATTGGTCCTGTGAAGGCTCAATGCCCCAGTATAGGGGAATGCCAGGTCAGGAAAGTGGGGGGAGGAGTGGGTTTGTAATCAGGGGGAGGAGGGATCAGATAGGGGATTTTCGGAGGGGTAATGAGGAAAGAGGATAACATTTAAAATGTAAATAAAGCAAATATCTAATAAAATAAAAAGTAATAAATATGCTAAAAAAGGAAAAGAAGAAAACACCCAATCCAATGGGGGTTATTTCTCACTGAAACCACCACACCCTTTTAAAGTAAAATAGAAGTAAAACTTTAGAAGGAGCCACAGCAACCTCATCCTGCCTCCTGCCTCAGCAGAATTTAAGACAGTTTAGTTCATCCTGCGATCTGCTTTAAATCTATAAATCTGTTATCCAAGGTGACGCTGCTTTGCTCTTTTCTTATTCTTACTGTATGCCTTTACCTGGTATTCCCATAGAGGAGAGTCCCAGACAAAGTGTCTGTGTGTGTGTGTGTGTGTGTGTGTGTGTGTGTGTGAGAGAGAGAGAGAGACAGACAGACAGACAGACAGACAGACACAGAGAGACAGAGACAGAGACAGAGAGACAGAGACAAAGAGACAAAGAGAGAGAAAGAGAGAGAGAGAGAGAGAGAGAGAGAGAGAGAGAGAGAGAGAGTCAGTCCTTGGGGGGTGGGGTGGGCTCAGTTCATTTAGATTCTGCTTTTGAGCTGCAAATATTTGAACACTGTGTGATAGCTCCTTGTCCTAATTGGGCATTTACTTACTTATGGAAGCACGCATGTGTGTGTGTATGCATACTGAGGTAAGGTTTTTTGTTGTTGTTGTTGCTGTTGCTTTTGGTGTTAAGCACTCAAAAAAGTAAAATGTATTTTGCTAATCCTCATCAGATTATCAGGCGATTAGGAGTTTGTGAGTACAGGGAAAGTTATTTGGACTTTGACTGGTGTCCTAGTAAAAATTTCCACAGGGTGTCTGCTATTGTGAGAATAAAGTCCTACACGTACTATTTGCTAAGTGGCCACTTAAAAGCAAAACAAAATATAGCAAGATGTTGAGGAACTCATTACATCTTTTTCATCTAAACTTGGTGGCAGGAACGACACAACCCGAGGAAAAGCAGAAAATCCAGACTTCCCACATTCTATCCTTTGAGTCCTATGTTTGGACCTAGGATAGCTGCAACCGTACACTGTGCTGCTCTCTCTCTCTCTCTCTCTCTCTCTCTCTCTCTCTCTCTCTCTCTCTCTCTCTCTGTGTGTGTGTGTGTGTGGTGACTATCATGCAGTTCTCCATCATGAACTCTAGATGACATGAGTCATCCCGTGCCCAGCACAGGGTAAGAACTTCAGAGTCCGTCCACTGTTTGATGCTGCATTTGCTGCACTTGACCTGGGGATACACAATACACAGCTTAGGTCCTAACTACAGCCGGTTTTCATTTGCAGAACAGAATACACTTCTTCGGTGCGGCAGCAGCGAACAATTACTAACGCTGGCAGCAGAGAAGACGTGCTTAGCTGCTGTACAAAGGTGGTTTTCAGTCCTGTTGCCCAGTCCAGCTGTCCTGCCAGGTTAAGTGACAATCCGGCTGGAACTGGTTGCAAAGACAGTTCTGCCGCTAGTGGTTCAGTAGGTGGCAGTGCTGCTCTCTCTGTGTGCTAAAGGTGGCCGGCCGCCTTGCAGAGGCTGTGTCTGGGCAGGCAGGAATGCAAGCCAGCAACTCAGAGTCGTGCTTTAAGGAAAGTGGCAGCACAAACCCATTAAGAACGTGATGGTGGAAGCCACTGTCATCGGCTTGCAGTTTGCGGGGATGGACCTTAGAATCCGACGGTGAGATTGGAGAAGTCAAAACATGAAGAGACCTGAGGGGATTAAAATAAGCAGGATACAAATCGGATGTCTTGTTCCCTGAAGGAAGAGCTGGGAAGCTGAGCAGGCACATGAGCTCCTCCCTTGAAAAATCTTACCAACATGCCAGTTTACTTACGTCTCATATTGGAGCCAAACTAGGAAAACCTTTTAGACTGTCTTGAATTGGTTCAGAATTTTATCTTGTCGGCCACTTTAATTTGTAGTGTTTTATTTTCTTGCTGATAAAAGAGCATTAGGCCTTCTATACAGTTTCCCTGTTTGGCATGTTGTCACTATAATCCTTTATTTCCCGACAACCACTTCTCAACTGATGTAACTAACTCACTAAATGCTTGAGTCCCTGCTAAATTTCTATACGGAAATCTTTACCTCCAAAACGATGATGCAGAAGGGTGGCGGGGCGTTTGGGAAGGAATGAGATCATGAAGACAGCGGCCTCCTAGTTCCTTCTTCGGTGATGCTGCGGTTATGAAGACGGCTGCAGGTGAGAGCGTGAGCCCTTCACAGACAGGAGATCTTCCAGAACATGATTAGTGGACCACCTGGACTCCAGAAGTGGGAACAATATTTTCCGTCTTTTTATCCTCCACACAATCACTGGTATCTTTGTCACACAGTAGCCCCAAGGGACAAAGACGATCAACAGAATGCTTTCTTTCTTCTATCTGACTCAAACTTCTATCAAACTCACAAGCGAAGTAATAAAACAATGTGAGTCAAAGGGATGTGTGTTTTGCCAATAATTTAGTCCATAGAACAATTATCTGCCTTCTTAACAAACATGCTCCTTTAAACGTAAGTGAGCACAAAGAATCTGCTGGGATGCTCTACACGTCAGTCATTGCAGCTGAGCTTAACAAATGCCTGTCATGTATGCTTTTACCGCTCTTCTTTCTAGAATAGGCACTATCAATTCGGTACACTTTTCCCCTAAACCACCTGTGGCCTCAGACTCGCATTGTCTGGTCTCACAAATGACATTATTTCTACTCTAATAGGTCACGATAAAAATCTCAGCCAAATTAACCAAATAATACTCCATAATTGGTTCTTAGAGAAATAGGAACTCAGGCCAATTTAATGGGGGAACGGTCTAACTTGAACTCAAAGGAAACATGATCAATTATCAGAATTTTAGGATGAAGAGATTGATATCCAAACAGCAAGCTTGGCAACGCTCGCGTGTAATCTTAGCACTTAGGAGGACAAAACTGAGAGGGTAACTGTAAATTTGAAGGCAGCCTGGTCTCCATGATGGCAAGGTCCCAAAGAGCATATACTGTATATACACCAGCACTGACAGAGAATCAAAGAATGAATGAAAAAGAAAGAATGAAGAGAAAGAAAAATCAAAACAAGGGAAAGGAGTGGGGAGAGGGGGGGTGGGAATGAAAGGAGGAGAGAGGAGGAAAGGGTTAGATGGACCAGCACGGAATTCTGCAGTTACTTCTGTCCTGACTGCACGGCTGGAGCTGGTTAATGATAAAAGAGAAAGTGACTTTTGGTCTGGCTTTCTTCTTCAAGGCACTGGACTGAGAGGCTGAGGAACTCTTCAGAGCTTCCTGCAGAGCAAAAGTTGGAGTTTAGAGACAGCTAATGTCAGGATCCAGACTGCAACATTCCAGGCTCTTAATTGGGACCCTAAAATGACTTCACCACAGGAGATACACAGCTCTGAAAAGGCTAAGGCCCAGCCTCAGGGCACTCAGTTTATGATTAAGCTTCTCACCTTAACTATCTGTTGGTTCACACCCCCCAAGTTTTTTCTTTTCCTTTTAAAATTGAAAATGCCCTGAAATCAAATATGTTTTCTTCTGGTATATGTATAGGCAAAATTATTGAAACCAATATAAAATTTCTCAAGCAGTCAGATGTTGCAATAATTAGGCATGGCTTTTAAATAATTGTGCTTAGCACATTCAATTAGAAAATTAAACAAGAAAACTAGAACATAGGTCAAGTGGAATATCTATGAGCAGAACTTATGGTAAATTAAAAGCTCGAAGGATTATATAACAATGGTTTAGATAATAAAGACCGAGGGGCTCTAAATTAATAGGGTGATGAATCAGAAGATAGTAGAAATGTATTAAGTGCAGTTGCAAATGCCCAATAGCATTATTTGGAGCAGGAAGTTGAAAAGACAATGCTGTTCATCACACATTATTAAGCCAAAGATGAATGTTGAAATCCGTATGGTAACCACAAAAACGTAATGAAAACCTATGACAAAAAATAGTTAACAGAAAAGAAATGAGATAATAAAAATAATATAAGTTAGTGGTTTAAAAGAACATAAAGTTGAAACACAAAATAGATGGGACAGCCGTAAAATAATAAGATAATAAGTTTAATTATATATATTTATGCATAAATTAATAAAAATCAAGTAAACAAAGTTTGTTGGACTATATAAGGCTAAACAAACTAAAAACAAAAAGGACAAATATCAACTCTATGTTTTATAGAAGTCTATGTTGTAAAGTAAAAGAATTCAGAAAAATTGAAAGCAGAAGAGTGGACAATATTAAAGCATGCAGATATTACCTACGAGAAACTCACATTTACATTTGTATCAGATGAAGCAGGCATTCAGGCAACAAGCTACTAATTTTAGGAAAGTATATTTCATAATAAAGTGATAATTTCAAACCAAAGTTACCACAAACATAAATTCATATACCCCTGGTAATATGTAAGACAATATTTAATAGAACAAAATAGATAACTAGAAAATCTGAAATAGTTGAAATTTTGACTCACAGAACAAGTGGCCAAATGGATTTATGAGCCTGAAGATTTGAATAGCGTAGTTTAGACCAATAGTTCTCAACTTGTGGATTCTTAACCCTAAGGGGGTTGAATGACCCTTTCACAGGGCTTACATATCAGATATTTACATTGTGATCCATAACAGTAGCAAATTGAAGTTATGAGGTAGCAATAAAGATAATTTTATGGTTGAAGGGTCCCCACAACAGGAGGAACTATATTAAAGGGTCACAGCATTAGGAAGGTTGAGAAGCCCTGACTAAGAGATGCCTGTCCATACAGCACTGAACATGGAACAGTTGCCTAAACTGGCCATGTGCTGGACTACAAATAAGCTTCAACATATTCCACATGATTTAAATGCATACATTGTATGAGTGAGTGTAGTGGCATTAATCCATTACTTAAAAGCTAATATATAAACTTTTCAGATTTTTATGTATTCTTAAAACATGTTAAAAGATGGGTGAAAATAATTTGAAGTTATATGATAACATTTTGATAAAAAGTTCTGGGTTATAATTAAAACCATTCTTTTAGAGTCTTAAATGCCTGAGCTAGGAAAGAAAAGAGAGGGGGAACAGTCAATGAGGTTGAAAAACCAGAAATGAGGATTTAGTGCTGTGGAAGAAGACTTGACTACTGTGGTAGAATAAACATGGCCTCTGTAGACCTGTAGGTTTGAATGCTTAGTCCCTAGTAGTTAGAACTGTTTGGGAAGGATTAGGAGGTGTGACCTTGTTGGAGGAGGTGTGTCCCTAGTTGTTAGAACTGTTTAGGAAGGATTAGGAGGTGTGGCCTTGTTGGAGGAGGTGTGTCCCTAGGGGTAGGCTTTGAAGTTTCAAAATAGGTGGATACACCGAATCTTTAAATTAAGAGCATAGCATAAACCATTCATGCAAATAAACATAAAAGTTGAGATGCAATGGATTAATTTTCTTAGAAATAATACAAACAGCAAGGGCCATACACAAAACCTGGAAAGCTTACTTCAGAAATCTAAATCTCTAATTTAAATCCTTTCTACCATACTGCAGGCCCAGCTAGCACAACGAAAGAGTTCTTCCAAATATTTAGGGGATAAGGAATACTTGCATAAACAAACCTTCCTTCTGAAATACAAAAAAAAAAATGTGCTTTCTAACTTGCAATAACAAAAGGATTCTAAGAAAAGGAAATTATAGGTAAGCTCCTGTGAATATAGATACCAAGGTTGCTAAGCAAAATATTAGCAAACTAGTTGTAGAAAAGGAGCATTACTTTATGACCAAGTTAACTGCATTCCAAAGATGTAAGATTAGATGAATAATTGAATAGCAATCACTGCAATATATCACAGAAGAAAAACAACAACAACAACAAAAAACCATGAAAGAGAAACAGAGTATTTATTTTAAAAATTCATATTAAATCATAAAAATACTGGGAACAGGAAGTTATATCCTTAATCTGATAGAAAATATTTATAGAAATTGTATAGCAAACATTCCAACATTCCATCTAATAGTAAAATATAAAATTTCACTTGAAATTAAGAATAAGCAGAGGCTCACCATCACCTGTGTTATCAGGTTTTCATCAATGATCCTTATCTTATACAAGACGAGTTTTAAAGGATAAGGAGAGGTGGAGTTTGAGGAGCCCATGGAAGAAGATAAAGGGTGTAAGTCAGAGTGGTTGAGGAGACCAAGAGAACATGACCCACAGAGCCAACGAAGCAGGGCTCATAGGGACTTACAGAGACTGAAGTGGCAATTATAGAGCCTGCAGAGGTCTGAGCTAGGTCCTCTGCATGTATCTATATCTATATCTATATCTATATCTATATCTATATCTATATCTATATCTATATCTATATCCATATCCATATCCATATCCATATCCATATCCATATCCATATCCATATCCATATCCATATCTATATCTATATCTATATCTATATCTATATCTATAAATATATCTACATCTACATCTACATCTACATCTATTATAGTTGTATAGCTTTATGTTCTTGTGGGCCTCCTAACAGTGGGAGTGGATGCGTCTATGACTCTTTGGCCTGTTCTTAGGACCTTATTCTTCCAGCCTTGATATGAGAATTTGTGCCAAGTCTTATTGTAACTTTTTATGCTGTGTTCAGTTGATAAACCCGGGGACCTGCTCTATTCTGAAAGGAAAAGGAGGAGTGGATTTGCGGAAAGTGAGGGCATGCTGGGAGGGGAAACTGCAGTTGAGATGTATTGATTTAGAGAGGAATTGTTTTTAAATATGAGAAATAACGTTATTGTTTGTTGATAACATGGTTGTCTGTCTAGCAAATCTCAAAATACCTATGGGTAGCCATATTGGAATTTGTTAGTGAATTTGATAAGATTGCTAGCTATAAAATATCCAACTCCATGTCTATATTTAGCAACAATTTGAAAGCAAAACTTAGTTAGATCATTTTAATGACATCACAAAATAGCAAACGATTAGAATGAAACCTAACCAAAAGGCTTCCAAAGGGTGCAATGAAATAAATTGATATATTATCATATTTATGATTGAAAAACTCATTGTTGTAAAATATGAATTCTCCTGAAATTGGTTTGTAGGTTAAGTCTATTTTTCATGAAAGCCCCATCGTATGTATATGTGAACTGGCAGTTGATTCTAAATAACACATGGAAATAAAGAAATTAAGCATAGTACTGCTACCTTAAAGATCTTGAAGATACTTAATACTTTATAGAGAAAAACAGCATTTAAAGTGGAATACCATGTTGCAATAAGAAGACATATAATATATCAGCTGTAAGTATTATAAAGTAGCAATAATTATATAAGAACAAACAAACCAGTCAAACATAATACAGCTAGAAAAAGACCTCCCCACATATGACAGACATTCAGTTTATGAGAAAGATTCTACTAAAAAGTAACAGAGGAAAATATTTTGTGTAAACAGATGGTGCTTGATCAGCTGCCTCATCGTATCAGGAATTAGTTTGATAATCAGTCCTGTGTCACATTAACCCCCAAGTCACCTCTAGGGAGATCATAGATCTAAATGTAAAAAAAGAAAATTATAGGGCTTCCAGAAAATAACAAAAGACGAGATCTTCACAATTTTGAAGGGGACAAAGATTTCTTTTTTTTTTTTTTTTAAGATTTCTTTTTTTTTTAAGATTTCTTTTTTTTTTTTAAAGATTTATTTATTATATATAAGCACACTGTAGCTGTCTTCAGACATACCAGAAAAGGGCGTCAGATCTCATTATAGATGGTTATGAGCCACCATGTGGTTGCTGGGAATTGAACTCAGGACCTCTGGAAGAGCAGTCACTGCTCTTAACTGTTGAGCCATCTCTCTAGCCCCAATTTATTTATTTATTATATATAAGTACACTGTAGCTGTCTTTAGACGCACCAGAAGAGGGCATCAGATCCCGTTACAAACGGTTGTGAGCCACCATGTGGTTGCTGGGATTTGAACTCAGGACCTCTGGAAGAGCAGTCAGTGCTCTTAACCACTGAGCCATCTCTCCAGCACAAAGATTTCTTAAAGGGCCCTCAGAAGTATGTGTCAAAAGGTCATAGGTTAGCAGACTGGATAATATTAAAATCGCAAAGCTCCATTTATCAAATCGTCGTTGGGAAGCTAAAAAAGGTAAACCACAGAATTTGTTGACAATTGTATCAAAAAAAAAAAAAAGCACACTTTCCAGAAATAGAAAGTGTTCCTTCAAGTTAAAAAGAAGCACACTGCCCTGAAGGTGATGATGGGACAGACCTTGAAGTCCAGGCCAGTGACAGGATCTCTTATGGGGCCAGACATAAAACCAAGTGGCACTCAGTCTCGCTAGTCGTGAGGGAAAGACCAATGAAAACCACAGGGAGCATTTCTACACCTGTCCTAAGTCTAAGGTAATGCAAAGGCTGGCCTCAGATGTTGGGCAAGAGAGGCAGCGGCTGGCATTCTTGCACACTGATAGCTGGACAGAGTGACACAATTTCCTTGGCAAACTGCTATTGATTCCCTCTCTTTGGAAACAGCTTAAACAGACGGTGGTTGGAAGGAATTTAAACATCAATACTGGAATGGATAAATTGTGGTATAGATTTCTACATGACAATGAAAATGAATAAACTACTCCTGTAAGACAAAATATAGGTGGGTATTATGTATAGATAGTTGTTAGCAAAAGAAGTCAGACACAAAATGCTTTTACAAAACATAAAGCAGACCTCCTACCACACGCATGCGTATACAGGCAAAGAAAGCATTCATGAAGGTGAGTCCCTCTGGAGAAGAGAAGGAGAAACCTGAGATAGCTAGGGGGATATTTTATTCCTCCTGCTACTCACCCTTGCCCCCGACAGCCTTATCCCTTGCAAGATCAGCAAGTGCTCTTGACCACTGAACCATCTCCCCATCCACTTGAGTTGAGCTTTTAAGAACATTTTCTGTGGGAATCCTGCAGCTGCCACTGTCTCTGAGTGAAATACCTCATCAGGTGTTCTGCTGTAGTAGTTCAGCCCTGAGACAGAACTGAGAGGGGGTAGTTCCTGTCATTGATAGTTCCCAGGAGTGGGTGAGAGGGAGGGGCTGTATGATTGGCAGCCCCATTCACACTGAAGATAACCTGGGCAAAGAGCTTCCTTTGAGGATGGGATGCAGATACCACGTGGGTACTGTGTGCTAAGTAATTTTCAATTTTGCATGTTAGAAACATGGCCAAATTGCCCATTGTTTGAATAAACTACAACTGGACAAGCATTAGAGAGAAAACC
This sequence comes from Apodemus agrarius, assembly GCA_964023405.1. Lineage (NCBI taxonomy): Eukaryota > Metazoa > Chordata > Mammalia > Rodentia > Muridae > Apodemus > Apodemus agrarius. The sequence goes on from OZ030027.1 coordinate 17,032,041, forward strand.
CAACTCTTACCAACATTTTATGACACGACCATCATCCTCGCTGATATGTTATCAACATTTGAAGTTTGTTTAGTCTAATGAACAAAAGTAATAGTTTCTGGTGCCTTTTACTCATTTATATTTCTTCTGTACTTTGTCCTATGTGGCAGGGGTCTTACAAATGGTGTTGAGGGCACCAGCAAACATGATGTCCTCTGTTGAGAATGGCAGTTTTACCAATGCCATTATTTAGAATTGAAGTAAGGAGAAATAAGTAGACAGACTAGTAGTCCATTTTCATTGTCTACAGACAATGCATCTCCTGTGTATAAATCTGCTGTCTGCACACTTTCTTCCAACTGGTTTGCTTTGTTTAGTGCTCTGTAATATTTCTATCTGCATCCTGAACATTGATGTTTTCTCATTTTTTGACTGACTTTGTTATCGTCTTTTCATTTTGTTTATTGTTTATCTGGCTTGTGTCCCTATAACTTTAGAAGATGATCAATTCCTTGGATGGCAGGCTAGAGACATTGCTTTAAATTACTCCCTGATTGAGTTAGAGGATTCTTGTATCCGTCCCCTAATGATGTCAGAGGAGCAGCCAGATTCAGCTGTGAAAGTACAGCCAGTCAATACTGGATATTTTTAGGAGATGAATTGTATCACAGGGGGGGAAAAAAACTCCACAGAAAGACTGAGTCACGGAGATGACAGATTGCCGGTACTATTTGCAATAAACTCTGGCTTGCCACGTTCTGACTCACCGATTAAAGCATAAATGGATTAAAACCATTTCTCTTTGGTTTTCAGTTTAGGGAAACATTGTTACTATTCAGGGATTTGGTTCTAACTGCAGGGTAGTGAGCCGGAGAGATTGAAGAGACTGTAATTTGGACTTTTTAGCATCGTCACGATGGTAATAGAGACGGTAACCAAGGCTGAGCCTCTCTCTCCCCAAGGAAGACAGACACCAAGATAGCTCGCTGGCCAGCAGCACCCTGCTCCTTGCCCCAGCTGTGGGTCTCTGTGAGGAATGGCGTAGAGAATTTATCAAGACATGTTCTCTGTCTTCCTGGGGACGAGAGCTGTGCGTCTGTGGTAGTTGTCACTGTGGACGGGTAGCGTGTGCAATTATGTCATAAACAGCTGCCACGGCACTTGCGGCCTCACCCAGCTGTCTGTTTGTTCAGAAGGTAGAGAGTCAACAAAACAAGAAAGAAAAGCAACCAAACCAAACAAACCCAGTTAGCTTGGTAAAGCTGTAAGCCAAGGAGGATTGATGGAGCAAACCAGAGCGCAGCAAGATGCGATCTCTGAAAACAGCCACATGGTCCAAATCACACCTTCAAAGGTGAGGTTTCAGCCCCCACTCCTAACACATATTCATGTACACACATGCTCGTGCGTGCACCCATGCGTGTGCGCGCGCGCATACACACACACACACACACACACACACACAATACACTCTGAGATACACACATACACAATACACTCTGACATACACACACAATACACTCTGACACACACACAATACACTCTGACTCACACACACTCACACAATACACTCTGACACACTCACAATACACTCTGACACACACACACACTCACACAATACACTCTGATTCACACACACACACTCACACAATACACTCTGACTCACACACACACATACTCCACAATACACTCTGACTCACACATACACACACTCAGACACACACTGTATACAAAAGTATAACTATACATACTTACATAAACTCATGTTAATTTATGCATATATAGGGCCACATCTGGTCATAAACATTCATGAACAACTACATGCACTCTTGCACAAAACTATACAGCACACATATTATAATACACACTCATACATAGACTTATGCACACACACAAATAGCTGTGTTCGATTAGAAAGCATTCATTTGCAGTAGAGTGTTCTCTACTTGGAGATTAGGGAATTCCATTCTCAATAAACGTGTTTTAAAAGTTCATCTTTGTGTTTTTTTTTTTTTTTTCATCGCTGAACACTATAAGGACTGGCAAATCTTTCCAGGTCTTTCCTTTTGTACCAAGCTTGCAAAGGCAGCTGGTGGGAGTCCTCAGGCTGTGCTCTCACCACAGCGCTGGCGCAGAACCTCATGTGTAGGAGGACCTTGATATGTGTTGGAAAATCCTTACATTCTCCCTTGTCTGAGTTTTAAAATTAAAAGGTTGGAGATTTCCTGTCTCCTTTTCCTTGCCTGGCCTATGACAGAAGTGCCAAGGCCCTGCCTCCATCTCTTAGAGGGAAACACTCCTCAAGAGACTAGGAAACTTGACCTGCTTCCATGTTCTTGAAGATTTTCTCAGAAATACCCAATTCCTCAAAGATCATCCAGTGCAAACACATGAGTCAACCACTGCTGTGTACAGACACCGAAGATGTGAATTTAAGGAAAGGAAGACCTACTCAGCTACAGTTCCAGAGGCGTCAGTCCATCGCAGCCGGGCCAGGATGATGAAGGACTCATATCATGGCGACCAGGAATCGGACAGAGAATCAATGACTCTGCTGTCTTGCCTTTTCTCTTTCCCCTTCTTATTTCTTCCTGGCCTCTGAGGTAGTGCCACACACGTTTAGGGCTTCTTCCTGTTTTAGTTAATCCTCCCCGAAAGGCTGCCCCAGTTTCAGTCAGCGGCGATCTTCACTAACCTACTTGATGTTTCTCCATCCAGTCAAGTTGACAGCCAAGATGAGCCCTCACAAAGCCTCCACTTTGTAAGGATGCTTAATACAAAGGTATTTCCTTAAGCCATGACACCAAGGTTCTCATTTTATGGATAAATAAACTGATGCCTAGAAATATTAGACATTTCTCCAATGTAACTCAGCTAGCTCGCAACAGACTGAGGACTAGGAATCCAATGGTGATTCTTAGAATAGTGTCCTCTACTAGACTCAGGCAGTGATGCTAAAGTAACCCCTTGGTTAAAATGTCAAGTGAATTGAACATGCTTGGATTCTCAATTTTTTTAATTATATAAAATCTGAGTCCCTATGGATTTTTCATTTTCTTTTTTTTATTGGATATATTCTTTATTTACATTTCAGATGATTTCTCTTTTCCTGGCTCCCCACCCCCCAAAGGTCCCATATGCCCTTTTCCCTCCCCCTGTTCCTCCATCCTCCCCTTCCCACTTCCCTGTTCTGGTATTCCCCTACAGTGATGCATTGACCTTTCCAGATCCAGGGGCCACTCCTTCCTTCTTCTCGGACATCATTTGGTATGTGGATTGTGTCTTGGGTGTTCCAAGATTCTAGGCTAATATCCACTTATCAGTGAGTGCATACCATGGGTATTCTTTTGAGACTGGGTTACCTCACTTAGGATGATGTTCTCCAGCTCCATCCATTTGTCTAAGAATTTCATGAATTCATTGTTTCTAATGGCTGAATAGTATTCCATTGTGTACATATACCACATTTTTTTGTATCCATTTCTCCATTGAGGGACATCTGGGTTCTTTCCAGCTTCTGGATATTATAAATAGGACTGCTATGAACATAGTGGAGCATGTATCTTTATTACATGCTGGGGAATCCTCTGGGTATATGCCCAGGAGTGGTATGGCAGGGTCCTCCAGAAGTATGGTGCCCAGTTTTCTGAGGAACCGTTAGACTGATTTCCAGAGTGGTTGTACCAGCATGCAATTCCACCAACAGTGGAGGAGTATTCCTCTTTCTCCACATCCTTGCCAACACCTGCTGTCTCCTGAGTTTTTAATCTTAGCCATTCTGACTGGTGTGAGGTGAAATCTCAGGGTTGTTTTGATTTGCACATATATTAGCACACTCTCTTGTGTTCACAATGGTTGCCCATCTTGCCACACTTAACAGATATGGTGTAGATAAAACTGGTGGCCATCACTCTAGTAGAGCCACAAAACCACTAACTGTTACATGGGTTTGGAGAACTCAGAGATTCTTTTCTTTTTTAGAACTATGACTCTATAGTTAATGCTATAATTTTTGGAATTGTCTCATAAAGAGAAGATTGACTTTTTTTGTTGTTAAATTTATTTGTTTGAGCTGTGTCAAGTTTTATGTTTGTTTGCTTGTTTGTTTGGAGACAAGGTTTCTCTATGTAGGCCTAGCTGAACTGAAACTCACAATGCAAACTAGGTTAGCTTTGAACTCATAAAGATCCTCCTGTCTTTGCCTTCCTTGGGATTAAAGGCATGTGCCACCACATACACCCAGTTCAGCTGTGCCAAGTTTCAGCATCTCTGCTACCCAGTGTCCAGTAAGTAAACCTGAGTATGTGGAATGGGAGCCTGAGTGTGCACTGCATTGTGTAGGTACAATATGTGCTGTTCTTCTGTCAAACAATGTGTATGTGTACATTGTATCTGTAGCCACATAGTCATTGCATTCTACAAATAATGCAACAGGTATGTATACAGCAAAAGGTATGAAATTTGAATACACAGTGCAGACACTGGAATCTGGTGGTTGAGTTAGTGTGGTAGACCTGTGGGTGGTTTTTCTATCTTCCAAATGCTTTGCAATCCAACTATATTTTCATTAGAGATGAACACAGTTGTTTTTTTTTTTTTTAAGGGAAAGCAAGCCAGAATGCGGATAATAAGGTAGTGACAGGGAAAACACATTTGGGGAAACTCCCCAGCCTGGGAGACAGAGTGTGGAAGGAAGGAGAGAGTGTTGTGATTGCTCTTACCCTGGCCAGTCAGCTGGCTTTCATAAAAGGCTCTACCAGTTTGTGTGTAGTTTTCTTTTGGGATTCTCAAAGTTTTATCTTTATCTTTATCTTTATCTTTATCTTTATCTTTATCTTTATCTTTATCTTTATCTTTATCTTTATCTTTATCTTTATCTTTATCTTTATCTATCTTTAATAATACTAGGCTGATGTATTTAATATAATAAATATCAATCATTCATTTTCATTCCTTTTAATATAAAGCCTTCTTCCTGGGCCTGCTGGTATGTGTGTTTTCATGGTATATCATCGCTTAAGTATTCTGAAAAAAAGAGAATTTATATGTAGTTACATTTTAGTTGTGGCATGCTGTAATTACATACCACAATAAGCATTTAAATGAACCAAAGTTAAAGTGAGAAAGTCACTGATGTTCACAGAAATATCAGGATACAAAATTCAACATGAGACATGTTGTGATTTGGGATTTCGCCTAGCCTTGGCATTCGATTGAAATGATTTATTTGTTTTATTCATGGTAGAGTGAAGTAGCTTCTGTGGGCAATTTCTGTGCCATCAGGTTCGAAGCATTTCTACATTTCAGATGTCTTTATTCGTACAGGGAGTAATCATGTTTTACAGTTTGTCTTTGATAGGAAAGATCACTCCAAATGCCCTTTGGAAAAAAGCAGTGTGAGTTGGCGACACAGATCTGTAGTAGAGTACTTGCCTAGCAAACCGGAAACAAACCAAACCAACTATAAATCCTTATCTTCTGGAAAAAAAAAGTAAACCTGTCAAATTTTACACATTTGTATTTGTATGTGTATTTGAATAACAACAGCACCTCACATTTATAGAACATCTATCGGATGAGCCACCAAGGAGATGACGTCAGTGATAGAGCATTTGCCTAACAAGTGTGAGGATCTTGGATGCAACACCCAGTAAAACAGACAGACACAGTGTCAGAGAAAGAGAGAGATCTACAGGATCAACAAGGATAAGGCTAACCCTTCCTAATCAATCTTTTCAAACTATTCCAGAAAACACTGGGCTTGAAACATCCCTTCTGGATCAGAGCGAGCAAAAAAATAATCAAGAGACAGAATAGCTCAGCCTTTTCAAGGCTTTTTAGAGAAAATGCTTAGAGCAGTCACAAGGATTGAAGACAGGAAAACAGGTATCTTTTATTTGCCCTCAAATAAAATCTCTCAGAGGATTTCTGAGAAAACATTTGCCAGAGAAATTGGAACTATGATCTCCAGGGAGACAAGATCTGAAGAAAACCATGCTTAGCCTCATGAGAATTGTCCACCAGCAGCTGTATGGCCAGGCAATGGAGTCTGTTGATTTTGTTATTGTTTGTTTGTTTGGCTTTGTCATTAACTATGGTGTTTTAAGCCAATTTTCTGTTCCTGTAATAAAACAACTGAGACTGAGTAGTTTACAGAGAAGAGGTTTATTTGGCTTACAGTTCTTAAAGCTGAAGAAGATGGTGCCACCAATCCCTGACACTAGTAGTTATGCTATGTCGTGCTTGCAGACAGGAGAGTGGCATGGTTGTCCTCTGAGGAGGTCTATCCAGCAACTGACTGAGACAGATGTAGATACCCACAGCCAAGCATTGAGTAGAGGTCAGGACCTCTATAGAAGAGTTGGAGGAAAGATTAAAGGCTCTGAAGGTATTGGCAACCGCACAGGAAGACCAACAGTGTCAACTAACTTGGACCCCTGGGGTTTCCCGGAGATTAGGCTATATCAAAGAACATACACAGGCTGGTTTGAGCCCTCCCTTACCCATGCAAACCCCACACCCTGCCCCCCGGACACATATGCAGCAGAGAACTGTCTTGTCTGGCCTCAGTGGGAGAGTATATGCCTAATCCTGCAGAGACTTGATGCACCAGAATAGAGGGATATGGGGGGCGACCCTCTTAGAGGCAAAGGGGAGTGGTTATGGGGGGAGGAACCCTGTGACAGGGAACCTGGATGGGGGGTAGCATTTGGGATGTAAATACATAAATAAATTAAAAGAAAGAAATAATCCATGAATAAAGAGATCAAAAAATATAACTTATGTAACTCTTAATAAATAACCAAACAGAAAAAATAGATGTTGGCATGGTATGGCATGCACCTGACCCCTCCCCATGTAAATAAATAAATGTAATTTAATGAAGAGAACAGGCCATATTTGCTCAGCAATGAAGAGGGCTTACTTGCTGTGTTGTGGCATGACAGCACGTACCAAAAGAAGAGAAAGCAGGGTAGCCCAGGTCTCTTTTCCCCTGTAGAAGCCACTAACATCATGATGGATGTCCTCGTCACAACTGCTAATATCTGTTGTTGTATTTCGAGACAGGGTTTCTCTGTGTAACAGTCCGGGCTGTTGTGAACTTAACTTTGTAGACCAGGCTAGCCTCAGTCTCACAGGGATCTGCCTGCCTCTGCCTCCTGAGTGCTGGGCTTGAAGGCGTGGGCCACCACATCCTGCTGCAATGTCTAATCTTAATTACTTTCCAAAGACCCTACCTCCCGGCCCATGTGACTTTGGAGATTAAGCTTTCCAGCACTTCTGCTTGCAGGAAATGACGTCAAGCTATGCAATGGGCATCCTGTTTGGACCTCTTCTTTCACAGATCTCAGTGGTTTCTTGCTATAGCCTTGTTACGATCTCTTCCCCCACCCTCGATTTCTTAGCCCCCCTCCCCTTCATGCTCTCAAAGGATTTGCTACGTATACATTTTATTTAGAAAGCCCAAACTCGACCAAGAATAGAAAAATGCCATATTTTAACTGGGTATTCTTGAATCATGGGAAAATATAGCAAAAAAAGAAATATTAAGAATTAAGAAAAAAACCTACTAGAAAACTTGGAAGAAACGCCTTTTTAATTGGTATAAACATTATGTTATTACATTTAGAAAGCAATAATTCCAGTGTTTCTAGAAAGTCTTGGCATCTCTAAAAATAGTTATATGAACTTCATAAAAAGAGATGTATTTTCTGCTCTCAGATCTTCTGAGTTGTTATGATTAGTAAGGCCAAGTTTGAACACAAGGAACTATAATAAAACATTCTTTGACTATTAAAATAATTCTCCCCAAGCCTGTATTAAAGCTTTACAGATCTCAGGGAAGAAATGGTGCCAAAGATACACACAGTTGTGAGTGATGCGTTGCCGTGAAACCTTCTTGGATGAAAATAATAAACTTTGGATATTAGAATACTTAATTTACTGGATGTCAGTGCCTCCTGCCTGTTTGTCTTCCTAAGCTTTTGGATCGAGACTTAACTGTGATGATCCTACTCTGTTCTTTGAAGCTCGACTCCTGTAAACAGAGAGAAGGGATTAGTGTAGCGAATATTTGGCTTTGAGTTAATTGAATGTCTAATTTCCAGTGGTGTTGGACTTGGCTGGATACCCATGTGGTTATAATACACAAAGCCTCTGAAAACACATGGGTTCTCAAATAATGGCATGCTTTTTCCCCTGATTTTTTTCCCCCAAATGGTATTTTTTTTCCTTCCCTTACTGTCTACTTCAAACACATTTTATACAGTTTTATAATTCCTTCGACATATGGCTACTGCCTACCAGCTCCTTGTGCTCAGTGGCAAACAGCCACGTGCACTGCTGAAGAATGATTTTCTGGATGAGTTTTCAAGAACCTTCCTTTATCCATCATTCTACCTGTGTTCAACTTATTAACATAGCGTTAGATTAGGCAGTCCTCTCTTTACAGTCCGTCTGTCTCCCTTCGTCCCGCCTCTCCCTGGTTTGTTAGTATGGTCTTCCTTTGGCCTAGGCAGAGTACTTTACACTGTCAGTGTTATTGGAGGATTTTTGCCAACAATGAGCGTATACAACTCGTTCCGGTAATCCTAAGTGCTTCTTGCTTTTGACATCTATGGAGTCTTCTCGCCTGTTATTTTTGAATTATGAGTAGGGATCCCTTCCCCCTTTTGAAATCTTTGTACTTCTGCCTGTTCAAGGATCCTTAGAGCCGAAAATGTGTTGGTTTGGTAAGCTTTATCACTCCTATTGAGAGCTCGTGCGGATTTTTGTTTCGGAAAAATAACATTTTACTTAACATTAATAGAGATGCGGGCCAGGCGCACACATCGATGCGAAGGGGGGGGGGGATTTGGAAGGAACAGATGCTTTGAGATAAAGACAAGGTTAGAGACGACGGACGAGAAGTGTTTTCTTGAGATAGCGGTGGCCAAAGAGGCAGGGACCAGGGCCAGCTTCGCCTAAGCTGAGGCTGCTCAACCTCTCAGATCTTAGATTCTTTCTCGAGTTCCAACCACGTTCTCACGGGTAGCCAGGGGGAGGCTGCTTCACCCCGGGAGGAGATGCTGGCAGGTTGGGAGGAAGCCGGCCAAGAAGATCAGAAGAAGCACTAGAGATCGGAACCTCCTGTTTGTGTTTTTTCCCTTTGCTGTTAAGGGCCCCTTATGGTCCTCATTGTGTACAGGCATTGTAACTCACATGCTATTTCTGATTCACAGAGCCTTAGTCTATTGTAGTCCAGGGTATAAGTAAGAGAGACATTTTTTTAACAAGCATATCTTGCAATAAAGAAAAATCTGTAAGGAGGGAAATATATGATGACTATATACATGTATGAAAATACATGTGTATATGTATACATACATGTATTTATGTGTATTGTATATACACCTAGGTACACTGTATATTGTGCTATTTAAATGGAACCTGGGTATCCATTATAGATCTTATTGGGTTATTTGTGGAAATAAATGTACCATCTCTGTATTTATATGTTATAGTGGGAATCCTTGAATACAAAATCTTACTGCTAATAAACCGGATTAAGGTACCAACTTAATGGGAAAGTAATGTGTAATTGATATTGATGTGTTTGGCTGCCAGTGGGAAAATTATACAATCACAGAGAAATTTCCGTATTAGTTACAAATGGCAAACAGCAGCAAAGACTCGGAAACATTCTGTACAACTTTACAAATGTCTTGACCCTAACTCTTCCTAGTCCTAGAAGTTTCTTTAACAGACTTTCTGCTGCGAGGAAGATGCAGTCAGGTGAACAGCCAGAAGAATCAACGAGGCTTAGTCTACTCCGTTCAGACAGACATCGGGCTCTCTGGGGAGACCCGTGGAAGGGTCCGGGGGGATGTCTGTGACTTCCGGTGGGGCTTGCTCCCTAGATTCACAGCCAGGCACCACAGCAGGATCTCCTTCGCTTTCTGGGGATGGTGAAATATCATATTTCGCCTCTACTACAGATAGGGAGCCCTGGGCTGGGGACAGTGGGGCCTGACCAGAAGCTTTTGCGTCTGGCTTATGGGACTTCGGGTCTGGGGTGCTCCCTGCAGGGAGACCCTCACTTTGTAGCTGTGCCTCTGCGGGGGTGCAGCAGGCTGTAGGGGCAGGTGTAGCCTCACAGACTCCCTCGGCCCCAGCCTGAGAGCTTACAGGGGGCTGAGGACTCCCTGAAGCAGTGGAAGGGTCGAGAGGCTGCGGGGTGAGGTTGCTTCCATCTTGAGGACCGTTCGCTGCCAGTTTTTCCTTTGATTGGTCTGGGGTGAGCTCTGGATGATGAAGGATGGTAAAAGCCGTGGCCAGGTTTTTCACAGCATTTTGAACGCTGTTGGCTTCCCCTACATCCACCCCTTTCTCTTCAGAGACGTTTGACTCTGGCTCTTCGTCCGAGGTGTGCTGAACCTGGTCTTCCTTTTCGGCCATTTTTGCTTCTCTGATTTTCCTGTAGAGTTCCTTCCTCTCTTCTTGTAAAGCACGACACAGGTTCTCCAGCCTTTGGATCTTCATCACGAAACACTCGTATTCCTTAGCTCGCAGGGCTTTCTGTGACATAAACACACACACACACACACACACACACACACACACACACACACGACATGAGCAGTGAATTTCCCAGGATGCTGTCCAGAAACAAAACTATTCATCCTAGAATTTTGCCTACTACATTTGAACCAACATTTAGGGGGCATCTCTTTGATTTTCTGATGTTTTGATGATTAGACTAATAGACTTTTAATACTATTGCCTGTTCTTTGGGAAAATAAACCTCATAAGGCTTCTTTCCACTCTAATTTAAAAAAAAAAATCTCTCAAATGTTAACCTATCTGTTAACATTTATCTGTTAAGAATCTTCTGTTTCTTAAAAATTGGAGGGTATCGGCAACATCTGTGAAATAGGTAAGATGGCCTGGGACTTTACTCTCAGCGAGGCGTTCTGTATTCTAGGAAATGTATCTTCTTGATAGAACTGCTATATGCTAATCCCAGCAGCCAGGAACACATCTTGGGAATTAGCCACAGCTTGGAATAAAACCATTAAAGTGGTAATTATAACCACAGAAACTCACCACATACCAGTTCATGATGTTGGCAGCTTAAACAGCTCAGCTCTTCTTTTTCTCTGGTAACAGTGGTGTGCGTGTGAGCAGGGACCTGCTTCTAATCATGTCGCTGCTGGTTTCCGCCCCAGCTACCCTGTATCTATCTATAAGTCCCTTTTGACTCGTTACCATGAAGGGGTCTTTAGCAGGTCCCTGCCACTCAAGTTGGAGCTTATAAACCTTTGCCTTTAGAGCCGCAAAACCTGTAGGTCCCGGCAGAACATCAGTTACCTAAGACCTGTGGGAGGAGGTTTTTTTTTTTTTTTTTTTTTTTTGAGACAGGGTTTCTCTGTATAGTCATGGCTGTCCTGGAACTCACTCTGTAGACCAGGCTGGCCTCGAACTCAGAAATCCACCTGCCTCTGCCTCCCAAGTGCTAGGATTACAGGCATGCGCCACCACTGCCCGGCTATGGGAGGAGTTTTTTAAAAAGCTTTCTTCGAATCTGTCTGTAAAACACCCTCTGTGTGCTGGCATCTTCTCTCAGCAGAGTCAAACCAATGCATTAAGCGTACTTGCTGGGTGCCAACCAGTAGAAGTTCGGGGTCAAGTAAGACCTTCATCAAAACCTTTATAGTCCAGCAGGCATAGTGCCATTCTGGGGTCAGCTTTCTACCTAATAATCCTGTGCCTGAAGTTTACAAAGATCTTTGACTCTTCCTTAGATTTCCAAATGACCCTTGATCTTATTCTTTGTACTGTATTTTAATAAGTCACGTCTCCCTTGAAGTTCAGCCTGTATTCAGACGTAACCACTTACACTATCAGGCTGGTTATTTCTGACAGGGGTCAGGAAAGAAGAGCTTCCTCACCTCTTCGATCATGTCCAGCAGGGCCTTGTTACAGTTCTCAAACCGGGCTTTCCACGTGGCTGTGTCCTTCTCCAGCCTCTTCATTTTCTTAGTCGTCTATGGAAATGAGAGCGTCTTAGTGTTAATCCCAAAGCGCCAAGGAAGCCATTAGTTCCACACGGGACACCAGGGGCAGTCCTTTGGCTACCAGCCGCTGAAGCAAATAAATGTTCAGTGTCAACAATGAAGATTGCGGAAGAAAAATGATTTATTTCCAAGTCCTCTAGATGGGTAATGAACAAACTTGTTTGCACTGGAGCCAAGCCGGAAAGAAGGAAACTACTTAGGAGCACATTGTGTTGTTGCTGGCTTTTCTTTCATTTAAAAAAAAAAAATCCGTACGGAGACTCAGAAATTAGCTTGCGATTTAGGTGATTTACTTTATCGAATAGAAGGCTATCGCCATGCGAGAGCTGACATGGCTTCTGGGCAGTACGTTGCAGGAAATAGTTTGTGTGCACACAAAAGCTGCTCGCCACCTTTCCTCTGCTCACGCGGGTAGGGTGAAGGTGAGCTCACCGAAGGGGAGGGTCACACAGTCGTGTCCTCTCTGAAACTGTCCCACGAGAAATGCTCTGCGTTCACCCCCATTTTATCAGTGAGAAAACTGAGGACCAAGGACATATGTTAATATCTAAGTGGATTAACAGAAGAGTCAGGCTGGAGATACCTCCTTTCCTACCAAACATGGTGCCTCTTGGTCACCAGGCCCTAGTATGAATGCAGCTTACACTCATACTCTGTTTTGAGTAGAAGTTTACTGGATAACTGGATATTATTTATTATCGGATCTCTTCTCTTATTGTGTAAATTGAAGGATAAGACTCTTAGTCGGGTATTATGTCCTTCCATGAGTCACACCTAGGTACTTGCTTTTTTTTTTTTTTTTTTTTTTTCTATTTTTATTTCAGGGATTTTGAGGCAAGGTTTCATTCTGTAGTCCTGGTCAACCTGAACTTGCTATGTAGACCAGGCTGTCTTTGAACTCACAGAGGTCTGCTTGCCTCTGCTTTCCAAGTGCTGGGGTTAAAGTTGTGTGTCTGGCTATATGCTTGTTTCTTGAGCAAAGCTGTCTGCGGTACACACTGGGGCCAGAGGCTAAGCCCAGATTATCATTTCTTGCTCTAAAAGGAGCTAGATGGGCCTCGAATGGATATTTTTTTTTTTTAGATCACATGTTAGCTTGGTTAAGTTTAATGGGTTAATGTTAATAATTTGATACAAGATATAGGACCATATTCAGAGTTACACAAACATGCATCCCAGTTTTTTGTTGTTGTTTACTAACAATGGAATTCTTGGGCTAACTAGCATCCATAAATACATTTCAAATGAAGAACAGTTGACTTAATATCCCAGTATCAATTTTGAAATAAAATTCAAAAAATAACAATTCAGAGCCGAAAAAACTAACTTAACAAATATTAGTGTAAAAGTTATTTTATCTCACTAAAATATACTTTGGTTTTTTTGTTTGTTTGTTTGTTTTTTGTTTTGTTTTGTTTTGTTTTGTTTTGTTTTTGAGACAGGGTTCCTCTGTATAGCCCTGGCTGTCCTGGAACTCAGAAATCCATCTGCCTCTGCCTCCCAAGTGCTGGGATTAAAGGCATGCACCACCACTGCCCGGCTAAAATATACTTTGAAAGATGCGTCCTATGCTCATAATTAATGCCAGTGCCTGTCCAGAGACAAAATGTGCGTGTGTGTGCATGCGCATGTATGCATGCATGTGTGCATGTGCGTGTGTGTGCATGTGTGTATGCATGTGCCTACGTGTGCATGTGCTTGTGTGCATGTGTGTGTCTGTGTCTGTGTGTGTGTGAGTGTGTGTGTGTGTGTGTGTGTGTGTGTGTGTGTGTGTATGCATAGATGTGCATGTGGACATGCCTATGCTGTGCTATGCTTATGGAAGTCAGAAGACAACATGTAGGAATCAGTTATCTTTGTCAACCTTGTTTTGAGGCGGGGTCTCTTTTGGCTGTTGATGTGCTTTCTAGGCTAGGCCACTGGTCCATGAGCTTTGAGCCTGTTCTACTGCTTCTGCTTTCCATGCTGCTAGAGGAGTTCTAAGACCACAGATGTACCTCATCCTCATACAGCTTTCCACATGGCTCCAGGGATCTAAATTCAGGTCGTCAGGGCTGCTACGGTAAGTCCTTTCACCCTCTGCCCACAGAGGGTGAAATGTTGACGCTGCTTTTCTACTAGGAAGATACTGGACTGAATAAAATGTTGATATTATGCCCATCGATATTATTTGTACCCTTTATTTATGAAAGACCTGCAAAACTTTTAATGCCTTAGTTTATTTGAACTTTACAGTTTTGTGTGTTATGCAAAAAAAAAAATTATCAGTTTATAGATAAGAAAAGTAAAACTTAAGAGAGGCACATAAAGGACCCAAGATTAGTAGATAGTTACAAATGCAGATTTGAGCTTATTCTTCTGTCTTTATCTGCAGGGCTCCATCAACTGTATTGCATGAGAAGGAGTCTATCAACTCTAATGTTGTATTTTAGTTTTAAATGTTTTTGCTTTTGTTTTTAACCAGAGGAAGGTTAGGCTTTTTAAACTAAATAAGCTAGCTATCAAGAAGAAAAATATTGTTTGTCTCAGTGAAAATATATCTTAGTATTTTGGGACCCCTGATCAGATTTATTTACTGGGAGTGTTTTAAAAACACAAAATTGCACGGAAGGTCTCATTCCTGCATCGTGAAAAGCACTGGAGCATCTTAGCCAGAGGAAAATGAATGCAAAGACCTGCCTGTCGAAACAAAAGTGGTCAATATGCATGCCCAGGAAATCCTTACTCACCTTATCCATTTCCTGCTTGAACGTGGCAAACACTTCATTGCTTTTGGTCAGTGTGTTCTGGAACTCCTCAAACCTCCCTGAGTAGAGCGTGAGCTGTGAACAGAGGAAAGAGCACGTCTAATGTGGGGGCTGCTCTCAGATCGCTTCCAGAAGAAAAAAACCAAAACCAAAACCAAAAACAAAAATAATGTGTCATTATTTGAGAAGGAAAATGAATTAAAGATATTGCTGGTACAGGGTTAGTCATATGTTTAGCTATTTTATATACTACAAGGTCAACCTAGGTGGGTGAACATGATTAAAATTCATTTTAAAAAATTCTGTCTGTCTGTCTGTCTGTCTGTCTGTCTGTGTCTTCGTCTATAGCTCTCTTCCACCTTATCTTTCAAAAGATCTCTTGGTGAACATAAATCTTGGCGTTCCAGCTGCACTGACTGGCCAGTAAGGCCCAGGAATCCTCCCTGTCTCCTTCTGGCCCTTCGTGCTACAGTTAAAGGCATATGTCAGCACACCTGTCTCTTACCTGGGTACTAGGGATTCGAACTCAGATCCTCAGGTTTTTACACAAGCACTGTGTGTACTCAACCATCTTTGCGCCCGCAACATGCTTTTCTTCCTTCTTTTCTTTCTCTCTCTCTCCCTCCTTCTCCCCCTCTCTCCTTTCCTCCCTCCATTCCTTTCTCTTTTTTTTTTGAGAACTTCATACATGTATATAATGTGTCCTGATTAAATCCACTGCCCTCCCCTCCACTCCCACCCTTATTTCTCTCCACAGATTTTCCCTTTAAACTTCCTGTGCTTTGTCTTTTTCTTAAAAACCTCTCAAGTCCACTCAGTGTTGCCTAAAATGTTTTCTAAAGAAAAACAAAATTATAAAATATACAATTGCCGCTGTATTATATCATACTTTTGGCAAATATTTATTGGTCTCTCAACATATATGTATGCATGATTTATATAAAGGTATCTATTTAAACATGGGCCCTGTTTTGAGGAACTTAACACGCCTAATGGGAAGATGAATGCAATGACATCTTGACTATGAGACGATTAATACAAATTACTAAGTCAGAACCTTACTTGCCTCGGATTTTCTCTGTAATCAATGTTTATAACCTAAGCTAATGAATAAATTATGCTTCTGACCCAAAAGTAATGCATATGTGTTTATACATGTATTATGATACACATTTGCTGAAAACAGCAAATAGAGGTCAAAAACAATCTTATAAATAAACATCTCCATAACTGTTGAAAGTGGCATTTAGATATTGCTTGATGGTATTTGCTAGTTTGTTGTCTGGCTCCGTTGGGGTCAGTTGGAGTGAGTGACTTAATCCCTTGTAAGACTCTGTTAAAGATTTCCTTAAAGTATTCCATTCCTTCACCCATGTGATGCCTTCTGGGCTGTCTGATAAAGACAAACCAAGCCCTTTATTAGAGACAGACACAGACGCACCGGCAGACTCATAAGATTGTTGTCAAACTCAGGCTCACACAACAGACAAACCATGTCAGAAGACATAGGACGAGTGCAGGAGACAAATCTGAGCCTCCTGGGCTGGAGTGATAGTTCAGGGGCTTAGGAGTGTACACCGACTTGAGACAATTTTAATAAAAGTGCACCCCTTACAAACAAACAAACAAACAAACAAACGGCTTAGGATCACAACCAAACCGTCAAATCTGGCCTCGTCTTTGGTTAAAAATAGCAAGGGGGATTTCTTTGATTTCTTTCCTCCATGTGACACTAGCCCAGCATTATTATTGACTCTGAATTTATTATTCATGTGTCCAAACTGATGCGCTTAGAGACAATAGCGAAACAAATATTTTTAAAATACATTTTAGCATGCTCTCTCTCTCTCTCTCTCTCTGTGTGTGTGTGTGTGTGTGTGTGTGTGTGTACACACGCACGTGCATGAGCGCACACCAGTGTGTGCACGGTGCATGTGTCATGGCATGCTTGTGCTATTCCTCCCCCGAGTGTGTGTGTGGCAAGGGTGCTATGGATCAAACTCAGGTTGGCACACTTGTGCCAAGAATTGGGCATTGCTTTATCATCTCCTTTATTTTTACTGGATTATTCCCATTGACCATTTTTATTTTCCTCTGTTTAGAAAGTAAAAATGTATTAAAATACACATAAAATTAACCCCCCTACCCATCTCAAGTATACAGCTCAGTATCATTACTTCCACATTACTGGACAATCTCTAGAATGCTTTCATGTTGCTAACACAGAAACACCAAACACGGTAAACAACTCCACAGACATCAAACAGCTTCTCAGATCCTACTCAAGTGATCAGGTTTTAATATTCCTCTTTTCTTCCTATTGGACATAGATTGTCCAATTTGTGTGGCTTATCCCTGGCTTAGGTAACCAACAACATTATCTTATGCTAACTGAAATTCTGCACCTCTCATTTTATTAGTGCATATTTATACTATAGAGTTGGCCTCTGGTTAGCATTCTGACACCATGCATGTTTGCTTTGACAGGAGCTAGTCCCTCTTTCGCTTCGGGACTACAGAAAACATCGAAAGGCTACCCAGAAGTCATGCACAGTAGTTTTCCTGCCAGGCACAGAAATAGAAACAAGCCACTCCATTTTGCTAAAAGTAACAAAAACTGCTGTAATCTATCACCTTGACATGGGTCCAAACGCTCACCTTTTGGCTTTGCTTGTAGTTGCTTGTGTTTGGAGGGCCGTGTGCATCATGTGGGTGTGTGGTGGGCAGAGTGTAGCCTTCCATGGTTGTGAGTCAGTTCTTTCTACCATATGGGATCTGGGAAATCACCAAGCTCGGTGGCCATCTGAGCCATCTCAAGTGGGTCCTCAGACATTGGGTCCTAACGGACCACTAAGTCCTGATCGGAGTGGGAAACAGGAGGAGCCGTGTCTCGAAATCGTCTTAATAAGACTTGTGAGACTCGGCGTAGAAGTAAGTCCTGTTTCCGGAGTCCTAGCAGAGTGCTCGCCCTTCACCGAAAGATAAGAGGATGACACCGGAGTCCAGAGACTACGATGACACCTTTAAAGCCATTTACTCCCTGAGGAGTGTTTTGTGTCGGTGTTCTCAGACACCGTTGACAGTCCACATTTGCCACCGCCCTTAGCCTTACTGACCTGGTGACAATCCATTAGTCATGGCAGTTGTATCCCAACTGATTATCTATGACAGCGGACCTATTGCCTCCGTTTACAGAACCGAAAGCCAAACCCTGCTTTCCCTAGTGAGAAATGCATTCCCAATCCACCAGTCTTACGTGAATGACTAAAAGTGACTTCAGCCTAGGACTACAGTTCTCAACTTGTTGGTCGTGACCCCTTTGGGGAATCACATATCAGGTATTTGCACTATAATTCATAACACTAACAAAATTACAGCTTTGAAGTAGCAATGAGATATGTTCATGACTGGAGGTCATCACAACATAAAGAGCTGTATGACAAGGTCTCAATATGAAGAGGGTGGAGTACCACCGCTCGAGGAGAACTTGCAAACTGACCGTGGTATTTTCCTTAATCCAGTCTTAGAAACTGAAGCCTTCACTTCCTGTTATTCCTACTCCTTTAAGGGCGATTAGAAACAAAGGAAGGATGCGAGTAGAATTCCGTTTTCAAATTTATGTAAGTTGGACAGGGTCGCACTTGCGTAAAGAGCTGGCACTCTGTTCTTAATACCTGAAATACGTGAACTCATTCCAGGATGGGGGGGGGGCGCGAGTGGAGAATCAGGAGTACCCGGTAAATACTTCTGGAGTTTAAATGGGCAGAGTTAAGAAACTGGATGGCATTTGTTTATTTTCATTTCCTGCATCTTTAGGCCCCTAGAGCCTAGCTTCCATGAGATAGTTCAGTCTATAGACGCTTGCTATGCCAGCATGAGGATCTGACTTTAGATCTAGAGTATCCACATTCAATACAGGAGGCCTAGCAGAGCACTTCTGTGATCCAAGCACCAAATGAAGGGGAAACAGGAGGAAACAAGTGGGTGGAGCTTGCCGGCCGGCTAGTCTGGTTGAGATACCAGATTGGTTTGGAGACAGATGTCAAACAATAAGTGGGTGGTAAGTGAGGAAGATACTCGGTTTGACTTTTGGCCTCCAAATGCACGTGAGCCAGCATGTACACTTACACGCACATGGACATGGGCAAGCGACATAGACACACTCCGGACTCCAATGGAAGCTGTGTAAATTGTTCTCTAGGCTAGAATCTAATATTAACCAACTCTTTTCAACGCCATCTTCGTTAGCAAAGCGATTTCTCGTAGCAGACAGCATGGGGAACGCCTATTGCCAAGTAGTATTTGTTTCTCTCATGGTGTTAGTGAGCAGACACAGACCAGAAGCCCTGGCTTGAATCTCTGTGCTTTCTCTATCCCTAGACAGGAGAACCACAGCTCTTTTCCACTGTCCACAGGATAACTGCTGTGGACCGTGGCTTGCTGCTTCTGACACCGTGATATGATGGTCTCTGCAGCTGACTCAAAAGTTGGTCTCGAGTTTGTAACCCCCTCCAAACTCTGTGATTCTGTGAAAATCCAGAAATGTTATGGTTCAGACCTCCTATCTCATTAGTTTGGAAACTTTTTTGAATGCTCTCAGAGAATAGATTATATGGGGGGGGGCGGGGAGGGAGAACGATTTTTTTTCCATTGCATTCTCTGCACACGTTGCATAAACATGCTTTAGAATGGTTATCTGTGACAAGCTCACCTGTATTTATGTTTGCTGACATTTCTTATTTTAAATTTATTCATTTTTGTATAGAATAGAGTTTATTAAGGGCATGGGGAGGGGAGTTGAGGAAGGATAGACAGAGAAAGGGAGAGAGAGAAAGAGAGAGGAGAAGAAGAAGAGGAAGAAGAAGGAGGAGGAGGAGGAGGAAGAAGAGGAGGAGGAGGAGGGGGAGGAGGAGAGGCCAGCCATAAGTGGCCATGAGCACATCACGTGGAGAGGGGAAGGGGAATGGAGGGGGGAATGGAGAGAGGGGGGGGGTTTGGAGCAAGAGGACAGAGCAAAAGCAAGAGATCAAGAGCTTAAGTTTATTCTTGATGTATTTTACAGTGAAAAAACATTTCTTGAACTTATTCATTCAATAAGTATGTGCCTCGTCTTTTTCTTTTACAATCAATAAGATGTTATAGGCCGCACGGAAACACAGCCTTAATGCTGCCGGATGTGGAAGGCCTCTGATGTCCTTGCTTTCTACCAGTTTCCTGTGTGAACTCTCCACCCCTTCAGGGCTCAGGAATTCCTCCCAACAGTGGGGCCAGTGTCCCTCTGTGTCCTGTGACAGAGAACGGGTCCCTGGAGGGCCAGAGCCGGATGTCAAAGGGGAAGAGACGGTTGTGGCAGGAGACTATATTTTTGAGCCTGAAACGGGAACTCTAGCAGTCTGATAAAGCCAGGGACACATGAAGCCAAATCAGAAGGACTCCCGACTTCCCCACCACTCCCAGCCATCCATCACTGACCGGGTCAGTCTTGATCGATATTTTGATCTCCATTTTTTCCTCATTTTCCTTATATTGTAGACAGGATCGAAATGTGAGGACTGTTTCGGATTGACGGTTACAAATGGTGCTTCTGAGCAATTTTACATTTCCTCTCACCTTAGTCGGGCAATGGATCGGGCGACAGAGAAGAAATATGACAGAGAAGTGGGAAGCCGGAATCGACCTGCTGGTACCGATCACGTTAATGGCGTCTCTGTCTGCCGACCTCTTGGCTACATAATGTCGATTAACAGCGTTTCTTTTGCATAGACACAATATTCTCTTAAATGTAATGGAGGTGAAGTCATTCCCTTCTCACGCCCCATCCCTTGCTACCTGTGAAGCTTTGTCCCAGACCCTTGGCGCCCGAAGGAGGCTACCCCGCCCCTCCCCGCGCTGGCCTCCTCCCTCACCTGGGCTTGCAGCACGGCCTCCTGCTCCTTCAGCACTTTGGCCTGAAGTTTCCACTCTGCAGCCTGGTTCAGCAACTGTGAGAAAACAGAATGCATGGGAAGAAAGTCCAGTTGTGTTTAAACCGCCCTTCGTGCACCATAATACACATAAACCAACTTTCTTCTTACGCCCCTGTCCGTCAAGTCATTTCTGAGGGGAGGGACTTTTGCAAAATATAAGTTGACAAAGTTAAAGAAAACTATACATTTGATTCCCAAGGAAACTAGTAGGTTTTTTTTTCCATTTTTATTTTCTATATTCTATGTTTACATTCCAAAGGCTTTCCCCTTTCCCAGCCCCCCCCATACGTCCCATAATTCCTCTCCCCCCCCCAACTATTCCCCAATCATTCCCCCCACCCCCCACGATTTCTCTGTTCTGGGTCTACAAAACTGGATCC
This sequence comes from Apodemus agrarius, assembly GCA_964023405.1. Classification (NCBI taxonomy): domain Eukaryota; kingdom Metazoa; phylum Chordata; class Mammalia; order Rodentia; family Muridae; genus Apodemus; species Apodemus agrarius. Next base: position 17,053,169 of record OZ030027.1, read on the forward strand.
AATCTTTACAGGCCCAGGGTCCTCTCCTTTCTTCTTCTTGGGAATCATTTGACTTGCTAATAATTATGCCTTGAGTATTTAGGGCTTCTGGGCTCATTAATATCCACTTATCAGTGATTGCATTTCATGTATTCTTTTGTGATTGGGTTAACTCACTTAGGATGATATTTTCCAGATCTAACCATTTACCTACAAATTGCATGAATTCATTATTTTTAATTGCTGAGTAGAATTCCATTGTATAAATATACCACATTTTCTGTATCCATTCCTCCTTTGAGGGATATTTGGGCTCCTTCCAATTTCTGGCTATTATAAACAAGGAAACTAGTAGTTTTAATAAAACTTTTAAGTATCCAAATCTAGTGTGGGTCGCACAAAATCTACCCTCTTAGCAGTCCCATTGGTTAGAAGCTTCCCAAGCAATCATCTTTACCAGCACTACCATCAACCTTAGGTTGAACATCTCCAGACTGCCCCACCTGGGCGTGGCTGCCTGCAACTGGCCCGTTATCTTAGCACATAGTTATTCTCCATCACAGAGCACGTGCTGCCTTAAGAAATACACATTCCTTCTTTATCCCCGGTTCTCGACACAGCACTTCACACATGCATCTGACTCTCCTCGGGGGATCTTGAAAGGGTAGTTCCCCTTTGGAGAACATAATCTAGGGTGTATAGAGCTTGGGTTGGAATCTACGCTTTTCTAATACCTGAGAGGGCTGGCTATCAGGGACCCCTGCAGCACATTTGAGAGGTGGAGATGTGTGATGAGTCGCTCTGAACTCGACCCTCTGGTATTAAGAGACCTCATTCCCTCTCCCACAAAGAATCTTTCACCTATAGCCACTGCAGTTAGCCTTGGTTGAGCTGGGAGCTGGTAGTGAACATGCTGTTTTAACTTTTTAAAAAAAATATTTATTTCATGTATGTGAGCACACTGTCACTCTCTTCCGACGCTCCAGAAAAGGGTATTGGATCACATTACCGATGGTTGTGAGCCACCATGTGGTTGCTGGGAATTGAACTCAGGACCTTTGGAAGATCAGTCAGCGCTCTTAACCTCTGAGTCATCTCTCTATACCATACATAAACTTTTTTTTTTAGGGGGGGGAGTCTTCTTTTTTTTAGTTGAAAAGGGAAGTAAAAACTCTTTATGATAAAATTAAAGATTTACATGGAAAATATTTCTGATAAAATAGAAGAGATACATGGAAAAACACGTTAAAAGTGACAATTTTCATGGAAAATTAAAGAGTAAAGTGGTAGACATGTAAAACATTGCTAAATTAATTGAAATGGGAACTAGAAACATTTTATGATAGAAGTGAAGATTTACATGGAAAATATTTTTTATAACATTGTAGAAAAATTTTAGGTGTTAAAAAATTTAAACATGTTAGAATTGAAGATTATCATGGAAAGTTTTATATAGATGTAATAATGGTAGGCATAAAAGTATTTCTACATTGATTGAAAGTGGAATTATAAACATTTTCTGATAAACTCGAAGATTTACATGGAAAATATTTCTGATAAAATTTAAGAAATATATAGAAAAACATGTTAAAATGAAAGATTATCATGGAAATTATACAGATAAAGTGATAGGCATAAAGATAATTCTAAGTTGATTGAAGGTGGAATTATAAACATTTTCAGATAAAATTGAGCTGTTTTAACTTAAGATGTACAAATACCTGTTAATTAGTATTGATGTACAGCTATAGTCTTTGGTTTAGGTTTGTATCTTCTGATCAGAGCTCAGAAGGTTGTTTTGTTTTGTTTTAAATAAAAATCATGCCTACAATGTGCCAAGAGAAAGAATTCCAGTTGTTGATTTCCAGAAGATTGTGGTAACCTAGAGATAGGAGCAACGTCTATGCTATTGGTCCTAGGAGAGGCCCAGGGCACTGTGGAGTGCCAGACCACTGGCCATCTGAGGGTGTGGTGGAGGTTTGCTGGCCCCTGCTTTTGGAGCTGATGGTTGATGTCTTTGATTATTCTGTTTGCGTGGAGAAACCTCCAGTTTGGATTTGATATGTCATCCATCCAGAAGTGACATGTCATTGCTACAAGCTGAGAATGGGACAAGGGGGGAGGGGTAGAGGGCAGGGGCCAGGGGAGATAGGTCCAAAGAACTAGCTATTAGGACTTGTTGTCCAAATTCACTTTTTTCTGTCTTATTTGAAAAGTGGGGTTATTTTGCAGTGGTTTTTTTTTTTATGGTAACCAATTAAGTGATTCTAGTCTACTTTTAGCTAAACAAAAAGCTTCTAGACAAATGTCAAGTGAGTCACTTGAGTGACTAACAGCTATCTGTCTTACAGATCTCTCAGTATATATATATATGTATATGTATATGTATATGTGTATGTGTATGTGTATGTGTATGTGTATGTATATGGGTATGTATATGGGTATGTATATGGGTATGTATATGTATATGTATATGGGTGTGTATATGTAGATGTATATGGGTGTGTATATGTTGATGTAGATGTAGATGTATATGGGTGTGTATATGTATATGTATAGTACATGTGTATGTGTATGTATATGTGTATATATACACATGTATACGCACATGTATATATAATGTATATATATAAATATATGCATGCAAGTATGTATGTATGTATGTTTACATGCGCGCACACCCCCTCCTCCTCCTCCTTTCTCCATCTCTCTCTCCTCTAGCAACCAGCACTCTGACACTGACACAGCAACTCTCGCACTGCTGACTCACACCTCTGAGCTGATGCAGTGTCACAGAGAGCTTACGCTTAGGGAAAGATGCATGTCATCCCCTTTGAACTGGCGGATGCCAGAATCCTGAAAGAGCGTTCCCCGGTCTCCATCTCTTCTTCTAAGCTGCCATCTCCCTAATCCAAATCATCAGCACCTCTCATGTGCACTGTTCTGGGAACCCCCATCTTTTTCTTTCTTTCTTTCTTTCTTTCTTTTTTTTTTTCTATTCCATTTTCCATCCAGAGCCACACTAATCTTTCACATATGGAAAGCCAGTCGTGTTATCTCCTTTTCTAAAGCTGTTCTGATACTCCCTATTATATTTGGAATAAAATTCAACCCTCTCTCCAAGTCCTACAAAGCTGCACAGTTGGAGCCTGCGTACCCCCACATCTTGAACATTTCTCCACTTGCTTCGCCTGCTGAGGATTTGTCTGTTGCTGTGTATTGTGATGCAAAACACACACACACACACACACACACACACACACACATACACACACATACATACACATACCAAGTAATGCTATGTGACCTTACTCATTAATTTAACTATTGGTTGAATGAAGATGCCTACAGCCCAGAGCCGGGCAGAGGAGAGGTAGGTGGGATTTGGGTTCCCAGGCTTGGGGTCTGAGGAGGACGAGGAGGAGAGAAGGTGGAGAGAAAAGATACCATGGGCTAGGTGAATCATGAAAACATGGCCGTGAGAGCTGGCTAATTGAAGTTAAGAGTGAACATGGCAGAATATGGCAAATCATAACTCGGGGTTGTTGATAGGGAAGTCGATGCTAATAGCTTAGAGGGCATTTGTCCGCCTACCTCTAGTGCTTTAAAGGTGTATCGTACATATAAAGGTTTTTGTGTCTTTTATGAACTAAATGATCTAAGGCAGAGTAGAAACCCCAGATTAAATTTTTTTTCATGTCTTCCTTCCCTTCCTTCCCTGACCTTCCCCTGAGTGTGGAGCAGGCTATGTTGGGTCTAACATCAAGCCTTCCACAGACAGGATCCCCCTGCCGGCGAAGACTCCCACAAGACAGCTCCTTAAGAGGCAGAACATTGCTTGCACATCCTCCCCGCCCGTCCTGATCGCTCAGTCTATGTAAGTCGCTCATCCAGCCCCGTCTCAGTTCCTCCTTGTTTGCCTGATAACTTACTATTATCTAAATAACCTTCCTGGCTTGTTTTCCTGAACATCTCTTCCTACACAGCCTCTAATCTGCCTGGTAGGAGGCGGCCCATCTCTGTCTTATTCACAGCTGTAATCCAGCACCTAGAATGCTCTCAGCAGATAATAGGCACTTGAAGAGCACTTGTTGAGTATGTCAAATGACTATTTTGTGTGAATAATGGTTCCAAGCCCAGTATTTCCTACTGGGCTAACCCATTTACTTCTCCATAGATAGGGCTTTTATATGAGTCACGTGATCTTCTGCCACCGTCGTCATCGGACAGCTTTCCTAGAGAGCCTCTGGGGAAGAGATGCGTTGCATATGCACACCAACTAAAAGGATAAATACGTATTCCTTCTCCCGTCTGTGCCGCTCCTCTGCTTCCTGCATCAACTCTTGAGCCTCCTCGAGCTTCGCATCCACCAGCTTCTGCTGCAGTTCTCGATGCTTGAAGATTTTGTCCAGATGCTAAGGAAGAAAAAACGAGAAAGAGCCAGGCCCGTGATCAGTGCATAGACATGCGAAAGTAGCAAACAATTCACATGAATCCAATTTCCTAGGTCTCCCCCCACCCCTAGGGGATAGACACCCTGGCCTCACTGAAGGTCATTAATTGGTGAGAATCCCCAATTTTCCACTCTCCAGAGAGAGCTTCAAATGGCAGTGGTGCCAGAGGACAGCCGCATTAATGCTTAAAGGTTACAAACATGATTTTTTTCTCGATTGGGAAGCCGGTTGATATGACGCCAGCCATTATGCTAAACCTCTTCCCAGACAATGCTCCACTCTGTTCTGGCTTGGTATCACGACTCTTTTCATGACTGTAGAACTCCTTGTAACAATAAGACGAATACAGCTTATCACAGTGAGTTTTCATCAGAGTCCCCGCATGCGATCCCTAGATGTGTGGGACCGAGGTTCGGAGCCCTGACCGCTCACTCCGCTGCTCTGATGATGCCCTGATGTTAAATGTTTCCGGACCCGGCTTGATACTATTGGGATGTGGTAGAGAAAGTCAAGAGGTGGGGTTTGCTAGGAGACCTGGTCTTTAGTGCCCCACCCCCACCCCCCCAGCTACCAGGAAGTGAGCATCTCAGCTCAGCCACCTCATTCTCACCGTGTTTGTGCGTTACTTTGACATCGGCCCCAAAATGATGGGGTCCCTTGCTCATGGCCTGAAACCCTCAAATCTGTGAGCCAGAACAACCCTCTGTGAGCCTCTGCCCTTCGTCCTTCTAGGAGAGGAAAGTGGACCAACACGTAGAGGTGACTTGAGCTGGCCTCATTCACTGTCCTCACATCTTGACCTCCAGACTACCTCTGCTTGAAAGACGGCTGACTAGGCTAAGAGGCCGCATCAGAAAGGGGACACCCAGAACGCTGCGTTGGGATTTAGATAGAACCAGAGCCGGGAATGTGAAACTAGTGTTCCAGGCCGTTCCTATCGGAGCATTTTCTGAGGAGAGCAGACATTCCCCCCCTCCCCAGCCCCCATCGGCTCTTACTTTCTTCTTCACTCACTTTCCCAAGGCAGCCCGGGGCCACCTGCTTAGAGCTCTGGGAGCTCTGCTCTTTGATGCGGTTCTCACCTCCTCTCTGAGCTCGTACTGGTCAATGATGCTTTTCAGCTTTTCTGCGAGCTCTGTGTTCTCCTGACAGAGCTTCATATTGCGTTCGCTCTGCTGTTCTATCTGAGTCTGGATATCTGTCAGGGTAGCCTGAAAGTGACTCGTGATCTCTTTCCTCTTCTCTTCTTCCTCGCGCGCCCGTTGGAGGGTTTCCTCCTGTGAATGAGCAGCAGGAAGACATCTTGTGTTGGTTTAGAGAACTCAGGATAAGGTTCCCCCCCCCCCAAGAAGCCACGTACAGGGTAAGCAGGGTGTTTCTTGTCGGTACTCCACAGCTAAAGTTGCCGGATTCCCCAAATAAATGTCTGAGGAGGGAATCAGCTGTGAATGCAGTCACTAGGGGCAGGGGCTGGGCTCAGAGAGGGGCAGCTTTCCTTTAAAACTGAAGAGTTTCCTGCTGAGTGCATGACCTGCAGTGACTTCTGGGAGTTACACAGTCACATTGGGACTTTGATCTCTTAGTTGTAGGGGGTGTTGGGGAGGCCATGGGAATTCACTGACCGATGGAAAGCAGATCATGAGTGGTTTCTGTGTTTAGGGGCGCTGCATGGGGTGGTGATGGTATGCAGCAGAGAGAAATAAATAATGTTATTCTGTAAAACAGAATGGAATATTAACCACAGAGCTGTATCGCACAGATTTTATAAGCGAGATCCTACTATAAACTTCTTTTTTCTTTGAGGTTTGATTTTTATTTATGTTTATGTCTGTGTGAATGAATATATGTCGAGTTGTATGGGTACCCAGAGAAGCCAGAAGAAAGCATCCCCGATCCCTTGAAACTGGAGTTACAGGTGATCGTGAGCTATTTCACATGGATGCTGGGAACTGAACTTGGGACCCTCTGCAAGAGCAGCAAGTGGTCTCAATAAGAAAGATGTATTATCAGGAGGCCACTCAAAAGTAGAGAAAGGAGTCTTTCCAAATACACTGGATATTTCATTCCTGGACAGAACAATCATTTTGTGTTACAAATAAAATATTTGCAATATACATTTTGAATTAGAAGGTAATAAGGTCGAAATCTCCTTAAGTCTAAAAAGAAACAATGAGAAATTTACCAGCATCCCCTGTGCCCCCACACACCATTTCTTACCATTGAAGAATTGAAATTTTTATATTATCCCTGTTCTCTTCCTCTGACAACAAAACTCCACATTCATCACTAACCACTAATACTGTGCCTACATTCCTCTATCTACACCAGGAATTATCTGTGTTATAACTGTTCCCTTTATTCTTTTAGAATAAAGGGTTTGCGTTCCCTATATTATCCCAGAATAGACACATCTACACGGCTGACAGATGATACACACTTTCGGATTCCTTTCAGTCCCGGTTAAATTGTTAATGGGACTGTGTGCTTCATTATTGGCAAGTGAAATTACACTGCATTTAGTTGCCTACCAACTTCAAATTATGGAACAGGACATAGAAAGAGAGAATTATCTTAGCAGAACTAATTGTGCAGGCCTTTATTAGGATAGAATAATGCGATCAAAACAAGAACTGATCTGGGAAATATGTGCTCTGAAAGTGTTTTAATTTATCATTCACTTCCATCTTTCTTATATAATGTTAACACATTGCCTAACTTGTTGGCCATCAGAATTTTAATTTCATCATATCATAACTTCTTAAAGATATTATAAGAGATACTGCCTAATCTAAAGATTATTTCAGATAACATATATCTTCATATACTGATACTTATTACATATATCACTAAAAATGATCTTAACTATCACCTAAAGAAACATATCTGTGATAATGATTGTCACCTCATTGCTACTGACTGATATACTTATAAGTCCCCAAATTATGAATCATATGGCTATAGTTTATGATCTTAATTTTATTTTTATTTATAATGATTCCATATATGAATGAAAAAGCTATGCCATGCATCTGAGAAAGTGCCGGGGGGTGGGGGGGTAGGGGGGGTGGGTGATATTTTCCAGATCTGAGCTTATGTTATTAAACACATGTCAAGCCACTCAGTTCTGGCTTTTTAAATGGCAGCTTGAGTTCTATGTTATATTTCCCCTCTTTAATAGGAGGAACTGTACAAGGTCTTGTGAGGAAGCCCAAACTATCTTTAACTTGTGATCCTCCTACCTCATCCTCCCAAATACCAAGGTTCTACGTTGGTTTTTCAACTAGACAAAAATAAGTCTTGTCAAATGTTTTTCAGTTGAGTTCACTGATAAAGGATGTGCCATCTCTTGGACAATGTCTGAGACATTTTTTTAAAAGATTAATCAAGTGTATTAATCAAGTGTATTTTGCAAAGTGAAAATCACTAATGCAAACAAGACCGAGAGACTGAAAGCAAGTTTGTGCACGCCACCCCCGGCACATAATCCATAGGTGCTCAGTAATGCTTATTTACAGACACATGAGCAGCTTGGACTAGATAATTTTTATAGTCCTTCCCACATCACGTTTCTGTGGCATTCTGATAACAAATGCTGCTTATCTCTTTACCGAAATCATGTTTCTTAAGCCGCTACCCACACTGTAATAGAAATTTCTTTTTCAATATTGTTTCAGGCTTGAATCTACTCCTTCAAGTATCTGTAGGAGTTGCCGAGACAAGTTTGTGCCTCAAACTTTCACTGGCCTTTATCTAAATAATTAAGGATTGTATTTGTTTTTAACACACTAAAGAAAAAAATCATAAGGAATGAAAAAGTTAAAATGTATGGTGGCGGGGGGGACCTGACTAGGCACTCTCTTTGCATGTCATTCTCAGGCTATGCCTATGAGCATGGAAAAAGGAGGTCACATCAAGTTTTGTCTTCTGCATATATGTCTATAGCCTCTGGGAGCCGATTGGTACTTGGTGTGATGTAACATGAGTTTCTCACCTCCCCCCACCCCTTTTAAATAGATTTCAGCTTATAGGAAGACTAGGAAACAGCATGAGATGTCTTAAATTTCCCTAGAAAATCTTCTGTCTTTCAGAGGAGAGCAAGAGTGTGAAAATTTGGGAAACTATATAACCACCGAAAGATGAGTGAGAAGTTTCAAGAGAAGAGTCACATGGGGAGAAGATCCTTAACTGCGGAGACACTCCTCCAATCTCTGACTGACACTTATCTACACTTGCAGTCCAGCTAAGGAGAAAGAAACTGAATGGACATGTGAATTTTTGAATTCAAAACTACATTTGTGGTTTGAAGCTAACCATACTAATGGAATTTTAAAAATAGTCAGCATTTTCAGAAGGGTATAGCAATGGTTTAGACATGTAGTGTAGATTCCAAAAGCTTGTGTGTTGAAGGTTATATCCCTCAGATGATTGTTTTGTGAGAGATGATTCTACCGTGATGGTGCTAATTTCATCAACAGATTAATCTGTGGATGGCTTCATATCCGAATCCATTGTTCAGAAGTGGACCTTATTTGGAAGAAGCTCCCAGTGTGTGCTTTTGAAGTCTCTATCATGTCGCTGGAGCCACTTTCTAGGTCCTTCTGCTTCCTTGACACCTTAAGGGGAACAACTTTCTCCATTATGTGCTCCCAACAACTTTGTTCTTCTTCATCCTGGCCTAGAAATAAGAATCAAGTAGCCATGGACTGGAGTCCCCGAAACTGTGAGCCAAATTAACCTTTTTTGTCCTTTAAGTTGATTCCTGTACGATACTTTATTACAGAATGGGAAGGCCAACTAACATAATAGAGTCTAGAGCCTCTACACTGTCATAACACCCAGGACATAATTGTCAATGAAAACCCAACAGAAATGCCACATTATTAAAAGAAAGAAAGTAAATAAATAATTTGTTCTACAAGGGCCCAAATGCAGAAACAGCAGGGAAGAATCATAAAACAGGTATTATAAATCTGCTCAGTGATGGAAAGGAAGATACCGTCCAAACAAACTAAAACCAGGAAGTCTCAGACAGGATAAACAATTCATTAAATAAGAGGGAATCCTGGAATTCAAAACCATGTAAATAGAAATTTTTAAATAATCACTCAGATTTTTAAAAAAGCATGAGCAGGCTCCAAAATGGCCTCATCAGAAGGCTGAGGAAAAGCATGGTGAGAACTGTGGGACAGTGTCACAAAGCCAACATGCACACAGCTAGAATCTGAGACGAGAGGAAGGAGGAGAACATGAATTAGTGAATATATCTGAAAAAGTAACACTTGGAAAAAAATCCAAGCGTGCTGAAAAACACACAGATACACAAAGCTCAGCAAATACCACGTAGGAATATGTTAAACAAGTAAACAAACCTTCTGGACTGGGAGGATGGCTTACTGGTTAAGAGGACTGGCTGCTCTTGCAGATCTCCTCAGTTTGATTCCCAGCACCCACAGGGCAATTCACAACCATCTGTAATTTCAGCTTCAGGCACCTATCACCCTTTTCTAGCCTCCATGGCTACCACATCCATGTGGTAGCCATTACTGGCAGCAGACCCTAATGGGGAGATCTTTAGGTTGAGAGGAAATGATGTCAGGCAGGACACTGACGCTTTAGTCCAAGTAAGAAAAGCATCAGGGAATTCTAGAATCTTGGCAGAGAGAAAAACACAGTTTTTCTTTTCACTTTTCAAGGACTACAGGTGATAGTAAAGGGAAAGGCAGTCCTGTCGTCTCATGGGCGTCATGAATGCATAGACTTGTATACATAGAAAATTCTAGCTTAGGGACAGGAGGAATGAAGGAACTCATTTAGCTACAGCTAATGTGATGTGCTGTAACATTGACTCTAGATAGACTAGGAACAGTTAAAAATGTTGATTGTAACCACAGATTATCCACTGTAAATAATGCAATGAGATGTAATTTGAAAATCCAAGAGCTAAGTTAAAAATATAATTTAAAGAATCTTTGAACTGGGAGTCAGGAAAATAAAGGAACAGAGCAGGGGGTCCGGGGGAAGTATGCTGTAAACAAGTAAAGATTGTGTCTATTATGTAATGCAGTCATATCAATCACTGCTTTATGTGTCAATGCACTGGCACCCCAGTTAAAGACAGATACTCTACATATGAAAAGAACCAATCTGTAGCTTTATACCATCTTAGTGAGTTGTATTTTGTAGACTCAGGTAGAAAATGAGCAGATGAAAAGAGATAAACTGTACAGACAAAGTAAAAAACATAAGGGGCCATGTTGATGTCAGATAATTTAAATTTCAAGATAAATATTATCAGATGTTCATAATGATAAAATCATCAGTTTTCAAAAGGACAGAAGGTGGATGTACTGGCTGGTTTTGTGTGTTAACTTGACACAGGCTAGAGTTATCACAGAGAAGGGAGCTTCCCTTGGGGAAGTGCCTCCATGAGATTCAGCTGTGGGGCATTTTCTCAAGTAGTGATCAAGAGAGGGAGGGCCCCTTGTGGGTGGTGCCATCCATGGGCTGGTAGTTTTGGATTCTATAAGAGAGCAGGCTGAGCAAGCCAGGGGAAGCAAGCCAGTAAGAAACATCCCTCCATGACCTTTGCATCAGCTCCTGCTTCCTGACCTGCCTGAGTTCCAGTCCTGACCTCCTTTGGTGATAAACAGCAATTTGGATGTGTAAGCTCAATAAACCCTTTCCTCCCCAACTTGCTTCTTGGTCATGATGTTTGTGTAGGAATAGAAACTCTGATTAAGTCAGTGAATATGAATAAATCCAACATCAGTGCTTCAAGAAGCAAAACTTGATGTATTTGAAAGAAGTAGCTTGTCCTACAGCTAACAGTGGGCTTGTACTGATGACTCCAAAGCTAATTGTTGCATATGGAATACTGAATGAACAACACCTGAACAGCATTTGTTCCAAGCACACACTGATTTTTCATCAGGAGATCATATCCATGATTAGCTATACAAATTAAACATGCCCCAGCCCATGGGCAATTAATCAAAGACAAATTAGAGTTTTGGGCTTGAATTTTTATTTTGGCATACGAAATGTTCATGACTATAAAGCGACTGAGTAGAATCCCTGAGTTTCCTCATCCGTAAGGATAGGAACTCTTATGAGGCCATTTGTTAGATCAAATGGCATAGCATGCACAGTCCCAAGGAGTCAAAGCCACACTCTTCTCCCTTTGAGTCTTTCCAGTGTCACATTCCCACCCATCACTTCTTCACTGTGTATGACAATGTAGAAAGATAGGAGTCTTTTGTAAACTCAGTGTTGGCATTCTGTCCAAGCTCCACCCCACAGTTACCTGGCAATAGTCAGGTATGCCCTGCCCCATATGCCTGGCCCACTATAAAAGGGGCTCCTCCTCACTCTCTCTCATTGCTCTCTCTCATCGCTCTCCCTCTTAGCTCACCTCTCTGCCCCTCTTGGGCTCTCCCCTTCCCCCCTCTCCATGTGGTCATGGCCGGCCTTCACTCCTCTCTACTCTCTCTGCCTCTCTCTGCCTCCACTATACCATTGACTCCCATCCTCTTCCCTGAATAAACTCTATTCTATACCATGTCTGTGTGTGCTTGGTCCCTCAGAGGGAAGGGGTGCCTTGGCCTGGGCCTGCCCAGGTATCCCCCTTCCCCCACGCCGCCATGCAACACTCCCTAATACCCTTTCTCTCTTTTATATCCCATCATATGGTGCTGAAACCTGGGAACAACATTAAAGAACAACATTAAACATCATTGGTGCTGTGACTCGGATTGAGAAACTGCGGGGTTTGCAGACAGGCTTTGCCATTTATGCCACAGCTGGTGAGCTAACCACGCCTCTCTGGTTGCGTTGTCGGGAGGACGGGAGTCCCCTTTCCCTTATCTGCAAACAGCTGCTTGCCTGGCTGTTTGCCTGAAGAATCCTTCCTTCCCCTCCTAGTTGCATTCTGTTTGTACTTTCACAGCGGTTTCATTCCCGCTGGACCGGCAATGCCGAGCCCCGATCCTTCCCCTTCTAGCTCTTCTACCCTCCGGGACAGTCTATGCATGCTCACTGCTTGTGAGCACGGCCTGAAGTATCCCTCCTCCCCCTCCTAGTTCTCCTACCCTCAGGGACAACCTGCACTCTCATCGCTCATGAGCATGTTCCCCAGTGCTCCCCTAGTTTCCCATTCTGTGTTTAAGTCCCCGTTCCCACCCGCCTAGTCCCGAGCTCAGTCAGCTGCTGAGCAGAGTTGAGTTTTTGCGGCCACTGCGTTGTTGCTAGGATACGAAACAAGCGTCTTTGGTACTTCCTTCTTCCGCCCACCACTTCCGCCACAGGCAAACAGTCCCGCCCTGCGCCTGCGCAAACAGGAAATCCTTCCCCTCTACAACTTTCCCTGCACGCATCCTCCCGCCACGGCGCCCCCCCCCCCATCACGTCGCTGCAGCTCCGGTCATGCTGGCGGCAGCCCACGGCCAGTTCAGCCTCACTAAGGCTGCATGTAATACTAAATCCTACAGCCGCTACAGCGTGGCAAGTCAGAGCCACGCCACTTGCTGCCGCCTCTCTGCTCCTGCGGGCGGATGCCTGTGCCTGCATCGCTGCGTGGTCGTCCCACTTCACTCAGATTTCCAGTTTCCCAAGCCTTAGCCTTCAAATAAAGTTTGGCCAGCTTCTTTTGGAACTAAGGCTTGCTTCTCGTACACGACTAACTTTCCAGCTATAGGACAACTAATCCCTTGGGTGCCCCCTCACTCAGAAGTGATCCAGTCTCTCTTAGCTTTTACAGCGGCCGAGAAATCCTGGACCAGGTCTGGCACTTCTTACCACGTTCTGGGACCGTCCCAGCTCCTAGAGGCCTTCGGGACGGCCAGGACCTTTAGCCTAGCTGTGCAGTATTGCTAATACATTCTTCCAGGATGCTGGGCTTATATTTAGCAATTACCCCAACCACCCAATGGGCAATTACTTGTCTTCGACCATAAATTAACAGTCTGGTAAATGATAAAGGACCTAAGCCTCACCTATCCATGTTCCCACTACCTCTTAGCTTGTTTGTTCCCATAGCCTGCATAAAGCCTAAATCCGAGTAGATAAGCTCATTTTCTGTCACCACAGTTTAATCCATTGTTGCCAGCTTTCTTACTCTGATCCTTGCCTCTTTACTAATAAAGCAACATACTTTCCTCTACCTATGCAACCTGTCAAAGCTACTTAAGATTCTCATTTCCTATCCTTTCTTGACTATTGCTCTCCTATTTCACGCTCAATCTTGTCAGAAGTTTGCTATTAAGTTTAAGACAGACAGAATTCCCAAAGGCCTGACAGCTTCTCCCAAGAGGTCTCAGAAGATGTGGACACCGTTACCAGATGCTGCCTAAGAAAGAGTGCAGTGGACAACACCGCTACCAGATGCTGCCCCCAAAAGGAGTGCAGTGGACAAGACCAGATACCTTGAGTCAAATGACTTAGCTAAACAAAGGTAAACCATTTATGTCATAGGTATCCCATTCCACAGAAGAAAGCCCTTCGTCTTCTGTGCTTGAAAGCCAGATTGACAGCCAAAGCCACCGTGGAGACCAGAGACCACAAAGAACTGCTGGCTACTGGAATCTGTCACCTTTTAATAATATAACTGCTAAGTTATTGTTTATTCCTCAGACTTCTGACTACATTGACAGCTAGACAGTTATCTCCTTACTTAAACTCTATTTCCATTAAATACTTCATATTTCCTCTTCTTGCTCTGTCACTGTCCTAACATCTGAGTTCCTATAGATTTAGTTCCTATAGATTTGCCTAACTCTAATAATAAATATTCCACTATATGATCCAACTTTTAATGTTATTCCTTCTGCTCCACAAAAGGCTCATCTTAAAGACTGTTCATGTGGTTAACTCATGTTGTTATCTCTTTAGTAAACTTGTTAGCTACAGGAAACCTACCCAGACCTACTGCTCATGGACCAAATAGGCTCCATCCAGATAAGTACATCTGCCCAAGTTCCCACTTACTACCTAATCCAAAGGGTGGGATTCCTCTGGGTTTCAATTACACATCTTAAGGAAATTTTTTCCTTTCTCCCAAATGTACTTATTCCCTACCTGTTCTAATGTGTTTCAACATCTTGTCAAGTCCAGGCCCTTGCCACATCCAGGCCCTTGCCATATCCAGGACAGCTCCAGAGAAGCAACCTTCAGATGCTCCAATCTCCTCAGCTTCTCTAGACACAGACAGCTTCTACTGGACCTGTTCTGACCTATCCTCAGATGGCTCCACAGACCCTGGACAACAAGAAAGCAGCCTATTCTCCTGAGACTGGACAAACATCCCCCATACCCCTTTTCTCTAGGTTCCCCAGAGACATGTCACCCCCAATGTCAGCATGAAGCAGCCAGATGTCACGACGACCCTATTCCTGCTTCGCCGTCACCTCTTTTTATTTTTTTTTCTTTTTTAATTAAACAATTACTGGGGAATGTTGGCATTCTGTCCAAGCTCCACCCCACAGTTACCTGGCAATAGCCAGGTATGCCCTGCCCCATATGCCTGGCCCACTATAAAAGGGGCTTCCTCTTTTATATCCCATCACTCAGAACACTACCTCTTGAGTTAAAGATGGAGCACCTGTTTCCAGGTTGTCGTCTAACCAGGATTGCTGGCGGTTCCTAGTGCACTCAATGCAAAAATCCCAGATTCCCGTCCTCTTCGGCTTGCAGTGTGAGAGTTCGGCACACAGGCTTCCCATTTCCCAAACATCCTTGCAGGAATATCATCTGATTCGTTACTGTATGCCTGAAGCTTTGGGGTCTACCACTGGGAAGGAGACTATGGATGCCAATAGCAGACTTATTTGATGAGCTCTGCATTTTACTTTTGAATGGTGCTGGTAGTCAGATTAAATACCTTGCTGGGGACCCATACTGCAATTTATGAAATCCATGTAGACATAAAGGAGTGATCAGTTGCCTTCTAGTTTCTGTCTGCATCCCAGAGCTGACCCTCTGCCACAGCTCTCCATACCCAAGTCCCGCCGAGAGAGAGCTGGTCTCTCAGGAGTGCTGACACACCTAAGAACACATGTAAGACCACCACTTCTGCTCAAATACCTGGCCCAAGAAGGGCTGGTCCAGAGCCATAAGGACACAAGAGCCAGGGAACAGCTGGGGACAGGACCTTCTGGTTTCCATCTACACCCCAGAGCTGACCCTGTGCCACAGTTCTTCATACCCAAATTCTGCCCAGAGAGAGCTGGTCTCGAAGGAGTGCAAACACACAGATGTATAGGAGGGACAGGGGCCACAGTCAGAGACAGCAAGACCAGCTGACAACACAGATAACCAGATGGAGAGAAGCAAGAATAAGAACATAAGAAACAGAAACCAAAGATACTTGGTGTCATCAGAGCCCAGTTCTCCCACTACAGTGAGCCCTGGATACCCCCAACACACCAGAAAAGGAAGACTCTGATTTAAAATCCCATCTCATGATGATGATAGAGGACTTCAAGAAGGACTTAAATAACTTCCTTAAAGAAATACAGGAGAACACAGGCAAACAGGTAGAAACCCTTAAAAAGGAAACACAAATTCCCTTAAAGAATTGCAGGAAAACACAACCAAACAGATGAAGGAATTGAACAAAACCATCCAGAATCTAAAGATGGAAATAGAAACAATAAAGAAATCACAAAGGGAGATAACCCTGGAGCTATAAAACCTAGAAAAGAGATCAGGAGTCATAGATGCAAGCATCACCAACAGAATACAAGAGATAGAAGAGAGACTCTCAGGTGCAGAAGATACCACAGAAAACATTGACACAACAGTCAAAGAAAATGTAAAAAGCTCCTAACCCAAAGTATCCAGGAAATCCCGGACACACTGAGAAGACCAAACCTAGGGATTTTAGGATAGGAGAGAAGATTCCAAACTTAAAGAGCCAGTAAATATCTTCTTCCTAACCTAAAAGAAAGAGATGTCCATAAACATAGAAGAAACCTACAGAACTCCAAATAGACTGAACCAGAAAAGAAATTCTTCCCATCATATAATAGTCAAAACACCAAACATAAGAGAGAATATTGAAAGCAGTAAGGGAAAAGGTCAAGTAACATATAAAGGCAGACCTATCAGAATTATACCAGACTTCTTGCCAGAGACTATGAAAGCCAGATGATCCTGGACAGATGTCATACAGACCCTAAGAGAACACAAATGTCAGCCCAGGCTACTATACCCAGCAAAATTCTCAATTGCCATAGATGGAGAAACCAAGATATTCCATGACAAGACCAAATTTATACAATATCTTTCCAGCCCTACAAAGTATAACAGATGGAAAACTCCAACACAAGGAGGGAAACTATACCCTAGAAAAAGCAAGAAAGTAATCTTTCAACAAACCCCCCAAAAAAGATAGCCCTACAAACATAATTTCACCTCTACCAACAAAAATAACAAGAACCAACAATCACTTTTTCTTAATATCTCTTAACATCAATGGACTTAATTCCCCCAATAAAAAGACATAGACTAACAGACTGGATACATAAACAGGACCCTACATTTTGCTGCATTCGGGAAATGCACCTCAGTGATAAAGACAGAAAGTGCCTCAGAGTAAAAAGGTGGAAAACAATTTTCCAAGCAAATGGCCCCAAGAAACAAGCTGGAGTAGCCATTCTAATATTGAATAAAAGCAACTTTCAACCAAAAGTTATCAAAAAAGATAAAGAAGGACAGTTCATACTCATCAAAGGAAAAATCTACCAAGAAGAACTCTCAATTCTGAACATCTATGCTCCAAATGCAAGGGTACCCACATTCATAAAATAAACTTTACTAAAGCTCAAAGCACACATTGCACCTCACAAAATAATAATGGGAGACTTCAACACCCCATTCTCATCAATGGACAGATCATGGAAACAGAAACTAAACAGAAACACAGTAAAACTAACAGAAGTTATGAACCAAGTGGACTTAACAGATATCTATAGAACATTTCATCCTAAAACAAAAGAATATACCTTCTTCTCAGCACCTCATGGTACATTCTCCAAAATTGACTATATAATTGGTTACAAAACAGGCCTCAACAGATATAAGAAGATTGAAATAATCTCATGCTTCCTATCATATCACTATAGATTAAGGCTGGTCTTCAATATCAACAAAACCAACAGAAAGCCCACAAATGCATGAAAGCTGAACAATGTTCTGCTCAATGATAACTTGGTCAAGGAAGGAATAAAGAAAGAATTTAATGAAAATGAAGGCACAACATACTCAAACTTATGGGACACAATGAAAGCAGTGCTAAAAGGAAAACTCAAAGCTCTGAGTGCCTCCAAAAAGAAATTGGAGGGAGCATACTCTAACAGCTTGAAAGCACATGTGAGAGAGGGAGAGGACCTGGACAGACATGGGGGAGGGGAAGGACATGATCAAAATATATGCAAATTTTAAAACTGAAATATAATGAAATATATTACATATAAAATGAAGTGATCAGTCTATTATTTTTTAGTCTGGAAGCACTCTTTTGCGTTTTTATTTAAGTAGCTACTTTTCTCAGACAACTATTGATACTTTGACTCTCTACCTCCTTTTATCATGTCAATTAGCTACATGTAGAATTACATGTAGAATTATCATGTAACTACATGTGTGCTGTATAGACGTCGTTATAAATATAACATGTTGAATTTTTACAAAAAACGTTAAGAGGAAACTAAGGTATAGGGAGACGGTCCAGAGGTTAAGACCACTGGCTGCTCTTCCAGAGGATCTGGGTTCAATTCCCAGCACCCACAGTGACAGAGCACAACCATCTGTAACACTAGTTACTCCGACTTCTTCTGGCTTCCTTGGGCACCAAGCACACATGACATGCACAGACATCCGTGCTAGCAAAACACCCAACACATAAAGTAAAAAAAAATAAAAATAATTAAATAATTAACTAAGGGATATTGAAAACAACCAATTCATCAAAACCAAAACTAACAAAAACTCAACCTAGCAAGAGTGACTGACCCCTGACTCTGGATCTGCACTGTTGTCACTGTGTATGCTCTTTGCATGAGGAAGCTCATTTAGATTTTCCCCTTCTGACCACAAAGTCACAAGATGGGGAGCCATTCATGGAGATAAGATAACTTGAAGATCACAAATGAGCGAATGGCGGGACTACTATCTGACTTCACTGCTCTCTGGTTGTAACTCGTGCTTTCTCCAGATAGCAGAGACCCGTGTCTATGTAGCTTGCTAAGAAACATGTGGGGTGGGGGTGGGGGGTTGGGGGGTGGGGGTGCCACATACCTTCAGTGTCTTGTTGTGCCTCTGCAGCTCCCGACACAGACTCTCGAGTTTGCTTCGAGCGAGGATGGCTCTGTTGTGCTCACTCTGCAGCTGGTCCTTTTCTCTCTGGGTTTGCGCCTGCTGTTTCAGTAGGAGCTTTAACTTCTTCTGCTCGGTGCGGTGTTCATCCACCTAGACGTCGGGGCACAAGCAGCAAAGAAGTTGGCGGGGATGTCTTCGCAGCTCACAGAAAAGAAGCCAAGCCTAAGGATTTTCTGTGTGGCTGTTTGGAGCTAGTTTAAATCACCATCTGCCTCTCTGGCAGGTCATGAACTTCATGAGTGCCACTACTGTAAAATGTGCAGGCATAGTTTGTAGAGCATAATATGTATGATTTTTATATCACTATTACTTCTATTACCATCCTCTTTCTTGATTTTTTTTGTTGCCTAGAAATGTTTTTCTTTCTTTTCTTTTTTCTTTCTTTTCTTTTCTTTTCTTTTTTCTTTTCTTTTCTTTTCTTTTCTTTTCTTTTCTTTTCTTTTCTTTTCTTTTCTTTCCTTTCCTTTCCTTTCCTTTCCTTTCCTTTCCTTTCCTTTTCCTTTCCTTTCCTTTCCTTTCCTTTCCTTTCCTTTCCTTTCCTTTCCTTTCCTTTTCTTTTCTTTTCTTTTCTTGTCTAAATGATATCATTTAGTGCTATCCAAAAAAGATAAACACACCCGAGAATCTGGAAACTTCTGGAATTCATGGCAGTATCTTGTTTTCAGGCCACGGCCAACAGTTTGTTTGCTCGGCATACATTTTGCTCCCATAACTCTTTCTGATAAAGAAGCTAACAGTGACATTTAAAAAAAAATAGGCAAGAGAAAAACAGCTTCCCGGTAAATATGAAATGAAGTTTTCTTTTTATAATTTGGGAGGTTTAGATGTGGATTCTTTGGGTATGGAGAAGCAAGAGAAAGTATATCTCCAAACACGGAAGCCTTGATGGTTTTCCTACCAAAGCATGAGAAACAGCCTCAGTACAATACCCTGGCATGAAAGACAACTATTTTTAATATTTCTTGCTGTTTGCAAACTCTGTCTCCAACCTCTATGTGCCTATGGCAAAGACATCATGACCCTTGTTTCTGGTAATCCAGATGCATGAAACCACGTGACTGTCCATGTTGGGGTGTTAAAATATCTGAGTCTGATTGCCAGATATGATATAGGATAGCTAAATAAACAAAAATTTTAGATATTATGGAATAGTTTTAATATAAATATATTCCAAATATTGGATGGACCATATTTTTATTAAAAATCGTTCATTGTCTAAAATGTAAAATTAATTGGATCTAATTTATATTTATTTGCTAAACCTGGAACATTATTGTGAAATCTTAGTTTTAATGGAGGGAGCACGGGAAACAGCCTGCAGAAGCTGGCAGAGAGAGTCCAGTAAATTCTAGAAAGTGTTAGTGTCTGTCAGAACACTAGTGTGGCCACATGCAAGCAACAGACTTTGGTCTAAAACTGTTCCCTCCACTAGACTTGGTTTCTTCAGTGCCTGGGTATTGTTTAAGCCAGGCGGAGACTGTTCTATTAATAGCCATGTTGGCCAAGAGCAAGAAAAGTCCCTGGGGAGCTACTGGGTGTCTCTGGATGCTTGGGGTTCCTAGTACCTCTAGGAATCTGATGGAAAAGTATATACAGTCCACACAAATCTTGACCACATCTAAGTTTTTCTGTTTTTAAAGTCTATTGGTTTTTTTTCTGAACTATTAGAAGACTGTCATAATTCTTCGATTCATATCTTGTTTAATTCTCTTTATAATGGTTGAATAACCATTATAAACCACCTTCAGATTAAGCCAAGAATATACACATTTGGTATTCTAAGTTTATACCCATATGCAACTTCTATGTTTTAGGAATTAACATCAGAAAAAGAGAACCACGTTCCTGGAAATTTGGACTGGCATCGACGTCCTTCTGGAAAAGCCAGGGCTCCTTGATTATGTATTTCTCGTGCTAAACTCTTGTTCGTGAGATAGACGTGGGCTTTACATTTTGTACGATAACGATTAGACAAGGTAAAACTTCCCATTAGTATAGCGGGACTTTTGCTTCCTTTAAACTGCTGTATTGTTATTGCCATTATAGATTAGGCTCTACTTTTGAGGCCTAAGATAGATGTCAAACTCTTCAAGTTCACCGCTGTTGACATAATGGGACGTATTTTTGTATCGTGCGAAATGCTCTGTATTTTGGGCTACGTAACACCAATCTGAGTGTCTCTACCTACTGTATGGCAGTAACAAGTGAACTGACTGTGACATGAAGAAATATCTCCAGGTTGAGACACCCATTGCTCCATGGTGTACAAGACTGCCTCCGTCTAGGACCCATGGCCCCCAAGGGCTTTCTCTGTGTCTCAGGAAGCAAATATACTTTCTGTGCCTTATATGTTTGTTGAAAGATAGATGATGTGTGTTTTGCCATACACACTTAAATTTTAGCCAGATCTATTTTCCTTAGCTTTAAAATGAAAGGCTCTCAAGTTTTGAATTTTTTAGTAGCCGGGTGATTTTTCTTTTTAAGATGGCGCAGACTTTTGTGCTTGTGTCTGAGTGTAGGGGTTTTTGTGTTTCAGTGATGTTCAGATCTCCAGGGCTTACTGTAGTAGGATAGCTGTGCTCTGATAATGGCTTTGGTGTTCTTTCACGAGCCTTTAGCCCTCTAGATGGCTTTAGTCCCTGGATGTTCCTGTTGTGGTAGGTATTGGGAGGGGTCTAAACTCAACCATCCTGGTACGGTAGGATCTCTAGTGGATATACTTGGGCTGTAAGGTTCCGGATCTGATAAAGATGGGCAGAGAGGTTGGAGGAGAATGAAAGGCAGGCAGGGAGAGCAGCCTGCTCAGGACAGCTGGGTGTGCCTCAGAGGACTCAGCGGACAGGGAAGATGGGTGCAGGACGAGAATCTAACCCCTCTGGTTCCTGGTCAGCTGGTCTGATGAAGGAGGGCAGAGAGGTGGCGGGAGAAGGGTGGTCTGGGCAGGTTTTTTTTTTTTTTTTTTTTTTTTTAATGAATAAAAACGAACATAAGTCAACCTCAGCCCAGTGTTGGCTGTGAGGTTTAAGATTCACATAGGTACAGCTCTGGACATATGCAAGAGGTGTAAAGGAATTTATCCGAAATTTCTTATTTTTCCTTCTTCATTAAATTTAAAAAATAAAAGCACAATTAATGTCAATGGCTAAATTAGAATTGCATTAGTGATTCCTTTCAAGTATATAGAAGCTACGGAAATTTCCAGAAAATATTTTTTCCAAGGCTGTTTCTGATTGTAGTCAGGAAGTATCCTTACTTATTAATGAACATATCCTTATTTGCTGATGAACACAATGCCAGGTAATATGACAAGCTTCAGGCTTTGTAAGCAAGAGTGAACTCGAGGGACAGGTAGACTTACAGTATTGGGGTTGACAGTTTGTTCCACATTTCAGACACTTTCTATGCTAATATCCCAATCGATGAGCAAGGGAATAGACTTTTACTTTTACTAATTACTTTTAATTAATTTTTTTCATGAATTTTCTTCCCTGAAATGGAAATGTAATTGGTCTTTGGGTCAGCTTCTGAGGTCTTAGTTTGTTATAGGGGATAAGACAAAGACCAAGTGTAGTAAGGCTTGTGCTGGCTTGACTGTTTGTCCAGCACAGTAAGTAGGCACAGGGAATTTCCTGCGACCAGGGTAAGTAGCCCTGACTCTTGGACTGGAGAGGCAATTCTTCTCCAGGCCATGTCGCAGTGTAAATGGCATCAGATGACAATCAAGGATATTTCCTCCTTCCTGGCAAATAAAGCAAATAAATAGCACTAGAAAATGAACAATAACGGCCCTGGTATGTAGTAACTGCATTGAAGGAATGATGGACAGACGGTACAGAAATTATTGAAAGGAGAATATTGTACACGGGTGTACACATCAGAGTGATGTGACGTGCACACGCGAATGTGGCTCAGAACTGGGGGAAAGTATCCCTGACCTCCTCCAGCTTACGTTATGCTGGTTTAAATTGCTAACAACCAATGTTGAACTGCTTTGAGATTTTTCTACCCTTATCTTAGCAAGCAACGTGGCCCATCAAACTAGAAAACAAAGAAATGTTCATCCTTCTTAAGCTAGGAATCCTCTTTCTAGAACTTTTTCTTAAAATCATAATGAAGAAGGGACAAATCTAATACATGATGGTGTTCACAACAACATTAGCTTCTGAGGCAGGAGGACCCTTGAATACGCATGATATCGGGGTGGTATTCAAATGCTAAGTTCTGTACCCCTAGATCTGCTTGCTCTGAGACGAGGGAATTCTCAAGTCCTCCAGATTTTGTTGTGCAAACCTTACCCCCCAAGTTAATTAGTCAAAAAAAAAAAAAAAAAAAAAGGATAAAGCCTGTGATTGGGTAGTATAGGTGGGACTTCCTGGGAGGGAAAAGGGGACTCTGGGAAGAAGAAAGAGGAAGGTCCTTTTGTCAGGAGACATAAGAAGAGAAGATCTAGGTAGCCATGTGCCTGGATGTGGCTGGATGGCCAGGTTAACTTAGAGGAGCTAGGTGAGAGAGTCTACCCAGCTAAGGCCTAAGCTTTGAAATAGTATAAGGTCTCTGTGTGGTTATTTGCGAAAAGGCTGGTTAAGGAATAATTGCCGCCATGTTAATTTCCAGTGTCAATTAATATATACAGAATATTAGGATTTTTACAGCACATAGGGCCACTTCACGGACTATAACACAACTCTAACAAAATATGCTTATCCAGACTGAATTGCATGAGAGGATGCCACATGGGCCAAGAAAACAAAACATCAACTCGCGTGCCGCATGGGAGAAGTTACTCCACTTCTGGCTTCTCAGAGCTGGAAAGGAGCATGCGTCAGAGTTTGTGTTTCAGATGATGGATTAGAAATACCGTTTTTATGTATTCGGAGCTCTTGTGTCATTATGATGTGGTCTGTGTGCTTAAAAAATCCCCAGAAGCTAAGCCATCGGCCAGACACTCGGGATTTCAGAACTGTATTGTGTGCGTGACGCCATGATTCATGCGTGACGTCATGCATGTTATGTGCATATGTGCATGACACATAACGGGACGTGTCAAGGCCGGCGGAAGGAAAGGGCACAGGGATTACAGGACTGCAGTCGGTGAAAATCAAACCATCAACAGGCGTGGAGACTGTGGGCCTGACGCTCACTCAGTAAGGGAGGCTCTCCCAGTGAAGTTAGGCTCAGGGCCAGGGGGGGCTCCCAACTGGAGCGTCCCGGGAGCGTCCTTAGTGGCAAAATGTGTCTGCCAATTGGGACCACCAGACGGGAGGTGGTTCAACTCCAGCCCAGAGAAAGTTCTGTGCCTCTCACGCTTCCCTCACCTGTTGTTGCTTCTTCAGAATAAAACAAATCAATGGCTTTCTTAAAGAGCATACACAGAAAAAAAAAAAATTAAGTAGAATGAAATTGCTCGATATATCTCATTTCTTGGGGTCAAGGGGGAGTGGTATATACACCTCAGATGTTTCTGTTCAGCTGCCCTTTTCCACCCACGGACCCCAGCAGGTTTTCATGCGGCTTCCTCGATACCAGAGTCCTGCGCTCACCAAGCCCTCGCCTTCACTGGCTGATTTGACAGCAACAGAAGACAGTGACTTTCTGGAATTCTCGGATGGTGTGAAGTGGCTTCCCTTGCTCCCGGGGCCCTAAGTGAGGCCGTGCGGAGGCCGTGGAGCTGGGGACTAAAGCGACCCACATGGACGGCTTCATCATTGTAGGGAAGGGGAAGGACAGGACCCCAAGAAGAGAACCGAAGAAACGGGTCAGGACAGATGGAAGTGTACCGCCAACTGTGGGGTGGCATCAGCTCCACTTTCAATTTCCCCTTGTAGCCCTGGAGAAAACACGGACGTAGAAGCTGAATGAAAGTTCGATATTCATTCATCTTTATAGAGAAGATACTTTTGTTTTAAGGCTAACAGGAACTTTATAAAACGTCCACAACATTCCGTCCTGCCCCTCCTCCCCCCAAATTATACACACAGTTGAACCGGGAGAGCATTGCCTTCTTTGTCCATTCTATTGTTACATGTCAGCTTTTCTTTCTCCTTAAACATATTTTTCTCCTAGAATTCTGTGAATCTAGTGATGGCTTGTTTTGTGGTAAGGAACTGTATTCTATAATGATGTTCATGAAAAGCCCCGATTTCTTCTCAGCACTGACTAGAGCTGGGGGCTTTCTGACAGAAAGTGCTGATCAAAAATCTTACCAATTCAGCATATTTCTTGAATAAAAAATCAAGCTTTTCTTCAGGTGCTTGCAGCTTGTTCAGATTTTGCATGAGCAAGTTAGCTTCTTTACCTTAAAAAAATAATAAAATAAAATAAAAATGAGGGTTGAGCATATATGATCAGGTGATAGGGTCTGGTATATTGGATTGATCGCTTGCAAATTAAGATCAAGCCTCAGCCAAAGCAAGAACCTTCCTGACCCTCAGCTAGTTTTCCTTTAAGAAAGGATGACCCCTGCCTTTCAGAGTAAGGGTTAGCTCATGTGGTACAGAGTCAAATTCATGGTAGAGTTTCAATAAATGCTTGCTAAAAGCAGTAGTCCCCAAATTTTCTTCTTCATTCTCATTCCTTCCCCTTGTGTATTCTTGATATTCTAAAGGTAAGCGTGTCATAGCACTGACTTTATGAAATGATAATCCATATTCCATATGATATATATACATATATGTGTATATATATATATATATATATATATGGAGAGAGAGAGAGAGAGAGAGAGAGAGAGAGAGAGAGAGAGAGAGAAAGAAACAGCAATCAAAATTTCCAAGAAGCAGGAAACAACAGTGTCAGTACATGATGTTGACGACACTTCAGCCCAAGTCAGAGCCTTGACAATCTAGTGAGCCTGGTTTTCCCATATTGTCTTGGGACTGCCTTTTGAACCAGTCCTCTCCTCTTTGCTTGGGTGGAAGAAACTCTAATCATATTGCCTACCAGAGAATAAAAATCAATAGATAAGGGGGAAAGATCTAAACCTGGGAGACATTTCATGTATGTGTGTGTCTGTATGTGTGTCTGTGTGTCTCTCTCTGTGTGTGCGTCTGTATGTGTGTTTATATGTATGTGTGTTTATATGTGTGTCTGTGTGTCTGTGTGTGTGTGTGTTTGTGTGTGTCTCTGTGTGTGTCTATATGTGTGTGTGTGTGTGTGTGAGTGTGTGTGTGTGTGTGTGTGTGTGTGTGTGTGTCTGTGTCTGTGTCTGTGTGTTCCATAAATTTGAGCTCATCCTTCTCAGGCAAGTCATGTCTTCTTCCCAGGCCTTAATCTCTGCTGACAGCAGATTTTTGTTTTCCTCCCCAGATGGACATCAAGCTGTATTTTACAACTCATATGTTCCTGATAATTTACCAGAGAGATTTAGGATCTTGCTGCCTTCTTCCTTCTGTCTCCTATAGCTTTGCTTCCCTGCTGGGCTAGTTAACCATCTGGCCGGTGTTAGGAGGACATTGACCGCTGATTACATCTGCCAGCCATGAGGCCAGGTGGAGAAGTCTTCCCATTCTCACCTACCTGTGAAAACTGTTCTATCTACTCACAGTAAGGAGGTCAGGCCACTGAGGAGACCCTGAGATTTCCGGTATAAACTTGTTAAAGAATGTGAGCAAAGTTGCAACCTTTTCCCTAAGAACCACCATGTCCCCTGGGCTAGAATTCTCGCTTTTATCCTGGAGACACAGATGTTGTCAGGAATTAGGGGAAAGGCAGATGTGTCAGGAGTTAGGGTTGCCTTTGAAAGACAGGGCACAGGACAATCTTGTATACTGTTATATTCATTGTTTACTTGAGACTGAATTCTAGTGGACTTTTTTTTTTTTTAATTCTTATTCATTAGGTATGGCAAGCCTACATAGGATTGCAAAATTCTGGGTCTAACAGGATCTTTAAAAACATCCAGACTAGCCAGTTTAAATTTCTAGATGAAATTTCAAAGGCCCAGAAAACACTAACATTACATAATTACCGCTGACATTGTAAAGACTTTAATCCAAGGTGACTTCCTCTAAGAAATTTCTCAATTTCTGAGAAATTGTGGTAGCAGAAAAAGCTAGGGAATCCAAGGTGGAATGCCTTTAGAAGAAAATGTTTGGTCTGTTTTGGCTCAGTGGGTCAGTTCAGATCTGAGGCTGGCCTAAGACTGGCTATGAGTAAGGCTCTACCACCTAGCTCCCAGCACTCCTCCAAAACCCTTGATGATCGATTGCCCTTTGTGGCCGACTATGATCTGCTCCTGCTGGGCACGGACTTCCAGCTGCTCCTCTGGAAGCTTGGGTGGTCTGCACTGGCCAAACCATTCTTTCACCCTTGACTCCAGAGCCAGGAACAGAGGCATGTGAAGACGGCTCTCCTGGGATAACCTTAGCTATTAGAAACAAGGAAGTGCTTTTGTCCACAGGTTAGGGCCAGGGTCTTCTGTAGCATTTGGTCCGAGACAAATGCTGAGTACTGCTAATAATATAGTGAAATGAAGCCAGCCTGCAGACACCCATACCAGGTAAATCAAATAATACTGTCCTAATTAAATAGAAGAAGGTGAACCGTTTTTTTCTCACCCGCGGCTTTAGTGTCTTGGGACACCGCTCATGGTGAGTACTAATGTATGAAGTCATTGTATGTCTTATTGGAAGGGCAAGGAAATGAGAGACTCTAGTGTTTTCTTCTGTGGCTGTATGGAGGACATTTTGTTGTTCTTATTGTATAATCTTCTTATTATTTGAAATCCCATTCTTCTCTATTCTAGTAGTTTGATATCTTGTGCTGGTGCTTATCTATCATTCCAGTGTACAAATACACCTTCAAAAATCAGCCTCAACAGAACATTCAAGAAAGTAGAGAGAGGCATATGCAGAACTCACTAGAGATGGTAGGTTTTAAATCTGCATAGGTTCTGTTGGGCTAGGGCGCTACACGGGACGCTTGTGGAGGAGAGGAACGGAGATATGCTCAACTTCTAAGACAATCGTTGCATTCCCACGGGAACAAGGTCGTGTGCTGGTGTATCAGACACAACAGGAAAACCTGACTTCCTCCAGGACATTTTATCAGGTGGGCATCATGTCTTTTCTCCTGAATGTACCATTTCAAAGTTAGCCTCATTTCTCCCCCGCAAAAGCTGATGAAGGCATGACGTGGTTCTGTGACTGCCACAGTGCAAAATGCTCTGTGCTGGAAGCTGTATCAAAGTTGAAACGCCTGTGCGATGAGGACAATCCTGTGACATTTGGCTGTGACCGTTGGCACAATTGTATTGGAATATAAAGGAGCCATTTTTATGTCAAAGACATTTTAAAAGTCCTTTTTCCCCCTCCTGGTCAATTATTTGGAAAAGAAATGGAAAACTTTAAATTTTTACACAATTGAAACAGTCATAGAAATGTGAACCAGGGTTCTTCTCAAGCTGTCGGTAGAGTGACGCTTGCCTCTGTTAAAATGCCCTGGTTACTTGCACAGACTCAAAGTATCCCTAAACTTACACCTTTTCTCTTCCAAAGGGTTTCTTTTCTTTTCTTTTTGGTCGTGGGGATAACATGGGTTCTTATACTCACTTGCACAATTGTCAAATTTCGACAATTTTCAAATGTTACCATCAGACTCATATTTTAATGTTGATTTTTATTCTCTTACTAATACAATTGAACACCAGTAAGTATCAGAAGCAATTCTGGACATCATTTTTAGCTGTTTTAGGAAAGTTTTAGTCTAACTAGAAGGGCGAAGTTCTAGAACTCACATGGCCCATTTATAGCCTGGAATCAGGGGTGGTAAAGGGAAAATAGCAACATTGTTTGGGTGAGATATTTGTCATCCTAGGATCTGCCTTTGAACTTTGTAGTCTCTTACCTCTCCTGGTTGCAGTGTCTGATTGTTTCTCTTGGTTTTAACACCACCATCAATGTTTGAAGTCCTACCCTGCTGTGTTTTCCTGTCACTGCATCTTCCATTAAGTTGACATTTTGTGCCTCTGGAATCTTAGTGCCTTGGTTATGGTTGCACTTGGAATGTCAGCCTCCCACTCACTTAGAGAACAGACCTGGCCTTCTCATGAGTCTACTGGTGATGTGTTTTCACTAATAGTAATCACGAGAAGGGAAATCAGAGAGAGAGAGAGAGAGAGAGAGAGAGAGAGAGAGAGAGAGAGAGAGAGAGAGAGAGAGAGAGAGAAGTAAAGTGTTGACATGTTCACTGCCTCTTGTGCTCAGAAGAGAGAATGGGGCACTTCATTCAAGACTTGCTTGACTCGGTTTCTCTTCATGTCTTCCTACTCAATTCTGACCCAATTGGTTCAACTCTTCTATGAACCAATTCAATTATCCTTGAGTCCCACCAATTCCTCTTTTCCTTGAGTTCTTTTGGTTTCTTATTCTCTCCTCAAGAACACTTAATATTCTTATCAGAGCCCTCTCTCTCTCTCTCTCTCTCTCTCTCTCTCTCTCTCTCTCTCTCTCTGTGTGTGTGTGTGTGTGTGTGTGTTCTAAGGAAGATGAGGAGAGGTGTCTGAAGACATTACAGAGTCCATAGTGTCCTGGTGTATATATAGAATCTTACCTGTACTCAGTGATGGTCAATAAATTATCCCACAACAAATCTCTTTCTCTGGCATATTTAATAGTATTATTCAGAGAAATGGCAGACCTGTGCAGTTGTAGGGCTGCCTATAACATGCCTTCTTTTATAATACGAGAATTATAGGGATCTACAGGCAGAACCTTATCTTCTCTGGTAACCTTCTTCTGCCCAGGGAAGCTCACAGCCAGAACTTTAGTACTCTACGGTAGGAAGGAACAGTTTTCAAAGCCATTAGCACTCTTTTCTTCCACAACTTGCTTTCTGCTAAACTGTCATAGTGCCTTGGCCTGATGTTTGTACACCAGTTCTGAATCTTTGTGCATTTCAGAGTTTTGACAAATTCTGAATTGGATTTAAACACACACTTACATTCATAGACAATAGTGTAGAGCCATTTAATTTATAAGTAGCCAAGAAGTTTCCTAAAGCCACTTATAGGCATCTAACTCAGAAGTGGTGGGTTTATGTGTAGGCCTGCCTGAAAAATGTTCTTATAACTATGAGTGTAATGGGGGCGGTACTGTGTATAGAAGAACATGTTAATGACATTGACTGGGATGGCACAGAAAGGCCACTGGCCCCCACATGCCTAAAGCGGGCCTCTGATGCACAAACAGAAATTGTAGACAAACACATTGGGCTGGAGCTGGGTAATTTGTAGAGTGTGGCAGAGGAAAAAAATATAATTACGTTCTCATCCTGGAAAACCGTCCTAGTGCTTTGGTAATTGTAAGGATTATACAGATATACAGGGAGAGAGTATAAAAGCTCCAAATAGTTGCCTTTAATTTTCTCTTATTTTCTTCATGTTTTGTTCCTCAGTACAGCAAATGCACAGAGACTCCTGTATCTATTATACATACAGGTTTAAGATGGTATACACAGTGGATCAGAAATATTCTGGATCTTTTTTTTTTTTTTAACATTCTGGATCTTTAACATGACGGTGCTAAGGGGCACATCCAAGATGTGATTTGATTGGAGAAGAGAAAAAAATTGCTCTGTGACACAGAGGGACACTACTATGCCCCCCTGCCCTCCAGCGTTCTAGAATGATTCAACCTTGCATTGCTAGAATATGAAAATATATCAAATGTCTTGCGATCTTTATGTTGCAGGGGCAGAGGGGTCGGTTGTATTACTAGAAGGTATCACTGAACCCTTCCTGAAACCTTTTCATAATGAGTTTTATGTGCATAGTAGTACTCTACTCAAAGGGTAGATTACTTGGGTTTACAGATAGAAATCTGTTACTTGGGTAGAAACACAGTTCTCACACAGCCTCCTTGGCATTTCATTCTATCATATCATACAAATGAATGAGAAGTGGTCACTACCCTTGAGAACTAACCTATCGATCACAGAAGCCGAAGAAAACATAGAAGTGAGGAAGGTGAAACTAACCAAGTCTCATGTGGGGAGTGGTTTTTGAAGTGAGTGCTGTGCTGGCAGTCACGGGTGGGGACAGGCTGGGGGGGGCTGTACTATGTGCAGTAATGTGTTTCCAGTCATAGGATGCAGGGGATGCAAAATTAGCATCCTTTCCCCTCATCCACAGTTATTGTTGGTGCTACCCATCCCCATGCTCTTCAAAAATGTTTCCTCCTCTGTGTGTTTGGTTCTTTTGTTTGCTTTCCTCTCTGTGCCAAAAGCCCCCTAACCAAGAGGTCATCTCTTCTTTTTGTTCTCCTGACATAGTGCCTCACACCCAGGCATTCACAAATAGTCATGAAATTAATGAACAGATGGGCAGCTCCAGGATATGTCTTCCGCAGTTCTTGGCAGATGTAACCACGGTGGTATTATTATTATTATTATCATCATCATCATCATCATCATCATCATCATTATTATTAGTTTTACTTTTGTGATCTATCCTTAATCAAAATATTTCACAATAAGTGATCTAATTGACAATTATTTTATCAATGAACTTACCCCTATTTATTATATTTTGTTTATTTACTAAGTTTGCTTTAAGTATTCCATTCCTTCATTCTTATAGCAAATTACTATTGAGTCTTTAATTTGTCATATAATACCATAAGTAACCAATGATGTCCAACCCCGCCCCCACACCATTCTTGAGATAGAAAAAAATGCAATTGAGAATCAGTTACATTAGCCAAATACTCTCCCCCCAAATACGTATGATTCGAAATGCTCGTTAGTACTACTAAAGAATGACTCATGGCATAATGCAGACCCGAGGAGATTACAACATTAGGCTGTGGCTGAGAAAACGCCATTCAGTTACGAGTTAAATGGCAAGCAGAAGTTCTGCGCTCAGAGGGCTGGAAGGGTGCAGACGTTTCTAGATAGAATGTGCTCAGGCCTTGGGAGCATGAAGCAGGGACGTTCAAAGAACTAAAAGAGAAGACGAGAATGACTGCCGCGGTGGCGGGGTCAGGGACGGAATGGTAAGGAAAGAGATGCAGGGGAATCCAGTGAAATGAGATCAAGCTGGAGCCGGCCAGGGTTAGACCACAGGACCAAAACACAGCTTAAGAATTTTGGTTTGGAGCCGTGGGTAGACATGTGGGCAGAGTAGACGGGCATCGCGGGAAAACCCTTCACTTCAGTGATACCAGAAGGGATGGGCTAGAGAAAAACACGGCAAAAGACAATTTAGGGAATCCCAGAAGGAGGACATGAAATTAATCCAGGTATATTTATATGGCTGATAGGTTATTTCTCTGCCAGTGAAGGGGAGCCAATTCAAACCAGAGAAGAGTACTTTAGAGACAGGGTTGTTGGGAGTCTGCTCTCGGGCGAGTTCACAGGATCCAAGGATAGAGAAATGGCCGGCTTGGGGGAGAGGGAGAGAGAGAGAGAGAGAGAGAGAGAGAGAGAGAGAGAGAGAGAGAGAGAGAGAGAGAGAGAGATGCAGAGGCAGAGAAAGACAGAGACGGAAAAAGGCAGAGATGAGAGAAACAGAGACGAGAGAGAGGAGAGAGAAGAGACAGAGATGAGAGACACAAAGAGAAAGAGAGAGGGGAGAGGGAGAGAAGTCTGGACTATATAGAGAAAAGCTTTGGGGGGGGAGGGGCGGGGAGGTCAGCCAGCCCTTGGGCTCCAAAGTTCAGGGTTGGGGGCAGGGCAAGCCAGTTAGGGACTGAGGGATGTTGGGAGGATCTGGAAGCCAGGTCTGCTTTGATATGTAAAATATGCACCTCAGTCCCTTGGCCCCTGGGGTCTGAAACCAAACAATGGCTTTTCCTGATGTTCAAGCCACTGTAATATTTACGAGAGATGTCATATATTAGAACATAATACTTGCCTAATCCTTTTAAGATTTTCTTTTCCAGCTTTTGCTCTTTATTGCTGACAGGCTCTTTGGCGGTGGCCGGCTCTTCAGGAGCAGTGGTTTCGTCACAGTCACCATCCTCATTGTCTGGTGGCTCTGTGTTTTGGGGCTGCTCCTTCGTTTCGGAGGTGCCCTCCTTCCCCGTGGGACGGGCAGCAGACCCGTACATGCTTATGATGTCTTCCAGTTGTCGGTTCAACTCTTCGGAGATATCGTGGGCTCCCTTCTCAGCCTGCCCGCTTGCCTCTTGCGCTGGCGCTTGGCCTGAGGTTGAGGACTGCTGGCCGTCTTGCTTGCCCGGGACATTTTGATTGAGCGATGAGTTATCCCCTGGGGGCGTTGGCTGCTCTACTGAGAGCTGATCAGGATGATTAGTCTCCATACGGAGTTCGATCTGGTGGGAAGCACAGTTACATTTTACCTAACGAATTCCCTTCCATACTAATGATAAGGATATCTCTCAGGGAGGTGCCGACTGGTTTTGGAATCTGCCACAGAATAAATGAACTTTCACATAACACTGACACTAAAATTCGGGTCATATTACTGTCCTGATTTGAATGTAATCGTCACATTTTAGACAATTTTGTTGAAATTGTCTGAGTTAATTGACGGTATTGGTTTTTTTTTATGAATATATTTGCCAATTTGTGTTAGGATTTTTCAGGCGTAGACCTCACCACCGCCTTTAAAAAATACATGCACATAACATTTTCATTCAAAGTTTAGCTTTTACTTAATTTTTAGTTTAATATTTAACGCAAGATCCTTTGTGATTACTAAAAAAACATCCATAATAGTTACACCCATAAGCTATTTTTTAATTGTCAAGTAAAAAATTTAATTTGTATACTTGAATACATTATTAGGCAAAATCATTTTTCTAGTGTTTTCCCCATGATAATGAGCGACAATCAGAAAAAAAAAATTGAGCTTCAGAGTAACGTTTTTAATTAAAACAAGGAAGGAATAAGGAATATGTAAGCCAATCATATGAATGAGTGATGATCCTTAGAAACGTGTTTTCATGTGTATACATGTGTATGAGTGCAGTGCATTCGCACGTGCGAACGCGTGCGTGTGTGTGTGGGGGGGGGGCGGCAGAGAAGGATGCTGATGTCACACCCATCTTCTTCCTTTAAAGCATGAGCCTCTCACTGAACCTGGCGCGAGGCTGGCAGCCTGCAAGCCCCCGTTGTCCTCCTGCCTCCGTCCCCAACAGCACTGTAATTACAGACTCATTCGACAGCATCCAAGTATCCACTTGGCTGTCAGGACCTGAACTCAAATCCTTAAGCTTGCATAGCAAGCACGCTTACCCACTGAGCCACCTCTCCAGCCCACAGAGGATACGAACCCCGAACCCCTTACATTTCTATCACATTCTTCCCCTCCGGACACTCACTTAGGTCTTAGAAGGAAAGAGCTCATCATTTTCTAACTCAAAGAGTTCTAGGAAAGTGTAAGAATTTTAAGACATAGCAACAATGTATATCTTAAGCTAGAAAAAGAATTCAAATACAATGCGGACTCAAACCAGGCATGCCGGGGGGCCTGTCTGTTTATTATTCTTCGTGGAAGCAGGAAAGTCAGAAGTTCAGGGTCATCCTCGACCACACAGAGTGTCCCTAGCCTGCCACTGCTATATAACCCTGGCCCCCAGCAGCAGCAACAACAAAAACAACACCCAGATAATAGCACAGCCTCTGGGACATATGGAACACATCGCATTAAAGATTCCAGGCGTTGAGGGGCGGGTAGATTTGGCTTAAGTTTTTAAGTTCTGGTGCATTTTGTTTACAAACAGAGCTCAATAGTTATGCTGCTAATTAACAGCATAAAAATATGGCAACCTTCTCTAGCTTCACGGGTTTTGCGGTCGTGTTGGCATGTCAGTGGAAAGAAACAAAAACAAGCTGTGTTTCAACTGCATAGCTTCCTTGTCCCATTTTTAGGGCAAGTGTCAAGCACTTGAGTGTAGTAGGTGTTGAACACTTCGAATGCCAACAAGACGCGGTTGTAGAGACACGCCCCACCCACCTGTGGCTCTCACCCAGCCTACGTTGACTTAGAAGGAAGTCCGCTCATTTTAATTCAGCCACTTGGCAATGTGGCTGTGCCTGGCAACGTCTCTACCCCTGCAGTTTAGATCCCGACCTCCACTTGCTATGTTCTCTGCTATTTATAACTCCTGCCTCCCCCTAGCACACCGAGGGACACGTGTCACCTGCTGTCCAGCCAGAAGTTATTTTAAGTTCTTCTAAAATGAGTTCTGACATTTAGCCCTCCGTCCCTGAAGTCAAGAGAATAGGCTCTCGGTCAGACTGAAAATAGTGAACATTTTACTGGTTTGAATCCATATGTGAGCTTTTACGTGTAGGGGAGATTATCATTGGGTGAGATCTAAAGTCAATCAAATTTCAAAGCAGGTATTTCAAACAGTCCATGGGCGTTTTACTGTGGTCAGGCTACATAAAAATGTTCGTATGATCTATTCAAGCTTAGGTCCATGGATATTCTTTAAGTTCCTGTTCCACATTAATTGATGTGTGTGTGTTTGTGTGTGTGTGTGTGTGTGTGTGTGTATGTATGTATGTGTGTGTGTGATCAGTCCCAGCACCTCAAATGCACCACTGTTGTGTTATATCTCCAAACCCCAACCTTCTTTTAAAACAGTAACCTATTTTGTTTACAGGACAATTTACTTCTTTAAAACAACTCTGAATGAACAAATTAACAAGAAGAAAAGCCAAATATAAACAAAGCCAAAGAACTTTAAATAGTCCCTTTTGTAGTAAAGTTTCTTCTAGCGAAGAAACCCTAAAACCTGACTTTACAAACTTTATTGGCTCTGCGGCCCTCAGTGAGGAGGAATGTTTCCCCCTTTCCTAACAGTTTCTGTGGCTGCTCACACACACACCATCCCTTCCTGATCCACATGTTGTCTTTAGAAGCTGAACAACGGAAAGTCCTTCCGCTGCCGTCTGTAACTTTCGAACACTACAGACTACGGGGCCGGCGGCTCGAGGGGCTCGGGGAAGTGTTTGTCACACTTACCAGAAAGAAGGGAGCTAAGCAGGAAGAGAAAGGAGAGGAGAGAGGTGGCAGAGAGTCAGAGCAGCGGCAGCAGCAGCAGGCAGCAGGGTTGTGCTCTCACAAGGAGGGAGAAACTGCACACACACACACACACACACACACACACACGCCCACAAAAGGAGGGGGTGGGGAAGGGAACATCCCATGACACAGCAAGAAAGAAGTCAGCCTATGCCTCAGTAGGTGTTGCCAGGGGAGTGTCCTTTGAAAGAAAAGCAGCTGCTAGATTGGGAGACGCCCCTTAGTCCTCTTTAAAATTCAAACCCAGATGAAGGGCCTCCTGGTGAGGTTTTCCAACACGGTGGTTTTGAACACAAACGGGAGTGTTTTTATTTCTTGGTTTATCTCCCGTGTGGTTTAGATTCCGTGGCTATCTATCGGGTTGGATTAGTTAGGATCAGGATTCTTTTATGAATCACGGTATATGGGGTGTGGCATACCACAGGAGAGGTAGCAGAGACCCTAGTTCAGAGGACACTGCTTTTTTTTGTGGTTGTTACTATTTGTTTTTGCAGAGTTGGAAATGGATGTTTAGGGGGCTTTTGAAACTGTGGTTCAGGTAGTCTTTGCAAGTGTGGTGTGTCCAGAGCTGACATCTCGTGAGCTCGCTCACGTTAAAAATGCCTTCCAACGGCCTAGAGGCAGAGATAGGTGGCTCTCTCTGACTTTAAGGCCAGCCTGGACAATATGGTGAGTTCCGGGACAGTCAGAGGAACGGGTTAATATCTTATCTAAAAGAAACAAGCCTTCCTCCTAACTCATAGCCACTCAAGTTTTCTGGAGAATGTATTTCCAAGTTTTACCAAAGCAGGTTTTGTTTGTTTGTTTTGTTTTTTGTTTTTTTCTGTCCAAGTTTCTGCTCTGGGTATAGTCTTGGGCACAGCAGCACCTCTGGGAATACGGTCACCCCAAAGACATCAATTGTTATGGTTTCGGCACCAATGTTGTGATAATAAAAAGAGAAAGAGGTTTTGAGAACGTGGTATGTGGCTGTGTAGGGGAAGGGGGTGCCTCAGTGGGCCCATGCTGAGGCATCCCTTCCCCCAGGGACCAGACATGGTACAGAGTAGAGCTTATTTAGGGCAGAGGATAGGAGTTAAAGGGATAGTGGAGGCAGAGAAAGGCAGAGAGCGGGAGAGAATAGAGAAGTAGAGGCCGGCCATGACCATGTGGAGAGAGGGGGGAGGGGAGGGGAGGAGAGCCCAAGAGGGGGCAAGAAGAGTAAGAGAGATGAAGAGAGGCAAGAGGAATAAGAGAGAGAGGAGGGGCCGGGCACCCTCTTTTATAGGCCTGGCCTACTTGGCTGTTGCCAGGCAACAGTGGGGCGGGGCTTACCTGGCTGTTGCCAGGTAATTGTGGGGTGGAGCTTAGACAGAACCCTAACCATCCCTGTCCTCCTGGGACAGCTCTTGAATCTGGCACTTTACATGACAAGAGGACTTGCAGGTGTGGTTAGGAATTGTGAGGTGGAGAAGCATCTAGAAGGGTCTAAGGAGGGGCCACCAATCCCAGAGCCCTTATAAACAAGGCACCACGCAGGCTGAGAATCAGAACAGGAGATTTGTTGATCTAAGTGGGGCGTGTAATGGAGTAAGCTCCTGCGTCGAGGAACAGAAGAAGCCTTAGAAGCCCGGGAAGGCAGCACAAGACTCTTCTCCCAAGCCTCCAGAGGGACGTAGCCACACTGACAGCTTCACCTCAGACCCCACGGAAGTCGTTTTGGACGTTTACCTCCAGAACTGTAAAAGTGTAAGTGCATGCTCTTTTAAAAGCCTCGACCTTGGCACGCATCCCACTCCCAAGGGCTTCCCTACTTTCTGAGCTCAGGGTGATGTGTGACGTATATAGAAAGGACTGAAAAAGGATGCAGGAAAGGCATGAAGAGAAGAACCAGCCCGACAAGGGGAAACTCTTGACAAAGACATCGCAATGACTGTTAATCCTGGGATTTGCAGGAGAAAAAAACCAATTTCACCAGCTCCAGACAAATTAAAGCAAGCTTTATTAAATAAATACTGACCTCCAAATCATCGACTTTAATCAAGACCATTCCCTGGAATTTCTCAGTTGGAACGGCCTTGAGCCACGTGTAGTAAGGGTTTATAAGGACAAACCTATAGGCCACCATAGTTTCCCATGAGGCTTTGTTAATTTTTCTAAGAACTACAACTCCCAGCATTCCAGGAAGTTACCTGGTCCTTGGGCAACTGGGGTTTGCAGGTTAATTTGGGGCATTGCATGATAAACACAGTGAAGCTGGTGAAAGAAAATAATATTTTCTCCTTAATCCTCATGTAGTGACTATTCGATTACTCCACAAGTCAGAAGACATCACATCCTGGATTGGAGCAATCAACCCAATCAGATCTCCAAATACAAATTAGTACTAATCAAATTTAAATAAGGTACTATTGGGGTACATTTATGAAAAAGTGTCTCTGTGTGTTATCAGTTGTTTAATGGGTACCTGCAGAGAGCTAAGTACTAACCAGATGTTGGTATTTTTATTTCCATGGCCCATCACCAGCCTCATATTTGCAAACATTCATCCTTTCTTACTTGCCCTTTGGATGTAATAAAGAATTGATAGCCAATAGCTGGGGGGGGGGGCAGGGGCGGGGCTGGGGAATAGAAGGCGGGACTTCCAGGCAGAGATAAGAACTTTGGGAGAAGCAATCCAATGCAGGAGATTCACCAGGGATCACAGAAAGGACGAATCAGAGTGGAGGAGAGAGGTAGGCCTGGCCATGTGACAAGACGTAGGCCAGACTTAGTCAGGTAGAGTCGTTGGGAGACTGCCAAGCTAAGGTTTTAAAATATTAATAAGACTCCATGTCATTATTTATATAGCTGGGGGCAGGGGTCCATGAAAAGTCCCACTATAAGGTACAGGCTCCTTTAACAAAATAGTTTCCATCGAAACTAATGGAAAAAGAAATCTAATGACTGAACTGTATTATTATGTTACTGTGTGTATATACACACAATATGTACTAACATGAAAACAGGCATAGGGTTCTTATACCTGTCCTTTTCTTTTCTCCCTGCCACTCCATAGGGTTTCTCTGTGAGTTTCAAAGTGAGTCCCAACTTTTTAGACAAGGCTAGCCTGGAACTCACAGAGATATCCTTGCCTCTGCCTCTCAAGTGCTGGGATTAAAGGCATGTGCCACTGCCACCTGGCTAGCCTTCCTTACAGTTATTGTAAAATATACATTTCCATATACGTCTTACTTTAAAATTTCACAAAACTGAATCACAGAATGACCCAATTCTCTTTAAAGATTTTTGCATAGGAGTTGGGTGTTGATGCTAGTTCCCTGAGGTTATTTTTGTTGTAAACATCCTTTGTTATTTTAAATGTCAGGTGTGGTTCAGTCAGTTGCTTGATTGGTTGACAGCTGACACATTCTCTTCCTTATATGGCTGTGCGGAGTGGGAAGCATCCCAACTCGAAAGAAAGAAAGAAAGAAAGAAAGAAAGAAAGAAAGAAAGAAAGAAGAAGAAGAAGAGGAAGGAAGGAAGGAAGGAAGGAAGGAAGGAAGGAAGAAAGGAGGAAAGAAGGAAAGAAAGAGAAAAAGAAGGAAAGAAAGGAAGAAAGAAAGAAAAGAAGGAAAGAAGTAAAGAAAGAAAGGAAGGAAGGAAGGAAGAAAGAAAGAAAGAAGGAAGGAGGAAAGAAGGAAAGAAAGAGAAAAAGAAGGAAAGAAAGGAAGAAAGAAAGAAAAGAAGGAAAGAAGTAAAGAAAGAAAGGAAGGAAGAAAGAAAGAAAGAAAGAAAGAAAGAAGGAAGGAAGGAGGAAAGAAGGAAAGAAAGAGAAAAAGAAGGAAAGAAAGGAAGAAAGAAAGAAAAGAAGGAAAGAAGTAAAGAAAGAAAGGAAGGAAGAAAGAAAGAAAGAAAGAAAGGAAGGAAGGAAGGAAGGAAGAAAGAAAGAAAGAAAGAAAGAAAGAAAGAAAGAAAGAAAAAGTTAGTTTTCTGGCCCTCCAGGAATCACATAACTTCAGCTTCAAGAACAATTGTGATCCCGGCTGGAACTGAAGCCAACTCAGTCTGCTGTGGGAGACCATGCCCCAGCCTGGACCTCTTTCCACACAATCTGAGATTTGGAAGACTCTAGATAACAAGGCTGGACAAACCTTGGTGAGCTCAGCAGCTCTTCCTGCTGTGACTCAGAAAATAAGTCCTGTGATTGGTGGGATGGGAACTGATCATTGGTCTTTGTATAGGGCTGGAGACAGGTGGAATTGGAGGCTGCGTATGTGGGACTAGGAATGCTGGGATTAGATTGAACATGAGCACCTGGGCCCCTCTTCTGGCTATTTAAACAAACTACTCTTTTCAGGTAAGTCTGGGTAGCTTCCACCCTCCTCTGTTCCCTGGTATTACAACATTAGACTCCAATAAAGACTTCTCTTGAGTGGCGTCTTTGGCTGGTTGGGATTTTTATCACAAGTAGGATAGGTTGGGATGGTTAGGAATGTCAAGTCCTCGGGTATTCTAACTGTGGCTTTGGCAATGCTGGGATGGATGGACGCTGGCAAGAACCCCAGAGCTATGAGCCCCAACACCCAAGGCTCTGAGCTAGATCTGTAAGAGGCAGCTGAAAGAGGTCAGAGCACTGTGGAGGACAGGATCTGCAGGAGATTGGGGAGATTGAGGAGATTGAGGACAGCGGGGAAGCCGAGACTGTGGAAGACAAAGGAAAAGAGACTGGGAGGAGCCAAGATGATCAGGACGGTGAGTCGTGATTGCTGGAAGAGTCTGAAACAACTTCTAATGGTTAAGAGCGGAGAGTCCTTGTACTAAGATCAACTCCAAGTGGATCAAGGACCTCCACATAAAACCAGACACACTGAAACTATTAGAAAAGAAACTTGGGAAGACCCTGGAGGACTTGGGCACAGGGGAAAAGTTCCTGAACAGAACACCAATAGCTTATGCTCTAAGATCAAGAATCGACAAATGGGACCTCATAAAATTACAAAGTTTCTGCAAAGCAAAGGACACTGTCAGAAGGACAAAACGGCAACCAACAAAGTGGGAAAAGATCTTCACCAACCCCACATCCGACAGAGGGCTAATATCCAATATATACAAAGAACTCAAGAAGTTAGACGGCAAAGAACCAAATAACCCTATCAAAAAATTATTAATGAGCCAGTTTAGTAAAGAAACCGAGGGGGGAGGGGGAATTATTGGGGAACAGATGGGGGGGAGAGGAACTATGGGAACTATGGTGGGTGGGAACTGGGAAAGGGGAAAGCCTTTGGAATGTAAACATAGAATATAGAAAATAAAATTAAAAAAAAAAAAAAAAAAAAAAAAAAAAAAAAAGAGCGGAGAGTCCCAACACCAAAGCTTAGGAGATGTCGCACGTGCTGTGTTGGTGCTTTAAGAGGAACTGACATTCTGCCTTGAGTAGTTAGAACAATAATCTTCTGGCTCAGACAGCTTGGGATCATTGTGGAGAGGGCTCTCCCAGAACAAAGGGAAGGTAGCATACCCCAATCAGTGTCTATGTGTGCACGTGTGATTCTATCGCAACTCTGTAATAGAGACCACACAATCAGAATGTACGTTACCATGTAAGGGAGGCAAAGAGGAAATGAGTGAAACAGCTGGACTTGGAGCTCAGCCTTTAGAGGTGAGTCTACTCCATTAGGGCTGGCATGAAAATACTGTTTTCTGCTTGAAAAACTTCAATGTGTCCTGTCTCAGAATCCTGTTGCATCGTAAGTCTCCAGTATTCAAGACTTGGAGCCTTCTGTCTCTGGCTTAAAAGTGCAGATTGTGAGTGTTAGGAACTCAGCTAAAGGAGTTGTTTCATTGCTCTCTTTATCTAGATAGAGGGAACAAATCTCCAGTTATTGGCTTATTGACAAAACCAATAAATATTATTCAAATTGACAGTGTTGATTTACATGACAGATAACGGTTGCTAAACCCAAATTGCAA
Source organism: Apodemus agrarius (assembly GCA_964023405.1). Lineage (NCBI taxonomy): Eukaryota > Metazoa > Chordata > Mammalia > Rodentia > Muridae > Apodemus > Apodemus agrarius. The sequence goes on from OZ030027.1 coordinate 17,094,899, forward strand.
TGTGGAGCACGAATATATCCATGTGTCAGCTGCTAGTCAGTCTGAGCTCTTGATATTTTTCTACAATGCACAGTGGGGAATGGTTCAGTTTCCTCCACACCTGATCCATTCAAATGACTACACGAGTTTTGTTCATACAATTTGCCATGATTTAATTGCACAGATATGTTCCCGCTCGCTTTCTTCTGAGTGTTTATATTTCCTCCAGGGTGATTGATGTCGGGAGATTAGGCCTTTGGGAAGTCATTAGGCAGTTTGGATGGGCATCATATCATTTCCGTTGGGAATGCCCTTCTGCAGAAGATTGGAGGAAACTCCCTCCCCCCTCTGATGAGATTATAGTGGCTATCTTTAAGTCCTCATGAGACGTGGAATCTGCCTCCACTTTGATCTTGGATTCCAAGACTACTAACTTGTAGGAACATATGATATCTTATTATTGTGAGTTAAATCGGTAAGGGGAAAAATAGGTAGCTATGTGATAACTACCTAAAACATCCAGAATGGTTCATATGTCTTCATAAAGGTATGGCTTATAAGAATCCACCCATGGCCCAGAATTTTGATTAGGCTAATAATGAAGAAAACTTAATACATCTCTGTTTATTTTAAAATAAGCACTAAGGGTACACAAAATATAAGTCTCTGTACCTTCAAGGTGTAAGAAGTAAATTTAGTTCTCTTTTTTTTTTTAGTTATTTTTATTTTCTATATTCTATGTTTACATTTCAAAGGCTTTCCCCTTTCCCAGTTCCCACCCACCATAGTTCCCATAGTTCTTCTCCCCCCCAACTATTCTTCAATCATTCCTCCTCCCCCCTCGGTTTCTTTACTAAACTGGATGCAATCTTTACAGGCCCAGGGTCCTCTCCTTTCTTCTTCTTGGGAATCATTTGACTTGCTATTTGTGTCTTGAGTATTTAGTGCTTCTGGGCTCATTAATATCCACTTATCAGTGATTGCATTTCATGTGCATTCTTTTGTGATTGGGTTAGCTCACTCAGGATGATATTTTCCAGGTCTAACCATTTACCTACAAATTGCATGAATTCATTATTTTTAATTGCTGAGTAGTATTCCATTGTATAAATATACCACATTTTCTGTATCCATTCCTCCTTTGAGGGATATTTGGGCTCCTTCCAATTTCTGGCTATTATAAACAAGGCTGCTATAAACATAGTGGAGCAAGTGTCTTTATTGCATGCAGGGGAATCCTCTGGGTATATGCCCAGGAGTGGTATGCCAGGGTCCTCTGGGAGTGCCATGTCCAATTTTCTGAGGATCCGCCAAACTGATTTCCAGAGTGGTTTTACCATTTTGCAATCCCACCAACAGTGGAGGAGTGTTCCTCTTTCTCCACATCCTCGCCAGCACTTGTTGTCTCTTGAGTTTTTAATCTTAGCCATTCTGACTGGTGTGAGGTGGAATCTCAGAGTTGTTTTGATTTGCATTTCCCTGATGACTAATGATGTTGAACATCTCTTAAGGTGTTTCTCGGCCATCCGAATTTCTTCTGGTGAAAATTCTTTGTTTAGCTCTGTGCCCCATTTTTTGATAGGGTTATTTGTTTCTTTGCGGTCTAACTTCTTGAGTTCTTTGTATATATTGGATATTAGCCCTCTGTCGGATGTGGGGTTGGTGAAGATCTTTTCCCACTTTGTTGGTTGCCATTTTGTCCTTCGGACAGTGTCCTTTGCTTTGCAGAAACTTTGTAATTTTATGAGGTCCCATTTGTCGATTCTTGATCTTAGTGCGTACGCTATTGGTGTTCTGTTCAGGAACTTTTCCCCTGTGCCCAAGTCCTCCAGGGTCTTCCCAAGTTTCTTTTCTAATAGTTTCAGGGTGTCTGGTTTTATGTGGAGGTCCTTGATCCACTTGGAGTTGATCTTAGAGCAAAGAGATAAGAGTGGGTCAATTCACATTCTTCTGCATGTTGACCTCCAGTTGAACCAGCACCATTTGTTGAAAAGGCTATCTTTATTCCATCGGATGGTTGTGGCTCCTTTATCAAAGATCAAGTGACCATAAGTCTGTGGGTTAATTTCTGGGTCTTCAATCCTGTTCCATTGATCTGTTTGCCTGTTGCTATACCAATACCATGCAGTTTTTAACACAATTGCTCTGTAGTACTGCTTGAGGTCAGGGATATTGATTCCCCCAGAAGTCCTTTTATTGTTGAGAATAGTTTTAGCTATCCTGGGTTTTTTGTTGCTCCAGATGAATTTGAGAATTGCTCTTTCTAGATCTATGAAGAATTGAGTTGGGATTTTGATGGGGATTGCATTGAATCTGTATATTGCTTTTGGCAAGATGGCCATTTTTACTATATTGATCCTGCCAATCCAGGAGCAAGAAATATTTTTCCATCTTCTGAGGTCTTCTTCGATTTCTTTCTTCAAGGACTTGAAGTTCCTGTTGTACAGATCTTTCGTTTGTTTGGTTAGAGTTCGCCAAGATACTTTATGTTGTTTGTGGCTATTGTGAAGGGTGTTATTTCCCTAATTTCTTTCTCAGCCTGCTTGTCCTTTGAGTACAAGAAGGCCACTGACTTGCTTGAGTTAATTTTATAACCTGCCACTTTGCTGAAGTTGTTTATCAGCTGTAGAAGTTCTCTGGTGGAGTTTTTTGGGTCGCTTAGGTAAACTATCATATCGTCTGCAAATAATGATAGTTTCACTTCTTCCTTTCCAATTTGTATCCCTTTGACTTCCTTATGTTGTCTAATTGCTCTTGCTAGAACTTCAAGTACTATATTGAAAAGATATGGAGAGAGAGGGCAGCCTTGTCTAGTCCCTGATTTTAGTGGGAATGCTTCAAGTTTCTCTCCATTTATTTTGATGTTGGCTACTGGTTTGCTGTAGATTGCTTTTACTATGTTTAGGTATGGGCCTTGAATTCCTGCTCTTTCCAAGACTTTTAGCATGAAAGGATGCTGAATTTTGTCGAATGCTTTTTCAGCATCTAATGAGATGACCATGTGGTTTTTTTCTTTCAGTTTGTTTATGTAGTGGATTACATTGATGGATTTCCGTATATTGAACCATCCCTGCATCCCTGGGATGAAGCCTACTTGATCATGGTGGATGATCGTTTTGATGTGCTCTTGGATTCGGTTAGCAAGAATTTTATTTAGTATTTTTGCATCTATATTCATCAGAGAAATTGGCCTGAAGTTCTCTTTCTTTGTTGGATCTTTTTGTGGTTTAGGTATTAGCGTAATTGTGGCTTCGAAGAATGAGTTGGGCAGTGTCCCTTCTGTCTCTATTTTGTGGAATAGTTTGAAGAGTATTGGTGTTAAGTCTTCTTTGAAGGTCTGGTAGAATTCTGCACTAAAACCATCTGGTCCCGTACTTTTTTTGGTTGGGAGGCTTTCTATAACCCCTTCTATTTCTTTAGGGGTTATGGGACTATTTAGCTGGTCTACTTGATGCTGATTTAATTTTGGTATTTGATATCTGTCTAGGAAATCGTCCATTTCCTCCAGATTCTCCAGTTGTTTTGAGTATAGACCTTTGTAGTAGGATCTGATGATCTTTTGAATTTCCTCAGTTTCTGTTGTTATGTCTCCCTTTTCATTTCTAATTTTGTTAATTTGTATACTGTCTCTGTGTCCTTTGGTTAGTCTGGCTAAGGGTTTATCTATCTTGTTGATTTTCTCAAAGAACCAGCTCCTGGTCTTGTTGATTCTTTGTATGGTTCTCTTTGTTTCTATTTGATTGATTTCAGCCCTGAGTTTGATGATTTCTTGTCTTCTACTCCTCCTGGGTGAATTAACTTGTTTTTCTTCCAGGGCTTTAAGGTGTGCTGTTAAGCTGCTAGTGTATGCTCTCTCCAGTTTCTTTTTGGATGCACTTAGAGCTATGAGTTTTCCTCTTAGCACTGCTTTCATTGTGTCCCATAGATTTGGGTAGGTTGTACCTTCATTTTCATTGAATTCTAAAAAGTCTTTGATTTCTTTTTTTATTTCTTCCTTGACCAAGGTGTCATTGAGTAGAGTATTGTTCAGTTTCCATGTGTATGTGGGCTTTCTGTTGTTTTTGTTGCTATTGAAGACCACTCTTACTCCATGGTGATCTGATAGGAGGCATGGGTTTAGCTCGATCTTCTTGTATTTGTTGACATCTGTCTTGTGACCGATTATATGGTCTATTTTGGAGAAGGTACCATGCGGTGCTGAGAAAAAGGTATATTCTTTAGCTTTAGGATGAAATGTTCTATATATATCTGTTAAATCCAATTGGTCCAGAGTTTCAATTAGTTTCACTGTGTCCCTGTTTAGTTTCTGCTTTCCTGATCGGTCCATTGAGGAGAGTGGGGTGTTGAAGTCACCCACAATTATTGTGTTAGGTGTAATGTGTGCTTTAAGCTTTAGTAAGGTTTCTTTTACAAAGGAGGGTGCCCTTGCATTTGGAGCATAGATGTTCAGTATTGAGAGCTCTTCCTGGTGGATTTTCCCTTTGGCCAGCAAGAAGTGACCTTCTGAGTCTCTTTGGATGATTTTAGGTTGAAAGTCAATTTTATCTGATATTAGAATGGCTACTCCAGCTTGTTTCCTGAGACCATTTGCTTGTAAAATTGTCCTCCAGCCTTTTACTCTAAGGCAGTGTTTGTCTTTAACACTGAGATGTGTTTCCTGTATGCAGCAAAATGTAGGGTCCTGTTTCCGTATCCAGTCTGTTAATCTATGTCTTTTTATTGGGGAATTGAGTCCATTGACGTTAAGAGATATTAAGGAATAGTAATTATTACCTCCAGACATTTTTGAAATTATATTTATTTATCTTATTTATTTTTTATATTCGAGAAGTTATCCTCTTTTGGGTTGGATGAGAGGAGGTTTCTATCTTGCTTCTTCCCGGGTGTAGTTTCTGTCCTTGTATTGGTGTTTTCCCCCTATTATCCTTTGTAGGGCTGGATTTGTGGAGAGATATCTTGCAAATTTGGTTTTGTCATGGAATACCTTGATGTCTCCATCAATGGCAATTGAGAGTTTTGCTGGGTAAAGTAGTTTTGGCTGGAGTTTGTGTTCTCTTAGAGTTTGCATGATATCTGCCCAGGATCTTCTAGCTTTCATGGTCTCAGGTGAGAAGTCTGGTGTTATTCTGATAGGTTTTCCTTTATATGTTACTTGGCCTTTTTCTCTTGCTGCCTTTAGTATTCTTTCTTTGTTTATTACATTTGGAGTTTTGATTATTATGTGACGGGATGTATTTCTGTTCTGGTCCAGTCTGTTTGGGGTTCTATAGGCTTCTTGTATATTCATGGGCATCTCTCTCCTTAGGGTGGGGAAGTTTTCTTCCATAATTTTATAGAAGATATTAGCTGGCCCTTTAACTTGTAAATCTTCACTCTCGTCTATACCTATAATCCTTAGGTTTGGTCTTCTCATAGTGTCTTGGATTTCCTGGATGTTTTGGGTTACCACCTTTTTGCATTTAGTATTTTCTTTGACTGTTGAATCGATGGTTCCTATGGTATCTTCGGCTTCTGAGATTCTGTCTTCTATCTCTTGTATTCTATTGTTGATACTTGCATCTATGGCCCCTGATTTCTTCCCCAGGTTTTCTATCTCCAATGTTGTCTCCCTCTGTGATTTCTTAGTTGTTTCTACTTCTGTTTTTAGTATCTGGATGGATGTGCTCAGATCTTTCGCTTGCTTGATTGTGTTTTCATGTATTTCTTTAATAGATTTTTGTGCTTCCTCTTTCATAGCTTCTACTTGTTGGCCCACATTCTTCTGTAGTTCTTTAAGTGACTTTTGTCTTTCTTCCTTATTGTCTTCTTCTCTTTGATCCATCTTCTCCTGCATTTCTTGAAGTGATTTTTGTATTTGCCTCGTAAAGGCTTCTAACTTTTGATCCATTTTCTCCTCTATTTCTTTACGAGATTTTTCTATGTGTTCAGCTACCAGCATCCTGACCAGTGATTTTATATCCAAGTCTTGTTTTTCTGGTGTTTTAGGGTATCCAGGGATTCCTGTTGTTGGAGAACTGGGTTCAGATGCTGTCATGTTGCCTTGATTTTTGTTATTAACGTTCCTTCGTTTTCCTTTTGCCATCTGGTTATTTCTGGTTTTAGTTGGCCTTGTTGTCAGTGGCTGGTGTTTGAATCTCCTGTGAGGCTGGGCTCACCTGTTGTTTCTCTACTGGTGAATATGTGTGACTGCTGCTTTAAGGGATCATAAGCTGGCTGCCACCCATGCGATTGTAGCCCCTGTTGGAGTCTGTCTACCTGGGCTTCTCCAGCTGTGTCCTGGTTGCAAGGAACTCCGAGAGCCTAGCAGATCCCCCGTGAGGGTAGCCCTGGAAGGGGTGTTTACCTGGGCCTTTCCAGCTATGTCCTGGTTGCAATATGGAGGCCCGTTGCTACAGCTGGTCCAGGGGCCGGTGAGCTGGTTGCAAAATGCAGCCTTGGTGCTCGCCAGAGGGCACGGGAATGTCCCACAGAGCTTGGGCCTTTCCAGCTGTGTCCTGGTTGCGATATGGAGGCCCGCCGCTACACCGCTGGTCTAGGGGCGGCGAGCTGGTTGCAGAAAGCAGCCTAGGTGCTCACCAGAGGGTGGGGATGTCCCACAGAGCCTGGGCCTTTCCAGCTGTGTCCTGGTTGCAATATGGAGGCCCGCCGCTACCTCTGGTCTAGGGGCCGGCGAGCTGGTTGCAGAACGCAGCCTTGGTGCTCGCCAGAGGGCTCGGGGATGTCCCACAGAGCCTAGGCGGGACTCTGCCTGCTTGGCTCCGAGACCCTAGCAGATACCCCCGTGAGTGTAAGAGGGCGGGGATGTCCCACAGAGCCTGGGTCTTTCCAGCTGTGTCCTGGTTGCAATATGGAGGCCTGCCGCTACACCGCTGGTCCAGGGGCCGGCGAGCTGGTTGCAGAACGCAGCCTTGGTGCTCGCCAGAGGGCTCGGGGATGTCCCACAGAGCCTAGGCGGGACTCTGCCTGCTTGGCTCCGAGACCCTAGCAGATACCCCCGTGAGTGTAGCCCTGGAACTAAATTTAGTTTTCAAAAGTAGCATTTTAATTTTTATGCAAATATAGGCAAATAAGTTATGAACACGGTGTTACAGAGTGTGTTACAAATAACAGTAATTTCTTGTCCTCATACTCTTCCACCAGCCTCCAGAGGCACAGAGACCAAATTGTAGATGTTTTCTGTGGGACTTACTTTGTCATTTGTAAGGGAAATGCTCGCACATTCACCCACTGGCATCCTAGTGTGCTTGGTTTCGGAACCATTTCCTCTACTACCAAGCTCTGCAGATATTTGTAAACCTATTATATAAAACGGTGCATTGTTTATATATATTATAACTATAGTCTCCTGTTTGTTTTAAATCATTTCTGGGTTATTTATCATGCTCAGTAGAATACACCTGGCATGAAAATGGCTATTATTGCATATTGTCTAGGGATTAAAGACAAAGAAAAAAATCAAACTATACATGTTCAACACAGGTACTTTCCCCCCATTAAGTGTTACAGATAAACCCAAAGTGTTGTGTAAGTACTTCACCATAATATACACCTCCAGCCCTCAGGCTCATTTAAATGTCTTTGATCTGTAATGAATTGAATCCGGGGATCTGGAATTGGCAAAGACAGAACACTAGTTCTACTGCTGTCAATTTTTGACATTATCTTTTATGTTCCTATAATAATAAAGGTGTTTGTTGTTTGCAGCCCCCTTCTTGTTCATTTTTACAACAAAATTGGATCTCAGTACTTGAATCATATTCTCTGTTTCCAGTGCTGAGAAGGGAAAGAAGACATAGGCTTCCCTCCCTAAGCAAGAAACTATCTGCAATTGATGTTGGTTTCAAAGGAAAACCAGTTTTCTCCATTGGAGTCTTGGTGGGTCTACAAACCACACATAAGGGCAGGCTCCGTGCCCAGCAATGGATGACCAACACAAAACAAACTCAATGACATTTGAGTTATGTTGCTTTGTCTGGTCTCCTCCTCCTCCTCCTCCTCCTCCTCCTCCTCCTCCTCCTCCTCCTCTTCCCATCCCCAACTCTGTGTCTTACTGGCCTTTTGCTTGTGTTTTATTATATATATTATATTCCAATTCTGTGATTTTTATAAAGTGTGAGTGTGTGAACGTATATGCATGTGAGTATGAGTTTGGAGTTTTTTAATTGCCTGCTTATTTTCTAAAGAGAGAGTGTTTGAATATAGTCTTTATTTGCCAGATAAAAGGCTTGGAGGCTTGCTGATGAAAAAAAACAAAACAAAACAAAACAAAAACCTCACCTTTTCTGAACTCTGGCTGGCTGGTTCATCTCAGCTGTTCTGGCCCAAAACTCCTCTCCAAGCTGACTGCTTCAATCTGCCTTCTGACTGAATTGCTCTGCTTGGCCTCACACTAACTTTAGCAATATTGTCTAATCTTCTGTCTCATTTTCTGGTTCCTTCTGTCTTCATCTGTGTCTAGCTTGTTCTTTCTGCAGTATGCCTTTGTAAAACGTTCTTTGTGAAACTACCATACAAACACACCATACCCCTCCCTCGACCTCTCCCTCTCCGTGTCCCACTCTCTCTCTCCCTCTCCCTCTCTGCCCTTTTTCCTATGTTAATTCCATGTGAGTTGAGTGAGCGTATCCTATCTCTGACTCATTCTGTCAATTCTTTCTCTGCAGTCCGTTTGTCTGCCTCGCAACTAGAAGTCATTGTTTGGTTTTAGAAGCAAGCACTGAACATGTCTGTATTCTATCCAGAGGGTGTGTTCTAAAGACTTGTCTGCATTTAGATCACGCAGATACAGAAGACCTCTGGATATGATCCCTTGACGGAGTAGCCACGTTGCTGGATTAAAATTTCTCTACAAGAGAGAGAGGATAGGTAGTGGTGGCCCATGGCGTTGATCTCAGCTTTCAAGAGGTGGAGGCGGGGGTGGGGGCGGGGGCGGGGGCGGAGGCGGAGAGGCAGACAAATCTCTGAGTTTGAGGCCAGCTTGGTCTCCAGAGTGAGTTCTAGGACAGCTAGGGATACATAAAGAAACTAAAAACAAAAATGAGGAGAATGGAGTTGGGTTGGTAGGGTCTGGGAGGAGTTGGGGGAAGGGAAACCACAGAATATAGTGTATGCAAAAAAATATATATTTTCAATAAAAAGAAATTTTATTTTCTGATAACTGGGGTTGTGACCATGCACGTACCATCATACCTGGCTATTTTCACTGATTACAACGTCTCTATCTTCACAAGAGCCCCGTGAACTAAGTCTCTCCTAGAATTTCTGTGGTGGTTTCATCCCCACACCCAGATAGCGCTGATCTCTGGCTTCTGGTCAGGTTTGCTCCTGGACCTTGTATACAACTGTGCTGGCTTTCCCCTGCTGCCGTTCTCGGGTTTCCCTTCTCTTGTCTCATTTGTGGGTTTCCTCTTCTTCCTCTGTTGTTGGCTTTACTTCCTTATTCTGCAGAGCACGGCCTCTGTTGCAGAGGTTCTCAACCTCTGGATCCCAAATGACCCTTTCGTTGGGGTTGCCCAGGACCGTCAGAAAACACAGATATTTATGGTATGACTCATAACAGTAGCAAAATCACAGTTATGAAGTAGCAATGGAAATAATTTTATGGTTGGGGGGGTCACTACCTCACGAGTAACTATTAAGGAACATTAGGAAGGCTGAGAACCATTGGTCTAGCGGCTTGAGATGGTCTGAGACTTTGCATCTGAAGTGCCAGTTCCTTGCCTCGTACTTGACTGATTCCTTGCTGCCATAATAACTTTTAGGTTGGAGATTATTTCTCCAATTTTAAAAAAAAAAAAGAAAATATCGGTTTCTTTGTTCTTTTCTTTTTCTCTTAGGAGTATGAGGTCATTTTTATTCTTGTTCTTTTGCGCATGGTCTATTTCCTTCCTTCTTTCTGAAGAAAAGTTTAGGAACTTTTCTTCTGTCTGACTTTCTAGAGTTACACAATAATAGGATTTGATGTGAAACTTCTGTGATTCTTTTTGTCTAAGACGCAATTTTGATTTCTATTTCAACACTGAGGGCCTTAGAGGTAGAAGAGCGGAAGAGACTCCTGACGGGTTTGTGTATTGCTCATCTGGAGTCTCGTCTCCTAATCTCTCCCTTTGTCACTGTGCTTCAGGTTTGTCATCTTCTGGGAGCCCCTGGCTATGCTTCTGTAGAGACCCATCCTGAAAGGGACTTCTTTTTGTGAGATGGGATTGTGGGCCCTTGATGCCTGATTTCCAATATTTCTTTTTTTTTTAATTAAAAAAAATGTACTTTCATACAATACATTTTGATCATTTTTCTCTTTCCCTATCCCTCCAAGATCCTACCCACCCAACTTTACTTTCTCAAAAGTATTGAAGGTTAAGAAGAAAGAAAGAAAAAAAAAAACAGAAACAAAAAACCAAAATCAAAACAACCCAGCAAAAGACCAATAATGCATTGGGGTTGGAGGGAGGCCAAACCAGGAAGAAACAGAAGGTATACACACACACACACACACACACACACACACACACACAAACAATTGGGTTCATTTGTATTGGCCAACTACTCCTGGGCGTAAGGCTTCCTCTGGTATGTGGTTGACCTACCCAATGACACTCTATTAGAGAAAGCTGTTCTTTCTTTTGCTGGTGGGCATGAGTTGTAAATAGCTTTTTGGTTAGGGATGGGTCCCCATGACCCCCATCTCAGTGCTGGGACCCTGTGTGGGCCTGTGTATCTGGCCACAGTCTCTGTGAGTTCTTATGCGTATTAGTACTCTTTCATCCGAGGAATACTGTTCCCTTGGAATCGTCGCCATCTCTGACTCTTACAATCTTCCTGCCTCTTCTTCCACGTAGACCCCTGAGCCTTGAGCTCAGGAAGAGACTTGATGAACACACCCTATTTGGGACTGAGTGTTCCAAACTCTTTCACTCCCTGCCCATTGTCCATTTGTGGGTTTCTGTATAATTAGCATCTTCTGCAAGAGGAAGGTTCTCTGATGATGGGTGAGCAGGACCTTGATGTATCAGTAAAGCTATGGTCCTTTATCAGAATAATAGGATTAGGTTTCCATAGGCCCACTGACCATCTAGCTTTGGGTTCGTGGCCACTTTAGCAGTATAACACTTCTTCTTTTTATTAAAATAAACGAAGTGGCAGCCATTTGTCCTCTAGTGTATAATTTGGCCCAGGAAGGCGAGTCTTCGAATACTTACTTGGCAAACAGCATCTCTGTTTTGTTTTGTTTTGTTTTTTTTCTAAAATGGGGTTAACTAGGCTTATGACCAAGCATACATTTTTTTTATTAGTTTAAATACAAACCATGCTTCGAATTATAATATCCGTTCCCTATGATTATAACTATTTCATTTTGTGCAGTCAATTTCCAGATGTGAAAAGAATTTGGTTCGATTACTTTTAAGCTGCAATTATGCAAACAAAGATTATTTCTAATGAAGGGTAAAGTGGACTAGCTTTCATGAGTGAAATAAATGGAAATTTCCATGAATATTGGGCTCTGTAATTGCGTCTACCTGGAAAGGTCTCCACTTTTTAAGCAGCCTTATTAAATTACACTTAAACATTTTCAAGGAAACAAGGTAATCGTGGACATTTGATAAATAATGCAGGTAAGCTTTAGTTTGAGCTCTTTTTGATTGATTTGTTGCTTAATCAGAATTAAGAAGATTTTGCTGCTAGTATTCTCCATGGGAGGGTATGCGCATGTGAATATTTTCTTGCAGAACAGAATGAAATCTGCAAGTAATACTGGTTTAAAGAATCCTTGCTGATTCTATTGCTTCATGCTGTGGAGATCTGCAAGCACTGCACTGTGGTCAGTTCTGTCTAGCCGCTGACTTTTGTTGTTTGTTTATTTTTGGGTTTTGGTTTTTCAGGACAGCATCTCTTTGTTTGTTGCCTGGCTCTCCCAGAACTCATTGTGTAGACCAGGCTGGCCTTGAATTCACAGAGATCCTCCTGCTTCTGCCTCCTGAGTACTGAGATTAAACATTTGGGCCACCATACCCAGCTAAGCCACTGATATTTTATAGATGCGCTACAATGATGATATTCCCTATCCCAACTGCTGCATATCAGAGGACTCTAAGGCTACATGATGGAAGGATGGAGAAATTTCTGTTCTTGGTCCTTTTAGAAACATATATTAGTGGTTTATCCAGGAATGTTCCTGGCTATGTCTCTGGGTAGGGATCTGCTTGTTTATGCAGATGGTAGGAAAGACCTACTGGAATTTGTACATTCTTAACATAATCCTAGGGTTCTGTCCACAGATACCTGATCCATTCTGGGCAGATGATATTTAGCGGGAAGAAGTCATCCCTCCCCAGTGAAATAGTATGCTTCGGGGAGTGAGGTCATGGAGTAATGTCTCCAAAACTAAACCAGGCATGGTGTTGTGCCATACAAAATCTGGTGTTTCTTTCCAGGGATACAAATAGGAATTTTGAGGATTCCTAACTGCCTGAAAGATTTCTCTATCTGATAGTACAGTTCTTCTGGTTTTCTTTTCTTTTTTTTTTTTTTTTTTTTTTTTTTTTTGGTTTTTCGAGACAGGGTTTCTCTGTGTAGCTCTGGCTGTCCTGGAACTCACTCTGTAGACCAGGCTGGCCTCAAACTCAGAAATCCGCCTGCCTCTGCCTCCCAAGTGCTGGGATTAAAGGCGTGCGCCACCACGCCCGGCTTCTTCTAGTTTTCTTCTACAAGGATCACAAGTTCTTCTGTTCCCATCTTGAGTACTTCATGAGGCCCCCTGGTCCCCTGTTGATCACAAGGGAGTTCTCCAAAGGCGTCTGTTGCATTTATATTTAAAGGAAAGCCTATTGCTAGGATGTGTTAAAAATCAGAGGTCTCGTGGCTACCTGTTTGCAAGCTGAGGGATTTTTTTGGTTTTTGTTTTCTCACTATGGCAATGCATTTACATTAAAGATCATAAATTTATTTTTAAAAATCTGAGGGGATGGGATGGTTTTTTTCTTTCATGAACTTTTTTTTTCCTTTTTAGATTTTGCTGAGAAACTGAAATTAAAAGAATTTACAGAAAGGTATATAAGTTTCTCTTAAATCGTTGATGAAAGAAAAGAAGAGTATACACTTAGTGACAGAGAGCAAGTCTGAGCACCTACGGTGGAAAAGCAGAATATGCTTTTGCTCCCAGTTACACAATTACAATGGGTAATTATCAGCCACTTACCTGTTCTGCAACTTTTCTTTGAATGACACTCTTACATTCTTCAGCTGTTAAAAGTCAAACATGTAACCCAAGCAAGTTAACTATACACCCACAAACTATCCCAGGATTGTAGAACTTCAATGCCCTCCCCCTGTCCCCACCCAACAAAAAATATAAGGAAAGGAATGATTTTCCCAACACCCCACAGAGGCTGCACAACTCTTGGCAAGACATGCAAATCATTGGATTTAAAAAAACAAACAAACAACAAAAAACATCCCTGCAAACTTCAAGGCATTTATCCAGCATTCTCGCAGGGCTCAAAATAAAACTAAAAGATCAAGGGTGGAGTAGGGGAAACCGTTGAATCATTCTGGGTTCCCCGTGATTAGTGTATCACTTTAGTCACAGAACAAGGTACAAATACCTAGAAGTAAGTGGATTTGCCTTTCCAGTGGGTCATTTGTTGCCCAAGTAGATAATGGCAGGAACTTTAGAACCACACTTGTTTTAAATCTGTATTCATTAATCACTTGCATTCACACTTAAAAACAAAAACTAACAAAATAAAAAGAAAAAGACTATTTGGCACTGGAGATTAAATAACCATGTGTAGTCTCTTGAAATAAATTTGATTCCTTAAGACGTCTAATTACTTTCAGTTGCCTTTATATATATATATATATATATATATATATATATATATATATATATATATATATATATATATATATATATTATCCTGTGATTCTACTTATGGTTCCTCTGCTGCATTGAAGATCTAAGAGCATAAAAACCTTGTGTCCCACATGAACGGTGGCTCTAATCCTGCAGAAAGGTAACAAATAGGCAGTCTGGTCCTTCATCGATCTGGACTATCCATGGCTTCATTGTAAGTGATTATCCTTTTGGGATCTTGCTCCTGCAAATTCCATATAGATTCCATTTCTTTAGTGTGATATACAGTAGCAGCCCTCGGGTCTAAAGAACCCCAGCTATCATTCCTTTCTAGGCCTCTCTGGTATCTCTGTTCTTTGGTGGGGTCTCACAAAGTGTTCGTAGCAGAGGCCAGAGGATTTTCTATTTCGTAGTCCTTTGAGAGAAACACTAAAGCACCTTGACTACTGGTGTCTGCTTTTTGCAGGTCACCTATATGACTGGGTTCCAAGGATAAGGCTCCACTCTCAGTAGTCCCAGGTTTTAGAATGTTACCCAGAACTTGAGGACTTGTCCATTTTTCCAGCTTGTAAGCCTTGGGAAACACAGGATGCTCAGTTCCTGAGGGAATTATTTCAGCAGAGGAGATGGTTTTTACTATACAATTAATTACTTTGTTGTTTTGATATACCCAAACAAGATAGGCCCTGACAATGTTACAGGTAGTCCCCAGGATGGGGACCGTGTTAAGAAATACTCATACCCTCGTATCCTACCTCCTCATTATATCTTTTACTTGCCTTTCCCCCCATCATGAGGACATGCCTAGGCTAACACTGTCCATTGGTAGTTTCTGTTGCCTTAGGAGAAGATCATTAGCATTCTCTGTCTGCCTGTCTGCTTTGAGAAACTTTCTTGCCCCTATTATCTCTTCTGTGATGGGTTCATCCCTAGACTAGATGAACTTATCATGTTGTTCCTATTTTGAGTTCATAGACTTGGAAGGATGTATCACATCTAATCATCACCAAACCATTCTAAATATTCTAATATATTCTCCATATACAATTGGAATTGGCCCAGTTGTGGTTCCAAACTGTAGTTGAACTATGGATGAGTTAGTTATTACCCAACTCCATGGGTGGCTAGTTATTTAAGCAGAATAGGTGTAGCTCATCCTGAATTTAACTAACACGGCAATTCTAGACTTGACCTGGAACCTCGATTCTATGAACTGTAGCCAGATAGAACCACATACTCCTAACTGCTTTCTCAGGGAGACCCAAAAGACATCACAAATCATTAAAATCATGAATAAGAGCACAGTTATGATGGAAAGTTGTGACACTTGTTCCTGGGAATGTAAGTATTTGAATGTGTATTCTTGCACTCACTGGTAAGTAGAACTCCCCATTCCAAATCCAGCTTTTTGGTAATGGTAATCCAATTTCCCTTATCTATTGCTGTGTAATAAAAGACTGGATTTTATAAAGTGTGTGTGTGTGTGTGTGTGTGTGTGTGTGTGTATACGTTGTTAAGGACTGAACCCAAGTTTTTGTGTATGCTGGACAAGCACTATACCGACTCACCTGTTGCTCCAACCACAAATTTAAAAAAAAAAATTAAATGTTATAAAAGAAATGTAAATGGGGCAATCCAAATAACAGAAGAGACAAAGCCCTAGTTGGACATTTGATGCTACCAAATGAAAACTCCAGTGCCAGGAATTAGTTACATCTAATAGAGTTGTTGGCCAATGGGCCACCGTGGAAACCCCCAAACATCTCAGGCTATGTCCAAGAGTATTGGTTGTCTTCCACAAATTGATGATGAGGCTTTACACATCTCATTGAACACAAAGAGGTTGAGCTGATGTCTAAATAGAGGTTCCTTCTCTACTTACTAGCATTCTTGGTGCTGAAAGATGCTCTATACACTACCAGAGGAAAATGGTAATCATCAACCCAGCTACAAGCCCTGTGATCTACACTGGTGACCTGCTTGCGAGATATACGGGTGTAATCATGGCACAGACATTGTGGGCATCACCAACCACTCTCTGATTACATTTAAGTCCCATTCCATGAGATAGAACAATGTCTGACACTGTAAGAGTATCCAAGACTGGATAGGCCATGGGTGTAGGGGAAAACTAAATATTATTGTTTACGAATATGAACATAGCAGTGAAATGACTCCTAATGACATACTGGTATCCCCACAGATCAATGCCTCTCAATCAACCATCATCAGAGAAGCTTCTTCTTGCAAGTAGGTGGTAACTAACACAGAGAACCACAATTGGATTATGAGCCGAAGATTAGAGATGTAGTGCACGCGGTTCTAGATGAGATGTCTTCATCAAAGCCCACGAGATCGCTCCCCTTAGGGCTCAGGGACCTAAGCAGAAAAGTAGTCAGAAAGACTGTAAGAGCCATGATAAATGACTCAAAGTAAAAAGGATCCGCCAGACACAGTATTACTAGTGCACATATGAATTCCCAGAGACGGTGGCAGCAGGTCCAAACTAGCCTGAGTCCAAGCACTGAGAGCGGAAAGTGGTCATTCAGTCCACCCCTAACCAAGAAGCTATGTGCAATTGTCACCCACTTGCAATGGAAAATTAACTCTTCTCCAGTGGAATCTTACTGAGTACATTAATCATACTTTCGGGTAGGATTCATGCCCAAGCAGGAGATGGCCAACATAAAACAAGGTCTAGGACATATTTAAAGACTTTTCAGCCCATTTACTTTATTTGGGCATTTTTCTTTTTCACTTACTGGGTCCAAGCACTGAGAACGGAAAGTAGTCATTCAGTCCACCCCTAACCAAGAAGCTATGTATATTTTGCTTGTATATTTTGGTTTCTAATGTTTTTGTTCTTATGAAGTGTTTTCTCCTCTGTGTGCTTTATTTGGGTTTTTAGAGAGAGAGGGAGAAAGAAAGGGCATGGAATTGGGTAGGTAGGGAAATAGAGAGAAACTTGGAAGTGTTGGGAGAAGGGAAAGTGTGATTAAAATATATTGTATGAAAATAAAATTATTCAATAAAAATTTTAATATGTAATATGTATATATTTTATAATAAATTGAAGAGAGATTATAGATAATATCAGTATTTTAAATATCTAGATTTATAGGACATGATTACTGATGGATGATGTGTTAACAAACACTAAGAGAAAAAAATCACTAGAAAATTTGTAGTTGATTATATATACATATACACTCAATTTTCTAATATTTTATTATGAATGTTTTATAAATAGTTGAATATAATGGACTGAACATGGGAAAATCTCGAGCATGAAAAATAATTAAAACAGTTAAATTTAAAATCATCTGCATATTTTATTTTGTTATTAAACATTTCATATGTGGCAATCTCAGTCACACTGAATGGCTAATCCTGGGTAGAAGGTGTGGATTTCTATAGGACGTAGGAGGAATTAAGTGTTATGCATAATGTAAACTCAAGAAAACAGGTTGCAGGATAACTTCTACCCGAGTTGTAGGTTATTAATATAGTTACTGTAAGTAGAGCTTTATATGTGCCGTCAGAACTGGGAAAGCATCCAGATCCTTCATCTGTCTGGATTACTGATAGTAAATAATCCCAATTAGACAGGCATTCGTCGTCTTCATAAGTATGCATCTTTTAAACCCCAGAAGATTTAGAATTAAGTATAGATAAATGTTCAAGAATCAAAAAAAAAAAAAAAAAAAAAAAAACGATCTACTGATATCTGTGTCAAGTAGAGAATGATACACTGTACTTGGGCGAACTAGCGTTCCATCAGTTTCAGTTGTATGATCTACTGCCTCTGTCTCCTTTTGAGACTGTTTTGGCTAGCATTTCCATTGCTGTGAAGAGACACCATGTCCAAGGCAATTCTTACAAAGAACATTTCATCGGGCTTGGCTTACAAGTTCCGAGAGGTCCAGTCCATTACTAATCATGGTGGGAAGTATAGCAGTGTCCCGGCAGGCATGGTGCTGGAGAAGGACCTGAGAGTTCTATATCTTATTCTGAAGGCAGCCAGGAGGAGTCTCTCTTCCATACTGGGTGGAGCCGGAACATAGGAGGAGACCCCTACACTTCCTCCAACAAGGCCACACCTAACAGCGTTACTCCCTATGGGCCGTGCATATTTAAACAACCACAGAGACTCAGTTCTTTAAATAACAATAATGATATTTTCAGCTCAGCATTCTTACTACAGTCGCTGGCCCTGAGTCAGGGATCTGTAAATAATAGTGAAGGGGTGGATGAGATCTTTAGGGTTGTAATGTTGGTTCTCATTAGTCTCTCCTTCTGAGGAGAGCAGAGAAACATGGTTTCCTCCCAGTCCTACTGAGTGATTCTCTGAACCTTCCTCCTGGAGTCATCTCAGCGAGTCTTAGAGAGGTTTCCTCTGATTTTGTTTTTTCTTTAATGTCTAGTTTAGGTCACGCTTACAGATGGAACAGGTCAAATTGCTGGTATACTGCAAAGACACAGCCCTCGACATTTTCTGTGAAAGGACGGATTGTGTAAGATGTGCCTGGCAGCAACAGGACTCGAGTTGGAGATGGTTTTGCTTGCAAGACGCAGGCTAAACACTTGTTTGTAGCGGCCCCATGTGACAAGCTCATAGCTGTCTCTTCGTGGCCAGGCTTTCTGATATTTTAAAGCCACATCAGCTCCTATCCAATCACTCACCTTGTTCACTTACGCCTGCGGGGTTCATCTTCAATGTCAACTAAATATAGAACCACCAAGAAGATCAAGACATGCCTCTGTGCATACACAGGAGGTGCCACAGAGGATCAATAAGGGGCAAAATCCCAAGTGTGGGTGGTGCTATGCCCTGGTCGGGGGATCAGGATACAATAAAAGCAGGGAGGGGAAAAGGAGAAGGCCAGCCTAGCTGGCCTTCTGCTCTGTTTCCTGGTCCTTTGTAATGTGAACAGCGTCTGTCTGCCGCAAACTCCTGCTGCCGTAATCTGAGCTGCTCAGTCAACGCCTTGATGAACTTGCCTTGGCCAGGCAAATGTGAGGCAAACTATGCAATTTCTTGTTTAAATTGCATTTTTAAAAAAGATTTGTGTTTTATATATATATATATATATATATATATATGTATATATGTGTGTGTGTATATATAATATGTAATATATATAATATGTAATTTCTTGTTTAAATTGCATTTTTAAAAAAGATTTGTTTTATATATATATACATATATGTATATGTGTGTGTGTATATATAATATGTAATATATATAATATGTAATTTCTTGTTTAAATTGCATTTTTAAAAAGATTTGTTATATATACATATATATGTGTATATATATATACACACACACACACACACACACACACACACACATATATATATATATATATATATATATATATATGAGTACATTGTTATTGTCCTCAAACACACCAGGAGAGGGCATTAGATCCCATTACATATGGTTGTGAGCCACCATATGGCTGCTGGGAATTGAACTCAGGACCTCTGGAAGAGCAGCTAGTGCTTTAAACAGCAGAGCCAATTCTCTATCCCTTAAATTGCTCTTGTGAGGGCTTTGGTCACAATCGGCAAAGGCAGTTTGTAATGATCTATAGTCCCCGCACCCTTCTATAACCTGTCTTTCTTCTTCCAGGTGATATCTGTTTCAGCTACAGCAATATTGTCGTGGATACAAGAAATGTGGTCTCGACAGGTGTCACCCTCACATGGTCTCGTGTGTTTGAAAGCCTGGCCCATAGGGAGTGGCACTCTTAGAAGGTGTGGCCTTATTGGAATGGGTGTGGCCATGGAGGAATAAGTATGTAGCTGTCAGCACAGGCTTTGAGGTCCCCTAGGATAAAGTTCCACCCAGTGTGGCACACAGTCTCCTTCTGCTGCCTTCACATCAAGACCAAACCCTCAGCTTCCTCTCCAGCGCCATGTCTGCCTGCGTGCCACCACGCTTCCCACCATGATGATGACGGACTGGACCTCTGAACCTCTAAGCCGGCTCCAATTAAATGTCGGTCTCATAAGAGTTGCCACGGTGTCTCTTCACAGCGATGAAATCCAAACTAAGACAAGAAGTGAGCACAGAATATGATGGTCGTCTGACCAAATAGGACGACATTGGTATAAATCCTGAGGGCAGGGTATTTCCACTGCAGCTAAGATGGGATCATTGGGGCTGGGACCACGACCATGTCCTTGGTTCACACTCTACTTAAAGCTACCTCGGGTTCCTGGTGATTGGTTTTATGCTGTCCTTGTGTAGAATTATTTTATTTTATTTTTGCTTCCATGTAGTGTGTGTGTATATGTATGTGACTTTGTGAGTATGTGTATATCTGAGAGTGTGTGTGAGTGTGAGTCTTTGTGTGTGTGTGTGTTTCCATGTGTAAGTGTGCGTGAGTGTGTATATGAGAGGATGTGTGTGAGTGTGTCTTTTTGTGTGAGTGTGTGCATGAGTCTCTGTGTGAGTGTGTTTGTGTGTGTGTGTGTGTGAATATGTGTGTTTCCATGTGTAAGTGAGTAAGAGTGATGTTATTGTGGTCAGAGGACTGCTTCCAGGAGTCTGTTCTTCCCTTTGGCCTTTTTGAAAGAGGCCCTCTTTTCTGGTTTCTGTCACTCCCTGTACTCCAATTCGGCTGGCCTGTAAGCTTCTGTGTGATGCTCCGGCCTATGCTTCCCATCTTGACATGGAACTACTGGGACTCCAGAGGGTTCATGTTACTGGATCCAGCTGTTTTACACAGGCTCCTGGGATCAAACTCCTGTCCTCCGCCTTGTGTGTCAAGGTCTTTGACCTGCTGGGCCACCTAGCTAGTGCTCTAGAGTTTTTTATAAAGTATTCTTAGTGGTGGTTCTTGCTCTCCTCCTCCTCTCTCCTCCTTTTTCTTTCTTCTCTCCCTCCTCCTTTTTCTTGCCCTCTTCTTTGAGATGGATTTTCACCGTGTTAGCCACCCTAGGCTCAATTCATGTTTTTCCACGGCAGCCCCCTGAGTATCTGAAAGTGTGTATGTGCTCCACATTGTTTTCCAGTGCCAGGTTTGTAAACCATGATTCTCCGAGTCTGTACTGTAAGCCTAAGGATGTAACTTGTGCTTGTATTTAAATGATGGATTTGGACCACTTTTCTCAACTACTGGAACATTTTGGAGTCATGATTCAGCACTTGGTATTTTTTAAATCCTGAGCTATTGACATCTACACTGTTGATAAACTTATGCCACATCTTTATCCAAACATGGATAAAAACTATCAATCAAGGCAGGCTGAGTGGGAAGCCCACAGAAGGCTACTGGGACTCAAGATTTGAAGTCTGTGAGTTGTTGTGAATCTGACGGAGGGGAAAGAGCAGATTTGAATCTTTGTCTGTGCTGCCCTGTTGAAGAGAGCCTGTGCTCTCTCAGTCACCCCACACGAAAGAATATTCTTTCCCATGAAACAACTATCTTGACTTTCTAGGTTTTTCTAAAGCAACCTTAGACCATGCTTAAAATGCTCTGTTCACTTCGTAGTTACTTTTTGAGACAGGGTCTTACTGCATAGCCTTGGCTAGCCCAGGGTCTCACTACATACCCTTGACTAGCCCAGAGTCTCACTGCATAGCCCAGGCTGGCCCAGAGCTTGCTATGCAGACCAGACTGGCCTCAAACTTGTAGCCATCTGTCTCAGCCTCCTAGGTTTCTCTCTCTCTCTCTCTCTCTCTCTCTCTCTCTCTCTCTCTCTCTGCACATAATACTAATATCACACAATGATTTTATCCGTCATCTGATGCAGGGTAACTCCTGAAACACACATATGTGCATGTGGACACCAGACACTGATGTCTATCTCATCGGCTCTCCATCTCATTTGTTGGTACAGAATCACTCACTAAACCTGGAACCCACAAATCGTCATGCTAGCTGATCTGCAAGGCATAGGTATCTTCCTGTTTCCTATTTGTTCTAACCTTGGACTTAAACAGGCATGTACTCTCATGCCTGGCTTTTTTTTTTTTTAAATTTGGGGGGTGGGGATTCAAACTCAGCTCCTCATGCCTGTGTGGCAAGCACAATGCCAATGGAGTTATCTCCCATTATGCCCCTGTACAAAACTTAAGAGCCCTAAACTATTGACAACTTATTTATGACAGTTTAGTCCATAGTCCTCTTAGAACCACACGTGCTTCTGATTTCTTCTCCCAGGGTCCCTATCTCTGCCCAAAAGTTCCCCCGTTTCTACTTCCTGCCTAACTATTGGCTGACAGATTTTCATTAAAGCCAATCAGATACAATTCTAGACTGCCTTAGGCAACTGAGAAAGGAACGAATATTGACAAATGATGAAACCAGTGATGGACCATAGGAATAACTATTTAGCTCTCTGCTGGTACAGAATTAACAATTGAATACACAAAGGCACACCTTCACACACTGTACCCCCAAAACCCCAGAAAAATATTTATGCTCTCAAAGAAGGAACCGTATCCGGCCTTATCCCGACTCTTGCTTGCCATGAATATTTTGAAAAAAACAAAAAAACATTCCATCGCCCCAGAGTTCTCTTGGCACTCCTGACCCTAAGCAAACTCAGAAACAATTGACTTGGCAACAGCTCAGATCACAGGCTTCCTCCTATATGCAGTGCACAGGACATTGCCCCCAGAAAACAAAAACCAAATAACAGAGTTAGTTCGCCTGAAACAACTTTTGATAATATATATAAGTGCTATAAAGTTAGTATAAAGGAAATATAAAATTTTGCCAATCATAAGGAGACTGGCTCACGTTAAGTTGCAGTGAGGCCTTTTAACTAAAAAAACGAAAGATCAAACAACCCAGCCTGCAGCCCGGGAGGGAGAGCTTTCCACCTTTTCGCTAGGCTGCCTCACAAGTTGTCCTTCAGCCGCTGTGCATTGTCCAAGGCTTGGGAACCCGCCTAGGCTGACTCACATGTTTTCCTATCTACTTCATGTGTCACTTTCCTGAAGAACAGAATGTCACATGCCATAAATGCTGACATAGTCTGAAGCGACTTGAGATTGAGAATACCTTTTTTTCTCTCTGTCCTTGTAACACTTGTCCAGGGACGAAATGATATGATCTGTATTTCTTTTAAAAGTTTGCCTCTTCGAGGATGTGGAGAAAGAGGAACACTCCTACACTGTTGGTGGGGTTGCAAGATGGTACAACAGCTCTGGAAATCAGTCTGGCGGTTCCTCAGAAAATTGGGCATGACACTTCCAGAGGACCCTGTCATAACACTCCTGGGCATATACCCAGAGGATTCCCCAGCATACAATAAAGACACATGCTCCACTATGTTCATAGCAACCTTATTTATAACAGCCAGAAGTTGGAAGGAGCCCAGATGTCCCTCAAAGGAGGGATGAATACAGAAAATGTGGTATATTTATACAATGGAATACTACTCAGCAATTAAAAATAATGAATTCATGCAATTTGTAGGCAAATGGTTGGATCTGGAAAATATCATACTAAGTGAGTAAACCCAATCACAAAAGAATACACATGAAATGCAATCACTGATAAGTGGATATTAATGAGCCCAGAAGCTCTGAATACTCAAGGCACAATTAGCAAGTCAAAAGATTCCCAAGAAGAAGGAAGGAGAGGACCCTGGTCCTGAAAAGACTGGATCCAGTTTTGTAGGAGAGTACCAGAATAGAGAAATGGTGTGTGTGTGTGGGGGGGGGATATTGGGTAATAGGTGGGGGGGGTGTAGGGGGGAAGAGGACTTATGGGACATATGGTGAGGGGGGAACTGGGAAAGGGGAAAGCCTTTGGAATGTAAACAAAGAGTATAGAAAATAGAAAAAAAAGTTTGCCTCCTTTGTGGAATCTGTATAAAGAACCATCCTGGTGGCTAGTCAGCCAGAGATGGAAGATCCTCCAGCCACAGGCTCTGACTCATCCATCCATCACTCCCCTCCTGTCTGGTCCTCATCTCCTCTGCTGGGACCTGTCTGACTGCTGGGGCTGAACCCCGCCAGGGGCTCATCTGAGAGTTTGTCTCACCCAGGACAAGTCACATGGCTGAGTTTCTCCCTCTTTGCAGCCTCATCTTTCAGGCGGCCATTCAGACGTCAGCACATGTCCACAGAAGCAGGAAAGGCTCTTACTGGTGAAGCGTGTATATCAGACGCCCGTACTTCACTCCTTGATATTCCATTGGCTAAAACCAATCGCGGAGCCATGGTGAGAGTCAGCGGCAGAGAGGACGACTCACGAGTGGATGCTAAGAGACGAGATCCACTTGGCGATATCGACAATAGCAAGCAGGCCGTGCGTAGAGCTAGAGACAAGAACGCCTATTGCATTGAGGAACTGAAAAATCTACTGGGCTGCAGCTTGCAGCGGGGAGGAAGGTGGCCAGAGCCTGAGGCAGAAATGAACACCTGTGTAAACTGCCGGAGACTCCAGATGCAGCCAAGAGCAGGGCGAGGGGCAGTAGATAGTGTGAGCAAGTAGCTCTCATTGTTAGCTATTGAATTAAAGATTGATATATGCGGATACAGAACAGATCCGTTAAAAATTCCGTCTGCTCACCTCTGATGCACGTTCTTATTCTCTCACTGGTCAGCAAGAGTTATTGAGCCCTGCGTTGTCTTATGACTTAGTCCGCAAGCACAAACAAAGTATATACCTCCCCACGCCCCTCCTGCCACTTACGTGTCTGGGAAAAAGAAAGGAAGGCAAACACACTAACATGAGACATCAGAACTGGGTGAGGCAGGTAGCCTTTCCACAGCAGGGGCTATTCCACAGAGCAGAAAAGGTGGCGAACAGGGCCCCCAAGGGGTTAGGAAAGCAATGGAGAATGTGGGATACAAATAGGTTCTATTAGCAAAGGAAATACTCCCCACCCACAAGCCATAAACCCAGACTGGTCAGCTGGAGTCTGGGACTAGGCAGAAAAAAAAAAAAATCCTACCCTGGTTTTCAACCTCCACAAGTATTTGGAGAAAACAACTTATGTTTTTCAGAAAAACAATTACGTTTTATAACTGCAAGACAAAATGCTTGACAAACGACATCCAATTGTTTGATTCTGGGTGTTGGCGTGTGGGAGAAACTGCGGTCGCAAGCATGTACAAAGCACACAGCCCCTGAAGGATGCGGAAGTGAGGCCTGCAGTTAGTCAGCACGCTAACCACAGAAGCAGAGGCTGGCGACAGATTTGATTTACAAAGTAAATATAATTTTTGCAGTTAGGCTCAGCCTGTTGTTTTCTTAAAGGAGATACATTTAGTTCTCGCTGTGAGAAACTCGGTGTTTTTAAGAACATTGGGACCCAAGCAGTAGCTTGAAAGTATATAAAAATCAATCAGTTTTTATCTTCAAGTAAAAAGAAGAAAATGTTCAGAATCAAAATGGCACCTGGCTGACAGAGATTAACAAAAGCATAACAGATTTATTAAATCATAATTCTCTCTCTCTCTCTCTCTCTCTTTGTTTTTTGTTTTTTGTTTTGTTTTTTTTTTTTTCGAGACAGTGTTTCTCTGTGTAGCTCTGGCTGTCCTGGAACTCACTCCGTAGATCAGGCTGGCCTCGAACTCAGAAACCCGCCTGTCTCTGCCTCCCAGAGTGCTGGGATTACAGGCGTGCGCCACCCGCCCGGCTCAAATCATTTTTTTAAAGGTTTGTTATCTACATGAATGAGTGTTGTGCCTGCTTGTATGGTTGTGAAGAGGCCAGAAGAGGGCGCTGGATCCCCTGGAACTGAGATTAGGAATAATTGTTATATGTATACTGGGAATCAAACCTCTGAAAAAACAAACAAACAAACAAACAAACAAACAAACATAGCAAGTGCTCCTAACCACTGAGCCACCTCTCCAGGCCCAAACTAACATTTTCTGTAACAGAGGAGCCTGGAGATTGAAGACTGCAAAGACCCCGAAAAAGCCATTACTTTGGTAATCAGATTTGATGGGGGAATAGTTGGCCACTAGAAATGAGACTAGCAAAAGGTATGTGCTACTGGAACAGACTCCAGTGGGAAATCCCAGCATGCTTCCTGCTCTGATTCTCCTGGGCATCTCTGGATAGCGTCCCATCTCCTGCGGATGGGGCAGGCTACTTTGGGAAGCATCTCTTATGAGACGGAGTAGGTTTGAGAATTTCTTTATGATCGGCTATTATGCCTAAAGACAGAGGAAGGCTAAGGTAATGTTTTTAGCCAGTAGGATTGCTTTGGGGTGAGGGAAGGGGCTCTGGTTTCACTGGTCTGGCTTGGGGACTGGAATTGCTGTTACCCGGATGTACTTCGGGGGCGGGGCAGCCGGGAAGGCAGGAGGGCAATGAAGCATCTCAGAAGGCCTCTCAAAGTCCTTCAGTTCAATCTCAGCACCACAGCTGAGAGCCCCCATACCATGGCACACTGTTTCCTGCGCCCAAATGTGAGCAATGGTTCCTCCTCTTCGCCATATTCTAGAATTTTCTCTATGCCACCTGACTGAGGTAGTATCACCTGACTCTGGAAGATACTGGCATGTGTTTTAAGTTAAAATTTAGAGTTTTACATTATTTCGTGTGTTCGTGTGTTTTGCCTACATGTATGTCTGGGAACCACATGCATGTCTGGTGCCCACACCGGCTAGAAGAGGGTATTGGATTCCCTGGAACTGCAGCTGTAGATACATATAAGTTGCCATGCGAGGGTGGGAAGAGCGGGCAGTGTTCTTACCTATTGAGCTCTCTCTCCAGCCCCTAGAATTTTCCTAAAGTAAGGCCCAGTCTTCAAACCAAATCAAACCAAACCAAACCAACCAAACAAACTCTACATTCAAAATAAAAGAGTTTAATAGAAATATTCTTATCTGAAATGATAATACACACAGCAAAGTATGTTATAAAATGTGGTCCTGAACTGGAATAACAATGAGAAAAGAAAAGAAAAGAGAAGAGAAGAGAAGAGAAGAGAAGAGAAGAGAAGAGAAGAGAAGAGAAGAGAAGAGAAGAGAAAAGAAAAGAGAAGAGAAGAAAAGAAAGTGAAAGAAAAGGAAATTACTGAGACACAGCTCAAGCTGTTAGCTTCTGTTCATCATAAGAAAACCAAAAGAACCTGGGACAAGCTTTGCTCCTGGGCTTCTGGACACAAAGTTATATTAATGTGCTAAGGCATTTACCATTTGGCACCAGGATAAGACCATCAAGGATGGTGGTTTTATTTTAATTAACATTTTAGTTAGTTAGTTAGTTAGTTAGTTAGTTAGTTAGTTAGTTTGTTGTGACAGCATTTCTCTATGTAGTCTTGGCTGTCCTTGAGCTTGCTTTGTAAACCAGCCTGGCCTCAAACTCACAGAAACCCTATTGCCTCTGCCTCTTGAGTGCTGGGATTAAAGGTGTATGCTACTACAAAGATTGGGTTTTTTTTTTCCATCAGTATTTATGTCCCAGAGTTCTTTGTAACGTCAAAATGGGGTCGATGAGTTAAATAAACCATAGAATAAGTGAAGTGGAACTACTTTGCCTAAAGATGACAATAGAAGATGACTCCTACCTACCTGCCCTGTTCACATCTTTTTGGACAGGTCTTGCTTTGCAAGACATTCTACAAATGTCGACCACATCAGATAAATGTGGATTGCGCACCTGATAGATCTCCCTGTGGATGTTTCCCCCATGAGAAATCAATGCTGGTCAAATTTTTGAGAAAGACTGAACCATTCAGAAGTTTAGAGCATGGGAACTGACTCAAAAGGAAGCCCCAAGACCCGCGATAGCGCTGGCAAACTGAACAGGAAACAGAAATTATGAGTCAGCAATGGAAGTCGGTAAGTGAGCACCCAGAGGAAAACACACAGATGTGCAAAGATCCCGAGACAAGCGGTGGCGCGTGGCGCTGAGCCGCCCCCCTCCTCAGTCCCACTCACATCCACGGGTCCTTCGCTAAGTAAATGAAGAGACGGACACTCGTCTTGGGTCACTGAAATAAATCTTTTGAGGCTCCCTGTAAACAGGCAATCCTTAACCACACCGGTCTGCAGCTCAGCCTCCTCTTGTGCCGAATCATCAGCACACAAGAATGACTTCCTGTGTGTCTAAGACGGGGCACTCCTAGGGACTGGCCCCAGAATGGGGCTTCTTACTGAGAAGACAGTTAAAAGTCTTGCTGGCCTCTCACAGAAGTCTTGATTCAGCAGCTGAAAATGCAGAAAGATCTAGAAGAAGTAGATGAAAGAAATAGGAGGAAAGTGGACATTCAGAGGTAATCTTCTCAGGGAATACTCTCTTGGGACTATCACTGCTCAATGAGCAAAGATTTCTGGGAGATTCAACAGATGACAGGGAAAACAGGAAGAAAGCAACCCTAACTAAATGACTGTCCCAACAGAGCACACTGCCCAGAGAAAACGGAATACACAAAACAATTGAGTAGAATGTGAACTATTTTTCTTTTCCTAAAGAGCAAAATCTAACAGCCAGGATATGAAGTTTCACTGGCGGCAATGACGTGGGAGCTTTTTTTTTTTTCCGAGACAGGGTTTCTCTGTGTAGCCCTGGCTGTCCTGGAACTCACTCTGTAGACCAGGCTGGCCTGGAACTCAGAAATCCGCCTGCCTCTGCCCCCCAAGTGCTGGGATTACAGGCGTGCACCACCACTGCCCGGCGCGACTTGGGAGCTTTTAAGGGACTGGTCAGAGAAGCAGTTACTAATGCCACTTTAATATGATCAACCAAAAGAAATTTGTGTAATCCTGGGAGAGATGACGGGATGGTGATTGGCCCAGCATGGTAGTCCTGAACATGCTAAGTGGTTGAACTCTGCACCAGTATTAAAGACAAAACAAGACTTTGTATGGGGGCTCCATAGTTAAGAGCACTGACTGCTCTTCCAGAGGTCCTGAGTTCAATTCCCAGGAACCACATGGTGGCTCACAACCATCTCGAATGGGATCTGGTGCCCTCTTCTAGTGTGTCTAAAGAAAGCTACAGTGTACTCACATACATAAAATAAATGTCTTTTAAAAAAATTATTAAAAAAAAAAAGACTTCATATTGGATATGGCATCAGAAAGGAAAAGAATTGTACAAACCTCCAGGGCGTTTGAGATGAGGCCTCTTTATGTAGCCCTGACTGTCCTGCAACTTGCTATATACATATCAGAGTAGCCTGGAATTCTCAGAAATCTGCCTGCCTCTGCTTCCTGGGTGCAGGAATGAAAGGCATGTGCCACCATGCCTGGCTAAAATTCCTTTTCTTCTTTTTCTTTCTTACTTTTTTTTTTTTTAAGTAGAGACGATTAGAAGGAAGGATGGAGGAATATGATTTGGACAGGTAAAGTTTTATAAGCCTGAGTAAAAGTGTCATTAATTAGTTGAATTATGAACCTAAAGTTGAATGAATAGTCTGGACTTAAAAAAAAATGTCAATGTAAAACTCTGTAGCATATAAATGGAGTCCAGATAGTTTAAAAGAAATCTTGTTTCAGTCCAATTGAGCTGCTACAATGTGGCAACATAGCCTGAGAGACCTATAAACAATGGAATCACTTCTCAGAAGTCTAGAGAGTTAAGTCGGTACCTGGTAAGGACCTGTTTCCTGACTCTGTGGCCATACCTACTCAGTGTTCTCTCATGTTAGCAGAAGTCAGACAGCTCTCTCAGATGGGTGCTGACCTCCCAAACGACGCCATTTTCATGACTCAGTCGCCTCCAGAAAGGCCAACTTTCAATGCCACCCCCTTTGACATGCAGTGAAGAGAGTATAGAAACACTCAGGTCATAGGTGGTATCTTAGTTAGGATTTCCTTTCCTGTGAAGAGACACCATGACCAAGACAACTCTTACAAAGGAGGTCATTTAATTGGGGCCGGTTTAGAGGTTCAGAGGTTCAGTCCATTGTCATATTGGAAAGAGGCGTGGTAGCATCCAGGGAGCTGTGGTACTGGAAGCACTGAGACTTCTACATCTTGTTCCTAAGGCTAACAGGAGAAGAGTAACATGCAGGCAGCCAGGAGGGGGCATCTCAAAGCTCACATCCAACAGTGACATACTTCCTCCGACATGGCCACACCTACTCCAACGAGGAGTGCCATTCCCTGGGCCAAGCATATTCAAACCACCACACCACAGGCGGGTCAACAATTCCCTCACTTAGAACTCTGTATTAATTAAGACGCAACCCATACTGGGGAAGACTACCTTTAACCCCAGCACTCAGGAGGCAGAGCCAGGCAGGTATCTGTGAGTTGAAAGACAGCCTGGTTTATATAGAGAATTCAGGCCACTCAGGGATACATGGTGATATCCTGTCTCAAAATCAAAACAAAGAAAATTAAAAAGAAGAAAAAGAAAAAGAGAAAAAGAAAAGATCCAACCCATTAGACATGTCGGAAAAATGCAAGTAACATTGTAACAAAGGAATATGCCTCTACTAATTCATGGTTATGTGGCTGTGATCCAGCTGATGAATTTCTGTTGCAGACTAGTCTTCTGAAAATAAGAACAATACGGTCTTAGGCTAGCAACAATTTAGGGAAGGAAATTGTTGAGTTCATAGGCCACAGTTGTGTTTCAAACTTGACATAACTGTAAAGGGAATAGTTTTGTTCATTGTGGAAACAGTCTTTGTAGTTCCAGAACTTGTTGAAAAGCAAAAAAAAAACCTAAATGAAGACTGAGTTGGTGCTGAAAACTGGTGATAATTAAGAAAAATCGGGATCTAATTTTAAACTCTAGAGTTTGCAGATTAGAACATGTGTGTCATACGTGTGTTTTAGAGGACACAAGGACTCACTAGCCAAAAGGTGTTATTTAGGCAACTTTTGTTTTGTTGTTGATATTTTGTTTTTGAGACCTGGTCTCTTTCTGTGTAGCCTGAGCTCACTATATGGACCAGGCTGGCCTCTGCCTGCAAAGTGGTGGGATTAAAGGCGTATGCCCTGTGCCTGGCTTATTCAGGCAGGTTTTTTTGTCTTTAAAGAGAAGGAAGTTAATACTAGACACTACTGTGTAGATAAAGAATTAAAAATTTAGTACCATTTTAATTTAAAGCCAAAGACACAAAACACTGTATTCAACAACTACTACAATCTATAAGATATTTTAAGAATAAAGAATATTCTTTATTCTTAAAGGCATCGTAATAAACCCTAAACAAAGCTTTTACTTTCATAAGCTTAAAAAATATTGTAGATCAGGCTGGATCTAGGCCCCCCCTGCCCATATGTGGCAGATGTGCAGCTTGGTCTTCACATAGGTCTAAAACAGCTGGAGTGGAGGCTATCCCAAAAGGTGTTGCCTATACATGGTCTATGTTCTTCTATTTGGGCTTCCTTGTCTGGCCTCAGTGGGAGAGATGTGCCTGGCCTCACAAAGACTCGATGTGGCAGTGTGTGGGGTACATCCAGGGGGAACCGCACCCACTCAGAGGAGAAGGGGTGGGGTGATGGGGGGGGAAGAATGGCAGAAAGGGAGTGGCCCAAGAAGGGGGCAGTGAGCAGGGTGTAAAGGAAGTAAATTAAAAATAAATAAAGTAAAATTAAAGAAAACCAGTGTTGTAGAAATATTTACTCTTAATCAGGGTTTCTATCCCGCCTTTGGTCATTCAGTTCCTGGATAAGAAAAACACATGCAATCTTTACATTTATAATAAACCTAACCAGCACTAGAGCTGGGCAGATATCTACCCTCTAAGCTTTTATATCTGTAACCCCACATTCTAATTTGCCGTGTTCCTTGTGGGAAGCTCTTAACTCTTATTGGCTATCCCTCATGGCCATGGTGTCTTCCCTCTCTCCTCCTCCATGATCCTGTCTCCTGCACCGCTATAGGCTGTTGGCATCTTTATTCACCTATCAGGGATAACATGGGGGGGCAAGGTTACACAGTATTACTTGGGTCTACATGCAGATTCTCTCATTCTTGGGGGGGGTCTGTATTTAGCATTGCAATACAGAGCAAAAAACCAACCCTCAACAATAAAAGTGAAAGACTATTTGCGAATTCATCATTTTAGCTATTAATTTGTGTATATCAATATCCATCCATTTTAATGTCGTTTCGCTGGCAGTGAATACACTCATCTTGTTCACCCGAGAAAATCTTAACTTCCTCGAGTTTTGAAGGGTAATTTTGACTGCTTACAAAACTGTAAGTTGGCAAGCATTTTCTTTTTTTTCTTTTTTTTTTAATTTTTATTTTCTATATTCTATGTTTACATTCCAAAGGCTTTCCCCTTTCCCAGTTCCCCCCCACCATACGTCCCATAACTCCTCTCCCCCCCCCAACTATTCCCCAATCATTCCCCCTCCCCCCCACGGTTTCTCTGTTCTGGGTCATAGGAAATGATGTATGATAATAATTGGGGTTCTTTGTCTTTATCTTTATCTTTATCTTTATCTTTATCTTTGTCTTTGTCTTTGTCTTTGTCTTTGTCTTTGTCTTTGTCTTTGTCTTTGTCTTTGTCTTTATCTTTATCTTTATCAAACATCTTTATCTTTGTTTTAAGTAGTGTACTTTTTCAAGCACTACTATCCTCCACTCTCCTTTATTTCTTCCCGGGCTTTAGTTACCACATATGCAAGAACTTTGTACCACTTATCACAAATCTCTTGTTCACTTGTGTTTTCCATCTTTTTAGCTTCTACTGCTCAGTCAGCAGCTCTGTAAGCACAGCTACTGTGCTCTGCTGATAAACTCACTGGTGAAATTAATTTTGTTTCTATTTTCAACCATAATTTCCAAGGGACTGTTTTATACATTTCAGATTTTAAAAATCTAAGTTTTAAACTATCACTCTAGAGCTTTGTCTGGTAATGCTAATGTACAAATCATTATATTTTTATTGCTTTTGGCTTTTTCCTACTTCTTTGGATGCCTGGTAATTTTCCATTAAACATCAGTTATTGTGTATGATGAATTATAAGGGCTCTGGATGATATCTTTCTTAGAAAGCAAGTTTTGCCTTTGGAAGATCAGAGGAGTTACATGCCATCTTGTTCCAATCCGGGGTTTAAATAATTGCAATACACAAGGCTCTTAGATGTTGAAACTAGTTTTTAAATCTTTCAAGCAGTGTGAAACTGCTGAATTTGGTTTTGTTTTCTTATCTCTGAGCTTCTGCTTTCTGCTTCATTGCATACATTTTCACAGTTAGCAGAAAAATCATCCCAAGGGACAAAGGTGAAGACCAGTCTTGTCTCTTTGTACTAAATCTTGTTCCTAACACTTGCATCGCAGTAATATTAAAATCACAATAAATAATGAGATCGGGTAGCCTTTGTCCACCCAACTGCAAGTTAAGGGGCATCAGGAAGTTCTAATCCTAATCCTTCCCCACTTCATTAAGGGACATTCATTGGGGAGTCCTTATTATTCCCCACTGCTGTCCTCTCACTCTATGAAGTCATAGGGTGACTTTAGGGAACTGGATGACAGATCCACCAGTAAAGAGCACTGGCTCACGTCAATGCAATTCTCTGGCTTTCAGGATTTGTCCCCTTAACTGTAGCAGTCTTAGTTGTTCTCTGAGGGCTCCAAAAGCTGTTCTTTAAAAAAATATATACTGATCTGGGTCCAGTGAGATCACTCAGGAGTAAGAGCACCTACTTCCAATGATGAACTGAATTTAATTCCTGGGACCCACATGGTAAGAGAGAAGCAACTCCCCCAAGTTATCTATTGATCTCCACGTGCACACTGTGGAGCTCAGGTGCGCGCGCGCGCGCGCGCACACACACACACACACACACACACACACACACATGCAAAAATAAATAAACATAAAACTATTTTAAAATATGTGTATACTTGACCAGAATTGTCTCACCATTACTTTTGTTCTAAAGAAAAATGTATTCAGTGACACTTGCTGCACTCTTATGCATTCTGATCAGGACTATGACAATATGTGTAGGAGCTACTACATAGGGTCTTGTAATAAGACATTGGACTTAACTTCAAATCTAGGGTGGAAAAAATAAATAAAAAATAAATAGAGAGTCATGGTCAAGGGGCCAAGCAGGAATCAGTGGTTAAAAATCTGCTAAGAGGAAACAGCACAGATTGGGAAAATTCTGGTTGAAATGACCTAGCAGGATTCTCACTAAAGACAGCCTGGGGTCATCTGATTTCACCTGGAGGGGGATAAGGAGCTACCACATATCCTGGTGGTCAGATGTTGGATATTAAGGATGAAGGGCATCAGGCAACAACTTTAGCAGAGTTCTCTGCTAAAATTAGATTTTACAAGAAAACATACAGATGAGCTGAGAAAGCTCAGAATCCTAACAAAGGTTGAATCAAGCAAAGAACTTTTGCCTCCAGTCAATGGACCAGAGTTAATTTAATATAACCTATGGTGAAACAGCTAAAAGAGATATTTTTGTCTTTTTAAATACTTTATATCATTTCGCTTACTATTTAAACTTAATTTAAATTTACTCTATTTATTACATTGTATAATTAAAACCACACATTTCACATATTTAAGTTTATAATGCTTATAAGCTCTATTTCTTTTTAGCTTAGAATCAAACTTAGAATCCAGATTCTCTGGGTAAATTCTGTGTCCAAAATAGCTGCCTCTGAAGCTTTCTTCATTTAGTGGCTTATTTCTAAAATTTCAACAAAATAATTACAACTTTTAGTAGGTTTCTCACATACATTTTATTTGACTTCTTTTAACCAAGAGGAATTCACAAAATGCTGAAAGGAGATTGAGGATCGACTTCTCCTTCTCTAGTGTAAAGCCTTCAGTTGCCTCCTTTACTTCTTAATTGTTTCCATTTCCATTTTTATTCTTTATTTTAAAGTATTTGTAAATGAAAGAGAATGACAACGTGTCTCTGCTCTCCCTTACCTCCCTCCGGCATCTGCCAGCGATCCTCCCTCTAACCTCATGTGCCCTTCTTTCAAGCTCCTTTTTTTCTCTTATTATATTTGTATAAATAATCTATATACGTGTGTGAATGTGTGTGTGTGTGTGTGTGTGTGTGTGTGTGTGTGTGTGAATATGAACACAATCTGCTGGTTCCATTTTGTTGCTAGTGTATATATGGATGGGTTCAAAGCTGACCACCCTGCATTGGACAACCAATCAGGGGGCTTATCTCCGGAAGAGAGTAATCCTGTTTCCTCCTGCAATCAACAGTTGCCCGTAGTTGCTTGTCTAGGGATGGCACCCTGTGACATTCCCCGCTCCCACATAAACATGTCCACTGAAGTGCTGTTGTCCCAGGCCTGTTCATGCAGCCATTTCCATGAGAGATTCTTTCACGACAGACTTCCTGCTATTCTGGCACTTACAAATCTTCTGACACCTCTTTCATAATATTCCTAGTCTCTAGGAATCTTCCTGCCTTAGCTTGTTGAATAATTGAGCACACAGACCCACACTGTCTTCTCCACCCTCACCCTTTGCCACCTATGGTAGGAGGGCGAGCCGGCCCTGGGCTCATGAGAGCAGGGGAGCTGGCCCTGTCCCTCACCTGTTGCAGCACTCTGGAGAGCTGGCCCTGTACTTTGTCTGGGCAACACAGTAGAGCTGGGCCTGGTTTTGTGTGTGTGTGTGTGTGTGTGTGTGTGTGTGTGTGTCGCGCGCGCGCTGGCCCAAGGGGGACATAAGAGTGTGAGAGTCAGTGAGATGACCAGCTCAGATACCTCTCAGGTCCATATCCAGGGTTTTGAGTTGGCCCACCTCAACATCCACCCCATTGATGAACTGCAGGAGCACATGCCAGGGAAAGTCCTACAGATCCAAAACTACAGGATTTCTATGATGCAGGGCAACAAGGTATCCAAGAGGAGTCCCAGTGAGGTTCCAGTATTGCTAGAGTAACAGAAGCCAGAGGCCTTGGCCAAGACCAATGAGTCATTGCAAAGAACATTTGCAAGCAGACAAGTGTGGACAAAAGGGTGTGTACTGTGGGACACACTGTGACACACTACAGGTTCTAAGCGTTTGTTTGTTCCCCCCCCCCACAGGATGGAGGTTACAATGGTGGAGGGCGGTAATGCATGGAGTGGGAAATGAATGACATTGGGGTGCATGATGTAAAATTCTCAAAGAACCAATAAAACGTCAAAAATAAAAATCAGAGTCCACCTGGTCCCCAAAAGACTGGTCCCAGTTTTGCAGGAGAGTACCAGAACAGAGAAAGGGTTGGGGGGTGAGTGGTGATTGGGGGGGGGGGAAGAAGAGGATGTATGAGACATATGGTGAGGTGGGAACTGGGAAAGGGGAAAGCCTTTGGAATGTAAACAAAGAATATAGAAAAAAAATCAGAGTCCAGTCCGTCAGCATTCCTGGTGTTAGATCGAAAACCCAAGACAAACTAGGTTAACTGAGGTGACTATTTAACATATCAAAGCCTACCATCATGTTCTCTCAGCATCCCTTATTCCCTACTTATTACAGGGTACCCTACTTCCTACTCCAACCTTCTCCAGCCCATGGCCTGGGCTGCCCTCCCCGAAGCCCTCCTTGCCTATGTAGCCCAGCCATTTTGGTTCCCTCCCAGAACTTTTTTTTTATATATATATTTCTCTTCTTGTTCTCCTGCATCTCCCCTCTCCCCTGCCCCTTCCTCTCCTTGCTTCAGCATCGACTCTTCACTGTGGACCCTTCCAAATGCCCCGCCTCAGTCAGGGCTCTTCTTTTTATCTACAATAAACCTCCTCCTCTACGATACCCAGGAGCAGCCTTGTCCTCACTTTGTATTGATTGATTTTTTTTTCCGTTCACCTGGTGATATGAAACACAGCACAGACAAATGGAGAAAAGACGGCCAACTCCTCCGCAAGCTGGAAGCCTTACAAGTTTACTCCAATTTCAGGATAATCCATGATTATTTCTTCGGTCATGATGTATCGGTGCTTATGCGTAAGGATTTAACAACTGTAAGGCATTAAAATAGAATAACATTTTACAGTCAATAACAATAATCTTGAAAGGCATATACCTGTCCTTTTCAATAATTAAAGCAAAGGGATTTTGGAGGTTCGGTGACATTCCAACCAGGCTTAAAAGAAAAGCAAGTTTCCAGTTGAGAGACACTGTCTCAAAGCAGATAGCAGTGAGGAAATTAAGCAACATCTTGCTTTATCCTTTACGTACATAGATGCACACACTTGTACACTGAACACTGACATGCATGTAACATACACACACACACACACACACACACACACACACACACACACATCATATGTTCCTGGGTGTTCTGACTGTTATACCCAAGTCACAGGGACCCCAAAGACCACCGAGGAGCCAATTCTAATGCAAACACATAAGGGTCTTTATTAAGAGCTCCCAAACAAGGACTCTCACCATCACCATCTAGGGTCTGAGTGAGAGGTCTTAGTCTAGGGGTGCAGGGTATTTATTATGCTTACAGCAAGCTTGGGGAATTTTCATATGATCAGAAAGTTTATATTTTAAGATCTGCCTTTCTGGCTTAATCTCCAGGAACCAAACACAGGAGCAAAACCACCTGACAAACATGGTGGCTATGTTATCTATTGTCTGCAGGATGTCTCAGGCTATCTCTGTGTACCTTGACCCTGACATTGTACCCGGACTGACTGTTGCTAAGGGGTTTGGGGGCGCCATGGGATGTTTGCTCAGGAGGACTTTGTGATTTTCTTCCTGGAATTGGAGTTTAGCCCCTGGACTCACACAAAATGAGATGGAGTTTCTTCAAAGACACAGTTGGTTGGTCTCTGTTTGGTTTTTGGTTTTGTTTTTTGATTTTGTTTTTCTTCGAGACAGGGTTTCTCTGTATAGCCCTGACTGTCCTGGAATTCACTCTGTAGACCAGGCTGGCCTCGAACTCCGCCTGCCTCTGCCTCCCAAGTGCTGGGATTAAAGGCGTGGGCCAACCACTGCTCCGCTCAGTTGGTTGGTCTTTACACTGACATTTTTATAACTGGGAAAAGTGGTGGCCTGTGTATGCTCACAGGCCAGAACTTACTTCAGACGAAAGGAATCATGGGAAAAGGAGTTTAAGTTTCTGGTAAATCGCTTTTGTCTTAAGATAGCTCTGGGCATGATGGCAGGCAGCAACTGCATGCAAATAATTCAGTCTAAGAGCCTTAAGTATGCTGTGCAATGGCGAAGACTGCTGTGTGGAAAGCAATATGCCCCTAATGAAGGATGTTCTTAGTCTAAGGAAGTTGTCATTCCTCTAGGGCTGGTTAGGGCAGGGAATGTGGAAAACCTGGAGTCAAGGACAGGAGTGCCAGGGACCCAGATGCTTGTCTCCTGCTTGAACCACCCTGCAGATCACAGCATCACAGGTGGCTTCGAGATCTCCAAGGGCCATTAGAATTTGACCTTGGGGGAACCTACCAATTAAGGAATGTAGAGGTCAATAAATTAACAGAAAATATTTTTGGGTTGATAGATCTGTAAAACTTCCTATTTAGGCTGTGAATTTATAATTTCAGTGTTTACATGTATCAAATATTCATGTCTTTTATAAAAGGCCTCATAATTTACACTGAGTAAAATTTGATAACAACAGAGATTTTTCTCTACAGATTACAAGGTGTGTGCCACCCTAAATCCTGAGCTCCTGCTTGTTATTGTCGATATCGACAAGTGAATCTTGTTCCTTAGGATCCACTCGTGAGTTGTGACTCTCAACATGGCTCCATGATTGGTTTTAGCCAATGGACTATCAACGAGTGAAGTAAGGCGTCTGATATACACACTTCATCAGTAAGAGCCTTTCCTGCTTCTGTGGACATGTACTGACATCTGAATGGCCACCTGAAAGATGAGGCTACAAAGAGGGAGAAACTCAGCCATGTTACTCGTCCTGGGTGAGACAAACTCTCAGATGGGGCCCTGGCGTGGTTCAGCCCCAGCAGTCAGACAGGTCCCAGCAGAGGAGATGAGGACCAGGCAGGAGGGGAGTGATGGATGGATGAGTCAGAGCCTGTGGCTGGAGGATCTTCCATCTCTGGCTGACTACCCACCAGGATGTTTCTTTCTTTATACAGATTCCACAAAGGAGGCAAGCTTTTAAAAGAAATACAGATCATATCATCTCGTCCCTGGACAAGTGTCATAAGGACAGAGAGAAAAAGGTATTCTCAATCTCAAATCGCTTCGGACTACGTCAGCATTTATGGCATGTGACATTCTGTTCTTCAGGAAAGTGACACATGAAGCAGATAGGAAAACATGTGAGTCAGTCTAGGCGGGTTCCCAAGCCTTGGACAATGCACAGCGGCTGAAGGACAACTTGTAAGGCAGGCTAGCGAAAAGGTGGAAAGCTCTCCCTCCCGGGCTGCAGGCTGGGTTGTTTGATCTTTGGTTTTTTTTTTTTTAGTTAAAAGGCCTCACTGCAACTTAACATGAGCCAGTCTCCTTATGGTTGGCAAATTTTTATATTTCCTTTATAATAACTTTATAGCACTTACATATATTCTCAAAGGTTGTTTTAGGCGAACTAACTCTGTTATTCGGTTTTTGTTTTCTGGGGGCAATGTCCTGTGCACTGCATATAGGAGGAAGCCTGTGATCTGAGCTGTTGCCAAGTCAATTGTTTCTAAGTTTGCTTAGGGTCATGTGTGCCAAGAGAACTCTGGGGCGATGGAATGTTTTTTTTGTTTTTTGTTTTTTTTTTTTTTTTCAAAATATCCATGGCAAGGAAGAGTCTGGATAAGGCCAGGCCGGATATGGTTGCTTCTTTGAGAGCATAAATAATTTTCTGGGTAAAGACACAAATGAATCATAGTGTAAAAAGTCCCCCACAAATGCAACCCATAGAGACCAGAAACCCCGGGCAAAAGACAACACAGAGGTGCAAACAGCCTCAGGCTCAGCTTGTCTGGGCTGGCTTCAGGACTCTCTCTGTTTTTCACTAGTTCTGGCTGTGCCAATAAACTAACATGTTAAAGTGTTGTCTGGTTGCTTTTTTTTTCATCTTGTCCAATTTGATGTGAACCATTTCTCAGCATAAACCATATTTTGTATACGTAGTTGACTCTGAGCTGATTCCTCTGATTCTGGTTGAGTTGTGAACTCGGCTGTTTTCCAGCTATACTTGGATGTCTCCGCAATGATTTAAAAAATGGAAGATAATCTTTTACTACCTGGAATGGAGTTTGGTTTCCCGTCATCCGTTAAGTGTGTGCATAACAGAAACATGTGCACGTTTCGTCCTCTAAGTGGTTCAGAGATTTTTCAACCAATCTGAGTCAAGGAGGAATGGTGGCATGTGCTAATTTCTAGAGGAAAGTTAAACTTCTCAGCTTCTCACAAAGCCTCATGGATTGAAGGGTTCAGAGTGCATCTTATCTCACTACCAAGAAGAGCCAAAGACAATAGACTGTACAATATAAAATTAAAGAGAGAATGACTCTCTTTTTAACAACTTTTTATTCTTGAATGAGACAACAAAACAAAACAAAAAAAAACAAATCTTACATTTAGCCCGACTTGAGTTCCTTTTTCTTGTAACCAAAAACATTTAACTAGAATAGTTTCCTCCTCAGAAGAGTCAAATAGAAATAGAAACCTAGCCTTGAAGTCTGACTTACACTTTCATAGTCCTAAAATCTCCCCTTAGTAGTTCTCCCTTGCCCAGCACCCCATGATCATCTGCAGTCTCAAAGTGGTCTTTGTCTGCAAACTGGCTCAAGTCTGGAAATTGGTTTGCAGGCCAATTGGAGTGGGGGTGGGGTAGAGGGAAAAAGCATGATGATAGTTGTTGTGTTTTGCTCTTAGTCGTTTCTGTTCACCTCTTACTGTCTTAGTTTTGGTTTTATTGTTACGAAGAGACATCATGACCAAGGCAACACTTATAAATTACATTTAATTGGTGCTGGTTTGCAGGTTCAGAGGTTCAGTCCATCATTATCACGATGGGAAACGTGGCAGCATACAGGCTAACATGGTGCTGGAGGAGCTGAAAGTTCTACATCTTAATTCTCAGAGAGCTGAACAGGACAATCTTCCACAGGAGGATGCTTTCTTCAGAACTGGGTGGAATTTGAGCATAGGACCTTGTGCTGGCTGGTTTTGTGTGTCAACCTGACACAGGCTGAAGTTATCACAGAGAAACAAGCTTCAGTTGGGGAAGTGCCTCCATGAGATCCAGCTGTGGGGCATTTTCTCAATTAGTGATCAAGGGGAGGAGGGCCCATTGTGGGTGGTGCCATCCCTGGGCTGGTAGTCTTGGGTTCTATAAGAAAGCAAGCTGAGCAAACTAGGGGAAGCAAGCCAGTAAGAAACATTCCTCCATGGCCTCTGCATCAGCTCCTGCTTCCTGACCTGCTTGATTTCCAGTCCTGACTTCCTTTGGTGATGAACAACTGTGTGGAAGTGTAAGCAGAATAAACCCTTTCTTCCCCAACTTACTTCTTGGTCATGATGTTTGTGCAGGTATAGAAACCTTAACTAAGACAGACCTGAAATCCCACCCCTGCAGTGATATACTTCCTCCAATAAGACCACACCCACTCCAACATGGCCAC
Source organism: Apodemus agrarius (assembly GCA_964023405.1). NCBI lineage: Eukaryota > Metazoa > Chordata > Mammalia > Rodentia > Muridae > Apodemus > Apodemus agrarius. The sequence continues at coordinate 17,136,155 of OZ030027.1, forward strand.
ACCTCCTAATAGTGCTGTTTCTCATGGGCCAACCATATTCAAACCACCACAGTTACTGTAATTATTTTCTTTTTTTATTAGATACTTTCTTTATTTACATTTCAAATGTTACCCCTTTCCTGGTTTCCCCTTCAAAAACACACTATCCCATCCCTCCTCCCCCTACTCACCAACCCACTCACTCACTCTACCTGGTCCTGGCATTCCCCTATACTGGTGCACCTGCCTTTCCAGACCAAGGGCCTCTCCTTCCTTTGATGATCAACAAGGCCATCCTCTGCTTGAGCTTGTGTGAATTGTGTCTTGGGTATTCCAAGCTTCTGGGCTAATATCAATCTATAAGTGAGAGCATACCATGTGTGTTCTCTTGTGATTGGGTTACCTCACTCAGGATGATATTTTCTAGTACCATTTATTTGCCTAAGAATTTCATTAATTCATTGTTTTTAATAGCTGAGTAGTATTCCATTGTGTAAATATACCACATTTTCTGTATCCATTCCTCCACGGAGGGACATGTGGGTTCTTTCCAGCTTCTGGCTATAATAAATAAAGCTGCTATGAACATAGTGGAACATGTGCCCTTATGACATGTTGAAGCATCTTCTGGGTATATGCCCAGGAGTGGTAATAGCTGGGTCCTCAGGTAGTACTATGTCCAATTTTCTGAGGAACTGTCAAACTGATTTCCAGAGTGGTTGTACCAGATTGCAATCCCACTAGCAATGGAGGAATGTTCATCTTTCTCCACATCCTCACCACCACCTGCTATTGCCTGAGTTTTTTATCTTAGCCATTCTGACTGGTGTGAGGTGAAATCTCAGGGTTGTTTTGATTTACATTTTCCTGATGACTATGGATGTTGAACATTTCTTTAGGTGCTTCTCAACCATTCAAGTTTCCTCAGTTGAGAATTCTTTGTTTAGCTCTGTACCCTATTTTTTTTTTTAAACAAGGTTATTTGGTTGTCTGGAGTCTAACTTTCTGAATTCTTTGGATACAGTGGATATTAGCCCTCTGTTGGATGTAGGGTTGGTAAAGATCGTTTTCCAATCTGTTGGTGACTGTTTTGTCCTATTGACAGTGTCCTTTGCCTTACAGAAACTTTGTAATTTTATGAGGTCCCATTTGTCAATTTTTGATCTTAGAGCATAAGCTATGGGTGTCCTGTTCAGGAGTTTTTCCCCTGTGACCATGTGCTCGAGGCTCTTCCCCACTTTCTTTTCTATTAGTTTCAGTGGGTCTGGTTTTATGTTGAGGTCCTTGATCCACTTGGATTCAAGCTTTGTACAAGGAGGTAAGAATGGATCGATTTGCAGTCTTCTGTATGCAAACTGCCAGTTGAATCAGCAGCATTTGTTGAAAAGGTCACTTGATCTTTGACAAAGGAGCTAAAACCATTCCACTGGTTTTAGCTCCTTTGTCAAAGATCAAGTGACTATAGGTGTGTGAGTTCATTTCTGGGTCTTCGATTCTATTCCATTGATCCACCTGCCTGTCACTGTACCAATACCGTTGCTCTATAGTACAGCTTGAGGTCCAGGATGCTGATTCCCCTAGAAGTTCTTTTACTGTTGATAATAGATTTAGCTATCCTGGGTTTTTTGTTATTCCAGATGAATTTGAGAATTGCTCTTTCTAACTCTAGGAAGAACTGAGTTGGAATTTTGATGGGGATTGCATTGAATCTGTAGATTGCCTTTGGCAAGATGGCCATTTTTTACTATATCAATCCTGCCAAACCACGAGCATAGGAGATCTTTCCATCTTCTGAAATCTTCGATTTCTTTCTTCAGAGACTTGAAGTTCTTGTCATACAGATATTTCACTTGTTTGATTAGAGTCACACCAAGATAGTTTATATTGTTTGGGACTATTGTGAAGGGTGTCATTTCCCTAATTTCTTTCTCAGCCTGTTTATCATTTGAGTAGAGGAAGGCTACTTATTTGAGTTAATTTTATATCCAGCTATATTGCTGAAGTTATTTATCAGCTGTAGGAGTTCTCTGGTAGAATTTTTGGAGTAACTTAAGTATATGATAATGATAGTTTCATTTCTTCTTTTCCAACTTGTATCCCTTTGACCTCCTTATGTTGTCTAATTGCTCTAGCGAGAACTTCAAGTACTATATTAAATAGATAGGGAGAGAGAGGGTAGCCTTGTCTAATCCCTTATTTTAGTGGGATTACTTCAAGTTTCTCTCCATTTTGTTTGATGTTGGCTACTGGTTTGCTGTATATTGCTTATACTGTGTTTAGGTATGGGCCTTGAATTCCTGATCGTTCCAAGACTTTTAATATGAAGGGATGCCGAATTTTGTCAAATGCTTTTTCAACATCTAATGAAATGACCATGGGGTGCTTTTCTTTGAGTTTGTTTATATAGTGCTTTACATTGATGGATTTTCATATATTGAACCATCCCTGCATCTCTGGAATGAAGCCTACTTGATTGTGGTAAATGACCATTTTGATGTGTTCTTGGATTCAGTTGGCAAGAATTTTATTGAGTATTTTTGCATCGATATTCAAAAGGGAAATTGGTCTGAAGTTCTCTTTCTTTGTTGTATCTTTATGTGGTTTTGGTATCAGCATAATTGTGGCTTCATAGGATGAGTTGGGTAGTGTTCCTTCTGTTTTTATTTTGTGGAATAGTTTGAAGAGTATTGGTGTTAGGTCTTCTTTGAAGGTCTGATAGAATTCTGCACTAAAACCATCTGATCTTGTGCTTTTTTTGGTTGAGAGACTTTCAATGACTGCTTCTCTTTCTTTAGGGGTTTTGGGGGTGTTGAGATTGTTTATCTGATCCAGATTTAACTTTGGTATTTATCTGTCTAGAAAATTGTCCATTTCATCCAGATTTTTCAGTTGTGTTGAGTATAGGCTTATGTAGTAGGATCTGATGATTTTTTGAATTTCTTCAGTTTCTGTTGTTATATCTCCCTTTCCATTTCTGATTTTGTTAATTTGGATACTATCTCTGGGCCCTCTGGTTAGCCTGGCTAAGGGTTTATCTATTTTATTGATTTTCTCAAAGAACCAGCTCCTGGTTTTGTTGATTCTTTGTATAGTTCTTTTTTCTTTCTACTTGGTTGATTTCAGCCCTAAGTTTGATTATTTCCTGCTGTCTTCTCCTCTTGGGTGCCTTTGCTTCTTTTTGCTCTGGAGCTTTCAGATGTGCTGTCAAGCTGCTAGTATATGCTTTCTCCAGTTTCTTTTTGGAGGCACTCAGAGCTATAACTTTTCCTCTTAGCACTATTTTCATTGTGTCCCATAAGTTTGGGTATGTTGTACCTTCATTTTCATTAAGTTCTAAAAAGTCTTTGATTTCTTTCCTTATTTGTTCTTTGACCAAGTCATCATTGAGTAGAGCATTGTTTAGCTTCCATGCGTATGGGAGCTTTCTGTTGTTTTTGTTGCTATTGAAGACTAGCCTTAATCCATAGTGATCTGATAGGAGGCATGGGATTATTTCAATCTTCTTATATCTGTTGAGGTCTGTTTTGTGACTGATTATATGGTGTATTATTATCCTGCTAAGAAAAATAAATAAATAAATAAATAAATTACTCTTATTAATATTCTGCTATATTCATAAATTAGTCCCTTGCTCAACACTTATCAGAGAAACTTCTTGCAGTAGTTGGGAATTAACACAGAGACCCACAGCTGTTCAATATGCAGAGAATTAGAGACTTTGGGTCACTCAGTCCCAAATGAGATTCTTATCAAAACCCACCGAACAGAGCTCATAGCTTTACGTGGAAAAGGAGCTAAAAAGCTTGTAAGAGTCTGAGTGATGGACGACACCTAGACAAAACAGGACGGATGTGTGCATGAACCCACAGAATTTGTGGCAGTATAGACAAGGCTTTCACAGGTTCAAGGCAGACAGAGGGTCCCAGAATCAGAGGCAGAAGTGGACATGGTATCCCACCATTAACCAAGAATCTATCTGTAACTAATACCCACTGGCAAAGGGAAAATCAGTTTTCTCCAAGGAAGTGACTCTGGGTATGTCAATCACATCCCAGAGCAGACTCCATGCTGGTATTTTTTTGTGGATTTTTGTTTTGTTTTATTTTGCCTTTCTATTTTTTTCTTTTCTTGGTCTTTTGTTTTTGTGAGATATTTTGTTTGTTGTTGTTGCTGCTGTTTTCATTTCTAGTAATTTTGTTTTTGTTATTTTTGAGAGAGAAGGGGGAGGGGAGGATAAAGCAGGGCGGGTAGAGAGGTTGAGAGGATCTGGGAGAAACTGGGGGAGGGGAACATGATCATAACACGTGATCATAACACGGTATATGAAAAACCTAATAAAAAATAAAACACTAAAAAATCATAACCTACTAACATCGCAAAGGGGAGTGGGGGATTCCAGGGACGCAGACGGTGGGCTGTGGTGCATGTACCAGGGAATGGGTCCTCTGGCAAGAAAGAACTCTTATCCACTTAAAAGTAGAACAAAATTATCCCTATGGTAGGAATCTTTAAAGCCTGGGACTCCGTAGGCCTCTTTGTGAAATCCTTCTTTTTAGTCTAGAACTTCAGGAATGAAGGACATAAAGATGAACTGAGATATTTGATACTGTTGTGTCACTGACATGGTTTAAACCGTGATCCTCAAATCCTAGGTGAAGCCAGAGAGAGCCCCAAGGTGATAAAATTTGGAGAGGAGATTTCAATAGAGTTAGATGTGGCCCTGAGATTAATACCTTCATGATGAGTTTAATGGGAAGTGTGGGGGGCAGGAGGAAGGAGGAGGCCGACTAAGTGAGGCTGATCGTATCTCGGTACTGAATGTATGAACACTTTGTCCTGGGGCTTTCCTGGTTCCAGAACAGTAGGAAACAGACATTTTCGTCTAAGCCACCTTCTTTGTGTTTTATTATGGTATCCCGAGCTGCATAATTAAATTTTATGGAGAAATGAATGGTTCAAAAAGCTAATGTTAACAGCTCAACTATTTCGGGAGAGTACAAGGAGTTATCCTGGAAAAGGGTCGCCCAGTGCTTTTGTTAGAACAGCTAACTGTAAAATAACCCTTCAGTTCGCATCCATCTGCCCAGCCGCCGCGCTGCTGGACCTGCGTCTTTTGAGCAGACTTCTTGGCTTTGGAAATACATGTAGCCCGTGTCTTACTTAAGTAGAATCGTTTACTCGCACGCTTCATGCAGAAGTCAGAAGTCTTACAACTCAGTCACTGTCGTCAGCCATGTCTTTATCTTATGTCGCTGACTGACGAAGACAGAAAAGGGGACGTGCTTTTTTATTGGCAAGTTTGTAGCACTATGCGTTTGTCTCGCAGCCTGGGTTTCCCCGTGGTTTCCCTCCTCCCAACTTCAGTTTCAAGACCCCAGGTAACAAGGACAGAATGAACCACACAGTCCAATTAGTGGATTCTGCACGAGCTCAAAAAGGAAAGCTCTACTTTAGAAAAATAGTTTAATTCTAAATCTTGTGTGAAGAAATGCCTCGTGCGGATATCAGCTGGAAACCTGGGCTAAGTGGGTGGGGGGAGGGATGGATGCCCCGTGGTTTGGACTGGGCTTGTCCTGAGAGTTTCAATTTAGTCGTGGAAAGGTTTGACTCTTTTGAAAACAGCAAGAAAATCAATTATCAGGGTTTCAATTTTCTCTGGGCGATTTCGCCACTTCAGCATGCCCAAGAGAGAAACGACCTATAATTTTGTGATGCTGAAAAAGTCTCGCAAGCTAGCTAATCGTCTTACTAAGAGGAAAGAAATCCCTTCGGTGGCATCTGCAGGAAGTTATGTGGGAATCATTTGGAGCCACAGTAGAGAAACTTTTGTCCCTGGGGAAGTCTGTGGGGATTTTCTGGGGACTCAGAGGTGTCAGAATATTTTACACCTTGGATAGATTCATCAGACTCACTGTTTCATTTAAACCTTTGCCAAATGTGACTCATGTCTCAGCCTCCCCATCTTCACAAAACCAACGCTAAAACCACCTTATGGTTTTTCTTTGCTGTGATGAGGAAATCTGTCTCAAATGAAAGATAGTATTGATTTTATAATCTCAGACTGTAGCACACAGGTAAGGTTGGAACTTAGAAAAATAGTCTCGAAATGCCTTCCTTGGAAATACCGTACTGATCTTGTCTCTCTGTTTTGTTAGGACAGAAGGAGTGTGGCCTGGGAGAGAAAGGCTTGGAAGAATTAGTTAAGGCAAAAAGAAGAAATAATGTAAAGTTATTGAATATTGGTAAGTATGAAAAGAAATTGAATCTCACTACAGGGAAAAGGAATAAATGTTATAACTAGAAACGCCCTGCTTTGTACAGGGCTGAGGAGAGGACCCAGGGCCTCCTGAATGGGAGCTGAGATACATTTGGAGCCCCCCCCCCATCCCCAAAACAGAATAACAAGAACTTCGGGGAGCTCATCCCCCAACAGAAGCAGATGATGTGATGTTCTCCTGGAGGCGGGGCCATGCCTCTGCACATTTAGAACCGGTCTGAACAGAGCCCTGCCGGGTTTCTGTAGGGAATAGCACTGAACGGAGAAGCTGAAAAGCAAGTTTAGACACCCTCTTGGCTTCCTTGGCTTTCCACCTCAGCGTGTCTAGGCAATTCAAAAAAGAATCCTACTGCTTGTCTCTTGCCAATTCAAAAATTCAAATTCTCTGTGGCCAGGAAACGGTTCACTTAGCGTCTGGATGGCTTTCTCGGCTAAACGCATTAAGTGTGAGCCTCCTTGCCTGAACTTTACATTTTTCCGAATGGCATCTAACTTCGACTGTGAACCGTGTAAGCCAAGATAGGATGCATTTGCTTTTCAGAGACCAGGAAAAGCGAGTGGTAAGGTGTCAGAACAACGGCTAGGGGTTTTGCAAAGAATTAAGGAAGCCTGTCACACAGGATTGAGCTGGCTTGCGGGAAATGTTGCATAGTCTTTGTGAAGTCCCAAATTATATCGTGTTAGCAAAAAAAGCAAACAAACAAACAACGACAAAAACAAACAAACAAACAAACAAACAATGACAAAAAAACCCAAACAAACTATGAACCTGAGTGAGAAGAAGAGCCAGAAAGTTGGGGTGGTTGCTATGGCCCGAAGGCAGGGTAGGTCGTTTTGCCTTTTGGATCAAAAGAGAGACTGCAGTAAGCTATCAGGGGGTTCCAGAGATGTTTTTGTAATTAAAGCACTATTATAGAACTCGAATTTTGTTTGGAATCTTTTTTGGTTTTTTTTGGAGACAGGGTTTCTCTGTATAGCCCTGGCTGTCCTGGAACTCATTCTGTAGACCAGGCTGGCCTCAAACTCAGAAATCCACCTGCCTCTGCCTCCCAGAGTGCTGGGATTGCAGGCGTGCACCACCACTGCCCGACTGGAATCTTCTATACACTAGCCAAAAGGCTAACACACTGAACACTGGTGTTCACGGCTTGCTATAAGAATAATGGAAGGCGGTCAGTTGTGAAAATATCTATAGTTTTCTCTAAGTTGATGCTAGAATTCCAAATATCATCGATGGCATTATGTCATTCTGGGAGATGTGCAAAGACGAACATCTCCTGAGCATGCTCATTTCACGTGTACATTACTGAGCATGCGCAGTTTAGTTCCAGAGGGAAAGACCGCTCGCAGAAATGCTTCTGGACATGCTCGCCTTGAGTCATAAGGATGGTGGGGAGTAATGCCCCCGAGACATGATGTTTAGCTTTCTTGCTCATAATGGTTTTAAAGAGAAGGACACTTGTAAGGTTTGTTAATAAAAGAGGGGGGGAGTCGGCCTTACTGAACTGCGAGTCTGTCTCCATTTTATCCTTTGGTGGAATAAACACAAAGCAAAAACAAAATGGACCTTGTGAGGTTTAGGTTGATGGTTCAAGGCAAACCCTCTACTAGTGAACATCAGATTGGTAAACTTCAGAAAGTTGGGGGATTTTTTTCTATTGTTGTTGTTTGTTTGTTTGTTTGGGGTTTTTGTTTGTTTGTTTTAATTAAGGGCTGGCATTATAGTGACCACACCTGTGATCCCGGCACTGGGGAGGCAGAGGCAGGTGGACCTTGAGCCTGGGCTTCACAGCAGGAACAAATATTAACAAGTCAAACAATGAAATCCGGAGCTGGAGCTATGGCTTAGCACGTGTAAGGCCTTGGGTTTGATTCCTAGCATGAGGGTATGGCTCTGCCTAGCCGAAGGTCACCAAATTTTTCCCCTGTATATTCTCTTAGAAGTTGAGTGGGTGTGAGGCTTTTATTTGACACTTATGATCCACTTGAATTAAATTTCTAAATATAGTGAGAAGTATGGGTTGAAGTTTGTAGTTTTGCATCTGGATGTTCAGAGAGGAAAAAAAGAGAGAAATGCGATACTAGGCTTGCAAGGCAAGCATCCCTACTTGCTGAGCCACCTTATTTTTTATTAAAAAGTATATATATATATATATATATACACACACACACATATATATGTGTGTGTGTGTGTGTAAAAATTGTAGTATATGTATTATCATATATCGTATATCATATAACGTAGATCATATATCATATACCATATATCGTATATCATATACCGTATAACGTATATCGTATATCATATATCATATACCGTATAACGTATATCGTATATCATATATCGTATATCGTATAACATATATCATATAACGTATATCGTATATCGTATAACGTATAACGTATATCGTATATCATATATCATATATCATATACCATATACCAAATACCATATACCATATACCATATATCATAATGTTGGCAGGCGCTATCGTGTGCAGATCTTATATAGGTGATCAGTCTGCCGCTTCGGGTCTGAGTGTGACGGCCATGCCATGCCTTGAAGACGTGGGTCACAGCACTCCTTCCTGTTCTCTGGCTCTTGTAGTTGTTTCTTCCCCCTCTTCCACAAGAATCCCTGAGCCCTGAGAGGAGTGGGTGATGTAGATGTCCTATTTAGGACCCAAACTCAGCAGCTGGTTATTCTCAACGCTTGGACCAGTTTATAAGTTGTATCAGTAACTAACCACTTCTTAAGTAAACTTCTTTAACCAAGATAGAAGACAACCTATGTGTGGGCTTCCTTCTCATCTGGGCACATCTTTTTGTGTGTTTGTTCATTTGTGTGTTTGTTCCTTTGTTTGTTTGTTTGTTTTTGTTCTTTACAGCACTGGAAATGAAATCCCTCTGATAGCATTGGCCTGGAATTCAGCTGGAGCGTGGTTGGTTACCCCATACCGTTCACGCCACGGTTGCACAGTACGCACACCTCGCATGGCGTGTCAGTACTGGGTCACTTACTGGCTTTTTCTCCCCTCAGTGACTTGCAAAGCTTCTTCCAACACCGTGGAAGCTGCTCAGGAGGAGGAAGCTTTCAGATCAGTTCCAGGTTGATTTCTGTATATCCGGTAACCAAAGCGCGTGGTGAGTCTTGAGCAATAGCGTTTCGCCCTCTCGCTCTGGTGCACAGCCAAGATCTATGGCAATAGCCTCAGAGTCCTCTGGGGCCTTCCTGATCAACTCTTCACAGACGGGTATCCATGCCTGGCATTGGGATTTTTACTTAATGATCTATAGCCTATGGAAGCATGATTGTCCATAATATAGCATACTTTGCTTGAAACTTCTTTTTAAAAACATTAAGTTTTTTAATTAGCCTACAAAGTAGTAGGTTCTAATAGACGTTCCTGTGACTTTAGTTCAGCTAACCCTTGCCAACACCCCCTCCTCTCCTCACGTCTCTGCCTCCGTCCGCATTTAGACTTTTCTCACATATTGTGTTAGCTTTACCCCTATCTTATATTGCCGACGCCCCGGAAAACCATATTATTTTGTAAAATTTGTGATTGTTTCTAGTATCTAGACCACCCATAGGTTTTCCTGTACCGATTTTGCTGCCAGAATTTTGCTAAGCCACTTGTTAGTGCAAAGTAGAATTTTCTTTTTTCAACTTTCTCTAATAACATCATAGAACTTTGGTATTGTCTCTTTCTCAGATATTTGGCAGATATTCCTCAGTATAAAACATAGGCATGGGGAAGGTTTTTTTTTAAAAAACTGTGGATTTAAATTTTTATAGGTGTGAAGCTATTTCGGTTATTGATATCTCCTTTTCTCTCATCCATGGGTATAGCTATAGGCTTGCCACATTCACTGATCTAGTCAAAGAAGCAAATGTAGATTTTTTGTTGTTGTTGTTGATTTACCTGTGGATTTTATGTTTCTACTTCATTGCATCTTGATCTAGTCTTCCCATTTTCCATTACTTAGATTTTTCCCCCCCTTTTGGCTTGTGCAGTGCTGGAGACTGAGTCTAGGGCCTGCCCGGTGCTAGCTGGGGCTCTATCATTGAGTCTCGCTGCCTATGCACAGGCTAATGGTTTCTGGTGCGCTGTTCCTCCACACTTTGCTCCAGGCTATCACACACACTTAAAATGATTCCATTTTCACTTTTCTTTCCCTTCCAAATGACCTTCACTTTCTCTTCTAATTCATTGCTTGTTTCTTCATTCTTTTGATGGTTCATTTGTTCCTTCCTTTTCCAGACAGAGTCTACCTGTGTAGTTTAGGATGGCCTTGAGCCCACAGTCCTCTTGTTGCTGGGGCTGCAGGCTTTCCCTACTATCCACAGCTGAGTCATAGTTTTGTTCTAGAAAAGATATTATTTGGTCTCCAAATATATGAAGGTATTGTAGAGACCTTCTGGACATTACATTTTAATTCTAAAGCCAAATACCCTCTTACGTATGACTTGAATTCTTTAAAATAAATGAATTTTCACAGCCTGCTAAGTGCTCTGTGTACACTTGAGAAACATCTGCACTCTGCCATTGCAATGTGGAGCATTGTGTATATCTCAGTGTAGTCAAGTTGAATATATTGTGTTTCTGTCTTTACAAACTTTGTCTTCAGAATTCTGTATCTACCTGTTCAGTGAAGTACTAAATATTTAAATCTCTAACCAAAAATTTGATGTGTCTACATTTCATATTGTATGTCCATTTTGTGCCATGTATTTTCCTAATAGAGACATAAATATTTTGATTTTCTTAATCCTATCAGTCATGTGAAATAAGAAAACATTTCCTTAAAATACTCTTTGCTTTGAAATCTATTGTATCTGACATTAATATAAGCATGTTTCTTTTAATGGGGGTTGTGATGATATATCTTTATCCTTTTTGCATATACATTTGTAAATCAATATACATGTATGTGTATTTAGGCTTATACAAGGAGAACATTTCCTACACACAGCATATAGCTTGTCAGGTTTTTTTTTTACTTGATCTCTGTCTTTTGAGTAGTTTCATCAATTTCCATTTGTATTATGAAAATTTACACTTAATTTATTACGATACAATTGGGTAAGTCTGCTATCTCGTCATTTATCTTCCTTTTCCCATTGTCTTCTCCCCTTTTCCTTGTACAGTTGATTGAACAGTTTCCTGTAAAGCAAATCTGTTAGTGATTTTTTTCTTTTGTTCTACGCATTGTGTAAGAAAGTTTTTATGTCACCCCAATTCTTGGAAGACGTCTTTGATATAAAACTCTAGATTGATAGTTCTTTTCTCTCCTTATATTAAACATAGTACTTTACTGTCTTCTCACTTATAATTTTTTCCCTTACAAGAAACCCACTCTACTAGCTTTATCACATTATATAATGTGATATTTGTCTCTGCTTTTACTATTTTTTTTAATCATTGGCTTATAGAAATCTGATTGGGGCGTAACATGCTATAGTTTTCTGATATTTCCTGCCTTGAGTTTTTGGATCTTGGATAAGTGGGTTCATATTCTTCACTGAATTTGGAAAACATCTGGGTATTATTTTCCCCCTTGAAAACTCTGTCACCCCTTGAGACTAGACATTTTGAGGTTGCTGGTTGATACAATCTTCTCTATCATTTTTTTCTGTTTTTAGTTTGGAAGGTTTCTGTTGCCATGGCTTCAAGTACAGTGTTATCATTTTTGCCATAGATTTCTAATTTACTATTTAATTTTGCATCGTGGTAAAAAAAAAAAAATCATATAACATGAAATTTCCCAGCTTCACCGTATTGCAGTGTATAGCTCAGAACTGTTGATTACATTGACATTGTTGTGACACATCTGATTTTTTTCTCATAATTCAATCAGTGTGGTTTTTGTCTTATCCCTAAAGTTTTCATCACTTGAAGTTTGAGTTACGTCTATGACATTCACATCTTAACTCTTGATCAGATAGAAAAGCAACAAATGACTTTGTCTATTTTCAGTTGAGTAACTTTCTTCATTAAGACTTTTTTTTTTTTGCCTTTCTGCACACCTTGCATGCTAATCATTGTGGGTTTGTTTTTTTTTTTAACTTGGTATGAAATATTTTAATAGTCCTAAACGTATTCTTGGGATACATGTGTGGTGGTACATGTCTTTAACTCTAGCACTTGTGAGACAGAGGCACGCTGATAGGTCTCTCTAAGTTCAAGGCCAGCCTAGTGTACATAGGGAGTTCTTCAGTATTTTCTGGATTCTGTTAAATTGTTTGGAAACGGATTCTTCCTTTGTGTCTTTTAAGATTTGCTTAGCAGGGCCTAGAGAAATGGCTCAGCACTGCTGTTCTTGCAGTGGCCCTTGGTGCAGTTGCCAGCATGGTGGCCTGCAAATGTGTGAGACTCCAGTTTCAAGGCGTCCAATGCCCTTTTTCAACCTCTGCAGGCACCAGGCATCGACAGACTCACATTCTGGCAAAATGCTGATACACATAAAATACAGATAAATAAATCATCAGAATAAAAAGACTTCCTTAGCAGTCCTAAGGCAGTAGTCCAGAGTTAATGACTCCCTCTACTGAGGCAAGACACTTTATCAAATGCTTTGTGAATTACGAGATTTTACAGTTTGATCACTGGAAACAGGCACTGTTCCTGGACCCATGTGAGTCCCAGGCATTGTTAACACCAATCTTTTGGACAGCTTTCTCTAAATAGCCATCCAGTTATCTGGCCTATGAGTTCAAGCCACAGCTGCTCCCCCTCCAACTCCCGGTTCCATATCCCAGCATAAGGAGTCTGCAATAACTTCCCTGACTTCCTTCCTTGTGCTTTGGCCTAAAAAGTCTCAAGAGGGGAAACTGAGGCAATCATAGCCTTTTATTTGATTGTCCCCCATCTTTATTACTAGATACGTAGTAACTAGGAATCCATTATTTAATCTCTTTTATCCATTAGTTGTGACGAACTCTCTTACTTCATCCATCTTGGCCATAGTTGGAAGTTCTTAGGTCTTCTCATGGATAGAGTTATTGGAAATTCATTGGTTGGTCATTCAATATTCTCTTCCCCAGTATTGATAAGAAATGCTTATGAAAAAAAAAAAACAACAACAACTCTAGGATGCACTTAAAGAACACAAAATCTTTACAGACTGATTGGTTTCTACAGGGTTCTTCTTCATGGCCAGGACCTGCAAGAGTCTCGGAGGCAAAAAGGCTTTTATCCAAGGGGGTGGGGTGCATCCTCCAGTAGATCCTTCCAGAACACTTGGTCTGGGTGCCCAAGGGAGCCTGGCCTAAAGACTCTTTTCTCTACTGCTTTGATCACCTGCAAGTCGAAAGTCCCTACTCCGAAGGTGGGCCTTTCAGAGAAGCAGAGAGCGACTATTTGCCCTTCTTTACTGCTACTGACCAGTTTTCTCCTCTTTCCCTAACTTCCCTCCAGTGTATAACTAGAACATTTAATGGGTTAGATTCAGTCTGTCCCATGTCCGAAAATTGCATCAGTCCAAGTCCAAGGACAGTAAAAGACAGTCAACACACAGTTCACCCCTGCCACAAGCACAGGAACCAGGTTATGGCAAGATTCGGCTAGCTACCGCCTGATCAGCCACCAGGAATTGTGGCCTAAACTTAGTGCCTTGTATAATGCAGGCAGAAAGGGCCATTCCTGGTGTTGCTGACCACCCCGATCGCAGTTAAAGAGGATGCAGTAACTGCCTGGGCTCATGTAACTCATGTCAGACCAGCACTTGTGCCTGACACCAACTGCATAGCAGCCAGACACCTGAGCAACCCCCTCAAGCTCAAGATCACCCGCCCTTCTGCAAGGCCAGAGAAACCATGAGATGGCGGTGATATATCTTCCTCAGGCACTGAGCCTCAGTACTCCCTACAAACCTACCAGAGTGACTTAGCAAGTACTCTCAGCCACTGGGGATGTAGCTTGGTCTATTACAGAGGAGCACCCACCTTATACCTGGTGTCCAGACCTTGTCTTTGATCTCTGTAAGTTAGAAGTGGGCCTTGACTCCTGGGATATCCCCACCCTAGAGACACAGGGAGAGGGATTACCTGGATATGGGGGCTGAGGAACTTGCGAATCTAAACCATGTCCTAGAATCGGCCTTGGAGGGTGGGGATTAAGGTGTGGATACCCAAAATTGAGGAGTGTCCTATGAGAAACCCCCCATATATGTGTGCCCCTGAGATGGGGGAAGCCAGCAGCAGGCCCATCAGTGTTGGAGGGCCAACCACTTTTTCTGTGCTACCTACGGGTGTACAATATTTGGAAGCACACACTGGAGACCATTCCAGGGTAGTTAAGGATTTCATGGCCAAGGTGAGAGAAGGCCAACCAAGAGAAAGAGAGAAAGAGAACAGAGTTAGGGCTGGCTCAAGTCTTGGTTTAACTCCTCCACTTGGTTAACTACACTCATATCCACCTTGTTAAAACCCATAATTATTCTCCTGTTAAAGTGAAAATTGTTGACCTTTGGACCCGGTATATCAAACAAGCTTATAGACTTCATAAGAGAATAGGAGTGGTGTAGCTGATGGTTCTGCACCAACAATATGAGACCCTGAGGCCAGGATGTGAAATTATGAGCTAGTTACCCAAGACCCCTGAGCATAGGTCCAAGATTGGAGCTTATTCAAGAAAAAAAAATGGGGTAATGAGGAATCTTCAGGGGTTTTCCAGTCCCACACTCTCCTTACAGTTTCCCCCTCCTGCCTGGGGTCAAGGCTAGGCCAAGTTCCATTCTCCACCCACAGGAGCATTCTTGAGTAAAAATTCTCAGAAAAACTTAAGAATATACAGACTGATAGTCACCTAACCCTCTGGAAAGTCTCAGGTAGAGTTCAAATGTGTGTCATGCTTACTAGACAATAGATTTAAAGGTCAATATGCTCAGCCAGTAAGTTTGAACTGTAACCTTGCTGATGTAACCTGTGCCCCTAAAAAGTATAAAAACTGCTTGTAATAGCCATTCAGGGTTGTCTTCTAGTCACTTACCTTGAGGGACTGATTAAGGGTCGACCCCTACGTGCCAGAAAATAAACCTCTTGCTTTTGCATTGAGGAAAAAAAAACCACACACACACATACAAAATCACCAAGAACTTTAGAACTAAAATTTCATTGGAAATTTTAGGAGAGCAATGAATAAAATATGATTTTCTTAGAAAGATAACTATTTTAACGCTTAGTGATATCAGGAAAAATTTAACTCAACCACAGCATGTGAGTTAACTTTCCAGGAATCTTGATCAGAAGAGACACGCAGAGCTTTGAACAACGTAGTCAAAAATCGTCTGTCTCAAAGGTCCTGTCCACGCTAGAAGAGTTAAGGGCTAAGGACTGAATGTTGATGAGTTCTCCAAAGTGGGAATCCTCTTCAATTAAATAAAACCTGTTATAGTATAAAAATGGACTTTATATGCTCACAGACACAAAAGGAAGCAGTGCAGATAAATGACTGTCTCGTGTCTGTTAGCTGGGCTCAGGAGATGGGAAGTGGGGAAAGCCTTTGGGTTGGTTAGTTTCTTAAGGACTGATGAAAGTGCCAGGATATTCTGTATGAAGAAGGGAAGGCTGTGTGGATCCTGATATATTCTAACCAAGGTTGGAAATAATCCTGATTCTTGGGGTTGCATGGTCGTTGGAGGGTGGCTGTTCCGGTTCTAACCTATGGACATGGATTATAGACGCAGATAGAGAGGAACATCTGAACAGACTGTGGTCTGTGTATGCATAGCTGTGCTTGTTCATGTGGAATGCCCACATGAACCTTCTCCTCTGGCTCTGTTCTGGATCTGGATCTGACTCTGCGCTGTAACACGATAGGGCTCTTTTTTTTTTTTTTTTTTTTTTTTTGCTTCTTTTGATGATGTCTATTTTATGCTTGGGAACTAGATTTGATGGTGGGGTTCAAGAGAAGTAAAGAAACCTCATGCTGGATACGAAACTGCAATTTTTGCATGAAGTAGGAGAGTCTTAGAGGACAGATGTAGAAATAAGCAGGTCGTGTTCTGATAGGAAGTGAAGGACGCCCATATGCATATCCTGAGAAGAACCCTTGAACAGATAAGATTGAGAAAGACACATCCAGAGGCACGCACGCCATGTGGCCATTTGAGAACGAGATGGTGCAAGCCAACACATGGTGTTAGGAAGTACATCTCTCTGGGACTGTGCCATAATGGTAGCAGCCATGTCTAACACGGTTAACCCTGTCATACACGATAAGTAACCCCAAATCCTCTATGGATAAACACAACAAAGATTTATCCACTGTTAATGCAGTGTTCTCTGCAGGCTCAGGAAACTTTCCAAGGCAACTACTATCCATATGGTGACCCAGTGACCTAGCTGTGATACTCAACCCCACCCCCCACCCCCTTAGAGGTTAGGGAAAGCAGCACTTTCCCAGATTGGAAGTGCGCGTGCAGGCCTGGCTGGCATTTTAGTGGGCAGAAATAGTCACGTGACTTTGCCCACGGGAAAGGAGGCTCATAACTAGATGACTCTGAGTGGCAGAAGAGGAAGAGGCTAATGGTGACGCTAGACTCTTGTTTCCTGAGCTGTGACATCTATTGCCCTATGCCTGCCTTATCTGTTAGCTTAGTTGGCTAACACACATTGATATGGTTTCAGGATAAATAAGTATTGGCTCCCTATTGAACTCTCCCTTTTAGGCTATAAACTGCATCACTAAGTCTGGCTTGATTTCCAGTTCCTAACATAAAGTAGCCACTGTCTAATTAAAGACATACTTATTTGTAAAGGAACACCTACTTTACATAATAACCAACAGCATCTGGAAATTTCCCCTTTTTTATGATGTCAGGTTTCGTTTAAATAATTATGAAAAAAAAAAACCCAAAGTTGTAAACAGACTTCACAGGTATCAGACATAAGGGCGAAAGGCATTGTTTACATGGCTGTAGGGCATGGTGCAGTAGGCAGTCAACAGCTATTTTCTGACATTGAGTTATTAACTACTTTATTTGGAACATATTCTTCTGCCAGAAATATTAATTGTTAGAGAGACAGAGTCTTACAAATAATAGGATATTTCGATTTTACTTCATTTTTTTCCTTTTAAAAATATTTTTATTCTTTGAATAAATTCCATAAGTCATTCTAAATATAGAATCTGCGTATTTATCATTTTAATGGAACATTTATTAACTGTAAAATTTTTTTTTTTTGTTTTTTTGAGCCAGGGTTTCTTTGTGTAGCTCGGGCTGTCCTGGAACTCACTCTGTAGACCAGGCTGGCCTCGAACTCAGAAATCTGCCTGCCTCTGCCTCCCAAGTACTGGGATTACAGGCGTGCGCCACCACCACCCAGCTTAACTGTAACATTTTAATGCATGTGTTCAGATACCGTCACTTAAAAATTAATTCGATGCTCAAAATATTGTGGAATATTTATTTTTTATCTCTTGCTAGTACACGCATATATATATGTTTTTATGTATAACTGATCTCAAACTGATCTTAAAATAATACAATTTAATCTTGAACCTTTTAAAAATGTTTGTTACAGTATTTCATTAAAGTTTCTTTTTAGATATCGTTTTGGGAGTGAGACAGATGGCTCGAGTGGTAAAATCCTTGCCACAGGCATAATGAATGGAGTTCAGATCCCCAGACCCACAGGCATGGCATGAGATACCTATAATATCAATCCTGGGGACGTAGAGACAGGAGGATTCCTGCTGTGTAGCCTGTCTAGCCGGTCATTGTGAGCTCCAGATTCATTCATACCTGTGCACATGTAGGAACATGTATGTACACACCATTTTAAACGGCTATATAATTTTCCCTGCTATGTTTAAAAATCAGTTTACTAAACAACTCTTAAACTGTTTGGTAGGAGACGGGATATTTTTTTTCTTGAAAAACCTAAAAAACTGCTACACTGTATTCTAATGCAGAAATGATTTTTTATATATATATTATAGGCTGCTTTCTTAGGATACATCCATAAATGGGGGAAAATTAAAGGTTGTAGACATTCATAGAGTCATAACGCCACCACTCAGCAGATACGTTAAATCCTTCAAAACCATCCAATCTGCTTACCATTTTCCCAGTCAAAACTATGAGGTCTGAACCCCAGAGTGTTAAAAAGTACTTAGTCTTTCATGCAGAAATAAAAAAAAAATTTTTTTTTTAAAAACTAACCCCGGATATGCTCAATACAACCTCAGTGGATGGGACAACACTAACATGATCAGCATTTCCACACTGCCTCGTGTAGCAGGTGCTTAAGATTCGAGAGAGGAACATCTGGACCCATCTGGAACCCTGCAAATGGCAAAACTGCTTTAGTTCATAGATTTCCCCTGCACACCTCTGGATTCGTGTTGGCTGGAGCGTTTGCTGAAATGATTGCTTTAGTAGCCTTTTTCCCCCTTTCCGTATTGAGCTAAGATGGCAGAATCCTGTTCATAATAGAGTCTAGACGCTACTCAAGGCGGCGTTCCACTCGTTATGCACCGCTGAACATTTCTAAGTGATAATGATCGTCGTCTTTTGCCATGCTGTCGTCCCCTCTTCCAACATTACAAGCAGCTGGCTGGCTTCGGAGGTCCTTTCGAAGTAGCAGCACTCTTGTCCCTTTGGCAACGGGTCGTCACCAGTGAGAAACTTGGCTATGATACAATCACTGGACAGTACAAGAGATGAGGGTCCAGCTAAGTGGCCATCTCAGGTCCCGCTGTCAAACATCTGCACATTTAAGATGACAAACTATATATCACAATCCTCTAGGTACTATGTGTAAACACACCCACCAGGCGGAATGGCTAAAGGAGCCACAGTGATTTTTTTTCAAAGTGCAACAAGAAGCATGACAATTAATTACAATGATCCCCTTTGTGCAGAGAAGGAAGATAAAGCCAGTGAGTGGATCACTGCCTTGGCCAAGGTCTTGCTGTCCGTGAGTGAGGCTGCCGAGATGAATCTCAGATTCGAGACTAGAATACAAGAGAAACGGAATCTTCATTGCATCCCCAAACAGATGGAGTAGAGCTGAGTAAGTTGTTATTCCTGAGAGTCAATGGGATGTAAATAGGTAGACACAGGAGTAGACAAGAGAATAGAAAACCAGATTATCCTACAGGACGATCCTTACAAGTAGTCACTGCGCAGGGATGACCTCAGCTCACTGGTGACAGGGAGAAGACAGGGAGGAAACAGCACATTTGAACTGAAGACACACTGCAGGAACTGACAGCCCAATTCCTTCTCCCGGCGATTTTCACGCCACCCTCATCTCCATCCTACAAAGGACAGACATCTGAAACAGAGCATCTCAATAAAGAACAGAATGCCACATGGGACAGCAGAGCAGAAGAGAAAAAGAGTTTCCGGTAGAATCTAGTTTTTAAATCTGGAGGACTAACTGTAGGATTGCCCACAGTACTCTAGAGGGAAGGCATGAGAGGTATTTGCTACTTAGCATACCAAAGTACATACTTGTTCAAAAACGAGTGCAGTCACATATGTTACAGTTGTGTAGCTCACTCTTCCTATGGGACTCCTCTGACTCTTTTGTCTTCTTTTAGGACCCTATTCCTTCTACGGGGTTACCTCTTCCAGCCTTAATACAAGGGGAAGCGTCTAGTCTTATTACATCCTGATCCGCCATGTTTGGTTGATATCCATGGGAGTCTTACCCTTTTCTGAAGGGAGGAGGAGTAGATGGAAGGGAGAGGGGATGGGAGTGGGAGAGACTGGGAGGAGAGGGGGAGGGGAAACTGCAGCCAGGGTGTAATACAAGAGAGAATAAATACATTTAAAAAAAAAAAACTCAGTGCAGTTAATTGCCCTCCTTTCTGCTTTCCAAATCAAGATTTATGTCCAAACGCACCATTTTTGAGTCACCTAGGCAACAGGACACATTCTGTTCATCCCGCTTGATTTGACCATTATTGAATTCAAAATTAATGTGCTACTATAACTAAAAATACGTAATCCTTTATCGTTGACCCAATAAAGGGGGTGGGGTAGAAATTGATGGGAAAAAGGATTGTCCCAATTGCCAGTATAAAATAGACTTCCATCAATCATGTATGCAAAAAAAAAAAAAAAAAAAAAAAGGGCTGCAAACTCGAGTAAGATTTCAATTTTACTCTTCTTCCTAACATGGACGTCATGTTGAATCATCAGTCTTTTGATCTGGAAACATAAGATTTAGTGATAATCTATTTCTCCCCTGCCTCCCAGAAGATGACCTGAAGATAAAGTAAGGTATGTTTCAGGACAATGAAACATTGGATGGATGTAAACTTAGTGAAGGAAGTGTCAGTTTATAGTTTCTGCACCTTGTAGGTTAGCCCTCTTTCTTGACAAGACACTGGTGAGGTGTGGGCTTTCCGGTCCACTTCAGCAACTCTGTGGGTGTAAAACAGGTCACATTGGGGCACATGGAGAAAGAACTGCTCCCTCGGAACAACCGCAGCTGAGTTTGTGTGGGCCGAACATCCCGTGTTTTGTTGTGAAGGGCAGGCTACGGTTAAGTGTGTGAGAGGCATGTTCTCGGCTTGCCTGTGGTCACTTCCGCTCACTGCGTTTCGGGCTGCGCTCCCCCTGTGAGGCTGAACTGGGTGAGACAGATCACGCACATACATGAAGTGAGTTTATGGCTGACACCTAGGCAGCGAGGAATGGCGAAAGCCTAGGACGCAGCACGAGGTTCCCCAGGGCGCACGGAAGTTCCCAGGGTATATGCAAACTTGCCTGCACGCGACCACATATGCCACGCCCCGATGATTCTGGAGAGCAGCCACACTCTGGGTTTCTTACCCCCAGAGGGATGCTAATTGCCGGTCAAAACTTGGAAGAACATCCTAGTCCGTGGTTGGGAACAGCAGTAGCTTTTTTCAGTCCATTCCCTCTTCCTCAGGATGCCCCATTCCCCGTGCACGCTACAGCCGGTCTTGAGAGGTGACAGCGTGGGACAAGTGGCTGACCCTAAGGCTCCTGGGAGAAGTACTGAACAAAAGAAAGATGGCCGCCACAGTGAATGTGGCTTAGCCTCAAGTGGCTGTCCCAGCTCACCTACATATATATATATATATATATATATGTATATGTATATATATGTATATATATGTATGTATGTATATATATACGTATATATGTATATACATACATATATACGTATATATACACACATATATGTATGTATATACATATATATATCTTACTAGTAATTAATTAATGTGTCCATCATTTATTCAATGTTTGTGAGTCACCGAGCGAGCGCCTAATGATTTCTCTTTCTTCTGGGCTTCCTCATCTGATGAATCCCGGAACCATATGAAGACAATGTTTAAGGTGTTTGTCTCCAATGGCTCTAAGAGCTGCTTGCCAGGGACAAAGCTTATCTTCTACCAAGTTCTTCGCAATGCCTGACAGAAAATAGTAATGCTAGCAAGTTTTCAAGTGTCATTAAGTATTTAGTGGACTTTTCTTCTAAGGCCCCCATTATATTGTCCCAGTTTTTTGCATATTCAGGTTTTTTTTTTTCAGGACCCAGGCATGCTGTGATATAACTATTCAGCCAAGGCCTTTGTATCGTCTTCTCCTTCTTCTTCTTCTTCTTCTTCTTTTTCTTCTTTTTCTTCTTCTTTTTCTTCTTCTTCTTCTTCTTCTTCTTCTCCTCCTCCTCCTCCTCCTCCTCCTTCCTTCTTCCTTCCTTCTTCCTTCCTCTTCCTTCCTCTTTCTTCTTCTCTTCTTCTTCTTCCTCCTCCTCCTTCTTCCTTCTTCCTTCTTCCTTCTTCTTCTCCTCCTCCTCCTCCTTTTCTTTCTTTCTTTCTTTCTTTCTTCTTCTTCTTCTTCTTCTTCTTCTTCTTCTTCTTCTTCTTTCTCCTCCTCCTCCTTCTTCTTCTTCTTCCTTCTTCCTTCCTCCTCCTTCCTCTTCCTCCTCCTCCTCCTCCTCCTCCTTCTTCTTCTTCTTCTTCTTCTTCTTCTTCTTCTTCTTCTTCTTCTTCTTCTTCCTCCTCCTCCTCCTCCTCCTCCTCCTCCTCCTCCTCCTTCTTCTTCCTCCTTCTTTCCTTCTTCTTCTTCTCTATGAGGGTGCACCCCCACTCCCCTACTCCCGTCCTCTGGTCCTGGCATTCCTCTACATTGGGGCATCAAACACCCTCAGGCCCAAGGGTCTCTCCTCCCACTAATGTCCAACAAGGTCATCCACATATGTGGCCGGAGCCATGGGTCCCTCCATGTGTACTCTTGGGTTGGTGGTCCAGTCCCCAGGAGCTCCTCGGCAGGGGGGAGGGGCGGTTCTGGCCTGTTGACACTGTTGCTCCCTCCGTGGGGCTGCAAACCCCCTCAGCTCCTTCAGTCCCTTCTTTAACTCCTCCATCCGGGACCGCGAGCTCAGTCCAAAGGTTGGCTGCGAGCTTCCACCTCTGTATCTGTCAGTCAGCGGCAAACCCTGACGTGGATGGTAGACTGCTTGCCGGGCGTTGTCTGTGGAGTAGCATTGCTTTGGCGCAGAGCTGGGGAACTGCAGTGCAATCTCAGAAGTCCCCAATCCTCACAAAAGGCTCTGGAGCCAGGGTGCTCTTGTAGAGTCTTCTGTGTCCCACAGAGCCCAGTGAGCCCTAGGCCTTTATCTGAAAAAACTGGTCAGTCACAGGGGAGGCAGGACTGCCTCGGGGCAGGGTGTGACCCTCCACAAAACAATGAGGAAATTCTGAAGCGATCTATCTTTTCAGGGCCTTCGGTAGGTCCTGAAGGGAGACCACGGGCTGCCCATCACGACAGCTAAAACCCATCCTGGTATTTATACAAGAGGATGCCGGGTGTCTTTCCTTCGGCCTGCAGACGGAAAGTGAATTGTCATGTTGAGGCGACATGCGCCTCATTTCATTTACTAAAAAACGACAAGGCGGTAAGGCGTAGCTCACTTAAACTATGCGTTGAACACGGAAGTTCTCTAAATGCATATTTTAGTGAAAACTTTGGAGCAAAAAAAAAAAAAAAAAAAAAAAAAAAGCAGAGTGATAGCCGATATGGAGTTTGTATTCGTTCGTAATATCCGTTCATCCTATAGTGCACCGGCGGGGAGTCCAACCCTGTGAGGGGCTGAGGTGACAGAGCCTGTTTACTGGCGCTCAAAAGGGCTCAGAGGGCGCTGTGGCCAGCAGGACTCAGCAGGACCACTCAACTGCAGCAAGCATGACTCTGGAGAGCTGCCTCCCTGGAGCGCCCTGCAGGCTCTGCTCAGCTGGGCGGCCTCCCTTCTCCCTAGCGCTTGATCTGCTGCGTCCAAACTGTGTTGATATTGTCAGTTTCAGGCACCTTCTCTCGCTTGAGTTTGGGGTACTCCCCAAGCCTTCGTTAGTTTCCTCTCCCTCCTGAGTCTTGATGAACCTCTTCCCTCCGGGGAGGAACTATTTCAATTTTGAGAAAATAAGGGCATAACAACGAATGGATCGAGTGGTTCTGTTTTCACCTCTTAAAACCCAACTGAATTAGCTCAGAAACAGGAGCTGGTATTGTCTCAGATGACCACTTCATGGAGGGTGACGTTGCAACTGTACTTCAAAAATTCAGGAGGTATCCGGGGACTTTTTGTCCCTTCTGTCTCCCCGTCATCTTTAGGTTCAGATTGGTTTATTGCTAATCTGCCCTCAAGTTGAAGGCTTGGAGGGCCAGGTGCTTCTAGCAGGAGCCAGGCACAATAGCTAGCAGAGGAAGTTTATTCTGGTCACCTTAGTTGGGCCCGTTGCCACAGCTAGGAAGAGGAAGGACTAGATGAGGATTCTCAGATATGACTATAAGAGTCTTCACACACGGATGCAGGACTACAGTAGAGAAAGAGTATTTCATATCAAAGCAGGCCAGTCAGTGTCTAGACGGAAAGGTGCCTTAGATACATAAAGTGACCAAATCTTAGGTATTTCTTGTTTCTCCTATTGGGATCTTCTCTGACTGATTTAATAATCTATTTTTACTTTTGGTGTATTTACCAATGTGTTTTACCAAGGAAACAGAACATCTAGCTACTTGTAATTCGCTCATAAATACTAGATATAAATACTAGATTCTGTTCACGTTGCACTGAGATTAATCACCTGCCAAAGCATACATGATTTCCTTAGTTCGGCGAAATTATTTATTAATCATCTTAACAAGGGACCTTTTGAAGGGTTTCAAATGAAGACATAATGACCATATTCTTCTTTTTAAGAGGATATTTATTTATATTAACAAATGTCATTTTATAGAAAGACACTTTAACTTCTTTTCAAATAAACCTTCATTAGGTGATTTATAACATAATTCTGTTAGCTATAGATCTTTCTTATATGGAGACATTTTGAAACTATAAAAACTATTTTAAAAATAGCTCTTATTCAGTTTGAATTTAAAAAAAAAGAAAAGAAAAGAAAGCAATCTATGCTTTGAAGCCATACTTTCAGAAGGAGATTGTCCACTGTTGACAGTCCCGTTGGAGGTAGGTTAAGATAACCCTGCCTGAGTGCTTGACTCGGAAATGGGCGTGGGACCTGATACATAAGGGAGGGTTGTGTTTGCTAAAGCTTTTCTCTGGCACATATCCTGGAAGATTGGCTACCTGTACCTGCCAACACTGAGGGGAGCCCCGTCGAGAGGTGATAAAAAAAACATGGGCGTTCCTGCCAACCTCATCGAGTTAGGAACTAATCAATCAACGACTGCTCTTTCATTGACTAAGAATAGATAATAGAGTGGGCCTAAGCAGAATCAGAGTAATCATAGACGACAGCTAAAAATGTCTAACATGGGGGTGAGATGACAAAGTCAGAGAAGTTGTTCGTAGCCTCTATGGGTAATAAAGGTCTTTTTCGTTTGAGTAGGGTTGTGAAGGAGAAAATGGTGGGAGAAGCCTTCTCAAAGAAAATCCTGGATAAAGGCTTCCTCAGCGATGGGAATGAGGGTGAGCCGTGCCTGTTGGACAGAGGGAACCTCCTCTCATCAAAGCAGAGCTCTGAACAGAGTTCCAAGGCCACTCATCTTAGTAAGGGAAGTTCTGTGGGTTCTCACAAGGGCTGTGGTCCTGATGGGGCCTGAAACAGATGGCGCGTGGTGAAAGACGGTCGCATCTCCTCTGTCCACCGTCTCTCCCGATGTTTAGAGTAGTATGGTCCCTTCATTTTTGCTTTGATCTGGTAATAGCTCCACTCTGTTGACGTCAGTCAACAGTTCCTCTGCTCTTTGGCGAGAGTCTGTGGTTCCCGCTCAGCTATAGTTTCTTTAGATCGCCTCTCTTTCCTACGCCTTTCCTGGTCTAGCCTTTAGTTCTTACGTCCCGAGAGGCACTGGTCCGTGGTGCCGCCTGCACACGCTCTCATCACTGTGGGACCAAGCATGGCTAACCAGATCCGGTTCATTGGCCTGAGCTACAGGACCAGATATTTCTCGTACCTTCTCACCTTCGGAAGGATGTGGTCAGTATCTGGTCAGACCGCAGTTAGGTAGGAAACAAGGAATCTCTGAACAAAGACAGCATGGGGAGAATTAAAAATACAGCACAGGGGAAAACATTGATTCTTTCTAATGAGCGAATTTAACAATAAATATTTACCACGCATCTACCGTGGGTTAGCATTTTCTAGGCTGATGTGCAATGAACAAAAAACGGAAGAGGCCTGTTCTCATGGAGCTTGTGTTTTGAATTAAGGACGGTAATCCCCAAATCCATTCTAATTAGAAAACCTATCTTAAGAGAAATGGTGAAGCGCGTGATTCAGTTGCTCCTGGTATGTGCCCGCCGATCCCTCGAACTATGGTTTTGCCATGCTCACTGATTCTGTGGTGTTGTGGGGTTTTCCCTGTCCAGTTACATTAGTGCAGAGGCCTGTGATTGGACAGGGGAACGGGAGACAGAGCTAAGGGTTGCAGGCAGAGAGAGAGAGAGAGAGAGAGAGAGAGAGAGAGGGAGAGGGAGAGGGAGAGGGAGAGGGAGAGGAGGGGGGAGGGAGAGGGGAGGGGGAAGGGGAAAGGGGAGGGGGGAGCATTGGGGAAGAGGGAGGGGAGAGGAGACTGGAAGTCAACAAGATGATTTCATAAGGTTAGAATAATCGGTACAAAGCTTTTATCATTATCAATCGACTCTGAAATGATTGTGTTGGCATCTTGTAAATCGTGATTTTTATTAATACACAAATCTGATTAGTTAACTATGAGCTTTAAGAGTTTTATTTCGCCGGGCGGCAGCGGTGGCGCACACCTTTTATCCTGGCACTTGGGAGGCAGAGGCAGGAGGATTTCTGAGTTCGAGGCCAGCCTGGTCTACAGAGTAAGTTCCAGGACAGCCAGGGCTACACAGAGAAACCCTGTCTCGAAAAACCAAAAACCAAAAACAAAAACAAACAACAACAACAAAAAAAACCCAGCGTTTTATTTCTACCAGATAATTGGGTGACGTGACGGCTGACTGTGGGGTGCATGGGGCGTTGCATGGAAGTGAGAGGAACTCGGACCCTGCGCGGAGAGAAGCAGGAGCGTGGAGAGTTGGCATGTCCCTTTTTTAATATTTCCCACGACGCTGTGGATCCCGAATGGGGAGGAAGTGGAGATTCCCACTTCTCTCAGCCAGTGATGTCTGAACTGGGAAGACTCCGCCCTGGAGGGTAATTCAGGAGCTCAGAGCGAAGCCCCGGCTGCCATCTTCGATCACCTATGGAGACTGGCGCAGGTCACCAACTGGGAACCTCTGTGGGTGCTGGTGGCCTTTCCATATCCTCACAGCATGCCAGCCTCAAGGTAGTGGGACTTGCACTGGTGCTCGGGGCTCCGAAGGCGTGCGTCCTGAGAGAAGCAGGAGGGAACTGTGTGTGTGCTCTCTTCTGAACGAGCCTCGCAAGTCCCGTGGTAGAAAACTCAAGAGAGTGAAACCCCAAGTCTGGGGAAGCCATCCCATGCCAGGATCTGATGAGATGAATGCCTAATGATTTGTCAACATTGGAAAATACACACACACACACACACACCCCAAGCGCCACGGGGAAAACTGGGAGCAAGGTTGAAGAGCTTTAACCTCCGTGGGGGAAAGAAGGCAGCATCCAGGATCTGCTCACCTGCAAAGTCTGACCGGGGTCTTGTGACTCTTGGGGAGGAGCACTCGCTTTGGGCAGAGGGACAGCAGGTGACGATGACTGAACCTTGAGCGATGGAGGAATTGGCCGGCGGTGAAGCAGGAATGAAAACCCAACATCTAAGGCCGAGCAAAGGCGCAAAACTGGCCTCCTCGGAGCTTGCGGGATGAGAGGAGAAACAGGCGTGATTTTAGGATCAGACAAAGATAGAGAGAAGCACAAAAGCCTTCCAATACTTATTTCTGGACAAATACACAAAATCTTAACCATTCAAACTTCCTTTCTGTTCCTTCAGTCTCTCTTAAGATATAAATGTTCCTCGCAGGGCATCAGAGAGAGCCACTGGTACTTGAATGAAAGGAAAGACGGGGAGAGAATACTTCAAAATGGAAGAAGACCCCTAGGAAAAGGACAGCTTTTGTGAATTCTAATTTTGGTGGACCGTAGCGAGAAGTGGTGCAGGGGAAGAGTTTGTGTGCAGGCACCCTTGACTTGCTTCTGTTTTGAAGTTTATGGCAGGTCATACCGAATCTGTTAGGGTCCACTAAAAACAAATGGGGTGGAGAGAAGGTCTTGAAGCAAGTGTCAATCTAGTCTTGGTAGCTGCTCAGAAGGAAGCGCAAATAAAATCGATAGGGACCTAGCGCCACCTGGTGGGCAGTTCGTGAAATGTTTCCGAGGACTAGAAGCATCACTTCTGCATGCAAAATCAAAGAGTCATTTCCCGGATAGTTACACACATGATGCCCAGTTCCTTTTGTGTAACTAGTTTTTAACATATCAATCTGTCATCTATCCAGGTAATTGAGGCTATGTGGAGGCTTACGTTGGTGGGAAGTTAGACATGGGAAACTAGACGGACAGACAGAGACGGATAGCTCTTTCCTGCTTAAAACTCGCAGTCGTCAGATTTGCTTCTTCTAAGTTAGCATCATTTATAGAATTTCTTTCTGAGGAGTTAAATAACGATAATAGTGATGGTGATAATCATCGTGGGTGTTGGGGGGGGAGTTGTTTGAAGAAGTCAGAGCCCCAATATCGATTGAAGGCTTTTTATTTATAAGTCCCGGGGAACCAAATTAATATGTAAGGGAGTGAAACAGAACTTGAAGAGTTGGTTAAAACTTGCAGCACGAATAACTGGAACCACTGTCCCGGCAATGGATGTCTTGTAGTCACCGAAAGCATTAAGAGCGTTGTGCACAAGAAATACTTCATGGCTGATAAGGTTTGGATAGCTGCTTGAAGGCCAGTAAATCGCAGCAGACAACAACAGTCTAATGTTATTACGGCGATGGAGGGGATGTCTTCAGAGATGACTTCAACTCTCAAAGCGCCAGCCCTGCTGGATCCAGTCTGTGGCGCATTGCCAGGCTCCCATCTCCCTCAGAAACAGAAAAGCACGAACGGCTGTAACAGGATTTGGAGCGGCTCGTGGTAGCCCATCTTTCCACAGGAAGGAAAAGGATAGGAATGGACCGATGTTTCTTTCATGAGAATTTGAATACAAGTTATATTAATTAAACATCTTCATTTCGCTGATGGAGAAACTTAAGCCAGCAGTGATTAAATTACACAGCTATTTAGTTGCAGAGTAAGACCCGTGTTTTTTTTAATCCAGGTCTACTATTCATTTCACCACAACTATTAATAGAAGAACCTTCATGTCTGTGGCAGAGCAGAACAAGAGAACCGGTAGGCCCACCCTTAGAGCAGACAAGTGTGGCTATGTCCAGGAAGATCTTCTAAGTGTAAACAGGCTGAATGCTACATCTCCTGTATTTTTTTTTTCCAAGACAAGACTTCTCTGTGTAGCCCTGGCCTACCTCTGAAGACCAAGCTGGCCTCAAATTCACAGAAATCTGCCTGCCTCTACTACCAAGTGCTGGGATTACAGGTGTGGCCACTTCCTGTGTCTTGATAGGTTCATTTTCTTACACAATATCATTCTGAAACTTATAATCAATACTCATGTATAATTGTTATCAGCCACTGGGGCAAGTTACTAAGTGGTCTTTTTTTTTTTTTTTTTTTCCAACCTGGGAGAACTTAACCACAAATATTTTTATTCTTTGGGTTCTAGAATTGGCAAATCCGAGGTATTAGCTTAAGGTGGAGAAGGAATAGGGTCCTCAGGAAAAAGAGAAACAAGATTACAACGTATCACACTGGTTTGCTTTGCTCTGATTTGAAGTTCGAATGAGGTTGAAACTTCGAAGCATGGTTTAGACTCGACAATTTGTGTTCTTTCGGCGTCACGTTTACGTTGGCAGAATATTTTGACTGGGTCCAGAATCCTGTACAGCCATATCTTGAGACTCCTAAAAGGTCAGCTGTGTGATCAAATGGGCAGACACGCCTGTAGTTGTTTTATAGCTGTGTGCTTTATAACTGAGGAACACGGAAAGCAGGGGTTCTCACCCTTTCTAATGATGAGACCTCTTCATACAGTTCCTCACGTTGTGGCGATTCCCAACCTCAACATTATACTCGTTGTTCCTTCCTAACTTTAATTTTGCTAGTATTCTGAATCGTAACGTAAATATCTGTGGTTTCTGGTGGTCTTAGGTGATCCCCGTGAAAGGGTCGCAGCTTACAGGTTGAGAACTGCTAACATAGAGCTTTCCCTCCCGTGCTGTTTTCTTAAGCTTACCATTTTGCAATCAGTACCATCTTAAGAAAGGACATCTTGGCTTATCTCAAGAGCGCTGTGGTAAGCACCATCTCCAAGTCCCTTGTCGGCCTCCCATGCCCTGGAGCAAATCGCTTCTTTACTGAAAGCCACTTCCTTAACTTACATTGGAATCATACGGAGTTTTGCAGGACTGTTGTATTCGAGAAGGGTACAGGTGTGAGATGCCTTCTCGTTTCTGAAACACAGTAGGTGTTGTTCCACCAAGAAACTCGGTGTCGAGGAAGGTTGGTTAGGATTGTTTTGATTCGGTCTCACGGAGCCTAAATTAAATTAAATTCAACGGGGCAATTTAAACTGTGTGTTTCTCGCCATCTTAAAAATCCACGTCCTATAGAAACCTGAGAAAAGTTTGAGAAAGTCTTGTAGTCTAGGCTGGCTTCGAACTCAGAGATCTTCCTGCTTTTCTGCCTCTCAGGTTCTGAGAGTAAAGGTGTGGGCCACCACCATATAACTTAAGGGAAGTACAAGGTCAAATTTTATGTCAGTCCACAGCAGACACAATGAGAGGAGACTCAAGTAGCCATGGCCCACCCACATGGCTGTCAGTCCTCTTCTTGTGCTCATCTACAAGGTGTAGTTAGCTTCTTTGTTATATATTGTTATTTTATACTAGTTTGAGTTTCCCCTCAGCCTACCTTTCAGGGCCGAGAGGGCCCTTTCAGCCCTCTGTGTCTGTATCTCTGGTGATGGTATTCAACCCATGATGGACAACGACCTCACTATTCCCTCAGATCAGGTCAGCCTAAACCAACAGTACCAAGATCACTCATCTTTGATCTGCTACCGGCCAATCACAGGTCCTGGGGCTAGCTGAGCAGAATTTTCTGGAAGTATCATCACCCAGGCTTCGGACATTTCTAGGTTGCTTTTAAAATTTGTGCTTATCTTGGGGGGAAAAATACCTGATTAGGATCAATGCGCTCAAGAGGCATTGTTTATTTATAGAAGTATGAAAGGAAGGAGACCTGATAGGATTTCCTTCTCTGGGTTCACGCAGCCCCCTAGTTTTCTTAGCTTACTTCAAGACTATAAACAGCTAAACATGAGAGAAATTCAAACCCATGGCACCTAAACTATTTAAAGCTCATTATTTAGCAATGCTTAGCATTCCCGTCCTGTCCTGTGAAGAGGAATTTCTTTCCGGTATCTTAATTCTCTTTTCAAACATATAGGTCTCGTATATTGTAAAGCAAACTAAATTATTTATCAGCAGCTCACAGATTGGTAGAAAATGTCCTAATATTTCCCTTTCCAATAAGTGGCTATCAGTTAAAAAAAAAAAATCATTTCTCTCCTTGCTGCATAAAATATAGGTCAAGTAATTTAAGCCGGACCATTGCAATTAAAATTCAAACACTGCCCTTGTTCCTTCTATTTGGGGGTGGGTGGGAGGTGGGTGGGAGGGAGGTGGGGGAGGGAGACAAACACAACACATGCTAATAGGGTTTCACTGGCTGAGGCCTTTGATGTGCTGTTTGGCGTTCTCTTGCTGAGGTTTGCCTCAGCCTGTCTGGGAGCTTAGATTTTGCAGATAGTGGTATAATACTGAACTGGTAAATACCATCTCTGAAGCTACAGGAAACAGTCCCTTTGTGCAAGCAAAAAAACAAAAAAACAACAACAAAAAACCATAACAGAAAAAAAAAAAAAGCCAGTGACTGAGAGCTTACATTCTGCAAGTTCTAAATTTATTTTTTTGGAGACAATGTTATCTGCCAGGTTTATGTTGAAGTAAATTTTCCTGACTCAATTAGACAGCAACATTTATTCTCATTAGAGTTCCCGTGGTCCTTTTCACTAGATTAGAGCCAGTGGCTAGGTCACATTCCAACATGGATAATTGCATTCTGCATTCCTGAATATTTCCCACCGTGTCTTCAACCTCACCCCAACTGGGTACAAGTCTTCTTGAGCCTCATACACAAACCAGCAGTCCTGTTCTGGGGATTCAGATGTTTGCCACCCCCTCATCTGACACACTGAAGCGTTGACCCAAACCTCCATTCCTTCCTCGTTCAAAGGGACAAATCCTTTGGCCAGTGTTTATTTCCAAATAGGAAGCCAATCTCAAATTACACACCTTTCATCGCAGGTTGAAGTCTTTGGTAGGTAAGATACTCTTATTAAAAAAAAAAAAAAAAAAAAAAAAAAAAGAGTCCTTAGTCTCCAATCCTATTGATTTAAAAAAAAAAAAATGGTTGAACAAACATGGGGTATTTGCTCAAGGAAAAAAGCAAACACGTCTTCAGCAACAGCAAAAAACAAACAATAAAAAAAAAAAAAATCTCCAGAGAGGCGCTTTCCTTCAACCTTCTGAATAAATTCCACAAGGGGGCGAAAACACCTAATAGTCCAGACCTGCAAAGTTTGTATTTGAAAGCCAGCCACCCATAATAGATTAGCGGATTAATATTTTGCTCTAAAGGATCTGGCCTTTAATGTTGACATCAATTTATAGCCATCCCAGGCGTTTACAGTAGTAAAAGTCACAGAGACCGTAAACTTCACAATAGATGTCAGCCTCCTGGAAGGAGTGCTCTAGCCTAGCACCCCATAAACAGTGGTGATTAGGTAACTGTTCTTCAAAGACTTATCCATAGCTCTAACGTCTTTATCAGCCACAAAGATGCTGCCACCGGGATTTTATCAAGCGCTCGGCAGAGCCGCATGATTAGATTCACGCAGACAAATTTCTCTGCTGTGTATCAATGGGGGCTGTGCTTATTGCCGATCTTGTCTTGAAAATCAAGCACGCGGTGTCTATTTGTGGGCAAAACCTAAAGAACAGAGGCCCTCTTGTACAGCGTTAGAACTTTTTTTTTTGACAAACAGCCAAGGTACAGAGGTCAAATTTCCCCATATGCCCTAAGCAACTTAGTAGGAAGCAAGACCACAGAAGGTTTTGCAAATGTCTGCCAGAAGCCGGTGGATCTAGGTCACTGTACAGGTTTCATTAATCAGGTTGTTTAAACAAGGGCTTATTTTTCTCTGCCTAAAGCGACCTGCAGATATCACGTAGGATCTGCTCAATTGTTGATCAAGAGAGTTTTAATGAAATAGAGATGGGGGGGGCATTTGTATTTGTACTGAGGACAAATTGTGCTTTCAGCCAGCTCTCTGAGTCCTCTGTTCTAACAGGGATGGGTCCAAATTCTAATAATAGTTCCTTGAGCTCTGTATCTCTACATACGTGTCCGGCATTGGAGCGGCAGGAGCAATTTAATGACAGAGCAGGTGTTATGACTTAGTCCCTGGCAGAGTAAATGGTGAATCGGGGTGGTAGGACAATTCTTTGCTTTCTTCTTACACACACACACACACACACACACACACACACACACACGAGGAAAGAACCAGATTTGCTGTATGCAAACTTTTTTTTTCCACGTGAGCCTGGGGGGAGGGGGAAGGAAAAGAAGAGAAAAAGGGAAAGAAAAACTTACTGTGAAAAATGCTTAGCTAGTTAGATTTACTGCCGGATTGCAGACTCGATATTGACATGTCGTAGCTCAAGAGAACTTCGGCTTTAACTGTTGGAGAAATGGGATCGCTTGGAAATTGGGGTGTAAGAGCTTCGTGTGATTCCATAGAACACGATTATTAATAGGATGGTGTCAATTATAGAGTTATAAAAAGCCCAGCGCTCTGTGCATGTTAATTTTACCTGTCCTGCTTGGAAATAGAACTTAACAGAGTCGAGCCACTTGGAGTCCTTCTCAACCAGCCTGTCTGCCAGAATGAAAGGCAGCCCTTGGGCAAACCTACCTGCTTGTTCTGACTGTGAAGATGGGCTTTAAGGGTGAGAGTAAAAAAGGGACCGTCCTTTTGAAGCAAGGTTGGGTGTAAGATCCTCTCAGTCTGCATTTCCATAGGGTCAGTATGAGTCTGTTCTTGATTGAGGATATGCTGCTCTTAAAAGCATAAAAACATGACAGGAAACAGCAATCTAATAACGCCTCTCTTGCCTGGGATGATCTGACACTTTAACAATATTTCTCTTCTGCCTGATTATGTAAGGCTATCCTTGACACCCGCTGAATCTGGGTTTGGTCTGCTTCAAGACTCAGCTCACCCAGGTTGTTAAAAATCATTTTATACTGAGGTCCCTGGCACCTAATGCGTGGGGACAGCAGCAGCTCAGAATGCTGGAAAACGGGGCACGCTTGGGAGGGAACATGGTATGAAGGTTGTGATCTGACCTTTGAATCAACCTCTGAGCCAAATTTAAATATTATTGGGAGCCTCAAGGTAGGCTTCCACCCACCCACCCCCTCTTCCACCCAGAACTGCAAACCAGTCAGAATCTATTTGAGATTAAGTTGGAAGATGTCTCTATCCTTAGCACCTTTTGCTTAGAAATAAAAATTCATCACTTGGAATAAAGGTAATTTATATTTAATGTCAGCCACTCCATCCATCACTCAGTATAATATTCTAGCCCCTCTCCTTTTAAGTAGTTGAATCAGAAACACTCCCCCCACCACCACCACCACCCAGAGAGAAAGATTTAATATTGCTAGCCTTCCTAGCCTAGGTTCACTGGAATTGGGTGCAGCTAAGAAACAACAAAAAAAGAAGCCACTTGGACAACTTCTCAGTCTTTGATTAAACCACACCAAGAGGCATGCTACAAAGGTAACCATACAGCATTATGCCAATTATCCTAAATCCTGCTTTCCCTTAAGCTCTCGGTGACCTGTTTTAGTGTCCTGAAACTTATCCTTTGGAAGGCTTACTCTTCAACGACAAGTGGAGAACCCGAAAGGTAGCCCCCCTCCCCCACCCCCACCAATGACTGACTTTTTAGAAAACCAGTTATTTCTTAACTTTTTATTGACATTGGCAAATTAAAATAGAATAAATTAACAAGTATTTTCTCAAAAAAATGTTTTGTACAAAAATACTGTCAAAATTTCCTAAAAAGCTTTTAACACAGTAGTATCTTTTCATGTACTGAATATATCTATTAGCACAGTGTCAAAAATGTTGAAAACAGAAACAAAATAAAAATCTGTGAAATGTTAGCCACTGATGACATTCCACGCCCTATTATTGTCTGTACCTATGGGGGGGCGGGGGCGGGGGAGGGGGAGACAGCCAACTTGAAAAGTGAACTGAACGGTATGACTTTTTCCTGATCCGGAATGGTTTGGCCCACATCTGTTTAATCTTCCAGTTTAGCGTATTTGAAAACTTTCAAAGTCTGTACTCGAATGCATAGTTAAAAAAAAAATTAAAATGAAGCGAGGTGGCAGTTTGTGCAGTAATACCTGCCTTTCAAAGTTCATGCAGCCAACGAATGCAGTTTTTTTTTTCCTTTCACTCGTAAATCTGAATGCGGCGCAGTCATTTGAAACCATCTACAAAATCCACAAGATTAAGCAGTTTGCCAAGCGTAATATCTAACAGTTGAGCACGGGAGAGAGGAAATAAGGAGTAAAAAACAAACAACAACAACAACAAAAAAGAGACCAAGTTAGCTAGATATTTCAACTACATAAGGAAGGTAAGTGTCAGGGCTACAAAAAAAAAAACGAAACAAGAACAGGAAAAAGTGGCAGCAATCTTTTTTTTTTTTTTTTAAACCAATTTGTACAAGTTTATAGTTTACTTTGTTTCCAGGTTCTCAAACCCTCCAGGATCTGAAAAGTGAGATACTGCGTCTAAGGGAATGTTTTTTGTTATTTTTGTTTGTTTGTTTTAATTCACACCGAAGAAGTTGGGGATGGGGGTGGGGTGGGGTGGGGTGGGGAGGGTGATTTCTTTCGCCCACGAGGTTAACCGAGTCAACAGCTGACTCTGCTGGGCTGCTGTTTGCACACGAAGTCCGTCATAAAATCAAACTCGTTTTGGCCCAGCCAGAGTTCGGGCAGCTCCTTGATGCGGTCCAAACCCATTTCTATCACTAAGGACATAAGCACTTCCTCGTCGATGAAATCAGTGTCTATGACATTGGGCGGCAGCATTGCCGCGGGGACGTGAGCCACCGAGGCGGGCATGGTGCTGCCACCGCCGCTGCCGCCCGCGCTGCTGCCACCCGCGCCGCCCGAGGTGCTGCCGGAGCCGCCGGGGGTGCCGCTGCCACCCGCGCCGCCAGGGGTGCTGCTGCCTCCACTGTGCTTGGGGTTGCAATCTCGGAAGTGCTGGTTTGTCCCGTTCATCTGGTGGCCTGCAGTGGGGTGCAAATCCGGCATGTAGTGGTTGTGGGGGTAGGGGTGATGGTTGAAATACTGGTTGTTGAGCTTCTGCAGCTGCATGCTGGCCGGCAGGGAGCCTCCCTGGCTGGCCACCGGGGGACCCATGAACTGGGAGTTGTTAAACCTGGCGGCCGGGGCCAGAGCGCTCGGGGGGTGTCCCCCGTTCACAGTCCCGGGACCCATGGCATGCCTGATGCCGCTCGTGGCATTCATGTTGCCCGCGCCGTAGTGTATGTGCTCGCCCATGAGGGCGTTGAAGGCGTGCTGGGGCTGCTGCTGCTGGTGGTGATGCGGGCTCGGGAACTGCCCCATGCCCATGCGGTGGGCAGGGTGGTGGTGCAGCCCGTTGGTGCCGTCGGGGAAGCGCCCGTGGTTCATGGCCATCATATGGTCTGCCATTTCCAGTCCTGAAAGCGAAACGAGCAGACGCTGAGACCCGCGCCACACGTGTCGCCCACCAGAGCGCACCCCACTTCTGGAGCCCCTCCGTACCCGCGCGCACGTCAAGCTGCAGACCACCACCACCACCCCCCAAGAGAGAGAGAGAGAGAGAGAGATAGCCCACCGTGGCAGCCCGTGCACCCGAGCTCGCTACCTCGGTGGACCTGCTCCCTGCCGGACCCGCACAGCCTGGCGCTGAGCGACCGGCCCCTTCCCCTACGATCCGGGAAGGGGGGGGGACCGGAGCCCACACCCCCCTGGGTTGCCTGAAGTGGCCTAATAAAGGAAGTGCCCCGGAGCCGGGCCGCGAACTTCAGGCATTCAATCAACCCTCCTCACCCTGTGGTTGCACATCCTGTTGTTATTTCCCAGCTCCGCCTCACGCTCGTCCCCGGGGCCAGCCCTGCCCTCGGAGGACTAGGCTGGCAGCAGCCCTTGGCTAAGCTTCGCCCGCCGCGCTCACCTTCCGTCTTTGCGATTTCTGCTCGGAACAACCGAAGGCGGGCTCGTCGGGTCCAGGACCGGCTCAGCAGCACATAGAGGGGCAGCCGGAGGGCTAGGAGGCGCTCGCTGGTGCGAGGTTGGACGCCGAGGTCTTGCAGCAGCCGCTGGAGCAAATTCCGAGCCGTTCCCTTTTCTTTTCCTCCGCTGCCCTAGCCGCTCCGCAGGACCGCCAGGCAGCTGCCAACAATGAGCTGTGTTTCTCCGGGCTTTTGGCCACTGTTAATATAAGGATCTCAGGAAGGGCGGAGCGACAGCCTCCCCCCGGCGGCAAGCGCAAACGTACGGATTGCGGAACCTCGGCTCCCTGGATCGGGTCCTCAGCCGCGTCCGCGAGTCCGCGCTGCACGTGCGCAGCGGCTGCGCGCCCCGGCGCCGCCCAGCAGTAGTCTTCCCGGACTGTAGGCTTTCTGGCTCCCCCCCAGAAAAAAAAAAAACCAATCGAGTTTGTGCCTACCGCCTCAGCGACACGGAGCTAGTCCTCCCGGTCACCCGGTGCACGGAAGCACCTACTGGAGAGGAGCGAGGAGCACTCCGCGCCTCCTTCTGGCCAGATCTCCCCACCCCCCCAAGCTCGCTCACCCGGCTTACCTAGTGATCTGCCCTGCCCTCTACAGGAAAAAGGGGTTCGCTCCGCCTCCCTACCCAGCAGAGTTTTCTTAGATGCTAAACTCTCCCCAACCTGCGAAGAATGACTAGGCTTTCCCGAGTTAGATTTTTAAAGCCTTGGACCGATCGTGTTCTGTCCTCTGAGCGCGCTTTTCCTGAGCCGCGCCTTTGTGTTTTTTATACAGGCAGCATGTACACCTAACTAAGGTATTTTCCTTCGTGTGGATGCACACCCTCCCCAAGTCCCCACCCCTCACCCCCGCTCCGCACCTCCACTCTTTTCAAGGACAGGGGTTGGGGGCGGGGAGCGGCAGCGGCTGCAGGTGGACCGAGCGCGCTCACAGGCCGGGGCGGCTCCACTCCCGGGTTCTGGGATCCGCTCCGCACTTTCCGGCCTGCTCCACGCTCCGGGAGTACGTGTGCTTCTGCTAAGTTTGCGTTTGCAGCTCTTGGTAGCTTTGGCATCCAAGCCGAGGCGTCCCTGCTCTGTAAACAAACTCAGCGATCCTCGTCCCCAGATCCACCTTTTTGCACATACACAGTTACTTGCTTCTGCTGTTGCCCTTGATCCAGGAGGTGGGGGTGTGTGCAAACTTGCACAGCCTCCCTCCGGGCTCTGCCTGACGGTTTGGGGTTGATTTAGAAGCAAACGGGTTTGTAATTAAGAAATTCAAGGGCTGAGTAAGGCTGCTGCTGCTGCAAAAAGGAAAACAGATAGATAGCTTGGTAATCGCTTTGTAAATAAAGTCGTTTTGGAAGTGGGCACGTAGCAGCACGTCCTGTATGGCACAGTGAGCGCACACAGGGCTAGGAGTCTTCCTTTTTCAGTGAAATTGTTCAGTGGAGCAATAGGCGGTGATAATAATAACCTTGCCTGCAGAACGAAGCACAACGAGCCCGATCGCCCATTTGGCTCATTGACTTGCAAATAAAACCCCTAACACGGGTCTGGGCCACTATCCAGTCCTAGCTCTCTTGCTTTGCGAGTTATTTTTCCTACACCAGGATGAGACTGCTTGGAGCGTGTATCTCTCTCTCTCTCTCTTTTAAGTGGTGAAATCGAGTTTAGCGCTCCGAATAAGGGCTTCTGTGTACGGTTGTTTCTTCATAACTCGATGTCCATGGAAGACTTCCTGCTGTAAAGAGTCAGTACCCCTCCCCCATCTCGTTTCTTTTTCTCCCTTCTAGCTCACAGACTCTCTCTCTTCTCTCTCTCTCTCTCTCTCTCTCTCTCTCTCTCTCTCTCTCTCTCTCGGCTGTATTTCTTGAGAACTGGAAATTCTGACACATTGCCTGCCCCATTCAGTAAAAATTTTGGTCTTACTTCTATGTCTTCCTCAAGTTGGTCCTTTTCAAGCACCAAACAACAAAACCTTCTCTCTTCCATTCCGCCCTTTTCCCAGGCTGTCCAGCATTTATAACCCTGTATGCAAATGATTTTGAAACTTCAAGAATGTTTACTGTTTTGGAGAAGAGAGCAAGAGATACATGGCCTTCAGTTCTAACAATTCTCCCTTTTGTCCAGCTCCTAGTTTGGCCAGTATGTCATGAACATGAAGTTGAAAAAAACCAAGAGGTTTTGAAGGAGATCAGAAGGGACGCTTCCTATCGAAAAACTGCATTCCAAAATCCTGACCGAGCCAAGATACACTTTTTCTTTAACAGATTATTTACTTCCCTTTCGAGTTGTGCAGAGTCTTGCGACACAAGGAACAGCTTTCGAACGTCTAATCTAAATTCCTCTTGCAACCATTAAGGGAAGGTACCCCACTGTTGAGCTCCAGTGTTTCTGCAGAGTGTTGGGCAATCTCTGGAAAGGTCACACGCCCATCCTCCACCGGTAAAAGGAAAAAGAAATACTTCTGGATCCAGCTGGATGGGATGCAAAATGCATTGCTCATTTCTTCTCCCAATGCATGTTCTCTGGGTGTCAGGAACTTCTTAGTGCCCTAAGATATGAAAGTAGGAACGCATGCTTAGAAGGAGACCTCAGATGATCACGCTTGGATACACCCATCATCCCAGAGTACACAGGAAGGCTACCATAGCCTGTCTCAGAGGCATTGGGAGATTTCCCAGCGGGCATAGTAGACGAGTTAAAACCAAAGAGGCGTAAACATTTGGTCACATGGGTCTAAGAGTTCTGGCAAAGAAGAGAGAAGCGAACTGGAGAGATGGATCCTAAGGGTCAAACTCTTTTTGGGTCCAAACTGCAATTGGGTCCTTAGGCCCCCGTGTTTCCAGGCTGAGAATTCCGATTGGCTCCCAGAGCCACAGAAGAGGGGGTGAAAGCTTATGAACCTCTGAGGTAGTATTGTGGAGTGTGAAAAAGGAAGATGCGACCGCGACTCAAAACAGGGAGTCCAGGTTGCGGGGTGGGAGGGTGGGGGTGGGGGTGGGAGTTATAGTTATCCGCAAATACAGGAACTTCCCTGTGGCTTCTCCCGGGAGGCGTGGCCTGTGAGCACTAGATGGTTGTAGTAGCTTCCTAGGATTGACATAATAGAACACCATGCTTGAGAAAGAAAAAAAAAAGTGTTATTGTCTGATATATATTAGGGAGCCGGAAGTCCAAAATCAAGAGTTGACAGGATTGGTCCTGTCCGTCTTATATCTTCTGTCAGATTGTTGGCGGCCCTTGGTAAATCGTCACTGCGGTTTCTGCCCTTGTCTTCACATAGTGTTTCCCAGCATGCGTCTCTCTAAGCCACCACTTTATAAGGACATCTACTGGATCTATCCTAATGACCGCATTTGGTCTTGATGACCTCTGAATATATCCTGTACTCAAATCAGATCGCATTCTGAGGTACAGGACGTTAAGACAATACCTAGCTTTTTAGAAAGTCCACCTCTCACCCATAAATAACAGTGAAGAACTAAAAGATCTAAGATCCCAGATCATGAGGGAGAAACTCTCTAGAGTTCTTTTCCCAGACACTCCGATGGCCTTTGTCCTCATTTCTGTGTCTCCGCTCAAATCCCACCCAGGGGTCTTGCTCAGTGTTCCCCTCCAAAGGAGACCATCCCTTTTTGTTGATTGCTTCACCTTACTTTTTACTTTTCTCCTTGGTGTTTGTTCCCACCCGATATGTTGCACACTAAATGAACTTAACTGATAACTGCCTTTCCCCCACTAGGATGGGGGCTCCAGGAGAGAAGAGACCAGAATGTTTGTTCACTGTAGATCTGAATCAACTCTAATTAGATGTTCGAAAACAGTGAATGAGTCGGTGAATCAATGGATAGGTGAATAAAGATTGATACATCTTAGAATGGCTATCAAGGGAACCGAAATGAAAAGTGGGGGGAAAGTCTTCTAGAAGTTGCTTTTAAGCAAGAGGTAGAAAAATCCAACAGAGGGCTCCGGTGTAGCCTAATTGCTAGAGTACACTAGTAGCAGGAAACCTTGAGTTCTGTCTCTAATACCTTGTAAACTGCATGGGATACGTGACTAATCGTTACACTTGGGGGTCTATCTAGAGTTCAAGGTCATCCTTGGCTACAAAGAAAGTTTTGAGGCCAGCCTGAGCTATGCGAGACCCGATCTGAGCAACAACAGTCAGCTACAACAACATTCCGGTGGAAAAGAACAGCTGCTCACCACAGCATGAACTTTGGCCTATCTTTCACTTAAGCAAGAATGTCATATGTCTAAGGCAGATCGCTCACCTGGAGCTCGTTGGCAGCTTAGAAATAGAAGTGGAATCAGGTCTCCACTGGTGTGGGTTTTTGACTGACACAGAGCTTTTAAGTGTGAGCCTCCAGCTTTAGTTAAAAATCTAAGCTTAAAAAAAAAAAACTAATAATGTATAACAAAAAAAAAAAAAAAACCTCATTCTCGTATGTGAGGTGTGGGTGGTGGGAAATCTAAGACAATGCTTAATGCTTTACCTGGATGACCTCACTTAATCCTTAGAAAGTAGGGATGTGCTTGGCTTTTAAAGGAGGTCTCTGAGTCTCAAAGAGGTTTAAGAAAATGAAAACAAAACAACAAAATGGTACCTTGCTGTTCCTGTTTCAGTAAGGATAGAGGGTGATGGGTGAGCTCTCAAGGGCTATCCAGTGCCAATAATAGGCTAATAATAGGGCTAATATGATATTAGATGACTAGCATCGCGCCATCATAAAATCAGACCGGGAAGGTTATCAAAGGAAATGTATTTTCTCACAGTTGTTTAGGCTGCAAGTCCAAGGTCAAACTGTTAGTAGATAGTGTTCTGAGGTATCTATTCAGGATTTGCCGTTGGTCATCTTACCGTGTCCTCGTGTGGACTGAATGCCATTGAATGCCATGTGTTCCCTCCTATGGGTTTTTTTTTTTTTTAATAAAGACTTCAGCCAGATTAGATAGGACTAGCTCAAATGGTTTCCTTTCGATGTCACTACCTCTTTAAAGGTCTTATCTACAAACGGTAACATCCTGAAGCATTGGGAAAAAAACGGGGCCAGCCCTTCATCACAGGAATCCAGAGAAGACACTGTTCAGCCTATGTGTGTGTGTGTGCAAATTCATTTCAGTTAGCTGGATGTTTTATCAGTTTGCAGCCCGAACAGCAAACTAGGAGCGTTCGCGTTGGTTTTGAAGTTTCGTGAGGTCTGTTGAAAGCCCAAAAAGACAAAAATAAATAAATAAATAAATAAATAAATAAATAAATAAATAAATAAATCAGTGACTGAATAATGTAGGAAATGCTCTATCAAAACAAGATTATATTCAGTAAGAAAAACCAGAGAGGCTCTGCAAGGACAATTACAGATTATGTGGGTATTAGATGGGAGATTATGGAATAGACGTAGCAAGTTCAGCCAAAAGAGAAAAATGCGGATCACCCGGAGCTATTGGTTGGTTGAATCAGATACACAAAGAAGATATTATTTAAAAAGGGAACAACTTGAAATATGTTAAGGGTAGGACTATCACATGAGAGAGCAGGAAATAAATCCTTCTGCTGAGTTTGGCTCTTCTTCAGTTGATTTAAAATATTTCATTTTAATAAAGAGTCACAGAAATCAAAGAAGCCTTGTTTATTTTTCTTTCTTAAAAAGAAATATATTTTATGGAGATGAGAAATGGGACCTGGAAGAAGTATGTAATCTGGAGGGGGTGGGGCAAGGCTGTCAGGTGACTTGATACATATGTTTCTCGTGTGCACATAAGGAGAAGAACATGGTAGATCCTTTCCAGATGTTTTCTTTTTCCAGAGAGAGAGACAGACAGACAGACAGACAGAGAGAGAGAGAGAGAGAGAGAGAGAGAGAGAGAGAGAGACTGAGACAGAGACAGAAAGACAGAGACAGAGACAGAAAGACAGAGACAGAAAGAGAGACAGAGAGACAGACATACAGAGACAGAGACAGAAAGACCGGGAAAAGAAAAAAGAAGAGCACACTAGAGAAAAGAGCTCACTCAGAGCTTCCCATCCTAGATCCCTTAGATCAGATTATCTACAGCTTCCCTTTTATGTGCCTTATGTATTGTCTCATTTTGTTTCAAAACATTGCCCTGATGTTAAATAGTTATGAAAAAGAATGTTTGGATAACACCTAAAAAAAAAAAAAAAAGAAAAAGAAAAAGAAAAAGAAAAAGAAAAAAAGAAGAAAAAAAAAAGAAATCACAGAATTGTACCTGTAGACAGGACTTCAAAAAGGAGCATTCACCCCAACTCTTTCACTTTCTAGATGAGAAATTGAAGGTCTCGAGAGGTTAAAGGACTCCCTCACAACTCCCTAAACACCAGGATTTCCAAAAACAATGCTCTCAGTCAAAGGAGCAGATTCTCACGAACATCAGTGAAACGGATACAATGTGTGGAATGGCTGGACCTGCCTGTCCCAGACCTACATTCTGATAGTCAACTGAGCCGTACCACACAGTAACAGTATCTGTATGCAAAAGAATGAAATCAACTCATTTAGAATTATTTTCC
Source organism: Apodemus agrarius (assembly GCA_964023405.1). Lineage (NCBI taxonomy): Eukaryota > Metazoa > Chordata > Mammalia > Rodentia > Muridae > Apodemus > Apodemus agrarius. The sequence goes on from OZ030027.1 coordinate 17,179,867, forward strand.
AGTTCAAGCAGGAAGTGTGAGAGTTCAAGCTTGCGTGTCCGGAGAGGCAGTGGTAGACATCTAAGTGGTTAGCTTACCTGTTACTCACGGGTACATACTCTTGCTGGACAGGTGGTTTTACAGCTTACAGTTGGTGTTTTTGTTTCGTTTTTGTTTGTGGTTTTTGAAACAGAGTATCGCTGTGTAGCCAAGACTGGCCTCAAAAAATCTTCCTGCCTCAGTCTCCTGAGCACTGGACTGACTTATAGGACTGTGCCATCACATCTAGCCTTAAATGCTTTAATTTCTTTGTCCTGTCTGTCTGCCTGCCTGCCTGCCTGCCTGTCTGTCTTTCAAGATAAAAGACCAGTAGTCCTGAGTAAAATAAATCAGTGAGAAATGTGGCCACCACAATTATTTTTCAAAATACTTATGCTAATGTTCACCACATCCAGAAGATGCATTTGTCAAAGGAATTTTTCAAAGCAGATTTTAAGGTTTGTTTATTATGCATGCAGCATTCTGCCTGCATGTATCCCTGCAGGCAAGAAGAGGACGTCAGATTCCATTACAGATGGTTGTGAGCCACCATGTGGGTGCTGAGAATTGAACTCAGGACCTCTGTAAGAACAGATAGTGCTCTTAACCTCTGAGCCATCTCTTCAGCGCTCCTCCCCCAATTTTTTTATACTGTAGAAGCACATAGTTCTTGAAGTAAAATTTCAGTACTAAGAACTACAATGCCTAATTTAGTCTTCAACTTATTAAGAACAATTTAACTGCTGTATGGAATAATTGTTAAGGTATGTTTCTGATTGATAGCCTGAAACTATTCTTTTGATCTGGGTATTATAAACAAAGTACACATGTCAACTTTTAAGAAAATCTCAATTGATTTTTGTGAAAATACTTTATTTTCCTAGCTAATTTTGAAGTATGAAGCTGAGGAATCAACCCACCCTCCCACCCCCCAGGAAATGGAAATATTTTGTCAATTTCTGATCTGATAATATGTAGTTATAGCTAATATATTTAGAATGTATTTAATTCAAAATCCAAAAAGATACATTCTCAATTTTTAATTTTCAATAAATTATGCAAAAATTAAAAATAAGCCTCACACACAAATTTCAGTTACATATAACTTTAAAATATATTTGATATGAACTCTCATATTTTTCTACATCATGAAAAAAAATTTTTTAAAAGACCCGAAAAAAGCTATGCCTATAAGCTTCAGAGGAACTGGTGAAAATGATTCACATGACAGAGATGTTACAAAAAAATGTTAAGTTCAAGCCAGTGCTTCTTAAGAATAATATAGAAAACCCAAAAGAAAGAACACCTCCAGAGTCTTGAACATGTAGTAACTGATTTTTATTAGTCTTACGTAGTTGAAAATAGAAAATGACAGTGACATCCTTACATTTACTGCTCCCGTGTAACTACATCATCAGGACACATTTTACATGCTAACTGAAAAACGGAATTGGAAAACCAATAACATCTGAAATGAACAGCCTTCCCACAGCAAGTTTTGTGGGGATTCTAGGCGTAACTCCTTCCCCGCCTCATATACTTTTTCTGTTGAGCTCGGTGTACTCTGTAATGTGATTCTTCCGTTTGGTCCACTCTAAACACTGGAATTAAGGGGTAAACTGAGTAACATCAGTAAAGTGCTCGTGTGATTCCATGCCCAGGACTCATGTCAAAACTCTGGGCATGGTGATGCCGGTGCACGTGTGATTCCGCTGCTGGGGAGGTAAGGGCTGGGGCACCCCCAGGAGGCACTGACCAGCCCATGTGGCCTAACTGAGGAGTCCCAGACCAATCAGAGACTCTGTCTCTAAAGAAGTGGATTCCATGCATGGGGTTATCCTCTGGCCTCCACGTGTACCCACACGCTTCTGCGTGCATACCCTTTACCCACTGAGCCAACTCGTCACTCCCAAATTACCCAAATTAAAGATTGCCTCTTTCTTCCACACACCCCCCCCACCCCCATCCTGCACCCGCACAGGGTTTCGCCATTTTATTCCTGGCTCTCTTGGAACTCACTCTGTTGACCAGGCTGGCCTCAGACTCACAGAGATCCACCTGCCTCTGCAGGAATTAAAGGTGGATGCCACTAAATCTGGCTTAAAGATTTCTTGGTTTTTTTGGATTTTGTTTGTTTGTTTGTTTGTTTGTTTGTTTCGAGACAGGGTTTCTCTGTATAGCCCTAGTTGTCCTGGAACTCACTCTGTAGACCAGGTTGGCCTCGAACTTAGAAATCCGCCTGCCTCTGCCTCCCAGAGTGCTGGGATTACAGGTGTGCGCCACCACCGCCCGGCTTAAAGATTTCTTAAAGTGGAAAAGAGAACTAAAAAATCAGGATGGTGAAAGTGACATGACAGTCAATGAAATATAGTAGTTTAGGTGATATTCACTATAAATGCTGCAGATAATAATAATAATAATAATAATAATAATAATTTGAATTAATGGATGAACTAGAAAAAGGATAGGAAAGCTAATTCACTGAGAAGTTTTACATTACAAAATTCCTTTTCAAAATGCAGGGGTTCCCCCTACCTCCAGGTGATCTCTTAACATAGTCTGTGAATTCCTTCTTTTGGTCATTTCCTTTCCCATTTCTTTTTTTTAATTCTGAATACTAGTTTGGCAGAATTCTTACATGACTTGGGAAATAATTATATAAGAATATGTGCATTAGTATATAAATGACTTTTGAGTTCAGCTCATATTGTCTGAAATGCTTGTAGGGTGTAACTTCTCTACGTATTTTCAACACTCCTCTTTACACTCTTGGTTGCTAGTGAGGAAGGAAGGAACTTGTAGGTTAAATTGATGGCGCTTCTAGGATCGGTGTGTGATGACAGCCCCGGAGAAAGAACCACAAGACTTGAAATAATGTTATCATCTCTGAGCGAGAGAAAGGGGCATAAACATTTACAAGAGAAAATCAGAGCATTTAGCAGGAAAATTCCAACTTCCTGGCCTAGACCTTGGGGGTTACAGTCTAGAAATCAAAGATGCTGCAAGAAGCCCCTCTGTAAATCAATCAAGTCTTCTTCACCCATCTCTTGTCTGGTGAAAGCCTGTAGGGTTCAGGCTAGACGGACCAGCTGAGCTGAAGACCGACCTTAGTTTCTAGTGTTACTCTTACTGAAAAGGCACGGGGAGAGGGAGCATTGGTTTGGCCTCCCTCCATCCCTGCTACCTTTGTACTATGACCACAGTGGGTCTGGTGATGTGCTCTGAAGTTCTGAGTAAGTACAATCGTGATTCCTGAATTAGTACAACTCACTGACACTTCTTGTGCTCTGTCCTCCTCCTGTGAAGGTTTGCAGGCATCCTCCTGCAGCAGCTCATCAGGTTCTCATCCCCGCTTGACCCTGCCATGTATGTAGCCATGGGTCATCTAACCATGGGAACATGACTGCGCAAACATTGCACGATTGGGGGGGGGGTGAAGACCACTGTCTTACGCTTGTCCCATTGTTGACGGAAGGAAGCAGCATTGTACAGGGTGTGACTGTATCACCACGTGCTCTCCTCCCAGAGCCCTCCTTAGAGTATATACTTAATATATATTGTTACTCCTTGGTCACTGTCCCCACAGCAGCAGGGACCAGGTTTCTATCTTATCCTGAGGGTTACGTCATCCTATTCCAATATGAAGTACCGGCCTGGGTACAAGGATCATGATGAAAACTCAAGGTCTTTACAATGTTCTGTTGAAGACATTGACACATACCTTTTTTATTGAATAGAATCTTCATTTACATTTCAAATGCTAAAACATTTCCCGTTTTCCCCCCTCCCCGAAAACCCCCAACCCCTCCTCCCACCCCCTGCCTCCAAGTATATGCTCCTCCACCCAACCCAATCCCACCTATTCTCCCTCGATTTCCCCATGCTGGGTCATCTATTGAGTCTTCACAGGACCAAGGACCACTCCTCCCACTGATGCCCGACAAGGCATTCCTCTGCCACATTTTTGGCTGGAGCCATGTGTGTACCCCTTGGTTGATGGTTTAGTCCCTTGGAGTCCTGGGGCGTCTGGGTGGCCGACATCGTTAGACACACTTTTAAGCAATATTTTCCCCAATCTTTTTTTGGCTTGCCACTCTGTGGACCCTCCCAGTTTTCTCCGTAAGAGATAATCCATGCTGACTAGTTTAGGAAGAACATTTTAGAAGCTAGACATTATATTTTCATTTTTTCCCCAGTCTTTCTTTGCTTTACAGTCATCTCAGAACTCCAGATTCTTCTGTCAGTTAGACTGGTCTTTGACGTTCTGCTCCCTGTAATAATTTATCATTGTTATTGTTGTGGTTGTGTTAGAATCACAGCTTGTCTGGACAGATCACACCAGTCAAGTACAGTTCCACTGGAGAGGCTTATTATGGGGGAAAAGGGCCAAAAGGGGCGATGGAAGATAAAGAAGAAAGAGAATGAAGTTGGGGGGGGCGCTGCCTTTTATTTGGGCTGTGATGTAATTAATCATGCACAGGTAAAGGTGGGCCAGGTAGATGGTGGCAATGTATGGCAGTTGCCATGGCAACAGATGCAAGGTCCCTGTCACCTAGGGGTGACGTCATCACTGGATTAGGAAGCTCACTTCTGATGCCAACAATTACTATTATTGTTATTGTTATTATTAATTATTAATATTTATATCAATATATAAATAATATTAATATTTATTAATAATTAATAATTATTAATAATTAATAATCAATAATATTATTATCATAGTGGTATTGGTGGCTTTGTGGCTCCTTCAGAATACATCACGAGGAGGAAGAGAATGAAATGTAAGAGGGGGAATCTGTGGCCAGGGGTTGGCAATGCTCACCGCATTCCCCCCACAATTGAAGACACGTAGCAGACACGCGCAGACCCAGCAGAGACATGACACAACATTCCCCTAATCCCACGCATTCTTGTGTTCCCCACTCACTGGGTGTTACGGCGGACTGGGATCTCATGCCTTTCTACAAATTGTTAATATCCAAAGTACTATGAGGCCTTTGAGCAATAGTCTTTTCTTCTTGGCTTTTGCTGCTTTCGAGGTAGAGCAGGCAAGGGAAGTAAACAAACACAGACTTACAGGGTGGGCTCAGAGTTCAGGAGGCACCATGAAGTCTGCTATCTGGGGGTCTTAGGAGACTAGATAAAGGGACAGCGTTGAAACCCAGACACTCTCCTCTGGTCACAGCTTTCCTTGTGTGCTACCCACTCTCCAGCCCCGACTGCCAGCAGAAGACCTCGGTTTGGAGGCTGTAACTTATGTGAGTCCCCAGATCTGGCACAAGGACATGAATTCAGGAAAACCATCTCAGGAAATGAATATAGGGCCAGTCACAGATTAGAAACCATCCTAATCTCTTGAAATAAGGGCTTACAATTAAGCAGAGGCTGAATGTTATGATACATATTCATTTGGTTAGCAACAAAATGGGTCCACTCACTTTACAAATGTCACTGGAAAGTGTTTGTCCCTTTATCGTTGAAGAAAGGGGTTTCTGCAGTCACTGATCACGGCATTACAGGAGTTCAAATCCGTGGTGTTCTGCTGACCTTTGAACATAAGCCCTGGTGGTCATCAGTTGGACCTGTCTTTGCTGCCAGAAGTAAACAGTGCTATGATTCCCCCACTGTGATGTATCCGTGCTCTGAAAATGGAAAGGGTCTGAGCGTTGAGAGCCAGATAGCGTTCCATTTCCTTTGAAGTCATCAAGTTACAGTGCCATAAAAATTCTGTGGGGTGTTTTATCTAGTAGTAGGCACACAAAATGAGACCACACACACAAAAACAATTAACAAACAAGCACAAAGTATGCTCCATTGGGGCTTCTTAAACAATGATGGTGATGGAGGTCAGTGTATACGTATTTATGTATTTAGGTTTTTTTATGTTTGTTTGTTTTGTTTTCTTGAGACAGTCTCACTCAATAGCTCTGGCTGATCAGGAATTCAATATGTAGCCCAGGATAGTCTCATTCTTGGGGTAGTTCTTCTGTCTCAGCCTCCTGTTTTAACATTAAAGATACTGAACCTAGATACTACTTTTTTTTTTAAAGAATTATTTATTTATTTTGTGTATACGAGTATACTGTACCTGTCTTCAGATACACCAGAAGAGAGCATAGGATCCCATTACAGATGGTTGTGAGCCACCATGTGGTTGCTGGGAATTGAACTCAGGACCTCTGAAAGAGCAGTCAGTGCTCTTAACTATCTCTCCAGCCCTAGACACTACTTTTTATTTTGTTTTGAAATACAGTTTTGCTAGATAGCTCCACCTGACCGGGACACTCTGAATAGTCCAGCCTGGTTTTAAACTCATGACTCTCCTGCCTCAGATTCCCAAGGGCTGGACTTACAGGTACGTATGATGGACTCTGTATAGGAGAATTGTATGATCACAGGACACTCCTGATGGAAAGTCTTGTAAACATCCTCCAGTCCGACCTAGTTCAATTAGGAGTTGTGGAAATTCTCACTAAGGGAGGCAAAGTGACTTGCCCAAGGTCACAGAAGGAAGGATTATAGAGCAAAGCCTGAGGGAATTGCAGAAGATTATATGAGCTGTCCGCAGAGTTCATGCCTTGTTGTTTGTGTTCCATTAATGAGACTGGAGGATCAACTGTGCACCAGCGACCCCAAGACAAACCTACACGGAGCCAAAAAACCTTTGCTCACAGTACTGACCAAAGACAGCTGTCAGGAGCCCTGTCAGGGGATGGCCAGCATTGGTTTTACCCACTGGACCCTCTTGGGAAGCCAGTTCTGTACCAGAACTTGAACAAGGCCTATGTATAGGCTAAGCTAATCATTGACAGTGTCTTCGGAGAGATTAGGGATTGAGCCTTCATCATTACTAAAAGCACAGATCATTCATTGTCAAGTTCTTAATGTATTGCTTTCCTTATAATAGGCAGAAATTCTGGGCATACAGAGTCCACTGATCAAGTAGTCAGACATCTTCCTATCTCAACTGTGTCCCCATAACATGTTGTAAGTGACCACTTGACCACCTTTCTTTCCAAAAGTCCCCTGGTTAGGAGAAGGTTCTTTAGCTTCCCAGAATGTGGGGGTAATGCATAGAATCAATGGAATGCTGGAGTATCAGTAGACAGAGGAGCTTAAGGCCAGTGCTGAAGGAGGACCTCTGGCTGTCCAGAGAATGAACGCAGACTACATACGCAGTAGTGGCTGGGAGAATGAAGAATTTCCTATCTAATCAGTGCAATCAGGTTTATCTTGGGGTTGGGGAGTAGAGAGTGGTGGGTAGGGTGGTAGCGTGGGTCGGGAGGGGGAGAGGCCATCCAATGACATCAGAGCATGATATCACTTTCCAAAAGCCACCCGATAATAATGAATGACCAGAATCTTAACTTTTGAGAACTGGCGTACAGTAAATTTCCTGAAGAGGTGTCTGTTTCAAGTCAATACAGGGGCTTGACAAAATGGAATCTGAAGAGCAAGCATTTGGTAAAATTTTCTCTGTGCTTGCCACAAATGACAAAAGTGTGTTCCCCTAGAAGTGTCTTCCAGTTAGGAGGGAAGCCGTTGCTCTGTGGCTTAATCATGACGTTGTGTCAACTGTCCTCCATTGTCACCGCTTTCTTTCTGTTGCTGGGTTACACTATCATCACAAGAAGCAAGGAGAAAAACGGGTTTATTTTGTTTTACAATCCCAGGTTAGCATCCATCACTGAAGGGAAGTCGACATGTAAGACCCGAAAGAAAAACGGGGGCACCCCCGCACCCCACGCCTCGGAAGCTGGCACCCCAATCACACACGAGAAACAGACCTGATGCAATTTGCAAGAGGGATTTTAATTTCCAGAGCTCTGGGGGTCACAGTCTCACTACGCAGGGTATAAGAAGTGAGCCGTGTGGGCAGACTTGGATTGGCTTTTTATAGACTTATAACAGAACCCGCCCACCACAAGCTTCTAAGCCAATCAGTTCAAACCATCCGAACCCACGCTCTCTGAGAACCAATCAGCCTCCCACAGAGGCCGGAAGAACTAGTTAAGTCATTTCCGCTTACATGGCCGCCTTGCACAGGGTCGTGCCCACCCTCCCCCACTGGCAGTAGGTGTTGGGGACCTAAGTGCCCCCAGGCAGGAGCTCCGCAGCCCCCGCAGTGATTCTGCCAGCCCCCAGCTGTGCTTGTCCTTGCCACAGCCGCTCCGCAGAGACGAGATGGGAAAAAAACGCCAGGGACACTCCCAGAGGCTTGGGGCCGGACCCTGGAGGCAGGCACGATGTGTGCACACTTCCAGGCCAACAAAGAGTGGACCGAACCCCCGCTCCTTTGGGGGTCACCCAAGACTCAGGCACGGGGGATTCCTAGCTTGCAACCTTATCCTTTCAGACACAGTAGGCCTTTGAAGCAGTTGGCCTACTGTTGAGAGCAGAGAGAGAGAGAGAAATGCATAAATGTTCATTTGCTTGCTTGCTTGGTTGTGTTCTCTCCAGTTTCTCCACTCTTACATAGTTTTAGCCCCATCTGCTTAGGGAATTGTGCCACCCATAGTAGGCTGGGTCTTCCTAGTTCAATTAACATATTGAAGACATTAGCCCCACCCCCCACCCACCAGAAATGCCCATTGGCCAATCTAGTGTAGATAATTCTTCACTGAGATTGTTTTTCCAGGTGATTCTGAGTTGAGTCAAGTTGACAATTAAAGCTGTCGGCCACACCCACGATCATTCTTTTCCTGGCTCCAATTCCTTCTCCAAACAGGACGTTTCTGATAAATAATTTAACTTCTGCGATTTGGGAAACAGTGATAAATGCAAAGAGAACATTGTACTGGGTGGCCACAAGTAGTTCAGTCTATAAAAACCATGTCCCTTTCTCACTAAAAAAAAAAAAAATGAAACGACATCTCGAGATGAGTCGATATTTTACATTTGTCTTTGCTAGAACACGCCAGCTCTATGAAGTCGGCTAGGCATTAGAACATGTGAGCTCAGATGCCAGTAGGTGGGGAATCATATTCTCCAACACTGCAAGTCCACTGAAGTATTGTCAGGCAAGCAATAGGACTCTGCGGGGCAGAGTATTGGTTACAGAAGCCGTGGCGTTCCCTTTGGATACCATGACTATCAGTTTACAGCACGCCAGGTAGACTTCCTCAGAAACAGCTGACACCTTCTTCATTGTCCCATTGAGATGTCACAGGGAAGTCCAACACAGTAGAAGGATGTTCCTGCTAGCGGCTTTCAAAACTGAGAAGGAAGCCGGGCGGTGGTGGCGCACGCCTGTAATCCCAGCACTTGGGAGGCAGAGGCAGGCGGATTTCTGAGTTCGAGGCCAGCCTGGTCTACAGAGTGAGTTCCAGGACAGCCCGGGCTACACGGAGAAACCCTGTCTCGAAAAACAAACAAACAAACAAAAAATTAAAAAATTAAAAAAATAAAAAAATAAACTGAGAAGGATGGCCACAGGCTCTTTGTACCAAGAATGCTGAGTAGCTTTTTTAACGTAATTGATTAACATTAATTAATTAATTTTATGTGTGAGCACATTGGCACTCGCTTCAGACTCACCAGAAGAAGGCACTGGATTCCATTACAGATGGTTCTGAGCCATTATGTGGTTGCTGGGAATTGAACTCAGGATCTCTGGAAGAGCAGCAGTCTGAGTTCTTAGCCACTGAGCCACCTCTCCAGCTAGGTATGAGTAGTTGTTGTTGTGTGTTTTTTTTCTTTACTTCAGTTCTTTTTATTGATTTGTTTTTGTTTTTGTTTTTGTTTTGTTTTTTTTTTTTTTTTTTTTTTTTTTTTTTGGTTTTTCGAGACAGGGTTTCTCTGTGTAGCTCCGGCTGTCCTGGAACTCACTCTGTAGACCAGGCTGGCCTTGAACTCAGAAATCCGCCTGCCTCTGCCTCCCAAGTGCTGGGATTACAGGAGTGCGCCACCATGCCCGGCTGCCTTTTTATTGATTTGTTAAAAATAGGAACCTTCAGTTGACTGGGAGTCAGAATTGGAAATCACGTGTTTTCGTCTCTACGTTTAAAGACATTTACATTTTAATCGAGTGAGTTCCGGTGGTAGTTGGCTGCCGCTTTGGAGTTGTCCTCTTTGTACAAGCTTTGCTTACTGGCTGACGCTGACACGTAGGAGCCGCAGTGTGCCCTCGAGGGAAGGAGAGGGAAGGAAGGAGATAGCAGAGCCGCGTGACACACACAAGGTCCTGAGGAATTCACCCCACCTGAGGCTGAGAGGCAGCGAGTGCGTGAGCAAGTCAACGGACCAGCTACATTTTTTCCTGATAACTGCCTGATGGACGTCAGAGAGCTTCCTGTGACTACATAAGGCTTCAGAAAGATAGTGGGGTGGAATACCAGACCCGGACCCAGACCCAGACCCAGACCCAGACCCAGACCCAGACCCGACCCGACCCAGACCCAGACCCAGACCTAGACCCCACGTACATTTATTTTAAAGAAAAATGGCTGTTTTGCTGTTTTCTAAAACCCAGGGCAACTGTTCCCAGTCTCCTCGGCTTTTTATCTCTTCCCGGACAGGACAGGCCACAGTGATCAGCCTCACTTAGACAAGAGGAGTACGTTCACCCCCTCCCTCCTCTTTTCCGACTTTTTCCGACAAGTTTCAGAAGAAGTAGTAAGACATAAAACGGGGGAGGCAAACCTCCTCGAACCTCCTTGGACAATGTGTTTGGTGAATCCGGCGAGAGTGCAAATGTCTCCCAGCGTCCTGGTGGCAGAAGAGAGGGAAACAAGGCTAGAGAAGAGTTCAACATTAAAAGAAAAAGATTTTATGTGCATGCGTGTGCCTGTGTGTGTGCCTGTGAGTGAGTGTGTGTGTGTATGCACGCAAGTGTGTGTGTGTATGTGCGTGAGTGTGTGTGAATGTGTGTGTGCATGCTCATGAGTGTGTGTATGTGTGTGTGTGTGTGTGTGTGTGTGTATGCGCGCGCGCGCGCGTGCGAGATGACTATCATTAGCAGAGGGGTGATTTTTTTCTTTTTTTGGTTGTTTGTTCAATTTAGCACAATAGCTTTTGACATAAATTTTCCAAAGAAAAATCTTTCCTTAAAGTTCTCTAATTCTTCTATAACAGTGTCCAAATAGTCTTTTCCTCTGTGTTAACATTTTTACCAGTTATCCTGCTTTGTCCCACAGTTTGGATGGAAAACTATCATGAAATGCCTCCACACTGGCTTCCTAGGCCTTGAATAACAGTGTCGTTTCCCGTGCACATATGAAGTATGTGCAGGATTTTACCATAGGGAGAGGACTTCCACAGTGCCTTACCCTTTAGAACTATGTTTTTGCTGCATCTAGTAACTCAGAACGGAAACCCAAAAGCTCAGGATGTGGAGTCAGGAAGATTTCATGAGTTTGAGGCCAACCTGGGTGACGTAGAAAATTCCAGGCTAGCCTGGGTCAGAGTTTGAGACACTTTGTCTAGAAAGCACCCACAACTCATGTGTACGCATGCGTGCAGGCACGCAAGCACACAGCGGTATTGCTGTCTGTGTGGGAAACTGCAACCCTTAGAAGTCTTCAGAGTGTTATCAACTGAATCTATCACTCGCACTTAACTTTGCAGATAAACCCATTCTCCACCATAAAGCTCACAGTTATGTTTGTAGATAGAGGCCCTTGGGAGTGGTTTTCTCTTGTTTTGTTCCCGGTTGAAGCGTCAGATCTCAGAACTCCCTACGAGTGTTTAGCTCTGGATCTGGGTAATTGGGGCCTTCCCAGCCTCCAGAGAGTAGTAACTCCTGTCCCCTGGTTTCTAGTACAGAAAGTGCCCCCTTCAGTTGGGCTTCAACATACAACTTCTCCGAGGACCACTCTGTTTCCATTGGTGCTCCTTATCTCCAGTGTTCCTGAAGTGCACGCCCTTCTTCTTGGCTTGTAAACTTTAATGAGGCTTCCAAGAAGACAAAGGACATATCTTTTGGGTTGCTGTGGCCCAAAAGCATTTCCAAGTGATTCCTAAGACATTTTGTATGATTGTGATAGTTGTGACTGATACGGCCGGGGTGGGGGATGGGGGTGGGGAGGCGAGTCTACATTGTAGCGGTCTATTAAAGGGAAACACAATTGTCTCAGGCTCTTGTAAAGTTGACGTTTTTGAACATTTTCTTCCAGGGTTTTTCCGGGACTTGGGGTGTTGGGTGAGCTCTCTCTCTCTCTCTCTCTCTCTCTCTCTCTCTCTCTCTCTCTCTCCTCTCTCTCCTCTCTCTCTCCTCTCTTCCTTCCGGTCCCTCTCCCTCCCTCTCCCTCTCGCTCTTCTGTTTCTGTCTCTCTTTGTCTCTGCCTCTGTCTCTGTCTTTCTGTCTCTGTCTCTGTCTCTGTCTCTGTCTCTGTCTCTCTCTCTCTCTCTCTCTCTCTCTCTCTCTCTCTCAGCTTTCCTCACAAGGCCGTGTACCTCGAACTTGCATTTAACAGCAATTGCTTTGTGCATTGCTTCTAACCCCCTGGGTCGCAGGCCTCTAGCTTGCCTTTGTAAGTGCCAGGAAGATGCATTCAACACCAAGTTACCACATCTGGGTGGGCCTCGTTATGGTGGAAAAGCCTCATCTGTTCCTAGGCTTCAGAGAAGCCATTTGGGCACCACATACGATTTTAAAATACTCTTGACACTTTGCTTTAGAGTTCTAATGCTGTTCGCCGCATAACCCCACCCACCCACCCTGGCTAAGTCTGTGGGTGGGGCTTTCTCTTTTTTAAGGTCTCCATTGTAACTGGTTTATCGCTGTGGGCCATCCTTTTGGAGAAAGGGGTGACTGGTGACAGTTACATTCCTGACCGGACTAAGTTTCTTTCGCTCCCCCCCCCGTCCCCCTCCCCCGCCCCCCACGGCCTAGTTTTGATGGTCCTCCCAGGACCCCTCCCCCCACCCCGCCACACGCTCCCACTTTTCTGGCTTACAGCTCTCAAGGCCCCTGACCTCCCTTTGCCAGCTTTGGGTTTGTGCCTCCGAAGCCCAGGAACCCAGAGAATTGGGTTTGCAATCGCTACTTTTCAACAAGGCCAGCTGGCGGGGGTGGGGGTGGGGGTGGGGGTAAAGATCAAAACGGTGGGGATTCATTTTGAAAATGCTCTCGCCTGGCTGGGAGACGCGTCTTCCTGCAGCCAGTCTCTAATGGGACCCCGGGAGAAGGAAAGTGTTTTTCAAGCCGCATGGGCACATCAAACGGGACTTCCTGGAGGTTGCTTCTGAGCCATTTCTGCATCTCAAAGAGCCCTTTATTTATCCCATTAGTTAAGTAACTACAGTGAAGCCAAGGAGGTTACTCACAGGTGTGGAACTCTTCAAAAAGGACTTTCCCTAACTACCCTTGTTCCCACATTGGTTGCTATGCTAATTTCAAGGATGCTTTGTTGCTCTAAGGAGAAAAAACAAAGACCCCGGGGAGAAAGAATTTTTTGCAGAATATTGTAGACCAGGTGGGAGGGGTCGAAGCTAATATTTTTCTTCCCTTGATAGAGCCATGTGGGAAGTTATAGTTACAGCTATTATCACGGAGTTCCACTAAATTGTTACTTGGTTTCCTCGTTCATTTGTTGTTTTTAAGGTTGCGGTGGTGGTGGTGGCTTTCTGCTTTTGTCTTGTTTTGTTAGGAGAATGTGTTCTCAGTCTAGGCTGACCTTCAACTTGGAGCCACTCTCCTGTTTCAGCTTTGTGAGTTCTGGGATTACATTAAGCCCAAATATTTAGTGCCACTGTGACAGATTCCTAGTCAACCTGCCATCTCTTGGCTTCCCGGTTCCCAATCCATACTTGATACCAGGCCCTTGTAACCCTTCTAACCTAAAAGCACAGTGTTCTATTTCCCGCTCTTTGGCTAAAAAGTTCTTCAGAGGTGCGCAGAAGACAATACCAGCATCACAGAGAAACCCGCGCTGTGCTGGCCCCAGCCTTCCTGTCTGTCGTTACTGACCCAGGATGAGCTTGCTTCCTGACAGCAGTGAAGGGCCAGCAGGTACAGGCAGCGGCAACTCAGGGACCACCTTGAAGGCTGAATGCCTTAGGGTGTGCGTTTATTCTCGTGGTAACCCCAAGGGGTGGATACTTTTGTCAAGCTCACTGTTCAGATGGTAGGCTAATAGAAGCGTAGAAAGCTTAGGCAACCAGTTCCCAAGTTTGGCATTATAGCTTGTTTCTACCCCTCATACCCCGAACTGACTGCTTCTCCTGCTGAGAGTTGGTTGATTGGTAAGCCCTCCTCTCTCTCTCTCTCTCTCTCTCTCTCTCTCTCTCTCTCTCTCTCTCTCTCTCTCCCCCACCCCCACCCCTCAACTTGCACCTTTTCAAGTCTTATCTTCTCGAGTCCAAAGTCTTGTCCCATTTGTTAAACCCACTACTTCACTACCCTAAATTAGCCTCAGCTGCCTATTCATTTGATGTCTCTTCTGCAAGTTCCTAAGAAGAGTTAGGAAACTGTCTCCATAGCTACTGAGAGCCACCGGTGTGTGATCAAAGCTCTATTAGAGTACACTGGACTTTTCTTACATGACTACCTTGCTAAACTGTAAGGTTCTCTGTACAAGATAATATATTTTTCGTGCCCCAATACATACTTTAGTGCCTACTTCATAACTAGTTGGTGCTCAACCAAGAACTGTCAAGTGGAATAAATGCATAGAAATGAGGGGGAATGTGGTGTCTTCCCTAATTCAGTCTTATCTCTTCTTTAGTGGGAAAGTTCCCTGTGTAAAAAATCCCACCTTCCTAGGGTCCTTGAGGACAGGAATGGACTCCTTGAGCTATTTTCAATATTTCCAAAAGGCTAGCAGAAACCAGTACTTTTTTTCTCTTGAGATGAGTCCCTACGGACTAAATAAAATGTCAAGTTTCTTTGCTTCTGGCTCAAATCATATCAGCTTGGTGCAGCACCAGAGATCCTTTCTTAATGGTCAGAGACTCTGAGTGGCAGGAAGGACTGTGGGCGTTGAGCGAAGCAGTAAGGAAAAGGGCGATCTGTTACTTAAATGCTGCTTGTCTGAGGGAGCTTCTCGAAGGTCCAAATCATGGCGGGCATCTCTTAATAAAGATGAATACTAATGGCATAAATAAAGAGAGTTTTTGCCTTAATTAGCTAACAGATTTCTCAAACACATATGAGATATATGATATGGTACCTATTATATATTATATATGTCACTTTTATTAGGCCTAAGCTTTCGTGTCTTACAATCCCTGTTTCATAGAGGATAGATTATGCTAATATTGAGCAAATACAGCCTTTCTACTGAACATTGGGAAAGCTTCTCATTGACAATGTGCTATCAGTGACCCTGTTCTCTGTCATCTATTGGCCATCAGATGTAGTATCAGAGATGGAGTCAAATTTATATTCTTCTCACTGTTACTCTCTTCCAAAAAAATAAAATAGCAGACAAAGGAGAAAAGGAGACGAATGACTTTTCCTCTCCCCTTAGCATGGCTTCTGGCCAGCATATTTTGATAATGAAAACGGTCAGCAGGCTAGTTTAGTCAAATACATTCCAAACCCCCAATTTGTCAGGTTTTTTTCCCCCTCCCAGACTGGCTTTGGAATACACCATTATTATGAATGATCTCATCCTCATCAGTGAAGGCAAAATTCCTACATTAGTTTCCCAGCTTGTCAGAAACTTCTGCGGGTTGATTTGTTTTCCTGATTTATTATAAAATTTATAGTCTATAAGCATAGACATAACCTTTTGGGTAATAAACTCATCAAAACCTTCCTTTATACTGGATTGATATACATTGCCCAGGATTGCTTTATACTGGATTGATATACATTGCCCAGGATTGCTTTATACTGGATTGATATACGTTGCCCAGGATTGAAGATATTCTCCCATGTCTTACCTTCTGTGTGGTGGGACTGCGCTTTTCTTCAGTTCTGGGCTGGGAGATAAGACAGTCACAAAGCTTCTGAGGTGACAGTGCTCATCTTCAGAGGCCCAGAGCTGAATTGCATCCTATCTGAAGCACAAGTCATCATTTATCTCCTTCTGCAGTCCATCCTCCATTCACAGGCTGAAGGTATCCGTTTAAAAATACATATACATATACATATACATATACATACATATATGTGTGTGTGTATATATGTATATGTATATGTATATATATGTGTATATATATATATATATATATATATATTTGTTGGGTTCCAAGAATTAGTTCATGATTAGAAATCTTGGCTAGGGAGATGGTTAAGTAAACTATTTGCTGTGCAAGCCAAGAGGCATGTAAAAAGCAGTGTGCAGCGTTGTACACCTGTAATCCCAGCATCAGCGGGCTGGGGACAGGAGAATCCATGAAACTCATAGTCTAGTTGAATCAGGGAGCTTCAGCTTCAAAAAGAGACTCTGTCTCAGAAGCCATGGTGGAGAGAGATTGAGAAAGACATCCAATTCTCTCTCTCTCTCTCTCTCTCTCTCTCTCTCTCTCTCTCTCTCTCTCACACACACACACACACACACACACACACACACTTCTTTGGCTGAATTATCACCAATACATTATCAACTCCACATCATTTGATATGATACTCAAGATCCTTCCTAATGTGTCTTCAAGGCCAACGTTTTACTGTCAAACTGCCCCGAAGCCACAGATATTTACCCTTTTACAGAACCACAAGACTTCACATCTTCACACCTTTAGGAAAGTTTATCAGCCTTGTGTCATCTCATTTCATCTTTTAGTTTCTTCCTTTTTTAAAAAAACAAATATTAATATAGTATCTTGCTAAGCAGTCCAGGCTGGTTTTGAACTCACTATATAGCCTAGGTGGCCCTTAAACTCATGGCAATCCTCTGGCCTCAGCTTCCCAGAGTGCTGGCATTACAATGATAACCCACCACACCTGGTTCCATTTCCTTTTGCATTCCTGTTATATCTAGCCTTTTCTGTATCTTTCTCTTTCATATCTATAAGCTCTTAGGGACCAGAGGACAGGTTAATTTTGCTTTTGGATGCCCAGGCCTACTGGCCTCTGGTAACAGAAGACTGTAAAGTTTACCCATGTGGGCTATCCGTGGGACTTATCAGGGACACCAGGAATAATTGTAAACGGGAGTTACACGTATAACCTGGGATTTACCGCTACTCCAATAATCGACAGAGGATAAAGCTCAGACTCCCATTCAGGACTCTTTAGGCTTTCTGGGTTGTAGCCTCCACCTACTTCTCAGTTGTATCTCTGCCTACTTAGTGCTTTTCCCTGTACCAATCTACGAAGCCTCATTCTAGGAGCCTCTGGTACGCTCTCGTGATTCTTGCTGCATCTACCTGGCAGTGCCTCTCCTCTTTTTAGGCTCCTCTTTTGCAAAGCTCTTCAGTGGAGCTTCTCTTTCTTCTTTGAGATGAGATTACACGCTCTCTGAAAGATGCCCAAAGCCTGTCCACCGCAGTCACCGCTCTCTGTCGCACCAATATACGTCCTTCCCAGATGGGTCCAAATGAACTAGGTTGGAGGTCCCCAAGGTGAACATTGCATCATATCCCGCTTAGATCCCAGTCACCCTGTACGAGCTTGGTAAATGTCAACTGAATTATAAGCATCGCTTTGAAATTGTCGGCTTTTTAGATGGCAACGCATTAAGCTGTTTCCTAATCTCACCCTTTACTGTTTATTTAACATTCCTGGCATTGGTAACGTATTTACATTTTAATAGATGTTAAGTTACTGTTTATTTAAGTGACTATATCTGATACCAAATTGCTATTTTATTTGATATGGAAGGTAGCATTTTTTTCCCCCAGTTCTAGGACCTGTTATGCTGACCCTATCATTCTAGTTTTGAAGCAATTTTATGGGATCGTCTGAGATTATTATCATTTTTGAGGAGTATTGATTCCCCAGAAAATATTTGGGGAATCTGGCAGGAAATGTAAGTTCATGATTTTCAAGAAAACAAAGTGAGATGTCTCCTTACTTCATTATGATTTCAATCCCTCCTTCTTGCCTTCGTCTCGTCCCGCCTTCCAAATGCCTAGCCCTTAAGGAGTTCTTCAGGCAGGATGCAGTGAAGTGTTGTCTGTTTCCTGTCAACAGGACCATTCATGTTCTGGAAGTGAAGTGAGAACCTGCACCTTACAGCCATACCTTCCTTCTCCTTGGGACCCTTGGGACGCACTGTTCCTCAGCCCCTTGTGGCTTCAGTCAGTGGAGAAGACAGTCCACATCAGGTACTGTGCTAATCGCTATGTAGTAGTTTCAAGCCCGGATAAAGATGACCGTAAATGAAGAAATGACGTAAAACAGCCTGTAACGGACGACAGAGCTGGGGTCTCCAAGCCTCTCAGGTCAGTTTCTCAGCCGCTGCTCATTTCTAAGGCACCCACTGGTTTCCATGGCAAAACGTACAGATGGTTCAGGCACCGCTCTTTGACTCTGGGAGGGTGTACAAACACTATGTATGCATTTAGGAGGAACTGTACTCTGTTCAGTGTTGACCTTTGCCCAGGTTGGTAAGAGGTGGGAACTCATTCTCACAATGCTGTGCAACAGTGGGGCCTGGAGGCCCTACTCGGTCACATGGCCACAAGGAGAAGCAAACTCACTCACTGGTGTCCTACGCAGCTAAGCTAGGGCACTGGATTTTTTAGTTGTTGTTGTTGATGCTGCTGTTGTTGTTGTTGTTGTCGTTGTGTTCTTTTTAAGAGAAGCTCTCATTCTGTAACCCAAGCTAGTCTAAATATCTTGGCAATCCTCCTACCTTAGCCTCCCAAGTGCTGGGATAACGATATAAACCACCATATTTGACTATGTTGGGTGTATTAAGAACATCTTTAAACATGAGTGAATGTTCACTGCCCAAAACAGCAGCTCTCAATATAATGTTTTGTGTGCATGTGTAACATAATCTTTGATATTATTCACTCCCTAGTAAATTTGCAGTTTACAATGTTTTCAACTTC
Source organism: Apodemus agrarius (assembly GCA_964023405.1). Taxonomy (NCBI): domain Eukaryota; kingdom Metazoa; phylum Chordata; class Mammalia; order Rodentia; family Muridae; genus Apodemus; species Apodemus agrarius. The sequence goes on from OZ030027.1 coordinate 17,198,779, forward strand.
TGGTGCTTTTATTAGGATGTAACACCAACATAAATCAAACTACCCATAGACCTGTTGCCCTAAACTTTGAACATGTCCTTTATCTAAAATAATCACAAAATCATAACAATAACAATAAAAAGATAATAAGGAATTCAAAGAAGTGAAAATGGAGTTCCAAACTGAAGGCTTTGGGCGTTACTGTACCTCTGACGTTGACTGATACTCTGGCCCCTAGGACTCCATGCTGCTGCCCTGATCCCTGACTTCACCCAGGTATCCATCACACCCAGCTATCTCTTCTGCTTACTGATCTGAACCCAGTTTAAAAAAAAAAAATGTATACAGCTCCTCAGACTTGCAAATGAAGAGAGATGTGACTGAGCCTCAGAAACCCTGTGAAATTTAGTGTAGAATAGGTTGCTATCACATAGACTTTAAGCAAGATGGAAACAAGGTAATGTTGATTTTGACAAAAAAAAAATTTTTTTTTGACTGATTCTCAAACTCACAAGGCAGGCCAGAATATATTTCCCCACTCCTAACACAGTACTTTTATAAGAACATTGGATATCCTGAATTGTTTTAGAAAGGAGAGTTATTCTGTTATTAAAATGTCTAATGGGAATCTGAGGAAGGGTTCAAGAGAAAAACAAATTTTACTGGGATGTCAACCAATACCTTCAACCTAATCGGTTGCCAATCAATTACCTCAGTGAATGGGATGTCAATCAATCAATCCCCTAAAGCAAGTGAGGTGTCCATCAGACGCCTCAATCCCGGTATACAATAATGTCTCACTAGTTTTGAAAAACCCTTATATCTAAGTATGGTGTTTAGACAACAATCAGCAAGAAAAGTTCATGTTGAAGATAGTTTGCAAAGGTGCTGTGGAGTCCCAGGACACAGGTTCAAACACAACCCAGATAAGTGACTATCATTCGATATGGATCTTTGCAGAATGAGCCAGTGTTTTAATTCAAAAACCCCAAGTACTAATGTAAATATAGCTGGCACCTTTGACACTTTGTTGGCAGATAGAGCAGAAAGATCGCTCATACTGAGCTGAGGCAAAATGAACATAAAATATTAATCTCAGCATAATAAAAGCATTCAAATTTTATTAGGCTGAATCATCTTAAATCACGCTCATGCATGGGATGATTTCCTTTTTGCTTTATAATCCCCTGTGCTGATAAGAAATGCTCTGCTCAGATGGAAATACTAACAATTGTATAATTTTATAATCTTATGTCAGAGCTACACATGGGCTACATGAGACTCTGCCCTGAAAAAAACAATGTAACAGAGAAAGAATGAATTAGTAAAGTGTTCTTAATTGACTTTCGCTTTCTCACTAAAGAGTTTCTCTTCAGAACAGTTAAAAAAAAAAAAAAAACAAACGAATGAACAAAGAAACAAAAACTACACAAGAATGCAACATTTCCCTGGCCTAGGGGTCCGAGTCTTTAATCCCAGCACTCAGGAGGAAGGTAGATCTCTATGAGTTAAGGAGAGCCTGGTCTATCTACTCAGAACAGCCAGAGCTACAATGTCTCAAGAAGAAGAAAAGAAACAACATTTCTTGAAGATTGTTCTTTCAACATTTTCCTTCATCTATCTATTTACTCACTCACTCACTCACTCACTCACTCACTCACTCTCACTCATTTACTCATTCACTCATTCATTCATTTACTCATTCATTCATTCATGCATGCATGCATTTGTGCGGGCATGCCTACATTCATTCAGCAGGGTGGACTTCCTATAGCAAGCCCAGTGCTTGTTGCACTGGGTTCTGTAGGAGGATACGAACAGTTTAACAGAGAGCGTATGACTTGGTGGGAAAGCAATACTGGAGAGAAGTAACCGACAAACCGGTGACTCAACCGTGCCTGAAATGTCACAATGCTCTATGTGACTGTGCGTCAAGGGAATGCCACTGATAGTAAACAAATGCCCTGCGTTCCTAAGAAGGAGAAAAGGCTGTGACAAAGAGCGTTAGACAATCCCTTGGGAGGCGGCCAGCTTCTGTATCCAACCTTGAAGGTGAGAAGTCCTGGGGAGTTGGAAGGACATTGTATGCATTCCAGGCGTGGCTCCAGGAGGCTTTCCCCAAAGCCTGGGGGGAGGGGGTTGTGGAAGTGTGGGGTGGGAGGTATAGGAGGAACAGGCTGTACCCCACCTTCCAGAGGCAAAGGTTTTGGGATTTTGGATTTTCTTTACAACTCCACGTAACCTGCCAACATCATCTTGAAATAGCAAACTATCAAATGGCGATAATGGGGCCTGGGGAAGCACCGGTGGGTCATGGAGATCAGTCAACTTTTTAGCAGATGCTCTGTGGGAAGCAAAGTTCTGGCAGATAGATGTTCCTTCCCTGTTCCTTCTTGCTGTTACCTCCCTTTATAAATAAAAATGGGTGGGGGGGGAGGGTTGAACCAGACGAACGAGGAGCACAGATTCTGTAGTTTTGCATTACGGTGTTTGGTGGTTGTTCTCCTTTCCTGTCTGTCCACGGAGCTGTCCGCAGTCCGGATTCTGACTGTTCTCTGCTTTCTCCAGCTGCGCTGGCTGTCCGTCCAGCTGTTCTGGTGTCAGCGAGACCCATTTCCCTCTCCACACTCCTCCTTTTGCCAGACTTGCCGCTGTCCGCTCTCTTCTGCAGTTCCCAAACCGAATCACTTTGTGATCTTAGTGGCTCCTCAAACAAACAGCCAATAAACAAATTGATTTTTTTTTAAAATCTGTTCCCCATGTTTTCAATTGCTCTACTTTAAAACGTAACCTTAAAGACACGACAGAGCTTTTGTTATTATAGTACTAACACGAGCTACACTCAGCACCCAGAAAAGACAACCTGCTTTTCTTCTCCTAAACTGAACTTGCCTTTAAAGATAAAGGCCAACCTTAGTAGCCTGTGCTGGCTGTGACCTCCAGACCCTTTCCCTCATGACATCATAGAATGAATCCTGCAATTGTGTGGTTTGTTTTTTTTCCCATGTGAATTACACTGCAGAACCTCCATCTGTTTACCTCCACCCACCTCTCTGACTTATCAAGATCATTTGCACTTCTATCCAGTTTTCCAAAGTGGGATGTACCACACCCAGTTTGATGTCATTACTGAACTTAATAACCATATTCTTTCCCATCATCAAAGTCGCTACTAAAAATAGCAAGGGGGTAAGACCAAGCTCCTTGGAATCCAGTGAGGTATGCATCTCTGGGTTCCAACTAGACCATTGGTAATTACTACTGGGAAAGGCCTTCTAATCTCGTTCATGAGTCTACCAGAAGAAGGTGATTTCAGAATTTAGCTCCTTAATTGGTCAACCATAAGCTAGACAAAGCCTGAAAGTCACAATAGTCACAACCATTTCAGATCCCTTCCTATCAGTCATGCGTCTGAGGGATAACATTTGACTAATGTTCATGTAAGGTGTTTTTGAAGGTTTTTTTCTTTCCCCCACCATCGGTGATGTGTGTGTTCATAAGACTGTAATATGCTTCTGGATTTTAGTGCTAAGATATTAAATTTTGTTAGAGTTTTCCTAGCTTTTTGTTTTAAAAACACATGCTCATTTTTCTCTCTCAGTCTACACACACACACACACACACACACACACACACACACCTCTCACCTTAAGTTTGTAAACATAATTGCTAGCGATGCTGTGATGACCTCATTGAAGTGCCATACCCTGGTGTTTGCCAGTAATTGTTTATTCATTCCACCACGAAGCTTCCAAGTCACCGGCTAATGTATGCATTTGTGTATGATGATGAGTTCCAATTTGTTGAGTTGACTCATCGGAAAGACCGAAAACACAAGGCTAAAACCATTTCTCTGTCATGTTTGTCACTTAACTGGGAGAGACATGACAACTCAGAAAGAAAGAAAGAAAGAAAGAAAGAAAGAAAGAAAGAAAGAAAGAAAGAAAGAAAAGGAAAAAAAAACACAGAGGAAAGAAAGGTCAGTCGGACAGCTGAGACTTCCCCGGGCAGCTAGCTGAATTGTTCTTTGCCTTAACCTTTGGACTGCAGCCATTTTGATTCAGAGGAGATCCTTTGTAGGAAAAGCCTTCCTGGGAATGTAGACTGTGGGAGTTTTGAGAAGAGGCCTGTGAAGGGAAAGGGAACCTGCTAGGATGGTTGGCGGGAGAGAGATACGATAGGTTTGTACGAAAACGGGATTGTTCTTGTCTCTGTTCTGCGAGAGGGGATTTTTAGTGGCTTCAGAGGGAATTCCATGGATGGAGGGTATGTCAGGGAAGGTGTGTGGCTTAAAGGAGACAGTCCTGTTTTATCTGGTTGCCAAACGAGAGAAACTCTGAGCCATATGAGATTGGTTGCACAACTGGACTCCCCACGTCTTGGCATGAGAGTCCATGCTAGAAACCAAGGTTTCTGGTGCTTAGGTTCTGAAAGGTTGTCTACAAGCCATCCATCCACATTTGTTGTGTGCACTGTGAGCCAAATGGTGGCTGTAGATAATGTGCACAGAGGTGGAAGCTAAAAGAGTGGCTGGGTTTTTCTTGCGAGACCATCTACGTGCTGTGAAGGAACATAAATACCAACGAGGCCCCGCCTACTCTTGGGATTTCTCTCCGCCCATTACGCATCATTCTAGCCACGCCCATCCAGAAGTTAAGGCTGAATCCTGCCTGACATGATGCTGTTAGCCTAAGCTAGTATCCTCAGTTCCTGGAATGGCCCCTAGGTGAGTCCATGAAAGAATAGCCCATTGCCTCCAGGATGCCCTGGTAGCAATCTGGGTGTACCTATAGAAGGCAGTAGAATGAGTAGTGTTCTCTTAACTTTCCCAGCTAACTCACAGGACTAGTTCACTGTATTTCCTAATAAGCAAACCTGGCCCCAGGACATGAGATTCCAGATATCTAACTTATACTGAGAAGCACGAGGGATGGGGAGTCAGGGCAGAGAATGCACAGAGTTTGGTCAGAATGCCACGATGCCTGGGAAATTGGTCCTTGCTGTTAACGGACCATCTGTAGCGGGAAAATGAGGGTACCAAGGATGTGGGTTGTGGAAAGGGAACCTGGGGAATACCCGAATGTTTTCCTTCACCATCTTCTTGTCTCTTCCCTTCTTGTCCGCCTACATTTCTGACACTAAGCCTATAAAAATGATACTATTAAGTGTCAAAGCACTTTGCTTTGTACCAAAGATCCCTGAATGAGGCTACTGTTTATTGTATTCTTTGCTGGGTGAAAGGTTAAAAAAAAAAAGTGCATGCTTTAAAAAAAAAAATCTAGTTCATTCAGGTTTTAAATATAGAGCAGAACAAAACACAATGAAGAGTATTGTACGTTAATGGTCTCCACTGCTTGACGATAACACACTCTAGCTTAGTGTTCATGCCATAAATTAAAAGTAGATCTTCTAAACCTTGACTGATGTCTTCTTGGGTATTTAAAAGAAAACACAATTTTTGTAAGTATTGAAAACGTCTGGACATGGGTATGTGATGAGGTTTGAGCCTCGGTTGGTTGGTATAAGGCTAATTACCAAGTGTGGCTGCTGAATTACAAATCTTGCTTACCTAACAAGTACACAAGAGCGGCTCCTCTAGTAGAGTAATATATTCCGCGGCGGATGCCAGAAAGCGGGAGGAGAATGTGTTATCTGGTGACTGATCAACCCACCTCTTTGATACTGGCTGGAAACAGAAGTTGAAACTTGCATTGATTGTGTAATTGATTCCTTCCATGCAATTTGTCCAATTACAAATGTTTCAGTATGCTGATCATTAGCATCTGGGTGAAGAACTTGGGGTTTTATTTAAATAGAATCTTTGTTAATGTTCAGTCCCAACAGTTCCGCCGTGCTTTCAAATGTAGGATTAGGAGCTTTCTTAAAAATCTAAAGTAGGGAGAATACTGTCATATGGTATTTGTTGAAATGAAATTATGTGAACGTACCGATTTTGCGTATACGAGTGAACAGATGAGGGGCTCGTGACTCGGTATGGTGACAGCCCACATGATGACTAGGACTAGTCTTGGAAGAAGTTACTGGTGACTGTGATGTTACAAGTAACTGTCTCTAGGTTACTCAGGGCTTCTTTCTCTACTGCGTGGAGGTGCCAGAGCATCTGTTTGCAAATCGCTGCCCGAATTGGGCCTTCTGATGATGATGGGCTCTGCCTAATGCCTCAAGGGAAACTATTGTTTCTGATTATAATTTGTATGCATTAACACTTCACATGGCCATGGACATCACGGGATGTGTGTGCTTTAGGGATGGGTCCTCTTGTAGAGGACTGGATGTGATTTCCAGCATCCACATGGTGGCTTACAATGTCCTAACATCTGTAACATCAGTTTCAGGGGGCTGAACACCCTCTTCTGATCCCCATGGGCACCAGACATATAATATACATAGCACACATACATACATACACGCAGGCAACAATACTCATACATATAACATAAAAATTAATTAATCATTTAAAGGGTTGTTTTTGGTATACTTTTCGGACTGAGGAATTAGGTGTACCGGGTAGAATAAAATCTTTGGAGACATCAACATGACACTTCCTGGTTCTGTGTCCCTGGATATGAAATTAAAACCTTCCTGGGCCTCAGTGTACTCTGCAGGAAAGGGAAAAGGATACATTCGTTTTTTTCTTTGAGGTCATTAAGGTCAGAAGACAAAGATACACATTTACGTAATAGAAATTAATTTTCTTACCATTCTGGAGGCTGGAAAGACTGAGATGAAGGTGCTGGAAAATTTGATGAGGGCTATTCTCTGCTTCTAAGATAGTTTTTCAATAATGTGAAAGGTACAGAGAGGATAAAAGGACCCAGCTAGTATCACACAAATGTGTTATCTATATCTATATCTAATCTATATCTATATCTATATCATCTATATCTATATCTATATCATCTAATCTATATCATCTATATCTATATCTATCTATATCATCTATATCTATATTATCTATATCTATATCTATATATGTGTGTGTGTGTGTGCGCGCGCAGGTATATATAGTCCAGAGGTAAATGTGTCTTCTCTAACTCTCCACCATATTTTTTGAGACAGAGTCTCTCACTGAACCTAGAACTTGCTGATTTGGCTAGACTGGGTATCCAGAAAACCCCAGGGATCCTTTGATCTTGGCTTCTGTTGGTGCTGGGATTAGAGGCCAATGTTATGCCTGGCGCTTTACATTCTGGAGAGCTGAAATCAGGTTCTCATGATTGTGTGACAAATATTTATGTATGAGCCATCTCTTCAACTCTGCCGTCCACGTGTCTTCCTAAAATCATTAATAACATGCATACAGGAGATCCCTCATTACCTAATCAACTCATGAAGGACACACCTCGTCAATAGTTGCATTGAGACTAAATTTCAGTATGAATTTTGGAGGGGCATAATCACTCAGACGATAGCAGTCTGAGTGATTATGAGGGGGGGAGACTACCACAGACAGTATTGAACTTATCACCATCACCCGTGGAGTGGTGGTGCTATGTCTGGGCTAGCTCCTCACAAGCCTGGGAGCACATTGTTGAAGATCCAGAAAGCTCTCGTGTAGGATGACATAACTTGGATGCCTTAAATCAGTTCTGCTGAAAGTACAAATCAGACCTGCCCCCCTCCATCCAACCCCCGCAGAGAGTTGGTTGTCGAACATTTAAAAGCAGAGTGAGGATAACAAGTAAGTAGTCTTTCCCTTTGCCAAGTCCCAAATTATATTAGGGCCCTCCTAGCCTTTTAAAACAAACCGTATAAAATTGAAAGTGATCCTATAAAGAGGATTAGAGTAATCACAGTGAACGTCAATGGCTTTCCATACTGTGGCCTTGAGAAGCTGTCAGGGCCCAGGGAGCCTGTGGTTGCCACCCTATGGAATGGTGAGTGCTCTGACTTCTTGAGAGACTGTTTGCTTTTTGTAGTGCCTATCTCCTTCCTTGTCTTGCCTTAGTCAGCAATGCCTGACTTCAATAACCATGCTTTACTTATGACTCGTTTTTCATCATTTTTTAGCTAAAAAAAAAAAATCAGCTGTGAAAATTATATTGAATGCTAAGGTAATTGGCGCCTAATTCAAGAGAAATTCACATAGGATGTGAGTAGATATTTCTCAGTGGGAATACAAGCAGCCAATAGGAACAGGAAAAGACACTTTGTTGGATTTGGTTTTTTCGAGATAGGGTTTCTCTGTATAGCCCTGGCTGTCCTGGAACTCACTCTGAAGACCAGGCTGGCCTCAAACTCAGAAATCCACCTGCCTCTGCCTCCCAAGTGCTGGGATTACAGGAGTGCGCCACCACCACCACCACCCGGCGAAAAGACACTTTATTATTCACGAGGGAAATGAAACTCAAAACCACTGTGAACTATAGCCATGCCTGTTAGGATGAGTTCAGTTGAAGAGTTCGGAAATAACAACAGTAGCAGAGATGTGGAGAAATTAGAGCCTCACATTTCTATAGAAGTAAACAACAGTGTACACATTTGTTGGACAAGTAAATCCAATGCTGCTGTATGACCAACAACTTACACTGCTAGGTATGCATCCATGAACGATGACAGAGTGTACTCACAGAGCTCTTTATAGGAACAGGTATGACAGCGTTATTTGTAATAGCTGAAAGGCAGAAGCAATCTAAATTGTCCATCACCTGAAGTGGGCTAATCCACATGGCACCTACGTCACCACCCATAGTGGAATACTATTCAGGTAAAGAAAGGAGTAGGCAAGAGACATACGTTGCAACATGAAGCCATCCACACGTCATGGCAAGGGAAAGACGTCAGTCACAAAAATCCAATTCTATGATGTCAGTTACATCAAAGTTTGGAATGAAGGACTCTGTTATTTTTGAGAGAGGCTGTCATTATATAACTCAAGAATTTGAGGTCTAGGTCTTCTTAGCCTAGCCTTCTCAGTGTTGAGATTGCAAGTAAGCATCAACAAGTCCCGCTTAGTGGGACTTAGAAGAGGGAATTCTTCCGTGTAGAATGTAGACTAGAGTGGAGATTGCTTGGGGCAAGGATGAGAAGAGGAAAGGGTGGCAGGAGCTTCAATCTGAAGTAGCAAGAATGGTTTAACCTATCTGTGGATGTCTAAAGGCCACTGAATTGTGCATTGAAATGGCTGAATTATATGCTAATGAGTTATGGCTTACAGCTGTCAGGATTCTTTTGTTATTGTTGTTGTTAAACTCTACAATTCTAATGTTTAGAATTAATTTTTCAGACTGCATGTATGATCTCAACCCAAGACCATTTTCCCTAAGCAATGAATCTGTAAGACAACTTAAAACAAAAGTAAACCAATTTTGAGAGACAACCCGAGAGGCTCATCTCAAAGGGAAATGCATGGATATTTGATCTAACTTTCTTTTAGTCTGTATTCTAGAGAGAGGCTGTCTTAGATGAATAAGTCCCATCTGGGGATCAGGGCGATGGCTCAGTTGGCAAAGTACCTGTGTGTCAGTCTGAGAATCTGAGCTCAGACAGCCATGCCCAGAACCAACGATAAGAGCGCTGCACCCATAACCTTTGAGCTTGGAGGGCAGACGGGCGGACTCTGGAGTTCATTGGCCAACTACTCAGGCTGCGTTGGTGAGCTCCAGGTTCAGTGAGAGACTCTATCGAACGCCAAACCAAAACCAAAATAAAACAAAAACAAAAAGGTAAAGAAAGAAGGAGGAAGATACCCAACACTGAAGTAAATGTCAGTTCTGCATATGCACACATAAACTCATGCATGTGCATTTGCACACGTGTGTGTGTGTGTGTGTGTGTGTGTGTGTGTGTAGACACATGCATTTAATTGTACACAAGATTATATTATATCCATTGAGTTGAAAGAACCCTCCACCTCTGTAGGTTTAACATTTAATATGACAGTTTTATAAGTCATAAAAAACCCCCTCCTCCTCCTGCTCCTCCTCTTTGTTTGAGACCAAGTTTTACTATGTAGCTCTGTCTGTCCTGGAACGCACTTTGTGGACCAAGCTGAATGAAAACTCACAGAGATTCGCCTGCCTCTGTGTGCTGAGTGCTGGGATTCATGAAAAGTTTTAAAGTGACGCTCTCAAGGATGAAGGACGGGGTGGGGAGGTGGGAAGAATTGACATTCACTTATTGTTATTGGTAGAATGTAAGATACATTTGAAGAGGTGACCTAAAAATAGCAAATTATCCAATAGCCGTGTGCAGCTTATTGACTTGGGTTTTATTTGGAGAGTGATTTTTGTGCTATTTTTGGTGCAGAGTGGAGGACGGAAGACACTTGTGTAAACGCCGACCCTGGCCGGTGACTTAGCCTGCTATAATGCTTTCTCATGGTGCCAGCAGCTAAAAAACAACAATATTCTGCTTCTCATACTTTGCAGAACTGCTGGGAAAATATTACCTTGTGCCCCCTTTGAGAAAGAACTTGCATATTTGAAAATGAAAATATCTATGTCACTTGGAATAGTTCATGAAACCCAACTACCTCCCTGAAAAACAGTCTGTGGTTTAAGGGTAATCCTATCCCTTGTAGAAATACTTAAATGCCACTTGCAAAATTAAAAAAAAAAAAAAAAAAGGAAGAAGAAAGAAAAAGAAAAGAAAAATGTGTGTTTTGTCTGTTGTATGGTACACCTTCATTTTTTAGTGTCTATTAATGGTGGTTTTCCATGTACATTCAGTTTGTTCTTTCTACTGTTTTATTGTTCATCATTCTGTTAACCATGGAGCTGAAAGATCAGATTTTTAGGAAACACAGAATAGAAAAGCCCTTCTTGAATCCTGTTCCCGCAACTACCTGAACACAGTGAGTAAGATACATGGCTTAAGAAATATTGCTTCTCGGGCCCAACCCTGCAAGAAGGGAATTAGCCACCAGCCCTACCTTTTACCGCAGTTTCTCTGGCATGCCATACACCCTCCTCGTGTAGTCCCCAGCCTAGTGTGAAATGCCATTTTCTCAGCAAGTACTGGGCCAGTACAATGTACTGTGTGCTGTAGGATAGCACTCTTGCCTAACCTCCGTCAGAAAGGTGCTAGGTTTCATCTTTCTCAGTTTCACCTTGCTCCCAATAAGAAAGGTAGCCTCTCTGAGCTAAGCATTTAGGGAAGGGAGGAGGGGAGACACCCCTCTTCCTGGGATCCAAGGATAGATTGTCTCTTGGCAAAGGAGCATGTGCAACCATTTGGAAGCTGAGACCCTCCAGGGTCAGGGGACTGCAACTTTCTCTCAGGAGACTCCTTGGCCCTTGCCTCTGTTGCACAGGCAATGTTATACATCACCAGTGTGAAATCTAGTCTATGAGTGAGTTCCAGGATAGCCAGGGCTGTTTCACCGAGAAAGTCTGTCTCAAAAATGAACACACACAAAAACGAATTATTTTTTTAAAAAAATGGTAGACTTTATATCTATTCTTTTACTTATTTTCTTGAGGTGGGAATTTGTATGTAGGCCAGGATCGAATCCTGAGCCTCCTGTGTCTACCTCCCGAGTACTTGGATTGCAGGCATGTACCACCATGGTCAGTTTTATAATATGTATATTATTTCCTGGTTAATGCCAATGAAAAATTAAGTGAAATTGGACTTTACAGCATCTAATAGCAGAAAGAAATTCAAATTATCTTTGACATTATTTACAGTTTCTGGTGTACCTACAGCTAAGTTGTAAAAATTCAGATAGCTTCATGGAAAACTTCATATATTATCTTTCTTATGTTCAAACTATTTTGAACTTAAATTATCACCTTCATGGAAAACATCTCACTTAGTATGTTATCTCTCTTATGTTCAAATTATTTCGAACTTTAGAATTTCTCATATGAAATTGTGTTTCCTCCCACCATTTATAAATATTTTCATACATGATATCAATTGTTTCTATTTTTACCATCGTCCATAGGAATCAAGTGATTTGAAGGCTTAGAGGTTTCAGGCACTTCCTGATCTTCTAGAGCAGTAGTTCTCAACCTGGGGGTTGTGACCCCTTTCAGGGTCAAATGACCCTTTCTCAGGGGTCACATATCAGATATTTTGCGTATCAGATATTTTCATTATGATTGATAACAGCAGCAAGGGTACAGTTATGAAGTAGCAACAAAAACAATGTTAAGGTTGGGCGTCATCACAACGTGAAGAACCATATTAAAAGGTCGTGGCATTAGGAAGGGTGAGAACCACTGCTCTAGAGGATTGAGTTTGGTTTGCAGAGGTGGTTTATAACTGGCTGGAACTTGAGCTCCAGGGGCCTATGCTGCCCATGCACATAGCATTCTCTCCCTCTTCTCTCATATACACACACCTGTGTACAACACATAAATACAAATTTTAAAAAAGAAAAGAAGGTGATTTTAACTGAATGTTAAATAATGATGTCTAGAAGAGGGTTGCTTTCCCTCCTAAGAGGTGAGAGTCGAGCCCGTAGTCATTTATCTCAGTCATACATTTAATGAATATACATCCTCTGTATTAAAGAATGAGTTCCATTGCAACATTGCTGTAAACGTTGCATTTACTTCTCTATTGTGTATGAATGTGCGCATGTAGAAGTCTGGGGACAACGATTAGGATTTCTTTTTCTTCTCTCACCATGTGGGTCCTCAGGACCAAACTCAGGGCTTCAGGTTGATTAGAAAGCATGTTACTTATTGAACTGCCCCATCAGCCCTCATTATATTTTTATACAAATGTATCATGTACTTAGACATGTTCCTGTGTCATTTACATCTACAGTGGCATCAGAGTACACACACATACACACACACACACACACACACACACACACACACACACATTTTGAAATTTAAGAGCCTTTGTTTGGTTCCCTTTTTGAAAACAGAACTTCGCTTCGTGTGAGTCTGCCTCTGCCTCTCTTAAGGCTAGTGTGGATTCAGAACTCATCCAAGCTCCTGAGGCGTGGCCGTGGTGTTTCCGAAGAGCATTGTTTCCTGCTTGTCTGCTCAGAGCTTCACCTGACACTATTTTGCTCACTCACCAAGTTTGGATCCTATGTCTCTCACATCTGTCTGTGTAGACTTTGTGAACCGACATAGTTTTGTGCAGTCAGCAAGTCCCAGCAACTTACTATTTAGTCCATTTTCAGTCCAGGGTGTTAATAAAGTCCTGGAGAACACTGCTTTTCTATTGATTGTTGACACCCCACGATTAACTCCTCTCCGTGTTGAGAGTGGGTCGTTTACTCTTTCATTTCCTCCATCTCTTAACCCACAGTTAACTCTTGATTGACAGACCTTTACCTCTTACCCAGTGTTTGTCAAGTTTCCTTAATAGTCTCTTGTGTGGTACTTTATCAAAAGCACATTGAGAGTCTAAATAAATAATCCACTACTTTCTCTCTATCTACTTTTTTTGTTGCCTCCATAAAATCATGTTAAAAAAACAAAACAAAACAAAACAAAACAAAAGGCGCATAAAGAAATAACAAATTCCAAATGTTCTCCTAGTTTTGTATTTTCTATTATATCATCTATAGCTACTTTTTCTTCCCTTAGAATTACTTTTCTGTTTGTGTCAATTCTGGCCCACCGCTGAGCTTTTACAAACTATATCCTTTGACACATATTAATGATGCAATACAACTGGTAGGACTTTCAAGCTACTTCTCAAAGTAAATAAATTCCAGTGGTTGGCTATTTCTGCAGGCAACCCTTTCTTGCTAACTTTTATTTATTTACCAGCTTGTCAAAAATTCCAGGGAAGTGAGTTTTCTCCACTATTTCTCTAATATGTTAGGTTTAATAGATAAAATGTGTGTTGTCATGACTACGTTCTGGGAAAAACATTTGAATTTCATTCGCTCTTCTTCAAAGGTTTCTCACCTTAAACAGAAAAGAAAAGAAATGGAATTAAAGACTCCATGAGTGTGTATGACCAACAACATACCCAAAGTATTCCTTTGGTATAAACATGGGTCTGATCTTGACGGTGCAATCAACAGTAGATGCTACTCACTGTGGTGAGGATGTTGACCATGGTAGAAATGTGTAGCACATTGAGGAGTGCTGTGGTTTGGATGGGGTCTGCATCCCAAAGGTTCCTGTCTTAGGGGCTTGGTATCCAGGCATGGTTGTGTAGGTGTCGGTTTTTTTTGTTTTGTTTTGTTTTGTTTTGTTTTGTTTTTTTTTGTAATGGTGGAGGGTGCAGCTGCACAGATCACCGAGCAGGGGTGATGGGGGGGAGCGGAGCGTGATAGGGAGCCATTGACTGTCTTAGCCAACAGCAAACTCTACAAAGTACACTAGCAACATGCCAGGCAAGACTTGCTCATTGGTGCAGTAGAGGGGCATGACATGTGGGGTCATGTGAGCATGACTCTTAATATGAAATAGTTCATCAATCGTATGCGAAACTCACAATTACAAGATCCCAATTTTCTAACCTTTGGATAAATTAACGTCTGACTCCACTGCTCCTTGGTTCTTGTCCCCTGCCAAACGCTTCTTCTCTCCAGTGCTCCCGCGTCTCCTCTGACCACCCAACCCTTAGCTCCGCCCCCTCTTTTCTTTCCAATCACAGGCCTCTCACTGCCTCAATGTCATTGGATAGGAAATATCTTGCAACAGAAGGACTCACATCAGGTAATCTAAACTTGGTCAAAAGCCCATGTGTGGGGGGAAGTTCTGGGTTCAGGTAGAGAAAGTAGTGCTCTTGGTTTGCTAAATGGACTTAATATGCCTGACGAGCTGCCTTCTGAATACCTGGGCTAACGACCACAGACCAGAACTGTCCCAGCTTTGGGCACAGTGTTTGTGTGGCAGCTCCCAGGCTTAGGGAGAAGAGGGATCAGAAGTGAGAGTGTCAGAGGAAGTGTTGTGAAACGCTGTCGTTCGAGTACGAGGTCTGCTGTTGTCCTCTTGAACTCTCAGCAGCAGCGATTACCTGCACAAGACCCGCACAAGATTGGACTGGTCGACTGTCCATCATGGAGGGTGTGTGTGTGTGTGTGTGTGTGGGCATCGTGAGTCCCTGCTGGTAAATTGCTCTGTGCTCCTGTAAACAACTCTAAATTAAACTCAGTGAGTCACAGCAGAGGAAAAGCAAAACAAAAAAACCTGCCCGAAAGTGGAAGAGGAACCAGATGGGAAGAGAAAGAGGATCGATGGGAGGGGGAGGGGCCAAGAGCAGACGATAGAAGGTGAATATGATCAAAGTGTATTTTGTACAAGTATGAAAATGTCACTCTGAAACCATTGTTATATATAATATATGCTTAGTAAAAACTAAAAAAATAATGAAAAGATATGTGAGAAGTAGCTAGGCTATGGGGGGGGGCGGGGCACAGGACAGCAGAGAGCCGGGGGTCTCATCGCCTATGAGAGTGAGTTGATATATAAGAACCAACTTGACCCCAGACTTTGTCTCTGGCTTTCCATTTTGACGTATAATCTCACCATGAGCTTGTCTGCCACGATGCCATCCACCATAGTGTTATTTAGAGGAGCCTTAGAGAGCGGACTCGCTGATTGACACTCGGCTTCCGTAAAATAGCAAGTGATGGAAATGCCTTTTCTTTATAAAGTATGGTGCCACTAGTTTTTTTTTTTTTTTAAGTAGTAATAGGGAACTAATATAGGGAATTACATATTGACATTTACATTTATGTAACTCTCGGGCCTCGCGACTACCTGATTGTAGTTGATTGTAAACTGATTTAAGGAAATACCATTTGCCTTGGGCCATGGAGCCAGGCACCCACCCTGAGTTAGAATGTGAGCTTTCAGGTTTGCCTTCAAAGCCCTGTTTGTTCTTCCACACTGCCATTGTGCGCTTCTGTTCCTTTGAGCTGTATGTGCTAAAGATTTAAGCAATTTTTTTAAAAAAAAAAATTATTTGTAGCGTCTTACATACTATTGCTTTCAAAGTGTCTTTAGAGGACATGCAGATCTGAATGTGGAGGGGACATATCCTTGTCCTATTGTATCTTACACCTGCCAAATCTTCCCCTTTTGAAGTGAAGGACATTTTCATTTTGGATTAATATTAAGACAACATAAAAAGAATTTTGCTCTCTGAGGTGAGCTTTTTCTTTAGCGTTCCAACAAACCATTTATACTTTTATCATTTTTTTTTCCTACAAAAAAAAAAAAGTTTCCCTCATTTAAATTGTCACAGCTTGGGAGCCCTGCCTGGAATACATAATAACTGCTTGTAACACTTAAAATGAAAACAAATTTACCAAGAATGGCAGGATGACAACAAAGAACAAGAAAAATATAAGTCCACAGAAAATAGTCTCTCCTACGCATATATTTTCCAGCACCAGGAATTTTTATTGAAATTGCCGCTTCCGGTACTGCTTACCTTTTGAGCATCTGAATTTTTTTCCTCTTTGGTGGTGTGGAGTGGGGGGGGTTGTAAGACTCTAAAGACCTAAAGAGAGTGGTGAATCTTTCTTGAGCAGGATATTAGTCAGGGTTCTCTAGAGTCACAGAAATTGTGGGTAGCCTCTATTAGTGAGGGAATTTGTTACGTTGACTTACAGTCTGTAGTCTCACTCACCAACGATGGTCGGCTGTGAGCGGAAGTCCAAGGAGCTGGCAGTTGCTCAGTCCCACGGGGCAAGCAGGCAAAGAAGGGAGAGCCAATCTTCCTTCTTCCAATGTCCTTATGTAGGTCTCCAGCAGAAGGTGTGGCCCAGATTAAAGGTGTGTACCACCATACCTGGATTTGGGACTTGCTTTGTCTGAGAGGACCTTGAACTCAGGGATCTGCTTGCTTTAGTCTCCTGGGATTCGTAGCCACTATGCTTCAAGATCTCCATGCCAAGATCCGGGTCAGAAACTCGTATCTGACAGCCTCAAGATCTGGATCACAGGTGAGCCTTCCAATTCTGGATTGTAATTCATTCCAGATATAGTCAGGCTGACAACCAGGAATAGCCATTGCAAGTGGTTATTTGGCCTTCATTAGGAAGGGAACATTTGGGGGAAATGATGCAGAGCCTTGCTTGAAAGATAGGGTAGAGCCTCTCCCATCCACGGCAGGACACATTATTGGGGGGGGGGGGTTACCACCTTTTGGTAGAACAGAAGACTGTGGTTTTTCCCTCTCTTTGTACTAGATGCAAACAGCCCCCTTCTCAGTGTGACAACCACAGACCTTGTCCCACCTTGTCTCTATGGCCACCACTTGACCATAGTGGCCAGGCTCTTGGGAATATAATTCTGGACTCCAGTAGGGGCTTTGCCAAGCCTGCCTCTTCCTCTCCTGGATGTTCCTCTCCCATCCAAGGCTCCACTGGTCTCCGTGCCTGGAAATAAAAGGCCTGCCTGGCTATCAGCTTCAGCTTAGACTTTTCGCCCAACGAGTCTGTGGTTCCAAAAGACACATTTGTTCTCTTCGGCCATCTGGGGAGCTTCTCTCTTGGTAGAAAGAGCTGGGAGATATTTCCTAAAGATTCCACACTCCTCTCTGGACCTCCCATCTAGTTTAAAAGCTACTATTTAAAGAGAGCCAAGTGTAAGGGGCAGACTTCTCTGACCTTACAGGAGACAGTCCCAGCTCTGGGCGTTTGTCTCCTTATCTACGCTGTGAAACAGTTGACCCAAATAACACGTCTCATGGCTCCTTTCAGCTCTAGAATATTATTGTCCGCATGTTCTCCTTTCGCACGGCTTCTCAAAAAATGTCAATCCAGTCTACAAAACCACCCTTCCGTGGCATAAGGCCTGTTTTTGCAAAACAGTGCTTGCTTGGGTCTGGTCTGTCGGCTTTATCTCATCTCTACTTCCCTCCCCCCCCCACCCCCAAAGTGAACTTGTATTAGCCAATAGAGGACAATTTGGAAAGGTTGTTCACATTTCCTCAAACAGGTCATTTATTTGTTAAGTCCAATCACAGCTGAAAAGGAGACTGTGCGCACTGAGATTAAACTGCAAAAATGTACAACTCTAACTACAGTTCAAAGATGATGATATAGGAAAGCCAATCTGGGGAGAGGGGAGACAAACAAGCAAACAAAAAAAGTGTGTTTATTTGTTAGTTTTAGGTAAGACAGGCAATCCTTACTGAATTTATCTGCAGAGAACTTTTTATAGATGTGCGCGATTTTCCCGGCCCTGCTAGGAAGAGGCAGTTGAACTCTGTAAGTTCCAGAGAGATCAGCCTGGTCTGCAAAGGGGGTTCCAGATCAACCAGGGCTACACAGAGAGACCCCCATCTCAAAAACTAAAAGTTCACATGCAACCTTCTGCCTTAGTTCAGGGCACCATTACTCCTAGGAAGTCAGGAGCAGCCACAGCCAAGACCACTTCCTTGTTGTGGGACCTTAGGTGAGTTAATCTCCTTTCTCTGAGCTTCATTTCCCTAATTTTTTTTTTTTAAATTGAGGGAGTTGGATTTGGTTTCTAGATTCTCTGCTAGCTCTAAAATTCAATAACCTAAATCACAAACATTGATAGGAACAAGGTTTTCACGACAAGCTTCTTAAGTAGGGCTAGGAAGCTGGGTCCCAGCAGTGACTCTTCCCTTGTCCTCCGGGGGCAAACCTTGAGCTCTTTAGTGCAGCCTGCAAGGGAGAAGGCCATAGAAGGGTTGGAGGTCCCCTCTCTCTCTCTATCAGGTGCTACACTCCGTGTTTCAGGTCTATGGATAAAAGCTAAGAGTTCTAGGAAAATGGTTGGGAGCCTTGAGAAAGGAACCAAAACAATAACCTAGGATGGAAATAGTCAGGGAGAGAGAGTAGTCTCTTCTAAGGTTACAGGGTCTCAGGAGGTAAGTGACCAGTGTCCCCCTTGTTCTACACACAGGTGTGAATGACTAGGAAGTGCCCCTGAAGGAGGGAGAGTGACAGATGGGGTAGCCAAAGGGGTGACTGACTTCTTATCACAAACGTGGTGTGGCACCCATTGGCAAAGCCAAAAACCCAGCACCCTTCCTCTCTTTGTTTTAACAGTAACTTCCAGTCTCTTCCTGGTCACAAACTCCTGATTAAAAAGCAGGCCCTGAGCTGTCTGAGGCCTACCCGGGATCAGAAAATGACCCAAGGATTCATTCCAGTGATCTTTTTTTTTCCCTTTCCCTCTTCCCCCTCATTCCAGTGATCTTAAAAGTGCAGAGTGCCCTTGTGTTGTGAGTGTGGTTGCTGTTAAAATCCCCTCCCAGAGGGAGGATAAGTCACATTTACTCCACCCATCCCCCAATGTCTTAATCACAAATCAAATTCTACCAAAGCTCATGCTTGGTGCCTACTTACAGAACATACATATGGGGTTACTTACAGAACATACATTTTGGGGCCCCCAAAATGTTCTACCAGAAAGTCTTTACCAAGCAGGGATGAGGGCTTTCCCACAGCCACATAAAAGGAATCCCCCCCTCCCCTCAACCTCCTCTAGCCTTCCCTGGCCTATATGTTCTAGCTCTTCTCTGAGACCTGTCTTTGGGAAGCTTGGGCTTCCAAGAGGTGTGGAGTGGTTGGATCCTTAGGCATGCCGGTCTCTATACCCTCTCCAGCCCTCTTAATGAGGGGATGATACAGTTGACAAAATCAGCTGTGGTGATCTTTTACAAGTGGGCACAGCTGAATTCCCCAAGATGGTAGTCGTTGGCCTTGAAGGTCAGTCTTGTACAACAGTGTTATAGACTTACATGTTAAAAGAAGGTTCTGTAACCACTGCTATACATGCCAGGCACTGTTCTAGATGCTTGAAAAAGTCAGGATCCCAAACTATGTGTGTGCAATGACGATGGTACTTCCATTAAACTACGCGGAACTTAGGAAAGACACGAAAATCACCTTTTCCTTCATCTTCCTCTTTTACTTTTTCCTTGACCCAGTATTCACGATACCTAAAAATTTTCTGAAGAATTCTTGCCAGATAAAGATTGGATCCAGTTTTGTAGAGAAACCGTGGGGGGAGGGGGAATGATTGAAGAATAGTTGGGGGGGGAGAGGAATTATGGGACGTATGGTGGGGGAGAACTGGGAAAGGGGAAAAGCCTTTGGAATGTAAACATAGAATATAGAAAATAAAAATTAAAAAAAAAAAAAAGAATTCTTGCCAGAGAACCAGTAATGATACTCTGCTATGTTTGCAGACAGGAGCCTTGCCTAATTGTCCTCTGAGAAGCCCCACCCAACAGTTGACTGAAACACACGGCAGAGACCCACAGCCAAACATTAGAAGGAGCCAGGGGAATCTTGTGGAAGAGTTGAGGGAAGGACTGAGGAATCGAAAGAAGACGTGGACTCCACAGGAGGAACAACATAGTCAATCAACCTGGACCCTTGGGGGCTCTCAGAGACTCAGCCACCAAGCAAAGCGACTGTACCTTAACCCCCCTCCCATCCCTCCTGCCCCGTTCTTGCACGTTTGTAGCAGATGTGCAGCTTGGTCTTCACGCGGGTCCCTCAACAACTAGAGCAAAGGCTATCCCTGAATTTGTTGCCTACCTGTGGATTCCTTCCCCTAACTGGGCTGCCTTGTGTGGCCTCAGTGGGAGAGGATGTGCCTAGTTCTCTAGCATGCTGGGGGATGGTGGGGGAGGGAATGGATATGGTGGGAGAAACTTCGAGAAGGGGGGACTGGGAGGAGAGAGGGGACTGATGTTAGGATGTAAAGTGAAAAAATTAATTAGTTAATTAATTAATTAAAAAAAAACACTTTCCCACCTCCCCACACCCCAACCTCCCAGCCCAGTCAAGAGTTTTCTCCGGGTGGTGGTAAAGCATGCCTTTAATCCCAACACTTGGGAGGCAGAGGCATGTCATCTCTGTGAATTTGAAGCCAGCCTGATCTATAGAAAACTAAGTTCTAGGACAGCCAGAGCTACACAGAGAAACTGTCAAAAAACAAAACAAAACAAAACAGTTATTTAATTGTTTTTTTTTTCCCCATTGCAATGATGTGCTGCATAAGACCAGTGCGTATAAGAGTAGTTTTTCTAACTTCGGTGGCGTTACCATGCCTGGTGTCTGTTTGGTGGAACCCATCTTCCACATTTTCTTGTAGTGTCTCTGTGGAGAACTTGAGGTTTTAAAGCGTCTCTGAAGAGCCGGCCATCTTGACTTCCTCACATTAGTGTGTAGACTTGCAAAATAATGATTTTTGGCATCTTACCAGTAAGGGGGAAATCAGTTTAGAAATGTTACACAGAGCTCTCTCTTTCTTTGTGCGCCTTTGATTGTCAGCTCTGTGGTTCCTGAGATCCAGATCATTCTCACAGGCCACAGGATCTCCTTACAGAACTGGCAACTTGCACCTCTCATCATAATGGGGATTTCCCCCCCTTCACAGCATGAAATTGGTGAAGTGTGAAATCGTTCCTCCCTGGTCTGAGTACTGAGGAGTGTGGCCACTCTGCTCCATTCTTGGTGCTTAGTTTATTGGACTTTCTATCATCAGCAACTTCTGGAAATGGGTCTCAACCTTGGATGTTATCTAGGGGTATCTTTAAAGGGCAGACAGACAGAGAGGCAGACAGAGAGACAGACACACACACACACACACACACACACACACACACACAACACACACACACACACACACACACACACATACACACACACACACGATTCTTAAAGTTATTTCCCTTATCCTTGAATTCACATTTCAAAGTTCCAGTCAACCAAGATTTGAAAAAAAATTGTGGTACTGTACAATTATGTGTAAGAGAGCAGGAGAGAGTGAGTGAGTACTCATATATTATATATATATATGTATATGTACATATATATTTAAATCTGCTTTTAATTGAAATAGAACTACATCATTTTGGCCCCCTTCTCCCCCCTCCTACTGGCTACCCTCTCACAAACCTCTCCTAAGCCCCCCCATAGTTGATGGCTTTTTCTTCTTTGATTGTTATTGTTACATACATATATGTGTATGCACAAATATTTATAGATAAAACCTGCTGAGTTCATTTTTTGTTGCTTGTATCTATATGCCATTAAGGCTGACCACTATGCATTGGAAAACCTGTAGATGCTTGTCGGGGGATGGGACTCCACTTCTATTAATGGTTCTGGGTGCCTTTATGCTGCTATTTCTAGGAGAGACTGATTTACAGAAGACTTGGTAGTATTTTGGCTCTTACATCTTCCAGACCTCTCTTCTGTGATGCTCTCTGAACCACAGATGCAGAAGCTATTATGTAGATGCACTGGTTGGGGCTAGGCTCTTCATGATTCTTTATCTCTGCAGTTGTGTCCAGCTGTGGTTTTCTCTGATGGTTCTCCATTTGCTGTAATGAGATGCTTCTTTGATGAGGAGTGGTAGCTACATTTATCTGAAAATTCCACTTTTCTTGAGTATAAAACTGTTATACTTTATTGTTATTGTTTTTTACCTCTTGGTGTGCCTAATTCATAAAATATACATGTTGATAGGAAACCACACAATATATGAAAGGGTAGTCACTATCTTCAATTGCAGGTACTTACTGGGCATTCTAAAAATAACCCTCTGGGTAAGGACAGGATGCCTATGTGTAATAGGCAGAGGCTACGTGTAATGCCATAGGATAGACTTAGATTTCAGATTTTTTTTCTCCATCCCTTACCTCTTACCCTGCTGCCCACCAGACTGGTATATTGTTCTCAATTTCTCCAGGCTCTGCACTCACAGACTAGCCTCAAGATTCCTACCACCAGAACATATTAAAAGACGCCTTCCCTGCTGCTGCTTGCTATACGGTGTGTCGAATCTCCACAGATTTCTGTTTTCGTGTCTTTTCCAAAATAATCTAGGAGACTGTGTGTCCCACGAATACAGCAGTGGGAAGCTGGTACATTTCTGCCTCATGGTAAGCCATTATCATTTTCTTCTATTTCTCACAACATATGAGCAATAATGAGCTACTAGGCTGAGAATCAGCCACGCGTTTCTTGGGGGGACAGAATGGACGTTTAAATACAGAGCCGCCTTCTCTCTGGGACTTGCCATTTTATTAATCATGCCCCCTTTTACTTATGAGTTCTGGAAGCTTAGTTTTTTCATCACTTCAGTTTCTTTTTTCTGTAAAGTGGAAGAGAAAGTGCCCATTGTGATTTAGAAAAAGGGGTAATGAGAAGAGTAAGTGAGTTAGAACTTGGTTGGAAATACCTACTGAGAAAGGGTGGGTTTCTGTCCTGGCCCACTCTCTTCACTCATCTGCATCCCTGAGACGCTGGCTCCCGGGTGTGCTGTGGTGGAAGCATATCCCTTTATGCCCAATGTGGTTCTGAACGCACTTCTTGAAGGCTGCGTGATGAATGGCAGTCCCCTTCCCCGGGGAACTGAAGTCTTGACCAACCTTGTGGTGTGATGGCTTGCCCTTTACAATTCCTTGCTTTGGAAGTCAGGCCTGGTCGGCCATGCTCATGTACTTTGAAAATGTGCAGGAGAAACAGTAGTCTTCCCACTAAGCCTCGCAAATCCCTCCTCCAGCCTGAAATGGCCGTTTCCAGAACTTTCTTTTCTATTATCACCGCGGACACAAGTTTCTAATAAATGACCCAACCAATGGTCAACAGATTCTCTCTTAATTTGACACTTGGGAAAGGGAAAGGCTCATGATTTGGCACTGAGGAGACTAGGCTACAGTGTGGAGGACCAGAAGCCACTCTGAGACGGTGTCGTGATCCCATCAAGATCTTGGCTGCTTGCCCTAAATTTAGTGAAGAAGATAACATTAATATCTTTATTGGAGTGTTTCTAGACAGCCGGCACTCATCATTTTCTTTGCTCTTATTGTCTGAATGGTTAGTATTTGGTCCAGAACAGGACTCCAGCCCTGAAAACCTTGTAGGACCTCTTCAACACTCCACACATGCTTCTCATTCCTCGTATCAACAAAGAATATGAAGCAGAGATGAAGAAAATCTGCAAATGAAAGGGAGGAGAAGAGGTTGGAAACATTAATTTTGTATGGCCAGCTAGAGAGATAAACTACACTTAAATCAAACACAAATGAACATTGCCCAAAGAAGTAAACAAGTTCCAGACAGTGGCTCTGAAAGCAATCAGGCTTGGTCCCTGCTTTTTGTTTTCTAAGTTTTCATCAACATAGTTTCGATGTCAATAAGACACATGATTGTGGTTTTATTATATTAAAAATGCAGTGCTTAATACTGCCCCCTTAATTTCTGTTTGCAGCCTCGATGTGCCGAAGAAAGCCAGTAAGTCAAACAAACCCAAAAATTGTATTCAGTTTGAAGAGTATGTACACACCTGTGACAAGTGGCCCCTTTGTACTGAAGGTGAGTTTTCAATATTCTAGAAACACTGGGCACTGAAATTAGGGAGACGACGCTGATGTGAGGTGGCGGGGTCCCACACAACAGTGGCGGTGGCAGCAGGACTCTCTAGAGTTGAACACCGCTCCAGGGAGATCTATGCTCCAGGTTCTGCACTTCCTGGTTGGAGTGAGGGTCGGTTGCTGGTTTGCTTGTGGGATCAACATTTCCTACAACGACAACAACCGCAACAACATGTTTGTGTAGAGAGCAGAATGATTATATGAAGGTAAGACTATCAGCATCCTCCCTAATTCAGTTCCTTGTTTCCCTCAATGTCCACTGCCTTTTGTTGTTGTTGTTGTTGTTGTTGTTGTTGTTGTTGTTGCTGTTCTTGCAAAAGCAGACATAGAACGCTCAAAAAGGCTCTGGGAGTCAAGGTGGATCTCCCAGCCTGTTCAGGGTCTTCCAACCCCCACTGCTGCCAGGCTCCGCTGCCCACAGCTTGTTTCTCACCGCACCACCCTGGCCAGGCCTCTCTGAGCGGGTCATTGTTTAAGTTGCTACTTCTGCCTGAGGTCCTCTTCTCTCAGACCCAGGTGTGGGGTGACCTCTCCTTGGGGGGATCCTCCACTACCCCAAAGAAAAGAGCTCTGCTGACTTTGTCCTGAGTGGGCTTTGGCACTTTCGATCCCCAGACTTCCATCTTAGTTGCCCACCAGGTACAAACATTCCTAAAGGGCAGGACTTTCTCATCTTGGTCGAGAGCGCTGCGGGCATTGGAGAGTGAAGATGCTGGCTAATACCGCCCTTTTCTGATCTCTTGACAGGCCAGTGATTGACAGCTTGCAAACAGTTGTCCTTTAATGTTTAACCCCTTTGCCGCTCCCGTACTGTTGGGTCAGACCGGTACTGCTGGGCTTAGAGTCCATAGAAGCATATGTTTCTGCCTGCTAAGAGTTTAGCCACCGGGAGCTTGGGCCGTATTCTATCTTTCATTTCGTGTCCTAGCCCCCAGATTATGTTTTCCACACTGGCTTTCCACTTGCAGCCAAGACTAATTCTCCATGTGTTCAGATTCAGGGCCGAGTCTGTGAAAAGGGCTCCCTTTGTGCAGTCGGCCCCGAGCTGGCATCTGCCGAAGGATTCCAGATTTGTCACCGTTCAAACCCGAGGTTTTGGTTGGTGCCTAATGAAGGTGGTTGCTCCTTCCAGCCAAGGACCTTGCTGGAGGACTTGCCAGGGAAGGGTTTGCTCTCCCTGGGAAGTTGATGAACAGTTTGGTGTAGTTCAGTGTGGATCGGTAATTTTCCACCATCTGATTGCTTCTGCCAGATAAGTCGTCGCCTTTAGGTTGGTAGAATGGCTTCTGATAAGACTCGGGTGCAGGTAAACTCATGATTGGGGACCAGCAGTGGGAGGAGAAGGGGGTGTGTGTGGACATAGGTACAGGAGAAGATCTCTCACCAATAAGATACCAGGGAATTCAGCTTAATGTATGTTCTATGACCAGATATGTAGTATGACAGACTGTGGGTTTGCTGACAGTTCATGTTTTATGAAATTAGGATTCTATTACTTATGAACTTTCTAGGAAAGGAAAGCAATACATCTTTTTTTTTTTTTTTAAGATAGCATGGGCCGGGTGGTGGTGGCACTTGGGAGGCAGAGGCAGGCGGATTTCTGAGTTCGAGACCAGCCTGGTCTACAGAGTGAGTTCCAGGACAGCCAGGGCTACACAGAGAAACCCTGTCTCGAACAAACAAAAAAACAAAACAAAACAAAACAAAAAGATAGCATGGGCATGTTTATACATAATGCAAAATCATAGCTCATTTTATTGAGTTCAAGATTCTTTGTGCTTCAGGGCCGGGCGTGGTGGCGCACGCCTGTAATCCCAGCACTCGGGAGGCAGAGGCAGGCGGAGTTTTAGGCCAGACTGGTCTACAGAGTGAGTTCCAGGACAGCCAGGGCTACACAGAGAAACCCTGTCTCAAAAAACCAAAAACAAACAAACAAACAAACAAAAAAAAACCCAAAAACAAACAAACAAACAAAGATTCTTTGTGCTTCATATTAAATATTTTGTTCTATCTTCACAACAATCCCAAGAGATGGATACATCCATCATATCTACTTAATAAATAACCAAAATGGCGCATAAGAATGTTATATAATCTTATTTCATGCACAGAGTGATATTTTAACTGGCGGCTTTCTCAAGCTCTCTTTCCTTTGTTTTCTCAAATACTGGAAGAAATAAAGCTTCCTGGCCCTTCTTCCTTCTTCCTTCAAGGAAGGGAAAAAGGTGTCGGAGGCGTTTGCTAGAGAAAGGCGTTTCTATCTGGACCCTGAGGAGCTGTAGCAGAGCTATGGGGAGGTAGGCCACAAAAACTTTAAAAAAAAAAAAAGAACTACTTGAGCCAGGCAGTGGTGGTGCACACTTTAATCTCAGTACTCAGGAGGCAGAGGCATGTGGATCTCTGTAAGTTCGAGTCCAGCCTGGTCTACAAAGCAAATGTCAGGAGAGCCAGGGCTACACAGAAGAACTCCATCTCAAAAACAAAACAAAACAAAACAAACAAACAAACAAACAAACAAAGCAGGGAAAAGAAAAACTACTTGGGGGTGGATTAGAAACAGATTGGGATATTGACACAGTAAACGATCTAGGTCTATGTTTACCCATCTTGGAGATCCGAGAAAAGCCAGCTTGGCTAAGTAAACCCCTCTTTACTAGCAATGTGGCCGGGTAGGGCACCAGATTGGCGGTCTTTAGTTTCTAACAAGCTCATATGGAACAGAAGAAGGGTTGCCCCCTTACTATCTGTCCTATAGAAGGGTCAGCCTGTCTGTGCATGGAGACTATGTGCTCTATTGACAGGCATCTATCCTACGCTATAGGATATCCTATGCTATCTTTTGCTTCGGTACCTCATTGGCCTAGGCGTCCCCTACCTCCTGGAAGAGATGGAAATCCATTCCATCTAGTGGGATGGGGGATGGACCCAGAGACCAGGAAGCATCTCTTAAATGTGCTCTGTGACCTGACCTAGATTCTTGATAGCACCAGCTGACTCCTCCTTCCTATCTCTTCCAGTTGTTGCCAAGGCCCCAGGCTAAAGGCGACAGACCTCCAGGACCAAAGGTTGTAGGTAAGGCTTCTCTTTTTCTGGTTCCTTGTTGGTTACAGAACAGGGAAGGAGACAGCCAGGACATTGAAGAAGCAGGCAGCATGCGCACAAAGTCTCTAAGAACAGAAAAGCTCACCTCAACCCTGGCAAGACTTACCCATACATACCCCAATAATAAAGAGTCCACGGTTAGCAGAAAGTCTTATGAAAATACCTGCTCCGAAGGCAAGAGTCTATTATAGAAATATACTGAAAACCTTATAGATCCAGATGACCCACCTCCTGACCTGATACTCCTTTTACAACACATGCTAGAGTAAATGAGGTTTCGGAAATAACTGCAAAAACTAGAGAAAGAGTGAATAGATACGCCCTCCTGGTAGATTAGACAGGTCGATTTCACAAGAGACTCTGAGACGTGTGGGGGCAGTATCCATGGTACAGAACACCTGTGGTAATCTAATCGAGGGCAATAAATAGCAAAGGGTTTTTTTTGTTGTTTTTTTTTTTTTTTTTAGAAGATAAACTACGACAAGCCAAATTGGTGGCTAGCAGGAGACATACGGGGCTGAGAGCTGAGTCCAGTGGAACAGATGTTAAGCGTTCAGAATTTAGCAGAGCACTTAGGGTGATCTCTCCACACATTTTCCTTGCAAAATGAGGCCTGATTGATTTGGATATGAACAGGATGGAATCTAGCAAACACACACACATGGGCTCTGGTGAGGGAGAAGGTCCCCAGTGGAAAGGGAGAGAGGAGAAAGACGATACAGGTTGCTGTTAGACAAGATTTTAGTAGATACTTACTTGTTTATTCCAAGGAGCCCATTCTTTTTTTTTTTTTTTTTTTTTTTTTTTTACTTTATAAAGGCATTAAATAAAAGATAAAGGCGTGCTCTGAGAGTTTCTGTTTTAAAAATAACTGGTCACTTTTCGTGTAGAAGAAAGTTCTAATATATATAGACATAGTCCTAATCATCCATTCACTCCATGAGCCCCTAAGCACAGGTAGAGTGAATAGAGTCACTGGCCCCCCAACTCCCACCTCCCCTAGCACCTGGGCCCACTTGTTGCTGTGTAACTTCAGGAGGGTACTCTGAAGGGGCAGGGAGAACCTTGCAACACTATGTTGAATCATAAGTCTAATGACGCTAACTGCTGATGTGTGATGTGATAATGTATACTTCAGAAAGCATCTTACCCTTCTCTGATTTCTGAAAGACTCTGGGATAATAGTTCTCTCTTTTTGATTTTTTTTTTTTTTTGAGACAGAGTTTCTCTGTGTAACCATCCTGGCTGTCCTGGAACTTGCTATGTAGACTATGCTATCCTCAAACTTACAGAGATCCACATGCTTCTGTTTCCCCGAGTGCTGGGATTAAAGTTGCGAGTCTCCATGCCTTTCTATGAGCCAATAGTTAGCTCTTAGTGGTTGCGATATTTGTGTTCCAAATTTTTATGTTAGAATCCTCATCTCCAAGGTCTTGGTATGAGGAAGTAGGGCATCTGGGAGATGGCGGGGATTGGGGGCTAGAGTACTCACCAATAGGATTAGTGTCCTTCACTGGTACATCTAGACTCCTTTGGAACAACCCTACTGTCTTCCGTTCATATGGCGCCACAGTGAGAAGTCACTTTTCTACAAGGAAGTGGGCCTTTAGTACCAAACCCAGAATATACCTTGTTTTTATATTTTTCCAGTCTCCAGGCTAGAAAATTTCTAGATGCATTTCTGATGTTCCTAGGCTACTGACTTTATGGCGTATTTTTGTAGCTACTTAACATTCTATTGCCTAGCCTTTTCCTAGATATTGTTCCGGCAGTACTCTACTCTTTTACTCCCATTCCTGGAATGTATTTCCGAGGAGCCTATTTCCTGATTGCCTCTCCTATATCTGTTCCCTGGTGCTAATGATTTACCCTGCTGATGGCTGACCAACTCGAGAATTGGAGCGGCATGAAGTTAGGGGTCGGCATGGAAGGCACTAGAAAGTCTCAAAGGGCTGGCATTTGTAATTAGAAGCAGAACTGAAGGCGATTCTCTGACCTTCCCTCTATGTTTTGAGGCTCATCGGCCTGTGGATGCTGATGTTTGAAGCCCAGTGTCTTCACTGGATTCTGAATTCTATTGACAAGGGTTCTACAGGCATCTTAGGCTTGGATGTTTCAGTAGAAACTCATTGAAGTTTCTCAGCCAGATTCATTAGAGTTTTCTTGCTCTACCCTAGCCATTGATATGACTGTGTTCATTACCCTTCCCGCCCCTCTACAGTCATTTCCTGTGGCTTCGGAGATGTATTAGACACTCTCTGCTACTGAGACAACACACCACAAAACAACTAAAGGGAGAAAGGACTTAGTTTGGCTCATGGTCTCAGAGGCTTCAAATTGACTCCTTGGCCTTAGGATTTGGGTGTAGTGAGACAGAAGATCATGGCCAGGGGTGGACAGAATATGCTCACCTCATTGGAGAGAGAGAGAGAGAGAGAGAGAGAGAGAGAGAGAGAGAGAACAAGGAAGGCTGGGGCCAGACAAACCCTTCCATGTACCCATCCTGGTACATTCCCAAGATATTATTTCTTCCAGTCAAGCCTGATCTCCCAATAATCCATTCAGTTATAAGCCTGCTGATGTATATTAATCCATTAATTGTGTCCATGCCTTTATAGCTGTCTTAGTTAGGGCTTAGTTATTGCTGTGAAGAGACACCATGACTAAGAATACAAGACTCTTATACAAGAAAACGTTCAGTTGAGGCTGGCTTGCAGTTTCAGAGGTTTAGTCCAGGGTGGGGAAGCATGGCAGTGTACAGCAGACATAGTGCTAGAAGAGCCTAGAATTCTCCATATTTTTTGTTTGTTTTTGTTTTCTGTAGAATTTCTTTTTTTGTTGTTCATTATTTTTTATTAGATATTTGCTTTATTTGCAATTCAAGTGTTATCCCCTTTCCCTGTTATCCCTCTGAAAAACCCCTATCCCATCCCTCTTACCCCTGCTTAGAATCTACATCTTGATCCTAAGCCAGACAGGAGAATAGTCTCTGTTCTGAACTGGGCGGAGCTTGAGTATAGGTCCTCAAAGCCCGCCCACACAGTGACCACACTTCCTTCAACCAGGCCACACCTACTCCAACATGGCCACACTCCTAAGAGTGCTATTTCTCATGGAGCAAGCATATTCACACCACCATACTGACACAGTCATTTCCTAGGAGCAGGGCTCTGAACCTTGTATGAAGGGTCTTTCACATATGAACTCTCATGAACTGGACTACAACGTAGTCTCCAAATTATTTCCATCAATCTGTTTATGATCTCTAGACTGTCCATTTCTGTCTGGTTCTGCTCCCATGGCAGCAGTCTTGGAAACTGTCTTCATGCTTCTAGAAGAAAACCCTCTAGGAAATTCTCTATTCTGCCATTGGGGAAAAAAATGTGCTAAAACAACAACCCAGTGTATTACTCTCACTGCTAGCAGGTAGACTGGATGATATATGACGGTTGATATTGATCATCAACGTAATAGCATCTAGAATCACCATGGAAACAACTAATGGGGGGGCATGTCAGTGATGGAGTTTTCTAGATGAGGCTCATTGAGGTAGGAAAACCTACTCTAACTGCCGGACGGAAAGAGAAGGAGAGAGTGAACTTAGCAACAGCGTCATCTCTCTCTGCTGCTTGGCTGCGGATGCAATGGGATCAGGCTCTTCAGGCTTCGGTTACCATGACTACCCCAGCAGGAGCTGAAACCGTGAGCCAAAATATGCCCCTCATTCCTCAGGCTGGCTTTGTCAGGCGTTCCGTCCCAGCAGCGTGTAGAGTGACTAACAGTATGGGACATGCCGTCACAGACCTGTCTCTTGCCCATCTCCCTCTGTGTTCTCTTTGACCTCTGCGAATCAGCAGTGCTACGGTTCTTCCCAGATGTCTAACCCCGTCACTTACCTTCTGCCCAGCCCCGCTTCCTGCTGGGCTAGCTCCCTCTGTACTTGTAGACCCAGTTAAGTGCTTCCCCTTTATTTGCTCCAGAACCCAATGGGTCACACACTCATCTTGCCCCCTCTGCTCAAGTATAAAAGCTCTTTGTTGCCCATCGTTTTACACTCGGAGACAGAACCGTAGCACACGTTCAGCTAATCTTTGCTGGATAAAGGAGGAGTGTACAATGGATCTATTTCCCAGGTGAAGAGCCAGGGGTTAACTCACACCACCCGAGTGACGCAGGAAGGTCTAATTCAGTATTGTTTCCAAGACCTCGTCTATCTGTGCTCACAGAGACCCTGCTGACATACACAATGGAATGGAACCTTTCTAGCGCAAGATACCGCTCTGCGGGGCTTATCTGTTTTGGGACAGAAGAGCAGCGCTCAGTGACAGCCCGGGAACAAAGAACGCATGTGGGTGATCCGGGAAGATGCGGACTGGAAATGGAGGACGCACATTTCAGTTTTGTGTGGTCTTTTAGCAATCGGTTCCTCTCAGACTCTCTCCGTCCCCATAACACGCATGGGCATGGCGTTTAGTCAGTGTTCTGTTTAACTGTACTTCCCCATAGGTGACTTGTTACGTGTCACAGTGCTCTTTAAGCTACTTCCTTGCATTGTCTTTGAGGGCGTTTGGTCGCCAGCAATGTGTAGAATAACTAACACAAGGTGTGACATTCTTTCCTAAAGGACTCAGCAAGGGACCGCTGAGACGTACCGGGAAGTATGTGTACTCTGAAACGTGACATAGGTATCCTAAATGACGTTCTCGTCTCAGATATAGAATTGTCTACAACTCCGTGGCTTCTAGCAGTAACAGAGATTTCTGGGCCATTCGACTCCTGCCTAAATACTCCTAGCTCATGTTATGGAAGAGCTGACACTAGATGGAATGGATTTTGAGTCTATAAAGAAGTACAGGTGTCCCTCGCCGAGCAAATCTGTTCTGAGTAAAGTAGGTATTTCGCTGCAACTGTCTGAAGGAAATTTCCCAGCCTGTATCTTCTAACGGAGCAAGGACTCCAGGCTCGTTCAGTACAGGGCCATGTTCAGACACACAGACCAATCTTCCACTCGCTCTGTTACCAGCAGGTCCTGATTGTGGTTATAGGTGACATCACTCATAAACACAGTCAAACCAGAGGCCAGTTAAATACCTGTGGCCTGACCTCATGCATAAGCCCTCAGCCGTAGCCAAGTTTTTCGCCGGGGAAATTCTGAGAGAATGGAGCAACTCATTCCGTGTGAGCTAGAGGTAGAAACAGTAGCTGAAAAGACACTGGAGAGGAACTCCCTAAGGCGGAGTTCCAGCAGAGGGGTCATGGCGACCTGAAACTATGCAGAAGCAGAAATCGAGTTTGTAAATATTCGGAAGTTGCTCTTATATCTTCTGGTATAATGTACTCTGGAATCAAGACTGGGAGGAAGAGAGAAGAGTAGATCAGTAGGGCCAGGTGACGGGGTTTACCTAACTGCAAATGCCCTGCTATGGCAATCTGAAGCATTGTCCTCTGGATCTGCACAACTTTCTGACTCAGTTCCATGCTCAGAAATGTACAGGAGTGGTTCTGATGCTTTGATGTAACTGGGAATCTGGGTTTATTGATGCGGAAGGTCCTTGTTCCCGAATGATTTTTGATCTATCAATAAAAATGCCAGCGGCCAATGGCTGGGTGGAAAGAAAAGAGGTGGGACTTCCAGGTTCTCACAGTCTAGGAGAGAGGAGAGGGCAGGAAGAGGAGAATCAAGATACTTGGGGGGAGAGAGAAGGAACAGACTCAGAGCTACCAGGAAGATCTTCCAAAATGTAGCCAAGGGAAAGTGACTCATGGAAGGGCAGCCCAAAAAGCATCTTGGGCAGCAACACCAACAAAGCTGAGGGGAGATTTAGAGGCGTTGAGCTGGGAGTAAAGGTAAGAGCATGCTAGCCACAGGAGGCTTAGATGAGCCCAGCCACTGAGCCAGTAACGCAGGTTAAAACTGAACTAATGTGTGTGTCTCAGTCAGGGTTTCTATTCCTGCACACACATCATGACCAAGAAGCAAGTTGGGGAGGAAAGGGTTGATTCAGCTTACACTTCCACACTGCTGTTCATCACCAAAGGAAGTCAGGACTGGAACTCAAGCAGGTCAGGAAGCAGGAGCTGATGCAAAGGCCATGGAGGGATGTTTCTTATTGGCTTGCTTTCCCTGGCTTGCTCAGCCTGCTTTCTTATAGAACCCAAGACTACCAGCCCAGGGATGGCACCACCCACGAGGGACCCTCCCCACCTTGATCATTAATTGAGAAAATGCCCCACAGCTGGATCTCATGGAGGCACTTCCCCAACTGAAGCTCCTTTCTCTGTGATAACTCAGGCTGTGTCAGTTGACACACAAAACCAGCCAGTACAGTGTGTGTGTGTGTGTGTGTGTGTGTGTGTGTGTGTGTGTGTATGTGTGTCTTTTATCTGTGGATCTGAAATAGTTCCTGGGCGGGTGCACACCTGCAACTCACTGGAAGCTCAAGGTGGTGTAGCCAAAACTACCTGCTACACAGAAAGGTCTGGCCTACGACACTGTCTGTTTTTCATTTCATGAACTTTCTTCTCTGGGTATACTGCAACAACAACCACTTCTTCTCATGGAATAGATGAACAAGACACCACAGGGCAGGACTCCCTATATTCTGAGTCACTGGCTCTGGCCATTGGTCAGGCTCGCAGATGGCTTGGTATCTTGGTTACTCTTTTCCACATTCACAGAACATGTTCATCAACCACCATTATCAACTATGAAGCCCCTACATTTGGGCATATAAGAAAATATTGAACTTGGATTTCCATAATTAGACCTTATGGACCCCAAGAAAACTCTGTATGATCCTCTGGGTAAGTTGGGAGACTCTTCAAAACTGTATGCAGTCAGAGTGTGTGTCATTGTCCTAGGAGAGACTTCCTAACTTTTTAACATTTCCAGAGCAAACGGTAACTACCCCCAAGTTAAAGGTCACTCATTTGTGAGGTAAGAGCTCAGACTCCAGGATCAGAAGAAACATGGTCTGAAATCCAAGCAGTGCCTGTTTGCTCTGCACTTCATGCTACATGTGAAATGGTTCTGACGCGGTATCACCTCCACCTAAGAGCAATGGGAACTCAGAAACAGCCCAAAGAACATGCTTAGCCTAACCCTTAGCATTAGAGCAAGCTCTCGCTGGTGGTAGATGTAATTGTAATGATACTTAATGAATGTAAACGATCAATTTTATTGTTCCTTTTTTTCTCTCTCTCACTTTCTCAGTATCTATATTTAATAGTTAAAAGTAGGACTCTTTGGAAAAGAATTATGAGATTAGAGAAAATTCCCAACAACCAGATATAATTTTCTCAACATGGAATTTGTATTTCCCAGTAAGGCAGAGGAGGAAATTACTACAAAATGGCTACCTCATATTTTACACAATTTATAAAGTAGTCATGAGCTAAAAATGATTTATTTTGTATTGATCAGCATAATTTTATATACTATCATGGTCATTAATAAAAATTAGATACATTTAAAAAGCTTGAAGGCTAGTGAGATTGAGATGACTGGTGCTTTCACTGGATTTGAAGAATTGTTACTGCTTGGAACACAGACATTTAATACCGATTAGTTCATTATGGGGAGGATAGCTGAGAAGCCGAGCGAATTGACTCGGGTTTTTTATGAACATTTCAACATGGCTGCTATTGATATTTTTAAATGCCTACTAACAATCATTATAAAGCATATATAATTTTTTTACATTAGTGGCTAATTTGCATAGTTTGGAAAGCATGTGATTCCCAGCAGGCCAACCATCTGGCTAGCTACTCTAGAATAAAGACAGACACAATTTAGTCTGCCTAACTGAAACTGGTAGGGTGGAGACGATGGCGATAGTCTGAATCCAAACAGAGGAGAAATGCATGCAATTTTCTCTCTCAACTTCAACTAAATAACCCACAGTGAAGCCAGACTTCTCTAGACTATGCCTAGATGCTGGAGTGGTAGATGGTGAGGGCCTGTGATCAGCTATGACCAACCATCCAGATGCTTCTGATAGGCCAGCCCTGATGAGAGGCCTCTGTGGTAGAGAAAATAAATCCTCAAAATTCCTGGTGAGAGAACACTGACTTTTAATTTGACAGGTGGTTAGTCAGGTGTATGTGAATAATCACCACACGGGGAACAACAGCAGCAAAACAAAACCCAGCCCAACTCATGAATGTCAAAAATGCCCTGTTTCCAAAATAATGATGGGCAGCTTGCCTTTCAGAGGGCTAGAGGCACAAGGTTGTTTTTTTCCTGTAGAGTACAGCAGTCTTACTGCACTGACAGGGAAGCAATATTGGAGACTTTTTTGGCCTCCACCCAGTCACTAAAATCTCTGGTCCTTGGGTCAGTGATCTGCAGTTGCTCTAGGCCCCAAGGTCTTTGCCTGGACCGTGCTTGTATGAGAACAAAAGTCTTGCCATTGGGAGATCTGTGCAGAAGTCATGATGTTGATAAAGGAGACAAAGAGAAGGACCCTCCCCCCCCCCCCCGCCCCTCCTTGCTTTTCAATGGATCCCTGGACATCAGTTTAATCTACGGTTATCAAGTACATTCTGGTTGTGCAGCTTCTCATCACTGGGAGAATGTTGTTCCTGGTGCCTGTTGTCTTCACCTTTAACATGCTCAGACTCTGGTCCTGCGGTAGCACTTTGTATAGCATGGAGACCGTCAACGATCAATCTTCCGACCAACCACCTCGATGATGGCTTTTGACCTTTTTCTTCATTCTCTCTCAAGCCAGTCACCACCGAAGGCGCTGTATCGTAGAGGAGAGGGACCGTGTGTTTGGCTTCTCCATGAATAGTTTCTTCAAGCATGACTGATACACCCCTTCTCCTCCCCTCTTCTTTTCTGTAGTTTTCTTTGGAGGGCAGGGGGGCAGAGAGAATCAAGAAATCTAGAAAATCACTTCACATGTTACCCGTAGAGTTGCCTGTTATTTTGTAAAAGACATGTACCTGGTTTTGCTTTTTATATATGGGCTCATTATGTAGACCAGGCTAGCCTTGAGCATGCAGAGACCCATCTGCCTCGGCCTCCTAAGTATGATCACTGCAGGATCTTTTGTATACTCTTTTGTAACTCCCAGTACCAGCGCTTGATATTTATTTCTTTTCTATTGGCATGACCTTTGGGCTTGATCTCTCTATTCCAAGGTTAATTTCTGAAAATGAGGCCCAAAGCCAGTC
Organism: Apodemus agrarius; assembly: GCA_964023405.1. Classification (NCBI taxonomy): domain Eukaryota; kingdom Metazoa; phylum Chordata; class Mammalia; order Rodentia; family Muridae; genus Apodemus; species Apodemus agrarius. Next base: position 17,235,310 of record OZ030027.1, read on the forward strand.
ATCTGGGAGTTCCAGGACCTTGAAACTGCTTGCCGTGCCAAGTCTAGGACCCCTTGGGCCTTGCAAGCTCTTGCTCCATAGCGAAGGGGAGAGGTCTGTTAGTTATATAGGTTTGTTCTCTGGCTGCATTTGCTAAGCTGAAGGTCCTGTTTCTCATGGTCCTTTTTGCGCCAAAGATTGTCTGGGGACAAGAAACACTGAACAAAGACGAGGAAGGGGATAGTGAAGTGGCAGTTGTATTCTACCCTCAGAAGGAAGTCGTGCTGCCCCGGGAGCAATGGTGGGTCACACATGTTAATGCTGATCTGCCAGCTCACCTTGGGGACCATCGTTGTCCTAGAAACCACTGGGCTCCCCTTCTTCTTTGAGGATTGAACCGCCAAGCAGAGATAAAACTCCATGGTCAAGTGTGTTGTCTTTACCAAGTTAGTGACCTGATCACAGATGAAGGGAAACCAATAACACGTATTATCCTCATGGGTTTACGTTTATTTTTCTAGGTTGCACTTTGTCCCTGATCTTTTCTTTGTCACATCCCACTTTCCCTCCTGACTGTTGACTCAACTCACACAAAGATTATGTTCAATAGCAGTCAAGTAAGCCACAGTCCTATATAGGGTTTCTGGCTTCCTACTTGTGTAAGGTCTAGTATGTGCATAATAAGTCTATATTCTTCATTACTTTCATAAGGGCTATGCTTCTCTCATTGAGCCTTGCTTTGTACACTTTATTTTATTTTTATTTTTTTTTTGAGACAGTGTTTCACTATGTAACCATGGCTGGTCTAGAAGTACCTATGCAGACTAGGTTGGCCTCTAACTCACAGAGATCTGCCCATCTCAGCCTTCTGGGTGCTGCAATTAAAAGCTTGCACCACCACACTCGGCTCCTTTTACTCTCTTATTTAAAAGGTTTATATTTAATTATGTGGATATGCATGTATCTCCGTGTGGGTATGTAAGAGTGCAGATGCCAATGGAGTCCAGGAAGGGGCATCCGATCCCCTGGAGCTGGAGTTATTGGCAGTTGTGTGGGCTGGGAACTGAACTCTGGGTCTCTGTAAGAACAGTATTTCCTCTGAACAGCTGAGCCATCTGTCTTATGTGCACACTTATCCTGCCTGAACACCAGCATCTCTTTCTAGTCAGTGGCACGGGAGGTCTGGTGTTACTTCCACTGTCTTAAGAAGGTGTGAACGCTCTTTTGTAATTTATCTAATATAGCATGTACTATATAAGGCTGAGCTTGTCTTGTGAAACTCAGCTATATTATCTATAAGAAGGTCATCATCATAGTTTATAGGGATATGGGGTGGAAGAGACAAAGAGCCCAACTGGGTAAACAAATAGACGGGTAAGATATTAAAGGGCCAGTTTCACACCTCAGTATATGAGAGATGAAGGAATAATGGAAGTTGGTAAGTCAAGGTAAATACAAATTCAATGTATTATAAATGGTCATTGAATGAAATCATAAAGAGATATTTTGTCACTTTTAATGAAAAAAATCAACATAGCAATATCAAACAACAACAACAAAAAAACTGAGTTAAATCTCTTGTTTTCAAAATTCCCTGTTATAGTTGATTTCATTTTCAGATGTTATTTTTCACATTGATGTCCTTTTGTTATATGGGTTTTTTTAATATAGTTGAATCACATTGTTATATATATAATAATTATTATATATATAAAAATATATATAAATATTATATATGTAATAATATATATACACACATGTGTGTATGTATGTATGTATGTATGTATATGCTCTTCCTCATATATTTCTTTTTCTCTGTTTATTTTCACTGATCTGGATCCCAAGGGAGGCTCTGGTGACCATTTTAAGTCTTTCTTTGAAATGTGTTTTGTTTTCTGCTTCACCGCATGCTTCCATATGGATCCTATAAGGGATCATCAGTGTTTGGAAATCAGCCCAAGGAGCCACAGCTCCGGCCAAGGTGAGCACGCGGGGCAAGGGCTGTTGCCGTGGGAGCATCTGTGGAAATGTGTAGGGCGTACACTCGGCCATCACATTTCAGCTTCTCCCCGTGGTTCTCGGCTCCTGGACTTGACATTTTGAAGAATTCTACTCAAGAGAAATATCCTAGAGATTGTGACAGGATGTGGTCTGTCAGAGGGCGTGGCCAAGGGTGACGACAGAAGCTGCTGAGAAAGAAAGGGTGTCACTTAGGCTCCATGACTAAGAACACGGCTACGTTCCAGACTTTGCAGTAGGTGAAAATTCGTTTACTATTGGGAAGACATCACTGAATAGGTACCACTGAGCTGCTATCTGTCAGTCAAGCTTTGTTTAATATCACTATGAGTGCAACCAGGTTGTTGTTGTTGTTGTTGGGTGTTTGCTTGCTTGCTTGTATTTTAGGACAGGGTTTCTCTGTGTAACAACCCTGGCTATCCTGGAATTCTTTTGGCAGGCCAGGCTGACCTTGAACTCACTGAGATCTGACTGCCTCTGTCTCCCAAGGGCGTGTGCCACCACGCCCAGCAGTATGCAACCCATTCTAACCACGCCTTCGGGACCTCTCTATGGCTGTGAAGAGACACCATGACCAAAATAATTTATACAAAGAAGGCATTAGACTTGGTGTGTGTGGGGGGGGGGGAGGGCGTTGCTTACAGTTCAGATGGTCAGTCTACAACCATCATGGTGGGGAACGTGCCAGCAGGCAGGCAGGCATTAAGAGATTGCATCCTGACCCTCAAGCCGGAGGCAGAGAGACTCCGAGAAAACCTTTGTAATGTATTATAATGCATTCAGTTGAAGAGAAACGGCAATTTGGGCTGACTTCTAGATGAGGTGTCAGTATTTCATATGCCTGGCCTTCACATGTACGCCCCATATCTTCGTCTTGACTTCCTTAGCTGAGCGTTCTCCGAAGCCCAAATTATTTTCAGGAAAATAGCTTGAAAAATGTTGGTGTGTAACCACGTGAGTTCAGGTATAGGTCTTAGGAGGAAATTAAAGACTTCGGCTTGAGCCTGTCATGCTCAAGGGGGTCGTGCATACCTTTAATCCCAACTCTTGGGAGGCAGAAGAAGGCTAAGATGATCTACAGAGTGAATTCCAGGACAGCCAAGGCTACACAGAGAAACCCTGTCTTGAAAAATAAAAATTAAAATAAAATTAAAATAAAATGTAAAAAGTCCTGAAAACAAAACAAAAACCAGGAAGAAATCTTCAACTCGTGAGTCAGATAGTTAACACTTTTGTTTCAATTGATGTCTTCATAATACTAAAGATAATGTCTATTAGTAGTAAAATCTTTCATTGTTCCCACAGGGGCCCCACTATGTTCTAAGCACTTTTTTCATAGCATCTCATTTGATCTTTCCCTACCCTAGTTTACAGATTGTAAAATAAGTCTTTCTTTCACATTATAGCTTTTGTAAAACCAATCTTGCTTTTGATGGTGTGGTATAGGTATTTTTTTGTTGTTTATCAATTTTTACATTTATCTATTAGGCTTACACGTGGGCACGTATATACAGCGATTCTCCTGTAGCGGTTAGAAGACAGTCTGTGGGAGTGGCTTCTCCCCTTCTGCCTTAATCCTGGGGTTAAACTCAAGTGTCCAGGCTTGGGTGCAAACTTCTGCTGAGGCATAGGAGAAGCCGGTGACATGGTTTTATTGGCAGCATTCTTAAATTCTTCCTGGAATATAAAAATAAAGGTTTACAGCGGAAGACATTTTAGGTTCTGTGCGATGTAGTGTCAATGTGCCCATTTTACACAGGGAAAGAATGAGGCACAAAGAAGTTTGATAGCCTGCCCAATCTTGAATACTTGAATCAAGACTCTGTGCTCCCAGGTGCCTAGTGCCTCACTGGCATTTGGCCTGTGATTTTCTTTGTTGTCCTCTCTGTAGTGTCAATAAGGGGTGTACCCAAACCTTGGAGACAACCAGAAGTTTAGACACTGGATTTTCTCCACTGCATAGAGGGCCACCACGGAGCAGATACCTCAGACAAGGGCGTTGTGTGCCTTCCTCACACTGCCGTCAACACTGCTGGAATTCGCCCATAATGTTGACTTTTTTTTTTCTTTTTTTAAAGTGAAAGTCAATTCTAAAAGTGCCCTTTAGAGAAGGAACCTAGACCAAGGTTTGGTAAGTCTAGAAGTGTAGCCTGGGCAAGAACTCACTCTGAATGGCTTGCAAGGTTTTTTTTGACAGAGGCAAAGGAACCAACTCAAGACTTTTCTGTCTACTTAATTTTCCTTCTCAGAGAGCTGGTTCAAGAACAGGACACTAGCCGGGCACTGGTGACACTTTTAATCCTAGCACTCAGGAGATAGAGGCAGTTGGATCTCCGAGTTTGAAGCCAGCCTGGGCTACAGAGTGAGTTCCAAGACAGCCAGGTCTATACAGAGAAACTCTGCTGCAAACAAACAGAAAAAAACAACATGAGACTGAACATGAAATCACCAGGTGACAGCAGAAAATCTTCATCGATCAAGTGTTGAGAAGGTATTGGGGGAAAACTGAGAAGGGGTCGAAGATCCTGAACGGTCTCAGTGTTAAGTGGCTACATTGTTGCTGGAGTTGGCCTTGATGTGTGTACGTTTTGACTCAGCTTATGTCACCGTCGTATTGTCTGTGCAGGTCAGAGAACATCGGAGCACGTGGTCCACACGTGTGTGTGTGTGTGTGTGTGTGTGTGTGTGTGTGTGTGTGTGCAGCTATCCAGGAATACAGATTACCCAAGGAGAGGTCATTGCCCAATGTCAAACTTTGCCTTCGTTACTGAGAAAAGAAGAAGAGAATTATTTGCTAAGGAGAGAGGGCAGCTAATGGGGCTTTGAAGATGCTCTCGGCAGTGCAACGGAGTGATGGTAAGGATTAGATACAAGAGGCAGGTAGGAAGGGGTCAGAGCCCTTCTTTATTGAATTCGGCAGTTTCATCGGGGTTCTTACAGAGGCGCCTACCTTACCTATGGCTTATTTAGTCCTTTATTCCTTTTCTCTTTGGTGATTATTGAGCCAAACCACGAAGCTTAAAAGTGCTTATGGGCTCAGGATAAAGACCGGAAGGATATGAGCTGCAGGTGAGGCCACCACACCTCCATCCTCCTCTCCCGGAGAGAGGTGAATTGCAGCCGCATTGTAAAGAACTCCAAAGCTGGCCAAAATCAAGAGTGGCTGGCAAAGAGGAAAAAGATCACGGGTGCAGCTGGACGTTTAGGGGAAGTTCTTGAAGCCACGAAAGGGAAGTGAACCCGGATCCCCCAAACAGAAGCTCTGTGGTTTTTGGGGCCACATGAAGAATGACCCTCCCAAAGACCAGCTTAGAGATACCGGGATAGAGATTGTTCTTTACGACTGACTAGATAGATATTGGAGTAGGGACTGTGCCTGTCTTGCAAATTACAAAAGGGCTTGTAGTTTTCTCATTCCCAGATGGAGTTATTTTAGGCAAAGGTAACTTGCTCGGTTCTCTTCTGCTCTGCCGAGAATCTGGCTCCAGAAAGGTCATCTGCCTAGAAAGGTCATCTGCATCTTAGCATCCTCTTGGCTCACAAAAAGGCAGGTTTGGGTACCCGTTTCTGGAATGCTCCCCCCAGATATTTGTCCCTCTCACAGTTTATTAGCAAAATTAGCCCTCATTAATAATCCTTTGAACTAGCAGAGCAGTCCTAGCTGATTGAAAATAATTATGAGCCTCTCTAGATGATTAAACAGCACATTTGGATTTTCATTTATATCATCGGTTTGATTGAAGGATATGTATGTGTACAAGGGTATTAATACGGCATCTCTTAAAAGCAGTAATAAACAGGGATGGGGGAGTTGCACACTGCTCTGAGTCTAAGGCAAGGGAATCAATGAACGATTTGGGTGCCCACTATAAATTATGAAAGACTGGCCGTGACGGAGATAAAGTTGCATGGGACATAACGGCTAAATGGCCAGAAAACCATTTACGATGTCCTGAGACATCAGAAGACCGCACATTCTGGTCAACATCAATAAACAAGCAGTGTAATTAATCTGGGACAGAAAAAAAAAATACCACAGATGTTAAAAAGGATTTTTTTTTCCCCTACTGATTCAGTCTCCTGCATACTTGCAAATTGAAGGTTGTAGATTCACGGCCCCTGAGATTCCCGCCCAATGGGACAGGGTCCAGGGCTGTCTTTGTCCTCAGTGATAGCCTTTTGGACACCATCTCCTTTCTCTAATCAGAATATATATTACAAAGGAAAAAAAAAACTAAAGTAAAACCTTGTTTCCCCTTGGTTCTCCCAGGCACATTGTGTGAAGGATTCACTCGACAAGAATATCAAACCTTCCTTCCACAAACGGGGACATCTCGCGGGGAGCGCACAGGCTGTGTTCTTGGCGAATATCATTCGGTATGTATGGTGCAGCCTAAGTCATAGCACACTGGTGGGATCGTGTTTCCACCTGGCTCATTTGAATTCAAGTTTTGCTCCTTGTCCTCCTCTGGATCGGCGGAACAAACTTCCAGTACCGGGAGGAAAGATTATGCAAACTTGGAAGTTTGTAACACTGTGAACTTTTCTTTTCTTTTCTTTTCTTTTCTTTTCTTTTCTTTTCTTTTCTTTTCTTTTCTTTTCTTTTCTTTTCTTTTCTTTTCTTTTCTTTTCCTTTCCTTTCCTTTCCTTTTCCTTTTCCTTTTCCTTTTCCTTTTCCTTTTCCTTTCCCTTCCCTTCCCCTTCCCCCTTCCCTTCCCTTCCCTTCCCTTCCCTTCCCTTCCCTTCCCTTCCCTTCTCTTCTCTTCTTTTCTTTTTTTTAAACACCACTGTGTAGGAAAATGCTTTCATGGAGAGGTAAACTAAGTCACCAGTTCATTTTCTGATGGCTGAAGGCTTCCTAGCAGGTCGGACACGAGCCAAACCCCAAGATGGTGGCCAGTGTTTGGATCTGTAAGTTTGGGAGAGCGATGTCTTCTTAGGCTGCCTCCCAGCCCTACCTACTTTCTCCTATGCTGCAATTCTTGTTAAACCTGAAGTTCTTTCGGGAGGGTGGTAAAAGACAGAATGGTCCATCTCATATCTTGGAGGCTTTCCTAACAGACGGTGCGCTGAGGTAGTGGCAGGTGACCTTTGGTCACGGTAGTGCCAAGCCCTGAGCAGCCCAGGAAAGGGCACCAGAAGCCCCTGCCAGGTTCTTTGGGATCTGAAAAGTTCATCCATTTCCTCTGGTTTAAAGGCTGAATCTCACAGGGCTTGCCACCCCACAGACATTAAACTCATCTATCATTTTCCAAACCGTGAGTTTCCGGAGAGAGGCTTTATGAACTTCCATTTCTGTCAGCTTACCCAGAGCCAGGAAAAAAAAAAAAAAAAGTCTAGTTCTCTTTCTGTGAAATAGAATTACAAAAACAAAATATGCTGAGAATTGGTGGGCAATGTACTAAAAAGAAAAAGCGTTTACCTCCGAAAATGTAATTAATAAAAGGCAATAAAGGGTAAACATAATTAATAACTTAAGAACACTTTTTTTTTTGGTCTGCATTTAAAATGGAAGGATATTCTGATACAGTCACAGAAAAAGATGAAAGGGACAGTGTCCAAAGAGAGTCTAAGAAATAATATCCTGCTTCGTAGCCAGAATAGAGAAAGAAGCCAGGGATAAAAATCATTTCTTAGGTTGTGGCTTACTGAAAACAAACGGAAAGTCACTTGACTACCGACCCCCCACGCCTGCGTACCCTCTCTCAATAAATCTTTCCTTTTGTTGTTCCTCAAGCCAGTTTCAGAGAATATTAGTAATTATCTCTAAAACACCCGCTTGGGTTATGCTTATGAAACAATAAGAAAATGTTTCGTGAAGGAATTAACTACGCGCCACGGAATGGGCATTAATTTCAAGCGAGAAGCAGTTATTCGGAGTGTCAAAATGTTGATTGTAAGCCAGTAAGCCCAGTACAGGGAGGGAGTGTTTTCCACCTAAAATCTCTTGATTGGATAAAAGCTGGCCCCACTCAAGGGACCCTAAAACTGTCTTAATTTTTCAAAGCATTTTTCTCAATTCTTTTAGACCAGAGAAGGAAACCTGAACAAAATTGGAGCTAATAATATGGTTAAGAAGGTAGGATAGCGCTTGACAAGGCACACATATGCCTGTGCAATTGCAGGGCCTGTCAGAGAAAAGAATCATTAACCACCATAAAGTTGAGAGGGGGAAGGTAACACTAATCTTCCTTATTCCACGTGGGCAGAGTCGGACACAGAACAAAGTGACTTCTCATGGTTCCCATAAACACACGATCTGTGGCTGGAGAACATTCAATTTACAAGGCAAAGTTTTCTAGATTTTTTTTTTCCAGAAGAAAACAATCCAATGTTCTCTCTTCTTCCAACATTCAATCCTTGATATTTGACCAGTGACCGTTTCCTATATTTCTCTGGCTTGCTCAGGGTGGGCACAGCTTTCGGCAGACTCTGCTTTGGGCAGTCGCTTAGGACAGTGTGTGGCTGGAGAGGGGGCACAGCCGTTCCCAACACACTGATGTGTGGCACCTTGGTCCCTTTTGCACCAAGCAGGATTCTAACAGAGTCAGGCTCTGAGTATGCCCTGTCTGAGGGTCTGAGGGGCTCAGGTTCCTGCTTCTGTGTTCTGAGCATTTTATTCGGAGTAATTTAAACAGGCTCTTGTTCTGTAAGCAAAATCCAGGAGGTTGTCCTGACTTCTCTGTCTATCTGTCTCTGGCTCTCTGTCCCTCTGGCTCTCTGTCTTTGTCTATCTCTGTCTCTGTTTCTGTCTTTCTCTCTCTCTCTCTCTCTCTCTCTCTCTCTCTCTCTCTCTCTGTCTGTCTGCCTCTGTTTCTGTCTCTCTGTCTCTGTCTGTCTGTTTCTCTCTCTGTCTCTGTCTCTCTCTCTGTGTCTGCCTCTGTTTCTGTCTCTGTCTCTGTCTCTCTGTCTGCCTCTGTTTCTGTCTCTCTGTCTCTGTCTGTCTGTTTCTCTCTCTGTCTCTGTCTCTCTCTCTGTGTCTGCCTCTGTTTCTCTCTCTCTCTCTCTCTCTCTCTCTCTCTCTCTCAGTCTTCATTTTCTAGTATTAGAATTTGCCAGTTTCCAACTTTATGTCTCAGGTCCAATTTGTCTTAATTCCCTAATCCCACTTAAGCATCATGTTCCTTTTCCTTGTTCATTTTCTCTTGGAAGTTTTTGTTGTTGTTGTTTTGTTTTGTTTTTTGTTTGTTTGTTTTTGTCCTTTTTGTTTTTGTTTCTGCCTTGGAAAGCTAACCTCCTCTCGCCCACCTTTTTTTGTGTGTGTGTGTGCAAAAACAAAGGAAAACAAATAAAGCCAACCAAATGTGAATTTTATTTAGACATTTAAAAATCAGTGTCTTCTGGTCTCTATGGGATTGGTTCCTTTCACCTCCTTCTTCTTTTTTTTTCTCCCCCTTTTCTTTCTCTTACTTACCAAACTTCTTCAAAGTGACCCGGCCTTAGTGTCTTCACATCTCATTAATTCCTCTGCCCATTACAGGCTGGCTTCCACCAGCCACCACTCAATTAAAAATACTTTCCTGCCAGCATCTTCCCCATTGGCTGGTTCAATGGCCCCACTTTCTCTTGTCATCCTTCTTGACATTTATGCAACATTTGACACGGTTGACCGGCAGCTCCTCCTTCTTGAAACTCTTTCCTTTCTCAGCCTCTTTTATTTCACCGGCTCCTGCCCCTCTCGGCTTTCTCCGTGGGCTTCCTCTGCTGCTCCTCCCGCCCTTTGATGTTGTCTTGCTGGGGGATCTATTGATGTACAGCTCACATTCGCTCTCCTCCGGTTTCCTCAGTCAGCCTGTGCGCCCCCGGTGAAGTTCTCTGGCTCCCGGCTTCTCAGCCAAACTCCGGCCCCTGGTCCCTATGTCCTAAAGCCCTTAGGAGATCTTCCTCCGCCAATTTGGAGGAGCCATTATAATGATCCCTACCATTCTTTCTGCTCACCAGCCTCGAATTCTCTGCAGTTTCACGGGGCTGTTTTCAGTTTTCATCGTCTGGTTTGGAGGATGCTTGCTAGTCATCCAAGAACAGCTTATACATTCCCCATCACCCTCGGGAAGGGTTATTTCCTTTTCACATTCTGAGCATTTGGATAGCGATAATGACCTATATTCATGGAGTTCTTAGGCGCCCCCGGCTGATCTAAGGCCTGGCATGTGGACTGGATCATTCAGCCCGCATGATGGCCTCTAGTTCTGGGACTCTTGTGATCTTACCGATTTTGAGAGAAGAGCCTAACACACTCTACCTACTAAGAACTCGCACAAGGTAAAATGTATTTCAGACCCAGTCTGAGGCCAGAGTGCTGTGAGTCACACTTTTCCTGCCTTCCCAAAGAGAGTAGCAGCTAGCTTCCACTGTCTGTCTTCCCACCCTGTGTGTGGATTATCACTGCGGTACCTCCTCCAGGCCCCAGAACACTGTCAGGAATTAGTATTATTCTAATATCATGGAATTTGGATTATCTACTCTCTGAAGGTGAAAACGGAGCTAAGGATAGGTTAAGGAACCTGCCCAAGACTGCAGAGCCCACAAAGTAGCCAAGTTGGAATGCACTTTGTGCTATTTACCCCTATTACAGACATTCCCAAATTACTCTGTAATTAACCACCGAGGCGCTTTCATCTTCCACTCTTCCGTCGGCAACTTGAAGGCCCAGAGTGATGTCATTTTCCACCTTTCCTTCCCTTTTATCGGGTCACAAAATGCAAGTTCAATCCACGTGGGGCGGAGAGAGTCCACCAGAACGTTTGGACCGCCGCTGTCTCTGGGTCCCTTTTCTAGGGCAACTGGCCCGCGCCCGCTTTATTTCATGTTTTCCGTAGCAAACCACTCTTGTGTGCCGCATCACGAAGAGAGGAAAAGTGCTGTCTCTGCAAAGTTTCTTTTTGAGTAAAAATAGTTTCTGTTCCCAAAAGGTAAAATAATTGCTACCCCTGACAGACAGACTGTATCTTGAGCCTGGCTGGCTTTAGCAGTTGTTAGCTTCAGGTCCAGATGGAAGGTTTACTTGAAGAGACCCTTAATCTGTTCGGAGACAAATACCACGTTTCTCGGGCCTGAAGTCACACTGGTTTGAAAGAGGACATTTTCTGCTAGTGAGACTCATGGTAGCCTTATGCCCCTCCCCCTTCTGTCAGTCCTTCCTTCTTTCCTCCTCTCTCTCTCTCTCTCTCTCTCTCTCTCTCTCTCTCTTTCTCTCCCTCCTTTCCTTGTTCCTGCCTTCCTGCTTTTCATGCCTAATAGCTAGGTTTACCTGAATGCTGATGGTACCACACACAACCCAATATGCACTCTATTTTTGAAGATGTAATCTCCATTTCCCTGAGTCTCAAGTAGGTTGGCTTTGGAGACTTTTAATTACAAACTACGTTTTGCATTAGTAAGGCACATTCTATCATCATTGTCTTGCTTATACAATTCTAAAACAAAAATCTTATTGCGGAAAATATTTAAAATAGAAAGTTTCGTAAAGTAAAATTTTGAAAAGTCCTCTTTGCCATAATCTCATGAAATTGTCCTTTTGCTTACAATTCTTTTTTATGCTTTAATGAACACATATGTGCATCCTTTTCTATATATAAATATACTCAACATTTAAATTTCATAAATTAAGAATTACCCCATACCTTTGTCTTTAGCGTATTTCTTTTATCATAATATATATCCATATGCGTATTAGTAAATCTGCTTTATGTTTTTAATGGCTATTTCATGTGAAAGGGTTTAGACCTTATAAATCAGTTCCATTTGGAAGAACACCCAGATTCATTTCTATAACAGTAAATAGGTGTGTTCACATCCAAGACTTCTCTAGCTGAATCCCTTGAAGCCAAGTTCCTGGTGTGGGCGCAGGCGTCCTGATTCTGAGCCACTCTCTTTGAGATAAACGTGTGCTTACTGTGGTCCTAACCTTACCCCTTGTGTTTATATCCTTCTAGCAAAGGACCCTCCCAGTGGTCCAGCTGCACGGCTGTGTGCTTCAAGCAACTTAAAGAAGACAGCCTGAATCTTCTTTCCCAAAAGATAACCAGGCAGCAAGCAGAAGTGCTTTTCCATCCTCCCTCTTTTTTTTTTTTCTTCTTCTTCTTCTTCTTCTTCTTCTTCTTCTTCTTCTTCTTCTTCTTCTTCCCCTTCCCCTTCCCCTTCCCCTTCCCCTCCCCTCCCCTCCCCTCCCCTTCCCCTTCCCCTTCCCCTTCCCCTTCCCCTTCCCCTTCCCCTTCCCCTTCCCCTCCCCCTCCCCTCCCCCTCCCCCTCCCCCTCCCCTTCCCCTTCCCCTTCCTCTTCCTCTTCTTCCTTTTCCTCCTCCTTGGCTTCTATTTTTGTGTTTTTCAGAGTCAATTCTCTCCTACCATATGGGTTGTTGGAATCAACCTCAGGTTATCAGGTTTGTGCCTTACCCCAGTGAGCCGTCCAGCAGGCCCATGACTCACTTTTTAATTATGGTTTGAGATTCACACTTACCCAGAATAGCTTAGAGTTAGCTGTATCCCTCCACCACCACCCCCCAATCCCTCATCTTTTGGTGTTATTCCATTACTTTTTAAATCCCCCCTGGATTTTAAAACTACTTCTCTGTTATTGTCTAGTACTTAGTCTTGCTGACCTAAAATATGAAGGAAAAGTCTTTGTTGTTGTTGTTGTTGTTGCCGTTGTAGTTTGTTTAGGTAACTTGTTTTTTGGTTTTTTTTTCTTTGCTCTTAGAACTCTTTATGATCACCCTGGGATTTACCTATGCTCATTGTTTATTTTTTAAAATACTTTCATCTGTTTTTTTCCAAAGGAACATTAGATTCTCAGACTCAAAAACTCTCACAGCAAAGTCTGAATTTTACTGCATTCTTCTGTCTTGCTGTACCTGTGGGAAAACCCTGAGCCTTAGTCAAGAGACAGAGAAGCACAGTTGTTTGCCCTTGAGTTTTAAAAACCTTTACAGCTCTGGCACTTGAAAATAACCGGTTATTCTATTTTTTTTGGTACTGGACAGAAGTTGCACACCTGGAGGTGACACGTGCTGCCCCTCTTCCTGGTCAAAGGTTACTGTAATTACTCACAGCCAAGTATGAGGATGTTAGATTATAGAACTGATAGGTTACCGAGGGGCAAAGTGGCTCTCTGTGCTCCAGAGCCTTTCCCCACTCGTTTAAAATTGCAAGTGCATGCCTTACGATCATCATTTGACCCCATTCAATACAAAGTGATTTTAAGCTATTTATTGATTACAGTTTTTGATTGTGCAAATTTCTGAAAAATATTAACAATATACAAAAATCGCATGGTATCACCAACAAGAAATATCCCTAGCCTAAACATCCATGAATTAAGGGAAACTGTTTCTGAGCAGACATTCCGGGTCCAGTCTTTACACAGTGCTGCTGTGCAGGCCGGGCACTTTGACTGTCTATAGGCCTGGCTTCCTTCAGTTTTCAGGACAGCTGCAGAAGGTGAGGCCTGTTATTACCCCTCATTTACATAGGAGGAAAATAAAGAGAACTTGCTGAGTCACACGACTGTAAACAACTCAGCCAGTCTGAAGGCAAGCTGAATGTGCCTTAGGACATTTTCCTGCTTCTCTCCATCAAGGAAGTTTTAGAAGTAGTGACCCCCCCAAAGGCTTTGGGAGTGGAGAAGAAGGAGGTACTCTAGGAGAGAGGTTTTTTTGTTTTTTTGTTTTTTGTTTTGTTTTTCTTGTTGTTGTTGTTGTTGTTTTAAAGAACAATGTCCTTGTGCAATTGTAGGCTGTTATGTGTGAGTGTAAGCCTTTCTGTGTGGTGTGGGCTGCCAACTTTTCTGAGGCAGGGCTGATTTGACACTAGGTGTCATAAATAGATTCTTTACTCGGGGATAGACATCTTATATAGCATAGGTCATTGAAATAGCAGAGCGGATGGACATCTGGTTATCTTAATCATACAGATATAACTTTAAGATTCGTTACCATCTCTTTAGAATTGGGCTTAAATGACTGTGGGCTTCATTCAGATGCTTATTTATCTCAAAAGCATGATGTGCTCCAGTCATAGCTACTTATCAAAATAATTGATGGGAAAGTTCTGGCTAGCCTATTGACTTTCCATTTCATTCCAAGTAGGGCGTCTACTTCAGAGTAAGCCTGCGACGAGGAAAGAGGCAAAAGAATGCCAAAAAGAAAAAAAAAAAGAAAAGAAAAGAGAGAAAGGAGAAATTGGTGAGCACCGTAGAGCACTTTCAATTTTAGGCTTTCAGAATCTCTCTGTGCACGGAAAGGAATCAAGAACCATTTGAATAGTTACGAAAATTCTTTTCACAGAGCTGTTTAAAATTTAACAGGTGTCAAAGAAATTCTCCCAAAGAAACTCAAGTGCATTTTGAGGGTGTTTTATGTTCAGAGTTATTGCCTGACACAGGACAGAATGTGAGACCAAGAAGCCTCATCCAGGGAGTGCTTAAATTCCAACTCCGGGATTCGATTTCATCCTGTTCCAGAAATATCCAGGATCATTAAATTCATTCACTGTAAAAGAATGCATCAACTCCTATGGATTTAACTCCCGCAGGACCTAATGAAAGACTTGTTGTTATGTTATGTGTTATTGGGATTTTATGAAGTCACTCTATCGCTGACTGCTGCAAGTCATATTTATCTGAAGGAGCAGCCACTGGGATGGGGTGTGTGAGGTGAGCTGCCTTAGTAATTTGAACCCTTCTCTGTTGGAATGACCTTTGACCACGTTGAGGCTTTGGTATCTCTTAAAAAACAAAGGCTTTATCTCCTCAATCTCAGCCTGAATTCCATTGGCCTCGGAATTACAGTCAAAGGCAAAAGAATAATTTGGTTCTCCTTAAAACTCTTGATGCAGTCTCATGTGGATGAGGACTCTTGAGCCCTCTATGTGAAAAAGCCTGCTTCCCTGCTGGATCAGTGCCAGTGTGTGTGTGTGTGTGTGTGTGTGTGTGTGTGTATGTGTACTGTCGCATTCACTTTAGATACATTCACTTTAGTTGGTGGGAAAACATCTTAGCATTTCAAGCCTTGGTTCTTGATTGTCCTGAATTTAGGGTGTGGGTTAAAGCGAACACCTTCTAATAATAAAAAAGAAAAATGTGGTTTGATACAAAGCTATTGTTCAAGACCTCGGGCTCAGTTTCTAGCCTGGAGTCAGGCCAGCCTGTGGGACTGCTGAGGATTGTGGAACATCAAAGAGGGGATGAAGGGTCCCGGGGATGAATGAATGTGCAGGTTCAAACAAGCTTCCTGGACCAGGAAGAGTCTTCTTTCTTCTCCAGCCCCCTAAGTTTTTTCTTCAGCAGGCTGTGTGCTATGGGGTTCTCCAAGCGTCTCCACAGCAGTCTTCTCTGTTTACTCTATCTTCTTGTTCCTGTGTTATCTACTCTTCCACCACTAGACTGAGAGGTCTAGGAGGTCAAGGTCCGTGTTTGACACTGTGTTTGTGGTGACTGCACCCTCTGACAAGTGTGTGGGGATCATCGATTTCCCTTGATCCTTATAAACGGACTGAGATGAGCCTTGGGACTCCTGACCAGGCCTGACAGACACATAAAATCTGCTCTCTCCAGGGTCAGCCATTCCCATCCTGGGCCCTGACTAAGTACTTCTTTCTGCTTCAGCCACCGTGCGGGTCTTTTCCCTAAGAAGGCAGAGTCATTTTGGGAAAACTTGGGTTGTTTTTCTCATTTACAGTTCATTTCTTTTTCTTCCAAATTAGCTATAAGGCATTAATTTAGGTTTCAAACATTTAAATCAACAACCAAAAAAAAAAAAAAAAAAAAAGCTAATAGTTAACTAGCATATATGAAGAAGTTAATGATTAACAAGAACAATAGATTATATGGGGGCGGTTGCCTAGTCTCAACACAAGAGTTAATAGCAAGCGTATGCTTGTGGGCCTCATGAGTAGGTTTTAGTACATCAATACAGTTTAATACAGTTTTTATTGAATTTGGCAGCTTATCCTATTTTATTTACTTATTGGTGTTCATTCCTGCTTAAGTCCCAAGCTCGTTTTGTTTGCATATGCCTTTTTCTTCCTTTAAAAATGTATATAACCTCTGATTCTAAAATCAATAAGTCGTTAGTGTACAGATGTTGGCAAATGCAACAGGACTGCAAGAGAAATTACATCCACCCAAACTCTCCCACTAAGAGATAGCATTTCTGAAGTCATTTTCCTCTAGCCGTTTCCTATGCATGTGTGCATGACCCTGACTGCATAAGCTTGGGTATGTAAGATTTGTTTTCTTTTTAATCCAAATGAAATCTGACCTGCTTCTCGCAGAGTCTACTGCAGCCATTTTGCCAACTTTGGGAAAACTTCAAAGATTTTAGGCTCGGGGGGATATAATTGACTGGATATTAAACATTAATCCATGCAAAGGAGATACTTTAAAATAATATTCAGTTTCCCATCTAAAAATATGGTCTGTAAACTTGGTTTTCTTTTGTTGCCCTCGGCACACTGTGGTAGGTTGTGGGTGGAGTGAGGGATAGACAGACGTGCTGGAGACCACCCTTTTCGAAGTTACTTGCTGTGCAGTTGAATATGACCCCAAACCCTTGACTCTCCTACCTCTTCCTCACGGGCGCTGTGCACAATACCTAACTCACACTACCTTTAGATGCTTCACATTTTTTGTTGCTATTGTGAATAAATATTTTTAATCTTCATATTTTTTTCTTGTCATTCATTCAGAAAGCTATTGATTTTGTTAAAAAATTTTACTTAGTTTTCAACTGTATCGATGTTCTTATTTTCAGCTTACTCCTTGGGAATTTTAGGTGGAACACAGCATTTTACTTACTGTAACATCTTGTCTTGTTGTATTAACTATGGTGATAATCTCTCTTTTCCCTGGGAATAGGATCCTGTTCCCATGTTCAGGCTGCCCTCTAATTCCTGGATTCTTGTGATCCTCCAGCCTCAGACTCCAATTAGCTGGGGGTGATAGGTTGGTGTGTTCTATGTCTGATACCCTATTTTTGAGCAATGACTCAGAGTTTTATGTACATACATTGATTATTATTTCAGATAGGTGCTCTTTTTCTTCATACTGGGTAATCAATAATTTCTTTGAAAAATGTTCCTTGGGTTGAGAGTTTCTTGAAATTTTGTAGCTACCTCCTAAAAAACATGTGTCATGCCCAGAGTAAAGGTATCAACACAGGCATAATTTACTGATCTTTGATGGATTATAGTAGGCTGATTATAAACATTAACTGTATAACATTTATTCACACATGTTTCTATTTAATCTAATTAAATATTAGAATACCATTTATACCTTTGTTTTGAGCATACAGTTTTATTTTTTTCCTTTTACTGTATTGTAATCTTAAGACATTGTCTTAGTTAGGGTTTTACTGCTGTGAACAGACACCATGACCAATGCAAGTTTTATAAAAGACAACATTTAATTGGAGTTGGCTTACAGGTTCAGAGGTTCAGTCCATTGTCATCAAGGCAGAAACATGGCAGCATCCAGGCAGGTATGGTGCAGGAGGAGCTGAGAGTTCTCTCTCTTCATCTGAAGGCTGCTAGTGGAAGACTGACTTCCAGGCAGCCAGGGGGAGGGTCTTAAGCCCACACCCACAGCGACACACCTACTCCAACAAGGCCACACCTCCTAATAGGTTACAAACCATCACAGACATCTTTGTAGCATTTCACACTGTCTTCTGAAGGATTCATAATCCATAGATCTATGTACTGAAACTTGTTAGCCTAACGAGGATTACAAAGGCAATGCTAGTAGCAATTGAATATTTGTTGAGTACTTAAGATGTAGCCAGCAGTTCTAGGAATTTTATGTTATGGTGTTTTAACTCAGATAACAATCCTTTGAGGTATAGACTAGTATACACCTTTTATTCATATAAAGAACCCAAGTCATTGTGAGGTTAAGCAGGTTGCCTGAGGTGTACCTTGGCAACATTACTGCCTAGATGTGAGTGCAGGCAGCCTATGGACATCTTGTTGTACAAATCATACTTTACAGCTATGTAAGGTGGTTCGAGAAACAGGGTGAGTAAGACTCATAACACATTTCTCTGTTGTCGCGTAGTTTTGTTTTTGTTTTTTAAGATTTATTTATTATTATATGTTAGTACACTGTAGCTATCTTCAGACATACCAGAAGAGGGAGTCAGATCTCATTACATGTGGTTGTGAGCCACCATGTGGGTGCTGGGATTTGAACTCAGGACCTTTGGAAGAGCAGGCGGTGCTCTTACCCGCTGAGCCATCTCTCCAGCCCAATCGAGTATAGTTTTTATTTTTGTTTGTACGACTCAAGATCCTGGGAGTATCTTCTTAAGTAATATTTGAAGTCTTACTGAATCAGCATAATTTTCTCTTGTATCATTATTTTGCAATCTTTAGGTTTTTTTTTTTTTTGGAAAAAATAATCCATTCTTAATTAATAATGGAATGGAGATATCGTGTTCTCTTTGATGAGTTGACTTTGGAAGATTTGAGGATACGGCTGCACAAGGGAGTACAGGCCTGGTGTACATGAATCTCTGGATTGGACCCCCTGGAACGCTGAATCAAACAACCACTCCTGCTGACTTTTCCCTCTGTGATTCGATGGTTAAGCTGTCTGTTCTGTATTGAGGGCAGAGGGTTGGCTTGAATGAATGTCTGGGGAATGGGGATGTCGTCCAGCTCCTCAGCCTGACAAGTGTGGCCACAGAAGGATGATAGTAGCTGCATTCTTACGTCAGAAGAAAATACACCAAATAAGGTAAAATAGGATTACGGCTTTTTTCTCCCAAAGCTAGAGATTTGTTATCTTCCATGATTAAAAGGTCAGTGGAATCTCACAAACATTCTCGGTTATCCCTGATGATTTCTAACAGGCCATTTGAAACCTTTCAACAACTTGCTTAACCCAAAAAAAAAAAAACCGAAACAGATGATTTGAAAAATCTTTAAAAAAATTTATACATTTATTATCTACGTTAGACATTTTAAATTTTGAGCCAGTGGCAGAATTAATGTCTTAATGAAGTTTTGGGAAATGAATGTAGTTGGCTTGGCTCTTCTAGATTTCTTTCTTTCTTTCTTTTTTTTTCCGAGACAGGGTTTCTCTGTGTAGCCCTGCCTATCCTGGAACTCACTCTGTAGACCAGGCTGGCCTCGAACTCAGAAATCCGCCTGCCTCTGCCTCCCAAGTGCTGGGATTACAGGTGTGCGCCACCACGCCTGGCTTCTTCTAGATTTCTTTAACTGCGATTACCTCCACGCTTCTTTTCTTTGTATGTCCCCCCAAACACGTCAAAGAATAACAGACCAACAGAGACCTCCTCCAAATCTTCTACAGAACACTGTACTTCTCTCTTATCAGACATTCTTCTCTTTCCACAGTGCAGGTCAACCAGCAGAATGCAAATTGTACTTAATTTGCATAATTTTCTAATTTTTCTATCAACTTAGATTATAGTTTTTGGAGTTGATTTTTTTTTTTTCAAAATTGTGGGTTTTTTTTTTCTTAGAAAAGGAATTAGCTTCTCTTTGCTTTGTCTTTCCCAGGTGTGTCTGTCTTTCAAGTTGTAATTGCAGGTTAGTTAGGGCTATCTACACAAAGATGGATTGCTTGGAGAGCCAAATTTCATTACTCCTACTACAAAGACAGGTTCTGCAGCAGACGCAACAGATTTCCACCATCCTTTCCATCAGGATCACAGATGGTACTGATGTGGAAGACATCTGTGGCACAGGCCGGAGAAAGGATGGTTGGATTCTTATAGAATCAAGGCAACCGATAAAGCCATGAAAGATCTAAGGATTCTCCTAGGCATTCCATGTGTTCACAGAGGTCGTGGTAAGTCAGTTATAACAGATTCAGAGTCCATCAGTGGGCTCTGAAGAGACTATTCAAAATTTGCTTCAATTGTTTCTGGAAGAATCTTGAACAGGGAGCAGATATGGAAAATTATATGCATTTAAAGATTAGGCTTCTAAGAGAGAGAAATGCTTATCAAGCAGGGATATGGCCACAGAAAGTTTGAATCCTCTTGAAGATTTCTGAGTAAAGCCATGAGGAGATAGAGGAAGCAGCAAGGGAAACTGAGTCTGTGTGGAGAAAGTTGAAGTAAAAATAGTAAACCATGGGCTGAGTTGAAAATATTTACAGTAAAGGGAATGCTTATGGTATAGTATAAGTGTGGGCTTCGATTCCCCTTTTATAAATTTAACAGTGATTGGGCATCTGTTTGAAGCTGTGACCTTTTAAGGGAGATTAAGACATGAAAATAAGAGGCGTTCCCCAACTTTCTAGAGCTTTCCAGTCTCGTTGGGGGGAGCCTTCGTGCATTAAGACTCTAGTGAAAGTGAAGGCGTAAACATATCATTGAAATTGTTGTCTTCTCATGGGTCTCAGCATTGGTGCCGGTAGTAAAGTCCATCCCTTCCTTTATGACAAGCTGTGATTATTAGTGAGACCATAAGCATTTACCCTCATTAACTCAGTTAATCATCATACAACTGAGGAGGGAATGGTTCTAGGCAGACCTGAACGGCTTTGAAGCTGGAGGGTTGGGAACACAACCTCGCCCTGTAAGTCCAGAGTTCACAGTGTAGGATAGTGATGAAATCCTTCCTTGTAAACTCCTATAAAGTTGTATCCCAAGTAGAAGCATGTATTTATTTCCCTTTCACAGAGTTTTAATGTCCCGTATAATCTATGTGTTTTTGATTGGGCAGCATCTGCTAGGCCCATGGAATAGTCTATGGAGGATAACTAGCCTCACCAGGCCAGCAAAGAAGGTCAGCTTGTTTCAATATAGATGTTGGGAAATCTCCGTAACTGAAGTTTCAACTCTGTTATAAACTATCGGGTGGCTTCAGTGAAGGGCTCCTCCCTCTTTTTATGTGTATTGGTGTACTGTGCACACGTGTGCTCGCATTGCATGCCACTTGAGCATGTGGCAGCCTGAGGTCGATAGGAGGGATTTTTCTTTGAGGCAGAGTCTCTCAGTCCAACTCAGAGCTCTCGGACGGACGTAGCTAGTCTTGCTCTGCTCCGGGGATTCCCTGTTTTTTTGGCTTCTGAGACTGGAATTAATTACAGGTGAGCTGTTTGGTCCTCCAGGCATTTATTTACATGGATTCTAGGGAGTCTAATTTCAGATTCTTTTGCTTGCCTGGCAATCCTTTTAACTGCTGGGCATCTCCCCAGCCCACTCAGTATGCTTTTAAGTAAGACTGAACTCTAGGCACCTAAGAGGGACCCAAAAGTTTCTAGGTCCCAGGCTAGAAAGTTTCTAGGTTTTATTTGTTTGTTTTTTTGACATGTAATCCTATGTAATCCTGGCTGGAAATCACTATGTGGTCCAGGCTGGTCTCAAACTCACAGAGGTCTTCCTGCCTCTGCATTCCAGAAAGTTCCTGACTTTTGGGCACAGTGATGCTTCATTTTAAGAAGGTTTGCAGGAGACCTTGTAACCCAACACCATGTCGCAGAAGAAGCTGTTCTTGGGACATTCAATCTGCCTGCTTTTTTTCTCCATGGTGCAACCCTCCCCACTGATCTTCTCCGCAGCAAGGCTTTCTTCCTGGGTACACGCCCCATGGCTTGCCTCACAGTCTTAACTCCCATGCATTTCTAAAGCTGCTCTCTGGTGACTTAGTTGCATGCCTCAGATTCACAATCTTTGTGAGAGAGCATTTTATGGACCGGGATTTGGGGCATGCTGTAGGGATGGGAATCTGTGTGAGGTGAGAGCCAGTCTGGAGCCAATTGCCCGTAGCTCAGAGTCCCTACACACAGCTTGTGATGTGGTCTGAATCTGTTTCTTTCTTCAGGAATTTTTGGGTGTGTCAGGTTCTCTGAGCATCTGGGAAGGATGCAGTGAAACTGTCAAACTGACTATTTGTGTAACTTCTGTGAGATAAGCACATTATTGACTTACTCTGATACTGAGTATTTTTATAATCTATGACAGTCATTTATGTGGCTGGTGAGCTAGTGGACAGAGACTACAAAAGCTGGGTCATAAAAATGTCAGAATTTCATAAATCTTACCTATTAGCAAACATCTAAAAAACAGAGGTCCTTGAGTTCCAGGCCATTCTGGTCTACAAAGTTAGATCTAGGACAGCCAAGGCTGGACAACAAAACCCCCCTCTTGAAAATCCAAACAACAACAACAGCAACAAAAACAAAAACAAAACAAGTAAACAAGCAAACAAAAACCCCAGAGGCCTGGGGTTTTTGATGTGATGTGGTTAATTTCTCAGTTGTTGACAACAAAGTATCAGGGTGGAAAGGACTCCCAGGGGATTATCTAGACCATTTCCTATCCAAGAAACCAAGGCAGGTGGATTTAGTTGTAGGAAGCCACGTGTTCGCCATTACAAGATGGTGCCCATTTCCTGTGATGAATCAGCAATGTGCTGTTGTTTACTCCACTCCGTGCCCTACTGTGCATGCGAGGGTAGAGGTTTGGCGGGTCGCAGCTCAGACCCGGAGCATACTAATGAGGAGGCATCGTGGCCAATCAGGTAGAAACACGTCTAGCCTAGGCCTATTTAAGCACCACCATTCCTTTTTTCATGGTCTTTCGCCTCTGCAATCAACCCCGAAATAAACGTCTGTGGAAGGATCCTGATTGTCTGTGTCATTCTTGCTGGCGAGATAGACACACAACCTACATTTAGTGACTAAAGACAGCTACCTGGTGACAGTGGCTCTGAGCCATCACCGAAACGGACTTTCTGGAACTCTGCATCTGGGTAGCTCTGTGGTGTTTTCCTGCTCAGCTTCTGTCTCTGCCTGCTGACGGTGTGTTTCTGTGTTGATTACTCTGTCCTTGTCTTTGCTGTTAAAGCATAAGCATAATATAACCGTTGGGTCTCTTTTCTCACCTGCTCTATTTCCAGGGTTTCCACCTTGAAACCCTGCCCACTGCACGTGTTCTGAAATCCTAGTTGAACTAAGTGAAGATGTAGTGATATATGTATCGACAAGTGTCAGGAATACACACTGTGCATTAACAGCACTCACCTCTGGGGAATAAGATTAGCCTGCTTGTCTCAAATTAAAGGAGGAGTTAGTGGAATGGTGGACTTCTTTTGCATTTAATAAACTTTAAAAGTCAATTTGCTTTACCTTGAACTTTTCGGAGCCTAGCTATTACGCAGAGACTGAATGTATGTGTTGACATGTTGAATAAAAATATGTGTATCTGTTGATAGTTTGTGTTCACTGCAGTGAGTGTATTTAGTGTTTTATAGCACACTGCAATGTTTTTTCTTCAGGAAAGTTCACATTTTTTAAAAAAAATTTAGCATTGTATGCATGAACTAAAATTAATATGGCATTACCAACTATCTAGGCAAAACAAAACAAGATTGAGACCAATGTTTGAAATAAAAATTCCTTTCAAATACTGGAATTTTTTTTTTTTTTTTAAAATCAGTGCTTAGTGAAATAATGGAGTTGCTGAGAATACCTGTATACATTTAAGAGATAATTAATTCTAAAGAGCAAACAATGATATTATAAGAGAAAAATTATGACAACATACAAAATGGCTTTCTAAAACAAAAGAGTTCGGTCACGAGAGCAGACTAAATGCCATAAATTTCAGTGAGCACATATAGAAGTAAATAATTGTGCAGGCACGTTAGATAAAAGTTAAAAACCAGAGAGGAGAAGGAAGGGACACACATCTTAGCAGTTACTGGAAGACTCCACCATTCTTGGGGCTGGAGGCATAAAGAATATGTAGTTATCAGAGTTCCATGGTCTCTGCTAGGTTGGGAGCTGGTTGGTGTCTAGAGGCACGACAGAAGAGTTTTAGGCAAGCAAAGAGAGGAATCCTTGCCCAGAAACAGGCCTCGGAAGGAAACACAGTCATTACCCGAAGTAGAAATGGAGAGATAAGTACAGTTTCCTCCTGCAGCCTTTAACTCTTCCCACTTTAGTATCTGCCACTGACCAAACCTAAATTTGAAAAGGATCCTGGGAATTGTAGTTTACAGAGTGTGCCCTTGGTTGCACAACATAAGCCAGAAGAACACAGAGTAGTTTTGAGACTAAACAGCCCGATGACTAAGACTAAGGTTGTAATGGGAGAAATTGTATGTTTTATTCATGCAATAAATTTCATAGGGAATACATTAAGCATACATATAATAAGTTTATATACACTTGTTCAGGTGTAGTTGAGTAAGAACATTAGCATGGATGAAAACACATCAATCATTTCTCAACCTTTTTGGCTTCAGGTATTCCTTTTATATCACCAGGTGATTTTTTTTTTAAAGAATGTATTTTGTTTTTCATTATGTGTATATGTCTGTATGTAGTAGGTATGTTCATGTAGGCATGTGAGTGCAGGTACCCAAATAGACCAGAGATGTTGGATACTGTGGACATGGAGTCATAGGTAGTCATGAATTGCCCAGGTTGAGTTTGGGATTTGAGTCTTTTGGAGGAGCAGTACAGGATCTTAACTACTGAGCCCTGTAGTTGACTCTTTGTGTATTATTTTAGTAAAATGGCATCAAAACCAAACACATTTATTTCTCTGCTCACTTGACGTTTAAGGAAGATTTTTATTTGTACAAAAAATAATGTTCTTGAAAAATATCTTTTTTTAGATTTGTTTTTAAATAGTTGGTGACTTTGGGCTTGTTTTGTAAAATATCTTGTGAAAAATATCTCCCTCTCAATAAATTAGATGCCAAATTAGGCATAAATGTCAATTGGCTTTCTCTTTTTAGTATTGGCTTCTGAAATACTAGAGGCATTTCTGTGTGCTATACAGGGATTTACAGGAGACGAATGAACTTTCAGGGGTCTGTGGACGAGCATCGTGAGATGAATTTGCAGGATTATTATCATTTATTGCTTTTCATCAACTATATAATTGAGAAGGCTTTCCCAGTGATTTATACTACCGTAAAATACTTGGTCTTGTTTCTATTAATTATGATTTGGAAGATGTAGTAAGTATAATGTTAATGAATGTGTTGAATGATGTTGGATTAATTGGAATGATAAAAATGCCTTAAGCAAAGAGTGATAACTTGAGACTATTGGCAAACCCATAGGTAAAACTGTTATTTATTTTGTGTCATGTCCTGTCCTTAGAAATGGAATTTAAGTGGAACAGGAATTTGGGTATGATCTTCTGGTATTTTGAAAGAGTAAACTTTTTATTAGAGAAATTTAAAATGTATACAAAGGTAATTCTGAGAGCTATGAACAATGATCAATTCATGCCCAGTTTGTTTATATATAATAATCCTCTTCACTTCCTTCTCCTCTCTTCCTAAGCCCTATTACATTAGTTTATGTCAACTCCAGACAGCCTAATACTTCACCCTGGCTTTAACAAGCCTTTTGTTGGGGCAGGTACAGAGGGAAGAGCGCTGGTACCTTTCCATTTGGTAACGCTGCAGGAAGATCAGGACAAAGTTCTTTTTTTCCCCTCCCCCAAGGATGCCTGTCATTGGTGGGCTGTGGTGGTGGAGGTTGCCAGAGCAGGGCTGAAGATTTAGCTCATTGTTAGACACTTACCTAGCATACATGAGGTCTTAGGTTCAATGTTCAGTAAGCACCACAAAAATAATCAAAGGATTATTACATATCCCTTGGTTCCTTTCATTAAACATAGGCTTTGAGTAATGACTTTGTAGAATGGACATAATTCTTAGCTTGGGAAACAGCAACCTTCAGAAGTCATTAGTGTGCAATTTACAATGAAATTCACAGGCAATCATCTAGCCCAAGGAAGGACCAGAATGGGGTCCAGGCAGATAAATTCTCAAGATAACTGAGAGTGTTGAAAATACATTCTGAAACCTGGGACTTGCACTTTACTAGTACTGCTAATAGCCCAGTGCTGACACCCTTATGGGAGGATCAGGAAGGGGAGAAAGAGAGGAGTAAACAGGAGACCATAACTCTATTCACCCAGCCTCCTTTGTAGAGAGCATCAAATTCTCCATCTTGATAACTGCCAGATCTGATTTTATTAATCTCTCCTCAGCTCAGGTTCAGATACACCTCCACTATTAGATACTACCATAGACTTGAATACAAAGCCCGTCAGTGTCTAAACTCTCTGAGAGACCTTTGTAACTTTCAAATCAATGTATCCACTTTCCTTTTTTTAAAAAATTTTCTATATTCTTTGTTTACATTCCAAATGATTTTCCCTTTCCCCGTTCCCCCCTCCCCATAAGTCCCATAAGCCCTCTTCCCTCTGCCTGTTCCCCAATCAACCCCCTCCCACTCCTCTGTCCTGGCAATCCCCTACAACGCTGCATCAAGTCTTTCCAGGGTCAGAGCCCTCTCCTTTCTTCTTCTTGGGAATCATTTGATATGTGTGTGAGTTGTGTCTTGGGTATTCAGAGCTTCTGGGCTAATATCCACTTATCAGTGACTGCATTCCATGCGTGTTCTTTTGTGAATGAGTTACCTCACTTAGGATGACATTTTCCAGTTCCAACCATGTGCCTAAGCCTTTCATGAATTCGTTGTTTTTAATTGCTGAGTTGGCGCCATCCTCCAGCTACCTTTCCAACTGAAAGTCAAAGTTTTCTCCTCCTTCAGTCAACTGGCTTGTCAGTTGACTGAACTGTCTGCTTCCAGCAAAAAAAAAAAAAAAAAAAAAATATATATATATATATATATATATATATATATATATATATATCCCTCAACTGGCACCCCCACTCATACCACTCTTACCTTATTTTAGCTGAGGTTTTACCGGTAGTGGTGAATTCATCTAAGATCACTCCATATTCCATTCTGCTATTAGAGACGAATTGAGTAGGAAACGTCTCTCCAGCCTCAAGTTCTTGGACTTACGCTTGCGTATGACGAACCCTGTAATGTAGTTCTTGAGATTCCCCGTGCTGTGCTCATCTCCTGTTGTTCTTTAATGATTTGTGATCTAGCCATATGGAAATACGACTTGGAGTCAGATAACACTTGAGGAGAACTCTGCGTTTCTGATAAGATGCCAACTCACACTGCTGATCGTCATTTAGCAGGAAAGACCACATGGGGTATTTTTTTACCCCATCTTTTAACTGGCACAGGTTTCTCTTTTACTACCATTGATCATTTTAATTGCTTGGTGAACTCAGTCATTTTGTTTTACTAATCGGAGTTCTTTCCCTTCCACTTTCAACTTAAACACATACCAAACAAATTTGTTTGAAGAAACAATTGCTTAGAAAACTTTCATGAGCCAGGCAGTGGTGGCACATACTTTTAATTTCAGCACTCAGGTGGCAGATCTCTGAGTTCAAGTCCAGTCTGGTCCACAGAGTGACTTCCAGTACAGCCAGACCTACACAGACAAGCTCTGTAAAAACAAAACAAACAAACAAAAACTTTAATGAATCCCCAGGAAGACTTGGGCACCTTTCCCCCTATGCATACTCCATTGCCCACAGAGCTAACTCATTGCATTTTGGGTTCCCGATTGTTTTCCAAAGTATTTCCCAGAATTTTTCACAGTGCTGCGCACATGGGTGGAAATATAGAAATGTTTTCTAAAAATTTCCCATCAACAGTTTTTGCCATTTTCCTTTGATATCCTCAACACACTATGAGGTAGTATTTCCAAAGAGTCCTAAAATGATCATGAACTACTGGCTTTAGAGATTAATTGTAATCCCATTTTAATATTAATGTGATTACTGTAAACCAAGAGCTTGACTATTGTACTGTCTGGTTTTGTGCATCAATTTGACACAGGCTCAAGTTATCACAGAGAACGGAGCTTCAGTTGGGGAACTGCCTCCATGAGATCCAGCTGTGGGGCATTTTCTCAATTAGTGATCAAAGGGGGAGGGCCCCTTGTGGGTGGTGCCATCCCTGGGCTGGTGTTCTTGGGTTCTATAAGACAGCAGGCTGAGCAAGCCAGGGGAAAGCAAGCCAGTAAGAAACATCCCTCCATGGCCTCTGCACCAGCTCCTGCTTCCTGACCTGCTTGAGTTCCAGTCCTGACTTCCTTTGGTGATCAACAGCAATATGGAAGGTATAAGCTGAGTAAACCCTTTCCTCCCCAACTTTCTTCTTGGTCATGATGTGTGTGCAGGAATAGAAACCCTGACTGAGACAACTGTCTTTGGATGAACTTCATGTAGTAGTCATTTGGACCTTGATTAATTTATCACAGTTTGCCTTTGGCATCTAGGCTGCCAGGAGGCTGGTTTTCCAGGTTCTTGAGTGTCTCTTTCTCAGGGGACATTGACACGAGCCTAGTTTTTAAGATTGATGTGTAAGTTAAGAAAGTCGACTTGTTGACTGAGAAGTTATGGCACTGAAAAGCGAAGACCTATATATCCAATTCTTTCTTACCGGAGAAGAGCTCTCTTTGTAAAGAGAGCGAAGTCATAGTTTGTTTTGTAAGGTAGAATCTGAACAGCAGAATTAGGATAAACTAATTATGTATCAGCTTCAGGTTGCATTGCCTTAAAATGTCCAAACTGTCTTAGGAATGAGCTTGCCAGTAGGACCAGGAGAAAAGGCCTCGATCTCACCTCCTGCGGCCATCTCCATCCTAGGTGGGATTTCCATTAGGCCTGGAAATGGAAATGTTGGGTGTCAAAGACACTAAGATTTCCTAAGATTTATTCTCATCTCAAATACCAGCCAAGTCAAAGTTCTTTCTTTCTTGGTCATTTTTCCTGCTGTGCTCTCTCCTCTGTGGCTACCAGCATTTTGTTTTGCAGAATCAATCATGTCAAATGGTAGGAAACCTTTCTGGGGCATGTGGATTTGTATGGTACTGGGACCATTCAGTAATTAGTCATTGTTAAAACAAGGAAAAGGCACATTCCTTTAATTCCCAACACTCAGGAGGCAGAAGCTGGAGGATCTCTGAATTTGAGGCCATCCTGGTCTGTAGAGCAAGGTCTGGGACAGCCAGGGCTACACAGAGAAATCCTGTCTTGAAAGAAAGAAAGAAAGAAAGAAAGAAAGAAAGAAAGAAAGAAAGAAAGAAAGAAAAAGAAAGAAAAAGAAAGAAAGAAAGAAAGAAGCCCAAACTAATAATAAAACAACAACAGCAATAATAAAAGAAGAAAAATTGAAGGAGGGTGCCATGTAGGCTGAGGCCAGAGAGCCGTGTGTATGTGTGTGTGTATGTGTGTGTGTGTGTGTGTGTGTGTGTGTGTGTGAATGAGTGTATATGTGAGTATGTGTGAATGAATGTATGTGTATGAATGAGTATGTGTGTGTGTGTGAATGAGTGTATATGTGAGTGTGTATGAATGAATGTGTGTGTAGGAATGAGTATGTGTGTGAGTGTGTATATGTGCGTGTGAATGAGTGTGTGTGTATGAATGAGTGAATGTGTGTATGTGTGTGTGAATGAATGTGTATGTGAGTGAGCATGTGTGAGTGTGTGAGTATAAATGAGTGTGTGTGTGTAAATAAGTGTTTGTATGAATGAGTATGTGTGTGTGAATGAGTGTGTGTGTGAGTGTGAGTAATTGTGTGTGAATGAGTGTGTGTGTGTGTGTGTGTGTGTGTGTGTGAGTGGAACAGAAAGGAAAGAGTAGACTAGGTCCGCCTGGAATGTGGAAATGCAGTTGCAATGCGAGTGTAAGAGCCGGGTGAACTCCTGTCTGAGACACTGTGACTTCCCAGCGTGGTTGGACAAGGGCAGCGGCAAGATGAAAAAAGCCTAGGGAACATCAAAAAGATGTTTTTGGAATCATGTAACACTGTGGCACAATGGTTTCTTTTCTCTGCTGCTCATTGTTGGATATAGTCCTCTGTGGTTGAGAATTTGCAACGGCCCCTATCCTGTTTTAGTGATGGGGGACATGGTAGGGGTGGAGTGGGGGGAGGGAGAGGCGGGGGGAGACATTACAAAGGGAGACATTTCTACTGTTTGTGGCCAAACATTATTCAGGATGTCATTATTCCAGCTTCACTTAAGCCATTCCCCCCCAAGTTTTATTACATAGTCTCTCCGCAGAAATCCTATTTAATACCCAGCCTTCCTGATTTGACTTTTTTTTTTTTTGAACCTTGACTTTGTACACAATATGCATCAATTAAAGGTTAAACTTCCCCGAATTTCAGCTAACTTAGCTCCCCCTTTTTACCCACTCCTCCCGACCTGGATTGTCTTCAGTCAGAAATTTCCTATGTGTTATCATCATCACTGAGTTTTCCTTTCTTTACTAAGTCACCCCACCTCCTCAGCTATATGTGCTGTTACTTGGCTGAGGAAGAAGGCGGCCCACAAGAGAGCGAGGAATCCCAGGCTCCATTGGGAAGATAGGTAAAACTCAGTGGTATGATTTATGCAGGGCGTGCAAGGGCCTGGGTTTGAGTCTCAGTATCCAAACCCAAATAAGCCAATCAAAACCAAACTGGTCAGGCGGC
Source organism: Apodemus agrarius (assembly GCA_964023405.1). NCBI lineage: Eukaryota > Metazoa > Chordata > Mammalia > Rodentia > Muridae > Apodemus > Apodemus agrarius. Next base: position 17,265,670 of record OZ030027.1, read on the forward strand.
TGCGATGAAACTTCTAAGAATTTCTCTTGGCAAATATTTTGGAAATCAGATCTTTAGCCAGATAACAACTCATTCTGTGTTTAGTAAGCCTGTCTTGAAGATGATTTTCTGTCGCATTTGTTTCTTCAAGACCCCAAGAAAAATAGACAACAACTTCAAAGATGGAGGCTATTAGATATAATGTGCTTGTGGTAAAAATTTTGTGGATGAATTCAGATTGAGTGACATTTCTGTCTTTTTCTTTGGTTCACTTTCTCTTCAGAAAACTCTTACTTGTTCAGAATTTCATGGGAAGTCCTAGAGTGTGATTGGGAAATGTTACTTTTCTTTAAATTTTGGATTTATTTATTTTCTATGTATGAGTGTTTGCCTATATGTGTGTACTATATGTCCCTGGTATTCTCAAAGATCTGAAGAGGATGTTGGGTCTCCTGAGGCTCAAGTTACAGATGATTATGAGCTGCCTCTGGGTGGTGGGAATCAAGTATTGATCCTTTACAAGAACATCAACTCTCTAACTCTAAAATGTTATTTATTTTATTGCTTGAATTACTTGGGAGTTTATACATGGAAAATGCCATATAATTTTGGCTACTAATCCCCATAAATAACTCCCCAACTTGATTTATTTTTGCTATATCCATTTTATAAAGGAATAGGGTAACATGGAATTTAAGTTATGAATTAGAGTTACAAATGTTTCAGACCGGGCTGGAGAGATGGCTCAGTGGTTAAGAGCACTGACTGCTCTTCCAAAGGTCCTGAGTTCAAATCCTAGCAACCACATGGTTCTAGGGATCTATAATCTGTAATGGGATCGGATGCCTTCTTCTGGTGTGTCTGAAGACAGCTACAGTGTACTTACATATAATAAATAAATCTTTAAACACACACACACACACACACATATACACACAAAAACCAGAAAAACCAAAAAACAACCAACCAACCAAAAACAAACAACAAACAAAAACCAAAGGTCCCAAACCATTGTATAGTTTAAATTATAGACTGCAATTGATCTTGACATACCAATTATCAGGTAAAATGTGAAATATAAAAACCTCAGACATGGCCGGGCATGGTGGCGCACGCCTTTAATCCCAGCACTTGGGAGTCAGAGGCAGGCGGATTTCTGAGTTCAAGGCCAGCCTGGTCTACCGAGTGAGTTCCAGGACAGCCGGAGCTACACAGAGAAACCCTGTCTCAAAAAAACAAACAAAAAAAAAACAAAAAAAACAAACAAACCAAAAACCAAAAAACAAACAAACAAACAAAAAAACAAAAACAAAAAAAAAACAACCTCAGACATATCTGGAGGTTGTCCTGTGTGTGTATGTGTGTGTGTGTGTGTGTGTGTGTGTGTGTGTGTCGACCGGAGGTAGTATCAAGTGTCTTCCTCTATCCCTCTTTACCTTAGTTATTTTGAGACAGGGTCTTTTAATGCACCCAGACCTCACTTTTTCAGCTATCCTGGGTGACTAGTGGGGTGATCTTGTCTCTGTCAGGCTGCCCCAGGGACCACCAGCATGAACAGTAGCGCTTGGCTTCCACACAGTTTCCAGGGACCCAAACACTGGCCAGCCATCAAGGCTGCACATACATAGCCGCCCGCTGAGTTACATCACCAGCCCTGGTAGCCATGTTTGGAGTGGAAAAGTGTGGAGGTTTGAATGAAGCACATGGCATTGTATTAGAGAGGGCTCCCTGGATAACTAATGAGGCTGCAGGCTCTGTCCCCTCAGTGGTCCTTCTCAGAAGGAGAAGTCAAAGCAGCATCTTTGCTTGGCATGGCTTCTTCTTCATAAACAGCATCCCCACCCCCCACCCCCACTCTGTTACAGAGCCAGACAGAGCTGCTCTCTGCATTCTTCTTGCAGTTTTAATTCCAGTGATGAAAATGTCTCCACTGGCTTCTGAATGCTCACCTCTGGATGAGCACATGCTGTGAACTCAGAGATCCGGCTTCGGAGTACGAAATCTAAGACAATAACAATCCTGTTCCGTTTGTCGATGAGCATGGATAGGAGGTTCAGAACACTTACTCCAGAGTGAGCGAGCTACGGGACAGTGTATGTCCACTGTGAGCATGTTGTTATGGCTCTAGCGCATGGCACACAAACAGGGCTTTCCTGACAGGAGTCACAGCCACCTCCGACTCCAGCAAAGAGACGCTAGCTTTGGATGAGGACGAGGGCTCTGAGGGAGGCCACATGCTCTGTGCCTGTGCCTCTGTAGGTTGAGAAATTCTCACTTCTGTCTGGAAGAAGAAAAACCCATTTCCAGCAGGGCGTAGTGGTGCACGCCTGTAATCTCAGCACTTGGGAGGCAGAGGCAGGCGGATTTCTGAGTTCGAGGCCAGCCTGGTCTACAGAGTGAGTTCCAGGATAGCCAGGACCACACAGAGAAACCTTGTCTCGAAAAACCAAAAACCCAAAAACCATTTCCTTCTCTCTCCCCTGCTTCTCTACATCGGATCCTCCCCTACCCCTCCCTCCTCCCCACCTCTTCTCCCACCAGCTCCCTCCTTCCCTCTGATATATCTATTTTGTTTCCCCTTCTGAGAAAGATTCAACCATCCTCCTCTTGGGCCCTCCTTGTTATTTGGCTTCTTTGGGTCTGTACATTATAGCGTGGTTATCGTGTATTTTGGGGGAGGCAGTGTGTGTGTGTGGGGAACAACACCAAGAAGAGGGGTCCCCCTTTGCAAAGGAGAAGGGGGTGGAATGGGGGAGGATCTGTATATGGAGATACTGAGAGGCACAGGAGGACTGATACTAAAGTGTAAAATGAATAAATAAATTTAATAAAAAAGAAAAGAAAAGAAAAGAAAGAAAGAAAGAAAGAAAGAAAGAAAGAAAGAAAGAAAAAGAAGTGCAACCTTGTCACCATCTTTCCCTTAGCTCCACAAGGCCCAGACTTCTGACTAGCTTCTAATGAAGCCAAATTTGTCAGAACTTGTTACAGCAGCAATGTGAAACCAAGGCGGACATCTTTATCTTCATGAGTTCTTTCCTCCATTAACAAAACATTGTAAAAGTTGTATCTTCCGATTGTGTTGACACCGTGTTGAATATATTACCAGTATTAAATGTGAAAATCTTTTTTTATTCCAAAGCTCCTCTCTTTAGATTTTAAAAGCAATGGAAATCTATTTATAGGTAGACACACAGACACACAGACACACAGACACACACACACACACACACACACACACACACACACACACGCACATAAATATCAAGGCTCCAAGCACAGTGCTAGGTATGTCTAATGGAGAGATTGGCCCCACCCATGGGCATCTCCATCCAAATTATCCCTGTCACTCAGCTCTTGGATTCAGTATCTGGAAACACATGCCAACAGAGGGATTACAGAGAAACTGGCTTCTTGATATATTGTCACGTCTCTTGGCATTTGAGTGGAGGGAGTAGGGCTTTACAATATCAGGGCCACATGTTTTGAGTACAGAAATGTCATTCTATTCTTAAGTCACACGGTATCAGAATAGCCCCCTCAGTATATACGCAAAAACATACTAACTTCTGTTTGAGTGAAAACTCATGGCATGGATTTTACTTAAAAAACAAAACAACAACAACAACAACAACAACAAAAACTTCACTGAATATATCTATATATCTTCCTTTAAATTACAAGTAAAAGAATAAATTAGTTTTTACATTTGGAGATGAATATAATAGCAAAATTATTATCCTTTATATTTAACACCCCACAGTGTTCAGAAACACACGCCATATACATTATTTAACAATTTTTAATTAAAATTTTTATTATTGTTATGGTGAGGAAAGTATGCCACAGTTTGTTTATGAAGGTCAGAGGGCAACTGGAGGAAGCCGGGTCTCTCCTTCTCAGGTCATTAAGCTTGGGTGGGTGCCATCTTAACCAACCTTATTTCTTTGGATCACCTACACAGTCATTTGAGATCTTAGTAGGAATAGTGTTTTGTAAGTTATTGATATAAAAGCTATTAATAGTAATAGCGTTTCAACTTCTGATAAATTGCTTATTATTGTTTTTTTGTTTGTTTTTGGTTTTTCGAGACAGGGTTTCTCTGTGTAGCCCTGGCTGTCCTGGAACTCATTCTGTAGACCAGGCTGACCCCGAACTCAGAAATCCACCTGCCTCTGCCTCCCAAGTGTTGGGATTAAAGGCGTGCGCCACCACTGCCCAGCCTATTATTGGTTTATTAAGAGAAACATTGAGGATGGTAGATGTACATTTGGCTTCTGCATTTGGCCTGTCCTCCAATATTTAGGCAAAACTGGAAAGCAAAATCTGTGCTCCTTAGTCCCGTATATCAGTTCCCACACTTCACCCTGTGAGGGATGATATGCATCAGGCTTATGACTACGAGTGTTAATGCTGTGAATTGGGAGTTATAACATGCCTCAAAGCACACCTCGTTAACTGGAAAGGCACGACTTCCAGCTAAGAGCAAATCTCCTTCCATGGGAGTTCAGAGACAAAGACTCGGGCGTCTGAGAACAGACTCCTCATCATTTAAGAAGTCCACAATGGCAAACACTTTCCTGGATTATGGTCCTAAGGCAGGACTGGCAGTCAATTCTTGGTTAACCTTGCTCTTGCAAAGCATATGTCAGGAAGGATTTGTTTCTAGAGCTTTCCTGGGAAGTGGCTAGTTTTAGGCTGCTCTGCCCCCAGTGAGATTGTCTGTGGTCCTTTCTGTGACTGTGAGCTTGCTGAGAGGAAAGAGAGTACGGGTAGCTACGGCTCTGGAGCTCCTGCTTCTGTGTGTGTGTGTGTGTGTGTGTGTGTGTGTGTGCGCGCGCGCGCGCGCTCCGTGTGCACAGAGCTTCCCCGAGACATGCTGACCCTGGCATTTCACTCCTGCCTTTTTGCAATGGTGTGTGCCCTTTGTCACCAGCCTTGCAGTGTCCCAGTCAAACCAGTTTAGTCCAGATCTGAGAAGATAGACTCCCAGATCCTGTCAAACCCTGTCAAATCCGAGTCTTAATTTCACAACTTAGAAGTTTTGACAGGCTGTCTGGCTTCAAACCTTGAGAAGTTCTGTTCCCCTGCTCAAAACCAGCCAAGCACGGCTCCCCGGTAAGAAAAGCGAGGTGCTTCTCGGAGATTATTTCCATGGCTGCTCTTCCATTCCATTCCTTTCCTGCCTGACTAGGCTTAGGTGCCTTTTCAAAAGTTGCTTGCGCTCAGGGGCTACACCCTGCCCGGCCAGCAGGCCCGGAGGATGCTTCCTGTCAGAGTTCCCAGCCATCTTAAAGCCTCAGCAGCTCTGGAGACATCATGGAAATGGAGAGCCTGGGCTTGCTCAACAGTGACCCATTTGGCACCTGGAATCAAAATCCCGATTCAGTCTAGGGACTGTGCCTCCACTTCCCCAGGGACCATCCTGGACAGCTCTGGAAAGCATATCCACCCTTCCACTGTGGGGATGGAGGCTGTGAAGAGAATCCCACACCAAGAAGCAGGCCCCTGCCTGCTCAGATCTCTTTACTCCGCCCCTTGGGTGATTTACCAGTTGTCTGAATAAAGAAAATACTGCTGGGATCTGGGGTGGGACCATAAGGTCTGAAGGCAGTGAGGGAAAAACACGAGGGAAGGTCTAAATCTCCTCCCCATCTCTCCCTCCTTCCCTGCCCTGTGAAAATTATTTAAGTGTAAACATGCCCCCCCCTTTTTAAATTTAGGGTATCTCCGTGGAAGAAAAACTACTGTATTACTCAAAGTAACACTCAACTCTGAACCTTAGTTCTCAAAACTACAGAATTTAAAAAATGTTGTAAATGACTGACACGGGGGCTGGTCTTTACTCCATTCAAAGGAATCGTGTTTGTAATCACTGAGCAGGGTGCAGTCGAATTGTTCTCAAATTGTTCAGTAAACAGGAGAGTTTGTAAGGAGATACCTCGACTCTCGGATTAATTAATAATGGAAAAGTTTCGGGGTGTCTCTCGTACACTTAAAAAAAATCTTTTATTTCATTTCATTTATTTTTTTAAGTTATTAGGTATCAATTGTAGTTCTGAGTACAGATAAGTGCCTGACACAATGGTCTCTCGGCCGAATTCCAAAACAAGGCCTGTGCATTTGGCAGGAATTTAAAACAGTCCAGGGCTGTGTCTATTTTCTGTGTCCAAAGAAGAGTCTGTGCATTTCCACTGGACTAGGAAAATAACAGGAAAACACGGGGGTGGGGGTGGGGGGTGTGGAAATAACTAATATTGTAATCGCCAACGAAGGCTGGCCCGAAAGGGAACAAATCAGGAATTAGCGCCCGCCCCGTGCGAGCTGCAGTTTGGGGCTCGCAAGATGTTTGGAGGACATTGGGCTCGGAGAGTGGACTTCATTGTTAGGAGGAAATCGCCTTCTCTCTTCTAAAGCTCTCACCTTGCAAATCGCTGACCCCCCCTCCCAACACCCTCCCCTCCCCAATCCCCCAAGCACAAGCGTAGATTACTTCTTAACTCTTCCCTGCTAGCTAACCTTTTCAGTCAGCCCTTCATCAGGGCAAAAAAAAAAAAAGCCTTGCGAACAAAGCGTCGTTTTAAAGCCTTTCCCCCACTAAAAGTTCGCCCCTCCCCCTCCTTTAAAGAGGCGGTGTGGGGGTAATTTTCTCCTTTCCTTTCTTTCTTCTTCTCTCCCCCCCACCCCCTTTTGAGTTTTGTGTTTCTGCAACCCATGCTTGCGAAGCTGTCCTTGTTTGAGGCTTGATGGATATTTCTTCAGAGATACCATCATACCGCTTGTTATTGTAACACTTATTGGTGATAAAGTTCAGAGTAAAAATTAAGCAGCTGCAATGTAGCAGCACAAATTAGTTTAATGTAAGCAGTCAGGAGCAGCTGGCTGGCTCGGGACCCGAATTCAGCGGTGGGGGGAAGGGCGCTGTGACGCTGATAGTGTTTTTTTTTCCCCCCCTCTCCATAAACATTTTTTGGTTGGTACAGCTTTTGTGCTGATCATGTGACAGTGTCCCTAGGCAGATAATTTATTTCGGTGGCTTTCATGAGCAATCATTAACCTTCAGACACTGAGTTTGCTTTCTGCTTTGTGGCATTTGTTGTTGTTGTTATTATTATTATTATTATTATTATTTTGTGTACTAACTAGTTTAATTCAGAAAGTGTCAGGAGAAAATTACAACCAATTCATAACAGGCTGCAATGCACAACACTTAATGTTGTTACTAAAGCGGTTCTTGCTCACAAGATCGCTCTCCTAGCTTTGCTGGGCGTTGGTGGATAGGAATTGTCATTGTCATTGTGGCTGTCATTGGGAGGCTTCTTCAGTGTCCCCTTCTGATTGCTAGGCCTCTGCAAGGTGTCCTGGCAGAAACAGGATCTCCCTGGCAGTCTTTCCTCCCTAGGACACTGGAAGTGCAAAGGGCTCAGGGGATGACGGGGCTTCTGATGGGGAATCCTGTGTTCCTTCAACCTCACACCAGCCTTCAGTAAACAGCGTGGCCATTTGTAGAGAATAACTGGAACCAGGCTATATGAGGACTGAGAAACAAAGGAGCCAGCGAGGGTGTCTTGCATAAATCAGAAGGGACAGAGAAGTATCATTCCTGACATCTACAAATCATGCTGACCCTGGTTTTTTTTGTTTTTGTTTTTGTTTTCTTGTTTTGTTTTGTTTTGAATTTATCTGTTGCTTCGATCTGTGATCTGTTTGTGTCGACTGTCCTTTTCTACAAACCAGTAATTCGGGAGTAATGTGTGCAGGACCACTCTCTGGTGTCTATCATACATGATATCTTCAGACACTTTCAGAATGCCGATTATCTTGTGGGTATTGTGCGGGCCCTGTTAGATATTCATTTATTCATTCTCTCATGGTGCATGGCTGCTGCTGGTGGGGGGGGGGTTGCTACTCAAGATTACTTGTGCAGAGGGATTTGATAAAGTGTATTTATAAACCCCAAGGAACTGTGCTTACTGCAAAGCAGGAGGAAGAGCTGTCTCCTTTTCTATTTTACTCATTTTGCAAGATTTCAGTGATAAGAGTTATCCCTCATTGATCTCAATATTTCATAAAGATAGATGCATGGGTTATCGAATGCAGCACAGAAATTCCATTCTTCTTTAATTGTGATTTGAGAGCTAAAAACATAGAGGGGATGGATACTGTATGTCTTTAAGCCTTTGCAGGCATCACCAGTGGGCCAGATACTAGACCGAAAACAAGGCAGAACTTGATTAAATGATACAGGTGTGAAAGCCAAAATTTTTGGGTGGGGCTGGTGAGATAGCCCGTTTGGTAAAGACGCTTGTCTTGCAAGCCTGGTGACCTATGATCCTTCCCCGGAAGAGCCACAAAGGCAAAAAATAAAGTCCACTCCACAAAGTTGTCCTTTGACCTTCACATGCACCATGCACACATACAACGACAACAATAATAGTAGCAGCACGGTGTTTTTAAAAAATAAAGTATTTGTGTCTTTGGTGTTGTATAAGGTCCCCTAAGTGTAATTAGTGTGAATATGCACAAATCATTTTATGAATTGCGTTGTTGCTTGGAAGGGGGAGGGGACAGAAACTTCTTTGTCCTTAGAAGACAAATTTCCTTCACAAATCTAGGGTCCTAGAGCTCTGGTTTTCTCTACTTCTTTCCAAAGTCATTTCTTTCTCCTGGATCCAAGGTTTATCTATATAACATGGGTTGGATTTGTGCTTAGATATCCATATTTAGTAAGTCTTTTCTTCTTCTTCCTGATTTTAAAAGAAATTAATACAAAAACACTGTCATGAATTCCCCCAAAACATGATGATACCTGGGTGCCGAGTTTCCTATGCCTGGTGGAGAAGTCAGCTCCAACAGTGGTCGTAATAGATAGTTACACAACTTGCCTTCACCGAGGGCAAAGATGTACTCAGAAAATACAGCAAGCCGAGTCGGGGAGAGCCAATACACGAGGATACTTTTCTGGGTCAAACTTTCACAGTTCATTCACTCTAGACACTTTGTCATAGTTTCCTTTCTAGATCCAGTTTCCTGTGGTGAGCCTCCCTTGAGGAACCTATCCTCATCCTGTTCCCACCCCCCCACCCTCCCCTACTCCCCCCCTCCCAACCCCGCCAAGCTTGTCACAAGCCTGAAGTCCTTGCCAGGCCATGTTGGCCCCTTTTGAGCTCTAGATGGCTTGAATAAGCCAGTGTTCTCTTAGACTCTGTTCTAGAATCCACGCTGCTGTTCTGTACTTTGGTCTCTCCATTCTCAAGCCTTATATTCAGAACCGCCGCCGAGTTCTAGAAGCTTCTACGTACTTTGCTCTCTGACCAAAACAGTCTACCTCATCCTCTCCTGCTCTCAGTGCTTACTCCTGTTCACCTCTGTCATAGTACTTAAACCGTTTTTTTTAATTTTTTTTTCCCATTTTAACTGTATCTCTAAAGCTATCATTCAGTGACCTACAATGATTTGTTCTCTGGCACTAATTTTATTATTGATATAATACATATGAAAAATAGCCCTCTTGGATGCAGGATATATATTCATGGAGTCAACCAATCTCAGGCTGAAACATTTGAAAGGAAAATTGTGTTTGTACTGAACATACACGGGTCTGTTTTTTCTCGTCACTAAACCCCAAATAGTACAGAATAGCAACTATTTCCATACTGTTTATGTTGTTTGAGGTCTTGTAAGCAACCTAGGTGACTCAGAATGTGTGGGAGGCTCTATACAGGTTATATGCAAATGCTATTTTATGCAAAGGACTTGCTTCTGGAATCCACATGGATCCTCAAGCCAGTCCCTTCCAAGATGACTGTGTTGAGGAAGTAATGTGGGATAGCCTCTTACACTTTATTCGGGACTAACTTGCCCAGTTGTTTACAGTCTTTGCATATGTCTGCATGTGCGTGTTTATGCGGACACACAAATGTATGTGTTCACTTGCCTGTGGTTGGCGGCATTCATTGTACTCAGTTGTTGTCTGCCTTATATTTTGAGACCCAGTCTCCCACTAAACTGGAGCTTGCTGATGCGAGTCCTGCTGGCCAGTGGGCTCCGGACGACCCTCAGACTCCCTGTCGCTGCGATCCTAGGCGTGCCCTGTCATGCCTGGCTTTTGATGTGAATGCTGGAAATCCCAACCCAGTACTTCACGGTTGTGTAGCTAGTACCTTCTCAACGGAGCGGTCTCCCTAGCCACCTCACTGAAAAATCATGACAAGGATCTTTAGGGCCTGTAATCACCCCGGGGCTCCATTTTATCGATAAGGAGCTGAGGCGCTAAGATGTTGAGTGACAATACAGTTTCCCAGATAGAAGGTGGTTTCCCAGATAGATCGGGATTCTATCCTGGACATCTGGATTCCAGAGGACAGTTCTTACTCAGAAGGTTCTGCTGCTCCGGTGCTATTATAACACCTACCTCATACTTACTATGAAGTGCTTGCTTAGCAAGTCTATTTCCCATCTACTGTGTGCCAGGTGCAGCTCTCCAAATTCTTCATTATTGCTTAAGAGATAGAACAGGACGCAAGACAGGAGACAGTGAGGGATAAATACACCCGCAGCGCAGCGGTTCTCAGGCTGTGGGTCGTGACCCCTTGCGGGGTGGGCGGGGGAGGGGGTGAGAGTCACATATCAGATTACAATTACACTACATTACAATTCATAACAGTAGCAAAATTTCAGTTATGAAGGAGCAATGAAATAACTTTATGGTTATTCCTCAAAGGAAAGCTATATTACTCATACTGAGAAAAGTAGACAGGAGTAGAGGAGAGATTTTTGTGGCAAAACCAAGGTTAGGTAGGAGGGAAAAGGTTCTGTTTGTTTGTTTTTTTAATTTTTATTATTTTTATTTTTTTAGACTTGTTTTTAACTGAAAAACATTTTGAACATGTTTTCTCCCTCTTGCAGTTTCTGCTTGTGTCCTCACCCAACTTTTTTGGTTTTGTTTCCTTTCTCTTAAAAACAGAAACAAAAACAAAAACAAACAAGCCGTCAAAAACAAAACCACAAACAAAACAGCAACCGCAAAACCCCAAGAAACATCCCCACAAAAACACAGAAACAAAAATCAAAATGAACAAAGAAAAATAATACCCTACCAAAACCCACAAACAAACAAACAAACAAAAAAGCAAAGCATTTGTCTCATTGACAAAAAGTCTACAAAAAATACTGACGCATTTGCCTTTATGATAGCTGAAGGCTGGTGACAAAGTTTACAGGCGTTGGCCCTCTGTGGGTGATAGCCTCTGAATGATAATGACTCTAAACAGGTATTGAGCTAAGACCAAAGATGAGACTCATATAAGATTTTGGAAATAAGCCAGTGTGATGTCTGAAGGGATGATTTTATTCATTCATTTGTTCATTCATTCACGCACTTGTTTTTGCACTGTCATTTATTGAATAACATAGTCTAAGCCATACTGAAAACTTCTTGTGAGAACAAAACACAGCACCCTTATCTTGAAGGCGCTTAGTCCAGTAAGGCAAAGATAAGGGAAAATATAAAGTTACCACTGAATAGGATCAGGGAAACTAGAAAATCATGTACTGGGTCAGTGGTAGCCCTGAACAAGGAGCCCCTGTCTCTTTTTGTCCTTAATCAGGGACGCTTTCATTTGGTGGTGTGGTTTACTTGTGTTTGAAAAGATAGACTAGGTATTCATCAACCTAAAAAATGTAAGAAAACACAGAGTAGACAGGGAGATGTACATTTACAAAGGAGTAGGGGTGTGGGAACTTTGACAAATGCCCAGAGCTTCCACAGCCACCACCTGGGGGAATTTGGGGCTTTGGGTGTAAATTCAGACCCAGTAAGATGACTAATGAAAAGTTACAAAGGCAAGGGGCAGCCAGTCATTCCCAGATGCCAAAGACCAACTCTGAGGGACAAGAGGAAACTATAAAGAGAAGCAGGGAGTTATTTTGGTGTCGAATGGTTGAGAACTGATCAAGGTGGTAAAAATGCAGGGGAGAGGAGAGAGTGTTTGTTTATTTAGACTGAGCACAGCCTAGGTGTGGGATGGGTGGGCAAAATCTGAGATAACTTCTAGGATACCTGGTAAGCTCTATAGATTGGTGGGAGTTTAGTCAGGAATCAAAAGCAATTACAGTTCGCTAATAATAGTAGTTATTTCTACAAAGTTGCCTCTGAATTAGAACATGTGAGACAGTTCCTAGGAGAAATACAAGCCTAGGTTTCTTTGAGTCTCCGTCTTATGTGTGTTCCTGTTTGATGACGCCTTATGTGTATTGTTGATTCATGAGCACTGACGTCACATCCAGTGGCACAATGGCTTGTGCCCAAACAAAACTTACCTAATACGTTTTTTTTCCTCTATGTGTCCATGAATGGCTGCAAAAGAATTGGAGTATTTATTTATTTTGGATCTACAATCAAATGTTATTGAGTAGGTGCATATACAAGTTACCGTGAAATGACAGACGAAGGCCTTGTCCAAAGGACAATCCTTGGCTCTACTTCCCAGGAACATGTGCTACTAACTGACAGCTGAACCTTCTTACCTTTCTGTGCATATCTGTAAGTGACTGACATATCAAGAGCCTTTAACTTTTAAGCCTCCTGCCTCCCTCTCCCCAAATCTTGGCCATATAAATATTTTTATGGCCCGTAAAGATCTTTTCTGTGCTTAGATGATATGCTTACATAGTAGTCTACCTCAAATGTCTATTTCTGGCTTTCTGGCTTTCCTGCCTTTCAGTCTAAGACATGCCAATTACATGTCTTAAAGCCTCACTCAAAGCAAATGTCTTAATCTTGAGTGACCATAGAAAATCCTATGGTATGTGGATTGGGTATATAGATTTTACTACTCACTGATTTGTTGCCCCCAAATCAAGGCTCTTGATATGTCATGGTTCAAAGCCACAGTTGCAACAGGAGCCTACTTAGTTAATAAGAGCCTGTCTCAAACAACTAGAGTCTAGGTTTGTACTCAGTAGTAGAATATTTGTTGAGATTGTGCAAGGTCCCGGAATTAACTGCCCAATATTGCAATGGGGGAGGAATAGGGAGATGTATCAATGGCCCATCCAGTGTCAGAGCTGTGTAGTGTCAGGGCCAGGGTTGACAGTGTACATGTGACACCGAAGGAAGCTCCCAAGAGAGGCTTTAACTTCATTGCATCCTACATAACCTGCAGTGGTATTGCTATATCCTGGGCTCTGAAGGACAGCTGGGACGAGCCAAAAGATTTGATTCAACGTCTTTTCTGTATGACTGGCTTTCAGAGCCAATGCCATAAGTTCCAGAAAAGAGGATGCGGGTGAGAAATTTATAGCTGAGGAGTACCTGCAGCCCACACGCTGGGCTACTGTCATGGTAGGGACAAGAGGATCCCAGGTGCTTGGGTCTGGATAGCTGAACCTATTTCTGTCACCCAACATGACTTTCTAAAACATATGTTGACTTTAAAGAGGCACGATTTGGGGATTAGACATTTTTGTCTTGATAATATTTTCAGTTTATGGTTTCGGGATTTCTTACCAACTCTATCCTTTTTGTATGAACATCATAACGCAACCTGCCCCACCCCTACCCCACCCCCTCCATGTCTGTTGCTGCTGCTTTTGTCTGTTTTCTTCTCTATTACAACCCCATTTCAAACTGTATAAAGTGAACAGAAACAAACAAGACAAGGCAAAAATCCGAGTTGGATTCAGACTTCAACCATTACGTAATTTTCCTTTGCGCCGAGTAGTTAGATATTGTGTTAGAAGGTGGATAGGTTGTGGCAAATGACTTAAGCATGGCCTCTGTAATGCTGCACCTCAACGGGTAAGAATTACAATGCAGGCAGAGGTCACTAACTGTTGACTTAATATTGGACAAATCACTTTAGTTCTTACAGAAAAATCTCTCACTTATAAAATAATGAGTTTCCATGTCTAGCTTCCTGGTTTCAGCCCTTTCCACTCAATAGTTCCATAACATCAACTACTCTCTTATTGTGTCCCAGGATGGTGGCCAATGCTATTGTGGTACTTGGATGTCATAGGAAAGCAAGACTTAAGAGACTTCTGAGTTGCAGAAAGATTTGAGCTCCCAGCCTTTCATGCGCACAAATCCCCTGCAGCAAGTAGCATGTGTTTGTCAATGCTCACCATGAAACTGTTGAACCCTGAAGTATTTGGAATCTGTAGAAGGATTTAATGAAACGAGAGGGGAACGATGCCAGCCCTGGGAAAAGGATTTGAGAACACCAGCTGGAGAGTGGATCCACCATTTCCCATTGTCATGCATGGGTTTCACTGAGTGACTCCATATGAAAGCCACCGCTGTGCAGCTGTGAGCAGTGGCAGAGCTCATACATTGTTCAGGGTCCCCAAGAATGTCTTAGAGGGGCTGGAAGAGCAAAGTCAAGGTAAATGCAGTGCTGAGAATCTGCAGTGTGTGCAGTAACTGCTCCCTGTTACCCCCTTGTTTGCTTAGATTCAGAGCTATTGAAATCATGAGCTGGAGCACGGGTCCAGATGAAAAATCTTTTCCAAGTAAATATTAGATAGCTCCCCAGTGGAGGCAGATGGCTTCTGTACTGTGTGCAGCACATATGCAGGTGTGGTCACGTAGTACTATTAGCGAAAGGAAGCTTATTAATACCTTCTATGAATAAAATCACACCGCACTACAGCAAATGGTTCCCAACCTAACAGGGTTTGTACCCCATTCTATTACATGTTTTAAAAATAACACCTGATATCAAGAATAAACACTCAAGAGTTCTATGAGTAAAGATGACTCTGTTTAAATTAACATGCCACCATTGATACATCAAGGAAGCAGGTTGAATCCACGGCAAGAGGCATGGAACTTTAACTTCCGGCTACTTTTGATTAGCTATATAACATTCGATTGACATAACATTAGAAATTTTTTTCCCCCTAACACTTTCCCTGGATACAGAGTATACACTGAATCAGTTTCTGTTTCTCTTTTTTTAAAAAGTTTGTATGGTGATGAGCTGGTATGGAGGTAGATCTAGTTCTTCAAGGGAATGGCAGGCTCTCAACCTAAGCCTACAAGTATATACGAGTGTATTTGAAACTGTGATTGGAGATGAACTGAGTGACGACAAAAAGCAATGCATTTAGGCTCCTGGAAACACTTGATCATTATGAAATGTGGCCAACTTGGCAAAGAGATAACTTTGAAGACTTTCATAATGGTAGAAAGCCTTGGAACCTGTCTGAGAAGCTGTCAAGGTCCTTGGCAGTCTCTCCCTGGAGAGTTTTTCTGTCTTGAACTCTCCTCCTTTGGCTTGTCTCCGACCTCTTGCTTCCCCCTCTGGGGTTCTACTTCTCCCCCTTCAGCATCCTTGCTATTTTCACACGCAGTTTCTCTCTCGTGTACAAACATGGCGGAACTAGAATGAGAAAACAAGAAGGATGCTCTGTGGAGTTAGTATTATAGCTTTCGTTGGAACCTGTAGAAGGAGGATTGATCAGGTCAAATCATTCTATTTCCCCAAGGAGGGGCGGGGAGGGCTTTTACCATTCAGTAATTTAGCTAATGAAGGAAGAACTGATACGGAGAGACATGTCTAAAAAGACAACAAACAAAACTCCAATTAATTCCTTCTCCGAGAATTCTGAGACATTGTGAAAAGCATATAGTCAAAGCCACCATACCCAGAAAGCACCAAGAAAACACCATCCTTAGTGTTTGTATTTTAAAATGCAGGGGGTATATCTGATAAGGCCCTTGGTGGATACTGGCCCTCTCTGGTGATTTGGAGCATGAGATCTGTTAAAATTGTCAAGTTTGATTGAATGGGAGAGTAGAGTAAAATAAACAGGAAACCATTTTCAACAAGTAGAGAAAAAATAATGAATTTCAAACTATTGTTAAACAAAACTAATACTGAAAGGGCTGAGGTTAGAGTTTACTGGAAGAGTGCTTGCCTGGCACATGCGAGGCCCCAGGTTCAATTCCCAACACTAAATGTAAAGAAAAGAAAGGAAGAGAAGGAGGAGGAGGAAGAGGAGGAGGAGGAGGAGGAGGAGGAGGAGGAGGAGGAGGAGGAGGAAGAAGAAGAGGAGAAATACTGAAAAACCTAGATTTGCTTTGAAAGTGAACAAAACTCTTTCTTGATATATTAATCCAATTTTAAATAAAATTCCAATGTAAAATGTTTCAAGACTTAAATTCTCACATGCTCTCTGTCCCCTTCAACTACTGTCCTCAAACCCTGACCCCTTCACAGCTCTTCTTCTGGGTCATAACCACCTTCCAGACTCCTCAATGTCTGCAGGCGGGACAATCCTCCCCCATCAACTCTTCAGGATAGCTTTTTGTTTGCCATTGTACTTTGGACCCAGGAGCCCATCTCCAATTAGATGCTACTTGCAGCAGGAAGCCTTCTTTGAAGTTAATGGCCTCCTGAGGCTGTCCTATCTCTTTGTCTTAGTTCCTTCCCAACACTTGCCCTTCCTTCAAATAACTCTGCCAATTTCCCCTCTGGCTGACTGGTGAATTATGGGAGAACTGGAATTGTCTGGCTCACTCTGGATTTTTAATACTTAACATGATAATTAATTTTCAGTAGAATAAGGATTTTAGGGCCAAACCAACCCACCAACCAACCCAAACAAACAAACAAACAAACAACAACAACAACAACAACAACAACAAAAACCCTATATTTTACTGGTCATTTGTGTGCATGTACATGTATGTTTGCATGTGCATGGTCGTATGTGTGAGTGCAACACAGACATACGTGTGTATAGAAATGAGTGAGGCCAGAAGACAACTTCTACCAGTGCTGTCCTCAGGAATGCTGTCCACCTCTTTTGAGACAGGGTGTCTCATTGGTCAGTAGGCTAGACGGACTGGCCAATGAGCACCAGGGATTAATAGTGCAGAGTACCTCATACTGCATCTTGACATGGGTTCTTGGAATGAACTCCATCCATGTGCATCTGAGGCGAACACTTTATGCAACCGGCTACTTCCCGTGGCTTGTAATAGTTTTTCAAACAAACAAACAAACAAACAAACACCCCCCCCCAAAATTCATTGTAAAGGGTTTCATTAAATCGATTTCTGAATTTCAGTCTTGGGAACTGCAATGACTCTGTTCATCTGTTCCTGGTAATTCTGAAGATCCCCTCTGCTTCCACATGGCCTAGCCTTCTCCCCCATCCATCTTGTGGGCTAACTCCTGCTTCCTTCAGATCTCAGCTGGAACAGTGTTCCCGTTTCCTCAAGTCTTGAGTCTCCGGTTCTCTTCCTGCCTGCATGGCACGAAACAATGGCCACTAAAATAATTATTCAATATACCCTTTGTTTCTCCTTCACTTACAAGTACACATTTCTCTTCTATGGATTGTCTTTTCTACTAAATTGCAGGTTTGTGAAGTTGGTCTCTAATACCGTCAGGATGAAAAGACATTTTGAGATGAGGAGGAATGACGTCTAAGCATAACATAGATAACAGTGTTTATATAGTTATTGAAATTTGATTAAGAAAATTCAGGATATGGCCTGTCTGTGGTGGTATATGCCTTTAATCTCAGCACTGGGGAGGTAGAGGCAGGTGGATCTCTGAATTCAAGGTCATCTTTACAGAGCAAGTTCCAGGACAGCCAGTGCTGCACAGAGAAAGCCTGTTCCAAAAACAAAAACAAAGCAAGACAAAACAAAAACATTCAAAGGGAAGAAAGAAAGGAAGGAAGGAAGGAAGGAAGGAAGGAAGGAAGGAATTCATGGTTGGAAAATGATATTTAATCATCAAACCATTAAATAAATTTATGCATTGTTGTTCATGGTATAACAACATTTGAGAGAGAGTGTTATGCATGGTGAGAGAAATAAAGTATTAATTTTTCTAATTTTATTTGCTTTTAATTGATCAAAATCATATAGATTTATCATCTGTAACATTTTAACATTACGAGTTAACTCAGATACTTACTTTTTATGGTGAGCATGCTTAAAACCTTAGTGATTTTGGAGGATATAATACATTATAATTGACTGTAGTCATTATATTACAGCTCTTAAATTCATTGATCCTAACGGAAATGTTGCATTCTTTGAATCAATGCAAACATAAACTGGGGATATATATATATATATATATATAGTCAGATCTCTTACAATACCAGCCTCAGGGGTCCCTAGATTAGGTTCCTGGGTAGCTAGAGCTCAGTCTATTACAAAGAGGAGAAAGACAAGCCAAAGCACATAGGAAGGATACATCACAGTCAGAGATTTTCTGATTAGCCCAGGTGGTATCTAAGTATGCATCTATATTTGGTCTTTGTTTTTAAATTCCTCTTCTTTACAACTGTCTTAATCTACTAGTAAGTCACCAGCAGTTGCTCTGCGTCATGTTTGGTGATGCCCATATTTAGTCAGGAAGACACTCTTCTCTTCTATTTGTTCAAGGCTGTGACAAATAGTATGGAAATAAACCCTTGAAAATACAACATGCTTAGGATTTATTTAATCGGCAGAAAAGCAAACATGAAGAACCCAATAAATGCATAAATATTTACTGAGTTTAGCTATGTCAGATAATGAAATAAAATGACATGCTGCCATTCTGGTTTTAACATCATAGCCAGGAAGCCCTCAGGTAAAGTAAAGAGACCTTCTAGGTAATGAGACCAGTATGGTGGCTGACGCTTATTCTTTGGTTAAAATATGCAAGATACAATCTAAGTGAACCATAGGTATTTACTCATGGAGTCCTGAAATCAGCTGCGATGGATGTTTCTAGGTGCCATGCGTAGATAACCTCTTACACAATGAAAGTCCATTCCCTTGTCTTCTGGAATGTTGTCTTCTGGGAATGGATAGTTCAGTCCCTTGACGGGATCTGATCTTGACAGCAAGGAGCTGCATTTTCAAGGCTGTATCCATTTCTAGACTTCCCTGCCTCCAATGACAGACCAGTATCTATTCATGGCCGTGCTGCTTAGAGCTCTGTGGGGTGGGCTGGAGCCTTCACTCTGCAAAGCCTGGGTGCGTCAGCTTTCCTTCTCTGAAGTCTTTCCTCTCTCACTGCATTCTGGTACTTTTGCTGAGAATATACCTTCTTATGCAAATTCTTCTTTCTCTAAGAAACTTGTTCCTGGGGAGCCAGATTAAATGATACCAACATTATTATTGTTGTTGTCGTTAGTTATTTCCATTGTATAAGTAAGGAAAGTAACGTGTAGAGGAAGAGAATACTCAGTCACAGGTAGGAGTCAAGGATTCAGACCTCCATAATTAAGATCCAGAATGTATGCTCTTGCTCTTCTATTCTGTTTCAGAAAAAGAAACAAAGAAAACAGGGCTATCCGTGAGTTGCTGACTGCCCTTTTCAGTTAAGTCCTCTCATATTTCCTTGATCCAGCAATACTGGGTTTCCTTGAGCCTCTTAATGGTCACAAGTAAGTGAGGCAATGACTGAAGGTGCAGGCAGTGGAGCCTTGGCTGGAGGTGATTAGGATCTAGAAGAGGAATTTGACCAAGGTAAATGGCATTATGGTTAATTAGTAATTGATGAAATGTAAATCTAAGGTTCTCCGCTTGGAGGTGAAATGTTTGTGTTCAGCACAGTAATGCAGTCTTGTAGTGAGTCAGCTGAGAAATAATGCTTCCTATAGAAATTCATAATTGTGAGATGAGAAACCTTACACAAGGAACAATAACAGAAGGTGATGTAATATATATCCAAGAATAAGACAACAAGGCATACTCTCAACATATCCATGAGAGTGTGCATGTAAAATTAGGGGACTTTACCACAGAAAATCTTATGTTCAGATGAAATTAATCACTAAAAAGACGTGGTCAGCTCCGTGTTGCATCTTCATAAGTAGAAACAAGAGGGTCATGATGCTTGACAACTAAGCCAAAGTGAAGAAGCATTGCCTGGTTCTGAGTATCTCTGTGATGAGTGCTGTTGGCACTATTTATGAGACGGTGGTAGTGGAGAGGGGATAAGGACATACTGGCTCCCCAGATGGGTACACAGGTAAGGACATGCTGGCGCCCCAGATGGGTACACAGGTAAGGACATGCTGGCACCCCAGATGGGTACACAGGTAAGGACATGCTGGCGCCCCAGATGGGTACACAGGTAAGGACATGCTGGTGCCCCAGATGGGTAAAAGCAGGTAAGGATATGCTGGCGCCCCATACTGGTAAAATTGTGATCTCAAATGGTGCCTTCTGGAACACAAGGCTTATGAAATGTTGAAAGTCAGGTTGTATTAAAATTAGAGGTTGGAAGAGTTTAGGACATCATTGGACATGTGAGAGGCCTTCACAATCAGGAGAAACATGGGTTAGGAGTTGAAGTGACGAGAATTGTGACTTTAAATGTCATAGAAACAGTCATTTATTTTGACTCTCCATTTCCCTCGTAAAATGGGAATAACCAAACTTAACTTTTAGAGCCGCAGCAGAGATTGAAAAATAGAGCATGACAAAAAGAAAAAGAAAAAGAAAGAAATTGGCATGGCGTTTAGAACGAATACACAGGTGGTCGCTCAGTGGGGTTGGAGATGTCTGGAGGAAGCAGGACAGAAGGTGAAACCCTGAAAATGGCTCTTAGTAAAATATCAATGTAGGCATGGTACATTGATAGACTAAATTGATGGGGGGGATGGGCAGCCTAAGGGCACAGGAGTGAAGTATTACTTGTCTATAAAGATATGTAGTGAAGAGGACTTATGTGGAATATAGGCTGTGAGCAGCATTCTGAGAAAGAACTGACAGGGTTCTGTGGAAAGAGTGTCAGAAGATACCACTTCTGAGAAAGGCAGAGTTGGAGAGGACTAAGGAACATGTAGTACATGTGTGCAATATATCCTAATGTTCTGGTGAAGGTGAATAGCAGATGTGTAAAACATTAATGAGGAAAAATTGAACACGAAAAACGGAAATGAACAAAGCCGTGGACTCCTTTCATTCTGATTGTCTTAGTTAGGGTTTTATTGCTGTGAAGAGACACCATGACCAAGGCAACTCATATAGAGGACAACATTTGATTAGGGCTGGCTTACAGGTTCAGAGATTCAGTCTGTTATCATCATGGCAGGGAGCATGGCAGCAGGCAAGCAGACATGGTGCTAGAAGAGGAACTGAGAGTTCTACATCTTTATCTGATGACAGCCAGTAGAAGACTCTCTTCTACCTTGGGTAGAGCTTAAGCAGAGGACCTCAAAGTCCACGCCTACAGTGATACACTTCCTCCAATAAGGCCACACCTCCTTATAGTATCACTTCCTGTGGGCCAAGCATATTCAAACCAGCACATTGATCTTGAGATAGTGAGGTTGCTGGTTAAACTAAAAAAAAAAAAAAGAGTGAAAAGTTGTGACTGCACAGATCAAGTGTTATAGAAGATTATAGAAGGTATTATAGAAGATTTGCCATAAGAGACATAGCATCAGAGTGGGTTCATAGCAGGTAAGATCAAGACAGATTCATGCAAGAAGATCACAGGATAGTGGCTTTGTACATATCTTTCCTCTGTGGTTAAATGTCTACTTCAGGTTAGACCTACTGACTCCAGACTAACCTGGGGATCCACTCCCTCCATTTTCCTCTCTTGGAGGTTGTTTCAGAGCTCAGTTCCCATGTCTTCACCTCTCTTCCGCTCTTTAGCTTTATGATCAGCGTATGAGTGCCTTCCTGTCACGAAGTGTTCAGAAGGACTGTTTCTGTTTGTCCAGAGGGTGCAATAAAGATGCAGGCTGTTCTCTCTGACGGAGATGACACTTCCCAGAGGCTAAATGTCTTTCTGTGAGTTGTGAGGGAGAAACGATGATGTAGTTCCAATTAAGCTCTTCGTGCTTAAGTGTGGAGACCAACTTGACCTTATTACCAATGGGAAAATACAAGGAGAAAGACGACGCTATTGCCAACACACTCTTGGGCAAAAGAAAACGCTATAAATAAGTAGTTGCCTCAAAACTCTACCAAGGCTAAGACCATCATCTTTTCTTTTTTTTTTTTTTTCCATAGAGGCAAATAGATGCATTTATAAGTTGAGAAACTGTAAGGATCTACAATAAGTGAATTAGAAAGTATAGGCCATGCTGAGCCAAGTGGCCTTTTCAAACCTTAGAATTTATTATATTCCAATAACGGATTCCAAATTCCTCAGGCAGATGCTCCTAGGGAAAAAAGTCATTACAGGCTTATTAAACAAAGTTAACTTTGAGCTCTAAAATGTATTTATTTCACTGAATATTGGTGACACCTTAGGAATTACTTGCCCTAAGAATGGTCAAGGCCAGAGTTTAATGCAGGTCCACTTTTTCTTCTTCTCCAAGACTAAGAATTAGGATGAACGAAGTCTCAGGAGAAGCCATCTTTGGTCCATCTGTATGCCAGAATGAATATTAATGAGTTTTTAAATATATAGTGAAAAACCAAGTTCTACGTTTAGTAAAATATATTTGAGCTGGGAAGAAGGAAGAACTCACAACCTTACTTAAAATTCAATGAGATTGGCCTGCAGGCTTTGCATAAGATTAGCGTGCATGATGATTGTTTTTAACCCCTTAATTGCTTAAATCGTATTCTTAGCCATTAATATAAATGCTCCTACTGAAGGATTGATAAATATCCTGAAAAATTTTATTCCTCATTTAAGGAAAACAAAATGATTTGGGGAAAGAAATGAAGCGTAGTGTCACCCTTGCTAAACCAGCCAGCCAGGACACTCATGATCTCTACTCTTTCGGAGAAGAAAAATCCAATAAGAATCCTAATCCTAAATCTGCGCTACAGCTTCTTGTTATCGATGATTGCAACATGTGCTGGGCATGTCTATATCAACATGAAACATGGACGTAGCACTTTACAGGGTCACCATCACAGGAGAGCACTACCTGTCCTCTAACTTTTCTTTTAGTTCTGTGGGGATTGGGGAAGGGCACATGATAGTTCATTTAGTTACCTTGGTTTTCTTCTGTTTGGGATACATGGGCGCCTGAGATCACATGTGCTTACATGCAGCATCCTTTTTGAGAATAGCATTTTATTGGAGAGCCTTGATTAAATGAACTCGTGGGGTGGGGGTGGGGGTGGGGGTGGGGTAGGGGCTAAGGAAGTGGAGAGAGAATAATGTTCGATTCTTGCCGACTGAATGGTTCAGCGGGGTTATGCTGTGCCGATCTTATTATCATCCAAGAAAGAGGAAAATGTCCCCGAATTCTGAACGTCATGGCTTTCTTTTCAGGAAACCCAAATCGTGATTTTCACTCTGCATATAGTCTTTGCCTCTCACCAGGATTGACTATCAAAATCCTGCGTCTCCATCTATCTGTATAAGCTTCAAGTTATTTTGTGCTTGAAATAAATTAGCAACAGTCCTTGTATTTACTAATACCCAGTGCTGTATGTTAAAACCACCTGCTTTTTATAAAGAATATTTAAACTAACTGGACAGTGTATTCTTTCTTTGAAGAGAATAAAAGCACATTTCTTATTAAAAGGACCTATACTTTGGGGAAGGTTGAGTAGGAGGCTTCTTTTTAAATCTAGTTGTTTACATGCAGTATTGGGCGGGGGGTGGGGGGGTGGAAACAAACTCAAAACAAATTTCTTTGTTCTGGGCTCAATTAGTTTCTCCATAGTATAAGTAGTTTGGTTTGCTTCTAACTATCCTATTTCATTTTATTTTTCTGAGTTGGTTCTTTGGTGGATATCATTTTCACCAACTAATATATAGCTTTATTCTCTGTGCATTGTTACATAATGACACATTCTTCAATATGTCTTGTTAATTCTCTTATATTGAACTAAACCATAGCACTATAACTCAAGCTCCAATGATGTTTACCTAGTGCATACTTTTTCTCTGGGAGGCACATTGTAGACATCTTGCATGGAAGAACCCTGCATAGCACTTCTCCATTGCGTTTGGGGTCATTTAGAGCAGCAAAATCAAATACTAATGCATGAGCCCTATGGAGAGCATGAAAAAAATACTTGATTACAGTGTGAGAGCCGAAATCAGAAAGGTTTCATTTCTTCTTGCTCACCAGTCCCAGCTAGGAATGTTCGTCTCTGTGAATGGTTCATTAAGCATCTTGAGTATTGTTTTGGAGTTACAAATAAATATCAGTGAACAGGTGAATTCATAAATATAGAATGTGGGAACAGGGCCAAGGATCAGAGAGTGTGGGGGGATGGGGGGAGTGGTGGTGATGGAGTCACGTGACAAATCCTGGAGACAGCATCAGGGTGCAGATTTGAGTTTATTGCACAGCGCATGAGCTTATATACTGTGTTTGAGCTAATCCCAAGCCCCTAAATCCTCGACCAATCATATCTCACCAGACCATCATTGCACCCCAATAAAAGCCCTGCCTAATGAGGTAACTCAGAAGGAGCAGGGGAGGGGTAGGGGGAACATCGTCATCTGTTAGGACTTCCATGAAGACCAGGAAGCAACCATCGCCCTGGCCTCAGTCCCTTTTGCTGTCTCACTTGTGTTCCGGCAGCCATCTTAGCTCTAATGCCGGATATGGCAGATCAGAACTTTTGAGGAGTCACAGGAAGAGCCTGTGTGGCGCCTCACTGCCCATCCCACTTTTTCCTTCACAAGCTTGACCTCCATACCCTCCCTACAATCGAACTGATAAATGATGAGTGTCAATCATATACCTTCCTGTGTTTATTTTTGCTATCTAGTAATAATTTATGGGTAATTTTCCATGTTCCTGCATATAGCTTTTAATTAACTCACCTTGTAGTCTCGGATCACGCACTGTATTTTGCCCTAGAATACTATATTTAACAAAACAAGATTTTGTTCACAGAGCTTATATGGTAGTGACAAGTTTTCTGAAGGAAAAAAAATAGTGTAAGGAGTAGATCATGGTCAAGACAATCAATATTGATAAAGATTATGGATGATTTCTCTAGTAGCATTTGCCCAAGATTTGAATGACCTGAAAGGATCAGCTAAGTTAGCCAAAAGGCTAAGGAAGATTATGTTTCAGGACCCTTCTTACCCTGACCCTGTAGTCCTGGGAGGGAATTTTTGTTGTATCATTAGATGTTTGTAAATCAAAGTAAGACATTTTAACAGCAGTTTGTTCAAACTGCCACCTGTTCCTTCAACTTCCTCTCTGGCTTGCCTTGCCTCGTATTGAGTAATGCTAACCAGGGGCATTTTGGGGAAACTGGCCAAGACAGGTCATTGTTTAACCACTGATTTTTCTGGATTTAAAAACTCTGGTTTGCATGACATTATTTTCTGCAGTGTAGACATTCTTACCATGACCAGTTTCAGGAGATCAGGACAAAGCTGTGGAAAGTGAAGGTGTGCAAACATGTCTATTAGCACTCCATTATGAAGTTCTTCCACCACGTGCTGAGGCAGACAGAACTCAGCAGTTCCTTTGATCACTGCATTTTCTGTAATTTAGTAGTTCAGCTGAAGTTTGATTTTTTTTTTAAATTTTCATTTTTGCTAAACTATGTGTTAGGTAGTATTGCACACATCCTTCAGGATATCTGTAATATGTAGCATTGCTGTGTTAAATAAACTGTTTACCAACTTGAAGTCAAAGGCCGGATGTCAACGATTTATTGAGAATGTTTCTGGAACAATGACTAGAAACACATGTAAAGAAAATTTGCCTCTGCGGGATTGTAATCTTACTGAGAAGTAGCATTGCTGACCACAGAGATTCTGACTTTGAAATCTGCAAGCATTGATAAATTAGAGATGGTCATTTGTCATCATTAGTTGGCTGAAGTTCTACTTCAGTGGTTCTCCATCTGACCCTTTGTGGGCCAAAGGACCCTTTCAGGGGCTGTATAAGACCATTGGAAAAGACTTACATTATAATTCAGAACAGTACCAAGATTATGGCTATTAAGTAGCAACTCAAATAATCTTACGGTTGGGGTCACCACAACATGAGAAACTCTATTAAAGGGTCACAGCATGAGGAAGGTTGAGAACCACTGTTCTACTGAAACAATTTAGAATCTTCGATGCTGAATTAAGAGTATGAAGCTCTATTAAACAGTCTTTATTTCTATGGTTAAAAAAAATAAAAGTATTACATGTCTCTTAAGCTATATGAAAAGAAAAACTGATAAAGTTCCAAGGGATTTAAGTTTTTTTCTGTAACTATTGTGTTGGTTTGTTTATCTGCCTCACTGGCCCCCTTCAAGGGATGTTTTCTGATGAGCGTTTTGATACCTTTAAGCATCTGTGAGTTCCCCTCTCAAGTGTTGTGAGAATCTTCCTAAGTATGGATTTTGTCTTTGGCCATTTCAGATACAGGGAGTCTCTATCTCCCTCAATCTAATGCACTTCTGAAAAATTATCGCCTAAGACATGTATGCCCTGGTCTAGTTGAATCTAACAACTTTTTTTTTTTTAATCTCTGCTTCTATACGATTAGACCACCTTTATTACTAGTGTCTTAACAATTATATGCAAGCCAACACATCATTATTTTGCTGTGATTTCACCAGTGTGAATTTTTAACATGAGGACCTTAGATTCAGTATGAGAAAATGGTGCATGAGAATAGCAACTTGCTTCAAGGAATGGGTCTAGAAGGAATGATGAGGGAGTTGAGTGTCTGGGACAGGGCTGGGATCAGCCAATGCCCATAAGTAGGTCCAAGCGAACTGAGTTTGTTCAGGAAGGCACAACAAGAGTGACTGAATTAGTTAACTATCTCTTTTCTAACCATCTGGAATCTAACTTAGAAACCTTCATGCTAACTCTACTAAGATGTTTAAGGTTCTATAACATTCCTGGCATTTCACCCAAAGGCTATGTTTCTAAGCTTTTTTTTTTCTTGTTAAAAAGTTGTAGAGGACTGTCAATGGTGGCACATACCTTTAATCCCAATACTTGGAAGGCAGAGGCGTGTGGTTTTCTGTGAGTTAAAGGCCAACCTTGGTCTGTAGAGTGAAGTCCAGAACAACCAGGACTACACAGAGAAACTCTGTCTCAAAAAGCAAACAAGCAAGCAAACAAACATACAGTAGAGAGGAAGAAAGAGCAGTGTTGTTGAGAGGCATGTATACCTGTCTCCCAGGGCCTCTGAGGACAGTAAGGCATCTACACCATTGTTCCCAGTATCTGGCTTGAGTGATAGCGTGCCTTAGTACCTGTTGGCTCACTGTTAGGCATTTCAAAGCCAACTTAGAGAAAAGCCAACTCTTCCCTTAGCTCTATGAGGTTGAAAATTACTTGAATGTTGATTCTAATGACTGTAGCATACTCAGAAGGGCCTAGCCAATTGACATCCCCTTAACTTATTTTTTTACCGACCAGCCCATAGTTTAGAGTCTAGGTGTGAGGTGGACATGACTGGGTTTCTGCCTGAAGCTCTTCAGAACCCTTTGTGGACTGTGTGTTCCTCCACTGGCTTCTGTATAATCTGCTCTGGCAAGCTTCCTCCTGGGGCCGTCTTCAGAGGTTAGTCCTGAGATGATTTTAGCCAATGTGGGAAGAGCTAAACATGTGGGGAGCTCAGGTCCCGCAAGAACACCCCTGGGTCAGATCATTTAGTGACCTTTGTCACCTCCATTTTATGTGGAACAGAAAAAGCCAACTTGTTTGCTTTACGTCATGACAAAGTCCACACTCCAGAAATCCTCTAAGATCTGGATGTAGGCCCTCTGAACGATTGTAGAGATTCTGGCCTTATTTGGAATCTTTGAAAAACAGCTTTTTTTTTTTTTTTTTTTTTTTTCCTTTTCCTGTTACCTTTCTTCTTCTTTTCCTGGTTTTTGTTTTTTTTCTACTCTCTTCCTGGCTCCTCCTGGGAGAATTTCTTCATAGGTCACGCACATACGCATGCATCGCATTCTTTCCTCAGGGTCTGCTTCTGGGAAGGCAGTTGAGGACCGTCTGCAGTTAGGACACGTACAACAGCTGTGTGACAGGACCAAACTCTACATCCTTCATATTCTCAGCCTCAAAACTTGTGACCTTGAGAATGCCATGGGGTCCTTGCTTCTTCTGGCCGAGTTCACAGATTTCTCAGAACTAGAACTAACTCTAGACATCTTTTTTATTTATTTATTTATTTTTATTTTTAGTTTTGTAATTCTTACTGAGCTTAGGAGCGTCCCTTTC
Organism: Apodemus agrarius; assembly: GCA_964023405.1. Taxonomy (NCBI): domain Eukaryota; kingdom Metazoa; phylum Chordata; class Mammalia; order Rodentia; family Muridae; genus Apodemus; species Apodemus agrarius. The sequence goes on from OZ030027.1 coordinate 17,293,740, forward strand.
ACATCTCACTTTTTTTTTTTTAGGTGACTTCTGCCACAAATGTACTGAGTACCAGGAAATACTTGGGCTTCTACACACTTGACCAATGCCTAAAGTCACATGGCTGTGACCTGCCTGGGTTGATGCCTAAGATCTATTAGCGTTGATGTTTTTCAGGATTGTGCCTGAGTGGGCTAGATCGCTAGACAGCAGAGAGTCTGCCCTTATTTGGAAACTTTGAAAAATATCTTTTTTTCGTTTTCTTTCTTTTCTTTTTTGGTTACCTTTCTTCTTCTTTTCCTGGTTTCTGTTTTCTCTGCTCTCTTCCTAGTTCCTCCTGGGAGGAATTTCTCCACAGGCATTCTTTCCATTACTGGAAAAGGAGCCGCCATTGATAGAGAGATTTCAAAGCCCTGAGGACAGGTCCTCTGTTTCCTTCTCATCCAGCTCTACTGGAGACTTCCACCTCCCAAATGGTCTTGGGATAGACCACCAACCCCGGGCCCTAATGAGTAGGGGTGTAAGGATAAGACTGTCACTAACGAGTCCTTAGTATCTATTACAAGGCTCATTTTAGTGAGCATATATTGAGTGAGTGCCTCACTCAGCTACCCTCCTACATTATTTTATAAGACTATATTTACATTTAAATGTCTTTATTGTGATATCCTAAACCTTGTTGCTGGTACTTAAAAATTTAATAAATATCATATTTGGGGAGGACATATAATTTTTTTCCAGAGGGTACTTAAAAAAATCTTATACATATGGATATAGACAACCAAACCTTCAAGATAATAAGTACCGGGTCAGGCCAACCTTATGTCATATCCTTGCCCAATATGCTCGTAACAAGTACTAGTAAATATATTTTGTCGGTCTGAGCAATTAACTTCAATACTTTATTGTTTAGCCTTCACTACAGCTCTATGAAATTTAGAATATTGTTGTCGTCCCGTCCCCATTTAGAGATAAGGAAATTGAGGTTAATTGGCTCATTACTCGGTGGCAAGACACATTTTAAGCGAGAGGGCTGAGTGTGGAGGATGATGTTTGGTCCCTGAACTACCCATTGTGTGATGACGGCACATGGTGGGACTAAGTGAGATAACTGAGCAAATGGCTTTAGGAGGAAAACTCTCCATAGTAGGGCCTCAGTAATTCAGAGGAAACGGCAGAGCCCTGTCTTCTTTTCCTCCAAAGTTAGCACTCATGTAATAAAATCTATGTCCCTTTCATCCTCGTCAACAATTACCAATTCCAAATTTCCTTTCTTGTTGTTTTAAAATCCCTTGCATCACACTATTTCATCTTTTAATATTTTAGGTTATATGTCTAACAGAAAATGGAGTCCTCCACCATTCTTTTGGAAGAGGGGCTTGTTATATCATCTAGACCACCCTCAAACCCATCATCTTTCCTCATTCATCTAAAGTAAATTCTGGGATTAAAGAAACTCTTTTTTTCCTGCATATGGATATGTGGTATACATGAATGTGTATGTATGTGTTCACATGAATATGGGTCTGTGAACATTAGAAACATATATAATGTAGTTGCATGACAGTATCCTTATGTAACACAGAACCATGTATAACAAATATACATAAGAAAACAAGGCATGTATGCAATACCACCAAACACTGTAATCATATCTAAAGATGGTGATTAATAATTCCCAATCACCAACTGTCCCAGCCATATTTACATTGTCCTCTTGTTTCTCCCACACTTTTTTAAATGTCTTTTTCTTTTTTTTCCTGAGACAGGGTTTCTCTGTGTAGCCCTGGCTGTCCTGGAAGTTACTCTGTAGACCAGGCTGGCCTTGAACTCTCTGGGATCAAAGGTGTGCGCCACCACCGCCCGGCTCCCACACTTTTTTTTTTTTTTTTTATTAGGATTAGACAATTATAAATGAAATTCATCCTCTGTCACAGGTTATCTTTCCAGTTCTTTTTAAACTGTGGTTTCCCTTCTTCCTCAGAGGAATAAAGCTCCTTGCTGTGTAGGGCTTCCAAAATATCTTTCCAGGTTTGGATGAGGGCATCCCCAGGGTGATGTTTAACATGTTCCTAGTTCCCTATGCTGTTTCTGATAGTCTCATCTAGAAGCCTCGGTGTACTGTTTATTTATTTATATTTGGCAAGGTGCCTTCGTGGGGGGTATTATCTGCTTCCATCTGGAGGTACACATGTTCTCTGCTCCTCATTGTGGGATGTTGGCAGTCGTTGATGGCTGTCTAATCTGTTAACTCATTAGAGGTCCTCCGTGGTACTACCTCATTTATTATACAGACGACTTCCTATAAAGACAAGTTTTCCTAGTTAACTATGACCGCAAGTCATAGTTCTGTCAGGGAACGTGAAACAAAGGGGTGATTCTATTCCCTTACCAGTTTTCATGTAAGGTATTTGTTTTGTATCAGCTCGTAGATTCAAATTCCACCCTACTGGCACCATTTTTTACATTAGTATCACAATAAAGACATTTTTTATATTGAATGAAACAATTCAAACCTGTAGAAAATTTTCATGGAGAATTCACCTTGCTGTTCTGTTAGCTAGTTGTCTATTTTCTCTGCAATCACTTTATCCTGTCTTTGGTATGTGTGTACATGTATGCTTATAGGTATATACGTATACCCCAGAGTAAATTGTAGACATCTTGATGTTAATTTCGAAGACCTCCACCATCCTTCTTAAGGACAAGAACTCTTTCCTCCACGATCCGAATACTATTATCAAGGGACATAGCTTTAACATAGAGTAATAGTCGTTAATAATTAATCTACTTTCAAATTGCTTCTTGTCCCAGTAATGTCTTTTGAAACTATTTTTAAAAAATTCAAGGAAGGCTCATGCATAATGTCTCATCATGTCTTCTTTTTACTTTTTTCTCTCTCCTTCCCTTTTCTGGTTATTTCTTTTTGTTGAAACGAGAACCAAGGTTTGCCTGAACCTGAGTGTATAATTTCATACCATTTCTCTACATGACAATAGATCCTTGAAAACTCTCAAACTATTTGAAAAAAAAAACCTGTCAACATTTATGGAGCCACCAGGTCCCTTTATGTGACTCTTTTGTAGTCTATTTCCCTGTACTTTAGAAAAGGGACTTTCAATTAGTTTCTGGAGATTTGATAATATTGAGAGTGATGGCAGTGTGGATAATTACGTGTGAATGTTCTTGTGGATTTGTGAAGGTAGATTTTCAGAACTGGGATTGTTTGAGCCGAGAGTAGATGCATATGTAGTTTGCTTAAGTTTTGCCAAATTCTGTCCAGGGTTTGTAGTGTAACTAGCAAGACATAAGAGAATGGGTCTGCTTTGGATTTGGGCCAATTGGATTGAGAAACACCTTGGTATCAAGTTTGTGTACTTTTAACTTGCATTTGCCCTTTTATGGATGAAGTTGTATATCTGAACATGTGTTTGTATCTGTTGGCTTGGTGAACTATCTCTATTGGTCTTATCTTTCTATGAGATTTTTGGCTATTTCTTTCCAGGGATTTCTAGAGATATTAATATATTGGACCTTCACCTATGATAAATATTTTAAATATTTTCTCTTAGTTTGGCATTTGGCCTTTAATTTTATATATGTTTTTTCTTGACATGTCAAATGATGAAAAACATACTGTTATCATCCAGATTCTCTTTTTTGTTGGTTGGTTTTTGAAAAAGGGCTGCTCTTTGTATATGTATACATTAGGCTGGCCTTAAATTCATAGAGATCTGCCTGCCTCTGCCTTCTGAGTGCTGAGCTTAAAGGCGTGCACTACCACTGTTCAGCTAGATATTCATTTTTAAAAAACCTTTTTGACTTTTTTTTTTTTTCGAGACAGGGTTTCTCTGTATAGCCCTGGCTGTCCTGGAACTCACTCTGTAGACCAGGCTGGCCTCGAATTCAGAAATCCTCCTGCCTCTGCCTCCCAAGTGCTGGGATTAAAGGCATGCGCCACCACCGCCCGGCTTAAAAAACTTTTTTTATTAATGATTCATTTTTATTTTATGGGCGGTACGTATGTATGCATGCGTGAAGGTGTCAGATCCCCTGGAACTGGAGGGAGGCACAGATAGTTGCCCGTTGCCATGTGGGTGCTGGTCATTGAACCTGGGTCCTTCAGAAGAACATACAATGCTTGTAACTGCTAGCCCTCAGCTGGATATTCTTTATTATTATTATTATTATTATTATTATTATTATTAATTTATTTATTTATTTATTTATTTATTTATTTATTTATTTATTTGGTTTTTCGAGACAGGGTTTCTCTGTGTTGTCCTGGCTGTCCTGGAACTTACTCTGTAGACCAGGCTGGCCTCGAACTCAGAAATGTGCCTGCCTCTGCCTCCCAAGTGCTGGGATTACAGGCGTGTGCCACCACGCCCAGCCGCATATTCTTTTCATACTATTTTTTCATAGTTAGAATTTAGTTATTGAACATACTCACTTAGTTTTCCTTCTACTTATTAAATGGTTCCATGCTTTTTGATGAAATCATTAAATATAGTGGGTGTTCAGGGGCATACCTTTAATCCCTGAACTTTGGAGAGAGAAGCAGTTAGAGAGGTCTCATGAGTTTGAAGCCAGCTCCATCTCCGTAGTAAGTCCCAGGACAGCCAGAGCTAGCTAGTAAGACTCTGGTATCAAAACAAACAAACAAACAAACAAACAAACAAATCCAAATGCTAACATATTTAGATCTTATTCTGGTGAATGGGTCTGGGGTCTGTACATATCTCTCACAGAAGGCTATATTTTCTATACCATTTCATAAGAACTCTTTCTCTTCCCTGTTGACTTGACTGGTGACGTCACCATCTCTTTGACATTCTGTTTTGTTCCCCCCTCTGTTTATAGTCCAGTACCACACTTTACAAACTGCAGATGCCTCAGTGTGATTTCATATCTGGTAGATGCCCTGTCCTCCAGAGTTTGGCTAGTTATTCTCGCATGTTTGC